>CM076574.1:68175495-70583283 GCA_034641835.2 Pinus albicaulis | reverse complement strand
CTTATACATCATGTACTTGAGATATCAGTTGTATCTTTCTGCGCAGGTTTTCCGATGGCGGGCCTTCAGTTGAACATGTTCTCGTAAAGCATTTCACCCCTCTCTCTCTCGGGCCTCATACTTTAGGGGGCATCTGTTACACAGTAATTTGTCACCGTCCCTGCAATCCCCATCTCGCCCATTGGAGGGTCGTTTATGTGACCAATAAGCAGTGTCATGCCTTGCAAATACCATCATTGCATCCCTTTCCATGAGGACAACATTCCTTTTGTTGATCATTTCCTGAGCAGACCCCTAAAAACACCTGTTTTTTCCTTGGCGCTGGTAGCCCGTTATGTACTCGCGCCAATGGGGGAAAATTAACACTGAGCCCGCGCCAATTGGTGCTCTGTCCCAGTGTTGCACCCGCGCCACTCTGTTTATGGAAAGTTTTTTAAAAAAGGAGGCGAAGTTTCGATTACAACAACTTCGTGGATGAGTCATCAGGAGTGGTTTCGCCTGAATAACCACGGCCTTCCTCCTTTGGCCTCTTGTTTCCACCTTATGGGGAACCTCCCAAAGGATAAGGCCTCCCTTCCACTATTGTAGGGATCCCAACCTCCTCCTCTCCTCTATAAATATATCCTTCATCCATTGATGAAGGGGCTGAAGGGCTGATAGTCTTGAAGTGCTGAAGCTTTGCATCTCCCTATTCCCAAGTGCCTTTGTGCTGTAAAGAATCCCTTCTTTCCCTTAAGGCCCATTAAGCAAGGAGACCATTGTTACGAGACTCTGGAGAGGTTTCCCTTTCCTTGGCGAGCTTTGCGAGACGCGGACAACCGGGGACCCGTACGAAGGAGGCTGCGACGTCAGAACTCGGTTGTAACTTCTATTCGTTTATCACTTTAATAGATGACTATGATTATGGTTCCACTCCTTTTGAAATCATGTTAATGCGAGTAATATCTTTTCTGACCGATATTTAGTTACGTATGCTGGTTCCTATGCATGTATCTGTTCGTCTCTTCTATGTGCAGGTGTTCGTCCACGGAGATTGTGGAAGGATTGTGATCTGCCAGGGCTGAAGGACGGGGGCATCTTCTTCTTCAGATCTAGCGTTGGAATCCAGGTAGGCTCTTATCCCAAGCCTTTCATTTCGTAACTAGGAGCTTGCGTCATAGCATTGTTTGTTTGTTGCTAGACCCCTGTCTTGGGCTAGTAGGGATCGCCTACGTCCTTGAGAGGGGATTTATCTCCTCAACGATTACTAGAAACTTTCTTTGAGTCCTCTACTATTTGATTCCATGATCAGTCAAGAGTCATCCTTGGTTGATCCCGCTCCCCCAAATATCCAAATTCAATAATCCGTTCCTGGCCAACCATTGGACGTGGAATCGATCGACTTGATCCTACCTATGGTTCATCGGGTCTTTTCTGTTGAGAGTGGATCTCATCCCCCCTACGTTCTTCTTATTTCATCAGATTTTTCGGACTTGGAGAAAGATTATTCCATCCCCATAGTTCAATAATTTTCTCCTCCTACTCCCATGATGGAAGTCCAAGAGAGTGCTCCCCTTGCTCTGGTAACACCAGGGGAAAACCATCTCAATTCGATGGTATCCCCTCCAAGTAGTTTGGTCGCTTCCTTCAATTGGAGTCGATTTGCAGGATTCTGCCTTCTACCTTATGTGCCTTTAGAGATAATGGTACAAACATTTGATCTAGTTGTACCCAACACTATTATAAAGGAAGGTATGTCTGTTAGTATTCTATCTTCCACTACTTGGCAAACTTTTGTTTCTTCGCCACTTATGCCTGTTACACAGAATCTCTTGGCCTTTAATAGAGGAACCAGTCAACCGTTAGGAATCCTTCAGAATTTTCCTATTACTTTGGGAAGGAAAACCATCTATATAGACGTGATGGTTGTTCGAGGCCCCTTATATTTCAATTTACTCTTGGGCTGTGACTATATTTATGTTATGGGAGTGGTTGTCTCTTCCCTCTTTCGTGTGATTTATTTTACACGCAATGGTCGGATCATGACCATTGATCAAATTTCGTTCTTTGGTCCTAACGTGACATCTGGTCCACCATATTCCTTTCTGGGTCTCTACCCGTTGGTTGTATCTTCCCTACCACAAGTTAATTATGTGGCTACATGTCCCATGCCCGCATTCAATGATAGTGTCATTATGCATCGTGTGATAAGGGCATTGGGTTCTGATTTCTGAGATGTTGTTATCCCATCAGATGAGAACCTCTTAGAAGCCATGAATTCTTCAAGATGATGAGGTCTTTGGAGAATAGTTCATTTTCTTGTGTAAATCCCCTTTAAAAATGAAACTAGCTGGTCCCGAGGATAGTTCGTCTTCTATGTCAACCTCGTTTAAAAAATGAATTAGTTATGAGGATGGCTCTTTGATTGTGTCAACCTCGCACGTTCCCATTCAATTCAAGTCTAACATTGTTACCGATGAAATAGGTAACCTGACCTCAAAACGGGAACTCTCGCCCAAAAAGACTCAAAAAACATGAAAAAACACCCCAAAAACAAAAAAAAGTGTATTCCAGAACGCATTTGGTTTTTTTTGAAGGTCAAATTTCAACATTTTATAAAATTATGCTAAAAACAAAATTGTTTCTTGAAAAAAGGATTGAAAAAACACCCTCAAAACAAAACCAGTTGACGTTGGAATAACCAAAAAAAAAAATTGTCATATTTTTGACATTTTTAAAAATAGAAATAACATTTTTTAATTTTTAAAATTCAAACATTAAAAAAAACCTAAAATTTAAGAAAAAAATAAATTTAAAAATAAAAACATTTTAAAGCTTAAAATTTAAAAATATATAGGAATAAAAAAATAAAAATAAAAACAAAATAAAAATTTTAATTCAAACATTAAAAAAACCTAAAATTTAAGAAAAAAATTAAAAATTTAAATTTAAAAAAAAAAATTAAAGATTAAAATTTCAAAATATATAGAAATAAAAAAACAAAAAGAAAAACAAAATAAAAATATTAAATTAAAAAGAAAAACAAGTAAAAAAAAAAGAAAGAAATTATAAAAAATAAAATATAGAAATTAAATTTAAAAAAGAAAAAGAAAATGTTTATTAAATTAAAATATATATATATATAAATTTTAAACTAAAAAATTAAATTTAAAGAAATATATAAAATTTTAATAAATTTAAAACTTTAAAATAAAAATTAAAAAAAAAAAAAAAAACATTATTGAATTAGAAGGAAAAAAATTAAAAATTAATTAAAAATTAAAAATTAAAAAAAATATTAAATTTAAAGAAATATATATTAAAAAACAAATAGATTTTAAAAAATAAATTAAATTTAAATTATAAAAAATAAAATATATATATATGAACTTAAATTAAAAATATACATATTAGATTTTATTAAATTAAAAAAAAAAAAAAATTGTTAATACTAAAATAACAAATTAAATTAAAAAAAAAATATTAAATTTTAATAAATAAATGAATAAACAAATAAATTTTGAAATAAAAATTAAATTTTAAATATAAAGAAAAATAAAAAATAAATAAATAAAAACATTGTTAAAATAAAAAGTTAAAAAACTTTTAAAATCAATTAAAATTGAAAAATTGAAAAAAATATTTTAAATAAAAAATAAAATAAAAAACAAATTTATTTGAAAATATTAAGTTTAACTTAAAAAAAATCTAATTTTAAATACACAATTTTAATTGAAATATAAAAAATATAAAAATTTAATGTAATTAAAAAAATAATAATAAAAAATTAAAAAATTAAAAATAAAAAATATTAAATTCAAATAAATAAATAGAAAAAAATACAAAATTTACTGCATTTTAAAAAATTAAATGAAAAAACTAAACATAAAATCTAATAATAAAAAAATATATGAAAAAATTTATAAAAAAAAACCAAGTAATAAAAAAAAATACAAAATTTAGAAAAAAAAAAAATTTAAAAACAAAAAAGGAATAAAATAAAAAATTGAATAAAATTTAAAAAAAAAAATTTAAAAAAAATTAAATTTCAAATCTAAAAATTAAATTAAAAAAAATTAATTTTAAATTTTGTGAATTAAAAAAAAATTTAAAAAATCAAATGAAAAAAAAAATATTAAAAATAAAAAAAATTTAAAAATAAAAAATAAAATTTGATTGTGGTGGCGCCGCCAATCGGCCACCTGCCCAGGTGACGGCAGAGGCCGGCCGCTAGGCGGGAGGCCGATTCCAAGAATCGCCCTCCGGCGGCAGGAGGTCAATTCCGGAAATCGCTCTCCCGCGGCGGGAGGCCAATTTCGGGAATCTCCTTGAGGCCGATTTCGGGAATCGCCCTCCCGCGACGCAGGAGGGCGATTCCCGAAATCGGCCTAAGGACACCGGAGGGCGATTCCCGGAATCGGCCTCCCACCTCGAGAGGGCGATTCCCGGAATCGGCCTCCTTCCGCGGGAGGGCGGTTCCCGGAATCGGCCTCCCGCCGCGGGAGGGCAATTCTCGGAATCGGCCACCCGCGGCGAGAGGGCGATTCCCGGAATCGGCCTCCCGCGGCGGGAGGGCGATTCCCGGAATCGGCCTGCCGCCCAGGTGGCAGCGGAGGCCAGCTGCTTTGCAAGCGGGGGGCTGCAGCACCCTACCCGCCCAGCGGCTGGCCTCCACCGCCACCTGGGTGGCAGGCCGACTGGGGGCGCCACCACGATCAAAAAATTCTTTTATTTATTTATTTTTGTTTTATTTTTTTTTTAATTTGATTTTTTTTTTTTAATTCAAAAAATTTAAAATTATTATTTTTTTAATTCAAATTTTTTATTTTAAATTTAATTTTTTTTTAATTTTGTTTTTAAATTTAATATTTTAGATTAATTATTTTTTAAAATTTAAAATTTATTCATTAAATTTATTAAATTTTAATTTAATTTTTTTTTTTTTTAAATCTTTTAGTTTATTTGGTTTTTCATTTTTAAAATTTATAAATTGTTTCATTTAAAAAAAAAAAACAAATTTATGGATATTTGTTTTTTAATTATTTGTATGTGGTTTTTTTCATTTTTTTGTTTTTTAATGATAGTTTTTTTATTATAATTCTTTTCTTTTAATTTTCTTTTTCAATTTTAAATTTTGTTTTTTTTTAATTTGTTTTTTTTGTTAATTTTAAAATTTGTATTTTTGTTTTCTTATTATTATTATTATTTTAATTTTAATTTTTAAATTTAATTTTTTCTTTTTTGTATTTTATTTTTTTTATCTAAATTTTAATTTTGTAATTTAAATTATTTTTAAATTTTCTATTTTAATTTTTTTTTTTAATTATACGGATTTTTTTATTAACTTAAAAAAAAATGTTTTTGATGTTTTTTATTTTTATTTTTTTTGTTAATTTTTGTTTTTTTTCTTTAAATTATGTGTTTTTTTTTCAAATTTTGTCATTTCTTTTGATATAATTTTCGAATATTTTTGTTTTTTTTTGTTTTATTTATTTATTTTTGTTTAAATTTTTTATTTTTACGAGTTAATTTTGTTTTTTTTTTACATTTTTATTGGTTTTTTTTTATTGTTTATATATATATTTTTTAATCTAAGTTTTGTGTTTTATTACCAACATGAAAATCACCACTCTAAAAAAAAAGGTTGATGCTGCATCAATACGTTTCAAAATTAGCATGAAAATCACCACTCTAAAAAAAAAATGTTGATGCTGCATCAATACGTTTCAAAATTAGCATGAAAATCACTAACATTTTAAAACAAATATTCATACTTCATAAATAAAAATATCAGTGTCAAAAATTGCTCAAAAAAAAAAAGGTGATTCTGCATCACCACTTTTCAAAATTTGGTGCTTTTTATGCTACCAAAAAAAAGTAGGTAATAGTGCGGTTACCTATTTCATCGGTAACATTGTTGTCTTTGCATAGATCTCATAAAATCCCAGTCAAGTCTTTCTCTGATCTCGTAACTTGTACCTTCACTTCATCTACTTTTCGTTCATTACATATCGACTGAAGCTTGGGGGGCATGTACCTCAAATTGAGCCACCATGTTGGGGGCATGCCCTTTTTTCAAGCATAGTTTACTTTTGTTTCAAGCTTGTGTAAACATGAAACCAATATCAAGCATAGTTTACTTTTGTTTTCGAGCTTGCATAAAAATGAAATATTTTGACTTTTATGTGCTTTGTGAATATTTTCCTTTGGGTCACTACTTATTATGCGGATTATTGATACATTAGATAACATTGTATTAAATAGACATTTGGATAATTTGTAAAAACATCATCATATGTAAAAATATCCATGTAATGAAATAGATGTATATATATATATATATATATATATATATCACATGTTTGCAACTGTGTGCATCATAACGTCAAAAAATATATATGTATGTTTCAGTTACACTGTGATACAACATGTCTCTCAAAATTTGTGGAAATAAAATCCTAAGTGCCTAATCGGCGCGGTGCTCATAATAGCATGTCACCGCCCGTACCAACCACCTCAATAAGCGGTGGATACGACTTGGCAACCCTACAGTGTGCCTCTTATTGGCTCGAGGAACATCATCAAATTGACCATAGTCTGGAATCCCATGGGTGATCCCCTCTAGGTTCTGTACTATCTCCTCGTCACTGCCCTCACCATGAGGATCGAAATCATAAGGCATTCGCCTCACTATTAGCGACATACCTATAGGTCGCTCTGGGCCAACATCTGCATACATATAAAATTAATTGTCAGAACAGGCATATATACTAAAAAATTATAAACTCATGAAAATAAAAAGTGAGTCTGACCTAGCTCTTCATCCCAATCCTCTCCCTCTAGGAGTGGGAGGTCTAGATCATCGGTGAAGTCTGTACTAGAGTAAGGCAAATCCTCCACGACAACTATTTTCCATTGGAGCCAATCAAAAAAATCTGGCCTCCAGGACATCTTTTGGCCACCCCCTGCTCTAGGCATCAGTGCGGCCCATTGGGCCATCCATGGCTCTCTGGGTGGTGGCATCGGGACAATGACCTCTTGACGCTAGAATATGGGTATTCGTTCCAAGAAGAATGATACCAAAATGGATCCATACCCAAACTATTTCAGTTTGGAATTCTTGCATTTGGTTAGTTGTTGCTTGATGTTAATAGTCACAGCCTCTACCCAGTTGAAAAGAGTTGGGTTCATGCACTCTGAGGCAAGAAGTAGTTGTGTCTTCGTGGCCTCATGTGGTGCTTGCAATCGTGTAGCGCACATGATAATGTGCAACACTACTTTTAGTGCCAGATGAGGAATGGTTTGGATGTCAACCTTTCCACTTCCTATTCCTTTTTGTTCCCCTCGGCACACCCTGTCAATCACCATTCCGATGCTTTCCTTAGAAGCACAGGTACCGATAAAGATAGGGACTGCACCCCTATGTTACAATCCAGTGATAAAATACACATTAGATACTTTGAGTTCAAGCTCCTGATCCCAAACCACAAACTTTTATTGATCCTCGTCCCAAATTCTTATCAAATATTGAAGCAATTCGGGCTGAGCCCGGAGGCACGGTGTCAGGAATAATTTCTTTAGCGCACAGTTTCTGAGGGCGTTCATGCATTGTTCATTCTCCATGGCCAATTCATCCTCCTCATTGTGTTCTCTCTCTTTCCACTCAATCACCATTTTTTCTTCTTGGTACCAGCACACATTGTTCATATAAACATTGTTAGTGTACTTGGGCATCGGAATTTGCAAACAAATGGTTTCATTTTTCTTAAATTTAGGCAGATTTTTGGGTTGTGTGATTGGTGCGACTATTTCCCTAACATTCGCGCCAATTGGAATGACCGCTGTGTAAAAAGTGAGCGAATGGCGCGGGTCCATGCCTGAAACTCACGCCAACCGTGATGCCCTAGATTTTGAAAATCCCCCTCATAGGAAATAAAAATGACAAATAAAGGTAATGAAATATAGCTTAAAAGATGGAAAGTGGTGTCAGCTCTTACCTAAGACTGACGGAATCAAGATTGGTTCACTGGATCACTCGGAATCGTCGCCACAAGATCGCAAGGAAAATGGACCACTGTTGCTCCACAAAGAGGTAAAAGTGAACAGTAAATAATTTTTTACCACTTATGGCATTTTATAACTTTTCAAAATCTTAAATTAGGTTTTAAAACATATTTTTTGATTATTTCATCATATTATTATCGAGAAATACATTTTACACACGTATTTTTGTGCAACAATAGGTTTTTACATAGTTATGACGAAGAACGAGTTTTATTTTATACATTTTCAAACTCGATAAAAACACGAAAAAATCACTACTGGAGTCATCTTTCAGCGTAGCTCTTTTCTGACTCTCTAAAACTAAAAATATTACCGAGACGCTTGTTGTTTTGACCTCGTTAAATTGGCTGCGAAATGATATCTACGCAGTATACATTTATCCCTTTTTTAGGCTGGGATAGATTATTTACGAAAAAGGAATACCTTAGCCTATCGCGACTAAGAGGTTCTCTCAGACACAGTTTTCTACGTTTTTGGATCTGTGAGACTATTTATGAAAAGGGACTCCTAGAGTTTTCTTTTCTGCTTTCTTTTCAAACTCTGTAAACATGAAAAGATGTCGAGTTCTCCCTTTGTTAGACTCATTAAAAACTGATGACATCGAACTCCGTCATTATGACGTTACTGGAGTTCCTCCTTCCTAGGGCTCGTAAAATGTACTAGGTTGGATTTTTCCGAAGGAAAAACTTACATTGCAAGAATATGTTATCCCCTTCAAGATTGTTTTAAAAAATAATTGGGTTACTCGCCAAAAATGGTGGGGGAAAATGGAACCAGTTTGTAGTCGTGTTGGAAATATGTTGCTCTTGAAAATGGTACTTCTATGCATTCATGTCGGATTGGGGACATCTCAGCTTGTCATTTGTTTGCCTCCATGGGTTTTGGAAATATTTTTTTACCTCTCATCTGGTCTTTTCCACGTCACCATGACCTTAGATCCCTTTAAGTCAAATACTGCCAAATCCAGTGTCGTGCTATCGATATGTTCAAGAGAATTTTTCCTCTGAAGTTTTCAACCTCCCTCTGATTCTCTGTTGGTCTTGATTCACAAACATTATATCCATCTGTCTCATATCGATGATGTGGGAAACATTATGGCCCACCTTCAATCAAGTCACTTCCTATTGACTTCAGCTCATTATCTAGGAAACCAATCTAGAGACTCCCTTCAGGTACCTTGGAGTCTGCATGCCTCAATGATAGGTTCTTCGCATTTGATGCAAGGTTTACATCATTGGCCTTTGATTGGATGAATCTACGGGTGTTTGACACCAAATCACTGTTCACATTCCATGGATTGTACCTCTTGTACCTTGAGGACAATTGTTATTACTGGTGATTTCTCTCGCTTCTATTAATAGCTCGCATTATTGGCTGCTAATCATATTATTTTCTTGCATGTTCGACTTCAGATCACATATTCGCATGCTCAAATTTTTACTTTGTTCAGGTCGAGATGGAGCACAAGACCCTGGGTTTTGTCTGATGAAATCTAGGCTGCGGATTCTTTGTGGATTACTATGACTTATTGTATGAGTCTTTTGATTGGATGCCTGTGACCATACCTGAGTCTATTTGTTAACCCCTATTTCTGGATGGTTGTGTCCATACTTCGGATCTTACTATTTATGTACTCTATTATGGATGGCTGCACCCATACCACATGTCATGTATCAAAAATATCAGTTGTATTTGTACTTGCAGGTCTTCTGACAGTAGTGTTTGGGTCGAATGCTTTCTCATAAAGCATTTCACCCCTCCCTCTCTCTCAGACCTCATGCTTTAGGGGGCATCTGTTACACAGCATTTTGTCACCATCCCTGCAATCCCTCATCTCGCATATTGGAGGATCATTCCCATGACCTATGAGTAGTGTCATACTCTGCAAACGCCTTTTTTGCATCCTTCTGCATAAGGACTTCATTTCTCCTGTTTAACATTTCCTCAAAACCACACAAAAACCTATATTTTGGCCTTGGTGTGAGTAGGCAATTCACCGCTCGTGCCAATGTGGTAATATTGCACTGGATCCCGCGCCACCTGGTGCTCTGTCTCTGTGTAGTGTCGACGCCAGCTTTTTTAGGAATTTTTTTTAACAAATAGAGGTGGAAGTTTCCTTCTAACTACCTCAAGGATGACTCATTAGAAGTGGTTAAACTTGATAAGCCATGAATATCTCCCTTTATGTAGTGGTTTTTTACCTCCCATGGAACATTCTTTCAGGATAGGACCCCCTTCCATGATTATAGGGATCCTAACCTCTCCCTCTCCCTCTATATAAAGAGGCCTTCTAACTTTATGAAAGCTAGTTAAACATATAGCCAAGAATATGAACTTGGAGAAGAGATACTATAGCTGAGTAATTGCTATAGAGTAGGTAGAACCAAGAAGAATTTTGTAGAGAGAGCCTCGTTCGAATTCTCGACGAGCCTTTGTGAGACATGCTCCTTTGGAAACCTGTTGGAGGATACCACAACGTTGAATATTGGTTGTACTCTTCCTTTCTTTCATTAATATACTCGACGATGGTGTTGGTTCCATCATTGTGTTATGTTTATTTAATAATTGATTTAGTCTTCTTTGACTGACTAATAGTTATGAATGTGAAATAGTATGTTGTATATTGTCATTTTTTTTTTTTTGTGTGTAGGTATCTAAGTGTGAAAGAGAACGGATCGTGATCTTTCAAACCAGGAGTGAGAGGCAGCCACTCTTTCCAATGACAACAATAGTGTAGGACCTCTGATAATTCATCTATCGAAACTCCATCCATTCGTTAACTAGGAATCGATATTATAGCTTGTCTCGTTTGTGGCTAGACCCACTCTAGGGCTAGTGGGGTCGCCTCTATCCGCAGAGGGGATTTACCTCACCAACAAAAACAACTCTTGAACGATAAGAAAAAGAGATAGATTCGGCAAGGGTTTAATAAGTACTTGATCTTCTAATTCAACTATTAAGAAAGAACTAGGAGGTATGTTGGAGTATTTTGAAAGTGATAACTTACATAGGTTTTCCCTACATATGGGCATAATTTCTCATTTTGGAGCATTATAATAACAATGAACTCTTCATGTGCTTGCAACTAGTTGGTCTTAGGTGGCATGCTTTCACTATCTAGTATAAATTCCTTTCTTTAATTTCATGATAATTTTTTTTATAATTATATACATGCCCTTTTCCCTCTTGATATACCCTCTGGTCTCACTTTTTTATAGGTATGTAAGTGATTAGGATGTGTTTTCTCATTTAAATTTAATTATGGAGGCTACCTTTATCATTTGAGGCTAATATTGACTCTTTCTCTTCATAGGTCAACTGCATAGCTTACTGAATTCCTGCCACATATATATACCAAACAAGTCTTCTTTTTGTTTTCTTGATAGAGATATGAGGCCAACACTTTTTTTATATATTATTTTGAAGAAGGACCTATTCTCCCCATTGAGTGTTCTTAGACCTTCTGGAAAATATGGCCTTTAAATGTTGTACTATATTTACAAGTCTAAAACCTTTTTAATTTGTGGTATCTTAAAAATATATAGTACTTGTAAAATAATTCATCATTTTTGTATTGTTTTTATTGAATACACAAATTCAATTTTTTTCCCTGCTAAGTTACTTAATTATACCTCATCTCTTTGTTTAATTTTTTTTAACAGAAATCATGTTTTTATTTTATTTTATCATTCTCATTTTTTTATGTGAATTCTATGTATTAATTATTATATTATTATATTTTGATACCCTTATTAGGGTCAATCTCTTATTTAATTGGCTCAATATAATGGTCTTTCCCCCTTATTGCAAAAAATGTGTCCCATAGTATACTTCTTCCATTATAGGCATACATATACCAATTCTGTAACTTAATGTAATTATTATAAAATTATTCTTATGTAATATATTTATATCGAAAGATTTAGCCTTTGATATTCTGTGGACAATAATTATTTGTGATAATTTGAAGGAGTGATAATAATTCGTCCTTAGTGAAGGTTATTGACATACACCTTCACCAATTCCTTTACCCTTGGTTTGGAATATTTATATCATTTAATGTCTTCTTGAATTCATATGAATTTATATTCATATGTATGCCACATGTGATTACCTTATCTATCTTTGTGTGTACTTTTCTTCACTTTACTATACTCCTTAGTAAAGACTCATCAAAGTATCTACTTAGTTTTAATTACTAAGTGACGAATTCTATTAATATAGGAAACTTAGTGTATTTTACTTGTCTTTCATAAAGAGTCTTGGCCATGCTCACAAACATAAATAATTTAATGAAATACATATTTAGCTTGTCTATTCCATCTTTCCTTATCATAATTTATTGACCATATTTATCTACATGAACTCACAACAATTCCCATTTAATTATTTTCAACTCAATATTGTGGAGAAAGTATTACTTTATTAATTCTAGTTTGGATTCATGCTTATGATGTATACATTCAACATCAAGCATTAATGTTATTATTGTTTATATTAGATACTCTAAGAATCTAATTATTTATATTCTCCTTCTGAGAGCTAAATTAGGACATAATAAACCATTCAAACACCAAGTATATGACATAAGAAAACTCACACCTTAATGTATCTTAGGGGAGCCTATCTCGTATGCATAATCAATCTAAGTAGCACAATATAACTTCACAACATATGCAATCAAACATAAATTAGGTCATGATATCCATAACAGTAACTTGCTGACATGTTCAGATCATAAACTCACAAAAAATTTCCATTCATGCGTAAAAATCACATATGCACAGTCTATATAGATTAGTATGACATAATATCACAACATATTTACTCATACTTGAATTTCATAACCCTAACCATTTGCATAGGATGATCCAAATTAATATGATGCACATAACATCAATTTATTAACATGATAACCCTAATCATAAAGTTAACTAATGTATGACAACAATAAATTAAAATATAACATGCTTATCAACAACATATAGCATACCCATCGAGCTAAATACAATTTAACATATAACATATTCATCAACAGCATATAACATATTCATCAAGTTAATACCATGATTTACTAACCAATTCATGCAGATATGATCAGAATAATTAACTAACATATTGCATGTATGTAACCATAAAATCAATAGAATGAAAGGCATACACATAACCATAATGCTATGACTACATTTTTCAACTAGAATTTATCACATATGTAACCATAATAATAATAGAATGACAAAAATATAAGCAATCCTAATGCTTACAACAACCATGAATCACATACCTGCATGCCAAGAAAATAAACTTGTATGACAATATGTTCTTACCCCAAAGTTCATTGTTGCAATGTCCCTTTAATGATCTGCATATTCTGCTCTATCTTAGCCAACACATTAGCATCATAACATACCAATATCATCATGATGACCTGATTGCATGCAATGACCTTATGCACAACAACCTTTAGAAAACCAATGAAAAATTTACCATATGCACCCACTTGGCATGTATAACCAATCCTGAATGACCAATGGATATCCCACATATATAATCACATAAGAAAGCATACACAGACGGCACACAAGCATGACCAATATGTGACCTAGCATAAACAAGAAATGCATGAACAATATGTAACAATATGTAAGCAAATCTGCACACACAATACACAAGCATTAAAAACACATAATCAGTCATATACTTATGACAATAGGTCAACAAAACACCATCATCCCATCCATGGCGACAACACTAACCCCATGGCCAACACAACACAGATGCAACAAACACATATGCAACCAAAAACAAAGCATGACCAACATACTTCCCATATAGTCCAAGGGTTGAGCCATGCTCTCATATAACTCTGTAACACCCTCTTCCTGCATCTACCCAAGTAATCATCCAACTAGGGTAAACATGTGATGATAGGATACTATAATGAGATTAAACCCTAGGTGACCTTAAGGAAGTGGAAGCGATGGAAACAAAACATACATAAATTAAACAACAACAACAAAAAAAACCCCCAGGAGGTAACCCAACCTTTCAGACCTCTTACCCCTGGGTCACACTGAAATTTTGACCCCTTTGAGCCATAGTTGTAGGCATAAAACTACATTAAAGCAGCCATGAGACTATATCTACATGCATAACACCGCATGCTAGCAACCATGGCCCCAAATACTTAGTTCTATGCCTGCATCCCTAGGATTTGAGCCACCTTTTCAGGCCAAGAACCCAGTGCTCTGCCCCAAAACTTCATGAAAAGTTCACAGATGATAAATAACAAAGGAAAATGATACAGAGCCAATCACAACAATAAGAACTCATACTCCTAGCCATGGCAATAATTTTGTCAAACATGTTAGAAACATGAAATCTACAGGTATAAAAAATGGAACAGAGCAAAAGGGTATCATACTTATTTGAAAATTGCTAAGAATCATTAATACCTTACATCATTAGATGTAATACAATATATTTGACCATAAATACATTGTGCATTCATTTACAAGTAAAAACATAGATAGATCCATACATCATCACTCAAAAAATACATGCTTATAACCAACATAATAACAACATAAATATAGTGGATACAACAATGATAGAATCCACATAATAACCAATGGAATTATACATCATATACCAAAGTAATGAGCTTCTCATTAATGACTGTAAAAAATAACCGGAGATGTGACTTCCACGTTTCACCCGACCATAGAATGGTTGAGCCAAATTTCTCTTCATCCAATCACCCCCATGCCATATTCCAAGCATGAATGTGGGACTCATAACTAACAAAAAAGAACCAAAAAAAAAATTAATGCTACCGGAGTCTCCTCCTACACCGTGAGGAAGTTGAGTGCATCCTAGTCTCTCAAGCATTACCATAATCCAAATTTTGAATCGGTGATCACTAGGCCCTAAACTGGTACATACTCTCTAGGATTTAGCATACATACCATCCTGGGACTACTAGCCTCAACGGACATAAATCCACCTCTTGGCTTTACCGTATATCTCTCCATTCACCAACAAGGATTCCTAGGCCCACTGAGGAACAGAATTCGGCTTTACCACAACCCACAATGCAGTTGTGGCATTACAAGGCCAATGGATTTACTGTGATCCATAGTCCAGTTTAGGGACCACTAGGCCATGTGTTTGTCATTTTGAAGACCCCCCTCCCTCCCCACATTCAACTTGAAATACATCTGATAATCCAGCTCAACCGAGTTATGAGAAACCCATCTCATAAAATCTATATGGAAATGCAAAGGCTACGATGAAAAGAACTAGCACACCTAGAAAAACCCTTACCGCGATATAAAATAACCACATGAAATACCATGCATGCCAAATCAAGTAAGGAAAACAAACATGAAAATCAATACCTGCCAATAATCTTGTTGTAGAGGCTTGATTTCACTCTTCCTTTCTTTCTCCTTGCATATTCTTGCTTTCTTTGCCTTTGTTTCTCCAATGTGAAAGTGCTCCAAGGAAAATCTAAGTGTCCAAGAGTGAGAGAGAGGGAGGGAGAGAATAATGAGAGCCATAAGGGTGAGAAAAAAATTGAGCCAAAAACTTTCCAATTGATCCTTAGAATCCTTTTAATTAATTAGGCCTCTATTTTCTTCAATTTCTTCATTTTCCTCCACGTAGGAAACCTATCACATTTCACCTTGCTTTTCTCCTATTTTCCATTATTTTCAAAAATAAAATTTCAATTAATGCCTCATGCATTTCCAAAGCCTTTTCTCTTGAATTTTAAAATTTCCTTTATCCATGATAACCTAAATGAACACCCTATAGAATGTTTTACCCAAGATTCAACTTGGAATATGTGTCCCATCATCGTGGTCTTATATATTTTTACATGAATTTTTACTAGGGTTATAACATTGTCTATGATATGCCCCAAGCAATGAGGAATATTTATAAACTCTAAGACTAATCTCAGTGAAGGAAGGCACTATACCATTCCTTGTTAGCAAGAAAATAAAATTATGAGGAGATTCTTCAATTTGAGCATATAACTACATCATTTGATCAATAGTGATAGAATTCATGTTATGAGGGAAGTTGTTAGTACGATAGATAGAAGAAGTGACTCCCTTCATAACGTACATGAAGCTACATCCTAGCAAGAGATTATAGCCTATAGGGGTATCAAGAACCTCCAAGTTGGGAAAGGCTTCCTTTTCTGCCAACACAAAGCAATAATTTTGGTACAAGGGATGGGCCTCACAAATAGGTATAACTTAATGCCCATTTAACCATCCTTTTTCATGTTTAGACCCTTTCTTGTAAATTTAATACTATATTTTTAGAATTATAATGTGTTCTTAGGAGGGTTAGAAGATATTTGATATATCATCTAGCATAATACATTAAATTTTCATGATATTAAGAATTTATTGTGCATATCATGTTTGACATCAGGGGGAGAGGATCATGGAGGCGTGTTCCTTGCTATAGGCTAATCACAGCTGAGTTAGTTCTTGAGAAGTTACTACTTCCATATGGGTGCGATAAGACTAGGGGACCATCTCCACTTTTTTATGAGTTTTAGAGGTAAGCATCCTTCCTTCAAATATGATTTCCCTTAGCCATGTTTTTTATAAATAAGAGAGCATAGAAGATTACTAGGGATCTGAATTCTAGGAGAAAGTTGGAGACTATCAGAGAAAGATAATTATGCATATCATTTCAGTTTTTACACTTTATGTATGAAAAAATTTGGAGGTTAATGATTTTACTTCATGGGACGTGAGGCTCCTTGGGTTAGGGCTCAACCTAAGAGCTTAAAGCCCTTCCTTTGTACACTTCGTTTACATTCATCTATCATAGTCCTTATTTTTAGAAATTCTTGTTCATGAGAAAATCATTGTGCTTGTAGGGTTTGTAAGTGATGTCCTTACTAAATCTTGGCTCTGTGCCTTTTATTTATGACCAAAAAAATAGTTTTCTTTATACACTAGTAGTCTCTATTATAAATTCAATTCATCCTTTGCATTGTTATTGTTTTTTCTGCAACTAGTAGTTTGATAGTTTCTTATCCACCTTGTTTTTATTGGATAAACAAGTTATTTTCTTATATATGAGATATATTTTTTCATAGATTAAATTATCATCATTTTCATGCATTGGAATCATTCATCTCATTCACTACTCTTCCTCTCTACAAACTATCCACTTCTTGAAAATTTCCTAACATAGTTACATGAAGCTTTTAGTCTTGTTTATTCCCTAAATAAGTTGGATCATTTAGTGTGCTTGACCTTGGTAAGGTACCATTCACCCTTCCACCACATTCACCCACTTACTCACCCTTAAAACTAATCCTACGATTTCTAAAATTTCTCTTAGATGTTTCATGTAGCAAAACAAGTCATCTTGTAGTAATATGGAGATTGCTTTAGATCACGTCTAGGATTGCATCAAAAGTTTTTCCTTAATTCCTCATCACTCAAAAACACCATTTAACCATTCAAAATGGAGTCAGAGGAACAAATACCCATTTTTTACCTTAGCTTCATCACTGTATTTTCATTCCCACAATTAGGTTATGCTATTTCAAATATTTGTTGGATAAAATAGGATTGATATACCTTCAACATTATTGAGAATTTTCCTTTTCTCCTTGCAAGTAGAATAGGGTTTACTTAAATCATTTCATTTCCTATAATATCATATATTTACTTTCTACAAATTATATTAAGATTTCATCGATTGGTTTAATTTCTGCAAAGTAGATTAGGGTTTCTTTCTGACATTTATTTTCCTACCATCATATTAGGGTTTCATTTCTGTCATTTAAGTTTATGCAATAGAATAGGTTCTATTTCAATCAATTCCTTTCCTACAATTTAGAATAGGTCTATTTATAATTTACTAATTTTTTCAAGTATTTCTTATGGCATAGTGGTCTTTGTGCAGTTTAACCTAGTATATTTGGTACATTAAATAAACCAAAGTAGAATATGCTTATTGTGCATATATTATTGACACAAATTAAGCTTGTACGAACTATGGATTTAAATTAAAGTTGATCACCTCAGGAATTGCAGCATTATCGTTGACATATTGAGGCCCTCACTTTTTGGCATCATTTAGTGAGAGGTGTCAAAGTAGGTACTATTTTCTACTATAATATGGTTAATTCTCATTTCATTTCCTAAGAAAAAAAACAAAAGAAAATTGCATCAATATTTATGTTCATAAAATACACAAAAATACAAAAATAAGTTCATTTATTTCATGCCTCTTAGAGCTAGGGATCACATAGGAAATGTTTTTCATAAAACCCCCAGTTATATAAACATTATACTTATAGTTTTTGGTGACTTTTGGCTTCCTAATCTATCTATTTAAGATTTACATACCTTTTTGGGTGAAAAATAGGGATTTTTTAGGAGGATGTAAGAGGAGAAAACCCCTGATCACCCACTGAAAATGTGTTTGGAAATAGGCATCCTAGAGTATTTATGATAAGAGAGATAAATATGGAAGCTATAATCAAGAATATAAAAACCACTTCTCTACCACAGTTCCATGCAATGGATTCTGAGATCATGACAACTTCATGTTTGATTTGTTTATAGTCTACAAGACATATGATTATAACTATGATGAGGATAATCTCAAGTTGTTTCCTTCTACGCTGAAGGATACATCCTTGCTCTAGTTCATGAGTTTAAAGGGTGGAAGCATTACTAAATGGGCTCAAATGCAACAATTCAACACCAAGTACAAGGAATATTGCAAGGAAAGGGACAAAAGGGGGGAAATCTTCAGAATGACTCAAGGGATAAATGAAGCATTAGAATACTTTGAAGAAATATTTCAACTAAGCTACTAGAGAGCTAACTGCGCCATTGATCCAGAACAAATGAGGTTATTTTTACTCAAAGGGGTCAAAGAAAAGCTGATGGAGACCCTCAACATGCTTTCCAATGGATATATTTACTACTCAATTATGAGAAAATTAAAATAGTGTTCAAAAACAACTCTGGAACTATGAGAAAAAGAGGGAGATTTGGCTAGTGTTTAGTAAGTCGTTCATCTTATAATTCGACTATTAATAATGAAATCGGAGGTATGTAGGAGTATTTTGAAAGTGAAAACTTACATAGGTTTTCCCTACATACATGCATAATCTCTCCTTTTGGAG
This sequence comes from Pinus albicaulis, assembly GCA_034641835.2. NCBI lineage: Eukaryota > Viridiplantae > Streptophyta > Pinopsida > Pinales > Pinaceae > Pinus > Pinus albicaulis. Next base: position 70,564,061 of record CM076574.1, on the reverse strand, counting down.
CATTATAATAACAATAAACTCCTCATTAGCTTGCAACTAGTTGGTTTTAGGTGTCATGCATTCATTATCAGGTATAAATTTTTTTCTTAACTTTCGTGATTAAATTTTTTTACGATTATATATATATGCCCTTTTCCCTCTTGATATAATCTCTCGTCTCACTCTGTTGTAGGTATGTAAATGATTAGGGTGTGCTTTTTCATCTAAATTTACTTATGGAGGCTACCTTTAACATTTGAGGCTAATAGTGATTCTCTCTCTTCACACATCAACCACATACCTTACTAACTCCGTGCCACATATATATACCAAACAAGTATTATTTTCGTTTCGTTGATAGATATATGATGCCAAAAATTTATTATTATTATTATTATTTTGAACAAGGACCTATTCTCCCCATTGAGGGTTCTTAGACCTCGTGGAAAATATGCCCTTTAAATGTTGTACTATATTTACAAGGCTAAAAGCTTGTTAATTTGAGGATCTTAGAACTATATAGTCCTTGTAGAACAAATCATCATATTTTTATTTTTTTATTGAATATACAAATTCAATGTTTTTTCCTACTAAGCTACTTACTTATACCTCATCTCCTTATGTAAATTATTTTTACAAAAATCATGTTTTTATTTTATTTTCTCATTCTTTTTTTTTGTGTGAATTCTATGTATTAGTTATTATATTTTGATACCATTATTAGTGTAAAACTCTTCTTTCTTGGCTCAATATAATGGCCTTTCACCCTTATTGCAAAAAATGTGTCCCATAGTTTACTTCTTCCATTATAGGCATACATTTACAAATTCTGTAACTTAATGTAATTACAATAAAATTATTCTTATGTAATATATTTATATCCAAAGATTTAGCCTTTCATCTTATGTGGACAATAATTATTTGTGATAATTTTAACGAGTGATAATAATTCGTCCTTAGTGAAGGTTATTGACATACGCCTTCACCAATTCCATTGCCCTTGGCTTGAAATGTCTTCTTGACTGCATATGGATTTATATGCATATGTATGACACATGTGATTATATTATGTGTGTAATTTGATTTACTTTATTATACTCCTTAGTAAATACTTATCAAAGTATTTAGTTATTTTTAATTACTAAGTGATGAATTCTGGTAATATAGGAAACTTATTTTATTTTATTTGTATTTCATAAAGAGTCTTGGCCATACTCACAAACATATATAATTTAATGAAATACATATTTACCTTTTCTATTCCATGTTTCCTTATTGGGATTTATTGACTATATTTATCTACATGAACTCACAACAATTCACATTTAATTATTTTTAACTTGCTATTGTGGAGAAACTATTATATTCTTAATTCTAGTTTGGATTCATGCTTCTGATGCATACATTCACCATCAAGTGTTAATGCTATTCTTTTTTATATTATATATTCCAAGTATCTAATTATTTAGATTAATTAGGATTCCCTCCAAATCTATATATATATCTTTGTGTGTGTGTGGCTATGTCTACACACAGATATATATATATATATATATATATATATATATATATATATATATATATATATATATATATATATATATATATATATATATATATATATATATATATATAAACTCATAAACTATTTTGAGTTAAATACCTAATCATGTTGTAAGAGCTATAATGATTGTAATACATGTGCACATACACTTTTATTCTTAATAAAATACTTTTTCTATGCGTGCAAAATTCTATTCATAACAATTTTCCCTAACTAATCACCATAATTAAGTTTGTAATACAACTCAACCATTACAATAGAACTCATCACAATAAGATTAAATAACACTAACAAATTTATCTAACTCAACCTTTAATAAAAAAAATCACAAATATATGACCATAACATTAGATAATGGGCATCCTCACGAATACTATAAAATAATAATGCAAATAATAAAATAATATTAGATTACATTATTAGATTTTAGAGGGAAAAAACAAAAACTATTTTTTTCAACTTATCTCCTTGTGTTTTCACTCAAATTTCAAGTGGTAGAACTCGTTGGATATATAATTTAATTCCTAATCCAGGGATTACCCACATTGCATACTTCTAATGGACCCTACTACATGAAAATTGAGAAATACATGAAAAAATGTCATTGCAATCATGTTTTTCATGTATTTATCATTTTTCATATAGTAGGGTCCATCAAAAGTATTCAACATATGTACTCCTTGGATGAGGAATTAAATTCTACATTCATTGAGTGTTCTTTCTTGAAATTTGAGTAAAATATTAGGGTGATAAGTTGAAAATATGAGTTGAAAAAGTAGTTTTTAATTTTTTAATTTTTTAATATTTTTACTTTTTTTACTCCAAAAATGGTGAATCATCCCCCATGGTTGACATCATCATTTTGAATGAAATTGGATCTTATAGAGTTGGTTTTGGTTGTACATTTTTGTTTTAAGTACATTTTTTGACCTGGAAATTTCTCTAATGTGAGTCACTTGGGAATACTTATGGGGAGAGCACATTCCTTCCAACCAACAAATTGTGACCAATAATTTCCCATGAGTTAAAAATTCTTGCATATAGGAATAATAACATTCTTTTCATTCCTTCTTGGTTTTCTTATAGTTCATCCCAACATATTTTTACTTAGTAGCATTATTATGTTAGGGACTACACCCCTTAATTACCTAGGATTTTTAATTCAAATAAGAGAAAGTATTTTTTTTCCTTTAAAGAATGACTTTCTCTCCTACTGTGCTTTTATTTTTGTTTTTACCCAACTTATAAATTATCTTGAGCCAAGTTATTAGCATAATATTTCTGTCCAATTATGTTATTCTTAAATTAGCAATTTTCTCCTAGGATTTTTAGGAGAATATTCGGGAAGGTACACTATGTGGACTTGGCCACTTAACAGTGCTTCCTAAATCACAGGAAGTCTCTATTACTCATTTTCACTTTCTATATTATTCCAAAACAATTTAATTTATTCATCAAACAAAATTTAGTTACATAATCAAGTAATTTCAATCCTCATTTCCATAGCCTTTAAGTTCAAACAATAATTCAATAGTCTAAAAATTATTATCTCTTCAAAAAGAAAAACACAAGGGTGTCCCAATAATCATATATAGTAAAATCTAATAACCTTGATCAACCATGTACACCCATAGTTGATAATATGTTTATCATATTCAAGCATATTTAAGTAGCTTAACTATGGTAAAAAATGGTAAAATAACTTGGCCATGGTCATACATAGTCAAACATTGTCAACATAGTCAAATATTGTAACTCATTATCACCCATATTTAACCATGCATAACCTTAGTTAGTTATACTCAACCATTGTCAACCATTTTCAACCATGGTCATCTTGGGTGAAAAATAGTCAAACTAAGACAACCCATGCTCTACCCACTATTGATGGCCAACCATGGTCAACCATGGTTAGCATTGTTGAACATGGTCAACCGAGCTCTCTCAGTTCTAACTTGGTCAATCATGGCAATCCATTGTCAACATAGACAACCATAATCTGTGATAGAAGCATATGGTCAATCATGGATAAATATGTCAAACCATGTTCATTCATGGTGAATGTGGTGAAACCATGTTCATTATGAACAACCATAGTCAACCATGTTCAACCATTGTCAACTATGATCAAACATGGACATCCATTGTCAATTAACGTCTACCATTGTTAATCATAAGCATCAACCATGGTTAAATTAGTCAAACCATGTTCACCCATGGTCAACATGGTTAAACAATGGTCAACATGCCCAATCATATTCAACCATGGTCATCCATAGTTAACCATGATCAAACATGGAAAACCATGGTCAACGATGGTGAACTATTTTCAATCATAATTCATCATAGTAAATTATAGTTTGTTATGGACAAGCATGGTCATCTATAGTCAACTATATGTTGATCATAATAAACTTTAACCATACTCTACTAATAATCTATTAATCTTCTCCATGCACATGAGGGGTCTATAACCTCAATAGTAAATATAGTTAAGCTAGTAGGTATGCCCATATACTATATTTCCCACCTTTTATAAGTCAATATTTGTATATGAATAAGGCTAATGCACTTATATGTACCACATTTACTAATGTAGCTATCCTATTTTTATTTAAATGGAGATCTAGAAAAATTGTCAAATAGTAAATTTGAGTTGCTAAAGCTATATATAATAAGTGTATTGAAATTTTTAAACATTCAAAACTCATTTATATATTATTATTTTTTTTGTTTTAAATGAAGAAAAAAAGTGACTATCTCACTAATAATTATATTGTCAAATTTAAAAAAGTAGTTAAAACTTTTAAAACCATGGATAGAGACTTTGGATTTTTTAGGGTAATATACGAAGGTTTTTGACATTTCTAATCCCTAGGAGAATTCATCTTCACTACGATGGTTGAAGAAAGAAGAGGAAAAAAGAGAAGAATAAACAAAATATAATCTAATATAAATTAAAAATAAAACAAATAAAGAGGTAGAAATCCCTAAACACTAAGAATATAGGATACAAAGATAACTATAGTAGCAAAGCTTTGAAAATAGTTGAACGAAAACTTAACTCACAAGGCCCTCTAGCACATAGTAGTAAGGTTTACCTCCCTTGCATCCAAGGAGTTACTCATGAGGATTGCAAAGATTCTTGGTGTGAAGGATTTCACCACCAAATTCACAGCACTAGGAACAATCAAGCAAAAAATGAATTTTTTGAAGGAAAATGTCAATCATCATTAGCTTAAACGAGTCTAAGAAATTAATTTGTCTTTTGCTAAAATTTATATTGGAGAAACAAAAAACTATTTGCAAACAAGACTGAAAAAACATGAAAGAGCACGGAGCGAACATTAAAAATAATGATCAAACACTTTAGCCCTTGGTAAATGCTCCTAAAAAAACTAAACATTATATTTACCTTGAAAGTATCGACACTAAACACAAGTTTCGGGGAGTGCGGGGACCAAGAGAATGGTAGGGTTTTAGTAATGGGTTTTCCCTAGGTTTTTTTTCTACTACATTAGTGAAGGAAAGGGTGTGGAGGTTCTAAGCAAGCATATGGCGGCATCATCAGGGGGGGGGGGGGGGAGATACCCTCCTACATAAATGTAACAACAAGAGAAAGTAGCAGCCAGAATCGAGCAGTAGGTGATGAACGAGTACTTGGGGCACAATGGTAGGCACAACAAAGGGGTCAATGTTTGCCTAAATCTTCAAAAGAACTCTGTTTTATTATTCCGCCAAATAAATTAGATCATTGTAGAGGTTATATGAAATATCATGCATTGATTTGTAAATTTATAGGAATTTGGCCCACTGAGAAGGATCTAATTAAATGGATTCACATAAAATGGCAACAAAGGGGCATTTAAATATTATATTTGGTGCTAGAGGGTTTTTTACAGTTATTTTTACAAGTTTACTGGATAAAGAAAGGGTTTTTGAAGGGGGGCCCTATTTTTATCAGAATGTGGGCCTTTTCTTGCAACATTGGGAAGAATGTTATAACCCGGATAAGGAGCGGTTTCTTTCTGCCCCGGTGTGGGTTCGACTGTTTGCTTTACCCATGGATTTCTGGGATCCAGAAGTCTTGGAAGGAATAGGGAACTCATTGGGAAGGTTTGTAAAGATTGCAGAAATTACTAGAAGGGGTCAATATACTTCCTTTGCTAGGATTTGTGTGTATATGAATATATCTGAACCTCTTCCAGAGTCAATTGAATTATAATATGCAAGGAAATCTGGTAGCAACTGCTAGATTATGAACATATTCCATTTCATTGCCGAAGATGTCATGAATATGGGCACCTGTATAAAACTTTCCCCCTTAATGAGGTTGATGTGGCTCAAAAGAAGAGAAAAACTAAGGAATAATAGATACAAATGAAACTAAGGAAGAAGGGTTTCAAATGGTTACTACTAAAAAATGATAGGGACGAGCCCAAGGCAGTTCTCAGATGCAAGAGAGGAACCCTAGAAAGAATAAAAATAGTTATGATATATTGCAAGAATATGAACAAGAAGACAAAAACACTGATGTGATGATTGAAGAAATACGGCCGCCCCTGCCATCTACTATAGTAACAGTTAAAAGGAAAGCCCCTGTAGAAAGTTCGGACAAAGGGGAACAACAAGACAATAGAGAACAGGGTGAGATGGAAATAGATATCATGAAGGATGACCTCACTAAAGAAGAATTACTCATGAAGAAATTATTGCAAGAGTGGAAAAAACTGGATTATAGATTCATCGCTGAATATCAAAAATTATTATACAAAGAGACATTTGAGAAATATCTTACGATTCAGGAATGAAGAGAAGTGGAAGCAACAAATTAGTAGTCATCTCAGCAATCAGTGGAAGTAGCTAATATGCAATCATCTCAGCAATCAGTGGCAGTAGCTAATACGCAATCATCACAACAATCAATAGTGAAAAAACCAAGCCAGGAAATTCATCCGAAGACAAAATCTGGAAAGAAAAGGGGGCGTAAAACCTTACAATAATCAATTCAATTGGTTGGGGAAATGTTGGTTAACTCTAGACACATTGTTCCAATTTCAACAATGTTCTAGAGAATAAATAAACCTTCTTAATGATTATAATCTCCTGGAATATAAGAGGCCTTAATAGTAAAGGCAAACAAAGACATTTACAGGAAAGAATGATAAAGGTAAAACCCCAAATTATACTCCTTCAGGAAACTAAACTGACTGGGGAAAGATTAGTTTAGATTGTGGATAAATTAAAACTCCGTTATGAAGTAATGGCTATCGATGCTAATGGTAGTGCAGGGGGTATTGCAATATTATGGAATCCTTCAGAGATGGAGGCAAATGAGTGGATTGGATTGCCTAGAATTATAACAGGTAGAATTAGACAGTTAGGCACTAAGGAGTGGTTCTCTGTTTCTTCAGTTTACCACCCTACCATTCCAGGAGAGAAGCAAGATTTATTTAGGGACTTTAGAAATCTTAAAATCATTAATACTGACAAATATTGGGTAGTTGGAGGAGGAGATTTTAATATGGTAGCAAGTTTAGATTAAAGGAAAGGAGGTTCGGGTATATTTATACAGGAGATGTAGGATTTCACTGACCTTATAGCAGATACTCACCTGGTGGATGTGCCAACTACTAATGGAAAATTCACTAGGAATAAGCGAAGAGGGGGGACACACCAAGTCGCCTCTCGTCTTGATCGTTTTTTAGTGTCTAAAGATTTTGTGAGTTTGGATATTTTCTATGAAGCATATATACTAACCTACCTTGGCTTAGAACACTAGCCTATTTGTCTAGAGGTGGATGTGAAACACCAACAGAAGAAACGGCCTTTCAGATTTGAAGGTTTTTGGCTTTGAGACACCTCCTTCATACATAAAGTACATGGATGTTGGGAGGAGAGTAGATTGAAAGGAATAAATCGAATGCATACATTCCAATTGAAATTAAAGAAAATAAAGCACAAAATCAAAAGATGGAATAAAATGGAATTTGGTAACATTCATAAAGAGAAAATTAAACTTGAAGGTCACATGCAACAAATTCAACAACAAATGATTTTCACAAGCAGCACAGATGATCTTATTAAAGAAGAGGGGTATCTTCTCAATCAAATAGAGGAGAGGAAAATCCAAGAAGAAATGTTATGGAAACAGAAATCTCGAATACACTGGCTTCGAGAGGGAGATAAAAATTCTAGTATTTTCCATAAAGCCATGATCCAGCACACGCAACATAATTAGATTTTCTCTTTCAAAGATGTAGAAGGGAATCAGGTGGTGGACCATGAAGATATGGAAAAGGAACTGGTTAATCATTTTAAAGGCATTATTGCAAAACCTAATCAGAATAGTTCTGTTGCAATTGATCTTATAAAATAAGTTACCCCAAAGCTGGTAAGTAGGGACCAAAAATTAGCACTCCTAAGAGAAATTACTGTGACAGAAGTTGAAGAAATTTTTAAGGAAATGCCAAGAAATAAAGTGCCAAGTCCTGATGTCTTTACTGTAGAGTTCTATCAAGCCAGTTGGCATTTTTTGGGCAAGGAAATTTTCGAAATAACTGAGGAATCCCGCTGGCTTCATCATGTATTCCCTAGTTTAAATCCAACCTTTCTCACTTTGATTCCTAAAATGGATAAATGTGATGCTCCCTCTGTTTTTTTCCCTATTGCATTATGTAATGTGATTTATAAAATTATGTCTACAATTATGGTCAATCATTTGAAACCTATCTTGCCAGCTAGACTTACATCTCCAGAAAAAATAGGGTTTGTAAAAGGAAAACAAATTTTAGATGGTATTGTGACCGCTCAAGAGGCTATTCATTCACTACGAAAACTTAAAGCTAAAGGAATGTTGATTAAGTTAGATTTGGAAAAAGCTTATGACAACCTTAATTCGAATTATCTTAAGAAAATTTTACTTTCTTTTGGTTTTGATGATCGGCGGGTCCAGTGGGTGTTTTCAACCATCACCTCTGCTCACTTTTCTATTTTACTAAATGGGTCTCCTTCAAGTTCTTTTGCAGCTTCTAGAGGCCTTTGACAGGGAGATCCCATATCACTTTTCCTCTTCATCTTATCAACTGAGGGGTAGGGCAGATATATTAAGCAGAAAGTTTAGAATGGAATTGTTAAAGGTCTCAACCTATGGGGTCTTCATCTTACATAGTCACATCAACAATTTGTTGATGACATTATGTTATTCTGTCAAGCAACACTTAGAGAATGTAAAGCGATTTTGGAGATTTTAAACATCTTTATGACGGCTTCAAGAATGCAGATTAACAAAGGGAAATCGAACGTTTTCTTTTTTAACACAACTCCTCAATATAAACTTTTTCTTATTAGAACTCTTGGTTTTAGTATGTGAGTAATGCCATTCAAATATCTAGGGATGCCTTTATCTGAAAATGCGGTCAGAACTAGTAGTTGGAAAGATCTTTTAAATAGAATTCTGAAACGTACGCTAAATTGGTCCTTTCGAGCCTTAAATTTTTCTAGTCATGTTATTCTTCTTAGATCTATTCTTCAATCTCTCCCTATTTACCAATTATCAGGTATGGCCTGCCATAAAAAACCTGTGATGATATGGTCAGTATGTTTTAGAAATTCTTATGGAAAGGTGCTTAGGAAAAGAGAAAATGGGCCCTTCCTTCCTAGGATAAACTTACTTTACCTAAGCCTAAAGGAGGACTAGGCCTTAGGGATCCCTTTATTCTTAATGAGGTCATGGGGGAAAAGTTGTGGTGGCGGTGGCTCCAAGGAGGAGTAGCGTTATGGCAGTACATCTGGGAAAGGAAATATCACATGCCTCAAACGGTTAAAGAACATCTTAATTTCCCTCATATTCAAAAAGGTTCAGGGATCTGGAACTTAGCAGCTGCAAACAGACATTTGATAAGGGTTAATAGTTTTTGGGAGATTAGAGATGGTAATTTTGCTAGATTTTGGGAGGATTCATGGCAGCAAAGGGAAAAGCTATTCACAAGACTTGACTTGGTGGAATTTTTTTTGTTTACATGAAACCCCCTCAGTAAGGAAGTTCAAAACTATTGGGATGATCAGAATGACCTATTTTGGAGGAGATGGAAACAAAAGCATCATTGGCACCAACCCCTATAAATGCAGCAAAGGGAAAATTTTGCGAAAGAAATTCATTCTAGAAAGATTCCCATACAGGAGGGTAATGATATTTTGAGATGGGGCTACAAGCCTAGAGGTATGTTCTCAATTCAAGAAGCCTATCATTTGCAATAAAATCAACTTAACCTCCCGGAAAATCGATTTTGGAAGAAAATTTTGTCCACAAGCCATTGGCTGAAAATAGAGCATTTTCTGTGGCATCTTAGGCATGGCAGGATCCTCACATCAGACCAGCTCCAAAAAAGGGGAATGAACGGGCCATCAAAGTGAGTGATGTGTGAAGCATCCAACGAAACAATGGAGCATCTCTTAAACACTTGTGTAATGGTTGATCAGATGTGGTTAAACCTTCACAGTTTATTCCAACAAACTGATAGGAATAAGAACAGTCTTCGGCAAACAACTGAAAAGTGGAGAAAAGGTGGATACAAATGCCCTGTGGTCAACATAGCATGGTCACTTGTAATGGGATTTCTACTCTGGTCACAATGGAAAGAAATGATTAGAAGGATTTTTCAAGAACGCAAACTCAATAATGATGAAATTTGGAACATCACTAAACAAGGAATTCTGGAAGCAATTTTGGCTGAAAAATGGGATCATGACGATTAGGTTTTTCAAGGACAGGAAGGATGAATTCTTCTAAAATTAAATTTGAAAGAGGAAATGGTACTACCTACCTCTTGGAAACAATTACCATTACCTTATCAGGTGAGAAATTCTTTTGATAGACCATAATCAGGCTTCGTAAAATTGAATCATGACGGAGCATCCAAAGGAAATCCTAGACAGGCATGTGCAGGTGGATTGTTTAGAGAATGTACAGGTACAACTCTAAGGATTTATGCTATTGATTTAGGGTTCTCTACAAACAACGAAGCAGAATTAGCAGTGGTGAAATTAGGACTGTAAATTGCTAAGAGTGAGCACTATCATAGGCTGGAAATTGAAGGTGATTCAGTAATGGCCACTGGTATTATTAGAAAAATCTTACAAGGAACGAAATGGGAATCGATCACTAAGGGTTTTCGAACAACAAGACTGGTGCTAGAAATTCAACAAGAACTCAAGCAGATAGAATACATCATACCTTTGCATGTGATAAGGAAAGGAAACAAGGCGGTTGATCATCTTGCGAACTGGGCATGTCAAAACATGAACAGATATCTAGATCGGCCATGGCATCAGGAGATGGTGCAAGAAATGCCTAGGCTCCAAAATTTTCTAACATAAGATATGCACCTAGCCAGACAGGATAATAGTATTCTCCGATCGGGGTGCAGACGGCAAAGGGCTGAGCCTAATGAAGCTAATGATTGTTACATGTGCGGAGGACGGCCACCACGTGGTGGTAGCATGCAACCGCCAGGAGGTTATATTTTATGGGACATCCGGCACCCAACTTCATTAATGTCTAGTAAAAATTAGGGGCTCCACCTAGAACGGCTGGCCAAGATGTCTGTAAAGTTTGGGAAAAGCACCGGCAGTGCAGGGTTAAGGAGAGTAAGGGTGAAACACAACTTATTGTTTGTTGTTTTGCTCTGAATTTGTATTTCACAGTTGACAGTGCTTGCAGTGGTTCTTGCCAAACTAGTTTTAGGGTGATGGATCATGTTTGGACATGGTATGTATCTCCGCTCTTCTCCCCTTAGCTCCAAACTTTGTTCTACACTTGTTTGCGGATTTTTTTCATGGCTTTCTTAGAAGATTTGTATGAATGGAGGTATGGTCTGTTCTAGTATGAAAATATGCAGAGGATTCTGGAAGTCTGTTGTATCATTTTTTTTATTATAAGGATTCTGGTTTGTCTTCCCATTTTGTGGCTGCTAGTTTGTGTAAGTCTCTATTTTGGCCATTTGACCTTGATATTTATAGATTTATGGGTTTTTTGTTACCGTCAATGGTGGGCTTGCTGCATATCAGTGAAGGGATTCTTAGTAGGTGTAATGCTATTGTTTTGGTCTTGGGATTTAGTATCTATGTTCTCTCTATAAGTTACCTTCCTATAAAGTTTCAGAAATATTTCCGAACCTACTGGTTAATCAAATGTTTGTTAGAAAAGGCAGTTATGTCCATAGCTGAGACAAAGCTGGAATCAACATTGGCTGATATCAATAGGAACATTCAGGAAATTAATTTACGTGAGTTACATAAGTATGCGAGGATTGGAAGGTTGGAGAAGGAAATTAAGGCAATGCAACAGGTTCCAGTTGAAGTACCAGGGGCTACAGCCAAAGATCCAGCGCCTGTGGAATCTGAGGAAGATTAAGGCTTTCTTGATACAATGTTTACTTTATTTTTAAATGGTTGATCTTTTTTGTATATGATGTTGACCTTAGACTTGGATATTCTGTATCAGTAGATATGGTATAGCCTGTTAATACTTTTTATGTTTTGGTTGAACTATTTTTAACTTCGATGGCCAAAATACCTGGTTTCCTGCGGGAAGGTTGAGGCCTATTTTTGTATCTTTTGCCCAAATTTATTAATAGAAAATAGAAGGCACCACCTAAGCTTACAAAAAAGAAAGTATCGACACTAAAAAAAAACAAATAAGAAAAAATCTTGAAATAATGAAGCATCTATATAATCTTAAAGCAGATGGTAGTACAAAGATGAGTGCTAATTCCACATATTAATTCCAACATATAGTAATCACTTATAATTCTAATTATACTATTTAATATAAGTAATATTCATTAATATAATATATACGCTCTTAATTAATGTAAATTAATAATATTAATTATTCAATATAATGTCTTAATTAATATTACTAATTTACATTTACATTAATCATATTAATTATTTAATATAATATGTGTTAATTAATATTATTAATTTACATTATGTTTATTTTGGTGGTATATAATTTACTATTAGTTACTATATTCTATACTTTTTAATATATTACTATTGCATTGGTATTATTATATTATTATAATATATCATTTATATTTATTATTACAATTTTAGAATTTTAATATATTAAACATTGTAACACACACACACACACACACACACACACACATATATATATATATTAATTAGATTATAATATTAGTTATATATTTATTATAATAATTAATATTTTTAAGAAATTTTTTCTAATTAATTATATTTTCAAAGTTTTTTAGCAATTTTTTATTTTTATTTTTTGATCTAAATTTTATTTTATTTTTAATTATATTATAGTATATTAAATATGTTATTGCTTTTTTTCAACATTGCCCTAAAAAAATAATACTCCAATTTTAGACAGCCTTCATATATTATTATGGAAAATCGGAACTCTATCTACTCAAACAAAACAAACTAAAAAATATAAAATCATCATTTGAAACCATAAACAATTAAACTTCTTCCCATTTCAGTTTGATATTTTTCTTTGCACACAGAAATCTTCCATGAAGTTATAGAATGGATATGGACACGGAAAAAAGTCATGGATGTAACTATTTCAAAGATGAGATAATATCAAATCAGGCGGTAAGCTACTACAAGTCAAAGATAATGAAATGCATAGTGAAGTGAGTGCATTTCACTATTATTGATTGAACCATTTGTGTTGCTTTCCAGTGAAAACAATGCAATGCAGGTCATCAGAAGTGACATTTATGTGACGGAGAAAGAAATGTTTATCAGTGTATATTAAAAAATTTGTGAAATAATTTTCTTTTAAATAATTTTTACCTATTCTAAAATGGGTTTGGCTCCAACTTATTTTAAAATGGAAAATCACATAAATTTAAAAATTAATAACGCAAAAACAGGTCAATGATCTTACGCTAGAAAATTGGCCTAATGGGAGAAGATGAAGATGGACCCAGGGCAAGAGTTGGAGGCCAGGGTAATCGAGGATTACTCTGCATGAACAAGGGAGGGGGAGTACAGTAGGAGGGTTAATGAGAAGCCAATGAGAGGAACAAGGGGCAGAGGAGGATGCCAACTTAGAAAGAAGGGGAGTACAGCAGGACGGTTAATGAGAAGCTAGTGAGAGGGACAAGGGGCAAGGAGGATGCCAACTTAAAAATAAGTGGGAATGAGTGTAGGCCAAGGAAGACTCAGCCACCAAGTGGAAAGGGGTAGGAATGGGAAGGGAGAGAGGGGAGGAATGGGAGGAGGAGTTCATTGTAATATATGTAGAGCCCTACATCATCACTGATAAAATACATGCTTATAACAAGCATAATAACAACATAAATATAGTGGATACAACAACGATAGAATCCACATAATAACTAGTGGAATTATGCATCAAAAAACAAAAGAATGAGCTTCTCATTAATGATATTAAAAACCAACCAGAGATGTGACTTGCATGTTCCACCCACCATAGATTTGTTGAGCCAAATCTCTCTTCGTCCAATCACCCTCGTGCCATATTACAAGTATGAATGTGGGACTCATAACCAAAAAAAGGTAAAAAAAAAAAACATGAATGTTACTAGAGTCTCTATCTACACTATGAGGAATTTGAGTGCATCCTAGTCTCTCAGGCTTTACTGTAATTCAAAGTTTGAATCATGGATCACTAGGCCCTAAACCAATACATACTCTCTAGGATTTATCATACATCTCATCCTGGGACTACTAGGCCCAATGGAGATAAATACACCTCTTGGATTTATCATATATCCACCCATTCACCAAAAAGGATTCCTAGGCCCACCGAGGCACACAAATTGGCTTTACAATAACCCATAGTCTGGTTCAGGGGTTAGTAAGCCAGTGGCTTTACCATGATCCACAGTCCAGCTGAGGGACCACTAGGCCATTTATTTTTTATTTTTTAGATCCCCCCCACTCAACTTCAAATACATCTGGAAATAGAGCTCAACCGAGGTATGAGAAACCCATATCATCAAAGCTACATGGAAATGGAAAGGTTGGAATGAAAAGATCTGTCACACTTATAAATACCCATGGCATGACTGAAAGGAACGACATGCAATACCATGCATGACAAATATAGCAAGGAAAAAACACATGAAAAATTATACGTGCCAAGAATCATGTTGTAGCTTCTTGATCCCACTCTACCTTTCTTTCTCCTTACTTGTTATTTATTTCATTGCCTTTCTTGATCTAGTGCCAAAGTTCTCCAATAAAACTCTAAGTGTCGATGAGTGAGAGAGAGAGAGAGAGAGAGAGAATAATGAGAGCCCTAAGTGTGAGATAAAAATTCAGCCAAAAACTTTCGAATTGATCCTTAGAAGCCTTTTAATTATAGAGGCCTCTATTTTCTTCATTTTCCTCTGTAGAGGAAACGTATAACATTTCACCTTGATTTTCTTCCATTATTTTCATAAATAAAATATCAATTAATGACTCATTCCTTTCCAAAGCCTTTGCCTTTTCCTTTTCAAATTTCCTTTATCCATAATAACCTAAATGAACATCCTCTAGAATGTTTTTCTCAAGATTCAGCTTTGAGTATGTGTCCCATCACCATGGTCTTATATACTTTTGCATGAATTTTTACTAGGGTTATTACATCATCTATGATATACCCCAAGCGATGCGGAATATTTATAAACTCCAAGACTAATCTCAGTGAAGGAAGGAACTATATCATTCTGTGTTATCAAGAAAATAACATTATGAGGTAATGCTTTAAGTTGAGCATATAACTATGTCAGTTGATCAATGGTAACACAATTCATGTTATGAGGTAAGGTGATAGTAAGATAGATAGAAGAAGTGACTCCCATCATAACATACATGAAGCTATTTCCTAGCAAGAGATTATAGTCTATAGGGGCATCAAGAACCTCCACGTTGGGCAAGGCTTCCTTTTCTACCAACACGAAGGAATAATTTTGATACAAGGGATGGGCCTCACAAATATGTATAACTTAAGGCCCATTTAAACATCCTTTGACATGTTTAGACCCTGCCTTCTACATTTAATATTGTATTTTTCACGTTATAATCTATTCTTAGGAAGGTAAGGAAATATTTGATATATCATGTTGCCTAATATATTAAATTTTCATGATATTGAGAATTTATTGTGCATATCATGTTTGACACAATGGGGAGAGGATCAAGGAGGCGTGTTCCTTGCTATAGGCTAATCACAACTCAGTTGGTTCATGAGAAGTTACTACTTCCCTATGGGTGAGAGAAGACCAGGGGACTATATCCACTCTTTTAGGAGTTTTCGAGGTAAGCAAGCCTTCCTTCAAGGAGGACTCCCCTCTACAACCTTTTGTATAAATAAGAGAGTGTGGAAGCTTACTAGGGATTTTAATTCTAGGATAAAGTTGGAGACTATCAGAGAAAGAGACTTATGCCTATATTTCAGTTGTTATGCTTTATGTATGAAAATTTTTAGAGATTAATGAAAATAATTTCTTTTTCTCAGTCTAATTTTACTTGTCCTTGAAAATATCATTGTCCTTGTATGGTTTAGAAGTATGATCCTTACTAAATCTTGATTTTCTACCTTTTTATGATGACCAAAAAATCAGTTTTCTTTATACACTAGTAGTCTCTATTATAAATGCAATTCATCTTTCGAATTGTTATTGTATTTTCTAAACTAGTAGTTTGATATTTCCTTATCCACCTTCTTTTTATTAGATAAACATGTAATTTTATTATATTTATGGGACATATTTTTTCATATATTATTTTTAGCATCATTTTCATGCATTGGAATCATTCATCTCATGACCTTTTCTTCACTACTCTCCCTCTCTACAAACTATCCACTTCCTGAAAATTGCCTAACATAGTTACTTGAAGCTTTTAGTCTTGTTTCTTCCCTAAATAAGTTTGATCATTTACTGTGTTTAAGCTTAGTAAGTTACCATTCACCCTTCCACCACCTTGAACCACTTACTCACCCTTAAAACTAATCCCATGCTTTCTAAAATTTCTCTTAGATGTTTCATGTAGTAAAACAGGGCATCTGGTAGCAATATGCAAATTGCTTTAGATCACGTCTATAATTGCATCAAAACTTTTTCCTTAATTCCTCATCACTCAAAAACATGATTTATCCATTCAACATAGATTTAGATGAACAAATACCCCCTTTTAAACTTTCTTTCGTGATTGTAGTTTCATTCCCACAATTAGGTTATGTCACTTATAATATTTGTTGGACAAAATAGGATTGATATACCTTCAACATTCTTGAGCATTTTCTTTGTCTTCTTGCAAGTAGAATAGGGTTTACTTCAATCATTACCTTTCCTATAATATCATATATTTACTTTCTACAATTTATATTAATATTTCATCAAGTCATTTACTTTCTGAAAAGTAGATTCGGGTTTATTACTAACATTTACTTTCCTACAATCTAATTATGGTTTCATTTCTTTCATTTAAATTTATGTAATAGAATAGCTTCTATTTCAATGAATTCCTTTCCTAAAATTTAGAATAGGTATATTTAACATTTACTAAATTTTTCAAGTATTTATTTTAGCATAGTGGTCTTTGTGGACTTTAACCTAGTACCTTCAATACATTAGATAAACCAAAGGAGAATATGCCTATTGCACATATATTATTGAAATAGATTAAGTTTTCACAAACTATGGATTTAAATTAAAGTTGATCACCTTAGGAATTTCAAAATTCCTATTGAAATATTCAGGCTCTCAATTTTTGGCTTCATTTCGTGAGAGGTGTGAAAGTAGGTACTATTTTCTACTCTAAGATCGTTAATTCTAATTTCATTTCCTATGAAAAAAAACCAAAAAAAATTACATGCATATTTATGTTCATAAAATAAACAAAAATACAAAAATAAGTTCATTTACTTCATGCTTCGTAGAGCTAGGGATAATATAGGATTTTTTTTGTATAAAACCCGCACTTCTACAAACATTATACCTACATATTTTAGTAACTATGGGCCTTCTAATCTATGTATTGAATATTTACATAAATTTTTGGGTGAAAAAAAGAGATTTTTTAGGAGCATGTAGGAGGAGAAAAAACCCCATCACCCACTAAAAATATGGATGGAAATAGACAGCACGAAGTATTTCTGAGCAGAGAGATAAATATGGAAGATAAAATGAACAATATCAACCCCACTTCTCTACCACAGTTCCATGGAATGGATTCTGAGGATCATGACACCTTCATGTTTGAATTTTTTGTAGTCTGCAAGACATATGATTATAAGTATGATGAGGAGAAGATCAAGTTGTTTCCTTCTACACTAAAGGATACATCCTTGCTCTAGTTCATCAGTTTAGAGGGAGGAATCATTACCACATGGGCTCAAATGCAACAATTCAACACCAAGTACAATGAATATTGAAGGGAAAGGGACAAAAGGGAGGACATGTTCAGAATGAATCAAGGGCCAAATGAAGCATTAGAATACTTTGAAGAAATATTTGAACTAAGCTACAAGAGAGGTAACTGCACCATTGATCCAAAACGGATGAATATATTTTTACTCAAAATGGTAAAATAAGAGCTGATGGAGACCCTCTGTAGAAATTTGAATAACTGATATGTTATCCACCGAGATTCTCCTGACCACACACTATTTTAGCTTCATGCATAATACAGAATCTCTTCTACCATTGATCATCACATGCGGAAATAAAATCAATTGAATGCACACATTAAAACCATAAAAATTCACACATATGAACACAGTATTTCATGGGAAAGCTTAAAGCTGAAAACCCCCAACTATCTGTATATTATAAATGTCATCGAGATCATGTAACAATCATAGTACAAAGCTCTTTGCAAGCTCTCATGCACTACCTCCCTTGCTACACACTATCAAGCTAGATCTAGCAAAACTCATGCTTCAACCTTTAGCCACTTGATAGCCAACCTGAATTGCGTTTTCAAGCTATGGGATGGCCTCTTTATATAGATAAACCACCCAGCCTGAACTGCGCAATCCTCATGGGTTACTCCACCCATCTGTGTGTTGCAAATAGCAATAGTATAGTCACAACCGATAGTTAACCTACTCTTTCACCTATTTCTGCACTGGTCTCCACTGAAACTGTCCATGCACTGAAGTTAACTGATGTATTCTTTAGTTGATTTATGAGTTTATAATTAGTGAATTAATTAATAATTAATTCACACAACTCATCACTAGTGTATTAATCAGTTAGACTAAATACAACTAGTTCAACTAAGTTAAACCGAACACAACTCCATCAACTCCTCAATCAACTCCACCAAACTCAATCACTTGAGTTCTAACTGAAGTCCATCATGCAATAGCTCAATTAAACCCTAGGAAAAGTGTATTTCCTTCTGGAAGTTGCATGTGCCACATCCGTAGCTCAAACTAAAGTGTGCCAAGAGGATAAGATAATGTTTATAGTCCAAATATTATTAAGAGTTAATAATATTCGACTGTTCTATTTTTTAGCCCGGCAGTATAAAAATAGACTTCAACCTAAATGCTAAAAATAGAGGTCCATATATTTTTACCAACATGACCAATCCTCCAAAAATAGCATACTGCAGCTCTCGGTCCATGATCCATATGTCTAAAAATAGACATAGTCTAAAAATAGGATTTTCGACAAAAATCACATGTGTGGTCCCCACCTAGTTTAGGTGATCACTTTCTAACTAGGATCAGGAAAGATGTTCCAGGATGCCTCCTTCACTGTTTCTTGTTGCCATCTTCAACACCCTCAACTTTCTTTCCAATGGATATATTTACTACTCAATTATGATCACATTAAAATAGTGTTCAAAAACTGTTACACAACATTTTGTCACTGTCCCTGCAATCCCTCATCTCGCATATTGGAAGATCATTCCCATGACCTGTGAGCAGTGTCATACTTTGCAAACACCTTTTTTGCATCCTTCTGCATAAGGACTTCATTTCTCCTTTTGAAAATTTCCTCAAAACCACACAAAAACCTATGTTTTGGCCTTGTCGTGAGTATCCAATTCACCCCTCGTGCCAATGTGGTAATATTGCACTAGAGCTCGTGCCACCTAGTGCTCTGTCTCTGTGTAGTGCCCGCACCAGCTGTTTTAGGAATTTTTTTTTAACAAATAGAGGTGGAAGTTTCCTTCTAACTACCTCAGGGATGACTCATTACAAGTGATTAAACTTGATAAGCCATGGATCTCTCCCTTTAGGTAGTGGTTTTTTACCTCCCATGGAACACTCTTTGAAGATAGGACTCCCTTCCACGATTATAGGGATCCTAACCTCTCGATCTCCCTCTATATAAACATGCCTTCTCCCTTCATGAAAGCTAGCTAAACATATAGCCAAGAAGCTGAACTTGGAGAAGAGATACTATAGCTGAGTAATTGATATAGAGAAGGTAGAAACAAGGAGAATTCTGTAGAGAGAGCCCCATCTAAATTCTAGACGAGCCTTTGTGAGACGTGCTCCATTGGAACCCTATTGGAGGAGACCAAAACGTCGACGCTTGGTTGTACTCTTCCTTTCTTTCACTAATATACTCGACTATGGTGTTGGTTTCATCATTGTGTTATGTTGATTTAATGCAATTGATTTATTCTTCTTCAACTGACTGGTAGTTACAAATGTGAAATAGTATGTTGTATATTATCATTGTTTTTTTTGTGTGTGCAGGTATCCGAGTGTGAAAGTGAATGGATCTTGATCTGTCAAACCAAGAGCGATAGGCAGCCACTCTTTCTGGTGATAACAATAGTGTAGGACCTCTGGTAAGTCATCTATCGAATCTCTTTCCATTTTTTAACTAGCAATCAATATTATAGCTTGTCTCATTTGTGGCTAGACCCAATCTAGGGCTAGTGGGATCGCCTTAGTCCGCAGAGGGGATTTACCTCACCAAGAAATTGGCGACTCCGCTAGGGATCAGTGCGAGTTTTTATTTCATCCATTAGTTATTCTTCTTAGTCTTTTCTTGCTTAGCTTTCCTTTTCTGATTATTATTGCTGAGTCTAAGACCCCTGTTCAGCCCTAGAGGATCAGATCTGACCTCTGTTTTTCCAAAATTTTCCTTTTAACAGGGTTGGCTTGATTGGCACATTTTTTGGTCTGACAGTCGCACCCACTAGCACTTGTTGCTAGTTCAGCACCTGCGCCATCCCCTGTTTGACACTGATTACAGCCAAACAATCACGTCAATTCCTATAGGTATTAGGGTTTTCCTTATTTTGGATTTTTTTGGTTAGTACTTGTGTTTCTGGGTGATTTCTTGATATGTTTTGAGTGCCTTGGGATTGTTTGTGGTTGTGAAAGGCCTCCTTCCTTTAGTTATTTTTTCGTTTCCTATCAGCATCCTAGCCTTCAGGTTTTCTAGTGCTTTGGTATGTTGAGCCTACTATAGGAGTTTGGGTATTTTGATTCACAGTCAAATTCATTCCTTTTTTGATTGCATTTGGCTCCCTTGATCCATTCGAGTGATTGCATTTGGTGAAATAAGTTTTGTCTCTTTCATTTAGTTGTGCTTCTTGTCACTCCAAGCATAGATTACACTGCTTGTATGGGTCTGTTTCGACATCTTTCTTCGATTTGAGAGATTGCAACATTGGTTTGATTTTTGTTTTATTTTCTTTTGAGTTGATTGAATTGTTTCGCTTCAACTCTCGCATTGACATTCTCGAACTAGTGTGCCGGTTTGTTTTTCATGTCATTTAGGGCATAGCTTGCCCTATTAAATTGAAAAATAAAAATAATTTTGTGCTTGCATTCTTGTTTCCATTATGGAATTGAAAATCTTTCGTATAACTAGCATTGGACATTCTAGGAAATATTTATCATTTTCATTAGCTTGCATCAGACACTGTACTGGATGCTTCTGTGTGTTCTCATTATTTTATATCGCTTGAAAACTCCTAAACTTATCATAGATATATTTTCATCGAACAAAATGGTATTTTATGGCATGTAGCTTGCATTCAGGGATCTTTTGAGATTCAACATTTGGTAGGACCTTGGAATTGAAATGTAAATACAAAATCAACTTAAAATTTATTCATTTAACCTAAGGCAACATTGAAACCTAACGAAACATTTAGTGGTCTAAGTTAGAGACATGTTCCGGCGTCTTTAAACCCAGCAGCTATCATTCACCATCTAGCTTCAAACAGCACTAGTATGGACTTGTGCTCCCCATACCGTCAAGTATATAAAAGGATACCCCTCTAGGTTGCAATCCTTATATCCGTAGGAAGTCGAGACTACTGCCTTGTAGCCATGATACACCAAACACAACATTCGGGGAGACTACCTGCACGTACATCAAGTCCTTAGTTAATTCTTCTTTCATTTCATTACCAAGGTGTATATGGAAGTTCACGGGAACCTGGTACACCCTTCTACCTAGACTACCTAAGCAATCACTTTCGATCTTTACTGACTCCATAAATTTGAAAATATCATCAAGCACTTGTCCTTTCATGCTCGTTTCAACCTGAAAGTGATAAAGTCACCTTTTTCCTATTTCTTAACTCTTAAAAGATGAAATGGTAGAGTTTGGTTTCAGTGTCTTAAAATTAACTACCCACGAAATATTCCTGGTTAAAGTTAATTTTCCTTAGTGCTTTTTTACTATTGTTTCTGATGACAACCTTCCCTGAGTTTACCAACCAAGGGATCCCCACCGAAGGGAATCCTGGCCCTTTTCCTGCTTTTTGGAATGTTGGTGCTCCTTACATGGCAACGTTATCTCTTCCAAGGTTAACTGTTGGTTTTACCGTGTGGTTTTTTTTTACCTCAGTGGTCCTGAATCCCCCGATCTATATTCGACCATCACCTCCACTTGAACAACATCATGTTGATTCTAAGGTGGACCTCTCCCCTTCTTTGCCTATTTCTTCAGCCTCCTCTTCTACTTCGCCTAGTGAAAGTTTGGATTCTAGTAACGAGGTGGCTAAGAAGAAGAAGAAGAAGACGAAGAATAAGAATTCAAATAAGCGAGAGGCTAACTCTGTGGCTATTATTCCTAAGAAACCTTACATCAAGAAGTCATCCAACCTTCCATGAAAATTAAAACTCCCTTGCATGTTTTGCGAAGGTAACCACCTTCTTCGAGACTGCCCTGGAATTCCAAAGGTACTTGAAGTATGGCTCGACAGTCATCCGTCATTGCCTTTGGCTTACGGAAGTCATATTGGTAGCACATCTTCGACTAGTGCTGATAAGACTCATAAGAAACAGGGTAAGGTTACCAATCCCTATAAGCTATGTGAAGGGAACCATCTCGTTCAACTTTGTCCATACATGGATGAAGCCAAGAAATTATTGAACAACTCTACTATTTTTGCACCCTGCCTTCCGGCTGGTTACCATAAACTTTCTTTGAGTCCTCTGCTAGCTGATTCCACAATGAGTCAAGAGTCATCCTTTATCAATCCCTCTCCCCTGAAAATTCAAATTCATGAATCCATTCCCGACCAACCATTGGACGTGGAATCGGTTGACTTGATCCCACCTATGGTTCATCAGGTCTTTTTCGTTGAGAGTAGATCTCATCCCTCCCGGGTTCTTCTTATTTCATCAGATTTTTCGGACTTGGAGAAAGATTATTCCATCCCCATAGTTCAATAATTTTCTCCTCCTACTCCCATGATGGAAGTCCAAGAGAGTGCTCCCCTTGCTCTGGTAACACCAGGGGAAAACCATCTCAATTCGATGGTATCCCCTCCAAGTAGTTTGGTCGCTTCCTTCAATTGGAGTCGATTTGCAGGATTCTGCCTTCTACCTTATGTGCCTTTAGAGATAATGGTACAAACATTTGATCTAGTTGTACCCAACACTATTATAAAGGAAGGTATGTCTGTTAGTATTCTATCTTCCACTACTTGGCAAACTTTTGTTTCTTCGCCACTTATGCCTGTTACACAGAATCTCTTGGCCTTTAATAGAGGAACCAGTCAACCGTTAGGAATCCTTCAGAATTTTCCTATTACTTTGGGAAGGAAAACCATCTATATAGACGTGATGGTTGTTCGAGGCCCCTTATATTTCAATTTACTCTTGGGCTGTGACTATATTTATGTTATGGGAGTGGTTGTCTCTTCCCTCTTTCGTGTGATTTATTTTACACGCAATGGTCGGATCATGACCATTGATCAAATTTCGTTCTTTGGTCCTAACGTGACATCTGGTCCACCATATTCCTTTCTGGGTCTCTACCCGTTGGTTGTATCTTCCCTACCACAAGTTAATTATGTGGCTACATGTCCCATGCCCGCATTCAATGATAGTGTCATTATGCATCGTGTGATAAGGGCATTGGGTTCTGATTTCTGAGATGTTGTTATCCCATCAGATGAGAACCTCTTAGAAGCCATGAATTCTTCAAGATGATGAGGTCTTTGGAGAATAGTTCATTTTCTTGTGTAAATCCCCTTTAAAAATGAAACTAGCTGGTCCCGAGGATAGTTCGTCTTCTATGTCAACCTCGTTTAAAAAATGAATTAGTTATGAGGATGGCTCTTTGATTGTGTCAACCTCGTTAAAATAATGAAACATGTTGCTGTTCAATTCGAGTCTTTGCACAGATCTCGTAAAATCCTAGTCGAGTCTTTCTCTAATCTCATAACTCAAACCTTCACTTCATCTACTTTTCGTTCATTACATATGGACTGAAGCTTGGGGGGAATGTACCTCAAATTGAGTCACCATGCAGGGGGGCATGCCCATTTTTCAAGCATAGTTTACTTTTGTTTCAAGCTTGTGTAAACATGAAACCAATATCAAACATAGTTTACTTTTGTTTTGGAGCTTGCATAAAAATGAAATATTTTGAATTTTATGTGCTTTGTGAATAGTTTTCTTTGGGTCATTACTGATTATGCGGATTATTGATACATTAGATAACATTGTATTAAATAGACATTTGCATAATTTGTAAAAACTTCATCATATGTAAAAAGATCCATGTAAAAAAATACATGTATCTATATATATATATATATATATATATATCACATATTTGCAACTGTGTCTATCATAACGTCAAAAAATATATATTTATGTTTCAATTACATCGTGATAGAACATGTCTCTCAAAATGTGCGGAAATAAAATCCTAAGTGCCTAATCAGCGTGGTGCTCATGATAGCACGTCACTGCCTGTACCAACCACCTCAACAAGCAGTGGATATGACTTGGCACCCCTACAGTGTGCCTCTGATAGGCTCGAGGAACATCATCAAAATGAGCATAGTCTAGAATCCTACGAGTGATCCCCTCCAAGTTCTGTAATATCTCCTCGTCACTACCCTCACCATGAGGATCAAAATCACGAGGCATTCTCCTTGCTATCGGCGACATACTTGTAGGTCGCTCTGGGCCAACATCTGCATACATATAAAATTAACTGTCATAACAGGCATATATACCAAAAAATTATAAACTCATGAAAATAAAAAATGAGTCTCACCTAGCACTCCGTCCCAATCCTCTCCCTCTGTGAGCGAGAGGTCTGGATCATCGGTGAAGTTTGTACTAGAGTAAGGCTAATCCTCCACGACAACCAGTTGTCTTCGGAGCCAATCAAAAAACTCTGGCCTCCAGGACATCTTTTGGCCACCCCCTTCTCTAGGCATCAGTGTGGCCGATCAGGCCATCCATGGCTCTCTAGGTGGTGGCATCGAGACAATGACCTCCTAATGCTAGAATACGGGTAGTCATTCCAAGAAGAACGATACCAAAATGGATCCATACCCAAACTGTTTCACTTTGGCCTTCTTGCATTTGGTTAGCTGCTGCTTGATGTTAATAGTCAGGGCCTCTGCCTAGTTTAAAAGCGTTGGATTCATGCACTCTGAGGAAAGAAGCAGTTGTGTCTTTGTGGCCTCATGTGGTGCTTTCGATCCTGCAGCCCACGTGATAGTGTGCAACACTACTTTTAGTGCCAGATTAGGAATTTTTTGGATGTCAACCTTTCCACTTCCTTTTCCTTTTCGTTCCCCTTCGCACACCCTATCAATCACCATTCCCATGCTTTCCTCAGAAGGACGGGTACCGGTCAAGATAGGGACTGCACCCCTATGTGACAATCCTGTGATAAAATACACGTTAGAGACTTCGATTTCAAGCTCCTAATCCCAAAGCACAAACTTTTCTTGATCCTTGTCCCAAATTCTTATCAAATATTGAAGCAATTCGGGCTAAGCTCAAAGGCACGATGTCAGGAAGAATTTATTTAGCCCACAGTTTCTGAGTGCGTTCATGTGTTCATTCTCGATGGCCAATTCATCCTCCTCACTATGTTATCTCTCTTTCCACTCAATCACCATTTTTTCTGCTTGATACCTGCACACACTTTTCATATAAACATTGTTAGTGTACTTGGGCATCAAAATTTGAAAACAAATGGTTGCATTTTTCTTAAATTTAGGCATATTTTTTGGTTGCGCAATTGGCGCAACTGTTTCTCTAACATTCACGCCAATTAGCGTGACCGTTGTGTAAAAAGTGACTGATTGACACGTGTCCATGCCTAAAACTCGCGCCAACTACGATGCCCTGGATTTGGAAAATCCCCCTCATAGGAAATAAAAATGACAAATAAAGGTAATGAAGTATAGATTAAAAGAAGGAAAGTGGTGTTAGCTCTTACCTGATACTGACGGAATCAAGATTGGTTCACTGCATCACTCGCAATCGTCGCCACAAGATCGCAAGGAAAATGGACCAATGTTGCTCCAAAAAGAGGTAAAAATGAACAGTAAATAATTTTTTACTATTTATGGCATTTTATAACTTTTCGAAATCTTAAATTAGCTTTTAAAGAATATTTTTTGATTATTTCATCATATTATTATCGATAAATACGTTTTACACATGTATTTTTGTGTAGCGATAGGTTTTCACATAGTTATGATGAAGAACGAATTGTACTTTATACCTTTTCAGACTCGGTAAAAACACAAAAAATTCACTACTTGAGTCATCTTTCAGCTTAGCTCTTTTCGAACTCTCTAAAACTTAAAATATTGTCGAGACACTTGTCGTTTTGACCTTCTTAAATTGGCTATGAAACGATATATACCCACTAAACGTTTACCCCTTTTTCGGGCTGGGATAAAGTATTTATGAAAAAGGAATACCTTAGCCTATTGCAAATAAGAGGTTCTCTCAGACACATTTTTCTACATTTTTGGATCTGTGAGACTATTTACGAAAAGTGACTGCTGGAGTTTTCTTTTCCTCTTTCTTTTCAAACTATCTAAACATGAAAATATGTTGAGTTCTCCCTTTGCTAGACTCATTAAAAACTGATGACATCAGACTCTTTCGTTATGAAGTTACTCAAGTTCATCCTTCCTAGGGCTCGTAAAATGTACTAGGTTGGATTTGTCCAAAGGAAAAACTTACATCGCAAGAATATGTTATCCCCTTCAAGCTTGTTTTAAAAAATAATTGGGGTACTCGCCAGAAATGGTGGGGCAAAGTGGAACCAGATTGTAGTCGTGTTGGCAGTATGTCGCTCTTGAACATGGTACTTATTTGCATTCATGTCAGATTGGGGACATCTCACCTTGTCATTTGTTTTCCTCCATGGGTTTTGGAAATATTTTTTGACCTCTCATCTGATTTTTTCCACTTCACCATGACCTCAGATCCCTTGATGTCAAATACTACCAAATCCAGTGTCTTGCTATCGATATGTTCAAGAGAATTTTTCCTCTGAAGTTTTCAATCTCCCTCTGATTCTTTGTTGGTCTTGATTCACAAACATTATATCCCTCTATCTCATATTGATGATGTGGGAAAAATTATCGCCCACCTTCAATCAGGTCAATTCTTGTCGACTTCAGCTCATTATCCAGGAAACCGATCTAGAGACTCCCTTCAGGTACCTTGGAGTCTGCATGCCTCAATGGAAATTTCTTCACATTTGATGCAAGGTTTACATCATTGGCCTTTGATCAGATGATTCTGTGGGTGTTCGACACTAGATCACTGTTCACATTCCATGGATTGTACCTCTTGTACCTTGAGGACAATTTTCATTACTGGTGGTTTCTCTCGCGTCTGTTAACATCTCACATTATTGGCTAGTAATCAGACGATTTTATTGCATGTTTTACTTCAGATCACATATTCGCATGCTAAAGATTTTACTTTGTTCGGGTCGAGATGAAGCGCAAGACCCTAGGTTTTGTCTGATGAAATCCAGGCTGCGGATTCTTTGTGGATTACTATGACTTATTGCATGACTCTTCTGATTGGATGCCTGTGACCAAACTTGAGTCTATTTGTTGATCCCTATTACTGGATGGCTATGTCCATACCTCGGATCTTACTATTTACGTACTCTATTATGGATGGCTGCACCCATACCACATGTCATGTATCAGAAATATCAGTTGTATTTGCACTTGCAGGTCTTCTGACAGCAGTTTTTGGGTTGAACACATTCTCATAAATCATTTCACCCATCCCTCTCTCTCGGACCTCATGCTTTAGGGGGCATCTGTTACACAACATTTTTTCACTGTCCCTGCAATCCCTCGTCTCGCATATTGTAGGATCATTCCTGTGACCTGTGAGCAGTGTCATACTCTGAAAACACCTTTTTTGCATTTTTTTGCATAAGGACTTCATTTATCCTGTTGAACATTTCCTCAAAAGCACACAAAAACCTATCTCTTGGCCTTGGCGCGAGTATCTAGTTCACCCCTCGTGCCAATGCGGTAACATTGCACTAGCGCCTACACCACCTAGCGCTCTGTCTCTATGTAGTGCCCACACCATATGTTTTAGGAATGTTTTTTAACAAAGAGAGGTGGAAG
Source organism: Pinus albicaulis (assembly GCA_034641835.2). Taxonomy (NCBI): domain Eukaryota; kingdom Viridiplantae; phylum Streptophyta; class Pinopsida; order Pinales; family Pinaceae; genus Pinus; species Pinus albicaulis. Next base: position 70,535,650 of record CM076574.1, on the reverse strand, counting down.
TTTCCTTCTAACTACCTCAAGGTTGACTCATTAGAAGTGGTTAAACTTGATAAGCCATGAATCTCTCCCTTTATGTAGTGGTTTTTTACCTCCCATGGAACACTCTTTGAAGATAGGACCCCCTTAGATGATTATAGGGATCATAACGTCTCCCTCTTCCTATATATAAAGAGGCCTTCTACCTTTATAAAATCTAGCTGAACATATAGCCAAGAAGCTGAACTTGGAGAAGAGATACTATAGCTGAGTAATTTCTATAGAGAAGGTAGAACCAAGGAGAATTTCAAAGAGAGAGCCCCGTCCAAATTCTAGATGAGCCTTCGTGAGACACGCTCTGCTAGAACCCTATTGGAGGAGACCACAACATCGAATATTGGTTGTACTCTTCCTTTCATTCATTAATATACTCGACTATGGTGTTGGTTCCATCATTATGTTATGTTTATTTAATAATTGATTTAATATTCTTCAACTGACTGATAGTTACGAATGTGAAATAGTGTGTTGTATATTTTCATTGTTTCTTTTGTGTATGTAGGTATCTGAGAGTGAAAGCGAACGGATTTTGATCTGTCAAACCAGGAGCGAGAGGCAACCACTCTTTCCGACGACAACAACAGTGTAGGACCTCCGATAAGTCATCTATCAAATCTCCATCCATTCGTTAACTAGGAATCGATATTATAGCTTGTCTCGTTTGTGGCTAGACCCACTCTAGGGCTAGTGGTATCACCTCTATCGGTAGAGGGGATTTACCTCACAAACAAAAACAACTCTCGAACTATAAGAAAAAGAGATAGATTCGGCGAGGGTTTAATAAGTACTTCATATTCTAATTCAACTATTAAGAAAGAACTAGGAGGTATGTTGGAGTATTTTGAAAGTGATAACTTACATAGTTTTTCCCTACATATGGGCATAATTTCTCATTTTTGGAGCATTATAATAACAGTGAACTCTTCATGTGCTTGAAACTAGTTGGTCTTAGGTGGCATGCATTCACTATCTAGTATAAATTCCTTTCTTTAATTTCATGATCATTTTTTTTATAATTATATACATGCCCTTTTCTTTCTTGATATAGCCTCTGATCTCACTTTGTTGTAGGTATGTAAATGATTACAGTGTGCTTTCTCATTTAAATTTAATTATGAAGGCTACCTTTATCATCTAAGGCTAATATTGACTCTTTCTCTTCACAAGTCAATCGCATAGCTTACTGACTTCCTGCCACATATATATACCAAACAAGTCTTCTTTTTGTTTCCTTGATAGAGATATGATGCCAACACTTTTTTTATATATTATTTTGAACAAGGACCTATTCTCCCCATTGAGGGTTCTTAGACCTTGTGGAAAATATGGCCTTTAAATGTTGTACTATATTTACAAGTCTAAAAGATTTTTAATTTGTAGTATCTTAAAAATATATAGTACTTGTAAAATAATTCATCATATTTGTATTTTTTTTATTGAATACACAAATTCAATTTTTTTTCCTGCTAACTTACTTAATTATACCTCATCTCTTTGTGTAAATTGTTTTTACAGAAATCATGTTTTTATTTTATTTTATCATTCTCATTTTTTTGCATGAATTCTATGTATTAGTTATTATATTTTGATACCCTTATTAGGGTCAATCTCTTCTTTAATTGGCTCAATATAATGGCCTTTGATATTCTGTGGACAATAATTATTTGTGATAATTTGAAGGAGTGATAATAATTCGTCCTTAGTGAAGGTTATTGACATACACCTTCACCAATTCCTTTACCCTTGGTCTGGAATATTTATATCATTTAATGTCTTCTTGACTTCATATGAATCTATATACATATATATGCCACATGTGATTACCTTATGTGTGTTTGTGTGTACTTTTCTTCACTTTACTATACTCCTTAGTAAAGACTCATCAAAGTATTTACTTAGTTTTAATTACTAAGTGATGAATTCTGTTAATATAGGAAACTTAGTGTATTTTACTTTTCTTCCATAAAGAGTCTTGGACATGCTCACAAACATATATAATTTAATGAAATACATATTTAGCTTGTCTATTCCATATTTCCTTATTAGAATTTATTGACCATAGTTATCTACAAGAACTCACAACAATTCCCATTTAATTATTTTCAACTCAATATTGTGGAGAAAGTATTATTTTATTAATTCTAGTTTGGATTCATGCTTATGATGTATACATTAAACATCAAGCATTAATGTTATTTTTGTTTATATTAGATACTCTAAGAATCTAATTATTTATATTCTCCTTATGAGAGCTAAATTAGGACATAATAAACCATTCAAACACCAAGTATATGACATAATAAAGCTCACACCTTAATGTATTTTAGGGGAGCCTATCTCGTATGCATAATCAATCTAAGTAGCACAATATAACATCACAAAATATGCACTCAAACATAAATTAGGTCATGATATACATAACAGTAACTCGCTAACATGTTCAGATCATAAACTCACAAAAAAATTCCATTCATGTGTAACAATCACATATGCACAGTCTGTATAGATTAGTATGACATAATATCACAACATATTTACTCATACCCGAATGTCATAACCCTAACCATTTGCATAGGATGATCCAAATTAATATGATTCACATGACATCAATTTATTAATGTGATAACCCCAATCATCAAGTTAACTAATGTATAACAACAATAAATTAACATATAACATGCATATCAACAACATATAACATACCCATCGAGCTAAATACAAGTTAACATATAACATATTCATCAAGTTAATACCATGATTTACTAACCAATTCATGTAGATATGATCACACTAATTAACTAACATATAACATGTATGTAACCATAAAATCAATAGAATGAAAGGCATACACATAACCATAATGCTATGACTATGTTTTTCAACTAGAATTTATCACATATGTAACCATAATAATAATAGAATGACAAAAATATAAGCAACCCTAATGCTTACAAAAACCATGAATCACATACCTACATGCCAAGAAAATAAACTTGTATGACAATATGTTCTTACACCAAAGTTCATTGTTGCAATGTCCCTTTAATGATTTGCATCTTTTGCTCTATCTTAGCCAACACATTAGCATCATAACATACCAATATCATCATGATGACCTGATTACATGCAATGACCTTATGCACAACAACCTTCAGCAAACCAATGAAAAATTGACCACATGCACCCACTTGACATGTATAACCAATACTGAATGACCAATTCATATCCCACGTATATCATCACATAAGCAAGCATACACGGACGACACACAAGCATTACCAATATGTAACCTAGCATAAAGAAGAAATTCATGTACAATCTGTAACAATATGTAAGCAACTCCGCACACACAATACACAAGCATGAAAAACACATAATCAGTCATATACTCATGAAAATAGGTCAACAAAACACCATTATACCATCCATGGTGACAACACTACCCCCATGGCCAACACAAAACGGATGCAACAAACACATATGAAACCAAAAACAAAGCATGACCAACACACTGCCCATATAGTCCAAGGGTTGAGCCATGCTCTAATATAACTCTATAACACCCTCTTCCCACATCTACCCAAGTAATCATCCAACTGGGGTAAACATGTGATGATAAGATACTATAATGATATTAAACCTCCTAGGTGACCTTAAGGAAGTGGAATCGATGGAAAAAAAACATACATAAATTAAACAACAACAAAAAATACCCCCAGGAGGTAACCCAACCTTTCAGGCCTCTTACCCCTAGGTCACACTGAAATTTTGACCCCTTTGAGCCATATTTGTAGGCATAAAACTACATGAAAGCAGCCATGAGATTATATCTACATGCATAACACTGCATGCTTGCAACCATGGCCCCAAATACTCAGTTCTGTGCCTGCATCCCTAGGATTTGAGCCACCTTTTCAAGCCAAGAACCCAATGCTCTGCCCAGAACTTCATGAAAAGTTCACAGATGATAAATAAAAAAGGACAATGATACAGAGGCAATCATAGCAATAAGAACTCATCCTCCTAACCATGGTAAGAATTTTGTCAAACATGTTACAAACATGAAAGCTACAGGTATAAAAAACAGAACAGAGCAAAGGAGTCTCATACTTATTTGACAATCACTAAGAATCATTTATACCTTACATCATTATATGTAATACAATATATTTGACCATAAATACATTGTGCATTCATTTACAAGTAAAAACATAGATAGAGCCATACATCATAAATCAAAAAATACATGCTTATAACCAACATAATAACAACATAAATATAGTGGATACAACAATGATATAATCCACATAATAACCAATGTAATTATACATCATATACCAAAGGAATGATCTTCTCATTAATGAGTGTAAAAAACAACCGGAGATGTGACTTCCATGTTCCACCCGACCATAGAATGGTTGAGCCAAATCTCTCTTCATCCAATCACCCTCGTGCCATATTCCAAGCATGAATGTGGGACTCATAACCAACAAAAAAGAAACAAAAAAACATTAATGCTACTGGAGTCTCCTCCTACACCATGAGGAAGTTGAGTGCATCCTAGTCTCTTAGGCATTACCATAATCCAAAGTTTGAATCAGTGATCACTAGGCCCTAAACCAAGACATACTCTCTAGGCTTTAACATGCATCCCATCCTGGGACTACTAGCCTCACCAGATAGAAATCCACCTCTTGGCTTTACCGTATATCCCTCCATTCATCGACAAGGATTCCTAGGCCCACTGAGGCACAGAATTCAACTTTACCACAACCCACAGTCCAGTTCTGGCGTTACAAGGGTAGTGGATTTACCGTGATCCACAGTCTGGTTGAGGGACCACTAGGCCATGTGTTTGTCACTTTGGAGATTCCCCCCCCCCCCCCCCCCCCCATTCAACTTGAAATACATCCGGTAATCTATCTCAACCAAGTTATGAGAAACCCATCTCATCAAATCTATATGGAAATGCAAAGGCTAGGATGAAAAGCACTCGCACACCTGGAAAAACCCTTACCATGATATAAAATAACCACAAGCAATACCATTCATGCCAAATCAAGCAAGGAAAACACACATGAAAATCGATACCTGCCAAAAATCTTGTTGTAGCTGCTTGATTTCACTCTTCCTTTCTTTCTCCTTGCGTACTCTTGCTTTCTTTTCCTTTCTTTCTCCAATGTGAAAGTTCTCCAAGGATAAATCTAAGTGTCCAAGAATGAGAGAGAGAGGGAGAGAATAATGAGAGCCATAAGGGTGAGAAAAAACTTGAGCCAAAAACTTTCCAATTGATCCTTAGAATCCTTTTAATTAATGAGGCCTCTATTTTCTTCAATTTCTTCATTTTCCTCCACGTAGGAAACCTATCACATTTCACCTTGCTTTTATCCTATTTTCCATTATTTTCATAAATAAAATTTCAATTAATGCCTCATGCATTTCCAAAGCCTTTTCTCTGGAATTTAAAATTTCCTTTATCGATAATAACCTAAATGAACACCCTATAGAATGTTTTACCCAAGATTCAACTTGGAATATGTGTCCCATCATCATGGTCTTATATATTTTTACATGAATTTTTACTAGGTTTATAACATTGTCTATGATATGCCCCAAGCGATGAGGAATATTTATAAACTCCAAGACTAATCTCAGTGAGGTAAGGCACTATACCATTCCTTGTTAACAAGAAAATAAAATTATGAGGAGATTCTTTAAGTTGAGCATATAACTACATCATTTGATCAATAGTGACACAATTCATGTTATGAGGGAAGTTATTAGTACGATAGATAGAAGAAGTGACTCCCTTCATACCGTACATGAAGCTACATCCTAGCAAGAGATTATAGCGTATAGGGGCATCAAGAACCTCCAAATTGGGAAAGGCTTCCTTTTTTTCCAACACAAAGCAATAATTTTGGTACAAGGGATGGGCCTCACAAATAGGTATAACTTAAGTCCCATTTAACCATCCTTTGGCATGTTTAGACCCTTTATTCTACATTTAATACTGTATTTTTTGTGTTATAATGTGTTCTTAGGAAGGTTAGGAGATATTTGATATATCATGTGGCCTAATACATTAAATTTGTATGATATTAAGAATTTATTGTGCATATCATGTCTGACATCAAGGGGAGAGGATCATGGAGGCGTGCTCCTTGCTATAGGTTGATCACAACTGAGTTAGTTCTTGAGAAGTTACTACTTCCATATGGGTGCGAGAAGACTAGGGGACCATCTCCACTTTTTTATGAGTTTTAAAGGTAAGCAATCCTTCTGTCAAGGATGATTTCCCTCAACCATATTTTTTATAAATAAGAGAGCATAGAAGATTACTAGGGATTTGAATTCTAGGAGAAAGTTGGAGACTATCAGAGAAAGAGAATTATGTATATCATTTCAGTTGTTATGCTTTATGTATGAAAAATTTTGGAGGTTAATGATTTTACTTCAAGGGACGTGAGGCTCCTTGGGTTAGGGCTCAACCTAAGAGCTTAAAGCCCTTCCTTTGTACACTTCGTTTACATTCATATATCATAGTTCTTATTTTTATAAATTCTTGTTCATGAGAAAATAATTGTCCTTGTAGGGTTTGTAAGTGATATCCTTACTAAATATTGGTTCTGTGCCTTTTAATTATGACCAAAAAAACAGTTTTCTTTATACACTGGTAGTCTCTATTATAAATTCAATTCATCCTTTGCATTGTTATTGTATTTTCTGCAACTAGTAGTTTGATAGTTGCTTATCCACCTTGTTTTTATTGGATAAACATGTTATTTTCTTATAGATGAGATATATTTTTTCATATATTAAATTAGCATCATTTTCATGCATTGGAATCATTCACATAATCACCTTTCCTTCACTACTCTTCCTCTCTACAAACTATCCACTGCTTGAAAATTTCCTAACATAGTTACATGAAGCTTTTATTATTGTTTCTTCCCTAAAAAAGTTGGATCATTTAGTGTGCTTGACCTTGGTAAGGTACCATTCACCCTTCCACCACCTTCACCCACTTACTCACCCTTAAAACTAATCCTACACTTTCTAAAATTTCTCTTAGATGTTTCATGTAGCAAAACAGTTCATCTTGTAGCAATATGGAGATTGCTTTAGATCATGTCTATAATTGCATGAAAATTTTTTCCTTAATTCCTCATCACTCAAAAACACCATTTAGCCATTCAACATGGAGTTAGAGGAACAAATACCCCTTTTTTACCTTAGCTTCATCACTGTATTTGCATTCCCACAATTAGGTTATGCTACTTCAAATATTTGTTGGATAAAATAGGATTGATATACCTTCAACATTATTGAGAATTTTCCTTGTCTCCTTGCAAGTAGAATAGGGTTTACTTAAATCATTTCATTTCCTATAATATCATATATTTACTTTGTAAAAATTATATTAAGATTTCATCGATTGGTTTAATTTCTACAATGTAGATTAGGGTTTCTTTCTAACATTTACTTTCCTACCATCATATTAGGGTTTCATTTCTGTCATTTAATTTTATGCAATAGAATAGTTTCTATTTCAATCAATTCCTTTCCTACAATTTAGAATAGGTCTATTTATAATTTACTTAATTTTTCAAGTATTTTTGTGGCATAGTGGTCTTTGTGTAGTTTAACCTAATATCTTTAGTACATTAGATAAACCAAAGTAGAATATGCTTATTGTGCATATATTATTGACACAAATTAAGCTTGTACGAAATATGGATTTAAATTAAAGTTGATCACCTCAGGAATTGCAACATTATCTTTGACATATTGAGGCTATCACTTTTTGGCATCATTTGGTGAGAGGTATCAAAGTAGGTACTATTTTCTACTTTAAGATGGTTAATTATCATTTCATTTCCTAAGAAAAAAAAACCAAAAAAAAGTACATCAATATTTATGTTCATAAAATACATAAAAATACAAAAATAAGTTCATTTATTTCATGCCTCTTAGAGCTAGGGATAACATAGGAAATGTTTTTCATAAAACCCCTAGTTATATAAACATTATACCTATATTTTTTGGTGACTCTAAGCTTCCTACTCTATCTATTTAATATTTACATACGTTTTTGGGTGATAAATATGGATTTTTTAGGAGGATGTAGGAGGAGAAAACCCCCGATCACCCACTGAAAATATGGTTGGAAATAGGCGTCCTGGAGTATTTATGATAAGAGAGATAAATATGGAAGCTATAATGAAGAATATCAAAACCACTTCTCTACCACAGTTCCATGCAGTGGATTCTGAGGATCATGACAACTTCATGTTTGATTTGTTTATAGTCTGCAAGACATATGATTATAACTATGATGAGGAGAAGCTCAAGTTGTTTCCTTCTACGCTGAAGGATACATCCTTGCTATAGTTCATGAGTTTAAAGGGTGGGAGCATTACTAAATGGGCTCAAATGCAACAATTCAACACTAAGTACAAGTAATATTGCAAGGAAAGGGACAAAAGGGAGAAAATCTTCAGAATGACTCAAGGGATAAATGATGTATTAGAATACTTTGAAGAAATATTTCAACTAAGCTACTAGAGAGCTAACTGCACCATTGGTCCAGAGCAAATGAGGTTATTTTTACTCAAAGGGGTCAAAGAAGAGCTGATGGAGACCCTCAACATGTTTTCCAATGGATATATTTACTACTCAATTATGAGAACATTAAAATAATGTTCAAAAACAACTCTAGAACTATAAGAAAAAGTGGGATATTTGGCTAGGGTTTAGTAATTCCTTCATCTTATAATTCAACTATTAATAATGAAATAGGAGGTATGTAGGAGTATTTTGAAAGTGAAAACTTGCATAGGTTTTCCCTACATACATGCATAATTTCATCTTTTGGAGCATTATAATAAAAATAAACTCCTCATGTGCTTGCAACTAGTTGTTCTTAGATGGCATGCATTCATTATCAGGTATAAATTATTTTCTTAACTTTCGTGATTAATTTTTTTTACGATTATATATATATGCCTTTTTCCCTCTTGATATAACCTCTCGTCTCACTCTGTTGTAGGTATGTAAATGATTAGGGTGTTCTTTTTCATCTAAATTTACTTATGGAGGCTACCTTTATCATTTAAGGCTAATAGTGATTCTCTCTCTTCACACGTCAACCTCATACCTTACTGACTATGTGCCACATATATATACTAAAAAAGTATTATTTTCGTTTCCTTGATAGATATATGATGCCAACACTTTTTTTTTATATTATTTTGAACAAGGACCTATTCTCCCCATTGAGGGTTCTTAGACCTCGTGGAAAATATGCCCTTTAAATTTTGTACTATATTTACAAGGCTAAAAGCTTGTTAATTTGTAGGGTCTTAAAACTATATAGTCCTTGTAGAACAAATCATCATATTCTTTTTTCTTGATTGAATATACAAATTCAATGTTTTTTCCTGCTAAGTTACTTACTTATACCTCATCTTCTTATGTAAATTATTTTTACAGAAATCATGTTTTTATTTTATTTTGTCATTCTTATTTTTTTGTCTGAATTCTATGTATTAGTTATTATATTTTGATATCATTATTAGTGTCAAACTCTTCTTTCTTGGCTCAATATAATGACCTTTCACCCTTATTGCAAAAAATGTGTCCCATAATTTACTTCTTCCATTATAAGCATACATATACAAATTCGGTAACTTAATGTAATTATAATAAAATTATTCTTATGTAATATATTTATATCCAAAGATTTAGCCTTTGATCTTCTATGGACAATAATTATTTGTGATAATTTGAACGAGTGATAATAATTCGTCCTTAGTGAAGGTTATTGACATACACCTTCACCAATTCCATTACCCTTGGCTTGAAATGTCTTCTTGATTGCATATGGATTTATATGCATATGTATGACACATGTGATTATATTATGTGTGTAATTTGCTTCACTTTATTATACTCGTTAGCAAATACTTATCAAAGTATTTACTTATTTTTAATTACTAAGTGAAGAATTCTGGTAATATAGGAAACTTAGTGTATTTTATTTGTATTTCATAAAGAGTCTTGGCCATACTCACAAACATATATAATTTAATGAAACACATATTTACCTTTTCTATTCCATGTTTTCTTATTGTAACTTATTGACTATATTTATCTACATGAACTCACAACAATTCACATTTAATTATTTTTAACTCGCTATTATGGAGGAAATATTACTTTCTTAATTCTAGTTTGGATTCATGCTTCTGATGCATACATTCAAAATCAAGTGTTAATTCTATTCTTGTTTATATTAGATATTCCAAGTATCTAATTATTTAGATTAATTAGGATTCCCTCAAAATCTGAGAATATACATACATACATACATACATACATACATACATACATACATACATACATACATACATACATACATACATACATACATACATACATACATACATACATACATACATACATACATACATATATATATATATATATATATATATATATATATATATATATATATATATATACCTGTGTGTGTGTGTGTGTGTGTCTACACACATGCACACACACACGCACACACATATATATATTGTCATGCATGTATTATAATCTAAACTCATAAATTAGTTTGAGTTAAATACCTAATCATGTTGTAAGAGATATAATGATTGTAATACACGTGCAAATACAATTTTATTCTTAATAAAATACTTTTTCTGTGCCTGCAAAATTCTATTCATAACAATTTTCTCTAAGTAATCACCATAATTAAGTTTGTAATACAACTCAACCATTACAATAGAACTCGTCACAATAATATTAAATAACACTAACAAATTTATCTAACTCAACCTTTAATAAAAAAAATCACAAATATATGACCATAACATTAGATAATGGGCCTCCTAAGGAATACTATAAAATAATAATGTAAATAATAAAATATGATTAGATTACATTATTAGATTTTAGAGGGAAAAATAAAAACTATTTTTTTCAAATTATCCCCCTGTGTTTTCACTCAAATTTCAAGTGGTAGAACTCGTTGGATATATCATTTAATTCCTAATCCAGGGATTACCCACATTGCATACTTCTAATGGACCCTGCTACATGAAAATTGAGAAATACATGAAAAAAGGCCATTGCAATCATGTTTTTTTATGTATTTATCATTTTTCATATAGTAGGGTCCATCAAAAGTATTCAACATATGTACTACTTGGATGAGGAATTAAATTCTACATTCAATGAGTTTTCTTTCTTGAAATTTGAGTAAAATAGTAGGGTGATAAGTTGAAAATATGAGTTGAAAAAGTAGTTTTTTATTTTTTTATTTTTTAATATTTTTACTTTTTTACTCCAAAAATGGTGAATCATCCCCCATGGTTGACATCATCATTTTGAATGAAATTGGTTCTTATAGAGTTGGTTTTGGTTGTGCATTTTTGTTTTGATTACATTTTTTGACCTGGAAATTTCTCTAATGTGGGTCACTTGAGAATATTTATGGGGAGAGCACACTCCTTCCAACCAACGAATTGTGACCAATAATTTCCCATGAGTTAAAAATTCTTGCATATAGGAATAATAACCTTCTTTGCATTCCTTCTTGGTTTTCTTATAGTTAGTCCCAACATATTTTTACTTAGTAGCATTATTATGTTAGGGACTACACCCCTTAATTACCTAGGATTTTTAATTTGAATAAGAGAAAGTATTTCTTTTCCTTTAAAGCATGACTTTCTCTCCTAATGTGCCTTTATTTTTGTTTTTACCCAACTTATAAATTATCTCGAGCCAAGTTATTAGCATAATATTTCTGTCCAATTATGTTATTCTTAAATTAGCAATTTTCTCCTAGGATTTTTAGGAGAATATTCAGGAAGGTACACTATGTGGACTTGACCACTTAATAGTGCTTTCTAAATCAGAAGAAGTCTCTATTACTCATGTTCGCTTTCTATATTATTCCCAAACAAATTAATTTATTCATCAAACAAAATTTAGTTACATAATCAAGTAATTTCAATCCTCATTTCCATAGCCTTTAAGTTCAAACAATAATTCAATAGTCTAAAAATTATTATCTCTTCAAAAAGAAAAACACAAGGGTGTCCCAATAATCATATATAGTAAACTCTAACAACCTTGATCAACCATGTACACCCATAGTCAATAATATTTTTATCATATTCAAGCATATTTAAGTAGCTCAACTATGGTAAAAAATGGTAAAATAACTTGGCCATGGTCATACATAGTTAAACATTGTCAACATAGTCAAATATTGTAACTCATTGTCACCCATATTTAACCATGCATAACCTTAGTTAGTTGTATTCAACCATTGTCAATCATTGTCAACCATGGTCATATTGGGTGAAAAATAATCAAACTAAGACAACCAATGCTCTACCCACTATTGATGGCCAACCATGGTCAACCATGGTTAGCATTGTTGAACATGGTCAACTGAGCTCTCTCAGTTCTAACTTGGTCAATCATGGCAATCCATTGTCAACATAGACAACCATAATTTGTGATAGAAGCATATGGTCAATCATGGATAAATATTTCAAACCATGTTCATTCATGGTGAATGTGGTGAAACCATGTTCATTATGAACAACCATAGTCAACCATGTTCAACCATTTTCAACTATGATCAAACATGGACAACCATTGTCAATCAACGTCTACCATTGTTAATCATAAGCATCAACCATGGTTAAATTAGTCAAATCATGTTCACCCATGGTCAACATGGTTAAACAATGGTCAACATGCCCAATCATATTCAACCATGGTCATCCATAGTTAACCATGATCAAACATGGAAAACCATGGTCAACAATGTTGAACTATTGTCAATCATAATCCATCATAGTAAATTATAGTTTTTTATGGAAAAGCATGGTCATCTATAGTCAACTATATGTTGATCATAATAAACCCTATTCATTTGTAAGTTGAATGAATTTAACCATACTCTACTAAAAATCTATTAATCTTCCCCATGCACATGAGGGGTCTATAACCTCAATAGTAAATATAGTTGAGGTAGTAGGTATGCCCATATACTATATTTCCCACCTTTAATAAGTCAATATTTGTATATGAATAAGGCTAATCCACTTATATGTACCACATTTACTAATGTAGCTATCCTATTTTTATTTAAACAGAGATCTAAAAAAATTGTCAAATAGTAAATTTTAGTTGCTAAATCTATATAGAATAAGTGTATTGAAGTTTTTCAACATTAAAAACTCATTTATATATAATGGGTGGAAATGTGAAGCTGGGTTACACTTTTGTGAGAATCGGGGGCGAAAAATTTTTTCGGCAATAGTTCGGCCGAACTTTAATAAAGAGTTCGGCCGAACTTTTGAGTCCGTTTAGATTGACGGCACAGTTACGGCGCAGCAAAAAGAATTTTTGCCGGAGGTTTGGAAAACCGGCAACAGGAGTTCGGCCGAACTTTTAGTTCGGCCGAACTATGTTTTTATAAATACATCTCCCGCGAATGTTACTGTTTTTATTGTTCGCGCGATTTTTCGGCTCTGTTTCTATTTGTCTCTGTTTGAGCGTTGGCTCTGTTTCTATTTGTCTGTGTTTGAGCGTTGGCTCTGTTTCGATTCGCAGCGTTGGCGGTCCTGCTGTTACGGCGTTGGCTCTGTTTCAGCGTTGGTTTTGTGTCGATTCGCCGCATTGGCGCTCCTGATGTTATTTGCCCGGGTATGTTATTACGTTTTTGCTATTTATATGAATGAAATGGCCTGTAATGTTAAATATGTCATCTTTATTCTACGTGCTGGGACCTTACGAACGATGTGGCTGTAGCATTTGTTTTATTTCCATAGTTTGCTTGTCTAAGGAGTGCCCATTTTCCCTTCAAATTTGAACGATTTCAGAGATTTTAGGTTTATGTCAAAAAAAAAAATTATTGGTGTTCTGTCCATATGTTGGAATTTTTGATCCCTGGAATTTGGCACTGCTCTCACTGTTGTAACAGCAATTGCGCCCCTCTCTCAAACATTCTTCCCTGTACCAATGGAGATTTGTCTCCCATTTTCATTTTTTCGAATATAAATCTGCAAATGATTATGTCAAAAAAAAAAATTATTGGTGTTATGTCCATATGTTGGAATTTGTGAGCCCTGGAATTTCGCACTGCTCTCACTGTTGTAACAGCAATTGCGCTTCTCTCTCAAACATTCTGCCCTGTACCAATGGAGCTTTGTCTCCCATTTTCATTTTTTTGAATATAAATCTGCAACCGATTATGTCAAAAAAAAAAATTATTTGTGTTCTGTCCATATGTTGGAATTTGTGAGCCCTGGAATTTGGCACTGCTCTCATTGTTGTAACAGCAATTGCGCCCCTCTCTCAAACATTTTTCCCTATACCAATGGAGCTTTGTCTCCCATTTTCATTTTTTCAAATATAAATCTGCAACCGATTATGTCAAAAAAAAAAATTATTGGTGTTCTGTCCATATGTTGGAATTTGTGAGCCCTGGAATTTGGCACTGCTCTCACTGTTGTAACAGCAATTGCGCTTCTCTCTCAAACATTCTGCCCTGTACCAATGGAGCTTTGTCTCCCATTTTCATTTTTTTGAATATAAATCTGCAACCGATTATGTCAAAAAAAAAAAATTATTTGTGTTCTGTCCATATGTTGGAATTTGTGAGCCCTGGAATTTGGCACTTCTCTCACTGTTGTAATAGCAATTGCGCCCCTCTCTCAAACATTTTTCCCTGTACCAATGGAGCTTTGTCTCCCATTTTCATTTTTTCGAATATAAATCTGCAACCGATTATGTCAAGAAAAAAATTATTGGTGTTCTGTCCATATGTTGGAATTTGTGAGCCCTGGAATTTGGCACTGCTCTCACTATTGTAACAGCAATTGCGCCCCTCTCTCAAACATTCTGCCCTGTACCAATGGAGCTTTGTCTCCCATTTTCATTTTTTCGAATATAAATCTGCAACCGATTATGTCAAAAAAAAAATTATTGGTGTTCTGTCCATATGTTGGAATTTGTGAGCCCTGTGTGCAGAGAACTGGATCTGTCCACAAAATGCTTTGTTTTAGTTTCTTTTAATCAATCTAAGCAAATACATAGTTCTTGTCATGTGTGCATATCATGAAGCTACAGAAGAGTGAAAAAAATAACCACTTACCATCTTTGTGAAGGGTCCAAAACTATGATACTGCCTTCTTCATATATATATATAATAAAAAATCAGCCAATAATGAGAAAACAGAGAAGAGTCAGTTTGTACCAGGGACATAGCTGGAGAAGGCTGAACAGACTCTCTTTACATTCCTTGATTTCCCACTGGCCACTACCAATCTTTTTTCAAATCTGCTTCTTGGCTCCTATCTCTGTTTTGTGTGTATTCTTATATTTTTCTATTTTTTATTCTCAGTTTGTGTGTATTCTTTTCTTTTCCTTCACTCTTTTTGATCTTGATAAATCACAAATAAAAAAGAAAATTGGTATTTATTTTTTGCGTAGACCATTTTAAATCTAACCCCAAGCTTGTAAAGTTTTCAATTTTTTTATTTGAAAAAATTATTTGTTTTTGCATGCAACCATGTTGAAGTTTTTTGCAAGCAAATACATAAGCATTAGGCAAACACATACTTAGAGAATAAGAAAAAGAAACAACATCCTTTATCCTTCTTAACTTTTTTTTTATATATGCATTAATTCAATAGGTTAAAATTTACTTTATTAAATTACAAGTAGTTCCTTTTTCATTAAATTGTTGCGGTTGTTGTTTCACCTTTTTTTTTGAAATTTTTTTATATTATATATTTTTTTTCTATTTTTTTTTCATATGACTTTAATTTATAAAGTGACCATATTGTAAACATGTTTCTCACTTATTTATAAAAGTGAGTCACTTGCATTAATACAAGTAACTAATTGTATATTTGTAAATGTGAGCTTATAATGAAATTTAGAGAAGAAATGTTTTTTTGTTTTGTTTTGTTTTTTTTTGTTTATTTTATATATTTTTGGGTTTGTAAATTAACTCAATAGTCTCAATGTACAACAACCATTGCGTTGATCAACCTCCACTTCCCACATAGTACTTTCGTTCATTTTTATATATTTTTTCAAAATGGTATAATTTTGACATCCAAATTACATTTGTAGTGTCATTTTCATAAAACTAACCATTTATTTGAGAACTCCCCTTCTAAACAATTAATTTTTTCTTTTGAAATAATCTTATTTTCATATTGTAATATGGCTAGTCTAGGTAATCTCCTACTTATTCAAATTAAAACTACTTTTCATGGAAATTATATATTGAGGATATACAAGAAGTAGGGACTTTACTAGGTTACCATGGAAATAAAATTATTCCTCTTAATTTCCCCCCTTGTCGCTTGTTCATAGTGATTTTTGTGATTCTCTTCCTTCTACTTATTTCTATAGCTTCAATTACTTAAATTTTATTGATAGATTCTCCAGAGACACCGAGATTTATTTTTTAAAACTTAAGAGTGAACTTTTTGGCTTACATGTTCTTGTAGAAAAACAATTAGGACATCAACTTTAGAAGTTAGGAGTATATAATGGAAGTGAATATGTTAACAAAAAAATAGGCACTTTTATTACCAACTCTATTAAAATTGAAATACCCCTATTTTTCCTCAAAAGTGATGTAATCCTATTTGAATTAGGTCTCTAGGTCAGTATCGAAGTCTAGCCTAGGTGGCAGACCGTTGTAACAAAAATCTATTGGTAGCCTTTCATACATCTTCCACCAGAAAAATAACTTAAAACACAAAAAGAGTTATCCATTTGCAATATAAATTTGATCGAGTATTCATTTGTTTTCTTTGAGAGAGCCCTCTCTAACTAGAAGGGCTAACTTTCAGTCCAAAGTGATTTGAAATAGTTACATAAGGTTGACCAATGAACAACCCAATTGGTTCCAGCTTAGTGATAACATATTCTTCTCTCTTTTAGATCAGTTTTCAAAGGCTTTTGATCTAAAAATATTTATAGAAACTTCCAAGGATCTAACAAGGTTTCCTCCTTCCTTAGTGGTGAATGATACTTGGGATCTAATACCTCTTCCGGGAGGAAACCTTGTTAGATGTAAATTGGTGGATAGAACTAGAGGTGTTCATTAGATGGAAGTGTTGAAAGACATAACACTTATATAGTTGATAAAATTTTCTCAACTAAAAGGGGTTGATTAGAATAAAACCTTTTCCCTTATAGCAAAAATTAATTCCCTTTTTACTGTTCTAGCCCTTATTATTTCATATAAATTGGAGGTCCATTAAATGAACATTAAATCCACCTTCTTGCATGGGGATTGCAAGAACAAATTTACTTGGAATAACCTCCTAACTATATTCAAAATGACTATATTTGTTTACCACCTGAAGAAATCTCTCTAGGACTTGAGTAAGATCCTCATGTTTGGAATGCTAAAATGAACAACTTTCTTCTTAATACTTACTTTTATATATGCAATTATAACTACAATGCCTATACCAAGAAAGTAGTAACCATGTCATAATAATTGTTCTTTATGTTGATGACTTTATACTCATTGGTTGTGACCCTAAATTTTTAGCCCATGTGAAATCTAGCCTTAAAAATAAATTTGAAAATGGCAGGCTTAGGTACTGGAACCTCTACATAGGTTCGACTTGAAAACATAGTTTTTCCTCAGGTTTCTCCACTGGTTCTATGTCCAACTTGGATAACCTACAGTTCAATATCCTTCTTTTCATTTTTTATATCCCCTCTTGGATAACCATAATATCTTGAAATGGAGCTAGCCAACTCAAATATAGTATTGCAAATCCCTGGCTAAGTTAGATGAGGATTCCATATGGTCTTGAATGAGCATTTGGACTCTTTAGATATATATCTAAAGAGTCTAAAAGCTCATTCAAGACCATATGTAATACATGGCGTACTCATATAATATATAAAACTTTAATCCATGTGCTTAACCTTAACATTGACACAAATGGAATACAATTTTACTCACTGCTTTATAATATAAAAATATGCAGATGAATATTCCCCATAGCTTAGAATCCTACTTGTTTTCAAAATAAGGATGCACTCCCATTTGATTCTCACGGATAGGTTGTAATCATGAGGCTCTCACTCAAGAGTGGACCTTCACAAAATCTTGTGACGTCTTGTCACAAACAAAACCATCAAACTGAAAACACATCATTTTTCTCCTTCAAAGAAAAAAAAATTCACATCATGTGAATATTTCCATGTACTCTTACATATTGGTGTACAAAACCATCAACCAAACACGAGTTGACAAAACATGCCTCTTCAAACAACTAACTCTTAAGTCAAATAATAGAGCTCATGTACAAATTTCCATATTTGTTTCATTTAAGTGTGTCTAACATAACTCTACTTTCAACATCTTGCTTCATGCAACATGCACCATACTTTGAATTTGCAAAGAAATTCATGAAACATCAAAATACATGCTAGGCCTTAATTGGATAAGAAATCTCTAACCATTTGTCAGCAAACCATTTCAATGGCGCTTCTTTTTCTTTCAACTATGTTGAATTTAGTTTTTAGTTATATTTTTAATGTTGGAGAAAATAACTATTTATTTCACGTGTAATTAGATTAGTGATTTCATGTGTTAGGGTTGTGGATTCGGGCATTGAAACAACACCATTATATTTCAAATTTAAAAATGATGGTTTGAGTCCTAGGTAGCTTAGAATCCTACTTGTTTTCAAAATAAGGATGCACTCCCATTTGATTCTCACGGATAGGTTGTAATCATGAGGCTCTTGCTAAAGAGTGGACCTACGCAAAATCTTGTGACGTCTTGTCACAAGCAAAACCATCAAACTGAAAACACATCATTTTTCTCCTTAAAAGAAAAAAAAAATTCACATCATGTGAATATGTCCATGTACTCTTACATATTGGTGTACAAAACCATCAACCAAACACAAGTTGACAAAACATGCCTCTTCAAACAATTGACTCTTAAGTCAAATAATAAAGCTATGTACTTTCAACATCTTGCTTCATGCAACATGCACCATACTTTGAATTTGCAAAGAAATTCATGAAACATCAAAATACATGCTAGGCCTTAATTGGATAAGAAATCTAACCATTTGTCAGCAAACCATTTCAATGGCAATTCTTTTAGTTTCAACTATGTTGAATTTAGTTTTTAGTTATATTTTTAATTTTGGAGAAAATAACTATTTATTTCATGTGTAATTAGATTAGTGATTTCATGTGTTAGGGTTGTGGATTCAGGCATTGAAACAACACCATTATATTTCAAATTTAAAAATGATGGTTTGAGTCCTAGGTAGCTTAGAATACTACTTGTTTTCAAAATAAGGATGCACTCCCATTTGATTCTCACGGATAGGTTGTAATCATGAGGCTCTCGCTCAAGAGTGGACCTTCGCAAAATCTTGTGACGTCTTATCACAAACAAAACCATCAAACTGAAAACACATCATTTTTCTCATTCAAAGAAAAAAAAATTCACATCATGTGAATATGTCCATGTACTCTTACATATTGGTGTACAAAACCATCAACCAAACACAAGTTGACAAAACATGCCTCTTCAAACAACTGACTCTTAAGTCAAAAAATAGAGCTCATGTACAAATTTCCATATTTGTTGCATTTAAGTGTGTCTAACATAACTCTACTTTCAACATCTTGCTTCATGCAACATGCACCATACTTTGAATTTGCAAAGAAATTCATGAAACATCAAAATACATGCTAGGCCTTAATTGGATAAGAAATCTAACCATCTGTGAGCAAACCATTTCAATGGCGCTTCTTTTTCTTTCAACTATGTTGAATTTAGTTTTCAGTTATATTTTTAATGTTGGAGAAAATAACTATTTATTTCATGTGTAATTAGATTAGTGATTTCATGTGTTAGGGTTGTGGATTGGAGCCAAAGAACAACACCATTATATTTCAAATTTAAAAATGATGGTTTGAGTCCTAGGTAACAGAATCCTGCTTGTTTCAAAATAAGGATGCACTCATTTGATTCTCACGGATAGGTTACCTTCACGGGGCTCTCCTGACTCGCCGAAACCTGTTGTGGATCTTGTGACGTCTTGTCACAAACAAAACCATCAAACTGAAAACACATCATTTTTCTCCTTGAAAGAAAAAAAAAATTCACATCATGTGAATATGTCCATGTACTCTTACATATTGGTGTACAAAACCATCAACCAAACACAAGTTGACAAAACATGCCTTTTCAAACAACTGAATCTTAAGTCAAATAATAGAGCTATGTACAAATTTCCATATTTGTTGCATTTAAGTGTGTTTAACATAACTCTACTTTCAACATCTTGCTTCATGCAACATGCACCATACTTTGAATTTGCAAAGACTTGAATTCTCCACCCCCCATTAAAATGACCCTACAAGTTGATTCTTTCAGTTTTCACTCTATAAGCATCAATGTACGATTATGCATGATGGAGAATCTCTAGCGCTTTCCCTTATTAATATATTTAACAAGGGAAAGCGCTAGATATTCTTTATCATGCATAATCGTACGTTGGATTTGGTGATAATTGTCTCCATATTTTGGCTTTCTGACCCGCAAAACATAATTATTTTAGAAGGGAGGGAAGGAGGGATGATCACATTGACTTGCTTGATGACATGTCTATGAAGATTAACTACCTCAAGAACTATTTTTTTGCGTAGGGAAAGAGACACATTCCCATTTCTGAGCATGAAAACGTTCTTTGATATTGTTAATGCCTCTAGTGTTTACTTCTAGAAGTTCTATAGGCAGAGTCTGTAAAGGGCCAGGTAGCCTCTGGATCTCATCTTTTATGAAAGGTGACATATCTAGTAAATGCCCCTGCAGTCAATCTCTGGAATGGATCTAAATAGAAGTTCTTCATTTTAATATCCGTTAAACACAACAACTTTAAGGTAAACTATGTACATGTTCCATTCATCATGAACACAAACCTCACAAGCCTCCTTGGCTTAGAATTTTCCATGTTTTCCATAACCAAGACCCAAATAATTAGGCCCTTCTTGAAGAACATTTGGCTCAACTATGCCTTGTACATGCTTGCCTTTAAAACCCTTTACTTTCATAGCACATTTTCATCAAAAATTTGGACCTCGTTCCTCTAATGTCTCTAATGTCTCTCAAAAGCACATACACATTCATTTTCAGAGGAAATTGAAGGTACTCTAATGTCTCTAATGTCTCTCAAAAGCACGTACACATTCATTTTCAGAGGAAATTGAAGGTAGAAACCAATAGCTAATTCTTCTAATTGACCTTGACTAAAATGAGCTAAATTTTACTTTGATACGAACTTGATTTAAATTTTCCACCCCACATTAGGCACCAATGATTATAACCTTTAATGGGCTAGCACTGGTTTGTAATCATCATCTCAAAATGATAATGAAAATAATCATTCTT
The DNA here is from genome assembly GCA_034641835.2 of Pinus albicaulis. Classification (NCBI taxonomy): domain Eukaryota; kingdom Viridiplantae; phylum Streptophyta; class Pinopsida; order Pinales; family Pinaceae; genus Pinus; species Pinus albicaulis. Next base: position 70,514,115 of record CM076574.1, on the reverse strand, counting down.
GCCTTCCATATAGATAATGAAAATGATTGTTCCAAGTCTCATGTTGCTTCGCATGTTATTTTATAAACCTTCTATTGTTCTAAGAGATATAGAACATACTATTTTTAATAGCCCCAAACTGGATTTTACTCTGAGGTATTGATTTTTTGAAATCTATTTTGTGAATGTCGGCCAATAGATATATATCATGGAGGATGAAAGAAGAAGATCAGCGGAATCCCATATGGAGGATGTTCACGGTATTTAAATATAATCTTAAATATCCATACATGTGTGTACATATGGAAGTGATTTTTTTATTAACTTTGTGAGTGAAATTAGTTGTTAATAAGTTTCATATTTTAATTTTTAGGAGGCAAGAGGAGAAGGCTTTCTACTCCATCCATGGAGCGTGGCCAAGGTTCAATCGGTCAAGGTAGCAGGGTGCGGGAAGGGGGTGATATTTATTCCCCCGAAGGCCAACAATCAACGGCTGCTGGTTCTCAACAGGGTCACTGTGGGTCTGGTTCTCAGCAGCATCATTCTGGGGTTGGTTCTCAGCAGGGTCAAGTTGGAGATGATGTTAACCAACAACATCAAGGTTGCCATCAATTTCAATATTTTTTCATTAAATTTGTACGAATTTTTTTACACGTGTTTTTTCTAATATACGAAATTTTATATATATTGATGCAGAGGCTGAAAATGTTAGAGCCAGTGGTCAAAAAAGACGCAGGTCAGTGCGCTACATTGAAGAAGAAGGCTGCCAACCTAGCACAACTTATCCAGCTGAGATTACTGATATACCATGGGAAACGAACATGGCGGAATGCACCTTACAAAGGTGTCAAAGCCTTTATGCAAAATTGCAAAGAGATCTCCAGGATTTGTCTCTACCTGCTGAGAGTAGACAAAGCCTAGAAATAGTTACACATTCATTGAGTGAAATGGTAAAAGTGTACAAATATTTGGGGCCAACCACTGATTCGTTTGTAGAAGTGATGAGAAAGAGAAGAGAAACAGTGATAGGTCCCGATAAATGGCAGGACATAAAAAAAAAGTTTCAAGAGCGCAGGCTAAGTCAATGTTTAATTATAAGGAAGGGCCAAAAAGAAAGATGTTGAAGGTGCAGTATTTCAAGCACCCAGACAAAGAAAAATATTTGTATAGTCGACATCTTGCGGCCTTTGGAAGGCTTCCATGGAACGATGAGGTTCCTCTTTATTTTTCACAAATGTTTTATGCAGAATTTTTTTTGGGTATGAAACCTGACTACAATGACCTTCCTTCAGAATTTTTTGGCCCGGGGAGAGGTCGATTATATCAACATAAGGGCGCTAAGCGAGATGTGGAGTTGCCTCGCCCTGAGCCGCCATTGGTGAGTCGACCGTTTCGAGTCGAAACTCTACGATCAGAGATGGATGCGACTTCTCAAATAAGTCGAGAAGCAAGGGATGTTATGATCGACAATGTTCATAGCAGATTGAGTGGAGTCGATCTTTGTTTAAATCGAAAAAGAGCACGTGAAAATGCACGTGCCAATTTTGTTTATTGTACAGATGAGGAGATTTACAACATGAATTTTGAAGATCTCCGAACATATGCAATAAATTATAGCAATGCTTTGCAAGACCTAATTTCTCATGAGGAAGAGGGCACCGGAACAGTATGTGTTAGTGACCCTAGGGTTTTAAATTATTTTTACATATACATGTGTACAATTTGTAATAAATACATGTGTATGTACATGTATACATTTATTTGTATGTGTACATTAATCTAACAAAAATGTATGATTATATGTTAAAACACCATTTGCAGTTCTCAGGCATGATGCGTGATGAAAATGTTAATATTACATTCGGGACCTCTGGCTCAAACGATGCAGCTGGGTCTGGCCATCATGATATGTTGGCACATGTATGTTAGTGTTTTTTAAGTGACTCTAAAATAAATAATTGTTGCCACACATGTACACGTATGTATATATATAATTCGATAAAATGATTTAACAGGTACCGATTCCGTCTGATGTTTTTGGGATGCCGGTACCTTCTTCTTCTTTAGGAGATATACCTTCTACTTCATTGGGAGATGTACAAGTATGGACAATTTTTCACAGGTTAAAAATTTATGTTACCTCAAAAAGTTCCATTAAAAATTGAGATATATAGAGAGAGATCTATATTTTGAGCTATTTAAAATTTTTTGAATTTAGGTTCGTATAGAAGATTTTTTTAATCCGAGGACTTTAGCGACGGAGATAGGAACATCCACAGCATTTGAAGAAGTTGTCTTTAGTTCTTTTTTTTAATATTATTGTTAAAATAAGTTTATATATGTAGACGTGCATTTTCATTTGAAAGTTTTTAATTTATATAAATTATTTATGTATATATATATATTTATATTTAACTGTACATGTATATTGTACAAGTTACCACTGGAGATGTTTCTATGGCAGATCCTGTCCATCAAATGGAGAGGCAACCTTACGAGGTATTGCGTGATTTTTTTGTTATATTTTGTTTTTTACATGAAGTTCTAGATATATATATTCTCATTCATTTTTAAAACTTCAAATTTTAATGTTCAAGTACATGTGCATTGTGTATGTAGGTTTTCCCTTTACAAGATAGCGAGCTAATCGAGACCCAGAGGCTAGATCCTCCATTTGATGGACAAGATATACGGTAGATTTGATTTTATTTCAAAATTTAGATGGTTTTAAAATTTGTTAAACTTGATACAGTTTGATACTTGAGTGAGATTTACAATTTTTGGACATATTTTATTACAATGTTTTTTGGACATATTTTTGGACATATGTTAAATGTTTTTGTTGGATAGTTGAATTATAATTGGCATGTCATGTGATATTTAATGTTAAATGTTTTTGTTAGATAGTTGAATTATAATTGGCATGGCATGTGATATTTAATGTTAAATGTTTTTGTTAGATAGTTGAATTATAATTGGCATGGCATTTGAAGTTTTTAAAACTACATGAACAATGGAATGTGAACCTACATTTGCACATGTGGTAAATTGAAATGTTACTTGTAACAAGACAATCCCCATTGATTTCATTATAGTATATGTTGATTTCTAATTTGATATAATTGCATACATATGATGGTACATTACTTGTAAAGTCATTGGATTAATAACTTGTTCATTGATTTCAGTGTTCTTTGGATGGTTTTAGTACTTTTGGCATGTGAATGTGAAGTAATGTTGTCATTGAATTACATTTGACATGTGATATTTAATGTTAAATATTTTTGTTGGATAGTTGAATTATAATTGGCATGGCATGTGATATTTAATGGTAAATGTTTTTGTTGGATAGTTGAATTATAATTCTAATGGTATCTGAAGTTTTTAAAACTACATGAATGATAGAATGTGAACCTACATTTGCACATGTGGTAAATTGGAATGTTACTTGTAACAAAACAATCCGCATTGATTTCATTATGTAGTATATGTTGATTTCTGATTTGATATAATTGCATGTATGATGGTACATTACTTGTAAAGTCATTGGATTAATAGTGTTCATTGATTTCAGTGTAAGCGCAAAAAATTATTGACAATGTAGAATGATTTGTGTGTTATAATAATTAAACCTAATAATATTGGAGAGCAAGAGAGACTTGAGGTATGGTGTTTACTACAAGAGTTTGAGCTAAATATTTAAATGGTTTATCTATCTTTCATAAAATAGTTTAAGATTGATCACAAGAATTAAGAGAATGTCTCGGTCCATCATTGGTATGGTCCATCATTGGTATGGTCCATCATAGAATGATCATCCATGTCAATGACTCTTAAGTCTATCTTTCCAAACCATGACCCTACTCTCACATGTGTGCTTTTCATGACACCAGTCGTGCTACTTTTATCCTCGAGTTGACTGCCTTGAAAGCACTCAACTCTTTCTCGATGCTAGCCTTCCTCTTTCTAAGAGATGAAGCTGCCTTTCGACTTAGGAAGCTATGGGTAGCCCCCGTGTTTATCAAAGCAGAGAAATTTTTCCCATGTACGGTTGTAGACATGAATCTCAAGTCCAAGGAACTTTCATCATCATTCCTCCTCCATGTCTTGTGCCTTACTTTCACAATCTTCTTCAACATTTCCTCTTCCAATATGTTTTTCGAACTAGCCCTTGGCTTAACAGTGCTTTTCACATATCTCTTCTCATGAAGCTCCATATAACAATTTGATCCTGGGCTTGCTTGAATTGGTTCAAGCTATTTCCTTTTCGAATTCAGTCTAATTGCTCCAATACGACATTTTCTTTCCTCAAACCAATAGGTTTCGGATCAAGAAAGTCCCTCTTGATCTTATCTTCCATGTTCTTGACTTTACCCTGCAACGTGGTGCTTATTTCCTTCAAGTGAGCCCTTTCCATAAAGAGTTCCTGAAGTCTTTGTTCACCTTGTCGTATCTCCATGTCAAGCTTTTCAATTTCAGTAGTTTGTCTAGAAAGTCCATCCTTGGAATTTCTTGCGTGAAAAACCAAGTAGGTTGAACCAACATTGGTCTAGTGCATTGGAATTCATTAAAGAATTGGTCATTGGCGCTGCTTCAAGCTAGGAGTGAGCATCGTCACCAACCTACATTGAATATTTTACACTCCCTATGGTGAATGATACTTTAAATTGATTGACAGTCTAAGACTTTCGAATTTTTTCGAATGCCAAATGATCTTATAAAGTTAGTATTTATAATATTCTAGTAGGTCATTCGGCGACAACTTTTACCAAAAACTTGAAACGACTTTGGCGTGTGATATTTAATTTGTTAAATGTTTTTGTTGCATTGTTGAATTATAATTGGCATGGCTTAACAGTGCTTTTCACATATCTCTTCTCATGAAGCTCCATAGAACAATTCGATCCTGGGTCTGCTTGAATTGGTTCAAGCTCTTTCCTTTTTGAATTTTGTCTAATCGCTCCAATACGACATATATTGACTCCTTCCAAACGAAGTGCACCAATCCTCTTAGTGTGGTCGTCTTAGTGGCGTGTGATATTTAATTTGTTAAATGTTTTTGTTGGATTGTTGAATTATAATTGGCATGGCATGTGAAGTTTTTAAAACTCCGGTTTTGGATGGTTTCAATCTACATTTGCATGTGATATTTAATGAACTTTAAATGTTAAATGTTTTAATGATGCACAATATATAATCAAAAGGGTTTTAAAACTTAAAGTTTTGGATGGTTTCAATTTACAACTTAAAGTTTTGGATGGTTTCAACCTACATTTGCACATATGGTAAATTGAAATTATGTTACTTGTAACAAGACAATCCCCCTTGATTTCATTGTATATGTTGATTTCTAATTTGATATAATTGCATGTATGATGGTACATTACTTGTAAAGACATTGGATTAATAGTGTTCATTGATTTTAGTCTAAGCGCAAAAAATTATTGACAACGTAGAACGATTTTTGTGTTATAATAATTAAACCTAATAATATTGGAGAGCAAGAGAGATGAGGTATGGTGTTTACTACAAGAGTTCGAGCAGGTCATTCGGTGACAATTTTTATTGGAAACTTGAAACAAAGAGAATCTATCTTTGGCTAGGACATCATGTAAGATGCTTGACATAAACAGTAAAATTGTACTTAAAAGCCGAGATTCGGGCAAGTGGGGACAACCACTTGTTATCTCGTCCCTTGGAGGCTAGGCCATATGGGGACCGAATCTGACTTTACAAAATAAAGTGAAATAATTTGTACCATATGATCGGAGAACATATACAAGAACAATTAATATACAAGAACAATTAATTTCATTCTAGAATATATATATCCAATACATATTTAACATTTTTAATCAATGCACATGTATAGAAAAACTACTTTCGGTGGATACTAGAGCACGTGCTTGTACCCAAACAATTTGTAACATCTGCAAACCACAAATAACATAAGCAGTTCAATTTTTAGTTGAGTACTGAAAGGTCTAAAAGATAATAAATTGTTGGACACTTCACTCAAAAAAATTCGAATGGAATTCCATCCTCAATAATCCGTTCATGATCGGATTTTGACATTTTCCATTTCTTAATTTTTGATTTTTTCTTTGATTGAACTTCTATCAACTTTATGCGTTCTGCACACACCAAGTGACTATATTGACAACTTATGGAATCGGGTTCATAGTCTTCGAAGTAAACAAAGTCTCCACTTTGACGAGTTTGTTTGAAAAAATAACCTTTCAGTATAATAGACCCTTTGTCATACTGAAATCCGTGATCATTATAGTCTTGTAATAATTTCATTTTTTGTTTAGTGCAACGCATCAAATAATACTTTACATTTTCATCGTTGTCAATAGGTGCAATTATAGCAAAAACATCTCCTGCACAATAAAATAAATTTAACATTTAATTATGCATATTTAAATTTATTTGTAAACCTCTAAATCATTAAAAAGTAATTCAAATGTTACCTTCTCTAACAAGATCAGAAACTCGATCACCATCGGATGATATTGTAGTTTCTTCTGATTCCATTTCTTCAAACATTGCAACAGACATTTTTCCCTTTGTATTTAGCTCTGTATGTTTCCAATCGTTCACATACATTTTGTTTTCACAGACGTCATTGGATTTTGTGTTGTCTATGCAAACATCACAAAAACAAGAATATTTTCGTTTATCCAATGCAAACACATTTGTGGACAATTTTTTTTGAATTGAATGCAATTTTCGAGTCCCTTTTATTGTTCCAACCTCATTTCCAATTGATCTATTTACGTCTCCGATTCCAATATGCCAAAAAAACCTTTATATGGAAAATTAGAAAAAGAATTTGTAAATATGATATCAAAATACAATTAAAAATAATCATTGCATGATAAATGTACAATGTTTAAAATTAGATTTCCAATATAAATTAAATTGAATGTACCTTCGCACTTCTCTTGATGGGTTAATCTCATGGCTTAGAGCATTTTTGCACCATTGAACAACTTCTGCAGCGTTCACAAGTCGGCGTGCAAAGTGGTTCATTTGATATCTTCGAAGTACTCGTTTTATGCATGCTCCTGCACCGTCATGTTATCCTTTTCCATGGCCAGTCTCAAAGAAATTCCAACAATGTTTAATGCAAGTTTTCTTATGAAGACGACACAACCAAAAAAATGATCGTGCAGATTTGAATTGACCTGCGCATCCGTCTGACCATATCCAATGTTCATTGAATGTTATTCCACGATTTTTCAATGAATCATAAATTTTTTCAAAACAACGTTGTACAAAACATGTATCATGTGTACGATCATCACTGATATAAAAATGATATTCTTTAATGATATGTCGATTTTCACTCGTGCTTTCTATATGATCGACATTTTGTTCAGCATGTCTATATAGAATATGGACAAGCATGGAGACTTGGTCAGAGTGATAGTATTCACTCTGAATTTCTTTTTGTGGAACAAATGTGTAGTTTTCTGCAAAATCAATCACTGACAAAGTGGTTCCTGGTGGAAAAACTTCACGAGATTTTTTGAATTGCAAGTCTTGCCATCGAGCTCTATGGGAATGCATGGTGTATTTGTAAATTTCTGCTTCAAACTTTCTAAAAAAGTCTATTAGAAAAATTTCGTCTTCTCGTAATTCGATTCTTTTAACACTATCTACACCTTGAATCGATGTACTGGTATATTCATATCTCTTCCATTTCACTTTCATGTTGGACAATGATTGATCATTTATATCAATACGATATTTGTTTTGAAATTTAGTCAAATTTCCACAATCATTGCATTTTTTACCACCAACACATTTCTTTTTGTAAAATAGTTCGTCGCTTTCTCTTTCACATAGAATTTGAGATATGAATTCACGGATAGTGGAAGGATGAGGTGAATCCTTCCATAATGTTCTACCGAAATCAAGGAATGTGTCATAATATAACTCAAATTCCACATGATAATGGCAACAACAAGTGTCGCGTACGGTGATAGGTTTTACATACCATGGCTTTTGTTGAACAAAAGCACTGAGTGAAACTTGAATTTGACGATTCTCTTCTTTGAACTAGTTGAATAACTCTATTTGAGTGGTTTCCAAGAGATGTTTTTCATGTTCTTCGTATTGATTTCGTGCTATTATTCTTCGCATCACATGTCTTGCAGTGGGTGAAACACGCGAATTGTTCTTCCAATATTCATATATTATTTTTTTAACATCTTCTCCAAGTCTATCTTTGTATGGTTGCCTACAAATAGCTCTCCAACAAGCGATTTCATCATTTACGTCTATTTGCAGTTGAAATTTTCGATGTTTGTGCAGAGTTTTTCGCGAGGTTCCCAGTGCTCGTGCCATAGATGTTAGATTCAAACGATTCTCTTGAGTACTTAGTGAAACCATTGCCATTTGTATTCCTCTACGTATATTTGAAACATTTTTATCTCTAGATCTCTTAATTGACTCTATAGCACTACTCATATTTTTTATCACCTCTTCTTTCATTTTTTTATCTTTGGTTGATTTTCGAATACCCAATAGTGTTGTCGCTTCTTTTAATTTCCTTGATGATAAGATACCTTTCAACATTTGAGCTTGAACTGTCACCTCAGTTTTGAAAAACATTTCCAAAATTTTCTCGACACGATATCGTATAATATAGTCAGGTTTTTTATCTCCATATGTGTGAGTGTCGAAATTTTCTAACATCTCATTATCGATAGTGATTTCATCTGTACATATTCGAAAAAATAGTACATATTCAATAAATAACTAAATTAATAAATATGTCAATAAATATTAGGAAAATTTTAAATATATCAATAGATCATAATATTTACATTTACATACCCGATTCAATTTCTTCTTGAGGTTTATTTTCTTCTTCAATATTTTGAGGAGTATCTCTGTCTGTTTACATTAAACAAAATATTTTTCAAACTAGTTCATCAAATAAAAATTAAGCTTCACATTCTACATTGGGAAAACTTTTAAAATATATCAATAGATCATAATATTTACATTTACATACCTACTTCAATTTCTGCTTGAGGTTGATTTTCTTCTTCAATATTTTGAGGAATATCTCTGTCTGTTTACATCAAACAAAATATTTTTCAAACTAGTTTATCAAATAAAAATTAAGCTTCATATTTTACATTAGGAAAATTTTAAATATATATCAATAGATCATGTAATATTTACATTTACATACCTGCTTCAATTTCTGCTTGAGGTTGATTTTCCTCTTCAATATTTGAGAGAGCTTCTAACTTTCTTTTGTCATATCGTCTCGTCTCTTCTCTACGTTCTTCAGGCTTTCTTTTTCTATCATATTTTCTCACACAAGTTCTTCGATTTCCCATGATAATAGGGTATGAGGTTCAAAAATTTCCTTTAAAAAATTAGACAATAACTCAATTACAAACAAAATCACAAAAGATTTAATTTAAAAAAATATTTTCTAAAAAATACGTAATCCTTGATCCAAAACACGTACATACCTCTAAGAAAAATCACACCGCCTCTAAAATGTGAAGAAAAATTTTTGAACAAAGAAGCTCAAAAGATTTATTTCAACACGAAACACTTACATACCTCCAAGAAAAATCAAGTCGCCTCCAAAAAAATGTCTTCCCAAAAATTTCTTTAAACTCAAACTTTGAACCTCCAAGAAAAATCACGCCGCCTCCAAAAAATGTCTTCCAAAAAAAATTTTTAAACCCAAACTTTGAAGAAAAGTTTTTGAATTCAAACCAAGTTGTAAAATGAAATGCAGTGCGAAATGTGCGAAAATTGTGAATCATTTCGCGGCAATTTATATTGACGCGAAATATGTGTTTTGTAGGGGGCTCCACAAAAATTTCCGGCCGACGGAGAATTGCACAATAGTTCGGCCGAACTTTTGATAAAAAGTTCGGCCGAACTATTAAGCCGTTAGTTTTAGCGGCCCATAAGCGGAAAACATAGTTCAGCCGAACTGTCGCTAATAGTTCGGCCGAACTAACGCATCACCGATTACGCAAAACCAAGTTCTGAAAACGGTTTTGCAACTTTGGACTGATTAAACTCCATGAAAACTTGTTAATTAACTATCGGAACCAAGACAAGCATTTTCAGAATTGAATCTACTTTCAGGAAATATAAATTTTATGGAATTTCGTAAACGTTTATTAATTTTAATTATTTTTCTAATAAAATGAGTGCAAACAATTTTTGAGGGTCATCGTGATTCAGTAAAATCAAAATTTTGTATCTCCCAAAATACATTGTAAGAAAAAATTGAAAAAATTATGGGGCATTACATTGGTCCGTTGACTCTAATGGGTAGCTTTTAGATTTTTAGTTTATAACTTATATGTTAAGAAATTTGTTGCCACGCGAAACATATCAAAAATACGCAGTTTTTCGTATTGGACCAGTTCAAAAAATTCTAGTAATTATGATATGCATCCATTGGCTTTGTAAATATGACGAAACCAAAGTAGACTATGTCTAGATTGTTGTAACACATTTTTTTTTTTCAAAAACACAAATTTTCAATGAATACAACGTTGCCACATAACATGACTTCTTATGAATTCTTTGATTGTTAAGAAACACACACTCAAAGAAACGCTAAGTTGACATATCAAATCTGCATTAAAAAATTTCAAAAAATAAGTAATAGAAAGCTAACAAAATTTCTCACAACTTTTATTTTTACCGCAAAATGAAATTCTACACAGAAAAATTGTTATAGTTTGCAGAAAGTTGAAGAACCGAAAAAAATGAAAAAATTTTCTCAAAAAAGGGCAAAAAGTGTAACCTAGCTTCACATTTTCACCCATATTCAATTTTTTTGTTTTAAATGAAGAAAAAAGTGACTATCTCACTAACAATTATAGTCAAATTTTAAATAAGTAGTTAAAACTTTTAAAACCATGGATAGAGACTTTCGATTTTTTAGGGTAATATAGGAAGGTTTTTAACATTTCTAACCCCTAGGAGAATTCATCTTCACTACAATGGTTGAAGAAAGAAGAGGTAAAAAGAGAAGAATAAACAAAATATAATCTAATATAAATTAAAAATAAAACAAATAAAGAGGTAGAAATCCCTAAACACTAAGAATATAGGATACAAAGATAAGTATAGTAGGAAAGATTTGAAAAGAGTTGAACGAAAACTTAACTCACAAGGCCCTCTAGCACATAGTAGTAAGGTTTACCTCCCTTGTATCCAAGGAGTTACTCATGAGGATTGCAAAGATTCTTGGTGAGAAGGATTTCACCACCCAGTTCACAACACTAGGAACAATCAAGCAAAAAATGAATTTTTTGAACGAAAATGTTAATCATTATTAGATTAAACAAGTATAAAAAATTAATTTCTCTTTTGGTAAAATTTATATTGGAGAAAAAAAAAAATCTTTCCAAATAAGACCAAAAAATCATGAAAGAGCATGGAGCAAACATTAAAAATAATGATCAAACACTTTAGCCCTTGGTAAACACTCCTAAAAGAAACTAAACATTATATTTACCTTGAAAGTATCGACACTAAACACAAGTTTGTGGGAGCGCGGGGAATAAGAGAATGGTAGGGTTTTAGTAATTGTTTTTCCCTAGGGTTTTGTTCTGCTACAACAACAAAGGAAAGGGTGTGCAGGTTCTAAGCAAGAATATGACGGCGTCATTGGGGGGGGAGGAGATCCCCTCCTACAGAAATATAACAATAGGAGAAAGTAGCAGCCAGAATCGAGAAGTAGGTGTTGGACGAGTTCTTAGGGCACAATGGCGGGCACAGTAAAGGGGTCAGTGTTTGCCTAAATCTTCAAAAAACCCCTATTTTATTATTCTGCCAAATAAATTAGATCATTATAGAGGTTATATGAAATATCATGCATTGATTTGTAAATTAATAGGAATTTGGCCCACTGAGAAGGATCTAATTAAATGGATTCACACAAAATGGCAACCAAAGGGGCATTTAGATATTAAATTTGGTGCCAGAGGGTTTTTTACAGTTATTTTTACAAATTTACTGGATAAAGAAAGGGTTTTTGAAGGGGGCCCTATTTTTATCAGAATGCAGCCCTTTTCTTGCAACATTAGGAAGAATTTCATAACCCGGATAAGGAGCAGTTTATTTTTTCCTTGATGTGGGTTTGACTGTTTTCTTTACCCATGGATTTCTGGGATCCAGAAATCTTGGAAGGAATAGGGAACTCATTGGGAAGGTTTGTAAAGATTGCAGAAATGACTAGAAGGGGTCGATATAATTCCTTTGCTAGGATTTTTGTGTATATGAATATATCTCAACCTCTTCCATAGTCAATTGAATTATAATATGCAGGGGAATTCTGGCAGCAACTGCTAGACTATGAACATATTCCATTTCGTTGCTAAAGATGCCATGAATATGGGCACCTGTATAAAAATTCCCCCCTTAATGAGGTTGATGTGGCTCAAAATCAGACAAAAAATAAGGAAGAAACAGATACAAATGAAACTAAGGAATAACAGTTTCAGACGATTACAACTAAAAAATGATAGGGACGAGCCTAAGGCAGTTCTGAGATGCAAGAGAGGAACCCTAGATAGAATAAAAATAGTTATGAGATATTGCAAGTATATGAACATGAAGACAAAGACATTGATGTGATGATTGAAGAAATACTACCTCCCCTGCCATCTACTACAGTAACGGCTAAAAGGAAAGCCCCTATAGAAATTTTGGACCAAGGGGAACAACAAGAAAATAGAGAACATACTGATATGGAAATAGATATGATGAAGGATGAACTCACTAAAGAAGAATTACTCATGAAGCAATTATTGCAAAATTAGAAAAACCAAGATGATAGATTCATCCCTAAAGATACAAAATTATTATACAAAGACACATTTGAGCAACATCTTATGATTCAGGCACGAAGAGAAGTGGAAGCAACAAATCAGCAGTTATCTTAGCAATCAGTGGAAGTAGCTAATATGAAATAATCATAGCAATCAATAGTGAAAAAACCAAGCTAGGAAATTCATCCGAAGAAAAAATCTGGAAAGAAAAGGGGGTATAAAACCTTACAAGAATCAATTCAATTGGTTGGGGAAATGTTGGTTAACTCTGGACACATTGTTCCAATTTCAACAATGTTCCAGAGAATAAATAAACCTTCTTAATGATTATAATCTCTTCGAATATAAGAGGCCTTAATAGTAAAGGCAAAAAAATATATTTACAGGAAAGAATGATAAAGGAAAAACGACAAATTATACTCCTTCAAGAAACTACAATGACCGGGGAAAGATTAGTTCAGACTGTGGATAAATTAAAACCTCGTTATGAAGTAATGGCTATTGATGCTAATGGTAGTGCGGGGGGTATTGCTATATTATGGAATCCTTCACATATGTAGGCAAATGGGTGGATTGGACTGCCTAGAATTATAACTAATAGATTTAGGCAGTTAGGCACTAAGGAGTGGTTCTCTATTTCTTCTGTTTATGACCATACCATTCCAGGAGAGAAGCAAGATTTATTTAGGGACTTTATAAATCTTAAGGTCATTAATCCTGGCAAATATTGGGTAGTAGGAGGAGATTTTAATATGGTAGCAAGTTTAGATGAAAGGAAAGGAGGTTCGAGTAGATTTATACAGGAGATGCAGGATTTCACCGACCTTATAATAGATACTCACCTGGTGGATGTGCTGACTACTAATGGAAAATTCACTTGGAATAATCGAAGAGGGGGGACACACCAAGTCACCTCTCGTCTTGATCATTTTTTAGTGTCTGAAGATTTTGTGAGTTTGGATATTTTCTATGAAGCATCTATACTACCCTGCCTTGGCTCAGATCACTAGCCTATTCATCTGGAGGTGGATGTGAAACACCAACAAAAGAAATTACCTTTCAGATTTGAAGGTTTTTTCCTTAGAGACACCTCATTCATACACAAAGTACGTGGATGGTGGGAGGAGAGTAGATTGAAAGGAATAAATCGAATGCATACATTCCAATTGAAATTAAAGCAACTAAAGCACAAAATCAAAAAATGGAATAAAATGGAATTTGGTAACATTCATAAAGAAAAAATTAAACTTGAAGGCCACATGAAACAAATTCAACAACAAATGATTCTCAAAGGCAGGACAGATGATCTTATTAAAGAAGAGGGGAATCTTCTCAGTCAAATAGAGGAGAGGCGAATCCAAGAAGAAATGTTATGGAAACATAAAACTTGGATACACTGGCTTCGGGAGGGAGATAAAAATTCTAGTATTTTCCACAAAGCCATGATCCAGCGCAGGCAACATAATCATATTTTCTCTCTCAAAGATGTAGAAGGGAATCAGGTGGTGGACCATGAAGATATGGAAAAGGAACTCAATAATCATTTTAAAGGCATTCTTACAGAACCTAATAAGAATAGTTCTGTTGCAATTGATCTTATAAAAGAATTTATCCCAAAGCTCATTAGTAGGGACCAAAACTTAGCACTCCTCAGAGAAATTGCTATGACAGAAGTTGAAGAAATTGTTAAGGAAATGGCAAGAAATAAAGCGCAGGTCCTGATGGCTTTGCTGTACAGTTCTATCAAGCCAGTTGGCATTTTTTGGGCAAGGAAATTGTGGAAATAGCTGAGGAATCCCGCCAGCTTCGTCAGGTATTCCCTGGTGTAAATCCAACCTTTCTCACTTTGATTCCTAAAACAGATAAATGTGATACTCCCTTTGTTTTTTGCCCTATTGCATTATGTAATGTTATTTATAAAATTATATCTACAATTATGTTCAATCATTTGAAACCTATCTTGCCAGCTCTTACATCTCCAGAAAAAATAGGGTTTGTAAAAGGCAGACAAATTTTAGATGGTATTGTGACTGCTCAAGAGGTTATTCATTCACTACGAAAACTTAAAGCTAAAGGAATGTTGATTAAGTTACATTTTGCAAAAGCTTATGACAACCTTAATTGGAATTATCTTAAGCAAATTTTACTTTCTTTTGGTTTTGATGACCAACGGGTCCAGTGGGTGTTGTTAGCCATCACCTCTACTCACTTTTCTATTTTACGAAATGGGTCTCCTTCAAGTTCTTTTACAGCTTATAGAGGCCTTCGATAGGGAGATCCCATATAGTCGTTCCTCTTCATCTTATCAGCTGAGGGGTTGGGTATATATATTAAGAAGAAAGTTCAGGATGGAATAGTTAAAGGTCTCAACCTATGGGGTCCTCATCTTACGTTGTCGCATCAACAATTTGTTGATGACATAATGTTATTCTGTCAAGCAACACTTAGAGAATGTAAAGCGATTTTGGAGATTTTAAACATCTTTATGACAGCTTCAGGAATGCAGATTAACAAAGGGAAATCAAATGTTTTCTTTTTTAACACAGCTCCTCAATATAAACATTTTATTACTAGAGCTCTTGGTTTTAGTATGGGAGTAATGCCATTCAAATATCTGGGGATGCCTTTATCTAAAAATGCAGTCAGAACCAGTAGTTGGAAAGATCTTTTAAATAGAATTTAGAAATGTATGCTAAATTGGTCCTTTTGAGCCTTTAATTTTCCTAGTCTTGTTATTCTTCTTAGATCTATTCTTCAAGCTCTCCCTATTTACCAATTCTCAGGTATGGCCTACCCTAAAAAAACCTATGATGATATGGTCAGTATGTTTTACAAATTCTTATGGCAAGGTGCTTAGGAAAAGAGAAAATGGGCCCTTATTTCCTAGGATAAACTTACTTACCTAAGCCTAAAGGAGGACTGGGCCTTAGGGATCCCTTTATTCTTAATTAGGTCATGGGGGAAAAGTTGTGGTGGCGATGGCTCCAAGGAGTAGTGTTATGGTAGTCCATCTGGGAAAGGAAATATCACATGCCTCAAACAGTTAAAGAACGTCTTAATTGCCCTCATATTCAAAAAGGTTCAGGGATGTAGAACTTAGCAGCTGCAAAAAGACATTTGATAAGGGCTCACAGTTTTTGGGAGATTAGAGATGGTAATTTTGCTGGCTTTTGGGAGGATTCATGGCAGTAAAGGGAAAATCTATTCATAAGACTGGACTTGGCAGAATTTTTTCTGTTTACATGAAACCCCCTCAGTAAGGAAGTTAAAAACTAGTGGGATGATTATAATGACATATTTTGGATGAAATGGAAACAAAAGCATCATTGGCACGAACCCCCAGAAACGCAGCAATGGGAAAATTTTGCAAAAGAACTTCATTCTAGAAAGATTCCCATACAGGAGGGTAATGATATTCTGAGATGGCGCTATAGGCCTAGAGGTATGTTCTCAATTCAATAAGCCTATCATTTGCAAGAAAATCAACTTAACCTCCTGGAAAATCGATTATGGAAGAAGATTTGGTCTACAAAACATTGGCCGAAAATAGAGAATTTTATGTGGCTTCTCGGGCATGGGAGGATCCTCACATGGGACCAACTCCAGAAAAGGGGAATGAACAGGCCGTCAAAGTGTGTGATGTGTGAAGCATCCGATGAAACAATGGAGCATCTCTTAAAAATTTGTGTAATGGTTGATCAAATGTGGTTAAACCTTCATAGTTTATTCCAACAAACTGATAGGAATAAGAACAGTCTTCAAAAAGTGGAGAAAAGGTGGATACAAAAGCCCTGTGGTCAATAAAGCATGGTCACTTGTAATGGGATTTCTACTCTGGTCACAATGGAAAGAAAGGATTAGAAGGATTTTTCAAGAATACAAACTTAATAATGATGAAATTTGGAACATCACTAAACAAGGAATTCGGGAAACAATTTTGGCTGAAAAATGGGATCATGACGATTGGGTTGTTCAAGGACAGGAAGGATGAATTCTTCTGCAATTAAATTTTAAAGAGGAAATGGTACTACCTACCTCCTGGAAACAATTACCATTACCTTATCAGGTGAGAAATCATTTTGATAGACCACAATCAGGCTTCTTAAAATTAAATTATGACGGAGCGTCCAAAGGAAATCCTGGACAGGCAGGTGCTGGTGGATTGTTCAGAGACTGTACAGGTACAACTCTAAATATTTATACTATTGATTTAGGGTTCTCTACAAATAACGAATCAGAATTAGCACCGGTTAAATTAGGACTGCAAATTGCTAAGCATGAGCACTATCATACGCTGGAAATAGAAGGTGATTCAGCAATGGCCACTAGTATCATTAGAAAAATCTTACAAGGAATGAAATGGGAATCGATCACTAAGAGTTGGCGAACAACAAGACTGGTACAGGAAATTCAACAAGAACTTAGGCAAATAGAATACATCATACCTTTGCATGTGAGAAGGTAAGGAAACAAGACGGTTGATCATCTTATGAATTGGCATGTCAAAACATGAACAGATATCTGGATCGACCATGGCATCAAGAGATGGTGCAGGTAATGCCCGGGCTCCAGAATTTTCTAACAGAAGATATGCACCTAGCCAGATAGGATAATAGTATTCCCGATCTGGGTGCGAACGGCAAAGGGCTGAGCCTAACGAAGCTGATGATGGTTACGTGTGTGGAGGAAGGCCACCATGTGGTGGCAGCCTACAACCGCAAGGAGGTTATATTTGATGGGACCTCTAGCACCCAACCTCATTAATGTCTAGTACAAATCAGGGGCTCCAGCTGGAACAACCAGCCAAGATGTCAAGAAAGTTTGGGAAAAAGCATGGAAAGTGAGGGGTTAAGGAGGTTAAGGGTGAAACGTAACTTATTGTTTGTTTTTTTGCTCTGAATTTGTATTTCACAGTTGACAGTGTATGCAGTGGTTCTTTCCAGACTAGTTTCAGGGTGACGACTCAGGTTCAGACGTGGTATGTATCTCCGCTCTTCTCCCCTCAGCTCCAGACTTTGTTCTACACTCGTTTGTAGATTTTTGTCATGGTTTTCTTAGAAGATTTGTATGAATAGAGGTATGGTTTGTTCTAGTATGAAAATACGCAGAGGATTCTAGAAGTTTGCTGTCTCATTTTTTTTATTATAAGAATTCTGGTTTGGCTTCCCATTTTGTGGCTGCTAGTTTGTCTAAGTCTTTGTTTTGGTCGTTTGACCCTGATATTTATAGATTTATGGGTTTTGCGTTACACTCAATGGTGGGCTTGCTACATATCAGTGAAGGGCTTCTTAGTAGGTGTAATGTTTTTGTTTGGGTCTTGGGATTTAGTAGTTATGTTCTCTCTGTAAGTTATCTTCCTATACAGTTTCAGAAATATGTCCGAACCTACTAGTTAATCAAATGTTTGTTAGCAAAGGTAGTTATGTCCATAGCTGAGACAAAGTTGGAATCAACATTGGCTGATATCAATAGGAACATTCAGGAAATTAATTTACGTGAGTTACATTAGTATGCGAGGCTTGGAAGGTTGGAGAAGGAAATTAAGGCTATGCAACAGGTACTAGTTGAAGTACCAAGGGCTACAGCCAAAGATCCAACGCCTGTGGAATCTGAGGAAGATTAAGGCTTTCTTGATACAATGTTTACTTTTTTTTTAAATGGTTAGTCTTTTTTGTATATGATGTTGACCTTAGACTTGGATATTCAGTATCTGCACATATGGTATAACCTGTTAAGACTATTTATTTTTTGGCTGAACTATTTTGAACTTCGATGGCCAAAATACCTGGTTTCCTGTGGGTAGGTTGAGGTCTAGTTTTGTATCTTTTGCCCAACTTTATTAATAGAAAATAGAAGACACCACCTAAGCTTACAAAAAGAAAGTATCGACACTAAAAAAAAAAAAATCTTAAAATAATGAAGCATCTATATAATCTTAAAGCAAATAGTAATACAAAAATGAGTGCTAATTCCACATATTAATTCCAACCTATAGTAATCACTTATAATTCTAATTATACTATTTAATATAAGTAATATTCATTAATATAATATATACGCTCTTAATTAATGTAAATTAATCATATTAATTATTTAATATAATGTCTTAATTAATATTACCATTTACATTTACATTAATCATATTAATTATTTGATATAATATGCGTTAATTAATATTATTAATTTGCATTATGTTTATTTTGGTGGTATATAATTTACTATTAGTTACTATATTCTATACTTTTTAATATATTACTATTACATTGGTATTATTATATCATTATAGTATATCATTTATATTTATTGTTACAATTTTAGAATTTTAATATATTAAACATGGTAACTTTATATATATATATATATATATATATATATATTATAATAATTAATATTTTTTAAGAAAAATTTCTAATTAATTATATTTTCAAAGTTTTTTAAGCCCATTTTTTTAATTTTTTGTTTTAAAATTTATTTTATTTTTAATTATATTATAGTATATTAAATATGTTCTTGCTTTTTTTCGACATTGCCCTGAAAACATAATACTCCAACAGCCTTCATATATTATTATGGAAAATCGGAACTCTATCTACTCAAACAAAGCAAACTAAAAAATATAAAATCTATCATTTGAAACCATAAACAATTAAACTTCTTCCCATTTCAGTTTGATATTCTTCTCTGCACACGGAAATCTTCCATGAAGTTATAGAATGAATATGGACACGGACAAAAGTCCATGATGTTTCAAAGATGCGATAATATCAAATCAGGCGGTAAGCTACTGCAAGTCAAAGATAGTGAAATGCATAGTGAAGTGAGTGCATTTCACTATTATTGATTGGACCATTTGTGTTGCTTGCCGGTGAAAACAATGCAATGCAGGTCATCAGAAGTGACATTTATGTGACGGAGAAAGAAATGTTTATCAGTGTATATTAAAAAATTTGTGTAATAATTTTATTTTAAAGAATTTTGACCTGTTCTAAAATGGGTTTGGCTCCAACTTATTTAAAAATGGAAAATCACATAAATTTAAAAATTAATAACGCAAAAACAGGTCAATGATCTTGCGCTGGAAAAGATGGACCCGGGGCAAGAGTTGCAGGCCAGGGTAATCGAGGATTACTCTGCATGAACAAGGGAGGGGGAGTACAGCAGGAGGGTTAATGAGAAGCCAATGAGATGGACAAGGGGCATAGGAGGACGCCAACTTAGAAAGAAGGGGAGTACAGCAGGACGGTTAATGAGAAGCCAGTGAGAGGGACAAAGGGCAAGGAGGACGCCAACTTAAAAAGAAGTGGGAATGGGTGTAGGCCAAGGAAGACTAGGCCACCAAGTGGAAAGGGGTAG
This sequence comes from Pinus albicaulis, assembly GCA_034641835.2. Lineage (NCBI taxonomy): Eukaryota > Viridiplantae > Streptophyta > Pinopsida > Pinales > Pinaceae > Pinus > Pinus albicaulis. The sequence continues at coordinate 70,493,947 of CM076574.1, read as the reverse complement.
GAAGGGGAAGGGAGAGAAGGAAGGAATGGGAGGAGGAGTACATTGTAATATAGATCATTTTTCATTTAATTTTTTTTTTTATGCTAATTTTTTTTTAGGGATAGCTCATTTATTTTTTTATCCAATGTTACTAGGAGTGTTTGTTTCTCCAAATTATTCTCGGATGGGATGTCTAACCTCTTTTCCATTTACCATGTTGGTCTCTTCTACTAGTTGGAAGGCTTGGTTCTCCTTCTATGTGCTTCCTTATTCTATCTTTGGAGAATGTGATAGCTTTTAAGATTTGATTTAAGTTGTAGTTTTGAGCCTCACACCTCTTGACCATATGTTTGGTTATTAACATCGATTCTCCAAGAATGATCAACTCCCTTATTCCTTTCTCTTTTACTAGAAATAGTTCTAACAATTGACTCAAGGCCTCCACTTGATTGTTGGTTTTTGTCGGCATCCCATGCATATCTTATTTCTATTTTTCTTTTTAAGATTTGATTTAAGTTGTAGTTTTGAGCCTCACACCCCTTGACCATATGTTTGGTTATTAACATAAATTCTCCAAAAATAATCAACTCCCTTATTCCTTTCTCCTTTACTAGAAATAGTTCTAACAATACACGCAAGGCCTACCCTTGATTGTTAGTTTTAGCAGCAATTAAATATTATTATTTATTTTATATATATATATATATATATATATATATATATATATATATATATATATTACATTAATTATTGTAATTCTATACTCCTTAGTATTACACATTATAACTTTTGTAACTCTATTTAAACTATAACCTTTATAATTCTTTTGCTCCTTCTTCCTTTTTTTTCAACAATTGTCTAGAAAAGGATCCTCTTAGGGATTGGATCCTCCATATATTACTATGGACTATGGAAAATAGAAACTCTATTTATTGAAACAAACTACCAGGAAAACAAACTAAAAATATCTAAAATCTACGATTTAAAATCATAAACAATTAAACTTCTTCCCATTTCAGTTCTTTGCAAGTTTGAACAACTTCTTCCCAATTCAGTTCTTTGCAAGTTTGAACAACCAAATTTGGTAGTAGAAATCTTCCATGAAATTATATAATGTGTATTGGGCATGGACAAACGTAATGGTTGTAATTGTTTCAAAGATGCCGGTAATGTCAAATCAGGAGGTAAGCTACTGCAAGTAAAAGATTGTGAAATGAATGCATTTCACTATTAATGATTGAACCGTTTGTGTTGCTTGCCGGTGACAACAATGCAATGCAGGTCATCAGAAGTGAGATTTGTGTGACGGAGAAAGAAGTGTTTATCAATGTATAACCTAAATTTTTAATATCAAAAGTTTTTCCTGTCATATTATATTGTGAAAATTTTGTGAAAGAATTTTATTTTAAAGAATTTTGACCATTTCTAAAATGCTTTCGTTCCAACTTATTTTAAAATGGAAAATCACATAAATTAAAATATTAATAACGCAAAAGCAGACGTTACGTGACCTAAGAAGCTTGTTCACGTGTTACATCATTCCATTCACTTGTTACTTGTTACAAATCGAATGTTTCGATTGAACTACAAATTGACTGATTCAAACTGAATCCTGTACGTGAATTTTAAATTATAAAACAAAATTTTGAATCTGATTTAACACCACTAAGAGCCTTTCTCCATGGTGTACTTTGTGTGTAAATTTCAAATTACAGAATATAATTTTGTAGTTTTGCATCTGATATATTATATTGAGTGTTTATCAATAACAATTTCTCTTTTGTACGGGCAGGAAGAGTAGACTCCAGCCAATTACGGGAACCACTATTCACATAATTATGAATTTGTCCTTCCAAACTATTCACATGATTATGTATTTGTATTTTTCAAGTTACCCTAGCCCACAATCAACGAATAATTCGCTCTCCTGGTAACTACTCTTTCAATGGTTGGTGTGATTGATATTGGATAAAATTGAACCAAATTTTGGATATTTCAATATAACACGTTTTACAGCGATCAGAAAGCTGTAAGTACTGTTTCAATGGTGGGCGTGATTGATATTTTTCTCAGAGCTTAGCCTGACCATACATTTGTAACTCTTATAATATATCATATTTCTTTGTGCATCTGGGAAATAAACGATGTCAATGTGTAACTATGCTGGATATGACATTCATTGCATGCTTGCCTTTTTCTGTACCCCTCAGAATCAACGTTATCATAAGTACCAAGGGCTCAAAATAATAGCTGTTATGATCCACAAAACGGTATCATAAGAAACCAAAGCGTTCAAAATAATAGCTTTCGTGATACACCATAGACAGTTGCCCTGCCTATGGTTTTTAGTAACAACAATGTTAACAAAAATGACCCTGCAATTTAAATTTGATCTTAGTTTGAATGGTTTTTCCTTTTTCCCCTTATGATCATGATATATTTTCTGAAGGGTTTTGTTTACAATTGGTTCAAAATGGTTGAAATAGTATATTTCATTTTTTAAATTGGTAGGTTTGAAAGGATATATTTTTTTTAGAGTTTTGTTTAAAATGGGTTCAAAATGGTTGAAATAGTATATTTTACTTTTTAAATTTCTTACGTTTGAGAGTTTTAATTTATAAATTTAAGTTAATTTATGTTAAGTTATGAAAGTAAATCGTGAAATTCAAAGTTGAAATGTTTATTTCTATTTCCAATAAATTTAAATTAAAAGAAGGAAAATAATGGCATGTGAGAAGTTGATGGGGATGTTGGCCAAACATAGAGACAAGTGGTAAGCAAGAAAGGTTGCATGTGTTATTCCATTAGGATTGAGACTGCATAGAAGGTCGAAAGTGGTGGTGCTAAGGTGAAATCATGGAGGAAATTGATTTGAAGAGGTCACTGAAAGTGAGCCATTGGATTGACTAAAATATGTCTAGTTTGTCTTTGCTAAGCTTTGTGGCATCAATTCCCTGTTGCATGATAAGTAGGCTGCCCCAATGGGTTTGGTTTGGTTCTACAACCCAATTAGAGTTTGTAATGTTTAAATTGTTTCTTTATTTGGATATTTGTATGAAGGGAGGTGTGTGTGATGTCTTAAGCCCAAAGAGGGGTGGGTTTTATGTTTCTTGTGGCCACATATGGCTAGAAGGGTTAACTTCCATGTTGGATGGTAAGGAGTAGGAAAAAATGGGTATGTTATGGTTCCACACTCCTCTTCCATGGTGTAATTTGAGTAGTGGGGATGGTAAATTGTTAAATCCCCTACTTCATATGGATAGTTTTGTCAAGGGTGTTGTGTCGTATGTTTCAAGCCTAATTAGGTGTGGGTTTTATGCTTGTTGTGGTTACGTATGGATTGATGGGTTAATTTCTTGGTTATATAGTAAGATGCAAGCCCAAAGGGGACTTATAATTCCATTACTCACTATAATTTGAGTAGGGGAAGTTTCCAATTAATCAAAACGTTCTTTCATATGGCCTGCCATATGAAGGGTGGCTTTTGTAGAATCCAAATCCCAACGAGAGGTGAATTTTATGGTATTTGTGGCTCCATATGGTTTGGCGAGTGGTTTCGGAAATCACTTAAGACAAACAAGGGGATGGAATGCTCCTACAAAGGGCTTTCGAGAGATGAAAATATTTGTGACCCGAATACTCAAAGCATTGAGGTGTTGAAGGAATGTAAACCCAATAGGGAGAAAATCTAGAAGAAAAAGTGGAAATGGCTAAAAGCGATTAACAATCTTGTATATTTTGACATTACGAGTCCACCTAGACTATATATCTCTCTTCTTTATGCCCAAAGGGTCATAACTTCGGTGCAAACTCGAGTGCAATCATAGTTGTTGGGTGGTGTTGGAAAGCGGAAAATGGTAAAGGTAGTGGTGACAAACTCGCAAAGTGTTAGGTCCTTATATTACTAGTATAGTCCCTTATTGTTGTTACTGTTGTACCCCTGTAACCCCCATATTGTTATTATTGTGCCCTTAAATTATTATTGTTAGGTCGGCTAGGATTACATAGTGGCCCCACTAGGATTACATTGTGGCCCCATGGACTCCTATATATAGAAAGGAGGTTTTGTCATTTGTATCATGCAAGAATTGTTTATTTATGTAATGTATTGGAGGTTTCCCCCTCGAAGTGGCTGATTTCTAAGGTGGTGATCTATCTTTCCTTCTATTTTTGGAGCTCGTTTCACAACATTTGGTATCAGATATTTGGATTTTAGGGTTTCGCTGCTCCAAACAGGTCATTGTGCCATTTTCGCTATAAATTTTTTCTCTACGAAGGTTCAGAAGTTGAAATGTTTAGAGTGCGAAGCCGAAATCCTGAGGAACATCATCGCAAAATTTCAGAGCTTGGTTCACAATATTTTCGGAGATATGATCTATGGAAGTTAGGTCCTTTTGAAGGCTCTTGAATTTAACCTAAAGAGTTCATCGTGGAATGGGCATCGGGGTTAGGAAATTAATGAAAAAGATCACTGGACAAACAACAGTGTCCATGTCACTCCCTCCATTTAGGCCTTACATCTGTTTGGGACTAAAGATATAGATACTTAATAGGGTCCTAAGCCCACATACACTACTCATTATTTATTTTATCTATTTTTCCTAAAGTTATAAAGAGAGGATACATAGTACCTTACTATGTTCAGATTACTAAGATGCACTCATTCTATTATTAGCCACGTTGGCATAAAGTTTTTTCTATGAGGTTTCAGAAGCTGAAATTTTCACAGAGAAAAGCCAAAATCTTGAGGAACCTCCTCTAAAAATTTTAGATCTTGTTTCACAATATGTTTGGAGATATGGTCTATGGAAGTTAGGATTGTTGCAGGCTCCCGAATTTCATCTCAAAGAGGCGACCGTGGGAAAAAAATCATAACTCTCGCTTTGCGCATCGGATTGGGATTTTGTAAAAATTGGTTGAAAGTACACGAATTTTGGTTTTATGTATATCAATTTCAGTCCCAAAGGAGGAAATAGTGACACGTGACAAGTCGTAAAAGTTCGCTCTACTGAACTAGTCCATAATTAGGTCATCGTGGGATATTGGGCATAAATTTGCCTTGAAGAATCCAAATCAGGTCAGACCTATGCATTCAAAAGAAGATTTAGAGAGCCACTTCAGGGCCAAATTTCAGCTATTGAAGATCCGAAATCACAAATATAATTTAGTTTCAATATCGAGCTCCTCAAAAGCAAGAAAAAGGTGTGTATTTTTTTTGAATTACATAAGTCTCGTTTGAAAAAAATTAGTTTGAATTTATTCCAAGGGCATATTGAAGAATAGATATGAGTATTGGGTTTTAAAATTACCTCTAAAAAGAATTCAACACCCCTTAAGCCTTCATAAGGCTCTACTATGACTCATGAAGAAGAAGAAACACAACATGAGATATCAAAATTACAAGAGCAAGTGCACAAAATTTCTCTATCGCAAAGAGCAACAAAAATGAAATTGAAGCTTTGAAGAAAGACGTGGACACTAAGATGGATGGTTTTAAGAAATGCATGGAGGCTAAGATGAATGGTTTGGAAGCTAAGATGGATGGCATGGAAGTGGGCATGGAAGCTAAGATGGATGACATGAAAGCTAAGATCGATGAAAAAATGAAAGACAACATGGAAAACATGAAGAATGTTCTAAATTTAGACATCGAAGGTTTGGCAAAGTTGATACAAGAAATATTTCTTAATGGCGAAAATATATTAGAGGAAACTAATGATGAGAAAAAAATAAATGTTAATCATGATTTCATAAACTCTAATGTTGGATGGAAGAACCACCATATTCCAAAGATGGATATGAGGAAGTTTGATCGAAAGGACCCCGTGACATAGATACTATATATGGAGCAATATTTTGATCTCAATAATGTGAAAAACACACAAAAGGTACGCATTGAAACTTTACATTTAGAACAAAATACATTTGTATGGTATCGATGAGTTTGCTCCGATAAAAAAATTGTCACTTGGTTAAATTTTACAGAAGAAATTATAGCACATTATGAGGATACAAACAGCAACACCTTCTTTAGCCAATTGATAAATCTCAAACAAAAGGGTTCAGTGGCGGAGCACATTGAGGACTTCCAAAAATTGAATATAAGAGTAACTGATATTCCAGAGGAACATAGGATTGATGTATTCATAGGGACTTTAAAGGACAACATCCAACATGAAGTTCGCATTTGGGAACCTAATTCATTAGAGAAGGCATTTAGGTTGGCAAGAAAAATTGAATGTAAAATTATGGCGACAAGGAAACTTACCACTCACATCTATAAATATGGAAGTGTTGCTACTCCTAGACTTCCACAACCTACAAGGTTGACACCATAACCATTGGGAGAACAAATATAAAAAGGGCTTTGCTACAGTTGTGATAGAAAATCCACTAAAGTTCATAAGTGCACTGAGAAGAAATTATTTTACATAGATTGTGAAGAGGAGGAAGAAAATGAAGAAGAAACTTCAAAAGTAGAGGATATGCACCAAGAAGAAACCCTAGAAGAAGAAGAAATGAGTCTGACCATATCATGTAATGGATTGGTAGGAAATACCACTCCTCAAACTCTCAAGATAGAAGGACATAAAAAGAAGAAAAAGGTAATAGTGTTGATTGATTGGAGTAGTACCCATAATTTTATTCATTGTAAGGTAGTCAAGGAATTGAATTGTTTCATATACCCAGTAGCAGAATGTTAAGTGATGGTTGCAAATGGAGGAACTATAAATTGCTCTAGAAAATGCCATAATATCAAGCTAGCCATGGGGGAATATGTGTTGAATATTCCAATGCTTTCCATCCCAATGGGAGGTGTTGATGTTGTACTAGGAGTATAATGATTACAATATTTGGGGAAGATAACTTTTAATTTTCAAGAAATTTTCTGGAAATGTTTTTCGGAAGGAAAGGAAATCGAATTACGGGGTGTCGCAGGGAATCCAGTAAAGATAATAAGGTCTAATGTCATGAAAAATCTTCTGAAGAAAGAACAACAGGGCGTAATTGCACAATTATTCTCACTATAAGTTCCAACATCAAAATCATCTATTTCTCCACATCTCCAAAACGTCTTAGACAATCATTCCAAGGTGTTTGACACTCCCAAGGGACTCCCACCTATTTGTGATCACTATCATGCTATTCATTTGATTCCAGGAAGTGTTCCTCCAAACATTACGCCTTACAGATATCCTTATGTCCAAAAGAGGGAAATTGAACGTATGATTGCAAAAATGATAGTGGATGGTATAATTCAACCTAGTCAAAGTTCTTTCTCTGCTCTAGTAGTATTGGGGGACAAGAAACATGGATCATGACGCATGTGTCCAGATTATAGGGAGCTCAATAAGCTCACTATTAAAGATAAATTGTCCATTCCTGTGATTGATGAATTATTGGATGAATTATATGGAGCAATTTATTTTACCAAGTTGGATATTTGCTTAGGATATCATCAAATTAGAATGAATACTTAAGATATTCCAAAGACAGCATTTCGAACTCATGAGGGTCATTATGAATTTTTGGTCATGCCTTTTGGCCTTACCAATGCACTTTCTACATTTCAAGGGTTGATGAATTCCATTTTCAGACCCTTCCTTAGAAAATTTGTGCTAGTATTTTTTGATGTATACTAATATACAACAGGTCTTGGAAGGATCATGTTCTACATGTTGACAGGGTGCTCAAACTATTGGAGGAGAAACAATTATATGCAAAAACATCCAAATGTTTCTTTGGAGTACAAGAGGTGGAATATCTAGGTCATATTGTATCTCACGAGGGTGTTAAGGTAGACCCTAACAAAATTAAATCCATTAAGGAATGGAAATTCCCCACAACCATAAAGTAGTTATGTGGATTTCTCGGGTTAACAGGGTATTATCACAAGTTTTTTAAGAATTATGGGAGAATAGCAGCACCTCTAACAACATTATTGAATAAATATGCATTTTCATGAACTCCTGAAGAAACTAAGGCCTTTGAACATCTTAAAGAGGAAATGTACCTAGCACCAGTCTTAGATATGCCAGACTTCATAAAAACCTTTATTGTGGAATGTGATGCCTCGGGAAATGGAATTGGTGTTGTTTTAATGCAAGAAGGAAGATCCATTTCTTTTGAAAGTCATTCAATCAAAGGAAAGTATTTACAAAAGGCTATTTATGATAAGGAAATGTTGGCAATACTACATGCACTAAAGAAATGGAGACCTTATCTAATGGGAAAACACTTCAAGGTAAAAAATGATCATGATAGTCTTAAACACTTTTTGGAACAAAGACTATCTTCAGAATAGCAGCAAAAACAGGTCACAAAGATGTTGGGTTATGACTTTGAAATCGTCTACAAAAAAGGGAAGCTAAATTTTGTTGTAGATGCACTCTCAAGAAAGGATGAAGAGGTAGAAGCATTGCTTTGTTCCATTTCAATTATCCAACCAGATTGGATAACTGAAGCAAGGGATGAATGGAAGAAGGACGAAGAAGTGTGGAATCTCGTTCAAAAGTTGCAGCAAGATCCTAGTACATATAATACATTTAGTTGGAAAAATGATTCCTTATGGTACAAAGATCGCTTATATATTTGCAAGAATTCCCAACTAAAACAAAATACTCTTTCACAATTGCACACTTCTCCTTTAGGAGGACACTCGGGATTTTTGAAAACTTACCACAAGGTGAAGAAAGATTTTTTTTGGGATGGCCTTAAATATGATATTCAAAATTTTGTGGCGGAATGTTTGGTTTTCCAGAAAAATAAAGTGGAGACAATTAAGACCGTAGGTCTTCTACAAACTTTATCCATTCCAAGTCAACATTGGGAGGATATTTCAATGGATTTTTATCACAGGTTTACCTAAGTCCAAAGGAAGGAGTGTCAAAATGGTGGAAGTTGATAGACTTACCAAGTATGCACACTTTTGTGCATTATCTCATCCATTTAAAGTGAGTATAGTTTCTACTGCATTTATTGAAACAATTCAAAAGCTACATGGAAACCCGAAGATTATTGTAAGTGACACAGATCCCATTTTTACAGCAAATTTTTGGACGAAATTATTTTCTTGTTTTGGTACTCAACTAGCACATAGCTCATCTTATCATGCTCAATATGATGGTCAAACAGAGATAGTGAATAAATGTTTGGAAGGATATCTTCATTGCTTTGTATCTGATAAGCAAGCACAATGGGTCAAGTGGTTACCTTTGGCTGAATGGTGGTATAACACTTCCTTCCATACTGCAGCAAAAATGACCCCATTTATGGAACTTTATGGATATCATCCACCATCCATCACATCTTCTTTAAGGGAAAATGATAGGGTTCAAGCAGTGGAGGATCACATCGAGCATCAACAAGAATTTCTCCAACTCTTAAAGGATAACCTAAATTTGGCACAAAATCAGATGAAACAACAGGCAGATGAACATCGCAGTGAGAGAAGTTTTGATGTGGGAGACTGTTTATTTTTACGGCTACAACCATACAAATAAATTTCCCTCAAGCAAGCTAAGAAGGATAATAAATTATCACCAAATTACTATGATCCTTACAAGTTTTTGCAAAAGATTGGTACTATGGCATACAAATTGGAGCTTCTTTCTTCTTCGCGAGTGCATCTCGTTTTCCATGTTTCGTGCTCAAAAAAGGTTATAGGGGACAAAATTCTAGTTCTAACAATATTTCTAGAACTTGATGAGGAAGGAAAAACCATATTGGAACCTGAAGCAGTCATGGAAACAAGAACTCGACAACTACGAAATCGATCAATTTCAGAGTATCTCATCAAATGGAAGAACTTACCCATGGAATATTCTACATGGGAGGATGATAATTTTATACAAAAGCACCCGGAGCTAATCAAGCATTGAAAACAACACCTTTTTGAAGGAGAGGAGCATTTTAGGTCCTTATATTACTACTATAGTCCCTTATTGTTGTTAGTGTAACCCCCTTACTATTATCGTTGTACCCCTTTAACCCCATATTGTTATTATTGTTCCCTTAAATTATTATTCTTAGGTCGGATAGGATTACATTGTGGCCCCATTGATCTCTCTTTTATTCTATTTTTGGAGCTAGTTTCACAACACAAAGCCACCGAAAGAGAAAGTCAAGGCGAAGGGAGCTTGATCAAGCAAACCTTAGCACAGGAGGACAGGAAAAAACATCCAAAATTTACTGCATGCACATGGGGTTGGTACTTTGACTCAAGTTAAGTCAATGATCTATTTATGGGAGAAATATCTGAATACCAAAGTAGAGGTGGAGCCTCTCGATGATGAAATGGCACCCATGGTGACAGATTGAGGAAATACTAGAGGTCAACTAACTCTGTTCAAATGGTCATTTCACCTTTACTAGTCCATGAAATGTTTGATAGCAAAGGCCATTATGGAAGTACATGAAGCGCTAGGATACCCAAATGCAAAACCGATTCTCGCAAAGATCCACCGAGACATTCAAGCCATCCAGCTGCAGGTGCATCATCAAAATGAACATCTAAGTCTAATTGAAAGGAAACTTCATAATTTGCATCAAGTGGGCATGCCCGTTCAAGTGATAAATACCCAACACCTATTGAATCATTTGATGAATAGTTGTAGGAAGTTCTGCATAATTTTGTTTCTTATTATATGATGTGGTTGGCTAGCATTTATTTTCATAGTAGTATGCTTAAGGGGATAATAGATATCATAATTTATACTGCTTTGAAAGAGATAATCAAACAGTTTCAATGTTTGTTGGTTTTTAACTTATTGAGGTGGCCAACACACATGGTTTCCTTCGGACAGGTTGACATCACCCAAAATGCTATATGGTGTAACTTGTTGTTTTGTTTAAAGTGAATGAATAGAAAGGCTCTACCAAACTTAGTAAACAAAATGAAATTAAAATTTTTATAACCTATATTGATAAAAAATTTATCATATAATTTCCATTTCTTTATAATGCATAATTAAATTTGATAAAATATTTACAAAATATAAATTAATATTCATTAAATTAGCATTTTAATTTGTGTGATTGGTAAGCAAATTATTCTTATTGTCTTTAATATTCTAACAGTATTTATTTTATTTGCATTTAATTTTCTCATGTTCCTCATATGTCTATTGTAATGGTCATATTATCTATACCATAATTGATGTTGTAAATCATTTTTTCCTTCTGTAATTGTTAAAAAAAATTAATTAAATTGTTTTCACGCTAAAATGAATATATTTAATTATTGACATTTTGTCATTATTAAATTATTATACCTAATAATTATTTAGTATTTCATTTTTTATAACAATACATTAAATAAATTTACACTATATTAATGCTCAAATCATTTTGTTATATAGTTTTACATTATAACATTGCCTAACCATTTGACATTGTATTATATTGATATTAATACACTAGCCACTTAACGAGTTTGAACTAAATTATTACACAAGCTAAACTCAATGGATCACAAATTTATCACTTATAATAAACATTGATTTTATTTTTAAATCATATCTTCTTAATTTATAACAATTTTGTTAAATATCCTATTCATACATATTCATTAAAATTTTATATACGTTTTAACTCATTTTACATTATTGGCAATTTCCAATAATTAATTATAACGATGAATTTTTGAAATTATAATATAAAATTTAAACTTAAAAAAAATTGGAATCTCTTACTATATACCTTATAATGTAATCTCAATATTAATTTAGCACATCTTCTAACCATTATGTTTGTTTTAGGAATTTTGCTTCTGTGATTCATAAATTGTGAGAAAAATCTTTCGATAAAAATCACATCCAAATAAATTTGACGTGTTTCGAACCAGCCATCATCTTGTCATGATGATGAATCACACTAGCTGGTTCGAAATGCATCAAATTTATTTGGATGTGATTTTTACTGAAAGATTTTTCTCACTATGTTTGTTTTACCTATCAATATAATCTCAATATTAATTTAGCACATCCTCCCAGCATTATGTTTGTTTTTATTGATAGTTAGTAAATTGGATATTAAATTAATTTCAAAATTATATATCTTATTTTTTATATATTTTAATTCTAAAATAAAGATTATTTTTCATTATTTAATTTATTATATTTTAATATTATTTTCATGATATGAATGTGTTTATTTTCATATTATTTTAATTACATGATTGTGTTTATTTTAAATAAGATTTTGGTAATTCTAATTTGATTATCAATTATTATTATTATTATATATATTAATGATATAAGTTCCATAAAATATTCTATCATATTTTTAGTTGTACATACAAATCAAAAGTTTAGACTTATCTTTAAAGTACTTATACAATTTTTCTCTTCAATTAAAGTGATTATTTTAAATAAATGCTATATGTATAAGTGTAATATGAAATGAGTTATTCAATATGAGTTATTCTTTTTAGGGCATGTGGTATTGATAAACCATTATATTGTGCTTATTTACATATTAAGAATTTCCATGATAAAATGGAAGTGAATCTAGGAATATTTTTACATTCTATATGTTTAATTTATGTATTAATTATTTTTTAACTAGAAATAATAATTATTTAGATAAAGAAAAAAATTATTTTTTAACTAGTAATAATGATTATTTAAATAAACAAACGAAATAAAGTTATAATTTTAATAATGTGTGTTAACACTGGAAAATCGTACAACAGAAGACGGCAACAATTAATGTCAAGCCTAAGGATTTACAGGGCAGGAACACATTATGGAATCAAGAAATATTTAAAATCTCTAAGGTTTTGAGAAAATCAGATTTGAACTAGTCATAAATGCTAAATTGCACACGTTATCCTTCAAGAAGAGTGCCCTTTGTGTGCCTTTCTGCCCAATAAGCACGCATTCCTAGAAATGGCAAAAAATCAATTTTCAGGACCACACCAAGCAAAGGACAGTTACTCCTTGTGTGAAATCCGCCTAACGATAGCCACCAGTGCCTACTTAGACACTATGTGAGCACAAAAAAGAATATTTGAGTACACAATGGAATCATACCTCTCCCTTGGGTCACTATCCATCATGTACCAAGGGAGGGAAGGATGATTTGAAACTCACCTATATAAAGCCACCAAGAGATGAAGAAATGGTGATCACATTGTTATGTTGGCCAAAGCTTCCTAAGAAACACCAGCAGTGTGTGACCCGGAGCTGGAGCTAAAGAGGATTCGATCGTTGGCCACCCAACATCTTAGTCCACCAGAACAGAGAGAGAGAGGGAGACTACATCAGAGGGAGAGCTTGGAAGGAAACATCCTTACAACAGGACCTAGAGGCATTGCCTAGGGGCCCTTTGGCAAGTGATTAAAATTTCTTCTCCATTTCAAACGTTTAATAAGAAGAGTTCATCAAGGCATCGTTTGCATTATTATCATTTTGACTCTCTTTATAGCTTTTGTATATTTGTGTTTTAGTTTTAGTTTAACTAGAGCATACTTTAGCACAATGTTTTTAATTAAATGTTATGCAAGTGATTAACATTTCTTCTCCATTTCAAACGTTTAATAAGAAGATTTCATCGAGGCATCGTTTGCATTATTATCGTTTTGACTCTCTTTATAGCTTTTTTATATTTTTGTTTTAGTTTTAGTTTAAATAGAGCATACTTTAGCACAGTGTTTCTAATTAAATGTTATGCTTTTGAGATTCCCCACTTTCTATCTATTACCAATAGTTTAAAGAGTAGACCACACTCTTTAAGCTGGTGCGATTTCGTACACCCGTGCAACTAATCCACCACAACAGGATTGGCGACTCCATTGGCATGTTCCAGGTTTATGTGGCTGCGCCATATTTTGCAGGAGACCCTTTGTCTATGCTGGAGTGGAGATGACAGTCCTCTGATCCATCTCACAGTCCCTAGACCCACTGAAGTGACAGACTGAAGAAGGCAGCTCCTAATCTTTTTACTTGCAGGATTTTTGCACGCAGTTTTTCCTCACAGAGGAACATTTCACTTGTTCAGGATTAACCTGTGTCCAGGAGGGTGCACCTCTCAAGGATTTTTGCACGCAAATTTCAAATTGTGATTTTTCTCCCTATATTCTGCATTTTTTCTACTTGTATGTGTGCTGGGAAGCCCCTAATGTATCTACCAGCACTTGTGTTGATACCCCACAGCTTCTGAGAAGTCATTTTTTTCTGCTTTATGTAGGCATAGAGTTAGTTTTAATTTAAGTTGGTTTTTTGCAAAAAGCCTTCACATAGTTTAAGTAGGGGGCAAATTAACCATTTCTTTCTGAACAATTTTTTTCTTTTTGAAAATTCTGGTATGCACACTTAGTTTAACTAGCCCAAGTAAGTGGCCCAAGACTGCATGTATAAGCTAATGTAGAAATTTTTTAGCTTAAATTCAATTTTTACATTTAGGAAATTGCGGGACTAGGATTGAATTGCCGATTAGAGCAAGTAATCTCAGATGCCTTTACACCATTTTGTGACCCTAGGAAAGCATATGAACACTCTGCATTAGTGATTTGCCATCTCCCTTTAGTTACTCACATAGATTAACTAGGAATATTTGGAAGCGGCCCATTATCCGCAAATGATTTCCATTTGAGAAAGGAACAACGTCACATAGTTTAACTAGGGGTCTTTTGTAAAGGTTCATCGATATCCATATGTTCAAACTATGAGATTTTTCACCATATTCTCACGCACACTCACCCACTAAGCAAATAAATCCACCTAAAACTAACCTAAAACAACTCACTAAATTCTCCCCATAGGGGCCACAAAAGAATTTATAGATTAAGTTAGGATCAAGGGGGTAGGCATCCAATAAGCCACCTTGATCACACTTCATATTGAAAAATAGAAGTTGTATATTTAGGGAGATTTAAAATCCACCTATCAGCCCACAGAAAAGAAAACCCGAGCGCGGCAAAGACCTGATTTAGAGGGGGCTAGGTTTAGTCGTAGTGCGTGCAGTATCAGTTGGGGCTACTTGACCCAAATGATACTCGGTATTGTTAGCTGACTACCAAGAAGCCCAAGACTCGAACTCTCACGTGGGATGGTGGTTCTTAGTGGCCAAAAACTAGGGCATCCTTTACCCTATAGGTGACGGTGTAGGCAAGTGCCAGACCCTCTACCCTTACCTTGGTGGATTCTCTTCGACTGACTAGGGGCATCACCAACTCTTATGGGATGTTGTGCCAGCACTCGCAAGAAATAATATCAAGGCCCAGTTACTTTTGAGTGTGTGAGGATGCATAGGCCTTCTATGATTTTGAGTATCACGCATAAATAAATAAAAACCATTATTTGCTTGATTGATCACATAGATTAAAGTTAAAGGGAAAATTCAATTCATTTTCACTTTGTTTTATGTATGTGGAATTTTTCTTGATCATAGACTCAATCCCATCAAAATTTTTCCAAAACCCAACTTGGTCGGCACCCAAATGGTCCCAACGGAGCCTCGTCGATCCAAGTGTCTTTTGGACCTCCCCCCATTACCGAGAGGGGTTCCAGGTCTTTTTCCATTTAAGCGTCAAAGACGGAAAATTGACATAGTCATTGGTTCATCCTTTCTTGAAGCAAACTTAGTTGGGAACCCTAGTTGGTCTCCCAACACCACACCGCACACCACTCCCCCGTCATCCCCGAGTGGGCAGAGGAGCACGTCCCATACGAGAAACCAGTCGAATTCACATCAGGGTACATCACAAACTAACCCTCGTTCTAACCAGAACTTCATGTCTTCACACGTTTCCGTGACATCAACCTCTCAGTCACCCTTCTTAGCCACGTTAAATCTTCCCGATTTAACCAAGCTCAAAAATGACCCCATCACACACGATCCCAATTGGCCTCCCATGCCCACGAAGCTCCCTTTAGATATACCAAAGTTCGAAGGTAAGAAAGCGAAAGACCTAGGTAATCATGTAATGACCTTTCACCAGTGGTGCTTATCGAATAGCATCATTGACAATACTATTCGGTTGAGGCTATTTCAACGCACTCTTATGGGAGTGGCTACGAAATGGTACGTGGAGAAACTGCCTACTTCACATGGAACATTCAATGCCTTCACTACCGCATTCCTCACATACTTTCAGTTTCCCATTCACCACAATTTGGGAATGGAATTACTGACTCATTTCAGAAAATCCTCCCCCATCCATATCTTAGACCATCTCCATGAATGGAGACGGCGTTGGAGTTTATGAAAAGTTAAACTCGAAGACTGGGTCCTCTTAAATTTATTCTTGAAAAATCTGACGGCGAAGATTTCAAGGATGTGGTGCAACGCAACCCCACATCCGAAGAGGATGTAATCAGGAAATCCCAGTAGCTTGAACTGATCTATACACAGTCAAGATAAATCTACAATATCTTGCCTAATGCCCCATGCCTAAAATCTTATCAAGAATTTCTAGGCACATCTAACTCTGGAGATAGACTAATTGGGTCAATGACCCAAGGGTACCTAGGAAGCAGCAGTCAAAATCCCGGTTACACACATATTTCTACCCCGAATATGTCTCAACCCGGATTTCAAGCATATCACCAAGGAGGACCTTGTCTTCGAGCTGAGGGGATCCAGTACACTGGAAGAAACACTGACGAAAGAGCTCCCCCCCCAACAACTAGGTGCAAACACGGGACAACATTATGCTCAGTCCCAAGCACACAACCCACCTACACAAAGCAATGCACAGGTGAACTTTGTGTATCCGTCTCAAAATCAACCACACTAGTATGATTAGGAGAAATACCCTCCTAACGTGGTTAGGAAAAAGACAGAAAGAAAACAAGCCCAAATGGAACTTGGATAGGGGGGCAGCAAGCAACAACACCCACCGCGATCCTAGGATGGAGGTAACTCCAATCGAAATCAGAACTAGAAGCCAAACACTACCCCAAGGCAAGGCAAAAGGCCACCTCTACGAACGAACCATTCTTGTTCAATATGTGGTGAGTAGAGGCACTATACTCACACTGTCCTAAACTCCCTAAGCTTAAAAAGCTACAAAGTAACTGAGGACAAGGAGGGTCTTCCCATCAAACTGTGGTGATGCAATAACCTTTCCCCCATCAAGGGACTATCAACACTCAACAACAAAACCCAAATGATTCTGGGAAAAGCAACCATGAAATTTACATGACTGGGGAAGAAATCTTTTTCCAGACTCAGAATCGCAGCTATGACACCCCACCAAGCACCAATACATCAGGGGCTAGTACTAGTGTGCCAACTGAACCTTTGACCATTCCAAAGATCCCTATAGAACTGTTGCCAAAGATGGAAAAGGGACCTAATAGGCAAGCAGGTAACAACTCCAAAGCGGCCATTAATTATAGCATCATGGATGATTTAACTCAATCACCCACTGTTATGTCTGTGTTGGAAGTACTACAGTCATGCCCAAAGCAATGGAAATCCCTACTTTCTGCTTTAGGTGCTATAGACCTGTCGATATGCGCATGATGGCTTTTGACTTAGAAAAAGCCACCCCTAGGCTTCCTTCCATGGTCGCCTTCCAAATACCAGTATTGGTACAGAATATCACTATTCAACGATGTGTCACTAACAAGGGTGCATGAACATGCATCATGTCAAAAAATGTGTGGCAAAAGTTAGGATCCCTTGAACTTAAACATTCTGTAATCACACTCAGAGCATACGATGGTTGTCACTCGACTCCCGTCAGCTTCTACCAAATTGTACTAGTCTGCTTAGCTGGCAAGATGGTCCACATAGACATCAAAGTCTTGGACACTCACTTGGATTACAACGTACTCCTCGAGAGGAGTTACATGTACACCATGTCTGCCATAGCATCCTCCGTCTTCCGCATTATGATGTTCCCCCATGAGTATTGAATCATTATAGTAGACCAGCTGACGCACAATGAAAAGCTTCCCCTAATAAACATGGATGTAATTCTACCCTATGTAGATACAGCCATAGATGGTCTTTCACGGTACCAAGAATATGGTCCTGGCCAATTCAAACTGTCGTCCACCCTAGGGTCATTCCTAGGAGATCCTCTTATTATCCCTAAGGTATCGCTCGATGCCACAAGAGCTCAAGTGTGCATGACATCCACATCAAGCACCAAGGTGAGTTAGGACATGAACTCAAGCAGTAACGACACTGAGGCATCGACCATGGAAGCCTCTCTAGCATACGCCACCTCCCAAACCCCTTTCCTCTACCCTCCATCTGGCTTCGTCTCCTAGCAATTTTTGGCAACACTGGTGTTACCCAGCATATCGTTGGCATTCCTAGTTTGGTACCTCATTTCCCCTTCCGGAACAGGAGCCACCAATGTTACTATTGTAGGGTTAAAGAACATAAATCCATAGGAGCCCTCACCTACCCAAGAAATGGTCACAACCTCCCCTGCAAGGGAAATTTCCATTACGAAACAGGTTATCATGGCCAAAAAACTCACAAAAAGAGGAAATAAAGTAGTGACCCCCACCATGCAAAGGGAATCATCAGCCTGCGCTATATGTGATGTCATAGGAAACCCTACCTACATATATCTAGAGTTGGATGAGTTAAAACCACTCCTCGGCTTTGAAGTAGACGTCTCGACGCCACGTTCCTGCAAAATGGAACTTGCCAGAAAAATTAAAGGCAAACCGCTACGTACCAATCACGCATGTGCTCTATGTGACACCTATGGGCACTATACCCACCATTTTCCAGAAATACCATGGTATAGGGATGCCTTACGTGCGATCGAGTGATCCTATCAAGAGGATCCCTCCATCCAGTCTTTCAATGATGAACCTCGTACCATCCTATACCTACAGGAGGAATGACAGTCACTAGAAAGACAACCATTTGTCCCTCCTCCCCCCAAACCACCATACACCAACTAGGAACAGAGGACCCTAGTCACCTCATCCTCTTGAGTTATTAGGCACATTGATTACTACAGACGGTTTGATCGAGTCTTTGACCCAAGGTCAACTAGGTAGCAGTAATCTATATTTGGGGAGTTACCAGGTGTGTCATCCACTTCAGATGATTTGATCAGATCTTTGACCCATGATTTCCTAGGCAGCAGTAGCACCCATGGCACTCAAGGAGTTACGAGGTAGGTAGATTCTACAGACAGATTGATTGGGTCTTTGACCCAAGATCACCTAGGCAGCAATAGTACCATGTGCATCGATTCTGCAGACGATTTTATTGGTTATTTTTCCCAAGATCACCTAGGCAGTATTAGCACCATGCACATCGATTCTACAGACAGTTCGATTGGGTGTTCGGCCCAAGGATGCCTAGGTAGCAGTAATCAATACCCTGGATACTCATACGATTCTACTTAGAACGTATCACAACCTACCTATCATGAAAGTCACCCTGTCTTTCATATACCAACCAGGGACAAGGGAACCAATATTCCCCATTCCCCACACATAATGGACCAATGACACAACGTAACACGCCAGTAAATCTAGCGCAGCCCTTCCTAGGTTCATCACCAACCATACAACTTAGAGAATTATGACAATCCTCCAAATGTTGCAACAAGAAGCCAAGGAAGAAACCAAAAGGGAGATCCTGGACAGGGGGCAGTAACCGGCAACGCCCCCCCAATCTTAGTCTAGGGGAAATCCCAATTGAAATCAAAACTAGGAGCCAAGAAACAACTCCCAAGGGAAAACTGGAGCTGAGAGTATCTGATCACAAAACTGAAAGTAGCACTGTGATCAACACACCATAACAAACAAAGGTGATGCCACACATTCGCACTCCTTAAAAATAATTGTTTCAGCACTGGCAGGTATGCCGTCTCCCATCTTCTTTTTTTAAAAATCCCATATTTCAATAATATTTGACGAAAAGAAGATGCTTTCACTTGAGGTAGTTATTTTTGCAGGAAGAACCCGCAGCCCACTTACAACACCATCCACTGAAAATCTCGGAGCATGTATCATTCTACCCCCGGCATGATAGAGTCCCAGAAAACTCTGCATATCCTGACACCATTTCTCCATCAGAAATAAACCATAGGGTGCTCATACCTGACCGTGTTTATCAACACCTCACCCTGCACATGATAAACGTCCGCGTCGGTCGATAGAGCCTCCCCTCCATGGCGCTCGTCACCCAAAGTAGACCATATATTATAGCACATGTGACACCATGGCCATACCATTTCAGTCTGAGAAGAACCTCATGCCTATCCAGTCATCATGCATAAGGTCAAGTTTACCATTCAAACTCAAACCCCCTTCCCAGACGATCAGGTTGTACAAGCAAATTGAAAGCGCACCTCCGTGCACCGCATTTGGCCCACCATACCTCCATCAGCATAATCCCATCTATGACACTTCTTCATCAGCTTCATCAACCCCGCACATGAGACCAACCAATGGGACCCCCACCCCCAGCAAAACACCATCCTCAAACCTTCAGTGAGTGAACCCTTTTATGTTTTGGGGTACCCTTCTCTGTGTTTTGTACAAACTAAACCTCATTATTTTATTCTTTTGGTAAGTGTACAAATACTGCCAAAGATGCCCTTCACCTCTTCACCCTCATATGTCATCTTTTCCCCCATGGAAGAAGTCCCTCATTCCCCTTGTTCAAAGTATTTTACCCCCACGCACGCACCATCATGACATTCATAGCCTGTTCACAGCGGCCGTGGAAGTCCTACCGACTTCATGGTTTTTCTCTTCAGAAATACCTATGACTGTCACCAAGAAGCTAAAGTATACTCCGACCTTGGGCCACTGAATCTCCTTCATCCATTTTCAGTCACCTCTCACCAACATGCCTATGTTAAACCCATCACATCTAGGTCCCCGACCCCTCACGACAGCGACCCATGGTTCAGTTAAGGCTTCCTTTTTGTCGACCTCGACACCTCTTTTCCAAAACGGAAGCGATACCTTGGATTACCCCTCCCCATGTAAAGGGTATCCTCGGGTGGCACTATGGGAGACATCATTGTACATTGATGTCATCGATCCTCCTGAAATTCGACTACAAAAAAATCTTTCATGTCATGACGGTATCGTACCTTAAAACCATTGCACTTTGATTAGATTCGTCGAAGACCCTTGCCTCCATAAGCATCTCTGACAACAATGCTTACACGGGAAGGTCACAACCAGTTCATATGCATACATTGTGCAGTGATATGCCATACCAAGATTATGTATATAGATACCACTTTCCACCTATATTCAAATAAAAAATGCCCCTAAGGGCGTCGGCAGTCATCGTCAACAACCACCAACATCACTACCACAGTAGTGGCACAAATAACACATACATCTGTCAATTTTGTTTAAATAGCCATAGCATCACGAGCATGGGACATGCTCACCTCGTTAAAATTTTGTGAATATGTTGTATGCTTTGTCTACTTGCAGGGGGTCCCTTAGGCCATGGTTATCTCGGAAACGGTGCAAGGTATTGTCAATTCCAAAATTCATGCAAGCCTCTCTCTCTCTCTCTCTCTCTCTCTCTCTCTCTCTCTCTCTCTCTCTCTCTCTCTCTCTCTCCGTGTACAATACAGAAAATAAACTATAATGTATTTCGGCTATACAGTCCTTCCTAGACCTCACACATTAGGGGGAAACTATTAACACTGGGAAATTGTACAGTAGAATATGACATCAATTAATGTCAAGCCTAAGGATTTACAGGGCAGGAACACATTATGGAATCAAGAAGTATTTAAAATCTCTAAGGTTTTGAGAAAATCATATTTCAACTAGTCATAAATGTTGAATTGTGGGCTTTATCCTTCGAGAAGAGTGCCCTCTGAGTGAATTTTTGCCTGATAAGCGTGCATACCTGGAAATGGAGAAAATTCCTTTTTTGGGACCACACCAAGCAAAGGATAGTTACTCCTTCTATGAAAGCTGCCTAAAGACAACCACTGGAACCTCCTTAGACACTATGTGAGCACACAAAAGAATATTTGAGCACACAATGGAATCATACCTCTTCCTTGGGTCACTATCCATCATGTACCAAGGGAGGAAAGGAGGATTTGAAACTCACCTATATAAAGCCACCAAGAGGTGAAGAAATGGTGATCACATTGTTATGCTGGCCAAAGTTGTCCAAGCAACACCAGAAGTGTGTGACCTGGAGCTCGAGCTAAAGAGGACTTCATCGTTGGCCACCCAGCATCTTAGTCCACTACAACAGAGAGAGAGAGGGATACTGCATCAGAGGCAGAGCTTGGAAGGAAACATCCTTGCATTGGAACCTAGAGCCATTCCCTAGGGGCCCTTTGGCAAGTGGGTAAAATTTCTTCTCCATTTCAAACGTTTAATAAGAAGAGGCCATCGAGCCATCGTTTGCATTATTATTATTCTGACTCTCTTTATAGCTTATGTATATTTGTGTTTTAGTTTTAGCTTAACCAGAGCATACTTTAGCACAATGTTTTTCATTAAATATTATGATTTTCAGCTCCCCCACTTTCTTCCTGTTACCAATAGTTTAAAGAGTAGACCACACTCTTTAAGCTGGTGTGATTTCGTACACCTGTGCGACTAATCCACCAACAATGTGAGATGCATCATGAAGTAAGTTTTGA
Organism: Pinus albicaulis; assembly: GCA_034641835.2. Classification (NCBI taxonomy): domain Eukaryota; kingdom Viridiplantae; phylum Streptophyta; class Pinopsida; order Pinales; family Pinaceae; genus Pinus; species Pinus albicaulis. The sequence goes on along the minus strand of CM076574.1, from coordinate 70,471,398 downwards.
TATGAAGTAATTTTTTAAGCTTATGATGAATTGAAGCATACAAAATTTTATAGCAATTATTTATTCATATTTTCATTAAAGAAAATACACATATTCAATTTTCAACCATTTATAAGAAGATTAAAAAAATGAAATATATCAAACATAAAGGAGCTTATTTTCAATAAATAATAATATCTAAATTATTCTTCAAACAATATTATATTGAAATCTATGGGGTTTTGGATTGAGAGTGAATGGGTGTCATATTAACACACTCCATACAATATTGGTCATCAATTCAAATCTCTAGTAAGTCTTGCCTAAAAAAAAATATTATATTATATAAAGATCAATATAATTATATAGATAAAATCAACGAATTTTAATCACTCAAATTACACATGCTAAATTAAATCTTATATAAATTTTATATAAATTAAATGTTTATATACGTATGTGTGATGTATAATTTTTTATTAAATAGTTTTGTTATTTAAATTATTTTATGAGAAGAAATAATCATTTTATATCTGTAAATTAAAATGATATGAAAACATAAACCTATTATATATCCCTCTCTAGGATCTTTTACAGATGCTTATTTTGCATGTGAAACATGAGCAATACATTCTCTAAACAAAGCTTCAACAATCCATCAACATAAAGAAGAATAAAATAATCATGAAGAAATCATAACACAAGACACGATAACAAATTTTTCCAGTGTGGACTGCCTCTTTGGGCCATGGGTCAAGAGTGGGGAGGTTGCTTGATTAATTTTAGCAAAAATATAATAAGTACATGGTAGATATTCGTCAATAGAAGGATAGATCTCTCATCTTAAGTGGCAATGTCCCTGCTACAAATAAATGTTCTCCTACAAATAAATCTCACCCACAAAGAATTTTCCTTCGACAAGACAAAGAAATAACTTCTCATAAAAGTGGCATAAATGGACACTCACATAAGAAGCAACCAATCCTCTTGAATCTACTCATCAAATTTGAAACATGCTCATCATCATCATGATCGTCTCAAAATTCTGAGACCAATGATTGCAAATATGACTATTTTCTGGAAAAGTGTCAACATGGCCCTCTTTTATCCCTATACCATCTCACTTTTCATGAAAAGGATTAAAGTGATGAATTATCCTACAAAGATTCAGATCTCATTATCATACCACAACATAAAGATGTCACAAGATCTATCAACATACATCCATCCTTTTGCTGAAATAAAAAAGAAAAAATGCATCATGATATCTCCCAATTTGAACAATGGGCTCAAATGCCAAAATGGACTATGCCATCACGATCCTTATGAAAAAAAATTAATTTTTTGTATAAAGTTGATCACATTCTAAAAATGGAAAATATGGACCTCTAGGAAATCTTCAAAATTCCTCATAGCATCAAAAGATTCCTTGCATTAGGGTCCCATAGGGTCATGGTTCTACCTCTGATTCATGATTCCATAGGCATGGTTCTTTTCTACATACAATTACATTTTTTCGGCTCTGTTGGTATTACACTTCTCATATGGGAAAAAATATGATTTTAAATAAAATATGCCCACATTACAAGAAATAGTGACCTCTAGGGCCTTTTGTAACCTTACTTGTGTCATGGAAATCAGCTAGTTAGGGTTTTGGGTTTAATAAATGATTGTGCCATTTCTAACATAGAGTCGTTGTTTTATTTGAATTTAGGAGCATGGGTGGCAGATGATCAATGCAGGTTATATATATATATATATATATATATATATATATATATATATATATATATACACACGTCGACTTTGGACACCTCCCAACTTTTCTTTTATATTTAGATTTATATTTTTAATAACATAATTCAAAACCATTTGATGGATTTCGATTGGTAACGATAAAATTAACTAGGTGACATTTGGACCAGTTCCAACAATGGTTAAGGGACAATTTATCAGTCAGTTAATTGCCACAAAATTTAGTGAATTTCGCCAGATTTAGTAGGATTGCCAAAGTTAGTTGTTCTCTAAATTTGGCTAGCAACAAAAGTCTTGCTCCTTTGACTTGAAACTTTGATTTCCAATAACTTCCACATATAAAGTTATATTTGAGTGTCCTCTACATGAATGAGGATGATGAGCTCTTCTATATGGTCATAGTTTCGATGAAATCCAAAGACTTCAATTTTTTTAGCCTCTCTAGAGCCACCTAGATCACCGTAGATGTCCAATATTTTTTTTTTGTATGTCCCCACAATTAGTAACCTTGGTGATGTTATTTTCTATATTACTATGTGTATATTTAAAGATGTCAAACATTTTGGCTGGACTCACCACCCTTCATAAGGGACTGAAGCAAACCATAGTGGATAGGAAAGACGTGCCATGAAGATTAAAAAGGATAAGATAAACTGCCATTTTCCATGGTTTAGCACAAATCTTCTCAAATTTGGGAGTTTCAATGAAACAAGCCTCACTATAGAGGTTCAATATTTTTTTGTTTATGCTTCCCCAATTTTTAATCACAGTGACGCTATTTTATTGATTACTATGTTCATATTTATATATGTCCAACATTTTGGGTGGACTCACCACACATCAATGATAAAAAAAAAACCATAGTGGACTGGAAAAGAGTTTCAAGAGGGTTAAAAAAGATAAGATCAACCACTCTTTTCCACATTTTAGGATGGAGATTTTGGAATGTGTGAGTCTGAATAAGACAAGCATGTTCATAGAGGTTCAATAGTTGTTTATATATGTTTCCATAGTTCATAGCCATGGTATGTTATTTTATTGATTACTATGTGCATATTTAGGGATGTGCAATGTTTGAGGTGGACTCACCACCCATCATCAGTGACCAAAGAAAACCATAATGGACTGGAAAAGAGTGCTAGGAGGGATAAAATGGATATGATCAGCCATTATTTTCCACATTTTAGGTCGGAGCTTCTCAAATTCATGATTCTTAAAAGCACAAGCCTCTCCATAGAGGCTAAATATTTGTGTATGCATGTTTCCACAATTCATAATTATGGTTATGTTATTTTCTGGACCTTTTTTTCTGTAGATTAAGAGATGTGAAAATTTTTAATTGAAATCAACATCCATCACCAAGGACCAAACAAAACGATAATGGATTGGAAAAGAGTGCAAGGAGGGTTAAAAAGGATAAGATAAACCACTCTTCTTTGTAGTTTACCACAAAGCTTCTTGAATTCGTGAGTATCAATAATGTAACCCTCTCCATAGAGGTTCAATATTTGTGTATGTATGACTCCACAATTGATAATCTTGGTGATGTTATATAAACATACATACACAAATATTGAACCTCTATGGAGAGGATTGTTTCATTGAGACTTGTAAATTCAAGAAGATCCATGCTAAACTATGGAAAAGAGTGGTTGACCTTATCATTTTTAACCCTCATGACACTTGTTTCCAAATCATTATGGTTTGCTTCATATGATTGTTGGTGAGTCCACCTAAGCTATTTGAAATATATAAATATGTATACAGTAAGATATTATATAACATAACATGACACTGAGTTGTGGAAATATACATACACAAATATTGTACCTTTAGGGATTGTCTTATCTCCTTGAGACTAGTGAATCATAGAAGCTCTATTCTAAAATATGGAAAATAGTGACTGACCTTATCCTTTTTAACCCTCTTAGCACTATTTTCCAATCCATTATGGTTTTCTTCAGTCCCTAATCTTGGTTAGTGGGGACTCCACTCAAAACACTAGACATCTCTAAATTTTCTCACTATAATCTAGAAAATAACATCACTATGATTATAAACTGTGGGAACATACACATACAAATATTGAACCTCTATGGAGAGGCTTTTCTTGTTGACACTCACTAATTTGAGAAGATCCATGCTAAAATATGGAAAAGAGTGGTCAATATTATCCTTTTTAACCCTCATGAAACTCTTTTCCAATCCATTGTAGTATTCTTGGGTCACTGATGATGGGTGGTGTCCCCCTAAAACATTGGACACCTCCAAATTTACATATAGTAATCCAAAAAATAGCATCATCGTAAATATACATACAAAATATTGATCCTCTATTTCTAGCCTTTTCTTATTAAGACATGAAAATTCAATAACCTTTGAGCTAAACATTTTAAAAAAAGGTTGATCTTATCCTTTAGCCCTCCTAACACTCTTTCCCAATCCACTATTATTTTGTTACTTCTTTTTAACCACCGTAACACTCTTTTCCAATCCACTATGGATTTCTTTGGTCCTTTGATGATGGTAGTAAGTCCAGTTGAAACTTTGGACATCTCTAAATATGCGCATAATAATCCAAAAAATAACATCATCATGATTAAAAATTGTGGAAACATACATACACAAATATTAAAGCTCTATGGAAAGGCTTGTCTTATTGACACTAGAAAATTAAAGAAAGAAATGAGTTTCAATCTTATCCTTTATAAAAATGGTAACACTCCTTTCCTATCCACTATGATATGCTTCTGTTGTTTATAATGAGTGGTAAGTCCACCTAATTTTTTTTTTTAAATGTTAAATTGTTTTTATAAAAAATATTTTAATTTGAAGTAAAATTTTAATCTTATTTTTCAAAATATTTTTTTTTTAATGTAAACTCTATTTCTTTATCTTTTAATGATAAAAATCTAATTGAAATTGTAATTCTTTAATATAAAATTATTTAAAGTTACTTAATATCATTTGGTTATTATTTAGCTATATTAATGAGAAATATTTAAGTAAATAAAAAATTAAAAAAAATTAAAAAATAAATAATAGTAAATAAATATAGTATATATATTTATATTATATTCTGCGGTGAAAATTTTCTCGATTAATACTTGGGTCTATGGTGAAAATTCTGCAGTGAATTTCCTCGATTAATACTTGGGTCTGTGGTGATTTTTTTCTCGATAAATTTTCGGACTTGAGCACTTGACGTCTGTTGTCTGGTTTGCTGATATTCAGGTGCACACATTCCTTATCTTTTTCTAATACATATCTGCTCATTTATGCTCAAGTATGAATAATTCACCACATCTAACAAAGATTACCAAAGGTAGACCTAGCATAGTTACACTACAAAGCCTTTATAAGTATATAGAGTCTTTAGACAAACATAAAAAAGAAAGAGAATTCAAGCTACAAACCCAATTAGAAGCCATGCTGGAAAAAAAATTCACATCTCCTGAAGATAAGATCCAAAAACAAATAGAAAATAAAATAGAACTATTGGAGAATAAAATGGAGGCAATGGAGACTAGGTTTCAGGTCATAGAAAAAAAAAACCAATATATGAACCAAACATCCTAGCAAGGAGATGCTAATAACATAGAGAGTCTTAAAATGAAGGACATGATTTAAAAACTAGAAGGAAAATTTAACAATAGTCTCACCCTAAATAGTGGGGTGAGTAAATTAAATATCAAACCAATTAAAGATGAAATCAAAAAATTAATCGAATTAGACCATAAGCATAACAAAAGGGCATTGAACCTTATAATATTCGGTGTGAAAGAGGAGGTAGACAATCATACTTTAGCCATAGCCCAGATAGAATTACATAATAGGTTACAAATTGAAACCACGTGTCTCACAGAAGCAACAATGTTAGGGAAATTAAGTGAGAATAAAGGAAGGATTATCTGAATAAAGGTGAGCTCTACTGAACATAATTATGACATACTTAGTAAAACCTCAAGTCTAAAAGGACCATGAATATTTATAAATGAAGATCTCATTCCAGAAGATCAAGAAGGATTAATAAAGGAGGTTCAAAAGGTAAGAGAAGCTAGGGAGGAAGGAAAATGGGCAATAATCAGAAATACAAAAGCCTTTATTCGAGATAGAGACCAAAAAGATAGCAAAAAATAGCAATTCAACATGATCTGAATTCTTTCTTGGAACTGTTATAGATTTCCATGGAATAAAGTGCCCAAGCTAAGTTGGATCTCAAATTATGTTGATATTATATTTCTTATTGAAACTTGGGAGCACGAAGAATCTAAGGTCCCTAACATAGATGGCTTTGCACTATGGTCTACCTGGAAGAAGCAATCCTCCCATAGAGGCATTCAGGGCATAGCTTGCTACATTAAGAATAACATCTCCCCCCATGTTAGGATTTATAAAAATGACCCTTGCAACCAATATAGTTGGATTGAGATTACTGATATTAATGATAAAAATACCTACATAGCAATCTATTATTTCCCCCCCATTAATTCTAACTTATATAAGAAAAATAATATAGATAAAAATAGTAGTTACAATGGTTTATAGAATGATATTTCTAGCCTAAGGAATGAAGGTAATATCCTTTTAATTGGTGACTTTAATGCTCGAACTTCAAGCAGCCAAGCTATTCTTCTAAGCAATCATTCCAACCCCAATCATCTTTGGTTAGACGAAGACCTTACTCTCGTTAGCTGGTACAAAAGGAGCTTTGAATACCTCAGGGATAATTTGTTTGGGTCAGAGCTAGTCAAGCTACGTAGTGCTCAGGATCTTTGTAACAATCTAAAGAAGTGGCCCAATTCTAGCCATATGACATGCATCCATGGGCTTGGCAGCAACATGGTAGAATATGTTATTTCCGATCTCCCTTTATACAATGAAATAATAAATTTTGACATCTTAGATGACCACAAGCCTGACTCTGGTCATAGGCCTTTACTCACAACTCTCAATTTTGTCATGCATGGAGATCCCATTGAAGATAATCGTTATAGTCAAAAGAACTTAATCTTTGATAGAAATAAAAACGATTTTTTTCTAAATGAATTAAAAACTAATTTGCTTCCTTTATCTAGTATAGACAACATAGATGACCTCTATCACAATTTTACTACAAGCCTCTCATATTCTATTAACAAGTTCTCAATCGCAGTCTCAAGTAATAAAAGAAATAGAAAAACCAACCCATGGTATGACAAAGATTGTAAAAGTCTGAGGAGAGAAATTAAGAAAGATGTTGATGAATCTCTCAAATTTGACAAGATAAAAATCTACAAAGCCCTAACTAAAAGCAAAAAAAGGAAATATATTCGTAAAAGACAAGAGAATCTCTTACACCTCTCTAAGGTGGTTCCTAATAAATTATGGAGGTAGATACTAACTAGGAAAACTAAAGATAATAATAAAATTGCTTTACACGACTGGAATTTCTATCTTAAAAAGCTTTATGAATCTCCAAATGCCAGGGATAACTTTGAAACCTTGCTCAAAACGAAAGAATTTTTCTCATTAGAAGACATTGATTTTTGGTTTAAACGCCTGGAAAATGGGAAAGCTAAAGATATTGAAGCTTACCAGGTGGAAATATTAAAAATTGGAGGTCCTATCCTCATCCCCCACATCCACAAGCTTTTCAACCAAGTGGTCAAACAAGGGTTCCCTAAGACTTGGACTCAGAGCCTCATTATCCCTATTTTTAGAAGTGGGGATACAAATAACCCCTCTAATTATCAGAAAATTATTATCATCCCTCTCTTAGCCAAGTTATATAGTATTATTTTGGAAAAGAAGTTGAGCATTTGGCTTGAAAGTGAAGGTAAGTGGTCTAAAGGCCAAGTGAGTTTTAGAAGGCAGCACTCAACAAAGGACCACCTCATTATGTTGGAAATGTTGTCATTGATGGCAAAGGAGATGACAAAGGAGGAGCACCTGAAACATCAACCAAGGAGCAGAGGAAGAAAAAAGAGAGTAGCAGAGATAGCAAAGAAGCAGAGAGGTAGCAAGGCAGCATAGAAGGGACAGTAGAAGAGGGCAATTTAATAGCAGATCTGGAGAGATGGAGTAGTGAAGATAGGAAGGGCCTGAAGGAGCTTAATACAAAGGTTTATTTATGTATTAGGGGTTTAATATAGTTTGCAGATGAATGCTAGAGAGAGGTTAGAATTAGAGTAGACCTAGAATAAACTCTACATGAAGAATTATGTGTGGATATGCCTTGAATTTCCTAGAAATCATGCCTTCAACCCAGTTTGGAATATTGGAAGCATGAAAAATTAAGAGACGGTCGAGCAGTAGAGGCAGAGGTCGAGCAGCAGAGGCACGGCGAAGGCAGAGGCAGAGATGAAATGTGTGGGACCCCTACATAAAATTCTGAGAATCGTTACCCAAGCTGGAGGATACAATAAAGGCGGAAGTGGAAAACCTATATATACGTGCAGTGCATTACATACAGAAGGTTGCAAAGCATATATATGTATACATATACGTTATATGTTGCACTTCATATTCAAAGGAATGAATCATACTATATACATATATGAAAGGTGCCCTATTGTTCGGCCTTAATACAAACAAAGTTGTATACGGTGGCACCCTCATCAATCGCATCGGAATTAAAGTGGAGCATCAAAACATCTCAATGGTAGTTGCGATTGCGATTGAAGCCCGGACCTGATGGGTCTATAAATTATGATCTTATAGATTTAAGTTCTGGTCCAATCGCATCGGCACATTTAAATGAACAGTGGTCAATCACATCGAAGAAAAGTTGACAGCGGAACATGTAAACAAAAGGTTGCAATTGTGATTGAAGTCCGGACCCGATGGGTTTATAAACCAAGATTGATATATGGTTGATTTTTGGTAAATAGTGTTGCATCGCATCGGAGAAGGAGCAGAGCATCAGAACTTGTTAAAAAAAGTTTCGATTGCGATTAAGTTCTGGACATGATTCATTATACACGGTGACTCATATGTATTTGAAGTCTAGCTTAAAGATATGCCATCGCATCGAAGAAAAAAGCAGAATATCGGAGCAATATATTAAAATATTGCAATTGCGATGAAGAACCAGACCCGATGGGCTTATAAACCACAATTCATATATGTTTGAGTTCCAGAGATTTGATTTAAGTGGGACCCTTTGTTCATCGCACCGCACTGCTGAAGGATGCGATTGCGATTAATCGCATCGGATCGATCTCAAAGGTATCAATCACATTGGAGTAAGAGAAGAACATCGAAGCATAATATTGAAAGCTACGATTGTGATTAATCACATTGGAACTATCAAAATCAAAAGTATTTAGAAGCGATTAATTGCATCAGGAATAAGAAAATTTCGGCAAGTGGGCCCGAGGTTTATAAGTTTAATGGGTGTTGATGAAGTCTAAGGCTTACCGACTGTTTCGTAAGTATTTCAATGTAAACAGTGTTTCATCGCATCGGAGAAGGAGCAGGGCATCGGAACATGCAAATGCAAGTTGCAATTGCAATTAATCGAAATCGGAACAACTCGAAAAGTGATTCATCGCATCGACACAAAGAAATGTACAGTAATTGATCGCATCGGAGGTAAAAGAGTATCGACAAACTAAAAGTTTCGATTGCAACTTAGCGATTGGATGAGAGCTATTAGATTCACTAAGGGATGGACAGCGGAGATGATTCGACCGACTATATGATGAGCCTTTGCTAATCGCATCGGCGGAAATTAAAAGACCAAATCGTAGGAGTATTGTGAATGTTGTGATTGCGATTGAAATAAACAAGCAAAGTATAGCTGGCATGTGGGGTCCATCCAAAAGATAAGACTAGGAACAGGTTTGCTCCAAGTTAATTAATCCAAAGTTTAAGAGGAAAGGAAATCACCGCGGCACATATATGTTTACACAAAATGATACATGCACATTTCTAATATCTTGACAGTAATGCATCACATCGGAAGATAGAACAAGTTCAGCGAGTTCAACGAGTGGGCCCGTAAGGGAATTCTAAGTATTAAAATGTTTTATTATTTGTATAACACCGAGAGTTGAATTGAGCAGTTACTCGTATGCAGCAGTTACACCACGACAAAGGACAGAAGAGCAAGCAGAGCTGAAAAAGACAGACACAGTCAACGAAAAGACAAATGCGCAACTAGCCAAGAGGTTGAATGAGTGAGCTGGATTTTTCAGTGTAATTGAATGTAAATGATTTTAATTTATATTGTTGTGATGCATTGGCAAGTCTTCGGAAGAGAACAAATATCCCACTATAATTTTAAATTGGTACCTACAGTTATATTTTCTGAATGAGCGGATAAAAGAGATGAGAAGGCATAAGGCAAAGAGACATGGCTGTCCATTTTCGAATTCCCAGTAGAATACAAAAAGCCATGAAACTATTTTTTATAAAACAAGGTAATAGCCAAGGGGAGAAAGTAACGAAAACAAAGTGAGAGAAGAAGAGAGTGTACAACAGAATTGAAGAGAGTTGAAGAAAATAAGAAAGCTGCAAGAGGTGAGAGAGAGTGAGCATAGAGAATGCTGAGTATGGAATTGAGGTAGAGAAGAGAAGAAGAAGGAGGAGTAGAACAAGATGTTGAGAAAAGTTAGAGAATGCATAAATGAAGCAGTGAGGCAGAGAAGAAGGAGGAGCTAATAGTGAATCTGAGAAGATACATAAATGATATAAGGCAGATATGAAGACTGATGCACAGCACTGAAGATGATACAAAATAGAGCTGATAACCAAGGTAAATCAGCAAGTGTTTTCCTTTTGAAAGAGTAAGGAAGTTGGAGCTTCCCTATCAAGTTGTAGCTTGGTAGATGTTAGTTGTAGCTTACTGAGGTTGGAGCCTCCTGTAGGTTGGTGCCTGCAAAAAATTGATGGGAGTTGGAGCTTCCTTGCAAGTTGTAGCTTGCAGAATTGAGGTAGGAGCCTCCTATAGGTTGTTGCCTACAGAAAATCAGTGTTGAGAGGGAGTTGGAGCTTGCCTTTGCATCACAACAATAACAAGATGTGGTTTTCTCCCTGTATGGGTTTCCACTTATATCTGGTGTCTCTGTGTATGATGTTTATGTGTTGATATGGTTTATCTCATCTGCTCAATACTTGCTGCTCTCATATTAAATCTACTATTACGTTATATTAATACTTGCTGCTCACATTCTAAGACTACTCACATATTAAGTTGAACATGAAATGAAGGTGTAAATAAGTTTTAATGAAAAAGTTTTAAAATTCCATGAATGTGTTAAACTGATTCACCCCCCCCTCCTAGTTTAACTAAGGGTTCACCACGTTACGCTTAGAATCATTGTGGAGAAATGCCGCAATGATAAATCCAATCTCTTCTATTTCTTTGTGGACTTTATAAAGGATTTCAATACGGTTCCTAGAAAAAACATATGGAATAGATTAGAAGAGCTACATGTTCCTTTCGAGCTAAGAGTGGCCGCTATAAGGTTATACGAGAATTTAATTGCCAAGTTAAAGAGCAATGAGGGGTGGTGGAAATATATTGAGTGTAATATCAAAGTCAAACAAGGTTTCCCCTTCTCCCCTACCCTATTTGGAATTTACATCAACAAGCTAGAAGGTTGTTTAGAGGAAGCAAGATGTGTTGGCACGATCTTAGCTGGGACAGTAATCATCCTTCTTCTCTATGCTGATGATATTGATCTTCTCGCAAGGTGCCCATCTGATCTTGATAAGCAACTTAGACTTCTTAAGGATTTCTGATCTACCATGGGTATGTTTGTTAACAATGACAAAACAAAATTTATGATTATCAAATCCAAGAAGGACACTTACGCTAATTTTATGTATGACAATAGTAACTTGGAGGAAGTGTCTTCATACAAGTACCTAGGAATTGATATTCATCACAAGCTCAACTAGAACTATAACATTTAGAAAAGGATTAATGGGGGGAGGAAAGCTTATTTTGGTCTTGAAAAATAATTTTAAAACGGAAAACCTCGTAATGTGGGATAGAAAGAAGTTCCTCTTTGAAACTGTATTCACTCCTGTTATCTTATATGAATGTGAGTTTTGGGGCTGCAACATCTCTAGAGAATCCTGGACAAATATTGAGCAAATCTAGAAGAATTTTATAACGTATAACCTTAAAATTAAAAGCAATACACCCTATCCTATTCTCCTTATATAAGTGGGTCTTTCCCCTATCAAGAGCCTAGCTATGACTAGGCTTCTGTTGTACAAGCACAAGCTCAATACCATAGGAGACCATAGACTTCCTAATCTAGCTTTAAATTCTAGCCAAAACCACCTAAGGCTTAAATGAGGTTGGTATAAAGACACCAGGGCCTGGTTAAACCATTAGGAGATCGATGAGAATGTTGCATTGAAAAACAATAATAACATTAAAAAAATTGTTACTTCAAATTTCAAAGAAAAAATGTGGTGTGAGAAATATCTAGCAGCTAAAAGAAAATTAAGATATTATAAGGAGGCCATTAACCCCACCCTAGAAGATCAAAAGTATCTCTCTGTTTTAACTAGCTTAAAGAAGAAAATTAATATAGCCAAGATTAGAAAGAACTCTCATCAGCTCCATAGTGAAACAGGTCGTTGGACAATTCCTAAAATACCATGGATGGAAAGGATCTTCCATCTCTATGAGAATATGAACATCGAGGATGAAAATCACTTCCTCTTAGAGTGCCCCGCGTACAACCACATTAGAGCTCAATTTCATAATCTTTGTTACAATACTGACCTTCATAGCCTTTTAAGATGTCAAAATTGTAGTGAGCTCACGAGGCTTCTCTCGAAGCTTTTTGAGCATAGGAATAAAATCTTAAATCAAACTAAATAACTCTTTTCTTTAGGTCCGATAGACCAAATATTGGTCTCAGTGGACGTTAACCATCATCATTATCATCATCATAAAATAAATATATATAGATATATTTAATTATTAATAAATTATGTATTTAATAATTTAAAACAAAATAATAATAATTAATCTAAAAACTAGTTGTTATCTATTGAATTTAATTTTCAGAGTTTAGTTTAGTCATTTCTACATTTATTTAAACTCAACGTCTAGATCTTATCTCTTACCTAGTCCTGATGATGAACCACAGTGGTTGGTTCGAAAAGCATCATTCTTTGTCATGTGATTTTTACCTAAAGAACTCTAAATATATACAATTGATCACAGAAGCCAAAATTCTAAAATTACAATTGCCCATTATTCAATCCAATCCTAGAATCTTTGAATTATTATTCCCGATATTTGTGTTATTCCCATGCCAAAGCATCGTAGACTCTAATATTTTGCAAGATTTTCTAAAATTATTATTTAATTCTTTAAACTTGAGCTATTTTAGCTTGAAAAATGTATGGAGCAAAATAATAAACAATGCATTATTATTATTATTATTTTAATTAAAAAATTATTCAATGCATTATTATTATTATTTTAATTTTTTAATTTTTATTTTATTTTATTGGAATCTCATGTTTCATATAATATTAGAATTACCCCTATAAACTATTTTTATTTTAGATATCATTTTTTTAATTTAGTCATTCATCTAGGACCATTTCCATAAGAGATAGTTGTAAGTTACTAATTTCTCATTATTTTTGAATAGTCCACTTAGCACTCATACAATTAAAAAATTCAATTTTTATTTAGGAAAGACTAAAAATATAATACATAAAAATTATATTTATGAAAGTGACATTTTTCTCAAAACTAAAGAGTAAATATTTAGATTTAAATTTTATTAAATTAATTCAAAGTGATTAGAAAAATTTAAAATTTTGTTAGATATATTCAATCAGAAAATTAATAAAAATAATTTAAAAATAAATATAGTTTTAAAAAAATTCATTTATTATTTTTTTTAGGTTTTAAACTCAATTTAAAATTAAATTATGTATAAATTTTAATTTATAAAATAAAATTTAAATTATTATTTTAAAAATAATCTAATTAATTATTGATATATTATGTAAATTATAAAATTCAACATTCAATATATATGTAAATTATAAAATTCAATATAAATAAATAAATATATATATATATATAGATAGATAACGTTACTCATCATAATTAGCAAAAGGGAAAAATAGATTCCAGTAAATTACAGAAATCACTGTTAGTCTTTTCAAACTCTTCAGATAATCATGCATTCATCCAACTTAATGCGGCATCTCTCACGTTTACCGAATAATTCGCCCCGCTTTGTTAGGATATATATATATATCTTCGTACTTTGCAAATCAACGGTCTTATACCTAGAGTTAAAATGATCACACTGACCGGTTGTTTTTAAAAGACAATAATTTAAAAAATACAAATTTAGATGAATTCCACTCATGATTGAATAAATTGTTTTTAAAAGACAATTTATTCAATCATGAGTGGAATTCATCTAAATTTGTATTTTGATATTTTTTAAATTTATTAGTATTACACATTTAATTTATATTAAAGGTTTGGTAGATGAATATAGGAATCCATACCAAATGAACATCAATAATTATTAATTTTATTTTTAATTATTATGTAGATTATTATTAATAATTAAAAAATTAATATAATTTAAATATATTTATATTTGAAAAATATGTATGGAGATTTATGAATGCTATAGGCTAAAAAAAGCATAATTAATTTTATATAATTATTATTGGTATATATTTTTTCTTTTTAATTAATTAATTTAATTAAAAGAGACAAAACAATAAAATAAATTTCAACCTTTAATTTGTGTATATTATTAAAAAAATTCTGTAAACTATTTAGTAAATTTTAAATATTTCTTATCATTCACCTAATAATTATTAATATCTATTATTAAATTAAAATGTTAGAAAGTTTTAAGATATTAAGTTTATTTTAATTTAAATTTACTAGATATTTAAATATAATTAAATAATTTTAACATGCTAAAAATTATATTATAACTTTTGTGATATTTCTATATATTTAATAAATAATAATTGAAACTTTAATAATATCAATTCAGAATTTGACAAATATGTATATTAGAGAAATTGTTATCCTTTTTATTTATATTTTATTATCTATATCTTTTGTGATATTTTATTTCATATTTCTTGTAACACTAATAAAGCATTGAGAACATGCGCTGAAATATTAAAAAAGGGGGAAAATTGACCAGCACAGAAGTGGGAGTGAGGGACAACCGCAATCCTTTTGAGAAGGGAATAAAAAAATTAGAGACATAGAGACAAAAGAGAACTGTAACATGAAAAAAAATCCGAGATCCAAGGGAGCAAAAAAGATTTCAAAATAAAAAAACAAACTCCTTACTGAGAGAGACAGGGGCCATAAAAAGACTACGGCCTAGAATATATTCACCCTTTTTCTTTCACATACTAGAGCCTTAAATTAAGGTAATGTAACTATCTCGTTTTGAAATTGAGGTTACAAAATTAATGCAACTATCCCGTTTTGAAATTGGTCTTGCAATTTTCTAATGAGAGAGACAGGGGCCATAAAAAGACTACGGCCTAGAAGGTGCAATCTGCGTCACCTTTTTCTTTCACACGCTAAAGCAAATATCACCCAATTTCTTAAATTAAATTAATGTAATTGGTGTTGCAATTCTTTATATCATTGTAAAATTAATGACTTAAACTATTTTTTATATACTCTTGTTAATATTAATGACCCTTCTCATTAAGAAATGAATGTGTTTAATTTTATATTATATTCTTGCTAAACTGATTTTTTTTTCATTATCTTGTTATTGAAATCCTTATAATGTATAGTTATTATTTATACGATATCCAATAATTTTAAATTATATTGTATTGATATCAAGACATTTTTTATATAATCATTCTGAATTGTTACATTATAAAAGAAAAGAAGGTTAGATCACAATTTATTGTTTACATCCCATATGAATTATGTTTCTAATTTTATACAATATTTTGTAAGCTTGTTAGAATTATATTAAGGTATTACACAAATCTTGGTTACTCATTTTTTTCAAAATAAAATTTGAGAATGTAATTGTGAGTTAGATTTTGGTAGTTTTTTTTTTTTTTTTTAATTATGTATTTTACATTTTTGTTATTATTTCAATAATATTGCAATTTTTTTTGGTAGGTTGAAAGAATTCTAATTGCATCAATATACTCATAATTTTTGAATTCAAGTTCTTGGAATTTAGGAGTTAAATTCAAAATTAGTATTCATATAAAAAATAAACCTTTATATAACCATTACAAACATTCAACAATATATTCTCAAATTTTATCCACAATCTCATCTTAAGTTTAATTTGTGCATATACCCAAATTACTAGGCTTTCTCAACATGTAGTGAATTAGGTGTTCAATTAACCCAAGTTATACATCTAAATCTTATACCCCAAACTGGAATACAAAAACATAATTAGATGATAATAGTGTAGTTATCAAATTAAACCATTTTCATTTTCAATTTATTACCTCTTCATTAACATCATTACTCATTTATACTCATTTCTTAATAAATATAGACACCCAAAATCAATTCTCAATGATTTATGAATTACATCTATATATTCAACAAAAGGAATATATGAAATATGAACCCCTAAAAATAACTTGCTTACAACCAATTGAAGTATTCATATAAGCATTTTAATGATGTTGAATTCTATAAAAACTAATAAATTGAAGTATTTAAATAAATTTTAACAATTTTACGAATTTCATATAAACTAATTATGAAATCAACCTAGTTGTGATCAATTTAATGCATTTGCAACATTAAAATCAATAGATGCCATATTAAATCATGTTAATATTTTACATTAAGTGTGGATAGAAAGTTTTTTTTTATGTTTGGTTTTTTTTTTTCTAGAATTTAAGCTCATTGATTACTTGCGAAATTATAAGTATAGTAGTTGCTACATGACTTCAGTGTACCATTGGGGTTTTTTTCTTCAAAGAGTTCACATTTAAAATAATACAATGTGAAATAAAACCATAACAAGAAGAAACTAAATATTATGATATGCCTATACTTTACTATGATGAGAGGTTGGAAAAAAATAAGAAACAAAGGAACCTAAGGCTGATTATTCATTTCAAAATTTAAGATCGGGTATAGGGTTACACTTCTATGGAACTGGCTTTGAACTTGGCCAACTTCATCACTTTGAATTGTTCCTAGGCGAAGACTAACCTCCATGCCCTCAAGCTCTTGGCCCATATCCTTCAATTGTGATTGCATATCATCCAAAATGAGAAAAAAATCATCATTTCCATCATTCCTCTCTAATAGAACGATATCCAATAGTATTTATTTTCCAAAATAAGTCAATAATGTAAATATACTAGTTTTGGTGTCCACAATTATGTCTATTATTTGGGACACAAGTATCTATATCTCCAAAAATATCAAAATATAAATTGTAGTCATGTTCTTGAAGAGTCTCTTCCTTAGCCTTCCAAAGAACGCGTGAGATGACAATTCTAGTAACAAAATATTCACACAGATGAATTGAACTTCGAATATGGCACAAAAACCACCCTTTGGACCAGGAATTCCACTTCCCCTATGTTAAAATTTGACTAGAAAATTTCAGCACCCACGCATAGTGCATTAAGCACCTACACTAGGGTGGGGCCCACAGTGCTATTTTTGGTGCATGTCTATTCTAGTCATCCCTTAATTAATATGGACAATAAACTGTAGTCTATTCTCAGTTATAACTTGAAATAGTTAACTAAGACTGATAAACTTAGTTAGCTAGTGGATTTCTAATTAAAGTTAGTTGGTGAGGCATGTAAAGTAATTCTAGTTGTAACAGAGTTCGAAGTGGAGTGGTGCATTAGTTAATGCAGGTTGTAATCAGTATAACTCAGTTAAGTGAGTTAAACTCAATTGTGCTAGTTGTAACTGAAGATACACTAGTGAGAGATCAAGTGAATTAAATATTAATTAATTCACAATCAATGATCTCACATGCAACTGAGGATTTAATATTATTAGCTACATGCATGTCAGATCTAGTGGAGACCCATTTAAGATCTAAGTGAAAGGGAGGTTGACTATCAGTTGTAGGATTATTAGGTTGCACACATGCAACCAAACACCCATTCGAGTGCCCATGATACTTTCGCAGTCAAGCAAGGCCATAATTCATATCTTTTGGGGATTTTATTCATCAGGGATTGCGTAAGCAAGGCAGACTGTCTGGAGGCAGTAAATTGGCTAAGTATTGGGAATTTTTTGCATGACAGTGTGAGACAATTAGCTGAGTACTAGAGGGCTCTTGTGAGAAGATCTTTTTATGTAATGGTTTCATGATCCACATTGAATATAAAATAGAAGATAGTGGGGTTTTGAGCAGCAAGCTTTCCCCAGGAAATTATCTGTGCTGTGTTTGATTTGACTCTTCTTTGCTTCATTTGATTGGAGATTGTGTTTTTAATTCCGCAAAATATTTGTAGAAGTGATTCAGTATTTAAATTTAATAAATTTTTATATTGGGTGAATCCAACATATACATGCATGTTGTATAATTTCTACATGGTGTGAGAGCATAGGAAATTTCAAAAGTGACATAGGATTTAAGTTTGTGACTAGATAGAATTCAAAATTGCAAAGAGAATTTCTTGGTGCTACAGTTGATTCAGGATCAAAATGGCTTTTAGTGGCTTGAGGTTGGAGTATGCATGCGACAGAAGCTCAAACTATATTTCTTGGAAGGACATGATAGAGGCAGTACTCCAAGAAAATGGCTTGGAGGAATTCATTGATAATGATGTTCCTGAACCCGATGTGACAGATGTTGCAAATCTTGATGCATGGAAAAATAAAGTGGCAAAAGTGAGGAGGATCATTTTGGAGGGAGTATGAGACCAAATTGTCTCAAGTCTCCATGGGAAAGCCACACCATATGCAATGTGGAAGGCTTTGAGAGATCTATTCCAAAGCAACAGCAATGATAGGAAATTGGCGCTAAAAGATAAACTCAGGAAGATCAAGATGGAGAAGGGTGACTCCATACCAAAATATATAAAAAAAAATTCCAATGTTGGGATGAATTGTGAAGCATTGGTATAACTATCATTGATTATGATTTGGTGAGCTTGGCTCTTCTAGGACTTCCTAAGAGTTGGCACAATTATCAAGACTCTGTCAATGGAACGGAAACATTTCTAGATTGGGAATGACTATGGTTGGATTTGGTGTAGGAGGAGTTAATATGGAACAATAGAGATGGATCTTCATCTAAGAATTAAGATGAAGAAGATTGTGCTTTGGCTGCTAAGGTGAAGAAGGGGAAGGGGAATAGATTCCATTCCAAATATGAGTCCAAGAATGACAAGAAGCAAGACATGTACAAGGTGAAGTGTTTTCACTGTCACAAGGATGGGAATTTTTCTACTAACTGTCCACAAAAGAAGAAGAACAAGAAGGTTGGAGGATCTGCAGCTGGTGAGGCTCTTTCCTGGAAATTTGAGCTTGACTTCTCATTGATCACATGCATGGTGTCAACTGAATTTGGATCTATGTGTTATTTTTATAGTGGAGCTTCCTTTCACATGACAGGAGACAAGGAAATTTTTAGTGACTTGGAGGAGAAGGATCTGCATATGCATATTGAAATGGGCGATGACGGGCAATACAGTGCTACCAGGATTGGCACCATTACCTTCTAGAGGGATTGAGGTAAACCCTTTCAATTAAAATATGTAATGCATGTACCAGGCTTGAAGAAAAATTTAGTTTCAGTTGCAATGTTGGAGGATAGAGGCTATGATGTTGTTTTTACTGAAGAAAACACTTTTCTGCAACATAACAAAATGAAAAAAGCCAAGAGGATAGGAATTCGAGTTAATAATTTCTATAAGCTGGAGGTAGATGGTTGCATAACAATGATGGGCAAGGAAGATCAAGTGTTGAGCCAGGATGAGGGCGAAGAGTGGCACAGGAGATTCGGCCATCTTCACCATGGAGCCTTGAAAGTCATGTAGAAAATTTCTACTGGGCTTCTCAGGGGTACACCTGTGTAGTTAGAAACATGCAAGGGATGTACCATGCAAATATATGTCAAGGCCACCTTTCATGAGAAGGAGAACTGAGCTTTGGGGATCCTTGAGAGAGTTCATATAGATGTGTGTGGACCATTCTAGCTTGCTTCGACAAAAAAACATAAGTTCTATGTAATATTTGTTGACAACTTTTCTCATAAGTGATGGATCTTCTTCATGCAGAAGAAATATCAAACATTCTCTAAGTTTATTGAGTTTAAGGCACTGGTGGAGAAAGAGTCGGCGAAGCAAGTGAAGGCTCTTAGGAGCGATAATGGAGGTGAATACATCTCTAACGAATTCCAAAACTTCTACAAAAAATAAGGAATTCAAATAGAAATGATAGCGCCTCATAACCCACAACAAAATGGGGTCGCAAAAAGAAATAATAGAATGAATGTAGGTGCAGCAAGAGCGATGTTGCATGATGAAGGCCTACCAATGCATCTATGGGCAAAAGCATGCAACACTGTGGTATTTGTGCAAAACCATTGTCCTCATAATATACTTGGCATAAGTACACCTAAAGAGGATTTCACTGGTAAGAAACTTCATGTTTCACACTTTAAGATTTTTGGCTCATATGTTTATGTGCATGTGACCAAGGATGTCAAGAAGAAGCTAGAACTGACAGCTGAGATCGAGATTTTTCTGGGGTACACTAGAACACTCCATAATTATTATTTGTATTTTCCAAACAACAGAATTATTGCTGTGCAACAGGATATAAAATTTGATGAGGAGAAATCCATGCGGTTGTCCCTTGAGAGGGAGATGGACTTGCATACAGAGGAGGAACTATTGGTTCTTGAGGATGATTCTGAAGATGTGGATCATCCACATGTAGAGGATCATGGAGTGGAGGAAAAAAATCATGCAGATACATCCATAAGAAATGGTAGAAGGTGCACGAAAGCTAATATATTGATTCTTGATGTTGTAGAGAATGTAGGAGCCCCTACTTCATAGTGTAGACAAAGACAATCTCCTGATCGATTTACTAGATACATGGTTCTTATGAGCAAATGTATTGTGACTGAACCATCTTCCTTTTAGGAAGAAGTGTAGCAACCAACTTGGGTTGATGCAATGGTGGAGTAGTATGACTCCATTTTCAAGAACAATGAATGGGAGATAGTCCAAAGAGTGGTCGACAAATTAGTGGTTGGATCAAGATGGATCTATAAGGTAAAGAAATATTTTTATGGGAGAGTGGAGAAATACAAGGCCATATTTGTGGCTCGAGGATTCTCACAGATTGAGGGGATATATTATGATAAGACTTTTGCACCTGTTGCAAGGTACTCTTCCATAATATCCTTCCTTGCACTCTCAGCGCAGATGGGATGGTGCATTCATCAGATGGAAGTGAAAACTGTGTTTCTCAATGGGATCATTGAGGAAGAGGTGTACATATAGAAGCCTTAAGGTTTTGAGATCTTCAAAAATGAGTCACATGTGTGCTGACTGAAAAGAGAACTGTATGGACTGAAGCAAGCACCCCATGCTTGGTACACTCGGATAGACAACTATTTCACTAGACTGGGCTTCACCAAAAGTGATGTAGATGCAAACCTGTGCCAGATTGTGATTGAGGGTGAGATATTGATTATTTTTCTTCATGTTGATGATCTAATTTTCATCGGTGATGAGCAGTTCATACACTCATGCAAGGAGGACTTTGCAAGGTAGTTTGAAGTGAAGGACATGGGACCCATTCATTATTTTCTTGGATTGGAAATATGGAAGCAGGATTGTGAAATTTTTGTGTCTCAATGCAAGTATGCCAAAGAGATACTAGGTAATTTTGACATAAAGAGCTGCAAAACCATGGATACTCCTCTTTCAGGAAATTGGAGGAAAGAGGATGCTACTTTTGGAGAGGTAGTGGATGCTACTCTCTACAGGAAGTTAGTTGGTTCACTAATGTATCTAGTGAACACCAGACTAGACATTTTCTGCACAGTTAACCAGCTGAGTCAAGCTATGGTTAAGCCTACCGAGCTCTTTTGGAAGGCTGGGAAGCATGTATTAGATACCTAAGGGGCACATCAGGGTATCATCTATGACATAGACGAACTAAGGGAGTGAATCTTCAAGCCTTCACAGATGCAGATTGGGTGGGAAGTCCATCAGACAGAAAGAGCACATCAGGAGGGATCTTTAGCATAGGATCGACATCAGTTTCCTTGTACAGTAGGAAACAACAATCTTTGGCACTCAATTTAGTTGAAGTAGAATACATGGCAGCAAGTCAAGGTGCATGTGAATCTATTTGGATGGGAAAGATCTTGGTTGGTTTGTTTGGTTCTCAAATGGATCTGACAATGATTCATTGTGATAATTAGAGTTGCATTAAGCTCTCTATTAATCATGTGTTTCATGATAGGTCCAAGCATATAGATATTCAGTACCATCATCTCAGAGATTGTGTGCAGAGAGGAATAATGTTTCTTCAGTACATTCCCACGGAAGATTAGGATGTAGATATTTTGACGAAGTCGCTCACCAAGAGAAATTCGAATACCATAGAGAGAGAGTCAAGGTGAAGGATAATCCCTTTCTTGTTGAGATGGAGTGTTGATATTCAACACGAAAATTTCAACACCCACAACTAATGCATTAAGCACCTACACTAGGGTCGGACCTAGAGTGTTATTTTTTTTTCATGTCTATTTTATATATCCCTTAATTAAGATGGACAGTAAATTGTAATCTATTCTCAATGATAACTTGAATAGTTAACTGAGAGTGATAAAATCAGTTAACTAGTGGACTTTGAGTTAGAGGTACTTGGTGAGGCATGAAGAGTAATTTTAGTTGTAAAAAAGTTTGAAGTGTAGTGGTGCATTAGTTAATGCAAGGTGTAATTAGTTTAACTCAGTTAAGCGAGTTGAACTTAGTTGTGCTAGTTGTAACTGAAGATACAATAGTTAGAGATCAAGTGAATTAAATATTAATTAATTCACAATCAGTGATCTCATATGAAAATGAGGATTTACTATTATTAGATGCATGCATGTCAGATCTAGTGGAGACCCAGTTGAGATCTAGGTGAAAGGGAAGTTTACTATCAGTTGTAGGATTATTAGGTTGCACACATGCAACCAAACACCCATTGGAGTAATCATGATACTTGCATAGTTAAGGAAGGCCATAATTCCTATATTTTAGGGATTGCATTCATCACAGATTACGCAAGCAAGACATGATATTTGGAGTTAGTAAATTGGCTAAGTATTGGTCAGTTTTTGCTTGACAATGCGAGACAATTAGCTGAGTACTGGATGGCTCTTGTGAGAATATTTTTGTATGTAATTTTTTAAGGTCCATGTTGAATATACAATAGAAGATACTGGGGTTTTGAGCAGCAAGCTTTCCCTGGGAAATTATCTATGTTGTGTTTGATTTTATTCTTCTTTGCTTCATGTGATAGGAGATTTTGTTTTCAATTCTGCAAAATATTTGTAGAAGTGATTCAGTATTTAACTTTAATACATTTTTATATCAGGTGAATCCAATATATACATGCATATTGTATAATTTCTACACCGTATGACATTGTAGTCTATGTCACATAATGGTAGTGATCGATAGTAGGAAGAGTGATAATGAATGAGACTTAGAGGGATTTCCAAACAATAAATTCCCATCACTTGAGATAGAGGAGGGTGATGACCAATGTATTGATGTTTAAATAGCCCCTGTGAAGCCATGAATGGAACCAATTAATCAAGCTTGAGACTAGAAGGAAACCATAACTATCCATTGTGGAAAGTCATACTAAGGAGAGTAGGGAGGTCAGAACATGCATTCAACATAGTGAGGGTCAAAATAAATATGATACCTCCATCTTGATCAGGAGAAAGAGAACAAAATGGATCATGTGAGAAAAAACAAAGGCACGAACATGACATCCCATCATGAGTGAGTCATTCATTAATGAGTAAGTTGCATTAAACCTGAGCAAATGTGGATTTTGATCATAGGGAGTGCATGAATGGGGATGACATAGAACATATCCATTCATTGCATGAATTCACAATGACCTAACCACCCTCTCCATTAATTCATCCCTTCCAACCTCATAACATGAATGTTCAAGTACATAAATTTATATAGATAAAAAAAAAAAGTATATATTTAATATATAGAGAGAGAACATATTCCTGGAGAGTGTTATTATTTCAAAAAATTTATGGAAAAACATGTTCAAAGGATATTTATTCTAGTATTTATATTCATAGAAAATAATACATTAAGCTTTAGTTTTATTGATTAATTTTTGAAATATTACTAATATTATTGGTACTTATATTCCATCTAATTCACTCATTGATCCCAAGAAGAGAATGAACTTTTAGAGAGTATGTTATGATAATAGATTGTTTTACATTTTGTTAACAAACTCTTATAAAATTTATTGTACTCATGAATACAAACCAACAACCTAACTAGAGGCAAGTTCAACATTTATGAATTGAAACACTATTAATTACTCTTATACAATGTGATAGCTACAACGTCATCTATTATTATTCAATTAATTACACTTGTACACCACTCTTCTCCATTTTAATGTATATAAATGCCTTATGAAAATTGAGTACTACAAACTATTGAATTCTTAAGGTCCAAAAAAAACTTCTACTTTTAATATGCAATATCTCTAATTAATTGAAATGTGTAAATAAATAGAAACAAATTTTAAAATTAAATTAATCATATTTTCTAATGACCATGTTTCTCATAATCACAAACTTATTAAGAACATATATGCTTAAAAAAATTAACTTTAATTAATTAACAAGCATAGGCCACTTTTACTAGCCCCATAAAGCATCATTAATAAATTCTAATAATTTGATTTAGTTGAAAGTTTAGCACTATATTTTTTAGTTTTTCTGGTTGCATTCAACATGGTTGGTTCCTCTCACTCCTCAATGATACATGTACATAATTTTCACTATAGAAATAAAACATGGAAAGAGAAAAAAGACAATAAATTATTATTATTATATTTAATATTATTTTGAATAAATACATTATTAGTGTTAGTATTTTGGAAGAATTTATTATTTTATTTAAAAAGCCAACTTAATGAAGTGTGATTTTATATGGGATTTTTTATCTACCAAGTTGTCATAATTGTTTTTATTTAACTCTAAGCTTCTTTCATTAATATAAATAAAAGACATTTTTTCATATTTTCATATAATGAGTAATATATTTGATACTCTTACATGGTATTTGGTATTAGAGTGGGCATTCTTACTCTGCTAAATTTTTAATCTCTATTTATATTTTAGACCTTAATGGGATATTATTATAAAATGTAAACCCACTTCAATGATACGACTTCAGATCTAATTCTCTTTTCCCACTTTCGTTGTTTAATATGCATGAATCTATTTGAGATGATATCTAAAAAAAATTTTACAAGTCTCTTCTCATGTTTTTTGAGAGACCTAAGTGTTCATTTTCTCACTTTTAAGATCCATGGTTCTACTTCCATAGATCATGTACATTTGGAATCTTTGATGGTAAACACTAGGGTGTGGATTCGTTTGGGCTAGAGTCTACACCCAAGCCATTGTATATCTTGTAGCTTCAGCGTAGCCATTGTATATCTTGTAGCTTCAGCGTTAGAGAATTTCTCTTCTATTGGTACTAGTGACTTGAAGTGATGTTAGCAAGGAAACAATATTTTGGGGTTTCTTTGGACTTGGAGGAGGGCAGTTAGGTTTTTTCTTACTATGATTTATGGTGCAAATCAAAAGAGTGAGCATGCATTCAATTTGTCAAAAAAAGTGTCTCTAAATTTTTTCTATCCACATTAATAATTCATTTTTGGTACATGAGACATTAATATTGTATATTGTCAAATTTTGATAAGTTCATTAACTGAAGAGTGCCTGTCATTCAAGCCTTAAATCCATAAGAATAGGGGATCATTGAATTTGAGGTATTGATTTAGTTGGAACCGTCTTAAATTTTATTGGATCCATTAGTTATTAATGATAAAAGTGCTAATACATTTTATTTGACCATGTGTTTTGGTGAGTTGTCTTTTTCCACTAAGTCATTGGTTTTATTAAAATATTAAAATGTATTTTTAAAATTAAGTTATATTATTGAAGTATTTAATTTACTAAATGGATAAACCATATTTGAGTAAAGAGATAAACAATGAGAGAATTCCATTAAGTGTTCAAGGATGTGGAAATGATATCCACTTTTAACCATTTACATTTTATATTTTAGATCCCAGTAAAAATTGTGGTTGACCATAGCTTTCACATCTACACTTTTCTTTCCTTCAAATGTTATAATATGTCATTATTGGTTGAAAATGGCTTAGCTTCACATAAAAATATGTCATTATTGGTGGAAAATGGCTTAGCTTCACATAAAATTGTATTGCACAATTGGCTCTCTTAGCTCTCTTTAAATATCAATACAACCCTCAACAATTGTAGCCGCATAGTTTAGTCTTTATCATTATTAACTTTTTCATGTGAATAGTTCACCTTACTTTCAACGAGAAGGATTTTTTATTTTGGAGAATATATTCATCCAATGCTTGTGGAAAATATTTGATACCTTCTTTTTTTTGGCAAACACATTGATGAGTTGTGTTACCTAGTAATGGAAACAATTATAGCTTCTTTTTCTTGCTCAACTTATGTTGTTGTGAATAATAATCAGGATCACAACGGGAAATTTATGAGAAGAAGGAATTAGATAAATTTCATCATCAAGTTTTTAAATTTCAATCAACCACGGTTGTATTGCAAGAACCTAATGCAAAACTGTACAGTCTATTCCGAATTACTATGGAAAATTCAACAAGGTTGATAGTTGATAGTCTCACCACAGTAATGGAATTCTTTTTTCTTTTTTAGGACCTTCTTGATGATTTGGAAGAGGAAGTTGAGGATGCATCACATTCATAACTGTTTTATTGAAAATGCACATTTGTAGGCTAGAGGAGAAAAATGCCGAGATTGCTAAAGAGTTTTATTATTTAAATGCCTCCATGGAAAAGTATGCTTTTGCTAAAGATAACAAGAGACTATTTTATCAATATGAAGCTTTGAAAGAAGATAGCCATGCCTTGTTAGTGAAATTGACTGAGATAAATTGTATTTTTCATGACTTGCATGGGTGCAAAGATAACCATGAGACTGAAACGAGTCAATTAAAAATTGATGAGTGGAACAAAATTGTTGCTGAATTGAAGACGCACATTCTTCCACCCTTCATTATGTTGATTCTCACATTCTTCCACGATTTATTATGTTGATTGTCAAAGCCAGATGTTGATGATAATGAATCATCACCTATTTTTAATTCATCCAACTTTCAAAAACACAATATTGTTAGCTCTAAAATATTGAGCAAAATGGGATATCCTAGAGAAATACTTGGGGAAAATGTATGGGGAATTGGTGTTCCTAAATCTTAAAGTGCAGTCATTTAGACTAGGTCTAGAATATGTTGCTAACGCTAACTCATTTCCCACACTTGGTCATATAGAATCTATAAAGTTGTCATTTGTTCTAGGTGGAGTTCATACTACATTGTAAGAAGAGAAACCCCGAAATGATGATCATCTTGTACTTCTATTAGTGCACCTAGCTTAGAGCATATAGAACAAAGATGAGAATAATAATGAAAGAAATCTACCCATGAATCAAAGTATTTTGAAACTTGATAGATATGCATTTAGTTAATTATAGATAAGAAGTGAAAAGCTAAATCATTGACCAATTTCAACTATCTAGATTGAGCAATGGCCAAATTGATAAATAGTCATGGAACCATTTGAAAAAATGTGTGCAAACTTCATATCAGCATTTATCATCAATTTTGTAGTCATACAATGTTCTATTGTTGCCAAGATAGCTATATTTAAGTAACTCTAACATCTTCTATTATTATAAATAAAAGGACAATTTTTATTATAAATAAATGACAATTTTTAATACAATAACTAATATATTTAATATTATTACATAAATAAATAAATAAATAAATTCATAAAATTAAATTTTGACATTTGAAACTAAAAATACTATAATTTCTACCTTTTACATTAAGTCCAACCCCAAACAGAATACTTTGTATATGTAAACAACCAGATGATAATCGTTGTTTGAGACCTAAAAGAAAATTAAAACATTTGAAAACTACAAACCTAAATTAATATGGCATTCACAAAATAACACAAAATCAAAAACAGAGAACAAAGCATACTCTTCCTACTATGCATGTCTTGTCCTACTTTCCATAGGTAACCAACCTGAACATGACCGTTGTTTAAGACCTGCAAAACCATTAAAAAAAAAACCACAAATGAAACAAAATCAAGACAAAGATCTTGACAAAAGCATCACAACTCGCATCCTATGTTTAATGCGCCAAAACTTGACAAGACTGTAATGTCTCTTCCTCTTCACAATATCCCGTAATCAAACTGTAATGTCTCTTCCTCTTCACAATGACCAATTATCAAAATATGTCCGAGCTTTGGAGAGCAAAAGTACATATGGTGTAATCTGTTGGTCTTTTTATCTCCATTAGAGAAGCATGTTGTTTGTTTTTATTATGCAATTCATTTAACTATATGCTCGATACAATCTTTTTCGTGGCCGCTTTTGGGAGTGAAAATGGTCACGCATGTGGCGAATATGTTCATTGTTTTCGATGTGGGTGGCCGATGACGCCAACTTACATGTGCCCTGCCCAATACGGACTTTGAAGTTATTTGTCCAACTGGTAGTAGCACCTGATAGGCAAAAATATTGGGCGATAAAGATGATGGGATACTATTCGCGCAAATATCATTTACATGTTAACCTGTTATGATAATACTGGAAAAATAAGTGAAGGAAAACCTCTATCAAAGGTGCAAGTTTTTAAGTTTAATGTGATTGACGTTTTCCATTGCAGTGTGTTGTTTATTGAAGTTTATTTTGGAATTTGGTTGATGTGAAGTATAAAATGTATATAAAAATTTTGGGGAATTTGGTTGATGTGAAGTATAAAATGTATATAAAAATTTTGGGCCATAATTACATATGACTATATTTTTCTTTTAGAATAAGCAAGAGTGGTTCATCTAAGTTCATCTATTACATTGGTTGGTTAGAATAAAGTACACAAAATATGCTCATATTGTCTATTGAAGTTTATTTTGGAATTTGGTTGATGTGAAGTATAAAATGTATATAAAAAATTTGGGCGATAATTACATATGACTATATTTTGCTTTTAGAATAAGCAAGAGTGGTTCATCTATTACATTGGTTGGTTAGAATAAAGTACACAAAATATGCTCATATGTCATTATTACCTTAAATTTTTATATACACATTATAAGTTAACAAAGTAATAAATAAAATAAAAGTTTTTAAGATGTATTTTTGTATATGTAACGTATAGACTGTAGTGTTTAGTTTTGTCTAGAATAACACATTCACATTTATTAATGTGGTTGATATAAATGATAAGTTGCTATCCATTATATTCACAACCACATTAATAAATTTAATTAAAATAGAAAGATAGATATTAGTGAAATAAATTTAATATTAATATTAAAATCCATATAGATAAATATATAACAATAATAATATGAAATAACTAATATACTAAAAAATATTATTATTATAATATTTTGATTATAATAAATATAAAAATAACCAATAAAAAAATTATTATTATTATATTTTAATTATAATAATTAAGATTAATATGAAAATTATAATAAATAATATTATATTATAATAAATATTAAATATTATTAATTATTTTTAAATAATTAATTAATAAATAACCATTATTAAAATAATTTTTAAAAAATAAATAATAATAATAATATTCATATTCATAAATAAAAAAAAATAAAAAATAATAATTATTACATAAAAAATATTATTATTATTATATTTTAATGATAATAATTAACATTAGTATGATCATCTAAGATTATTATATATTTATATAGATGCACACATGCTCCAGTGTGAACCTTTTTACACAATGCTCGAAGGTCGGGCCAAGTCTATCTCCTTAGAAGCGATAGCTCAACACAGTCGCACACCTATTCCCATATGTTGTGGCTTTAGGGGCCATAAGGAAAGAATTATATATATATAGGTTGGAACCTTTAGAAATCAAAGGATCTAACTGAGGTTGGACCCTTTAGAAATCAAAGGATCTAACTGTCGAGTCTCAATAGGCCCAAGAGTTACAAAGCACCATAATCAAGCATTGAGGGGAGGGAAAATACCAAACCATGTATGCATCTATGTCATGGGGGCTAGAAGTCCAGAATCTGGAGGAGCAAGGGGGTTCAAACCATATATTCCATGTGATCATGTGCCATGACCAAGGGTGGAAGATGAGGAAATCAGGGCCATCAGATTCCTTGAGGAGCTACCGCCATTAGATGAACCCTAAAAGAATTACCCTTGAGATTTCGAATGGAGGCCTGGATGAGCCCTCGAATATTTAATGATCTCGATGACATGGTGTAGTGGGGATGCGTTCCTAACATTTGGTGTAACATGACGGAAGGCTCCATATATATTTTATAACATGAATTTATTTTTTCCGAGGGAAAGGTTTGATGGGACCCATGCCCAGCCTAGCGAGCATGGTGACCATGAGAGATGAGATTGCACTCGATAAGCCAAAATGAGGTTGAGGTTAGTGTCACATGATGACCTTGAGTAGGGCATATCACCTTGAAAATAACTATGGGTGATGTCACAATGATGTTATTACCCTGATGATTCCCTGTGGTGTTCGGTACAAGAATCATGGGATTTTGTTTCTTCAAGGACTTCGCAAGGTGGGCTAATGTGCACACACGATTGGAGTAGGGGAATCTCATTAGATATCATCATGACCCTAGAAATTTTAAGATACATGTCATCATGTAAGCATTGAATACAACATAAAAAGGGAATGATTGGAGTGATGTGGTAGCAGTGTAGCCTAAGTGCATAGTCATGATAGTAGGGGTCCACAAATGAGGTCAGGCCCTGTGCAATTTCCTTGAAATTCTCCCCAGTACATTGACATGGTAGCATCATAGAGCAGGGTTCCACTTAACCCTATAAGTTCTTCTGGAGGTATTTCAATGGGGGATTTTGAAGGAAATCATTGGGGTTTTATTTCTAGGATGTGGTGGCACAAAGGGGCTCGCATGCCTCATATCTAATATATGTATATATAATAAGCTCTAGGGAAATGGGAATCCCACACAGGGGCTTCACTCAATGAACTTCTGGCATTATTTAATCCCATACCAATACAAACCCAATACACCTTTCCAATTTAAAAAATCCTTACTTCCAATAGATACTATCGGTATCCATTTTTCAATTAACATTTTTTATACCCCTTTACATTTTTTATTTACTTTCAACTCCATTTTTTCTATGTGCCAATATAAAAACCCTTTACCCCCTATATATCCATCATTATATTATGGATTTTTTCCCTCAATATATATCCCCCAATATGAACCCACGTGGTATGGTATTTCTCCCATAGTGAATCCGTCGTGGCATATCATGAGTACTGATTGTCATTAACAAGTTAGTAGTTGTTGTGTGGGAAATGACTTGGATTCCCACATGGGATTAATGTTGGGATCTCATAGATGCCACGCGGTAGGTTAATATGACAAGGTAAAATTTAATAGGCCAAACATTTAAATGCATATGATTTTGGATCCCGAAACCCAATTGAGGCAAATTTTATATCATTGGAAAGGTTTCGAAGAGACATATGCAATGTTGCTATTCATTCTAAGTTTTGAGTAAGTTGAGAAAGATAAAAAAAATTAGATATTATTTCCATAATTGTATCTTGGAGGTTGGGTCAAAATAATAACTGCCTGCTTTCTACCTTTTAACCACTCTGTGTCAACGACCCCATAAAATTACACCCCCATCTTTGCAAATGGGATTTATCATGTTTGAGGTGTTCACACCATTTAGATTTCATCATCAGTAGATATTTTTGTAAAATATGTAAACCCATTTGCATGTCTATAATGTAAATTATCTTAGTAAGATCATCATGTATGTAACAACCTAGGTAAGCCTAGTATTTTGGTGATGATTTCTATCCTAGGAGTTTTTTCTTCATACTGATTCATTTTTGTTTCTTGAGACAAACGATCGATAGAGTTTTCCCCTCCAACCTCACCCTAAAGCTATGGTGGATTTGCTCATTAAGATACTAAGAAGTCCTAGTGTTTTCTATCAAATATTTGTAAAAGTAATTTGGGAATAATCCTAGCTTATTGGTGAGATTATTTTATTATAGATTACCTACTTAGCTAGATCATATTTTGATTCATAGAATTGGGTAGATATTTGAGGGCTATTACGAATGGGTTTTCCCCTTTCATGTGTCAAATTGTAATATCTTTTGTAAAATATTTTAGTGCATGGTCCCTCATAGTAAGATACCATGGCTAAAGTATTATAGGGTTGGAAAAATAATTAATCCCCTCATGTGTCACTTAATTAAAAAATTGGGAAAAATTAAATTAAAATTATAAGCCAAAAATGTAATTAATTTGAGGTCCTAGGAAAAATCATTCTCCAAATTGAAAGATTTGTTGGTTCTAGAAATTTTAATTTTTGGATGTCCCCAGCCAAGGGAACATTGAAAATTTCAAGAGATTTTGGACCCTTGGGCCTTGCTATTTAAGTCAAAGTTAGTTTTTTGAAGTAATTAACTCAAAATTTTTATTTCTGAGTTAATTAAAAAGGAATTAAATAAAAAATTCGAAATTCCCCAAAAAATAAGTTATTTCAGAGGACGAGATTAAAATATGATTAAATATTCTTTGACAGTCGAGATTACTTTGGTGGGGATCATGCCAACTAGCTGTTGGAGAATAAATCTATAAATTGGAGGTCTGTGTCGAGCATTTTTTCATCTGATCATTGAATCATGCACTTTCTCTGAAAATATCTTGTAACTTTTACTGAGTAATAAAATGCAAATAATTTGGGGTTTCAGACTGTGGTGTTCCTTTTTCAGACTTCTATGGTAATATTGCTTCTAAAAATTTACTGCTTTTATTTTCATTTGTTGGTTAATAACCTTTGAGGATTGATCTGTGCACAAGTATCTTGCACAATTTTCTAGGTTTTTTAGATATCATTTTGGCTTGATAGAGGTATCAGGTATCTATATTTCATGATGATCTTATGGTTATTTTTGAATCTCTGTTAATTTAAAAATTAGATATGATTGTGCAGAGGTTTCTATTCATGATTTGAGAGTTTGGGGAAATCCTCAGCTGGATCAACCGACTCTCAAATTTCAAAGTCTGAAAATCCCATTATTTCTTAATTTCTAAAATTAAACTTACTGAATATATTATTTTCCATCAGAGCCTAACAGACATTATTCAAGGCTAAGAGGAAAAAATCAATATTTTGGAGCAAATCTAGCCAAGTTTACATGACGTTAGAGGATGCAATAGGATTGCTACATGATTGGATACATGAACATTTTGAGGATGGAAAAGGTTATTTAAAGGAAGGAAATGGTAGATGAAGGTATATGAAGGTTGGTCAAGGCTTTTCCAAGCTTATTACCTCTCAAAGGCCCATCTTGCACAAAAACAAATGCACACATCATCATTCAATTACTTAGAAATGTACTTTTAGTGGCATGGTATTAAGGGAGTTTCGAGGTGAGGAGAAAGAGGTTGGTGATGGTAGGAGGATTATGGGAAGACCATGCCAACCTTGCAATACAATAATAGTACATTCACACTAGAAAAATAATCCTTTTGCAACTTGAAAAGAATTCCAAACTAATAACCAAATTGCAGTAAAATGGAACTGAATGAGAAAGGATGAGTTGAATTTTGTGAAACTAAATAAGAAATGATGACTTTAATTTTATTTTCATTCTATGTATGGCATCAAAATACAATCTAGCTTTTAGTATGCATATGACCTATATCCATGAAAGCATACAGGAGACTTTTATTTAACCCCTAAATATGCAGAAAATAGAGTATCTAAAAGAGCACTCATCTATGATATCCCAACTACAAAGGAAAGTAACCATATATTTTTGGATTTCTAATACATATTCATCAACCACACTTCTCACAAGAGAGGTGGTAGATAGATTTACACCAACAATTTTTATAAGCAAACTCTGGCTAAGAAAGGAAATAGATGTTGCCATGAAAGGAAATGCATGGATAAAATACATAAAGAAAGACTAGAGCCTCTGGGTTGGCCCTAACCTAAGGGGAGTCAACCCTTCAAAACAAAATCAGATGGAAGATAACAGTAAGCTTTTCGTTGACATAAAACAGAGTTCAGGTACATCATGTAAAGGAATGGAAATGATAATCTTAAGCTCCTATCTACTCCAAAAGTTTGGATACCATTGAGCCCTTAGAATTGCTTATTCATAGAAAAATGGCTGAGGGATGCTTCCCTCCAAAATCTCCAAAAACGTGGATCTAGTTCCCTTAGATCCTCACAATTCCTTGAGTGCATCAGCTGCTAGAAATTTTTTGAGTTGTAGGTGAGTGATTTTAGGGATCAATTCAAGTTGTAAGTGAATAATTGCAGTGGAAAATCCTTCTACATCTTCTCTATATGCTTATAATGTGCCTCTGCATAGTAATTTCACTCAAATGCACTATTTTTGTGAGACATTAATCACATTAGGACACAAAATATGACAAACATCCTTTAGTCTCCCTATTAAGCACGTTATAGTAAAAAAGATGTTAATAAATGTGAGAAAAGAGGAAGTTATAGGTTGGAGGATGGAAAAATGGACCTGCTGATGGCCCAAAATGACCATTCAACATTATAAGGAAGACCATCAGGGCAAGAACTTAAATAAACTCTTTTTCTATTTGAAATGGTGGTTACAACTGGTTAAACTAGGTCTGGCTACCTTCTCCCTATCTCTGCTGGCTTAAAAGTATGTATTTTACTTAAAAATAGAGAAGAGGCATTATATCATCCCTCTTACTGAGCTTAGGAAAGGATGTGATCATTCTGTTGAATTAATGGCTCAGCAAAACCACTCCTAGGGTTAACTTATGTCAATCTAAGTATTAGTCTAGCCTAGATGTAGTATACTAGCCTATGCGCTACTATGACAAGTTAACACTGATTGTTAGTGTTAACGTACAACTATATTAAAATGTGTTAATGCTATCCTAATACTAATGTTATATTAGTCATTAATATATGCTAAAATAAGTTTCTAATGTTAGTATAACCTAGAGAAATGAATTTATCTAACCATGTGAGACTACTAGATATAAAGAAATATACGTTACACTATTATAATACTATTCTATAATTAATTCACTATCTTATAATATATTCTTAAAATGTGAAGTTGGGTTACACTTTTTGCCCCTTTTTGAGAAAAAAAAATTCATTTATTTTTGTTCTTCAACTTTTTACAAGCCAAAACAATTTTTCTGTTTAGAATTTCATTTTGCAATAAAAATAAAAGTTGTCAGAAATTTTATTAGATTTCTATTACTTATTTTTTGGAATTTGTTTATACAAATTTGATATGTCAACTTAGCATTTCTTTGAGTGTGTGTCTTTTAACAATCAAAGGATTCATAAAAAAACATGTTAATATGCAATGGTGTATTCTTTGAAAACTTTGTGTTTTTGAGAAACAAAATGTGTTACAACAATCTAGACAGAGTCTACTTTGGTTTTTTTATATTTACGAAACCAACTTATGCATATCATAATTACTAGAAATTTTTGAAATTATCCAATATGAAAAAACTGCATATTTTGAATATGTTTCGGGACACACAAAATTTCTCCACATATAAGTTATAAACTAAAAATATAAAAACTACCCATTAGAGACGACGGGCCAATGTAATGCACCATAATTTTTTCAATTTTTTTACAATGTATTTTTGAAGATATAGAATATTCATTTCACTGAATCATAATGACCTTCATAAATTCTTTACACCCATTTTATTACAAAATTAATTAAAATTAGTAAAAATTTATGAAATTCCATAAAAGTTATATTTCATGAAATTAGATTGAATTCTGCAAATGCAGGTCTTGGTTCTGACAGTTAATTCACAAAGTTTCATGGAGCTTAATCAGTCCAAATTTGAAGAAATGTGTTCGGAGTTCAGCTCTGCGTAATTGCCGGTGTTTTAGTTCAGCCGAACCTTCAAAAAAAATTTAGCCGAATTATTTTTTTCCCCGATGGCCCGTCAATTCTAGCGACATAAAAGTTCAGCCGAATGTTTTACAAAATTTTGGCCGTACTTTTAATTGACTTTACATCGGCCAGAAATTCAACGAAGCCCCTCCAAAAAAACATTCCACAGCAATATAAATTGACGTAAGTGGATTCATTACTTTCTCATAATTTCACACACTTCTTCATTTGGTCTGATTTTGCAAACGATTTTGTTGGGTTTAAGGACTCTTTTTGGCATAACATTCAAAAGACATTTCCTGGAGGTCTGATTTTGCAAAGGATTTTTTTGGGTTTAAGGACTCTTTTTGGCATAACATTCAAAGGGCATTTCTTGGAAGGACATTTCGTGGAGGTATGTGATACATTTTTTGGATGTTTTTTGGGCTTCATTTTTTTTAAGGTATTTTATTTTTAGAAGTTTTGGGCTTAATTTTCATTGTTTTTAGAGGTTTTGGGCTTAATTTTCAAAGGACATCTTTTTGGATGTATTTTGTTTTTAAAGGTTTTTGGGCTTAATTTCCAAAAGACATTTTTTGGACTTAATTTCAAAATGAATCTTTTTAAACTTAATATTTCAAAGGAAATTTTTTGGAGGCATTTTTTTAAAGTGATATTTTTTAGAGGCTTTTTGGGCTTAATTTTCAAAGGTCATTTTTTGGAGGTATTTTTTAAAGTGGCATTTTTAAGAAATTCAGCTTAATTTTCAATGGACATTTTTTGGAGGTATTTTTTGAAGTGACATTTTTTAGAGTACATGTTTTGGGTTGAAGTAAATATATTATAATGATTTTTTTAAATGGGTTTTTGTCTAACATTTTAAATGATTTTTTTTTTTGAAGGACTTGGAAGGAAATATTTTGACATTCATTTCATTTTTATGAGACATTTGTTTCTCAAATTTTTTAAAGTAAATGTTTTGGATTGAATTATGTATTTTTGCAAAATTTTTAAAATGAGTTTTTTTAAAGTTAATATTTTGTGATGTTTTTTTTTTTTAATTGAGTTTTTGTCTAAATTTTTGAAGGAAATTTTTTGAACTTCATACTCAATTATTATGGGAAATCAAAGGAATTGCAAGAGAAAATAGGATTGAACAAGAGATCCTAAGGAACGTAGAGAACATGGGAGAGAATATCGCAAAAAAAAGAGAGAAGAACTCTCAAATATTGAAAGGGAAAATCAACCTCAACTAGAAGTTGAAGCACGTATGTAAATCTAAATATTATAAATTTGGTATTTAAAATTTTCCTAGCGTAAATTATGAAGGTTATTTTTTCTTTGATGAACTAATTTGAAAAATATTTTGTAATGTAAACAGACAGAGATATTCCTCAAAACATTGATGAAGAGATAAAAAATTTTGAAAGAGAAACTGAAAGAGATATTAAACCAATGATTGAAGATAGTGAAAATGTTGAAAGAAATTCAAGTGAAGAAATTGAATCACCAAGAA
This sequence comes from Pinus albicaulis, assembly GCA_034641835.2. Lineage (NCBI taxonomy): Eukaryota > Viridiplantae > Streptophyta > Pinopsida > Pinales > Pinaceae > Pinus > Pinus albicaulis. The sequence continues at coordinate 70,433,900 of CM076574.1, read as the reverse complement.
CGTGTGTGTGTGTGTGTGTGTATATATATATATATATATATATATATATATATATATATATATATATATATATATATATATATATATATATATATATATATATATATATATATATATATTGAACACATGCAATTATTATTGAAATTATAAATATTTATTAATTTAGTTATTTATTGAATATATAAACTTATTTTGTACGATTAATTCAAATATGTACAGATGAAATCAATAGGGATGATGAGATTTTAGAAAATGCTGACACTCACACATATGGAGATAAAAAATTTGACCATGTTATACGATATCATGTTAATCATAATTTTGATTCATACTTCATAAAGGAAAATGTGGCAATTCAAGCCCAAATGTTGAAAGGTCACCTATCATTAAGGAAATTAAAAGAAGCTACGACTTTATTCGGTATTTGAAAATCAACACAAGATTAAAAAAAAAAAATGAAGAAAAATGTGATACAAAATAGTAGTGCTATAAATCCAATTATAAGATCTAGATAGAAAAATGTTTCATTTGCACGTAGAGCAATACATATGGTAGTGGTTTCATCAAGTACTAAAGAGAATCGTTTGGTAAAATCTATGGCACGAGCATTAGGAACCTCACGAAAAAATTTGCACAAACATCAGAAATTTTGGTTTCAAATAGATGTAAATGATGAACTTGATTGCTGGAGAGCTATTTGTAGGAAAAAACACAAATATAGACTTGAAGAAAATGTAAAAAAAAATAATATGTGAATATTGGATGAAAAAATCACATGTTTCGCCGAATGCAAGGTATGTGATGCGAAGAAGAATAACAGAAAATGAGTACGAAAAAAATCCAAAACATTTCTTGGGCACCACTCAGATAGAGTTGTTCAACAATTTCAAATAAGATAATCGTGAAATTGATGTCTCAAACAGTGCTTTTGTTGTTGTCGTTATCATGTTGAATTTCAGTAATATTATGACACATTCCTTAATTTTCATAGAAAAATTTGGAAAGATTCACCTCCTCCTTCCACCATATGTAATTTCATATCTCAAATTCTATGTGGAAGAGAAAGCCATGAATTATTTTATGAAAAGAAATGTGTTGGTGGTAAAAAATGCGATGATTGTGGAAATTTGACTAAATTTCAAAACAAATATTGTACTGATATAAATGGTCAATCATTGTCCAACATGAAAGTGAAATGGAAGAGATATGAATATATACATACATCGATTCAAGGTTCCAATTCTAAAAGATTTGATTTACAAGAAGAAGAAATTTTTGTGATAGATTTTTTGAGAAATTTGAGGCAGAAATTTATAAATACACCAAGCATTCCCATAGAGCTCGATGACACGACTTGCAATTCAAAAAATCCTGTGAAATTTTTCCACTAAGGACCATTTTTTTCAGTAATTTATTTTGCATAAAACTACACATTTGTTCCACAAAAAGAAATTTAGAGTGAATATTATCATTCTGACAAAATCTCGATGCTCGTCTATATTCTATATAGACATGTTGAACAAAATGTTGATCATATAGAAAGCACTAGTGAAAATCGACATGTTATTAAATAATATCACTTCTATATGAGTGACGATCATACACATGATACATATTTTGTACAACACTATTTTGGAAAGATTTATGACTCCTTCAAAAGTCATGGAATAAAATTCAATGAACATTGGATATGGTCAGATGGATGTGCAGGTCAATTCAAATCTTCACAATCATTATTTTGGTTGTGTTGTCTTCATAAGAAAACCCGCATTAAACATTGTTGGAATTTCTTTGAGACTGGTCATGGAAAAGGAGAACATGATGGTGAAGGGTCATGCATAAAACGAGCACTTCGAAGATATCAAATGGACCCCTCTACAAACTGACTTGTGGATGCTAAATAAGTTGTTAAATGATGCATCGTTGCACTAAGCCATGAGACTAACCGATCAAGGGAAGTGTTAAGTTACATTCAATTTAATTTTTATCGGATATCCAATTTTAAATAGTGTACATTTATCACAATGATTATCTTTGATCGTATTTTGATATCATATTTACATTCTTCTTTGAACTATTCATATAGGTTTTTTGGGCATATTGGGGTCAAAGATGTAGATAGATCAATTCAAAATGATGTTGAAATAATAAAAGGGACTTGAAAATTTCATTCAATTAAAACAATGTTGTCCACAAATGTATTTGCATTGGATAAAAGAAAATATTCTTGTTTTTTCCATGTTTGCATAGACAACATAGAATCCAATGATGCTTGTGAAAACAAAATGCATGTAAAAGATTGGAAACATACAGGGCTAAATACAAAGGGGAAAATGTTTATTGAAATGTTTGAAAAAATGCAATCAGAGGAGACTACAATATCATCTGATGGTGATCAAGTTTATGATCTTGTTAGAGAAGGTAATATTTGAATTTCTCTCAAATGATAGAGATCTATAAATAGATACTAAAATTATTTTAAAGTTATTTTTTCATGTTAATTATGATCTAAATTTAAATACATAAGTTTGTTTTATTGTGCAGGAGATGTTTTTGCTATAATTGCGCATACTATCAACAATGAAAATATGAAGTATTATTTGATGCATTGCATTGAATGAAATATGAAACTATTTTAAAAATATAATGATCACGGGTTTCCATATGATAGAGGGTCTATCATACTGAAAGGTTATTTTTTCAGCAAAAAATAATCAAAGTGGGGATTTCATTTACTTTTAAGAGAATGAAATTGATGTCATAAGTTGTCAATATAGTCACTTGGTGTGTGCAACACGCATAAAGTTGATAGAGGTTTAATCAAAGAAAAATACGAAAATTAAGAAATGGAAAATGTCAAAATATGATCATGAACGAATCATTGAAGATGGCATTCCATTGGAATTTTTTTTATTGAGCTGCCTAACAATTTATTCTCTTTGGATTCATGTTTTAGAACTTCCAAAACTCAACTAAAAATTGAACTGCCTTGCTATGTTATATGTGCAACTGTTTTCACATGTATATTGTTTTGGTACATGCACACTAGTAATTTATACACGTGTACACATACACATGTCTAGATTATCTCGTCTAAAAGATTTCATACATTGCCTGGTACAATTTGTCATAATTTCATTATTGAAAAATGTACATATTTGCGTATCTAGCATAGTTGATATAATGCAAATTTTAAGTTTCAAAATTTTGTTTTGGACATGCGTGTCTATTAAAATTAAATTATAATATTCATTCTTAAATGAAAAATGTGTGGTATGTGTTTTTTAATTTCCAGTTTACTATCAACTAAAAGTATCTTTTCTATGTGCATTGATGAAAAATGTTTCACGTACTGGATATATATGTTCTAGAATGCAAGTAACTGAAATTATCTTTTCTATGTCTATTGATGAAAAAATTTTCACGTACTGGATATATATGTTCTAGAATGCAATTAAATGAAGGTAGCTTTTCTATTTGCATTGATGAAAAATGTTGCATGTATTGGATATATGTTATAGAATGCAATTTTAAAATTTTATGATTGTTTGACATATCCAAGAGGACCTCGAATCTTATGATTTTATATATATATATATATATGTGTGTGTGTGTGTGTGTGTGTGTGTGTGTGTGTTGTACTTTAATCGTTTTAACATATATATTCAAACATGTACTTAAATCATTTCTATGTACATATATTCATGTGAACTTTTTTCTGTTTGGAAAATGACAACCTGAATTTTAAAAACAAAAAATTATATCATAATCACATGCCAACTGTAGTTCAACCATCCAAAACTTGAGTTTTAAAAATAAAACAAATTATAACACAACATTACTTCACATGCCAAATGTAGTTCAACTTTCCAATAAAAACAAAACATTATATCACAATCACATCCAAATGTAGTTCAACCATCCAAACTTGAGTTTTAAAAATAAAACATTATATATCAAAACATTACTTCGCATGCCAAATGTATTTCAACCATTCAAAAATTGTTTTAAAATCAAAACATTATATCACAACATGTGATTACATGCTAAATGTAGTTGAACTATCGAAAATATGGTTTGTAATTTGATATTTCTACAAAGATTCATTTTCTATTTAAATTTTCGAAAAGTTTATAAAATGACAACTTAAATTTTGAAAACAAAGCATTATATCACAATCACATGCCAAATGTAACTATCCAAAATCTAAAATCATTCCTCACAAGAGTAAATGTATTTTAAAACTACATATATATATATATATATATATATATATATATATATATATATATATATATATATATATATATATATATATATATATATATAGTAAAATATGTCCAAAATTTGTATCTCACATGAACAATAAAAGTATATATATATAGTGTTACAAGTATCAAGTTATATATGACTGCATCTAGATAACACTATATATAAAAAAGTAAATTTAAGACTAAATCTATGAAATATAATGTTGCACTTGCATGTGCATCATCCATCAAATATAGAACCCCATGTAAAAAAACAAAATGTTAAAAGAAATCATGCAATACCTCATGAGGTTCCCTCTCCATTTGTTTCTCGTCTATGAAAACTCCCCCCACTAGAACATCTTCCACAATAAATTGTACAATATACATGTACAAGTATATATATAAACCAATTTTTAATAATATTAATAAAAAATTAGAAAACTTGTTCAAATGGTTGAAATGGTGTGGATGTTCCTATCTCCATCATACATTCCATCGCTAGAGTCCATGGAGAAAATAAATCCTCTTTAGGAACCTAAAATTCAAAAAATTTAAAAGTATAAAATAACTCAAGATCTAAATCTCAATTTATAATAAAAATTTTGAGCTTCAATTTATAACTTATAACTTAAAAACATATCTTTAAGTGAGCTGGTGTATTTGGCACATCTCCTAAGAGAGGCTCGAAAAGAAATCTCCAAAAACGCAAAATTCAAAAAATTTAAAATAACTCAAGATGTAGATCTCAATTTATAATAAAAATTTTGAACTTCAATTTATAACTTATAACTTAAAAACATATATTTAAGTGAAAAATTTAATACTTGTGTTGGTGGATTTGGCACATCTCCTAAGAGTGGCTTAGAAAGAAAATCTCCAAAAACATAAAATTTAAAAAATTTAAAATAACTCAATATCTAGATATCTCATTTTTTAATGGAACTTTTTGAGCTGGAATATATAACTTAAAAACATATTTAAAAGTGAAAAATTGTTCATACTTGTGATGGTGGATTTCGCACATCTCCCAATGAAGAAGAAGGTGCCGACATCCCAAAAACATTGGATGGAATTGGGATCTGTTAAAACATTTTATTATATATATACATGTACATGTGTGCACAAATATTTATTTTAAAAATATGTCATCATGTTTCGATATATATAATAATAGATAAAAAATAATAGTACATCATCATGTTCACTTAAAAAACACTAACATTTTCCAACATATCTTGATGGTGAGAACCATCTTGATTTTGTTATTGATGGTGAGACCCATCTTGATTGTTTGAACCAAAGGCTCCAAATGTGATATTAACATCTTCTTCATTCATCAAATGTGACAACTGCAAATGGTGTTAACATATAATGATACATTTTTGTTAGATTAACGTATAAAAATAAATATATGTATATATGTATTTGTTACAAATTGTACATGTCTTAAAATAATCACCCTAACCATTAACACATACTGTTCCCATGCCCTCTTGCTCATGAATAATTAATTCCTGCCAACCATTGTGAAAATTCTTTGCATATGTTTTGAGATCTTCAACACTCATGTTGTGTATCTCTTCATTTGTATAGTATTCAAAATTAGCACATGCATTCTCACGTGATCTTTGTCAATTCATACAAACATCAACTCCACCCAATCCACTCTGAACATCGTCAATGATGGCATCCCCTGCTTCTCAACTAATTTGAGAAGTGGCATCCTCTCTGACCATAAATTTTTGACACGAAGAGGTCGACTAACCAATCGTGGCTCAGGGCGAGGCAACTCAATATCATGCCTAGCACCCCTATGGTCACACAATCGGCCTTTCCCAGGACCAAAACATTCATAGGGAAGGTCATTGTAATTGGGTTTCATTTGAAAAATGAATTCTACATAAAATAATTATGTAAAATAAAGCAAAACCTGAGCATTCCATGGGAGTCATCCATAGGCCGCAAGGTGTCTATTATACAAATAGCAAGCTATATGAGGGTGCTTGAAATATTTCACCTTCAGCATTTTTCTTTCAACCCTTCTTTCAAAATTAAACATAGACTTGGTCATTTATGTTGTAACTCTTTGTTTAACAACCTCCCATGTATCGAGACCCTTCACTGTTTGCTTTCTTTTTCTCATCACTTCTACAAAATTATCAGTTGTTGGCCCAATATTTAGGTACACGTCTACTAGTTCACTTAAACAGTGAGTAACTATTTCCAAGCTTTGTCGACTCTCAACAGAGAGAGTCAAATCCATGAGATCTCTATTCAATTTTTTATGAATATTTTGGCATCTTTGTCAGGTGAATTTATGTATTTTTTATTCCCAAGGTATATTGGAAATGTCAGACAGATAAGTCGTGGTTGGTGTACAACCTTCTTCTTGAATAACGCATTCTATCATAAGTCTTTTTCAAGCAAAATTTTCACCCTCTGCATTAATATATATAAAAAATTATATTAAAAAAACACATGTAAACAAATGTGTACAAATTGAATGAAAATAATATTCAAATTGATGGCCACCTCAATATACTTGGCTAGAATCTTGCCTACCTTGAGACTATTGAGAACCAAAACGACCACCGATTGGTTGAGAACCAACATGACCATCTGTTGATTAGTCTCTGGGGGAATACATATCACCACCTTCACTCAATTTTACAACACCTATTGATGGCCTCTAAGGGAATGTGTACAACCACCAACCTCACGAGACAAAAGGGAAGCTTCATAAAAAAATATGAATTTATAATCAATTCAAAAATGCATTCATAGATATAAATACATGTACATATTCATTGATTAAATTGTGTGAACCATACCACGATTTCATGAACCATGGCCATGCTCCATTGATGGAGTAGACACCCTTGCCCTCCTACCTCCTAAAAATAAAAAATGAAACTTATTAACAACTAATAAAATTGATAAAAAAATCAATTCAATATGTACACACATGTATCTATATGTATGCAAATAAGGTTATATTTAAAAACCATGAACATCCCTCAATCCCTGATCCCCCTCTCTCGTAGATATATGGGATTATATTGATCTTCACCTTTCATCCTCCATGATATATATATGTAGATATATTTACAGTGGAAATTTAGAATTATTTTTAAATTAATATTTAAAATAAATTCAAAATAAATTTCAAAAAATTAATGTAATTTAGTGTACATAAACTATGTAAAACACAACTTTCAAAGCAATAATTGATGTGTGAAACTCAATTTAAGCAAAAAATTTATAAAAATGTTAATTTCACCAAATTGCGCTTTACATGGTGGGAGCACACTTGATTTATAATTGAAAGCATGGTGGGAGCACACTTGGTATATAATTGAAAAAAACAAATGGTCATTAAAAAATAAGCATGAAACTCCATTTAAACAAAAATTTGTTGAAGTCCTCACATTTTAATTTTATAAAAATGTGAACTTCACCAAGTGGTGATTTACATGGTGGGAGCACACTTGGTATATAATTGAAAAAAATATATGGTCATTAAAACAGACACATTTACAAGTACAAAACACACACATCCAAGATATGTTACAATGTCCATCAATAAATTTTGAAGTAGAGCGTCTCAACACTAATTCATCTTTGAGAGATGAATCTTGATTTTTTGAAGAAGAGCGTCTCAAAACTAATTCATATTTGAGAGATGAATCTTGAATTGGCATTGCCCCGTATAATACTAATTCATATATTAATTGATCTTTGATGGATGAATATTGAGTTGGCATTTCCCCACGCAATAGATCAATAGTCATCTTATTAACATCTGTACAATGTCTTATACTAAAAAATTGAAATTCGCTAACAATATTTTTTGCTTTCCATGCAGTTGTTTTAGCCTCTTCTTCTTAACTTGGTACACGTCTTTCATATAGTTTCACACAAGTTTAGAATTGGTGAAAACTACAATTCCATTTGATCCATACTCGCTAGCTATTCCCAAGACTTCTATCAATGCAATATAGTATGCCTCGTTGTTTTTTATTCTTCCTGGTATATTCATTTTACTTTGGAGGGCCTTGCTAGTCGAAATACTTCAAAGCACATATGTAATAATTGATTTCCCTAGATTGGGATAGCAAGAAACATTTATGCATAATGTCCATTTTTCAACCATATTTAGTCGGGTTTTTTTTCCCTGAAAAAAAATCAATAAAATATATTAAATTAACATTTATTGCAAATGCATGGGACAAATGACACATGTGCATGGTTTAAATTAAATTTTGACTTAATTTTTATGGTAGAATTCACATCTAGAAATGAGATGCCTTAAAGATTTCATTGACTGGAGTTCAAGGGAGATTTATGACATGCACATGGTTCGTGCATGGTTTTCCTTAAAGTTTTCCTTAAAATTTATGGCAGAAATCACATGTAGAAATGACATGCCTTAAATATATCCTTGCCTAGATTTTAAGGGAGAAATGACATGTACATGGTTCGTGCATGGTTTTCCTTAAAGTTTTCCTCAACGTTTATGGGAGAAATCACATCTATAAATGGCATGCCTTAACATGCCTTAAAGATTGGCTTGCCTAGAGTTTAAAGGAGAAATGACATGTACATGGTTCCATGAGTTTAGTATATATGTCACCTTTAAGAAAGGATGGGATCCATAGGCTACCTAGCCCTTTACGGACTCCTTTAGAACTTGTATAACTTAACACTCAACAAACAAACTAAAATCCTATGCAAGTTCAGCCACTTTAGGTTCATTTTTTATCCCTTAAATTTTTCCATGAATTAATGGGAGAAAGCCTTGAGTTTGGGGGATCCTATCCTATGGAAGTTTAGCTAATTTAGGTTCACTTTTTAGGCCTTAAATTTTTCCTTGAATTAATGGGAGAAAGCCTTGAGTTTGGGGGATCCTATCCTATGGAAGTTCAACTACTTTAGGTTCAGTTTTTAGGCCTTAAATATTTCTTTGAATTAAAGGTATAAATCCTTGAGAAATGACACATTCTTAAATTTAATGGGAGAAAGCCTTGAGAAATGACACATGCTTTAAATTTTTCCTAAGAGTTTATGGGAGAAATGACACATGTACATGGTTTTCGTTAAAGTGGTAGTGGTTTATGGATATTAAAATAAAGAAATTCTATTTAGATATGTTCCAGAGATTGATTATAGGGGCATTTACTAGATATGTCACTTTTCAAAAAATATGAGATCCAGAGGCTACCTGGCCCTTTACAGACACTACCTTTAGAACTTGTAGAAGTTAACACTCAACAGATAGACTAAAATCCTATGGCAGTTCAAAATCTTATGGAAGTTCAACCACTTTAAGTTCAGTTTTTAGGCCTTAAAATTTTCCTTTAATTTATGGGAGAAAGCCTTTAGTTTATGGGAAAAACATCATGTCCATGGTTTGCCTTGAATTTTATGGGAGAAATCATATCGAGAAATGACATGCCTTAAATTTTTCCTTTCCTAGAGTTTAAGATAGAAATGACATGTACATAGTTTGCCTTAAAGTTTACCTTATAGTATATGGGATAAGTGACATTGCCTTATATTTTATGGGAGAAATGACATAGAAATGACAGAGAAATGGCACATGTATGAGAGAAATGACACATGTACACGTTTTTCCTTAAAGTGGTAGTGGATTCCACTTACTTAAACAACTAGTGGTGGTAGTGGTTGATTAATTTATGTCAAAAGTCACACCTTGATGAGTTTGTGGGAGAAATGACATGTACATGGTTTACAAAATTATCTTATGCACTTACTAAAAAAACTAGTGGTAATGGTTGATGAGGTTATGTCAAAAGTCACACCTTTATGAGTTTGTGGGAGAAATGGAATTTAAAGGGTTTTCCTTAGAATTTAGTTTTCCGCTTAGTTTTCCTTAAAGTTTATGGGAGAAATCAATTCTAGAAATCTTTACGTTGACATCTATAAATAGACTACGAACATTAAGAAAAAAATTTCAACTTACAAATTAGTTATATCCTTAATAAGAACTATAATTTAGCACCTATCAAATTGTTTAATAATTTATAATAATGTCATTTTTGGCTTGTACTATCATTCATCCTTGATATGTACAAGAGTTTTACAACTTGAACGCCAACCTACACTATCATCATATCATTTTAGCCATGTAAATATAGATTATTTATATACATTACATCATAAAGCACTCCACTTTTAACATTTTACAAGATTAGAACACTACAAGGAAAAGCCCCTCTAGCGGAGGTTATAACAGAGGTTTTTAGTGTTATAAAATTGGCCAAAATTGTCAAAAAAACAATTTCTACAACATCCGTCTAGGGTTACGAAGGTTTTGGCGAAGCTTTTAATGAAAATTCAACACAACTAAAAACTAAATGGGCGGTTGGAGGTTATTACAGATGTTTTTTTTTCATCGGTGCGCTACTCTGGATTTAACGCACTGGTGCGTACATGTAGAAAGTGCCCCGGGGTAGTCAAAGGAGAATCCATTGGGCCATTAAGGTATATAACCACACCAGGTGTAGTGTTGGTGATACAATGCATGGGGTCATTCTAATTGGTCTTGGGATTTGTGCAATTCCCATAGGTTGTACAAACGCACCGATGCGTAGACTTATAGAAATGCACCAGTGTGCAGTATCATATAAATGCACCGAGATTATAATTTCTATCAGTATTCGTGTGGTTCCCATAGGTCTTACAAATGCATCGGTGCGTATAGACACATAAACGCCCCAGTCCGCAGTATCACACAAATGCACCGAGATTTATAATTGGTATCGGTATTCGTGCGGTGCCCATAGGTCGTACAATGACATCGGTGTGTAAAGACACATAAATGCACCGGTGCGCCATACTACACATACGCACCGATATTTTAAATTGGTTTTGGTATTTATGCAGTGCCCATAGGTTGTAGAAACGCACCAGTGTAGAGTAACTGACATGCACCGGTTTTCATTTTGTATTTTTTAGAAACATCGATATGTGACAGTGCAATTATTGTGAGTTTTTTAAATTCATTATTCATTAAAATTCGACACATATTATAAAAATATTCATAGTAATTAATTTTTTATTAATGCGTTTGAATGTGATGTTGGGATTAATTTGTTATATCATATCATAATTATTGTGGTGTTTTAAAATTCATTATTCATCAAAAGTCAACACATACATATATTATAACAATATTCATATGAATTAAATTTTTATTAGTGCATTTGAGAATGACAATAGAGAACGCAATAGAATAAATTAAAACATATTTTATTATATATAGATATATGAATAAGATATTTTTTGTCATACAAAATGGGACAGTTATTGATTTCCCTTTGGCTTTCAATTGGGACACTATGTCCATTACATTAAACAAAATTTCTGATTTCACAGACATATTTCAAAAAATACAATGCCTTACTTTGATATCTAAACATAGTGATCATCATTCTTCACTTGAATTGTTGTCACTGCTAGAGCTACTTCCATGACTTTGGTTATTTTCAGGAATGTTTTGTTCACGATGTTGATTGTTTTCCTCTTCTTCACCTTCCATCTACAAACATAAAAATAAATTGTAATGAGTGTATATACATTGGTGAGAATAATGAGAATTGAAATATTAAGTAATATACATCAATGTAAATCGAAAATAAATGACGTACTATTGCAACAATTGACTCATAAACTATACACATTCTTTCAAAACCATGTAACATGCTATATTTCAAGATTTCATTTGTTGGCGTAATTCCATACTCTGTTTCCTACAAGTTTTATACCCCATAACAAATCATATATTTAATATATAAAAAAAAATTGTGTTTTATTAATTATAGACGGAGCTAAGTAAAACAAGATCGATAGATGCTTATAAATTCCACAATCAAGTTTTGAAATGCCAACATATACTCACAACCCATATTTAACCCAAATTCAATCAATTCCTCTGATGGTTCTTCTTTATATTTTATCACCTATTTGAAGACATTCAATGATGATTTTTGTAAAACAACTTAAAAAAATACAAAAATGAAATTCAGTTAAGTTGTTATAAGGAAGTAACAATTACTTACAAACTTAGATATCAACCCTTTTCTTCCTTGTCGTCTTGTTTTATGTGCTGAATGGGTTCCATTTTTCTTTTTTTTCTGCAAGAAAATACTTGAAAATTAATATTTAATGCTAAATTGTTTATTTATTGTACCTAATGATCAAAAAATTCAATGACTACATATTACATTTGAAGCACGTTTTTGTTGAGATGGCTCCTCATGCGATGAAATTTTGTCCATTTTTTTACCATCTCCTTATACACCTTTTTGGACATTCCTACTTGCATATTTCTAATATCAACTCGTTCATCTTTTGATATTTTCATAATCTTCCTGAAAATGTAACATGACAATAAACTATTTAACTTTTATATTAATACATGAAAATTAAATATAACAAAAGTGATATTTATAAATAATTCTAGACAAACATTTAAAGGAATACTACTTTTTCATTCCTTCTTCTTCTTTTTTGTACATTTTTTCTATTAAATGTCTGACATGTCTCATTGACCAATTCTCTGGAAAATCTTCCTGTAGTTTAGATAAAATTTAGTTCTTGGAATCATTGGATTGGCTTTTGTATTGTAAATGGAAAGAACATCTATAGATTTGTTCCACTAGATCCCTCAAAATTTTGTAAAATATTTCCCCCCCTTTCGTTAACTTCCAACACCATCCCAGATGAGCTAAGGTGCAATTCATTTTCATTTGAATGTTCTATTTTTTTTCTTTTCTTAGAACAACATTCCTTTTTTGAGTTGTTGGTCCCTTTATAACATTAAACATATGCGAATTAATAGACTATTCGATACATATTATCTAATAATTTTAATTATATTATTAATGAAAATTAAAAAAAGAAACTCATATTGGATCGATAGTATTTTTTCATTCACCTGATTTATCCTTTTGCAATTTCTCCATCAAGATTTTACGCTCTTCTGGTCGTAGATCAAAAATAATCTTATCTAGCTTCATCATTTTGTGGCTCTGCATGATACACAATAAAAAATACATATTAGTTAAACTTACATATAGTTCAAAAATGATATTTTTTGTAAAGAATTTATAAAGAACTTGCCTTTTTCTTCTTTTCTTGATGTGTTATAAGTATTTTTGTTACTTGATCTCTTGTCAGTCATTCCTTTATCAATATAAAACATGTACCATATCATTCATTAATATATTTATAAATAAATTGTCAACTTTTCAGGAAAAAAAAATCTCAAGAAATCGGTGCACCATTCATGGTGTATACATCGACGTTGATGCGTGGGGGTTTTAGAAATGCACTGCGCAAACAATATAATAGACTGTAGGGTGATTTATGTAACCAAGGAGCACCGATGCATTACATTTCAACCACCACACTGATTAACCATGTTTAAATAATAAAAATCATCCAGTGTTAGTTTTTGTAGCATAAACTAGTGCCATATTTTACATATGGTGCACTGATAATAAAAAAATTGTTTTTTAATTTTTTATCACATTACTTTCCCGGTGTGCTTGTATAATATAGAGCACTAGTGCGCTAGGTTACATTAGGTGCACCGATGAAAAAAAAACTGTTTTTTTTTTAATTCACGCAATGGCCGACATGGAGTGGGATCCGAATATGCAAATCGTCCTATCGGTTGGATGTCTTAGATCTATATTTACCAATACAAACCCTATAAATCTAAATTGAAAAGCCCTAATTCTAAAATCACAGAAAGAGGGAGAGGAAAGGGAAAAAAAAAAAAAGAATGGAGGGTTTGTATTTTTTGAAAGTGTTTTTTTTTGCGAAAAAGAACGTTCGCAGTGCGCCATAATGAAATAGCACATCAGCTACATATTTTACAAATTGCGCACTAAGAAAAAATATTTTGTTTTTTATTTTTTGTCATAGAACTTTCACGGTGCACTGGGATAATAGAGCACACTAGTGCGCTCAGTTATGCAGGGCACACCGACGATTTTTTTTTAATTTACGCAAGAGCCGACATGGATTGGGATCCGACTATGCAAGCCATCCTGTCGGTTGGATTTCTTAGGCTTATATTTAGCAATACAAACCCTATAAATATAAGTTGAAAATCCCTAATTATGAAATCACAAAAAGAGTGAGAAGAAAGGGCTGAAACAAAAAGAATGTAGGGTTTGTTTCTAAAATGGATTTTTTTTGTTGTGAAACAGCACGTTCGCAGTGCGCCATAATGAAATAACGCACCAGTGCCATATGTTACATATGACGCACTGATAAAACAATAATTTGTTTTTATTTTTATTTTTTATCACTGTACTTTCCTGGTGCGCCGGTATAATAGAGCACACCAATGCGCTATGTTACGCAAGGCACACCGAGGAAAACAAATCTTTTTTCTTTTAAAATACACGCAAGGGCCAACATGGATTGGGATCTAACTATACAAGTCATCCCATGGGTTAGATTTCTTATGACTATAAAAACCCTATAAATCTAAACTGAAAAGCCCTAATTCTGAAACTATAAAAAGAGGGAGAAGAAAGGGCAGAAATAAAAAAAAAAATCTAGGGTTTTTGTTTCTAAAAATGGATTTTATTTTTTATTTTTTTCTTAAAACTATAGAAAAAGTAAAAAGAAACAATAAGCTTTTATTTTTTTCTTTTTCTGCATAAAAAAAACTACATGAAAAAATTAAAAAAAAACAATAAACTTTTATTTTAATCTTTTACTGCATAAAAAAAAAACTGCAGAAAAAGTAAAAATAAAAATAAACTTTATTCACATCATTTAAAATTCTATGCAACAGGGTTTGAATCACCAGAGGTTTGGAATTTTGATTGTCTGAATACTTCTGTTCGAACGTATTTCCCTACTCCACAGTGCTCTTGTGCTCTGTTTTCTCCAGGTATGTCTTCTGCAAATCTCTAGCTGAAAATTTTTGCAAAAATAGTGAAATAATGAAAAGTGTTTAGTGTTTAAAGAAACGTTTTATGAAATTAGATTTTTGAAAATATTTTGTAGCCCATTTTTCAGTTTACCACTTTTTTTTCACTTAAATGAAATAGAGTTGAGCTTGTTTTATTTGTTGTTATTCGTCACCGGTGCGACCCTTAATTGAACTGCACTGGTGATTCCGGGTATAAAACGGCACCGGTGCGCATTACCAAAAATGCACCAGTGCAGTGATCTATACAATAGGCACTAAAATTACATTTAGGTGTGTGCGCCAAAATTTATTATTATTTTTCTCAAATGTAGGGAGAAAATATCATAATTATATCAAATGGACAATTCCTCAAAATCGATCTTGTTCAATAATATTTCTCAAATTCCATCGCGAAGTTCTCCCTATCCATCTCAAGACGTAATATTTACTTCAAATTTTATTTATATTTTCACTATCTAATTGAATTTATGCTTTTCATCCATGTAGTCAATCATGCACAGCTTAATTAAATTTATAATGTATACAATTTTTTAGTTTCATGCAAATTCAACATCGAGTTCAGATGCACAAAATATTCAAACTGCTCCAAAACATCGGAAGTTCTTATCAGGAGATGCATACAACAAGGCGCATTTGGTAGATGAAAATGGACAACTGCTTCACCCTGCCAATTGTAACAATATTACATCTTCTAGCCACAATACCCGGCCAATGATGGTAATAATTATAATTGTTTGGTATATATATTGATTAATATGTAATTATTTCAACGTCAAAACAATCTATAAACATGCAATATTGTCAACGTGATTACTAATTGATATCATATATTTTGTACCAATCATGTTCAATTTTTTTTTTTTTTTAATTATTAGGATTCTAGTGATGTTGAACGACCTACCTACCATCTTTCGCTTCACCCCATGACAATTTAAAATCGAGATAATACTAAATTAAGAGAAAAAATCAGAGAGGAGCGATACCATGAATGGTTGAATCAACCACCGATTAAATTCCCGCTACGTCCAGATTCACCAATTAGGAATGACTACAACAATAGTATTTCTTCACAAGCTGGCAGTGGAGGCAATCAAATAGAGGTTGGTATGGATGATTACTTAAGGGATATGACTGACATGGAGATAATATTGTTAGATGCATTCCAAAATGATGATCAGCTAGGGGATGATGCTCATATCGCTGACACCTTTTTCAAAAGCCTTAAATTTTCTTCCACCACCCCTCTCTTTGGACCTGGTGGTCAGTCAAAGTCTACCCAGTTGGGGACAATTATGTTACTGTACAACTTGAAGACAAATTTTGGCTTGTCGAATACATGTTTCCCAGAACTTTTGAGGTAAGTTACCATAAAGTACTCCCTTATATAAATTTGAAATATAATTAGTACACTGCAATGAACATTACAAATGGTAAATTTTATGAATTTTAATAATTATATCGACATTAATGTACATATATTAATATATTTTTGCATGATCACCAACTACAGGTTATTCAAAGATAAGATTATTCCAAGTGATAATGTCTTGCCCGATAGCTGCGAAGAGGCAAAGAAATTGTTGAAAATGTTGGGTGTTGAGTACATATCATATCATGCATGTCAAAATGACTTTATTCTATATAGAGGAGAATATGAAGACAAAGATATGTGTCCGAAATGTGGGCATGACAGGTATGATAAATCAAAAAAGAAGGGTAAATCACGTACTGGTCCTCCTTTTAAGATATTGAGGCACATGCCTATAATCCCAAGGATTCAAAGGCTCTTTCATTGCAAAGAATTAGCTATGTTGCAGAGATGTCATGCCTCACACAGAAGTGAGTTGGGAGTTATGTGAATCCCAACTGATTCAATAGCCATGAGTCATATAGAGGATACATGGCCCGAAAAATTCGAGGATGAAGTACGAAGTCTACAACTCAGCATAGCCATTTATGGAATCAACCCATATTCCCTCCAGAACACCGACTATTCTGTTTGGCTAGTAGTAGTGATCAATAACAATATCCCCCCATGGTTTTCCATGAAGAATGAACATCTTATGTTGGCTCTCATAGTCCCTGGTAGAAGACAAGTGAAGAATATGGATGTCTACTTACAACCACTGGTAGATGAATTGAAGGAGTTATGGGATGGGATAAATGTATATGATGTATCAAGACCCGTCACAGCAAAGAGGAGTTTTATGTTGTATGGCATATGTGCTTACACGACACATGATTATCCAGGCTTAGGAGTTTTCTCTCGTAAATTACATGTTTTATTTATTTATTTGCTTATATACGTAACAATATTCTTTCACATATTAGTTATTTAATTCATCGTAATATTTTTTCTGATCTTCATGATACTCTTTAATGTGCAATGCATATTAATTAATGTATAAAAATATAATCTCGCAGGTCTTGTAACAAAAGGGTATTTTGGATGTAAATGTTGTGGACCTTCTCTGAAGGCTAGATGGTCCAAGGACCTACGAAATCCAGTGCATGATTACTCCAAGGTATTCCTACCAGAATAACACCCTTATAGAAGAGAAGCATCCACTTTCAATGGTAAACGAGAGAGAACCCAAAGGCCTCCAATAATGACACCATCTCAATGGCTTAGAGCATATGAGAGAGAGAAGGAGAAGGAGTTCATAGAAATGTTCGATACAAATGGGGAGCCTATGTTCGATGAGCTAGATTTCTTCGACACCTATGTTGAGAAATTTCCCATTGGGATGAAAAGGAAATCTATTTTTATGACCTCCCATATTGGGAGCATCTTAATATTACCCACTTATTAGATTGCATGCATATATTTAAAAATGTTTCATCTTCTTTATGGAGGCACATATCATCGAAAAAAAGTGACACATTGGCTATTAGGAAAGATCTTATTACTTCAAAAACTAAAAAGAAACATTAGCCAAGACAATTAGAAAGTACAGGATCAGAGGTCGGCATTGGTCCCTCTAATTCATGGTTTTTCAAAGAAGGTGATGTCCCATGGATTTTTAAAAAATATGATATTTCTTTTGCAAAGGAAGTTATAATTGGTGTGATGGTGCCAACTTCATACGGGTCTTCACTACGGCACAACTTCTCTGTGGATGAACAATTGTCGGGGTTGAAATCGCATGACCATTTGAATCTTCTAAGAGCACATGTAATGTCAAAACCATGATTTTAATATTTGTTATATTAATAAATTTTATCCCATGCAGGAATCATAAAACATAAGTAATTTTGTATATTATTACACTTTTTTGTAACTTTGCAGTGTCATTATCCTTTGTTCATGCATGAGTGTGTGAAACATGAATTCCATCAAGACCTAAGATGTGCCATATCTAAATTATCTGCATTTGTACATTGGATCACGTCAAAGGAGATTCATGTGGCTAGCACTCCACGGTGGCATCAAGAGATAGTTGAGATTGTTTGTATGTTTGAGAAGGAACTACCGACGAGTTTCATGGACTTATAGGTTCATCTTCTAATCCACCTAGTAGATGAGGTTGAATTATTTGGGGTGGTTTCTTGTCGTTGGATGTTCTTCTTAGAGAGGTACATGAATAAATGAAGATTTTGTTCAACAAAGGGAAAAACCCAAGGGGTCTATGGCAGAGGGGTACATACCATATGATTCTTTCTATTATGCCAGTGAATACATAAAGCAGATAAACAACAGACCAGGTGCGGTGATTTGGGATGATGAAAGGGATGAAGACAAAAGAGAAGGGGAGTTTCTCCAAACTAGTGGAAAAAAACGCTTGATAAAGAGTAAGCAACTTATAATTTTTCAAATTTAAAAAAAGTAATTAATATTCATGTTGAACTTCGATATAGTGTATATTTTGATCTCTAAGTATTATATAATGTTGGTTTGATTTCATCAGCGAATGCAGAAATTGAAGCAATCAATAAATTCTTTATTTACAATTCTGAAGCAACACAACCATGGGTCGCATTGTATGAACAAAAGAGGATGAAATGGGATAGTGACAGGAAATAATTTTGATGGTTCAATGGTAGAAGTGTGCCTTATCCTAATCATTTAAAAGAAAATATGCCAAAAATACATCCCAACAATTGGGTTGTTGACCAAGTCAAAGAGAAATACGGTGCTACCGGTCATTACCCGTGTGCTGAAGAGCATGCACTAAACGTACGGATTGGGTGCAGCAACTCTATAATAATATTTTTAATTTATATGTAAATTTGAAACTTATATTAAGACATCTGCATTTCATATTTTAACTGTTGGGTTATTATAATACAAATGACACTATGATTTTTTTAACATTTTTATAATAGGTGCATTTTTTCCCATCTATATGGCCATATGGACACCATTTTTGCATAGAAAATTCCGATGCTAGAAACATCACATAAGGTTGTGGAGTGGAATTCAAGTTCGATCAATCTAGTTAGTCTAGCCACCATGATCAAAACCTAGTACGAGGGACATTAGGTTACGTCGGAAAGATAGAAGAGATCATTGAAGCATATTTCTCTTCTTTCCAATGTGTTATTTTTAGGTGCAAGTGGTGGGACACCTTTGATCGGAATAATGTAAAGGAAGGTTGTGATAGTAGACTGATATGTATCAACTCTAGAAAGATGTGGGATGAAGCTAAGAAGCCCTATGTTTTCCCCAAACACTACAACCAAGTGTTTTTTTACCAAGATGTGTTGGATAGGGATTGGTTGTTCATATTGACACATGACCCTAGATCAAAAAATATTTTTGAGAACAATAGTGTTATCATGCCATGTGAGCTCGAAGATAATGAAGGTGATCATGAGAACCGAGAGTGATATGGTACATGTGTTATTTCATTAATATTTATACTTTTTAAGATGGGTTTTTCGAAACATTATAATATGTATTTTGAATTAATTGGTAATTTGCATTGTGCTAATGTTAAAATCAATAATTCACTTGATAATTTGCAATTATGTTGATATAAAAAACAATGGGGTACTGTATAAATTAGTTTTTTTTTTTTTTTAATCTAAGATCATAGTAAAATAATGATAATTCTAAAGTACATGAATTTATTTGCATTATTTTCTAAAATTTATTATGTTACAATAATTCATATTATTCTAGATTTATTATTTTACAATTATTTAAAATTTACAAATTTAAAAATTTAAAAATTTTAATAAATTTATTTCACATTAATAAAATTAAAATTTTATAAATATTTTACATACAATTACAATTACAATTACAATTTTACAATTTTACAATTTCACATACAATTACAATTACAATTTTAGAATTTTACATACAATTACAATTTTACAATTACAATCAATTCACAGTAATACAATTAAAAATTTACAAATATTTTACATACAATTAGAATTAGAATTAGAATTATAATTATAATTACAATTCTACAAATTTACATATATGCCATTACAATTACAATTTTAGAATTTTACATACAATTAAAATTACAAATATTACAATTTTACAATATTATGATCATTTAATATTAAATTAATTAATAAATATCATGTTCATGATAACCATCGTACAAACATCATATTTGAGTAAAAAACACATTCAAAATTGCTAACATCATCATTATCATAATCATCTAACAAAACATAATTAACATTATATATTAACATCACAACACAAACATCAAATATACATCTCATGTCAAATAACTCATGCTATCACGTACACATCTATTTGTAGGATGCACATTAAATGAACATATCTAACATGACCTAACAATGTACACATCATGATGATCAATAACATGTAAATTAAGTACAAATGCAACATGAACATAAAATACATGGACCATATATATATATATATATATATATATATATATATATATATATATATATATATATATATATATATATATATATATATATATATATATATATATATATATATAACTGAATAATGTTAAAAATATACAACTGTAATATAAATGTCATGGATCAGCTGGTGGTAGTACAACATTAATATCAGTACTAGTGGAGGCCTACTCAGTCAATGGTGCAGCCTCGACGGTCGATGGTCCATCCTGCTCATGATCATGAGTACTGATGGATGCTACAAACTGCTAACCAGACGTGGCCGATGGTCCAACCTCATCTCCATGATGACTATTGCAAGATGCTAGTAGAGGCTCAAGCTCATCTGGCGCAGCGTGAGGTGAACGTTCATGAGATGATGATTCACTGCTCGTGGATTGTCCATCATGTGTTGCGGCTTGACCATGCCTATAACGTGAAACAGTCCTACTCATTCATGTAACAACTATCATAACTCCTATGACATGACACATCAGACTGTACATATCACGCGACATGCCTCTCCACATCTGTAATAGCCTATCATCAGCCTGTTTGTCTCTGTAATGAGCGGGCTTGATGCTTG
Organism: Pinus albicaulis; assembly: GCA_034641835.2. Classification (NCBI taxonomy): domain Eukaryota; kingdom Viridiplantae; phylum Streptophyta; class Pinopsida; order Pinales; family Pinaceae; genus Pinus; species Pinus albicaulis. Next base: position 70,412,242 of record CM076574.1, on the reverse strand, counting down.
CCTCAATAATCAATGCACTGAGTTGGTCGCCCAACTCCATCCTATATCTAGCATCAAGTCGACTGCGCCTAGCAAAAGGTGGTACTGGCACACCAACAAGAGTAGGTCTCTCTGCACTGACCTCCTGATGATCCTCTACATCTGGCATGCCCTGATCATCATCGGGATCCACACCTGGATCATGTGGTGATGTCGACATGTCGTCTCCATCAAGTGCCAATGTTTGCAAAATATATACAAGTAAATAATAATAATTAGACAATTTCATTACACAAATTAATAAAAACAAGTTAAATAACATGCTAGAATAAATTTAAATATATAAAACAGTAATATTACCTCTATCATCTGGCGGATCATCAGTTGTGAAGAGGATGTTGGCACACCCTCGCCAATCCAAACCCACGTAAGGATAGGGGACCATAATGAAGGGATGCTCATCAACATTGGCTAGCAATTCTAGTGCATCATGGACAAAGTATCATCCCTCTTGGGCATCATCTACCTCCACATGTGCATACATGCCTCAAACATTGGCCTACGAGACTACCGAAGAAAAGTAGGCCTCGTCTTTGGAAACATCTCAAAAAAAAAAAAAAAAAATCTCTAAAGCAAAAGGGAATTTCCACCTCCCTTGTGCATGAGAACGACATCTATCTAAGGCTATACAGAACTGACACAAAAAAATTTCATACCACCTAACAAATTGTGGCTCATGTACTAAAGAATAAACACAATATAGAAGCGAGCAACTAATGCATTTTCCATCACTGGTGTTGTGCAAAATGGTAAAAATGATAAGTGAGAGACACTACACCTCCTCACTACCAACTGCACCAATACGTAGCTGACCTCCAGTGACCCGAAACTCTTTAGGAGAGAGTACATTTGTTCCAATGTATCTCTAGGAGTAAACTAACTGACTCCTTACTACACAGCTAGTTGGAACCTCTAGGAAGGAGGGAAAATCCACCCCTCTACTCGATAGCCCCGTAATGAAATATATATCCTCCTTAGTGGACGTGTACCACTAGTTGATACCAACCTAGAAAGCATGTTGTTGGGCATTCCACCTTCAGATAGGATGTCTCAAAAACAAACTATGGCCCTTTAGGGAAGTAGCCTCCTTATAGAACTTGAGGAGGCCTACCTGCCTTAGGAGCCCCTACGTAGCTATTGTAATAGGGTGAGGGTATGCATCTCTTTCCATCTCTCGTGCCTCCCACAGGCAAACCATGTTATACTACTCGACCTGTTGTTTTTATTGATCCCCCTCTTCTCTCCTTTCACGTCTCTGAATGATTGACATATTAAACACAATTTTTTTATTAAATGAGACATGTATTTAGAAATATACATATAATTATTTTTTTTGAAAAAAAAATAAAAAAATAGTCGGTGTGCCAAAAACACAGTCACGCACCGGTCCTGGTATGTCTTTCTATGGAGTGCACTAGTGTTGGTGCCCCTAATAACATTCAGCGCACCGGAGGCAGTGCTCCAAATCTTTTTTTAGCACACCGTTGACTATGAACGATGTCAGGAGGGCGATGTGCTGACTAAACTATATACCTTGGGGCGTATAGTTAAGTCAGCAAACCAACCTCCTGCCATCATGAAATAGTAAATTGTGCGGCATTTTAAAAGGCCGCATCGTTGACGTGGGTGAAATACGGAAAGCCATGGGCTAACAAAAATATTCATCCCGGGGCTGCTATTTTGGTCAATGCACCGTGTTGCCAGTATTCCACTAAGTCAATGGTGCGGCCAGGTACCCAACCTCACCGCACTTTTTAAAAAAATGTAAAATAACACTGGGCACCTTCGGTACCACCCCAGAACCGGTGCGGATACCACTAGCACCAAGTTCCCAGGTCAAACTGTTGACCATGTTGAAATGTGGTATGCGGTGCGCTGACAACATTACCCACCCCGGGGCAGATAATTTAGTCAACGCACCGTGTTGTCGCTATTCCGCATTGTCAACAATGCAGCCTGGTAAAAAAATGCACCACACTTTTTAAAACTTATTAAAATAACACGGTGCACCTATTGGTACTGCCTCGAAACAGGTGTGGATACTATTAGCACCGGTTGCAGTGTGGCCTATAAATTTACAAGTGCACCACAAACCAGTGCGAGTCGAAAAGCACAAGCACACCACGCGACATTTTTTTGTTTTTCTTTTAAATGGTTAATTTTAAGGTTCTTTGAAATTTTAATCCGCTAAAAGGCTTAATTATGGAAAAACAAGAAAAATACCTATACATTTTCTCGTCGATGAGGCATATTGGCTATAGAATTTACAAAAGAAAATTTGTCCATCATTTTGCAAAATTTGAGCTGGAGATTGGTGGGCTTTGCACAGCAGCAGTCAATGTAATGAGTGCAATGGGAGCACCAATGTTAGGGCAGCTCAGACAAGGATAAATTGCACCGGTGCTTGAGAGCTCTGTAGCACTGACAAAAGTGAAAAATGAGAATTTTTTTTCGTAATTTTTTTTTATTTAACCCTATTCTGGTGCGTAGGGTTTTATGGGGGCACCAGTGCATTTTCTTCATTCTGCACTGGGCAGTTTCTTTTTTCACACACATTTTATGAGGCACCAGTGCAGACGTTTTATAAAGCAACGGTGCGCTACAATAATACAACGCACCGGGAAGGTTTGTATGGAGCGCACGGTGTCTGATGTGCCAATGTTTTGTGTGGTTTTTTGGCTCTGATTTTTTTTAGTTAACCCCGTTCTGGTGCGCAGGGTTTTATGGACACACCAGTGCATTTTCGTCATTCTGCACTGGGAGGTTTTTGTTTTTGCACGCTTTTTATGAGGCACCAGTGTGGATGTTGTGTAAATCACCTGTGTGCTACAGTAATAAAATGCATTGGGTGGGTGTGTACGAAGTAAACAATGTATGGTGTGCTAATGTTTTGCATGATTTTTTGGCCGTAATTTTTTTTATTTAACCTTGTTACAGTGCGCGGGGTTTATTGGTGCACCGATGCATTTTTTTCAGTCCACACCCAGCGGTTTCTATTTTCGAGTTCTTTTTATGAGGCACCAGTGTGGAAGTGTTGTAAATAACCAATGCGCTACAGAAATACAATGCACTGGGTGGGTGTGTACGGAGTGCACGGTGTTCGGTGTGCCAATGTTTTGTGTGGTTTTTTTGCCATAATTTTTTCTTTATTTAACCTTGTTCCGATGCGTAGGGTTTTAAGGGCGCACCAATGCGTTTGCTTCATTCTGCACCGGGCGGTTTCTTTTTTCGCGTGATTTTTATGAGGCACTAGGGCAGAAGTGTTGTAAAGGACCGGTGCACTACAGAAATACAATGCACCAGGTGGGTGTGTACAGAGCGCACAGTGTCTGATGTGCCAATGTTTTGTGCGCACTGGTGCTTTCTCATGTTGAACACACTGGTGCATTTTACGGTGATAAGCGCACTAGGAGAAATACATCCGCTAACACCTCCACCCACCCACCTCCTCTAGTAACCTCCACTAGAAACGAACGTCTAGGGTATTTTTATAAGGGGTTCCTCAAAAAAATCCGCTAGAGGGTCTTTTCCTTGTAGTGGAAGCATCATCGAAGGTGTAAATTTAGGTAGATTAATAAAATAAAACCATGTCAATCTAGATTATTAAGATCCATTACATCATAAAATAGTCCACTTTTAACAATTTACAATATTAGAAGCATCATGGAAGGTGTAAATTTAGGTACATTAATAAAATAAAGCTATGTCAATCTAGATTATTAATATACATTACATCATAAAACACTCCAATTTTAACATTTTACAACATTAGATGCATCATGGAAGGGGTAAATTTAGGTACATTAATAAAATACAACCATGTCAATCTAAATTTTTTATATACATTACATCATTAAACAATCCACTTTTAACATTTTACAATATTATAAGCATCATGGAAGGTGTAAATTTAGGTACATTAATAAAATATAGACATGTGAGATGTTGGAGGGACAGAACTAACAATGAATGTACCATGTAGCTTATACTACGGAGGATGAAAAAGCTATTGTATGTTGCTTGAAGAAAAATTGAGCAGATACATCTGGACATCTAGAGACTGCCTCTCAAATAGTCTGTACAAGTATTGTGGTTGAAAATTATGATTACTCTTCTTGATAAGGTTGTAGTGAGCTAATATGACCTATAGCAACACTGTAACAATGCTCATTGTATATAAAGTTGCTTAACTTACTTATGTAAATATTGTCGCACTAGTTCAACAGTGAAACCTATTAATTTCACTTTTGTTTTATTTTAGGACATTAATCTCCAAACAGATATGAGGATAAGATTGAATAGGGAAAAAATAAGAGGAAAGATGGAGAATAAAGATATACTAAGAATAAATGGCCCCAAAAAACCCTGTGATGCTGCTACAAGTATTGTTATTATGATGATCGTATTTTTTTTACTAGGATGTTAGAGTGATATAGTGAATCTGAAACATCCAAGTAACATCTGAATCTAAAACATTCCTTCTATATTCCTTATTGAGACTTAACCAGAAACCACATAAGACTCTATAAGTGGAGCCATGTGGCACATATGGTTAGGAAGTAATATTTAAAGGCCAAATGGTTAAGAAATGCAATTAAATCATATAGTATATTTACGAATCTTCAAATTTTATGTAAAGGTGGATATATATAATTTTTTCGACACTTTCACGTCATTTTTAATTACACTTAATTTCATTTTTACAAGAGATATTGATTTGGAAATAGATGTTTTATGTGATTACTCTGTTTTGTACCATTTTTCAGCACATTAGATTTTGGTTAGGATGATTCAACTTGATGCAAGAAGTTTAAGGTTCATCAGCTAGTTAAATTATATTTGAGGGTGTTCTAATTAATTAGAAACAATCTAGAGACAAAATCCCAAAAATAGATGGGAAAAAAATAATATTTAAAGAAATTTAGCCTGAATACCATCAACACCCACACATTTTGCACCCACAACAAATTTAAAAATTATTTTTAAAATGAGACAGGTGACCTCAAAAACAATAGAGTTATATATTCAAGGAATCAAATTCCAAAAGGTATTTCTGAAATTTACAATGTGAGTTAAGTTCAACTTGCAATTTAAAGATAATTTCAAATTTTTAAGAAATAATATTTTAGAATCAAATAAACAAAATAAAATTAAAAAAAACTCCTAGTATTTCAAAATTCTAAACTAGAATTAAGTTCAACCTGCTAGAGAGTTGGGCTCATTTGGTATGATCTTTGTTAGGATGATTCAAAGAGTCTGGGTTATTCCTCTTGAGGCTCGAGATGTTTTGGGAGAAACTTATTAGTTATTGAATAGGGCATTCCTTGCAATTATTTTATTGAAATTGAGTACACATTGTGTAAATGAATGCAGATACCATCAACACCCACACATTTTTCACCCACAACAAATTGAAAATTTGAAAAATATTTTAAAAATGAGATAGATGACCTCAAAAACAATTGAAATATATTTTAAAAATGAGATAGACGACCTCAAAAACAATTGAATTATTTTTAAAATTAGACAAATGACCTCAAAAACAATAGAATTCTCTATTCAAGCAATTGAGTTCCAAAAGGTGTTTCTGAAATTTACAATTTGAGTTAATTTCAACTTGAAATTTAAAGATAATTTCAAAGTTTTAATGAAGAATATTTTAGAATCAGATAAAAAAAATAAAAATAAAAATAAAAACTCCCATGATTATTTCAAAATTCTAAAATTGAATTAAGTTCAACTTGCGACAAAGTTAGGCTCATTTTCTATGATCTTGGTTAGGATGATTCAAAGAGTCTGGGTTATTCCTCTCAAGACTGTGGATTTTTTGAGAGAAACTTATTAGTTATTGAATAGGTCATTCGTTGCAATTATCTTCTTGCAATTGGTGTGCACATTGTGTAAATGAATGCAGAGGCCATCAACACCCACACATTTTGCACCCACGGCAAATTTAAAATTTCAAAAATATTTTAAAAATGAGATAGATGACCTCAAAAACAATTGAAATATTTTAAAAATGAGAAATATTACCTCAAAAACAATTGAAAAATATTCTTAAAATGAAATAGATGACCTCAAAAAAAATAGAATTCTTTGTTCAAGCAATCAAATTCCAAAAGATATTTCTGAAATTTACAATCTGAGTTAAGTTCAACCTTCAATTTAAAGAGAATTTCAAAGTTTTAAGCAAGAATATTTTAGAATCAAATAAACAAAATTTGAAACATTCATTCTATATTCCGACATAGCTGGCATCCCTTCTAGTTTGAAAGCCAGAACCAATTGACTGATCAATGGTGGTTGCTTTATTTATCTCCCAAAGTCTGAGTGTTCCTAAGTTACTTAAAGTGGGGTGAATGTGGGTACAGCAAGCACTTCAAACTATGTTTCATTACCAGAATGGGTATGTGTATGATGGGTAACGGTAGGCGGTAGTATGTGCTTGATTATAAGGGAGAGGACGGTTGGCATAATGAATACTAGTGAGGTTGCGCTCGACCGTAAGGGAGAGGGTAGCCTAATGAGTTAGCACTCTCACAGGGGCATATCTTATTACAGAGAAAATTGGAATTGACTAAGAACCATAAGCATCTTAGCCATCATCTAAGCGTGCATCCATCCCTAGATTTATTACATCAATGGGTTAGAGATCACTTCATCATCCCCATCGACTAGGATGAAGGGTAACAGACTAGTATAATCAAACTAGTAACACAAACATTACACTAATTACGAGCTTTGTAATCACTAGTATTATATGTAACCAGAAGTTGAAATGGTTGGGATACTAATCACTGTGTTTGCATAATGAATAACACTTTTTTAGAAACTCTGATATGGCTTGATTTATTACTGAATTGGAAATTTGTGAAGATTGAATAATTGACTTGCTAATGGCGGATTTCTCTTTTGTTGGGCCTATTGATAGAGGAAGTCCTAAAGCATATATATGTTATTTTTCTCAGCAAGAGAGGAAGTAGGAGATAAGAGCACTTGGTCAAACCTAAACCTTTGTCTAAGAGCGTAGTTTATGAAATGTGGAATTGTGAAATCGAAGCCTTTATATATAAAAAAAATAGAATATGGTTGCAGGTCACTGATGAAATGTCAGTCCTTTATGGGCAACCTTTGATGGTTGGTAAACCCTCATTGGTAAACCCAATAAGATAGGTAGGTTGATCAGGGCCTGGCCTTATTTCTTGCTAATACTACTTGCTTGCTAAGAGAATAAAAAAATCTACTTTATAAAAGACAGAAACTAATGGTCAAGGTGACTAGACCATATAAAGGAGGTTTCATCTTATATAGTATAACCAAGTTGTATAGTAGTGTTATGCTTGTGAAATATTTTTTCTAGCAAAATAGATTGGTTGATGGAGAATCCCTTCCCTAGGTTGCACAAGAACTACTCCTAAGATTTCTAAGGTTTCATATAGCAGACTGAGCGTAAGCAAACCTAGCATTGAGCTATTATGTATATAATACAAGTATTTTGATTGGATTCAATTTAGAAAAAATTTTGTATGTCAGGGAACTTCACCAGTCCAAAAAAGTCATCAAAGAGGAGTCATGTAGTGGCTCAAACTTGGACTTCAGAAAATTACATTTTAACAATAATTTTCCAATTCAGAGATGTAGGAACCTGGAAATTCAGAGACGTCGAGGCCGCAATGAGAAGAAGACGTCGAGCTTGCAACGAGAATACAAGCAGGAGGTCGAGGATGTCATAGATTACAAATTACCTGCAAAACAAAACAAAAAAACTATAAATAGCAGAAAGATTGAAAAAATTCACAACAAAAACAAAACAGAAATCCAAAAAATTTCTCACCTGCGCCTGTGACCCTACAAGAACAAACAAGGGTAATATGAAAACAATGAGACCACAATGGTAATATGACAACAATAACTTGAATCTATTCATGTTTCAGGGCTAGTATATTTATAAACTAAAGTCCGGCCAGCTTATTTCAAAATTTCGGCCGAACTAATAGTCTAGCCGAACTTTTAGTTCGTCCGAACTTTAATTTCCGGTTTTGTCATCTCCAGCCAAAAATCTATTTTCCCACACCATCAATAAGCCGTCAATGTAAACGGTAGAATGAGTTCGGTGGAATTAATTTGAAAGTTTAGTAGAACTCTAAGGTAGTTCAGCCGAAATTTTATAAACGTTCGGTCGAAATATTGGGAAAATTACTTTTCCACCCCCGATTCTCACAAAATTGTAACCCACCTTCGCAATTTTACACATATATTAATATTAAATCTAGTTTATTTTTAGATCATAATATACTTATGATAGAATATAAACTAACTTTTAATTAAATCAAATAATGTTATTGTTATAATGTGTAAAAGTTAAAATTCTAAGGCAACATTAGTATTCTAATAAGATTATATATTATCTAATCATAGTGTATATTAATTGATTTCTAACTTTATAACACCATTAATCAAAGTAAAAGAAAATTTTAATTCCAACTAGATTGTTAAAGTTAATTATAAACTCAAATATTACAAAGAAAAAGAATCAAACTTTATAAAGAATCTAGGTTAAACAAATTGAAAATGAACAAATTTATATACATATAATATACAAAAATTACAGTTCTTTTTTCTTATCTATTAATGATGAAAATTAAAGAAATAGATCAATATAAAGATTTGATCAATTTGAGGGTCTGATGAAACCACACTTTAATGAGTTTTCCTTTTTATGAAAAAATTTGATGCAAACTAAAAATGTAGATGTAAAATTATTTTAAAATGCATAAACGAAAATAACTTTATTTTCAATAGAAGAAAGATAGCTTTACTTCTACTCAAGAGAAAAATGTGTCTAAAAGAAAGAGAATGACTACAAATGAATATAATTCATGATGGTCATATATACCATCAAAATAGTTTAATGGCATGTAAGTAATCTAATCTTAAATAAATCCAACATAAGATTTGCTATTATGCTAAAGAAATAGTTCATGAAACATAATAACAAATAATAGTAATTAAAAAAAAAACAAAATCACAATGTGTTGATAAATAGTTATTAGCAAATTGTTGACAAGTTTCAAATGGATTTATCATGAATTTCATCTCAACTCTGTCAATTTCTAATAAAGGTAGCTGCACAAAATTAAATTAGTATAAACCAGTGAAAATTGAAGTAGTATTAAAACCAATTATCAACAGAGAAAAATAAAACTCGAGATTACATAAAAGAGATGGACTTATTACATTATTGCAAACTAAATACAGATTGCCATAAAATATTTGCCATAAGATGTAGTGATTTCCTACAAAGTTATTATCCCTTACCATAGTGCAGAAAATAAAATAAAAAAATCGCAGTCCACTCTCTTATGGATTTGAATCCTCCTCCTTAACACATAACTAAGCCTATGTTTACATAGGTTACAACCCTCTCTACATTTTTAACCCTGAAATAACGCTCTTATGTTGTCACCCTAATCGTGGATGTTTTGGCTATTTCGGTTATCTTCTTTTGCCTCTGCCACAGCCTCAACATCATTTTTCAATCCATCGCTTCCCCGAAAAGATACCCAATTGGAATCAATCTGAAGGTCAAAATTATCGAGATCTGCCCAACTAATATAGTGCCAATCATATGCCAGCAACATAAATCCCCCACTTCACTGGGCACAATTTTCCTTCTAGCATTTGATAGGTCGTAGTCGTTCAAGAGAAAGGATCTCGAACCTATGCATTCATCGAATAAAATTATAAATAGTTTAACAAACCATAGAAATCTGTGAAATTTTTGTTTTGTAACTCGTTATATTTTGAATGTGCAGGACTTGGATTTTGGAGCAAAATTCAGTATTGTAGCTATTGATTAGTTTCCAATTATTTTTTAATTCCACATTAAGTTTTGCACACCCAAAATCAGAATAATTAGACTTAAATTTCATTTCGCATTTGATGAGTGGGTATCGTTATACAGTGGGGCGTCGCTGGTTTTAATGTTGCTGATTCCGGAAAATCTAGAAGACTAAAATCCCACATCTGTCGTGCAAATGGAATAAACTATCTGCCATAATATGTATTGGGTTATATGGTCTTTAAAACTTAATAATTTATTTTAAATGTCTCTTTTTGGGTTTTCTAAAGCTATAAGTCTACATATATTATACTAATATTGTAATACAAATTTTAATATAAAATTTCAAATTGTATTTACAATGGGATGAATATATAAACAACTTTATATTTAAAATTATTATTTATTTATATTTCTTAATGTTTACAATATGCTTTTATATATCATTTATATATTATATTAATTTTAGTAGTAATTTACTATTTACACAAAATGCACTTTTTTATATTGGTTTCTATTTCCCTTTATTTATATACACATATATGTATATTTTTACAATTCTAATGATAAGATTTGCAATGTATTTACATAATCTTACAATTAATTTATTAACACAATATATTACAATGTATTTACAATATGGTTAACTAATTATCTATTGCTTTATCAATGTAGGCATTAAACTAAGTATAAGATATAAACAACCAATGCAATCCAATGTGAAAATTAAGGGAATGTAGCAGCTCAAATCACCACATTGCCTACTTGTGACCACTATGAGAGTGACGTCCTGAATGTGAAAGATAGCAAAGTGAAGGTAATGTTCAAGGAAGCATCATGATCGTTGCAACAACTATAATGAAGGGCATGCCAAACATTTTCAAATCTGAGATAATCAAAGGCTCCAAAGCCCAAAAAGAAGGTCAATAAAGAATAGAGTCTTCCAAAATGGAGGGTAAAAGGAAAACAAACAAACAAAAACCTAATGCAAGTAAGGAAACTCAATAAGGGTCCCCACTATTTTATTGAAAAAAAATATGGTGGGGTTATGGCCAACAACAAGACCTTATGATGTTCCTCTTAATGAGGCCCATCAACTTGGCATAGGAAAAAAGATCATTGTTTTGAGGAGCAATTGGTGGCTTAACAATCCACTATTGGAGCTAGTGATGCAACATTGTAATGTGCATCTTGGAACATTCACTTAACGATTTGAAGCTCTCAAAGCCGACACAATTTCATGCATGTATTGTGAATGTTGTAAGACTATTTTTTCATGTTTGTGATGTATGTTTATGTTTTATATAAGCTAAATAAAAAAAACTAATTTGTTGGCTTCGATACACGTCTTTGAATTGTCCGTCAAATTGGATTTCATGATCATTTTTTCTTTGTGAACTATTTCGTTGGTCAATTAACATTTTTTTATACATATATGTGTATATATTTATTAGGATAATAATATTACTTGTCTTTTAAAGGCTCATCATTTCTCTTTTCCCTTCATAAAAGTACCTTGTACACATTGCAATTGTTTGTTTCAAAAAATCATACTTGCTTATCTCAAAAGTATATGCATGCTCTCTTACGTTGTAAATTATAGCCAGTATAAATCTTTAAGAATATAATAACAACAATTGAGCCTATTTCACAAATGGGGATCTTATCCCAAATGGTGTGAGGTCTAGTTGAGACTTCATATCGGGGAGATCCCATATGTGTTTGTGGTTTCCAACACCATCAACAGGTGTATAAAATTTCACTCATATGGTTATAGATTAAAAGAAATAGGAATCACAATGAGAAAGGTTCTTTAGAAAATATTTTGCATGGTCATCCATACATTTGATTGGGAAAGAGGACACAATTTATTTACCAAAGGAGTTGGTTCCTCAATGAGTGGACTGTTAGGATAGAGTTTGTTTGTGGTTGTCATGTAACCCATTAAAAATACTGTATTGTTATAATTAGTTTAATAATGTCCAATTTGTTCCATTCAATCCTATTTCCATGGATTTGTAGAGACCTGTAGTGATGTATTTATTTATTCATTAATTTAATAGAAATAATCAAAATGCAGCATGGCGAGAATAATTTCTCTGGTAAAAAATACCGTAACTAGTCCTTTTGCAACCTTTTCCTTTTGATTTCATATATCACACATATTTATCTATAGATTAATAATATTGCATGGATATGTGTTATTCGTATGTTTTTTCTTAGTCCCATAACGAGAGACAGGGAAAATCAAATTTCTCTTTTATGACTGTGCGAGTGGGAGGCTTGTAGGAGTGATGGAGGATCCATTAAGAACCTTAACAAGGTTGAGGCATAAATAAAGAGGGAGCATCCAAAACTTGATTTTTTTTTTAAGTGTCGAAACGAGTTCATCTATTAATACAGGCCAGGGAGATGGAACTAAGGTTCTATTGTGACAATCCCATCAACTGACAGGATTTGGGGTGACATGTCTTGGAATTTCTTCCATGGAAGGTCAAAGGGAGAGCATATAGAGGAAAAGCAAGGGTTATGAGGCCAAGGATGACGTGGAGGCTGATCAACATGGAAAGAGTCAATATTATGTGAAGTGATCCAATTGGAAGATGAGATTGGCAAGGGGCTCACAAGTGTTGTTGACTCCTCCCAATGGAAAATGACTTGTGTGCATTTAAAAAGGCCTTGGGATGCAAACTAACAAAAGCTGAGAACAATAGTTGACATGGATATTTTTCTTTCCCCGAAATATGTCTCTTATAGCTTTCCCTTTTGTGTGCACTTCAGAATAGGTCAGGTCATGTAAGCCCTAAATGACATGTGCTAGAGGGAAAAGAACTATGTGCCAAAAAAAGGCTGGGGACCAAGTCTTATGGTGTGGTCCTATAGCATAAAATGGTATGTAAAAAGCGTAAAAGTGTTGGGAGATATAGAGCGGGTCGCGCTTGTGGATTGACGTATAAAACTTGGTATTGGTGGCTATTAACAAAGTCTTGAGCCTCGTGGTTTTAATAAAGGTAAATCCCTCCTCTTTTTATTATTGATAAAAATTTTAACTATGGTGGTTCATTAGGGATTTTTCTAAATTTATTTCTCTCATATATATATAGATATGAGTTTTGGTGGTTCTAGTTCTTGCTTGGTGACATTAAAATGACAATTTCAAGCCTATCCTACAATAGAATAGTAAAAAAGGTGAAGGCCAGGTACATCAGTTGGTATAGGAGAAGATCCTACATCTTCTTGAGGAACAATTGATTGACCATGATGCACAAAATTGGATGAGGTGCCAAATGAGGCCAGACATGAAAAAGGCTTGTAAACAGTGCTAAAGGGATGTATTCTATGTAGTCTTTGGAAGATCAAATGTTGAGCCATGAAAGCTACTAATAAAATATAACTTGAAACCAATGATGTAAGAAAGGAAGAAGAAGAAGTTGAAAATCCCATAGAATCTATAATATTAAAGAAAATTCTAGGATATGTCATGAAGGCAAAGCCTAATTTATGTTCTTATACTGGAAGCATGAATCTATAGGATCTCATAGACTAGATTATAGAGATGGATAAGTTCTTTGAATATAAGAGATGGATGAGAAAAATAAATTCATGTTTGATGTCACCAAATTGAAGGGACATGTATCTCTATGGTGGAATTGTTTAAAGGTTGAAAGGATAAGGAAGAATAAGTATAAGGTTAAGAGTTAGGATATAATGGTTGTGAAGCTCAGAGGAAAGTTATTTCCAAAGGATTATCACTATAAATTTATTCAAGTAGATTCAAAATATCGAGCAGATATTGATGACTGTGAGGAACTATACATAATATTTTTATAAGGTGAACATCAGGGTTGGATATGTGCAAGAGTCTATAGAGAAGAAAACCATATATATTCATGGTCTCAGGTTGGATAGCCAAGATGAAATTGGTGTTCTATTGCCAAAATAGAAGAGTAAGCATATCAGTTAACTTTGAAGGTTGAGGAGAAGCTTGCAAGAAATAATTTTGGTGAAGGGAAAAGTATTGCAAGAGGAAGAGGACAACATTCAACTAGAGAAAGATATACAACATATAAATAAGGATCGATTAGCTCAATTCCACAACGACAATAAGAGGGAGACTTTAGAGATTAAATATCACTTTCCAGAGGATGAGGAAGAGGAAAATGAAGAGATATTCATTTCTACAAGTATGGCAAGCTTAAATTGGGCCTAATGGTTAAGAGCATGTGTTTCCTCCTAAGATGTCACAAGTTCAAAACCAAATGGGGGTATAGTATGTATGCCTTCGTAGATTTAACAGTCAAATCGTTGTGCCGAGGTGGGTTCATTGTCTCACAAAACAGCGGGTCTCATACACCAATTTGGTGTCTCGCTTGATCGTGACCTTAAAATTTCACAATAATAACAATAAAGATATGTGGCATATAAATGTCCAGAAAATAGAGATGCAGGCTAGAGAAGTGTTTTTGTTGCCCCAATAGAAGAAAGGGAATGAAAGGTATAGGAGGAATAAAATGTGCCAGATATAGGAGAGTATTTATTCCTTAAGAAAGTGTTGTTGAAACTAGAGAAGGAAGTTGTTGAACCGTCCCATAAAGAATTTTTCAGGACTGCTTGCAAAATTCAAGGAAAACTTTGCATGGTGATTGATAGTGGTAGCATAGACAACTTGGTGTTTATAGAAGTGGTGGAGAAGTTGAAATTGAATAACGTAAAACACCAAACACCTTATAAGGTGTCATGGCCTCAAAATGTTCAACGACTATTGGTCAATGAACAGTGTGAAGTGGAGTTGTAGTTAGGCAGTTATAAGGATAAAATCCTGTCATTAGGGGAATTTTGAGGTCTAAAATGGGCCTCCTAAGGAAATTGTATAATCAAAATTCACTTTATGAGAACCAATCACATTCTAGGGGATGGCATCATCCCTAATGGTTGAGGTGGCATTGCTTGAGTTAAAGGTACTTATTTTTCACATTATCAATGGTGGATAAAAATTCATGGTTAATCATGGTAGTGCTCTAAGTAATTTTCAAGTCATAAAGTAAAATACTCATAATAAATGGCATTTCACATTTTTTGAATAAAGTATTATAATTGTCATTTCATATTTTTCGAAAGAAACAATGCATATCTCTATACAATCTTAATTTATTTACAAATATATATAATAATTAAATAAATAATAAATTATAGTATTTTTATATAGTATATTAATTACATTTTATTATATAATTTAAATAATACAATTTTTAATTAATAGTATATTCTATAATTAAGAATTTATGAATTTATATTTATATTTTATTTTGAGTTATTTAAATACAAAGGACAAATGCATTAGTTGTGTAATCATAATGACTTTTTCTTGAAAAACTCGTTATTATTTATAGTCACATCAATGCAATTTTTTTTTATTAATTTTATTTTGGTACGATTTTTTAATTGAATTTAACCATGGTTACATTGATTTTGATTAAAAAAGTGAATTTAAAATTCATAAATCTTATTTTATTGGTTTAGCTATTAGTTTATTATTTCCTTATGAGGCCCATTTTAGACCTCAAAATTCCCCTAATGGTGATGTCATTCCCATGGAAGTGTACCATAATATATTAGGTAGACCATGGAAGTGCGACAGAGGTGTTGTGCATTATGGGAAGAATAACATTTACAAACTTCAGAAGGATGGCATCAATCATACCTTGTTTCCATTGGAAGAAGAGGGGACATCATAAAACAATGATTCCAAGGCATTGTGTTTAAGTGGGAAAGAAATTAAGAAGGGGAACGAAAGGTACATGAAGCAGAAAATGTACCAGGGATAGGTGAGTCTTTATTCCTTAAGAAAGTGTTGTTAAAACTAGATAATGAAGTTGTTGAACCAACTAATACGAAGGCATTGTTCAGGACTAGTTGCAAAATTCAAGGAAAATATTGCAAGATTGTGATTGATAGTGCAAGCATGGACAACTTGATGTCTACAGAAGTGGTGGAGAAGTTGAAATTGAATAATATAAATCATCCAACACCTTATTAGTTTTCATGGCTTCAAAAGGGTCATTGACTATTGGTTAATGGGCAATGTGAAGTGTAGTTTCAGATAGGTAGCTATAAGGATAAAATCATGTGTGATATCACTCCCATGGATGTGTGCCATAATATCTTAGGTAGACCAAGGAAGTGTGGAAAAGGTATTGTGCTTGATTAGAGTAATAACAATTATAAATTTTAGAAGGATGGCATCAATCGTACCTCATTTCCATTGCAAGAAGATAAGACATCCAAAAAAAATGATTCCAAGGCATTGTTTTTAAGTGGGAAAGATTTTTTGCAATATATGGGAGAGAATGAGGTGAGTTCTTCTTTAGTTTGTAAACCCAAGGTAATTCTTACTTCCACTACTATAAATGATATTCCTTCTGAGATTCAAGATATGTTGAATGAACATAGTGATATCATATTGGATGACTTTCCTAATGAGTTTCCACCTACGAGAAGTATAAGTCACCATATTGACTTGATACCATGAGAAATTTTACCAAATAAAGTTTCACACAGAATGACCCCTCAGGAGAATGAAGAAATCATAAAGCAAGTAAATGATATTCTAGATAAAGGTTTGATCAGAGAGAGGCCCAATCCATGTTTAGTGCCAACAGTGATGAGCCCTAACAAATATGAAGGTTGGTTCATGTGTACAAACTCTAGATAATTGAACAATATCATAATGAAGTACGGATTTCCTCACCTCATATAGACGATTTTTTGGATTGTTTGAGTGGTGCTAGTTTTTCTATAAGATCTATCTGAAGAGTGGTTATCATCAAATCAGGACTAGAGAGGAAGATGAGTGGAAGACAACCTTTAAGACCAATGATGGGTTGTATGAATGGTTGGTCATGCCATTTGGGTTGTCCGATGTACCAAATATTTTTATGAGAGTGATGAATGAGGTTTTAAAGGAAATCATAGTGAAATTTCTAATTGTACATTTAGATGAAATTTTGGTTTTCATCCAGTCTAAAGAAGATCATTTTAGGTATTTGAGGTATGTGTTAGAGAAGTGGCAACAAGATAAGTTTCTCATTAGTTGGAATAAATTTTCATTCTTGAAGACATAGTTTTTATACTTTTTCTTTTTCATATCCAAGGATGGTTTGAAGATGGATCTTGAGAAGGAAAGAAGTATTTTTTATTGGTCCTCTCCTAAAATTGTTTCTTAATTTAGATGTTTTCATGATTTGGCTACTTTTTATAGGAATTTCATCGGGAATTTCAGCAGGATGCATGCTCCAATTGTAGGGACAACAAATAAATATAAACAACCATTCTAGTGGATTTTTGAAGTAGATAAGTCTTTCAATTATTGAAGAAGAATATCACATAATAGTCTGTGTTAATCTTACCATATTTCAGTAAACCTTTCCAACTGAAGTGTGGTGCGAGTGGAGAAGAAATTGGTGTTGTGTGAAGGAAAGAAGAAAAATCTCATTCCTTATTTCAATGAGAATTTGAACAAGTCAAGGAAGAAGTATACTTCTTATGGCAAGGAATTTTATGTTGTGGAACAAGCTTTAAAGAAATGGAGGCATTATTTAATTTCTAAAGAACTTGTTTTATATATAGATAATCATGGTCGTTGTAAAATCATTAGGAAAATTTTAGCCAATGCTCATGATATAGAGTTGCCACCAGGGATTGGAACATCTATCTTCAATATTGCATACATATACAAGTATCTTCTAAGACAATAACTGTAGAAAATGGCTGATAGTGTACCAAAAAAAATCCAGTGTCATAAATAGTTACCCACAACAAAGCCTTTGTAGCTAGAGAGGATTTTAGACAAAGGACTAATTATGAAGGTCCAGATCAAGGAATACTACGGGTATTTGGTCAAGTGGAAGGACCATCCAGTAGTTGATGCAACTTGTATGACTACAACATGACTACAAAAAAGTGCTAGAATGATCTAAGACCTCATGTGTAGGATCCCATAGATTTTTTGTTCCTTTGGAGTATTATGTAGGGGCATCCATAAAACCTATTGACTGAGAGGTCAAAATTTCCTTACCATAGGAGTTGGTACCTCAATGAGCAGACTTTTAGGATAGAGTTTATTTTTGGTTGTCGCGTAACCCATTAAAAATACTGTAATTTTATAATTAATTTAATAATGCCAAAATTGGTCCATTTGTTCCTATTTTCATGGATTTGGAGTTACCTTAGGTGATTTATTTATTCGTTGATTGATTTAATAAAAATAATCAGAGTGTGGTGTGGCAAGAATAATTTTTCTAATAAAAACATATTGTAGTCAATAATTTTGCAACAGTTTCCTTCTGAATTCACAGATCACACACATATAGTTGTCTTTTAAAAATTATTGTAGGGGTTTGTGCTATGTTCGTACTAATTTTTGGTCTCATAACCAGAGACAGGGACAATAAAATTATTATTTTATTATTGCACAAGTGGGAGGCTTATAGGAGTGATGGAGGAGAGATTAAGAGAGTTAACAAGGTTGAAGCCGAAATACAGAGGGAGCATCCAACACTTAGTTTTTTTTAGAGAATGCTGATAGTAGTTTTCCTTTTAATAAAGGTCGGGGAGATAGAACTAAGTTTTTTTTAGGACAATCTTGTCAACTGATAGGAGTCAGGGTGACGTGTCCCAAATAGTCTTCCCTAGAAGGTCAAAAGGAGATCACATAGAGGAACAATCGTGATGATGAGGATCTAGGCTAACGTGGAGTATGCTAAATGTGGAAAGAGTCAAGATGATGTGGGGTATTTTTTACTCCTCTCAGAGGAAAAGGAATTGTGCACTTTTAAAAAGGCCCGAGGAAAATAAATAACTGGAACCAAGAATGAAATTTTATCGGGATAATTCCCATTCCCCGGAGTCTATCTCCTGGAGGTTTCCCTTTGTGTGCACTTTGGAACAAATTTGGGTGACATAAGCATGAGATGACATGTCCCTATAGAAAAAGAACTGTGCACCAAGGAAAAGGTTCAGGACCAGGTCTTGTAGTGTGGTTGTGTAGCATAGAGTGGGAGGAAAGTATAAAATAATTGGGAGATATATAGTGGGTTGTGCTTGTGGATTAACATATAAAACTTGGTCGCAATGGCTATTAAAAAAGGCTTAAGCCCATTCGTTTTAATAAAGGTGAGTCTCTCCTTATTTCATTATTGATAAAAGGTTCAATTGTGGTGGCTCTTTCAGTATTTGGTTATATTTCCTTCCCTTTGGTTTATAGTAGTGGAGGTCTTGGTGTACACTTTGGACATAAAAAGACATATGAGTAGCTGAAGCATCTTTACTATTGGTCAAATATAATGACTGATGTGTAGAAATTTGTGAGCATATGTATAATTTGTGAGCATGCAAAAGGAAAGATCCAAAATATAGGGTTGTATACACCATTACCAATTCCAGACAAACCATGGGATTTGGTAAGCATGGGCTTTGTATTGGGTTTACCAAAAGCTAAAAATGGTAATGATGCATTTTTTTTTGTAGAGTACACATTTTCAAAAAATGGCCCATTTCATCCCCTATTTTAAAACTATCAATGTTACTCATGTTGCTAATGTTTTATTTAAAGAAGTAGTGAGACTGCTTGGAGTTCCTAAGATAAATGTTTCATATAGGGATACCGAATTGTTGGGGAATTTTTGGACAAATTTATGCAAGAATGTGGGGATATAATTGAGCTTTACCGCAGCCTATCACCCTCAGAAAAATGGTTAGACTGAGGTAGTTAATATAATTTTTGGGTATATCTTGAGAATATTGGTTCGTGTTGGAACAAGGTCTCCTAACAAGCTGCGAAACTGGTCCATTTTTAATATGTTTTATTATATTTAGTCTAGAACAGGGGTTTTGGGGCAGTTCAAAGCCCTGAAAGCATTATAACGGGTGAAAGGGTCAACTAGGGGTCCGAAAACCATGGGTTGCAGACCATAGGAAAGTCTAGGATAGACTGTTATAAATAGAGATGCATTTTGTATTGTAAAGGATAGGAAATGATGAGCTATTTATGAGATATGTTGTTTACGCTATCTATTTGGGTTTTGGAGAAAAGACTTCTACTGGCTGTGTGCACGGAGATCCAAGTCTAGCTGTGTGCGGACCCTACTGCTATGTGCGCAGGTTGGGAAGGGAATTGTAAGGAATAATTGATGAATGAATGAATGTGAAAGATTGTTAGAGAACTGAATCTGTGAGTACTGTTGTGTGAATTACTAATAATTTATGTATTGTATGTTTCTGTCCTTAAGCTATGAAAGATCTGTGTATTGCATTCTTGGATCTAGATCTGTTATGTTTTGTTTATGTCAGGATCCCTCAAGCCAACAAATGGTTTTGTTGCTAGGACCGAAAGAAGTTTGAGAGAGGAATCGGGTAATGACAAGATAATACTGGAAGCCTAAAAGAAAATAAATCAAAGACTGGTTCGAAAGACAGATCCAGGATTTCACAGTAAAATAAAATCGCAGTGAAAAGTTAACGGCGGAAAGGTGGAAAAATAGGTACGTCCTTACTGAAAGCTACGAAATGTTCTTTCTGACCTTTGCAATTGAACTCTAGGAGTGGCTGGCTAGACTGGTGGAATTCTAGAAGTGCTGGAAGGATGAGTGGGTCACTCAGTGGACCCTAGAATTGCTGGAACAACTGGAAAAAACTGATAATACTATCACACACACAGTGGATCACTAGGTGGATAGTGTGCTGGGAGGATTTATGACGGAATTTTCCATTGATCAGTTTGTATCATACTCTGAGGCTAAATGACGATTCTTCAAAGGGTTCCGAGGAAAATTTCTGAGGACATTACTGTTGCTGATCAAGAAACTGTTGTGTGAAAAGAGCAGTCTATGTAGTCATACTAACTTAATAACCTCGAATCTAGATGGGAGCGCAACGCGCAGTGGTAAATACTATCAAACCAACCTTGACGGAGGGAGATCCACTTATAATCTGTTGCAAGAACCAGCTGCACAAGATCCCCCAAAGACATCACCGCCTAGGCTGCTCAAAGATAATAATTCACCCATACCACCATCTCCCTTAGACAGTGATATGGTTGTGCATCTAAAAATTCCTACCTTCAAGGGGGTAGGAGATGAGGATACAGATTAGTTTTGGTTCATGGAAGACTTCGTCTGGACTGTGCAGAATGTGGCGAGTGACATAATAAAGAGGCTGCAGTTGTCTTTAGCCTTTGAAGACAAAGCCCTGGACTGGTATATGCAATACATCGCCCAGAATGAGAACGCATCCATTCAAGATATCAAAGATTCTCTGAAGCAACAATTCCGAAAGCCGAAATCTTATTCCCAGCTGGTAGTGGAAGTAAAGGACTTAAAAAAAGGTGCGTTTGATTCAGTATGGGAGGCTGATCAGTGACTGAAGAAGGCGATCAGGGAAGGAGTGTTAGAATATGATGATATACAACATACGGAGTGGTTCATCGCTATGTTGCTACCTCACCTATGCACGCCAATGAGATATGAAACTAGAAGCTGCACCCCGGGAGGATACATCGGCATGGGTACAACAGATCCAAGAACAACTTGGGGCTATGCATATGGAGATATAGAACCTACAAAAGGAGTGAGGAAAGGACAGTTGCATAGATATCCAGTGCATACGATGCCGGGT
The DNA here is from genome assembly GCA_034641835.2 of Pinus albicaulis. Classification (NCBI taxonomy): domain Eukaryota; kingdom Viridiplantae; phylum Streptophyta; class Pinopsida; order Pinales; family Pinaceae; genus Pinus; species Pinus albicaulis. The sequence goes on along the minus strand of CM076574.1, from coordinate 70,390,692 downwards.
GTCTGGCCATACGAAGGATCAGTGCCCTCTACTGACGAATTACATCCAAGAAGGACGACCTAGTCTGATATGCCTAGGGGAAAGTAGGGAGCCTATCTTATTACAATCAAGTTCAAGTGGACCTGCGCTATGGTGTGATGATTTTCGGGTAGCAGGACTACATGATACAAACCATTTCCCTCGGCTAGGTGCGCATGTCCCAGAACTAAAGAACAATGGTGCCGATTCTGCTAATCAGTGGAACATGAAAAACAAAATTGTCGTACTTATGACTTAATGATGGATCGTGGGAACTTATATAGGATACAATCAGACCCTGTGTTGCCGAGAATTTCTGCGCACTTTGGAGGATCGCCGGCCAGAGGTAGAGGAGATCAGGGGGGAAGCACAGGATGAGGACTCGGACAACTAATCTATTATAAATATGGAGAGATAGGGCACTTTGCTAGAGAATGCCAAAATCCCACCAATCCATCGTGTAAATATTGTAGGCAGCTTGACCATGAGGTGGAGGATTGCCCAATTTTAATAGCCAAGATGAAGGAAAAGCAGCCCACCCCAATGCAGAATGTACAAAGAGTTAAAACCAAGCTGAGGCAGGCGGATCCAGGTGTAAAATTTATGACACGGAGCGGGCTAGTCACCCAGGGAATCAAAGAGGGGCTTGCCTCTCAGGAAAGAGTACACTTCGAGGAACAAGCACCACTGGCCACCTCCGCACAGCTGCCAAGGCAACCTTAGATAGAGGAAGGAGTTAAGCCCTTTTTAAAAGCATGTCTGAAGGTGCTATGAAACCCAAGCACTACTGAATAACTGTGTAGCTCGGCCCAACTTGATCCCTGAAACCAAGGATGTACACAAACTATACAACTATAATAAATGCACCAGAAGAGAGATGTGATTAACTGCACATATCAGTGACTATGAGATGGATCAGGTTATCTTAGATCTTGGATCAAACGCAAATGCATTACCAAAGCAGACATGGCAACAAATGGGAGAGCCAAAATTGGAATGGTCCACCATCCAACTGCGAATGGAAAATCAACAAAATATCATCCCTCTGGGTAGGTTACCAAAAATTATGGTTGACATCGTAGGGTTAAGGGTCCTAGCTGATTTTGAAGTCATAGAAATTATGGAAGACGCGGACCCCAACCCTGCGCTCCTCAGATTGGACTGGGCAATAGATATGAGGGGTGTCATCAATCTCAAGAAGCGCAGCATGGTGTTTGAAAACAAAGGTATGTGTGTCATAGTACCATAAGATCCAGCAGAGGGTGTGCGGTATACAGATCTAGCCTATGAGAAGGAGGAATTAGATCACATTTATAAATTAACTACGTAGGATGAAGATCAGGTTAACCCCACATATGAAGGAATGCTCTGCTGGGAAAGGGATAGTGAATGTTTTTCTGACTCTGATGAGGAGCTGGAAAATTGGCAAGGTCGGTTACACGAGGTCTCGGCGCTTCGATTTCTTCAAACCATTATGAATTTTCATCATATCTCTACCACGGAAAGAAACCTTCCCTACCAAGAGAATGCCAATGATAGTCAGAAGCCTGTTGAACCTAAGATTCCCATGGAATGTAGGCTACGAGCACTACCACTAACACTATGTGGAGCACCTACGCATGGACTGGTATTCTTCAATCAGGGCACGTATTAGAGTAGGGTGATCCTGCGCATAGGGCCCCAGTTGCTAGATGGGCTCCGAGGTTATTCGACCTACGTAGGTAGATACTTTCTGACATGCAACACTCAAGGGGGCGATCGAACCTTGCCTGGAAAAACTTTATGGGGTACCATTGACCTAGGCATGCATTGGATTACGAACCTGCCTGCACCCACGTGTAAGTGGGAGAATTTGCGAACACCTTAAGTAATAAATGGCATGAGGACGCATGACACAACCCTACTATTCAGGGATGTCCTATCCAAGGGCGAAGCGCATGGCTCGAAAAGATTTATGGCCAACTAGCAGCAACACCTCGCATCGACCTTAATTCAGGGTACGACATCCATGCATCATCCATGGTCTAAAATTCTGTGGACATGACCTCGAGCATAAAGGAAGATCGTTAGCACATCCTGATTTGATAAGAAAAGAACCTTACAAATACGAAAAATAGGCGACAGATCATCAATGCAGCCATTTATGGTAAGAACGATCTGAATGATCGATGGTACGTGCCACGAACAAGCTACTTCACCATTAAATAGTTCTGAACGGTGTGCGAATGGTTGGAAGACTTTGCACCTAGCTATTTATTCACCCTAAAACATGCCCCTGCTATCTGCATACTGGTTTTTTGTACTTTTTCTCTGGAATGCCTATTTTCTTGTTACTAAGATGGACCCTGACTTGCCATAGGACCTGGTCTTAGGTTGCTCAGTAACTAGAGATATCATCTTAAGAGAGTCTTGGAATGTTGAGTGCAGTCATAGGTGTGAGCGCTGGCTCCCAACAGAAAGGAGTATCTGCGAGCCACGCATAGGAGGAACGCTATGATATAGGGACATGCTATGACTTCTCCGCAACTTTAGAGCACCACCCAACAGAAGAAATGTGTGTTCACTCCCTCACATTGCGCTAGTCAACACCCATGATCCAACTAGTACTAGGGACATCTAAATAGATTTAGCACAGCTATCTCACACAGAGCTACAAGGATTGTACACTAGAGTGTTGCACGAAGTTCACCACTATGACCGGGCCATGCAACAGCAGTATGACATACCACCGGAAGTACAGGACCATGGGATAGTAGTGGTTATAGATGGAACGCATATTATTCAGGAGCATCTGATACAAGGCACACAATTGGTCAAAACAGCTACACAACTATGGATGGCAGTGTGGCACCATTCCATGCTTCAGCATATCCAGACGAAATTACAACAGGCGAAAGCTACTCTGGACCAAGTCAGAGCCTCCTCACCCTCCATTGCTTCCACGCAGCATTCAGCCATCTTGGACAAGATTGAGAACCTTCGCCACAACAAGCATGTCATTCGAAAATGATTGAAACCATGGGCCGACACCACACTTCAACTCATCGAAGACACTCATCTGCCATTGCGTGCCTCCACCGGCTATTAGAACGAGTTATTGCAGCTCCAGATGGCCCTACCTCCCTGACATTGGTCAAAATTGTGCAACGAGCTGTGGCCCAGAGCAAGGAAGTGCTCCCACCACTCCTCCGTACTCTGGCTACCTTGCGTATGCACATCGAAGCCGCACCACTGCAGTGACTTGGGACAAGTCACAAGATTGTGTTGGGGGACTGTTGGAATGGGTTCTCCTAACAAGCTTCAAAACTGGTCCATTTTGAATATTTTTTATTATATTTAGTCTAGCACAGGGGTTTTGGAGCAGGTCAAAGCCCCGAAAGAATTGTAACGGGTGAAAGGGTAAACTAGGGGTCCGAAAAACATGGGTTGCGAACCATAGGAAATTCTAGGCTAGATTGTTATAAATAAAGATGCATTTTGTATTGTAAAGGATAAGAAATTATGAGCTATTGATGCGATCTGTTTTTTAAGCTATCTGTTTTGGTTTTGGGGAAAGGACTCCTGCTGCCTGTGTACGTGGAGATCCAAGTCCAGCTCTGTGCAGACCATGTTGTTGTGTGCATAGGTTGGGAAGGGAATTGTAAGGAAGAATTGATGAATGAATGAATGTGAAATATTGTTAGAGAACTGAATCTATGAGTACTGTTGTGTGAATTACTGATAATTGTTGTATTTTGCGTTTCTGTCCTTAAGCTGCGAAAGATCTGTGTATTGCATTCTTGGATCTAGATCTGTTATGTTCTGTTTATGTAATTATGTATTAATGTTATAAAAAGCATATAACTATAGAGCTAGTTCACGTGGATGTGAATAGATACTTAATTAACTTTGCACATAACAAGATAACCAGCGAATCACAGGACCTAGCACAACTCTACTTAACTTACCCCTCCTTTCTCAGGGTGGGGAAACCTGGTTCCAGCACCCACCCATACTACTTCAGGTGAGACTTTGACCTACGCAAGCAAGTCACTGCCGAAAGGGCCAGTAGTATAGGGGTCTATTGGCAAACCTTGCACACCAAACCTAGGTCAAGAGCCCTCAAACCAACAGTTGGATACGATCCCAAGCAGTGGGATTATATGCTTTCCTATGTTGAATTATCCTATAATGATTCTCCAAATAGAAGCATCAGTTAGATTCATTTTCAAATATGTATGGGATGCATCCAAGAGGAGTGCATGAACTTAGAAACTTGGAAAGAGCGGAAAAACATATTGCAATAGGAGAAGACTTTGTTTTAGCTATGCAAGATATCCATTAACAGGTGAAATAAAAACTACAAGAAATAAACCTCAAGTACAAGACAAGATAAAATCTCAAGAGAAGAGAACAAATATTTTATGTGGGAGATTTAGTATTAGCCCATTTGAGGAAAGAAATATTTCCAAAAGGAGAATACAATAAATTAAAACTGAAGAAATTTGGTCCTTGTAAAATCCTTAGGAAATTTTTAGCCAATGATCATGATATAGATTTGCCACCAGGGATTGAAATATCTATCTTAAATGTTGCATGGCTATACAAGTATCTTCCAAGATAATAAGTGTAGAGAATGAATGGTAGCATACCACAACAAATTCAGTGGCATAAACAGTTACCCACAACAAAGCCTTTGTAGCTAGAGAGGATATTAGACAAAATACTAATTAAGAAGAGTAGGGGAAAGGAATACTATGATTATTTGGACAAGTGGAAGGACCATCCAATAGTTGATGCAACTTGGATGACTACCACATGACTACAAAAAAGTGACAGAACTATCGAAGACCTTGTGGGCAAGATCCCATGATTTTTTTGTTCCTTTGGAGTATGATGTAGGGGCATCCATAAAACCTTATTGACTGAGAGGTCAAAAAAATTTTAACATAGGATTTGGTACCTCAATGAGCGGACTGTTAGGATAGACTTTTTTTTATTTTGGTTGTTGCATAACCCATTAAAAATATTGTATTGTTATAATTAGTTTAATAATGCCAAAATTGGTCCATTTGTTCCTATTTCCATGTATTTGGAGTGGCCTGTAGTGGTATGTTTATTTTTTTATTGATTTAATAAAAATAATCAGAGTGTGGTGTGGTGAGAATAATTCTTCCAATAAAAAAATATTGTAACAAATAATTTTTGAACCATTTCCTTCTGAATTCATAGATTACACACATATATTTGTACTTCAAAAATATTGCAGGGATCTATGTTATGTTCGTGCTATTTTTTGTTCTCATAACTAGAGGCAGAGACATTAAAATTATTATTTTATGACTGCACAAGTGGAAGGCTTGCAAGAGTGATGGAAGAGAGATTAAGAGAGTTAGCAAGGTTGAGGACGAGATATAGAGGGAGAATCCAACACTTCGTTTTTTTTTACAAATAATTGATAGGAATTTTTCTATTAATAAAGTTTGGGGAGAAGGAACTACGGTTTTTCAAGACAGTCTTCTCAATTGATAGGAGTCGAGGTGATGTGTCCCAAATGGTCTTCCCCATAAGGGTAAAGGGAGAGCACATAGAGGAACAACCGTGATGATGAGGACTCTGGCTAACATGAATTATTCTCAATGTCGAAAGAGTCGGGATGATGTGGAGTGTTGTTGACTCCTCGCAGAGGAAAAGGACTCATGCGCTTTTCAAAAGGCCGAAGGATAATAAATAACTAGAGCCAAGAATGAAATTTGATGGGTATAATTCCCATTCTCTAGAGTCTATCTCATGGAGGTTTCCCTTTGTGTGCACTTTGGAACAAATTGGGGTGACAAAAGCTCAAGATGACATGTCCAAGTAGGAATAGAACTGTTCGCCAAGGAAAATGTTTGGGACCAGGTCTTGTAATGTGGTTGTGTAGCATAGAGAAGGAGGAACATTAGGGGAATTTTGAGGTCTAAAATGGGCCTCCTAAGGAAATTATAAAATAATAGTGGAAATAATAAAATAAGATTTGATTACATCATCAAATTTAGAGGGAAAAAAGAAAAAAATACTTTTTCAATTCATATTTTGAACTTACCTTTCTAAGGTTTTACTCAAATTTCAAGCATGAATACTTCATTGGATGAAAATTTTAATTTCCCATCGAAGGAGTACCCATGTTGTGTACTTTTGATGGACTCTTCTACATGAAAAATGATAAATACATGAAAAACGTGATTGGAATCATGTTTTTTCATGTATTTCTCATTTTTTATGTAGCAGGGTCCATCAAAAGTATGCAACATGGGCACTCCTTTGATGAGAAATCAAATTTTTCATCCATCAAGTACTCTCACTTGAAATTTGAGTAAACCCTTAGGGAGATAAGTTGAAAATACGAGTTGAAAAAGTAGTTTTGTTATTTTTTTATTTTTTTATATTTTTACTTTTTTACTCCAGAAATGGTGAATCATCCCCCATGGTTAACATCATCATCTTGAATCCTATTAGTTCTCATAAAGTTTATTTTTGTTGTACATTTTTATTAGGAGGCCCATTTTAGACCTCGAAATTCCCCTCATGAGTATAAAATCATAGGGAGCTATATAGTGGACTGCGCTTGTGGATTAATGTATAAAACTTAGTCACAGTGACTATTAAAAAATGCTGAGCCCATTGGTTTTAAAAAAGGTAAATCTATCTTCCTTTCATTATTGATAAAAGGTTTGGTTGTGGTGATTCTTTGGGTATTTGGCTATATTTCCTTCCCTTTGGTTTATATATATATATATAGCTTTGGATGTGATTGTTCTAGTTCTGTCTTGGGGACATTAAAGTGACATTTTTTGGCTTAACCTGCCATAGAATAATAAAAAAGGTTAAGGCCTATGTTGAGTCAAATTATAGCCTTATAATTTTTCGATAAATTTTCAACCCGATCTAAGTTTAATTTCTTGCAGCGGCACAGGGAATTCCTACAACACATGAACATAAATTTCTTACAGTGACAAATGTTGAATAAAATTAAAGACGTATAATTCTCCAATCATAAATTGTCAACCCAGGGTAGGTAAGCTTGTGAGGTTCTATGCAAAGTATATTCAGGCTTATTAATGGAAGTGTTCATAAATTAACTATTCATATACACACCAACTAATGCCTCTTTCCTACATCAATACTTGGTAGCAATGCCTATGGAGTGGCATATATCATCCCTCTACAGCACTTAAGATTGTTGATATTGACCATGAAAAGACAAATATCAAACAACAATCAACAACTCATGCTTCTTTCCTGTACCAATACTTTAGCAGCAATGGCTATGGAGTGGCTTATAACATCCGTCTACAACACTTAGGTTTGCTATATTTATGCAAGAAAAGATAAAAGACCAACCACAATCAAGAATCCAAATTAAAGAGAATGAATCGAAACATTGATCAAATGAAAATAAATCATTAACATAAAGAATTAAATCACTTAACCAATTAAAATTTTGCTGAAAGAAATGCAGAAATAAAGCACTAGCTGTGTAGAGGAATTATTAATGCATAAATGAAACATAAATAAAACACACACTATGTTGTGGGAGTTGTGAGCGAAGGGGGCCCTCTCTCACTCACAACTCTTTCAAAAGTCAAAGAAGCTGCTTAGAAAGGTAAATAGAACATAGACTATTTTATTAATATGGAAATTACAGTCAAGTACAGTCTAATATCTTTCTATCAACAAAAATCCCAACCCAACCTCTTTTACAATATGAAATACATCTCCTTTTATATAATCTCTAAAGCCCATATTTGGCTCAAATGACTAATATAAGCTATCAGCCAACAATACATGTCTAGACTATTGAATTTAGCTTCTATTGAGTCTAATCCATGACTGAAAGAGTGGATTAGACGACTTTTGTTACATCGCTCAAGCTGTAGGAAATCTAGAACGACTAAAGGAAATGTGGTTACAAGATGAAATCTGTAAGTTCGGGTTTTTTCAAAAGCAGGCTCGAAGCAGCCAATAGGATAGTCTTCATGTGCAATGAATTCCCCACAAAACCGATGTCCTTGTTGGATCTGGCAATAAATAGAACATAGTCAATTTTTGATGTCATTGCAAGAAATCAAGGCTTCCGCCGGAAATATGGAACTGCTGCAGAAAATCTGGATATGTGGTAGGAAATTTGGAACAACTACTGGAAATCTGGAACAACTACAGGAAATCCTCTACAGGATTCCTACAATGTCTATAGGAAATGCGGAGCTGTTTTGAATCAAATCAAATCTGCACATGAGTTTTAGATCAGTTGGAGTGGTAATTTAATAAAGATAAATATAGATCAAATAATACTTCAATTTTAAGGCAAAATGACACTTATTATGTTAATTTGACATACCTTAATCTTATAGCACCCTTTTAGCTAAAACCAAAAAATATACCCGAACTAAGCATAATTAGGGGCAGAAGGAGTTCAAAAATAGGGGAGGTAAGGCCTGGGAAAGGCGTCAAAAAATAGAAAAAAATGAGACTCAGCATTTCCCCCACACCAAAACTCTTGCATGTCCCTATGCAAGAAAATAAATTGTTTTACCGTCTCTCCCTTGCAAAAACAAAAATATTTATGGATGCTTGTAAGAATGTTCTTGCAATTCTGTGTGACCCATATTTCCTTCACTAGATAGAGCTTGTTCTAAAAACAAAGTATATGTTGGACTCTTTATTTGTTTAAACTGATCTCACGAAAATATAGCACAAAGGCTGCCATGTGAATACTAAATTGCAAGGATGGTGTTATTTACTTAAATAAAATAGCCAACTTATTAAAATTTCCATAAAAATTTATGGAGCATCCTCCATCAAAAGTTTTACTTTAATATCCTCATTGTAAATATGAGTGACATGATTTAAAATCCATGTCGTTCAAAAGTAGTCATAATAATACTTTCTCATAGTGACCATCTTACCATTATCCACATCTAGTTGAAGATCCTCTTTTCTAGGCAAGGTGAGGTACCTGCACTAAGCATCCCACATCCATAAAAATAAATTATTCCAAAACGATAGAACTCCAAGGCATAACACCAAAAGTACCTGTAAAGCCATTCTCAAAGAGATATGATAATGAATTCAGGAAGACAAAAACAACCAAGTAAATCATATTGTAAAACTAACTTTAATATCACAGGCATGGCCTTACTACCAACAGACGTCACTAGCCCAGACAGGGATGCCTTTTAACCCATGAAATGCTTGTGTCCCAACTGTTAGATATAGATTCAGATTTGTCCTAGCTTGGTAACCATCTAACGACAGTTCCATTCACAAGAACTAAAAAGAAAGAACAAGTCGGCTCGTGATGAGACTTCTTGTCTTCCAGATTTTCATCTATAATTCATTACCTTGGCTTGGTGACCAGTGAGGTAGTTTCGTTCTTGTTAGGACCCATGACCATGTTAGGTCAGCTCGTAATGTGACCTCCTATCCCTAAATTAATCTATCTTAAAAAACTCTGATTATAATCAACCTTAATTAAGTTACTTAATAGTTGAGGAGGTGATTCTGCTCCTTAAGAGTACGAGATGGTGTGAAAATTTTTAATTTCCAATATTTACTAGTTGTTCCATCCACCCTGAGTACTCATTTTAAATAAAACATCTTAGATAATGACTAAAAATTCCTCAAATTGATCATGTCAAGGTTCTTGTGAAAACCTAGTTATAGTTTTGTAGGTGTGGTCCACCATAGGAATATTCGCATCAATACCTTCAAAGAGGGCCTTTAAAAAAATATTTTGGATGATAGTTATTGGTCAATAATTAAAGTCACTTCATAAAATATGAGGCATTAAGAGTAAATTTCTTCTAACAAGTCTTACCACGAGAGTGCATAATAATAGAAATTTTACAAGTTGTACTTTAGGGAATCACAATTTCAAGTGTGTTTTTATACAATTTTATTTCAAATGACATATTTATTCATTACCCTACCCTATTTTAAAGAGAGAAATATCCATTTTAAGTGTAGGAATACTTCCAATGTTGCCATGTGCATAACAAAATACTAAATATACTGACACTCAGGTTTAAAATTTAAACTTTAATGCATATTAGAGTATGAGAAACCAACTTACTTACTTGATATGGTACCAAGAATTTCTGAATGATAGAATGGGGTGTGCTAATAATTTTTTGCAACCAAGATTCAATAGGACCCACTTATTGATCACTCTACAACGCATACAAATATTCCACAACTTGATTTTTTCTCTCTTTAGATTGACAAGGATGGTCAAGGGAAATTCTAGGATTTTCTTCTTGGTGAGCTTCAACCATGGTTTTTGAACAAGCTCAAATTATAGATTTCTCCCTTAATGGTTTATGGATTAAATTTTATTCCTGAGGTAAATGTTTTGTGGCAATAGGGGAAGCTTCTAAATTTACTCCTCTCCCATCTCCAAAATACATGGCATTACATTCAGTAGGGGAGTGAGTAGGAAAAATAGGTGTTTTAAATTCATGTGCAACTTGATTATCAGAATTAGGATTTGGTTGCACAAATGATTGGGACCATAGATAAGGATAACATGGTGGTACATTATATAGGAATTTCCATTTTTGTGGCTCAGGTAACGGAGTTTTCATGGGGAATTTCCCTAAATAAGAGTCTCAAAACCGTCCTTGAGGTTGTGGTAATATATGGCTTGAGGGAGAGGTCCAATGTGGCCATAAGGTGGGGTATTGAATTAGAGGAGAATTATAAGTTTTCCATGGAACTGTAGGGTTGTGGATGTGCTGAGGAACCTGTTGGGGATAATAAATACTATTCCAAGTATTAAATGATGATGATTTTTGAGTTATACCTGGCGGTCGATTTAATTCCTTACTTGATTCCTTAAACACATGTTGAAACCCCGATAGAAATGGAAAATAATTTGTTGAATGATCCTCCTTACACTGCTTATGTTCTTCCTGTAAACCATCTAATTGTGAATTTATACAAGATTTTGTAGCTCCTATTTTTGTAGTAGATTTCAAAAATTGAGAAGAAGGTTTTCGAGAATTCTTACCAATCTTGGATACTCCTCTTGAATAGTTAATGCATAATTCACAAACATCATCATAGGGTAAGTGAAAAACATCACCTACTCCTATAAGATTTAAAGAGTCTAAAGATCCATTTTTTATTCCTTTTAGTAGGAGTGTTTTCAAGGTCTCTTTTACCAAATTCTTATGTTTTGATTTTTTAAGGTTGTATCGAAATTGCTCAACAAAGTCCTCCAAACTTTCATTTTCCCCTTGTGTTGTTCCAATAATATCTTCATCGGCCTAGCAGTAGTCTTGATATTTCTTCAAGAATACATTCTTCATGTCTTCCCATGTTTGAATTTAGTTCCCTCCAAGGCTCATAAACCATCGGAGAGCTACTGCTTTTAGAGTAAGAGGAAACACTTGCAACCTTTGAGCATTAGTACAATAACCATATCCTCTACAAAGTACTTCAAACTCAAATAAGAATGTATCTGAATCTTCATTTTACAAACCATGAAATTTTGGTAGTGCAGATGGGGGAATACTATGGATTTGTGCCACTCCTTGATCTTTGATAGGGAATTCAAAAGTAACAATGTTTTCCATTTCTTAACAAATGAAAAGAAGTTCTCCATGTACTACTTCGAGACTCCTTCATCAAATTTTCTTGCCAATTGATCAGTGAAATAGGTACATTGGATGATTGATATTAGCCTCAAAAATCCTCATTGAAAAATTCCTTGAAATACCATTTCTCTGCTTTCAACAAGCTAGTTGGTATGTCTTGTTAGCACATGGTTGAATAGATGGGGGGTGGGGGGGGGCGGGGGAGTTCTTACAGCACCCAATAAATAAATAAATAAACTTTAAAAAAAATGAATTCAAAAACTCTACTTACCAAACAATCGAGACATTGCTTTGCCAAATTTCTGATCTTTTTGGGTGCATGGGCTTTTCCCTTCATCTTATCACTTCGACTCCCCCAGTTCTGCAAAGACAAAATCAAAAAAATAAAACTAAAACACTTTTAGTAACATCCCTTAACGCCTCCTCGGAAACAGCACCAAAATGTTAAGTCAAATTATAACCTTATAATTTTCCAATAAATTTTCAACCCGATATGAGTTTAATTTCTTGCAATACCATAGGGAATTCTTGCAACACATGAACAGAAATTTCCTGCAGCGACAAATGTTGAATCAAATTATAGACGTATAATTTTCCATTCATAAATTTTCAACCTAGGGCAGGTAATATTGTGAGATTCTATGCAAAGTATATGCAGGCTTATTACTGGAAGTGTTTATAAATTAACTATTCATATACACACCAACTAATGCCTCTTTCCTGCATCAATACTTGGCAGCAATGGCTATGAAGTGGCATATACCATCCCTTTATAGCACTTAGGATTGCTGATATTGACCATGAAAAGATAAAGATGAAACAATAATCAACAACTCATGCTTCTTTCTTGTACCAATACTTTAGTAGAAATGGTTATGGAGTGGCTTATAACATCCCTCTACAACACTTTGGTTTGCTAATATTTATGCTAGAAAAGATAAAAGATCAACCACAATCAAGAATCCAAATTAAAGAGAATGAATTCAAACATTGATCAAATGAAAATAACTCATTAACGTAAAGAATTAAATCACTTAACCAATTAAAAATTTTCTATATGAAATGCAAAAATAAAGCACTAGCTATGTACAGTAATTATTAATGCATAAATGAAACAAAAATAAAACGCACATTACATTGCGGGAGTTGTGAGAGAAGGGGGCCCTCCCTCACTCACAAAACCTTCAAAATTCGAAGAAGATACTCTTAAATGTAAATAGAACATCGACTATTTTATTAATCTAGAAATTACAGTCAAGTAAAGTATGATATCTTGCTATCAACAACAATCCCAACCCAACCCCTTTTACAATACGAAATACATATCCTTTTATATAATCTCTAAAGCCCATATTTGGCTCGAATGACTAGTCTAAGCTATCAGCCAACAATATAGGTCTAGACTATCAAATTTAGCTTTTATTGAGTCTAATCCATGACTGAAAGCATGGAGTAGATGATTTCTGTTACATCGTTGAAGCTGCAGGAAATCCAGAACGGCAGACGGAAATTTGTTTATGAGAAGAAATATGTAATTTCAGGTTGTTTCAAAAGGCGGCATGAAGCAGCCAATAGGATAGCCTTCATGCGCAAAGAATTCCCCACAAAACCCATGTCCTTGCTAGATATGGAAATAAATATAATATAGTCAACTGTTGATGTCACTGTAGGAAATCAAGGCTTCTGCGGGAAATCTAGAACTGCTGCAGGAAATCCGAATCTGTGGCAGGAAATATAGAACAACTACAGGAAATCCGGAATGGCTACAATAAATCCACTTCAGAATTCCTACAACGTCTCTTGGAAATGTGGACCTGTTTTGAATTAAAGCAAATTTGCACGAGTTCTAGATCAGTTGGAGTGGTAATTTAATAAAGATAAAGCTAGATCAAAGAATACTTCAAGTTTAAGGGAAAATGACAGTTATTATGTTAATTTGACATACCTTAACCTTATAGAACCCTTTTAGCCAAAACTAGACAATATATCCAAACTAAGCATAATTAGGGGCATAAGGAGTTCAAAAATAGGGGAGGTAAGGCCTAGAAAAGGCGTCAAAAAATAGGAAAAATTGAGACTCAACAGCCTACACAAAAATATAAAGGTTTATTAAAAATGATAAGGGGTAAGGTTATAAAAAAGAGTAGGTTGGTGATAAAATGGGTATACTATAAAGGTTGGGTAGGATGCAAGTAAATATAAGTATGCATGCTTATGGTATTTTTTTAGCATATTAATTAGCTCCTATGTACATTAAGAAAAGAAATTAAAGATAGAGTCAAAGAGTACATGACCCATGGTAGATAGCATGAAATTGATATTTGTGCCATTATTTTATTTCGATCATGTATTTTGATTCCAAAATAAAACCTGAAAGAGGTTATTGTAATAACCATTCTTGTGAAGTAATTTCCAAACAAAATGTTAATGTCAAGTGTATTTTAAAGAAATATCATGATATACATGTGAATTTATTATTATTTTTTTTTTTTCATTTTTTTTCCCTTTTTCCTTTTTTCAAACTCTACCAATGAAAACCACGGTTCTCTACCACAAGCTCCTCTAGCTGCACCTAAATGGTTTTCACAATTGGAAGTTTCTTATTCCAAGCAAAGACATCTAATATCTGGTTTTCTAACATCGCTAGTGTTGGTAGTGCCTGGAATCAAGGTTTTCACTACCATATATAATATTTTTCACTATTTTTTTAAAATAATCATATATATTGAAAGATTAAAGAGCTGTAGAGAGAAGTGAAATATCGACTCACTCTAGTACCTTCATATCAGACTGCTTTTCCAACCCTTGGATAAATTCTTCTCTAGACTGGGGTTTATAATATAGTCTAAATCGATACTCATTTTCCATTAATAGTGTTCATGCCTCATCGATTGGAAAATGTTACACGGACCCACTATCAAACACAATTTTTATTTCGTAAGGCCCCAACCACCGAATGCAAAATTTACCTTTGAAATCCTTGTATCTAGAATCGAACAAAAGATCCCAATCCCTTTCTTTAAAAAAAATCTTATTTATGAACTTATCATGAAACTTTGCATGTTTTTTTTGTACAATACTCATCTAGTGTATGGCCTCCTAGTGGATTTCATCAAGATCATTAAGCTTCTCTAATTGGTGTTTTTGTGCTTCGAAAATTTCTGTCCTTATTTGTGAAGAAATTCTCAGTGTTTTAATTTGAAATTCAATAGCAAGAACAACATGTTTTCCATACACAACCTCATATGGAGTGAAACCTAGAGTATTTTCCAAGTGATTCTATAAGCCCACAAGGCTTCTAAAATATTCTCAACCCAATATTTATGGTGTTGTTACACTATATTGGTCAAGATATTTTCAAGTACCTTATTACTAACTTCAACTTGTCTATTAGCCTATGGATGGTAGGGGGTAGACATCCAAGGCTTAATCCTGAATTTCTTGATGATATTTTGAATACGATTTGAAGTGAATTGAGTTCCTTGTTCCATGAAAATTTCTCATGGTACACCAAATCAAAAAAATATCTCCTCATATAAGAAGTGAGGTATTTCTTGTTTAATTTGCCTTGGTAAATTCGTCTCCTCCACCCACTTAGTCACATAATTATTACAAACCAAGATTTATGCTTATACTTTCATGGGGAATTAATAGGTCCCACAAAATCAAGGGCTCGCTTCTAAAAGGGTTTTATCATTATCTATGGTTGAAGTGAAAATTCATCTAATTGTTTTGGCTTTCCCATCCTCTGACACTTGTCATAAATTCTAACATATTTCATGGTGTCCCTAAAAATGGTGGGCCAATATTACTCCTAGCATAGAATTTTATTAGTGTTCCTTTTGCATATAAATTTCCCCCCACAAGGATCATCATGACAAGCCTTTAAAATGTTGTAAATTTCATCTTCCTAGACACATCTCCTAATCACATGATCAGATTTGGTTCAAAACAGGTACCGTTGAATCCAAGAGTACTTAGAACTATCTCTTACGACCTTTTTTTTCTCTGTAGGAAATAGATTATGTGAAAGTTTCCCTGCAGCCAAGTAGTTAGCAATATCTGCAAACCAAGGTATTTTAGTTGATAAAGAAAACAAGCGCTTGTCTAGAAAAACATATTTTGTAGAATCAAACTTGTATTCATTATGAATTCGTGATAAAAATCCAACAACAACATTTTCCTTTCTAGGTTTATCAATAATAGTAATGTCGAATTATTGCATAAGACACAAAAATCTATTCACTCTTTCATGTATGATAAGTTTTTTCATGAGATATTGTATGGTCGAGTGATCAGTGTGAAAAAACACAAGGTATCTAGTAATTTAGTGGTGAAATTTTTTGATGGCATGGATTATAGCAAGGAATCATTTTTCTATAATTTTATAGGTTAACTCATTTGGGGTTAAATTTTTACTAATGTAATAAATCAAATATGCCTTTTTTTCTTCTTTTTGTCCCAGTATATCCCCAATGGTTGTGTCTCAAACGTTAATGTGGATGTGAAATGGTAGATACCAATTACGACCTCAGAGAATGGGGTTGGTGGATAATTTATCTTTAAGTGTTTTGAAAGCTTGTTGAAATTGATCATCCCAAGAAAATTGTGTAGTCTTTCTTAAAATATGAAAGAGGGGACATATTATCTTGGAAAAGTTTTCTATAAACCTACGAAAGTATCTTGCATAACCCAAACAGTTTTAGACATATTTCTATGTAGTAGGAATAACTAGCTTAAGAGTAATTTTTATTTTGGAAGGGTCCACTCTAATCCCTTCAAAGGAAACATGATGTCCTAACATTGTCACTTGATTAAGTAGCATCAAACACTTTACATCATTAAGAGTGATATTTATTTCTTGAAAACATATCAATACTTTCTCTAAATTCTTTAAAGCTTCTTTGAATGTATCTCCATAAATAGTGAATTCATCCATATAAATCTTGGCATAGTAATGATTTAGGTCATAAAATATAAAAAAAATAGCCCTCTAGAAGGTAGTAAGAGAATCACACAAACAAAATTAAAGTGCTCGATATGCATATGTTCCCCATGGTAAATTAAAGGAAGTCTTTTCATGATCTTTCGGGGATACTTGAATCTTATTTTAGCCACAAAATCCATCAAGAAAAGAGAAAAATTTATTTCCAGGCAAGGTTTCCAAGACTTTGTTGATAAAAGGTAATGGAAATTAATCCTTCAAATTATTTGTATCCAACTCTCTATAGTGGACACATATTTTTTATTTCACATTATTCTTGGGGAAAATAACTAAAAGAGAAACTCAGTTGTTGTTTGAAATAGGATGAATAAAGTTAGCATTCAAAAATTTATGTAACTCTTCTTTCACAATATCCCTTAGATTTGGGTTCATCCTTCTCTGAGTTTTATTGAATGGTCAGAAATCCTCCTTTAGATAGATATTATGAGTGTGGAGATTAGGAGAATTCCTTTCATATCAGTATTGTCCCAAGAAAAATCACTACTATTTATTTGAAGTACCTCTATCAATTGTGTTTTCTTTGAGGACTCTAGGTTTCCATTTATGTTAATATTATTTCTCGGATAAATCTCCGCAGCCTTGTTTTGATTCCCAATATCAATACTTGGCTAGGCTATCAATTCCAATTGTTGTAGTAGCTCAATAGGTGAGAATGTCTCCTAGAAATTGTTCCCTTAATGTTTTATCACATGGAGAGAGATGCTCATCATGAAGGTTAGTTAAAGTGGTGAAAATCGATTCATATTTCGTATCTTCCTTGAAATTAACATCCTACTCAAGGGTGAAGAGAGGTCTGGTGAGGTTTTTGTCACTATCTAAAACCATAAAGTGTTCTCAAATTCCAATGAAGGTTTGGCCAGTGGATATAGTGTAATCTTATTCGTGGGGTTCCCATGTGAAATAGTCATGTTCCGCAACCTAAAACTAATATAAGCAGTTGTTGTGGCCAACCAAGTCTCTTTATAATCAATGGATAGCCATCAAGGCTATATTTAGGCTAAATAATTATGAAATCAATTAGATATTCCCACAATTTTATGGAAAAAATTATGTCTTCCACCACTCCTTTTGTCTTAATAGTAGATTGAGTAAGGAAACTGGAGAAAAATGGGAGTTTATCTTAGGCCTGATAAGCCAATCCTTTCCATTGTATATTTGGTGATTAAATTTATGGATAACCCTATTTTGATTAGAGTGTTTTCTGTAGGGATATTTATAATATGAATTGTTACAACATGACTCCTAGGTTCTCCATATTTTGTTGTAATTACCTTTCTACATTAGTTCAGATAACTTCCCTATGACTTGGACTATTGTAGGGTCCTTTTTCCTCTCTAGTTTTTTTAAACATAGCTCCTAAACTTATTTTTCATATATAGGAACATCTCTAATGGCTTGGATCAGTGAAAGTTTCACACATAAATTCATTAACTCTCCTAGAAAATCAAACTCATATTGTACATGGGGCTTTTCCAAACTCAATCTCTAAAGGTAAAGAATTGGTTCTTTCTCAATAGGTTGATTGATCATTGCACCTTGAGTTTTAGAGGGAAGAAGTCATGTTTATGGGGAAGTATCCTCATCATCT
Organism: Pinus albicaulis; assembly: GCA_034641835.2. NCBI lineage: Eukaryota > Viridiplantae > Streptophyta > Pinopsida > Pinales > Pinaceae > Pinus > Pinus albicaulis. The sequence goes on along the minus strand of CM076574.1, from coordinate 70,372,463 downwards.
TGTTCTTGAATGATAGGAGAAGTCTTATTTTGAGGTATATTCCCAAAACTTAAATGAATATACTCACATTCCATTAACGACAAATTATGGGTTCGAACTTAAGGGTATCTCAACATTATACGCGGGTTGAGTTAATTTATTGTTTGGATTAAGCATTGATTGGGTTTGCAACCGAGGTCTTTGTTGAGTTTAAATTTGAGTGGGTTTATTTTAAGGTAGTTTAAGTTCATGCAGATAATTTTAATGTGGTTCTTGTTGTGTCATATTCCTATAACAAGAAGGTCCTCTCCATCCTTGGATCCATCCTTGATTTTCAATTTTTGGGGACACTGAGGCCAAGACATAGGAGGGTAGTAGCCAAAGGTTTGAGGAGGATATAGATATGGATCAGGGAGTTTGTTTCCAAATGATTTAGTGGGGCATGGTTTTTTTTTATGCCACGAAGAAAATTTCTTTTTTTCCTTCACTGACCACTTAAAATATAGCCTTAAGCTCAAGAAGAGAGGTGCACTCCTGAGTTGAATTATTTTTCTCACATATGTTGAATATTTCAATATTATTCAATGGGCACTCTCGAAGAGGGTGATTCTTACAACATTTGGAGTAAAGTATAGACAAGGCTAAATCATCCTCCTCCTTCTTCCTCTTGGCTTGAAAGGTATCTAATTGGGATCTTAGGGTACTAAGTATGCTAGTTTTAAAACTTTCTAATAGATTTCCTAGCCTGGATTTAGTTACCTTTATTCCACTAGGTCTATTAATCTTGGAATTCATGTCCCAATAATTTCGATTATATTTAAAACTTACTCTACAATATCATCTAAATGACTCATGAATCATGTCATAAGACAGTTGAGAAACATCACCGACGCCTATGATATTTTAGGTTTCAAGGCAGTATTCTTGTATTCCCTTGAGAAAAATGATATGCAAGGTTTCAAGATCTATGGAATTCTTCTTTTTCCTCTATAGGGTATATTGAAATCGTTCCACATAATCTTCCAAAATCTCATCATTAGCTTAGAACATTTAGAAGATATCCTCCTTAATATATTGGACCTTACAATAGTCTTAATATTGTTTTAAGAATATTCTCTTTATTTCATCCCACGTTCGAATGAATTTTCCTCCAAGCCCCAAAAACTAATGGAGAGTTTCATATTTGAAAGTTGTAGGAAACAATTTCAATTTTTTTGCATTCATGAAATAGTCATAACTACGATAAAGAAAAACAAACTCAAAAATAAATGTATCAAGGTCTTCCTTAGAAATTCCATGGAAATTTGGGAGGGAAGAGAGAGGAATATTCTTCATTTGAACCATTGGATCAGGATTTTGGATGGGAAACTTGAAAGTGATAGGGCCATGTGTCCTTCATCCATTTACTTCTTTTTATCCCATATTGTCCTCTCCTGTAGTTTTAGAGGTTTGAATTCTATTAGGTCCTAAATATTTTTTTGTTTCCTTGTTAAGTATGATTCCTTCCCATATCAGTACCTCAACTTGCAGTGATTTCCCTATTGTGCTATTCTGAAAAAAAATGGACTTTACTAGGTATCATTCCTTATTTCTAGCATGTTAGCAAACGTGGCTCCTACTGCACCACAAATTGGAGTTTTTAGAGACTTTTTATTTTTTCTATTGATGATGTTATGGTTATAATGCTCTAAATGTAGGACATTCCAAATTTAGGTTACTAAAAGGGTCAATTAAATATCACCCTTTGATCACTTCTACTCCCAATGTCATTTCCAATTTGATAGGAAAATCTAGTAATATTTAGTGCATCCCCAAAAACAACGCCAAAAATGTTGGTGTGAATACTCATATAATCATTTGGAATGGTGATGGGAATTCAAATAATCATTTAAATATTAACCGAGGGTCTATTAGACTTTTGATAACTCCATGTTGTATGCACAAGTACCAAAGTTCCTACCATTTTTATATTCTTATCCGTAAAACCTACAGGTAATATAAATTATGATCAAGATAGGTTTGACTACTAAGTTGGTTTAATCATAATTTTCCTAAGTGTTGCAATTAATTTCAACACTTATTCTTAAATACATTACCCAATTATAATAAGGGATCCTATTATTTCTAATTTTGAAAAACTATCTTTATTTTTGTAGCAGTTATGTTGATTTTGCAGCAGCAACCGTTGATTATGCAACAAATACGCAATCACCTCTACACACACCCAAAATCAATGAACATGACCCGGGAAAATATAGGAACATGAATATCATATAACACACTTAGAAATCAACACGCAATGTAAATCACATCGGTTTATCCTAATCTAAAAAGAAATTAAACATATACAATATACAAGAAAGAAATATGTAAACTATTGAAAGGAAATGGACACAAGACCTTACCTCGAACTGGCCCAACTTAGGGGTCAACCTATGCCCAATATTTTAAATCACAAATGCAAGTTCAACAAATCAAATACACATCCACGAGCATATATATTAATCAGAAATAATATAACTGAGTGGAAAATCATTGTTCTTCTCTACCTTTAGACATACATATTTATAAATGGCAGTGGAATATAAGCCCCAATGAAATATTCTAATTTGAGAGGCTATATTATCCAAAATAATTCACATCATAACTCACAAATTCTAAATAAAACTAGACATAGTGGAAAGTAGCCTGCAATATTGATAACCGTTTGAGAATAGCTATGTTTAGCCTCTATGATGCAATGATTGTTGTGTTCCAAGTCATTTAGACTGGTTTACCATGAATTACATGTGAGCTCATCAAATGGTGATCACCCTCTTAGGTCTTTAGAGAGAATTTAGGAGATATGTGAATGTTGTATTGGTCGCGAGAAACTTTCAAAATCACATGAATAATAAGTCTTAATGAATTTGAAATCTGGAAAACGACTTGTCCACTTGTTCCAATTTCATAGTTCTCTAATAGTCTTTGGATATGCCACTTGTTCCCTACAAATCATATGTGTCTTCATCAAAACATTTATTAGTGTGCTTTGGACAATTTGTAGATAAGTGCCTTGTTTATTAAAACATAAATTATGGTATAAAAATACCCTTATATTATTCTCTAACTATAATATCAAGCACAAATTATAATACTAATAAGCATTCTTTATACCTTAGTCTTTCATGCTAGACTTTAGGATTTTAAATATTCTTTCAAAAGAAAAGAGGAAAAGTCAACCAAAATAAGGTGGATTATTTTGTAGAAAAAAGGTTCATTTTGGAGCTCATAATCACCCCCTTGTTGACCTTGATGCATGTACTACTACATCTTCGTACTCCCCTTTAGAAATTCCTTCATGCACATCACTCCATGAGTATGATGGGTGGCCTAATTCTCCCAATTAATAATGCCAAAGGAAACATTTCAGTTCTCACCAACGTATTCATTCGTCCATTTCATCTAAATGGATAGGAACTTGGTAATTCCTAGTATGAAACTAGAGGATTGGAAAGTAAAAGCTTTGTCCTATGCATGAGGCTCCATATTTTAATATATAACTGGCACAAAGAGTAGCAAGATGTTTTGGAAGACCATTCCATATAGTTTGAGTGATAAGTAGATCATTACAAGTCTTGGCTATAGTCACCCCTTGATACTCTGTAACAGAAAACCATATGAAAATTCATGGTTTTTCCTTTTTTGAAAGGATACATCCATCTTTGTTACACTTATTTGTAAGAAGTAATGCATATTCATGGGTTTTTCTCCATATAATTTCATTAATATGTGAATGCAATAATGGTACTCTTTATTGTAATGCCCTTTACATGTAATGAACTTTTGCACAAAGTATGCGATGTTACACCACAAGGGCTGAAACAATTTTATTTTGAATCCCTACCTCAAGTCATATAATGATAACAGATCTTCCATGAAAAGAGACTATACCTCATTGGAAATATTCAGATTTCTATGCCATTTCTCACCAGTCAAAGGAATCTAAGTGCTTGCTACCAGCAATTCTTCATTTATAGGTGTAGTGAAATTTTGGACTAGGGCCCTATCTCCTTTGAAATTTTTAGAAAAATCCAAAGTGATTTGAGTATCACACCCCTTGAATATATCTAGGAACATAATCCATTCATCTTGAACAAAATGATCCCACACGGCCTAGTTTTTTTTAATTTCTTTGACATCCTCTAGTTCAATATGCACTACTGTAACTCCCATGTTTCTAGGTGTTCCTATGACCCTTACTAGGTTAGCAAAAATACTTTTGTATACCCACATTTTCCCACTTTGTATTACCTATGTTGAATCCCCTATTATTTTTGGGGTCGATTTTAAAACCATTACTTGTAATGCCAAATCATCTAAAGTTGTATTTATTTTTTTGTTGCTCCTATTCATGTCATAATAATTCCATACCATTGATCATGTGAAGGCATGCTAAAAAACCATGTCTCGTGCTACAAAACCTAGCACGAGCTATAAAACAACCATTTTCTACAAAATTATGGTGGAATGATAATATTGCAGGTGGCTTGAGTTTATTATGGTTTCGCCAATACCTTCGAGTAATGATAGAGGTATATGATGATAGGGGTGTATAAAATTTCACTCATATGGTTATAGATTAAAATGATTAGGAATCATATCGGAAAAGGTGGTTTAGAAAATATAAAGGTTTATAGTAGTTTAAAAATGATAAGGGGTAATTTTATAAAAAAATATTAGGTTGGTGATAAAATGGGTAGACTATAAAGGTTGGTTAGGATGAAAGTGAATATAATTAGGCATACTTATGGTATTTTTTTATGATGTTAATTAGCTCCTATGTATGTTAAGGAAAGAAACTATATATATAATCAAAGATTACCTAACCGACGGTAGAGAGCATGCAATTGATAGTTGAACCATTCTTTTATTTCAATCATGTAGTTTGGTTCCAAAAGAAAACCTCAAATAGGTTATTTTCATAGTTGTTACACCAAATTTTGGTCATCTAACCTGTTACTATTAGATGGACTAAATTACACCATGTAAGACCAATTTTACCATAGTAAAATTTCTTTCACTATGAGAAATAATTTAACAAACCATAGTCTATTAAATTACTTCTGGTCTAAAGAGGAAACCCCATGAGGAATAATTAAATAAATCCTTATTTGTTTGATTTCCATCTAGGGATAATTAACTAAACCACTGTTTAATTAATATTCCTGGTCATATTTAACCCAAAACATGAGAATTAATTAGATAAATTATTATTTATCTTATTATTCTCTAGGAATAATTATTTAAATATGTTGACACCTAATCCTAAGGGGTTGGGTGAGATTGTATATTATTGTAATTTAGTAAATAAGGAAGGCCAAGAGTCATTTGGAAGTGAATCCCAATAGCCTCACCTCCATGTATAAATACACACACAATCTCCATCCAATATACATTGAGTTTTGCAGAGTTACCTCCTGGTCTGACATGATATCAAATCTAGTCCCATTTTTGGCATTCCTGCCTTTGGTGTAACTCCCTCATGCTATACATTGTTGCAGATTGTCATTGTGCATTTATTTTTATGTCTTATTCATTTTTCTTATTACTCCTCTGCCATTGATGTAATTCTGGAAAATTCTGCAATTTTTTTTACTTCAAGTTCTGCAATTTTTCTGCACATTCTGTCTATAATTTCTGCTAATGTGCATTTTCTGCTGAAATTTTGAGCACAATTAAATTTATTGTACATTTTTTTCTCATTCGCTATGAAAATCACCTCTCTACTTACACGCTCACCCATTCCTCATAGCACACTTGTTCTCTACCTTACCAGCACCTGTTCTTTGTTCACCTCGCCCTCGCCCCTCATCCTACCCTCCCTTTTCGCACCCTCACCCCTCGAACGCATAGCGACCCATCACTCTCACAAACCCTCGTCCTCACTCAATCTGCCCCCTCACATTTCTCATGGCCTCTCGGCCTCAGTCAACCCGCCCCCTCACATCACTCTACCCTCTCCCTCACGCTCTCCCCACCCGAACATCTGCACTCACCCTCCCCTGACCCCTCACCCTCAGCTCACCTACACTCACTCTCACCCGACCCCTCAACCCCTCCCCTCTCACTCTTCCTAGCCACCCTCTCCCCCTCACCTGAATGCACCCCTCCCCCTCTCGCTCTTCTTTCCCCCTCACCTGCACTCGCCCCCTCCCCTCTCGCTCCTCCCACCCCCTCCCCTCTCACTCCTCCCTCCCACCCACTCCTCCCCAACCCACCCCCTTACACGGCTCCCAAAACTGCCCCTCCCATCACTCTCCCATTTGCATTTCTTTCCTCTCTGCATTTTTTATTTTTTCATTTTACACAATTTCCCCTCCCTTAGATAACCCACGCACCCACCCCCCCTCCCCGAGTTAAAACCTCCCCACATAAACCCCCTAGTTAAAACCTCCCCTAAATAAATATTTCCCCAGTTAAAACCTCCCCCAGTTAAAACCTCCCACAAATAAATCCTCCCCTAATTAAAACCTCTGTATTTTTTACCCTTAAAAAAAAAAAAAATTGCAAAATTGAAACCAGAATTGATTTTTTTACCCAACAAGTATTTTTTTTCCTTCAAAAGAATGCATTCTCTCATATCTATTGTAGGATTTGTTCTCTCCAGAAAGGATAACTATCATGAATGGTCTCGGAAAATCAAACACACACTCATTTTTAATGAGCTATGGAAATGAATTTGTGAAGGAGAAGATGACCTTCCACTAGCAAAGCCCACCTTAGACAAGGAGATCGCCATTTGGGAAAACAAGAATTGCAAGGCCTATGCCTTGATTGCAACTTTCGTAAATGAAGAGGTGATTTTTCATATTATACCATTTTCAAATGCCTATCAAGCCTTGAGGAAGCTAAAATAACTCTATGCCTCACATTCAGAACTTGAAGTTGTTCAATTAATGATTAAGTTGTTCAGTCTGGAATTGAGAAATGATGATCCTCTTTCTTTAGCTTCAAAAGTAAGATCTATCATGCATGATATTAAGAGCACTGGTGAATATGTTGACATATCTCTCATAGAATATGTTAAGGCTTTGTATCCTACTTACTCAAATTATCTTGAGTCATTGCAAGCAAGTGGAAACCTGATCCGGATTTATGCAGGAACGCAACAGAATAAACATATAACCATAAATACAGATATGCAGTGGAAATAACACTTCATTTCATTAATATCAAAGAGTTGAAATTTGCTTACAGACAGAAAGGAAATAAAACTAGCTAGGGCACTGGTAGCTATCTCTGAGAAGATATGTGGCGGCTACAGGCCTCTGAACTGAGTTACAATGAGGCTCGATGGCCTATTTATTATTTAGAAACAATGGGAAATCCTAAACAGCCAAAACCCTAACCCTAGGAGATGAAGCGCCAAAACTATGGGCCCCGTTTGGGTAAATTGGTGTTTCAACTTCCCAGGGGCGTAACTTTGGCATACGATCTCCGTTTGACGCGTACCATACCTTGTTAGAAAGATATATCCGAGGAATACAAATTTGGAATGAGAAACATCAATCCAAGGACCCATGTTGCTCTCCGTTTTCCAAAAAAACGTCGTTTAGGGCCTCAAAACGGCTCCAGAAGTTTAGGACCCGAAAAACTGCTAAAAATAGTAAATTGTGTCGAAACTGAAAAACTGAAATAGACAATGGTGGAGCCCCAAGTGGAATAAGCGGGTGACCACTAATATCCACCTGGATCATTCCTCCCCCCTTAGGAAGAAATGGTCCCCATTGCGTTAAGTTCCTCCATGAGATGAGGAAATTTCTGCTGAACTTGGTCCCTGGTGAACCACTTTCCTTGGTGCAGGAGTTGGCCAGCTTTGACAACCCGATACAGTTGGATCCTCTGTTGGCGAGTGTTCTTAATTTGCATGTCCATGATACAATCTGTGGTGGCCTGTTCCATGCAGTCTGGGTTTAACTCTGTTGGTGTGAGTTGTTCTGCAATGTCCGAAGTGTCCAGTAGAGGTGGGAAGTAAGGACGAAGGCGATCCACATTGAAGACTGGGTGCGGACCAAGGAATGGTGGAATACTAAGCTCGAAAGCATTGTTCCCTACAGCCTTGGTGATGGTGTACGGCCCGTATCGGAGCGGGCGAAGCTTGCGGTGAGGTCCAGTGAGGCGCTCCTTCTGCAAATGCAGCCATACTTTGTCGCCCACCTGGAAGTTGTGTGGCACACGGTGTTGATCATGGCGCTGCTTGTACTTCGCATTGGCTCTGTCCAATATATCATGAACCTGTTGGCGGATGTGTTGAATGCGCTCGATGAAGCTACTTGCCTTGTCAACTTCAGACTGGACGTGCGCTGAATCGGCCTGAGCAGCTGCAAATGGCATGGCTACGTCAATGGGACATAGTGGCTGGAATCCCAAGCCCACCTGAAAGGGGCTATGGCCAATTGAACTGTGGAGAGCCCGGTTATAACTATGTTGTACATAAGGGAGGCTCTCGTCCCATGTGCGTGGATGCTTTGAATTGTACATGCATAGAATGTGTACAATCATTCTGTTGACGACCTCTGTCTGGCCATCTGTTTGGGGATGGAAAGCTGTGGACTTGGTGAGCTTTGTGTCCAACATTGACCAGAGGCTGGACCAAAATGTGCTGAGGAAACTGCTATCTCGATCTGATATGATAGACTGTGGGATCCCAAAGTGCACCCACACTCGTTCAAAGAAGAGTTTAGCAGTGGCTTCTGCTGTGATATTCTTCTTGCGGGCCGCCATAATGGCCATCTTCGAGAATCTGTCGACGACCACGAAAACACAGTCATTTCCCTGCTTAGTAGAAGGCAGGCCCGACATGTAATCCATGGAGATGGATTCCCAAGGTCGACTAGGGGTGGGTAGAGGAGTATATAGGCCTTGCTTCTTGATGGTCGGTTTGGCAATGGCACAAGCAGTGCAGGATCTGATGTGCTTCTCGACATCCTTTCGAAGGTTCGGCCAATAGAAATACTTATGCAGGATTGCTACTGTTTTCTCGACCCCGAAATGCCCAGCGACTCGACTGTAGTGTGCTTCCCATATCATCTTGGCACGCTCGCTTGAAGGAACACAAAGGTGTCCCATGTGACATAAAAGTGCATCTTGGAGGTGAAAATTTGGAACTTGCGTACCCCCCAAGAGTTCCTTGTAAGTTTGGCCGAATTCTGGGTCACTCTCATAGAGAAGCGGCCAATCATAAGTCTCATGCCCACAAGAGTTGAGCACAGTGGTGAGTGCCACGATCGGTGGTCGGCTGAGGCAGTCTACAACATGATTGGTGCTACCCTTCTTGTACTTGATGTTCAAATGAAACTGTTGCAGATATGTGGACCACTTCTGATGGCGATCATTCTGAAACTTCCCTTGTGTCTGTATGAACTGTAGGGGCCTGTGGTCTGTGTGGATGATTGTTTCCTTCCCAAAAATGTAATGCTTCCATTGTCGGAAATCTTGCACGATGGAGTACATTTCTTTGTCATATGTGGGGTACTTGCAAATGGTGTCAGACAATGTCTCACTGTGAAATGCCACTGTATGTCTTTGTTGAGTAAGAACTGCCCCAATAGCATAGTCAGAGGCATCTGTCTCGATCTCAAATGGTTGTTGCAAGTCTGGTAAAGTGAGCACTGGGGCAGAATAGAGGCGATTTTTCAATTTTGTGAACACCTTCTATTGAGGTTCCGACCAAAAAAATTTTGCTCTCGCTCCTCCCTTGGTGACTTGACTCAAGGGCCAAGTGATATGAGAGAATCCCAACACGAACCTCTGGTAGAAATTAGCAAGACCCAGAAAGCTGCGAAGCTCTGTTATAGTAGTCGGGGCTGGCCAATCCCGAATGACTTGGATCTTGGCTGGATCCACATGCACCCCCATTTCATCAATAATGTATCCCAGATATTGAACCTGGGTCATGCCAAAAGTGCACTTCTCCAAATTGGCACACAACTTGTGTTGCCGCAGTGTTTGGAGGACTTGTCGGATGTAGTGAAGGTGCTCTTCCCAAGTCTGGCTGAAGATCAGAATGTCATCCAAGTACACCACTACAAATGAGTTGGTGAATGGCCGCAAGATGTCATCCATCATCCTCATGAAGGTGGCGGGAGCATTCGTCAACCCGAAAGGCATGACCAGCCATTCGAAAAGGCCTTCCTTGTCTTTGAAGGCAGTCTTCCACACATCGGAGGGTTCAATTGGTACCTGGTGATACCCAGACTTCAGGTCGATCTTGCTGAAATATTTTGCACCTTTGAGTTGGTCCAGAAGGTCATCAATCCGTGGGATTAGGTACCTATTCCGGACAGTGATCTTGTTCAGCGCCCGATAGTCAATACAGAGTCTCCACGTCCCATCCTTCTTCTATACCAACACGATCGGGCTCCCACAGGGCGATGAACTTGGTCTGATGTGACCTTTCTGCAACAGCTCCTGAATCTGCCTCTTGATTTCATCATTTTCCAGAACAGAGCGTCGATAGATCGGTCCATTGGGTAGTGGCGCACCTGGGGTTAGATCGATCGGGTGCTTGACCTGGCAGTGCAGAGGAACCCCTGTGGGTGAGGTGAAGATGTCCCCGTACTCCTCCACGACCTTATCCATTTGTTGTTGTCGTGCAGAGGGGCCCTGTCTGGAGGTCGTGGCCACAGTCTTCTTCTTGCCCTGGGGGCGGATCATCAGGAAAACGAATTTCCTGGTTTGGGAAATGAGCTTGCTACATTGTTTTGCAGTAACCAAAGAGATAGTCGTAGGAGGTGGTACCTCTGGTATCCTGTACAACTTATTTCCCAAAGTAATAATAACAGCACGAGGTCGAGACTCATACACAGCATAACGCTTCCACAAGTATGGTTGTCCTAATAATACATCAGAAACATCAATAGGAGCAACGTCACATAATACCTCATCCGTGAAGGGCTTGATGCTATAAGGAAGGCGGCACTGCTGGCTGACGCGGAGATCTCGTCCTTGGTGAAGCCACCCGATGGTGTATGGATGTGGGTGAGCTGTGGTCGGCAAGCCCAACCGCTTCACGGCGTCTGCTGAAATGAGGTTCTTTTGGCTTCCATTGTCGACAATGAACTGTACAGGGGAGCCCTTTACCCACATCTGGGAGTGGAAGAGACGTTCCTCCTCCTCTGGATCTTCCGGTTCCTCCTTCTGGACCTTTGTAGTGGCAACGGTGGCGTTGGGCTCCGCATCAATAATCTGTTTCCCTTTTTCATTCCCCTTTTCAGGTTCTGATTCGGAGTCAGAGCATGCATCTGACTCAGAAGCCCTCATCTTGGCCACTAGCGACTGCTTGGCCCGACACTCACTTGTGTTGTGAGTGGAGCTCTTATGGAACTCACACCACTTTCCCATGTCCTTCTTTGGCTTTGCAGTGCGCCTATTCTTTTCTTGTGGCTTTGATGATTTGTCTTTAGCTACCATGCCTTGGCTTTATCCTTTGTTCTGTGGTTTGGAAGCACCTTTCCCTTGCTTTTGATTTGCAGATCCAAAGTCTCGCTTCTTCTGCTTGAATTTCTGCTCAATCTTGGCAGCATACCGGTATGTTGTACCAAGCGAGGAGATGTCTAGGAACTCCATTTCATCCTGAATGTATCTGTGCAGACAGCTGTGATACTTTAGCACCAGATTTTTCTCTGAATATTTGATACCCAACTTTGTGCGCAGGGTATGGAACAGATTCATCAGCTCATGCACATCTTGATCCCTTTGTTGTCGCAGCGTGGTCCATTGTATGTACTTGTCCTCATAGCTCCCCATGGAATAGTGTTGTTCCTTGACGGCGTCTCAGAAAGAATTCCAAGTTGGTACGGCTGAGAACAGAGAGGGTTTTTTCTGGTCCTTGTTCTCACAGTAGGTTTCCCACCAATCCTTAACATGGGGGGTAGCTTTGAGGAGTGCAAAAATAATCTTCTCCCGATCTGAAAATTCATGAACCAAGAAATATCCTTCTAACAGATTCAACCATCTATCTACAGCATCTGCGTCTATTTGACCCTCAAATATGGGAATGTTAAAATTTACTTGTACCTTAAAAGGAGTCGCACCTCCAGAGTGGCTGTTGGATGCAGATGGGCCGCCGGTGGGTAGTCGTTCAAGGATCTGAGCAAAGTTATCCATCATCGCGTTCCTTTGTTTTTCGAGGGCCTCCTCGAGCAATATTTTGATAGGATCTCCTGCTCCCTCATCTTTCTTTTCGTCCCCCATGGGCGCCCGTCGAGGTTTGCGAGGCTGATCTTGCAAAGGTTCCACCAGATCGAGCCCTAGCTCCTTATACCCCGACCTCGTTGGGGACATGCAAAGAAGGATCGAGAAAAAGCAGACCGCTCTGATACCACTGATCCAGATTTATGTAGGAACGCAACAAAATAAACATATAAACATAAATACAGAGATGCAGCGGAAATAACACTTCATTTCATTAATATCAAAGAACTGAAATTTGCTTACAGACAGAATGGAAATAAAACTAGCTAGGGCGCTGGTAGCTATCTCTGAGAAGAGATGTGGTGGCTACAGGCCTCTGAACTGAGTTACAATGAGGCTCGAGAGCCTATTTATTATTTAGAAACAATGGGAAATCCTAAACAGCCAAAACCCTAACCCTAGGAGATGAAGCGCCAAAACTATGGGCCCCGTTTGGGTAAATTGGTGTTTCAACTTCCCAGGGGTGTAACTTTGGCATACAATCTCCGTTTGACGCGTACCATACCTCGTTAGAAAGATCTATCTGAGGAATACAAATTTGGAATGAAAAACATTGGTCCATGAACCCATGTTGCTCTCCGTTTTCCCAAAAAACATCGTTTAGGGCCTCAAAACGGCTCCGGAAGTTTAGGACCCAAAAAACTGCTAAAAATAGTAAACTGTGCCGAAACTAAAAAACTGAAATAGAAAATGGTGGAGCCCCAAGTGGAATAGGTGGGTGACCAGCAATATCCACCTGGATCAAAACCTTGTGAAAATCACTTTTAAGTCCCCTAAGAAAAAGTTTGCAGAAAGAGAGAAAGCTTTTGGAAAGATGACCGTCCCTCTATCTTTTGAAGAGGTTGTATGCTTTGCACATAAAGATAAGATTCATGTTCAGGAATATTCCAAAGGAAGAGGTGGCCAAAGAGGAAGAGGAAGAAGAAATTTCAGAGGAAGGGGGGTAGACAAACTCAAACTGAAAAATCTGATCTTCATTGCATGCGCTACAATAAAAATGGGCATGATGCATCTACATGAAAGATACCTTGGGATAAAATTTAGCAGCAAAGGAATAAAGAAAAAGGTAAAACTAATGACAGAGACAAAGGTAAAGCATCTGAATCTTCTCATTTTGTTATAGCACATTGTAACAATGGAGTAACTGAAGACTTGTTTGATGTTTCATTTACTTCTTGGAGAAATGATTGGTTCCTAGATTCAGGAGCAACATGTCACATGACATTTAGAAAATATTTTTTTGAATAATTTATTGACAAAGTTGATGGAGAAGTATACTTAGCAGATAAATCCAAACTCAAGCCATCAGGGCTTGGCACAATCAGGCTTAAGTTGCCTGGTCTTCCAGATCATCTTCTACATGAGGTTCTATACCTCCCTGAGTTGAGGGGAAACTTGTTGTCCTTGGTCCACATCTGCTAGAAAGGACACTCCATTCACATGTTTGATGGCAAGGCTGAGGTCAAAAAGGCATCATATCACTCACTTGACATGGAGGTAATAGAAGAAGGAAGACTCTTGAAGATCCAACGTTCCTCTTCTCATACACAAAACTTTGCATTTAGTTCACATCATGATGAAAGTAAATTCATATCAAGTCTTTTATGGCATGCTAGATTTGGACACTTAAATTATGACAACCTTTGATTGTTGGAGAAAAATGGTGTTAATGGACTGCCTACAATTCCTAGGAAACTTAAGCAATGTGATGCTTGTATTCTAGGAAAGCATAGAAAACAGCCATTTCATGATTCATATTCCATAGCACATAGAAAACTTGAGCTTATTCATTTAGATTTATGTGGCGCTATGCCTATTGCTTCTGCAAATGGAAATAAATATATGATGACATTTATTGATGATTACACCAGAATGTGTTGGGTTTACTTATTGAAGAACAAGTGTGATGCTTTTCAAACATTCAAGAATTTTCATGCATGGATTGAAAATGTTTCACAAACTCATATTGTATCTTTACATACTGATAATGGAAAAGAATACACTTCAAACGAATTTGAAAATTATCTTCATCAACATGGGATCAAACATCAAACAACTATGCCTTATAATCCCCAACAGAATGGTGTAGCTGAAAGAATGAACAGAACAATTTTAAATATGGTTCGCTCCATGATGTTTTTTAAGAATGTAAAATTGATTTTTTGGGTTGATGCAGCTCTATGTGTTGTATACATAAAGAATAGGTGTCTTTCAAATTCAATCAGAAACAAAACTCCTTATTAAATGTGGCATGGCCACATTCCTTCGGTAAAGCATTTTAGGGTCTTTGGTTCCACCTGTTATGATTTGATACCCAAGGTACAAAGGAATAAACTTGGTGCTAGGAGTCTAAAATGTATCTTCTTGGGGTATTCCAATACCTCCAAAGGATATCATCTCTATGATGAAGTCAATAAGAATTTTGTAATAGCAAGAGATGTCATATTCCTTGAATCTTCCAAGACTGACAATGTTGTTCAGCGGAAACTTGATTGCTTGGATAGATTGACACATGCAAAGTATTTTCAAGAATTCTATAATCAGATTCCACATCTTGAAGGGGGGGTTCATACACTAGATCAATATGTGGAATCATTTCCCGAAGCATTTTCTCCCCCACCTGAAGAACCAACCACGGATGACACCTTCAATGATGTGATTGATAGAATTGAGAGATTAAATCTTGATTCAATTCCAACTCAGTCAAATGAGCAACCTGGACCATCTCTGAAAGGTCCTCCCAAATGGCTGACAAAGACACTAGAAAAAGTTCATCCTGATGAGGTTGGAAAAATAGGAACAAGAAGTTCCACTAGACAAAACAAAGGTGATGTAGATAATTCTAATTCACCTGTTGATATGGATATTTCTTATAACTGTAAATTGATTTTGTCTACAGATCATGAACGAACTTCCTTCAAAGAAGTCGCTTCTCATGATGAATGGAATGAAACGATGCAAATGGAGTATGATGCCTTGATAAAGAATGGCAATTGGAAGCTGGTTGATCTACCTTTGGGAACCAAACCAATTGGTTGTAAGTGGGTCTACAAGAACAAGTACAAAGCAGATGGCTCACTTGACAAGCACAAATCCAGGCTTGTGGAAAAAGGTTTTTCATAGAAAGAAGGGGTTGATTATGAAGAAACTTTTTCTCCCATAGAAAAATGGGCCACCATCTGGAATCTCTTTGCCCTAGCAGCACAGAAGGGTTGGAAATTCCATCAGATGGATGTAAAAACTTCCTTTTTGAATGGATATCTAAAGGATAAAGTTTTTATGTCCTAGCTAGAAGGATTTGTTGTGAAGGGCCAAGAACACAAAGTATGCAAGCTTATAAAATCCTTGTATGGCCTCAAGCAAGCACCGCGAGCCTAGTATGAGAAATTAACTAAGCATCTTCTAAAACTTGACTTCAAACATTTTGATCTTGATGATGAAACCTTGTTTGTTAAGAAAGTTGGAAAAATAGTTGTATATCTTGTGGTGTATGTAGATGATATTTTGATGACAGGGAACAATGAGATTTATATTGCATCCATAAAGAAAGCATTGAAGAAAGGTTTTGAAATCACTGATTTGGGTTATGTTCATTACTATTTCGGTATTGAAATAACTCAACATCCTAAATTTATATTTCTTTCTCAAAAAAATTACATTGGAAATCTTATGAACAATTTTGGCATATGCAATCCCTTAACCACTCCAATGGAACAAAATTTGAAGCTCACATCCATTGAAGGGAAGGAATTCGAGGATGCAACGAAGTATAGATAGCTTTTTGGAAGTCTTATCTACTTGACTACCACCAGACCAAACATCTCATTTGTTGTTGGAATCCTCTCCAGGTTTATGCAAAACCCTTGTGAAGGACATTGGTGTGCTGCAAAAAGAGTTCTAAAGTACTTGAAGGGGACTCAAGACTTTGGACTCAAATATTCACAGGTAGGCGATTTCATCTTGATTGGATATTCTGATTCAGAATTTGATGGGGAAAAAGAAACTGGGGTGTCTACTTCAGGTTATACCATGAGTCTTGGATCAGGAGTTGTCTCATGGAGATCACGCAAATAGTTAGTTCCAAAAGATTCCACCACCGAGGCAGAATATGTGGCAGCAGCTGAAGCAACAAAGGAAATTTTGTGGCTCAAGAAAATCCTTGAAGATTTGTAGATGAAACAAATTCATTCAACACCACTCATGATTGACAACACTTCGGCAATAAAGTTGGCCAAGAACCCGAAGTTCCATGATCGAATAAAGCACATCAATACAAAATACCATCTAATTCAACACCATGTTCAGGCCAAAACCATCCATCTACATAATTTATCCACAAATGAGAGAACCGTAGACATCTTCACCAAAGAAATTGGAAGAGAAAAGTTTGAAAAGTTTAGAACGATGCTTGGAATCACCAACATCCCTTCAAATTAAAGGGGGGAATGTTGACACCTAATCCTAAGGGGTTGGGTGAGGTTGTATATTATTGTAATTTAGTAAATAAGGAAGGCCAAGAGTCATTGGGAAGTGAATCCCAATAGCCTCTCCTCCATGTATCAATACACACACAATCTCCATAAAATATACATTGAGTTTTGCGGAGTTACCTCCTGGTCTGACAAAATCATTATTTAATAATATTCCTTGTTGAATTTGACTAAATCATTTTTAAATAATTAAATAAATCATTATTTATTTAATTATTCCTTAACCTCATCCTTGAAATAATAAATAAATCATTTGTTTACTTAAAATTTCTAAATAAAGGGATTTAACCAATTCTAAATTCCTTTTCCCTCCACCAAAAATATTAAAATATTCCAAGTAAGTTGGATCTAGATTTGGTTAATAATATTTTAATTATGAACCAATATCTAGACTAACTCAATATTTTGTTATAAATAGCAGGGTTTTTCCATTCATTCACTACCTTTTTCATCACCTTTTTATTTATATTTTTGGTCTCACTTTGATCCTCCATCATTGTCATATTTTTTCTACTTTTTCTTGTGAGCTCCCTTTGAGTTCTCTTTTGTCTTGGTTTTCTGCACCATCAAGAGAGAGATCTTGGATCTAAATCATTGAGTACATACAAGAACCCATCCCATTGAGGGGAACCGGGAACATATTTCTGTTTTCCCTTCATAGTTGTCATAATACAAAAAATTCTTTGTAAATTCTTGTCTTGTCTATTGGATGTATGGAGAAACTCCTGTTTATTTTCATTGTTTAATGTATTTAACTGCATAGATCTAGATTTTTGTAGCATTTATTTTGATCACCTATTGCAGATCTAAGGAAATTGATAGCCACATTTGATGTTAGGGTTTTTTGTTATGGAGAGCTAAACTAATATATTTTTGTATGCTTGCGATTAATTTACGCTAACAACTGGTGACTCCACAAGGGTTTTTAATTACGACCGCTGTTTTTTTTAGATCTCTGCATGGACAACTGTTTCAGCCACTAAATTTTTTCTTCCAATTCTCATTTTTCATTTCATGATTTTGTTTTTAACCTTTTTTACCCTAAAACAGTAAAAATTCTAACTTATGTGTGTTTTTGGGCCATTTGCGCAGGTAACAGGTATTAGCCACAATAGAGACGGTAACGTTTTCTGAAATGTTTCGCTAAGACAGCCAGAAGTGCAGGTCACTCTTTTCAGCCCAAAACCTATGACCTTCGCTCTTAGGTAGCAAAAAATTGCCCAAAAATTGCTACCTCAGTATAAAACAAGTTAGTACCTCTGACCTCAACTTTTTGCGGGATTTTTCTATTATTTTTCAGAGTTTGTCTAGGCCATTGTTCAAAGTTCTCTAACCTCCATCTTCACTTGTCTTGGAACTGTACTTTCTTATTTTTACTCATCGAAGTAGGAACGAGGCCCCTTGCGGATTGATTACGCTTCCACCATTTTAGGAGAAGTTTAGTTGAAGCAGGTCTTCTGAGATTTCTGTGTTTTTCAGCCATTTTTCATATCTAAACCTGCCTTTTCAATTCCATTTCAGATCGGTTATTTTTCCATCCAAAACACCTCTTTTCAATTTTTTTTTGTCCTCCCTTTAGGGTCCCCTACGTTTCCCTTTAGGTTGTAGCCTTTTGCCACCTATTTTTCAGCATTTTTCCCTCTGGTTTCTTGTTGTTTTCTACACCTATTTTCAGCAAATCTAACCTTTAGATCCTTGTCCCTCTTGACCTTAGATCTATTGGCCATATTGTGTGTATATTTCGCCCACCCTTAGACTAGTTGTTGGGAAGCCCTCCTTTTTGGGTTTAAATTTATGCATCTTTAGTTGTTTATTTTACTGTCTCTTTCAGTTTTATTTACAATTATACAACATATTTTTCCTTTTCTTTATACACACTTCTAGGCTTGATTAAAATAAACACACTTATCACACACACACACATATAAAGCTGAGATCACCTGGTTTACACAGCCAAGCCAAGAATAAAACATTGTAATTAATTAATTAATTTGCACCTTCGTGCCCTTGTTTACCTCTCTTCCTTGTTGGGTTCTATGTATCTTTTCCACCATTACACCCGTAAGGCGTTAATCCTGGAGACTCCAAGGCCTTCATCCTCAGTTTCCGTTAGGAAGACTTAGTCCACCGCATAGGGTCCAAGTTAGTCCTCCATCGAGTCCCCATTCCGACTCTAATTTTGGTTCATCGAGTTCTCCATCTATTCCTATCCCCATTTTTCCTCCACCTTTCACCTTCATCATGTATGGTGTAGGACTTACCACTGGTGGTAGCCCTGGCTCTAATGCTGGAGCTACTACTCGTAGAGCCGCAACATGAATGGTCCTGACTACTCCCTTTCTTCTTTATATGGCAGATCTAAACCTTCTTGAGTTCATCCAGTTGATTAATGACCCTATACACCATGATCCAGGTTGGCCTATTGTGCCAACCAAGCTTCCTTCAGATATCCCTAATTTTAACGAAAAGCCTGCAGAGTATCCTACTAACCATGTTCGTTCTTTCCACATGTGGTGTTCATCCAAATTTATCACTGATGACTCTATTCGTCTTCAGTTATTCCAGTGTACGCTTACTGGAGAAGCTTCCCAGTGGTATTTCAACCAAGCCATTGCCTCTCATGCTACATTTGCGACCCTTGAAAAGGGGTTTCTGTCCTACTTCCAGCTTCCCCTTTTCTATGACAGTGGTACCGAAATTTTGACTTCTTTCTATCAAACTTCTGCCACCCGGCTATTTGACCATGTTCAAGAATGTCGCAGAAGGGAGAGCTTATTACGTGGACTGGCTTCTCAGATCCCTTTCTAACTCTATTGGTAAATATTTGCGTCTCACTTTCCTCAGACTAAGGAATAATCCCTCCAATTTTCATTTAATATGACTTGATCTACACACAATCTGGTTATGTTTATACTATCTTACCTGATCTCCCTAAAGTTGATGGTTCCAATGCATCGGGGGAACCTCACGCCATCGACGGTATCGTTGGATCCCTTTCACATCTATACAATCATCCTCCTATGGTTCATGGTTTCCATCAAAGAGGGGCCAGCTCCTCTAGCACTTTTCCCCCTCCCAAAAAAATGTATCCAGGACATAACATGCCTCATGTCTTTTCCCAACCACATCCTCTGATGCCAGGGCCTGCTATTTCCCAACCTATTTGTCCCAATTTTTCTCAACATCCTTACTATCTGTATCCACAGACAGGTGCTTCACCTCCTCTAGCACAAGCACCTCAGCCTCCCATGCCTCCTCAAGCTCCGTAGCAGCAGCCACCCCCCTGGGGTCAGGTGTATTTGTAGCAGAGTGCGACTAATCCTCCCACTTCCCAAAAGAAGAGGAAAGGCAACTAGAACCAACCCACTCAAGGTAATCAAGGAAAAAATCCCCAAGGGAATACATTTAACACTGCAACTCAACAACAGGGGGATCATCCCAAGCAAAAGAGGCCTCTTCGAAATGAATAAGCCTAGTTTTTTTTTCAGTGTCCATGGTCATTATACCCATGATTGTATCCTTTTACCTCAGATGCATCACCTATGGGAAGATCAAGAAACATCTCGAGGAAAGCAAGCCTCTACTTCAGTTCCTCCTAATGTTGCACCTACTCAAGAGGTTGTGTTTACCAATCCTTTCCCCCAGCAAGGATATGTGGCTCTCGAACCCCCTGAAGGTCAGCAGCCACTCAATATCCTCCATCTGGTACCTCTAATTACTATATACTTATGATGCAATCTGACTAGGTCAATACCGTCGATCTAAACCTTTAGACTCGGTCGCGCCAGTACACCAAGCCTCCCACTACGTCCGCAACTGAGCCCCAGTACTCAGGTCCCATAGAGCCAATTTTGACACCCAATGGTCCTTTATAGATACCTCAGCCTAAGGCAGAGGTACATACCCAGATCCCCAAAGGACCGTTATGCCGAAACGTTGCTTCCGGTAAATTCGCCCACACCTACAGTATAGTAGATGACTTGGCGCAATCCTATGGTGCCATGTCAACGATAGAAGTCCTCCATTCATGCTCTTCACAATGTAAGTCTCTACTAAATGCAATGGTCATCATAGATCCTTCAGATGATCGTTTGATTATCTTCAATGTTGACAATTTAGAGCATCCACCCCTAACTGAATCCATCACCTTCCAAAGACCTTTCAAGATCTGGAATGCCAATGTCTCCTGATATATCATTGACGAGGGGGTATCCACTTGCATTGAAGTCATTGATGCCTACTTAGACTACAACATTTTATTGGTTCATAGCTATACTTATGCGATGCTTTTCGTCTCGTATTTGGTTCACCGTAAGATGTGATTTCCTCACAACTAAAAGATCGTCACTATAAATTAGCTGACATATTACGAACCGAAGTCTTAGACCTCTTTAGAGTCCATTATTTCTTTGGTGGACAGCAAAAAAATAGTTGAACCTCCGACCAATGTCTCACCCAGAGTCTATAAATTTTCCTCTTTGCTTGTTTCATTCCCTGGTCTCCCCCCTCTTATCCCTAACCCTAGCTCGTTGAATTTTTTCATGATGTAATCATCTCAGTCTGACCGCAAATGATTTGGTTTGACTAGTCAACATCCCAGCCCTTTGCAACCTGCTCCTAGTACTTCGACTCCACTTTTGATACCTCCTCCTCAAGGCCCTTCATCTATAACTAGTGTCCCTGATCCTCTTTTTCCTCATGTAATAGTTCACCCTAGCCTTAACCATCTGGGATCTATTCTACCTAGCCATTACCCCTTCGGTTAGATACTGATTATTTCTCCCCCTTCTAGAGTATTTTCAATACCTATTATGGCTACCATGACCATTCCCAACATGACCCTAGGGATCCCAATCTGGTACATTGATCTCCCAGCCAATACCCCACCTGGTCAGCTAAAACCTTACATTGCTTTGACCTCGGTCCAACTGGTCTCTATGACCCCTCCCTTCGCTTTTATTCCTCAACCACCTCAACATGAATCTACTCTTGTTGCAGAAGCCTCTAGTGATGGGGTCAAATCCCACAAAAAGGCACCTAAGGACAAGGCCTAAACAACACCTACTCCTCCTAAGCCTCCAAAACATACACCTTTGTTTTCTTTGTGTGATGTTGTCGGTCATGCTACCCACAATTGTCCCAAATTGCCTTGTCTCAAACCCATGGTCAACAAAGAATTTTTTGAGTCTGATATCCCAGAAGTCCATGTTACTTTATTGGATTTAACCAAGAAAATCAAGAATTTTCACACAAATAAACCTTGTGCTTTGTGTGATTTCCATGGCCACTATACTCACCTTTGTCCCTGCCTTGAATATTTCAGCACCTTCTTGGAAGCAGTTCACCAATTTGAGGCTGAGTGCAATGATTTTTTCTTCAACAGAACTAGAGGACACATCCACTCCCATTGACATACCACCTCTCGAGTTCAATATCATGGAGTCTTCAACCACTGTCCTCTACCTATCATCATCTATGAGATCCACTGTGGAAGACCCCTCTAGGGCATCCCCTTCTATTTCACCTAACCTCCTTTTAGTGATCACCTTAGGCTCAACATCAGTAGATTATTCATATACTTTTTCTTTTTTCACCCTCCATGACAATGCGCATGTGAACCTCACTTATTATAATGATGATTCAAGTAGATTTTCCATGTCAAGTGGTCATCCTTCCACTAGTCACCCCGTCTTCTATTGTGATGACGACATTATGGAAGCATTTACCACCCCCGACTTTATTTATCCAGCCCATAAGAAAAATGGAACCATCTATGTCTATGGTGACTTTCATGACCTGAGCACAAGATTTCCCCAAGACGACTCCCCCACACCATCCACTATTCAGTGCGCGAGGTGTAGAAATTCTACCCATAACATTCCCCGTAGAGGTGCTTGTTTTATTTCTTCCTTGTATTCAGGTTTCCAGCATTGTTCATCATCATCTCATATCTTATATTATGGTACCTTTCATATGGATCACTCATCCAAACCATATATCATCTATGTCGATCAGGCAAGTCACTACTCCCAGAATCTAGCCTCATCAAGCCATTTTCACCCCCTTACATTCCCTTTTCCTCTCTAACGGCATATGCATTAGTGCTGCCACCAATAACCAAGCCAAATATGATGTAGTGATAAGTTTGTTAGCCGATGCCCTTGACCATCGCATCCTTCACCTTCATGTTCATACATATTCTTTTCTTCTTGTCATGCAAATAAATGGTTTTTATCGCGTGCATAATCATGTCCTTTTTAGAAGATATTTATGAGTGAATATCTTAATGCGTGAATTTGAAACCATTACATTCAATCATGTACCTAGAGCCTAGAATCACTATGTAGATGTAATTTCAAACAATATTCTAGATTGGCATTTATCACATGTATTTAACACAATACAATAACCACAAACCATAAAACGATGCATATCTATAATATGTGTCATCCAAAAATACAATGTTTTGGAGTCCATTAACTTTCACACATATTACATGCCCATAACATGTTACATAAAACCAAAACTAGGGGCACCTCATTCACCTACATCTAATCATTATCTGGAAGGTCCTGGGCCAATGGCTCAGCTCCTGCACCCCGTAGATCATGCATCCCATGTCCATCCATCACTATGTGTCGCATGACTCCTCACCACTCTTAAGGTAGACCACCACATGGCTCTATGTATTGGTCGTCAAGGTCCTGCCAACCACGCTCAGAAACACCGGTTAGTAGCTTCTCACAGCTACTATAGAAATCCTCTAGGAGGGCCACTACATCCTCATTTTGCATTCCCCTCAATCCACTAGGATATGCAGCTCCTTACACTGATGGTCGTCCTATATATTAGGTCGGTTTCATTGGTGCTATATCTGCATACAAAAATTAAATGAATTAGTACTGTATACAATATTCTGAAACTTTAAAATACACCATAAATGATAAGAAAATTTTCACTTACCGTCTAGCCCCAATTCTCGACCTGGTGGAAGTGGCAAGTTAGAGTCCCCATGATAGTTCATCCCACTATAGGGATAGTCGTCTATGTATAATGGAATTTGATCCCAATGCGCAAAAAAATTGGTTTGGAACACCCATCCGACTAACCCACCTTCTCCTCTACACAATAGCTACCCCCAGCAGCACATCCTGGACTCTCATGGGCCCCCATCCTACATCTGTATATGAGAACAAAGTGTAGGGATCTTCTCAAAGAAGAGCAAGCAAACCATTGTGCCATATGAACAATAATGGTTCACCTACCTCTTTTATAATGAAAAATATCATTTCAATGATGACAACATCATCTGGGCCCACCCATAGTAGGTCCCACTCAATAAACCCTCAACCAACATCATCTTCCCTCAGGTGATGTGGTGGAGCACCTGGTTTCCCAGGATCTGAAACACCACTGCAGCCACAACACGAGTCTCTAGCCTCTCTAGATCTTCGATCATTATCTGTGTCCCTTTCGCATGGACACCCAGTTGATAGTGGCGCTCTAAAAATTCCATAATGTTCCACCTTTGTGGTAACACAAGATGTGTGTTCCCACCATCCCTAGTGGTGGGAAATTGGTCAGGAAATATATGTTCTGAACTATCAGCTCAATCTGGTGCCCCTGCACTATAAATATCTTATGATCTGGGTCCTAATAGCTGACTATCTGGGCTGGCAAGGGCTCTTCTACCCCCATCAATGGGTTCTCAACAAATTTGAGGACCCTAAACCTAGCCAATGTCGTGCAAACTACATGATCCCCTCAGATATTAGAACGTAATCCATCTAGGTCTCTCTCTCTTCATTTGATCCTTAACTCTACCAAACCTGCACAAAACCATCATGTTTTTCAGCATAGAGAAAGAAAAGGCTGCATCATAACCATAAAATCCTAGCTCTCCATGAAAAACAACAGTGAAATCCCTTTCTCTGAAAGGTCGCACTTTTCAGGCCATTTCCTGGGATAGGTCTTTGTTTTCTGCCCATTATCTACTACCTAGGTCCTAGAACAGACCCCAAAAAGTGCGACCCAGTCGTGAGGGGGAGCAGAGGTCTATTCTTGGGCTCTGGGTACTTAATCTGAAACTTTAATCCACTGAATTCAAAGAGTATGGTTAGGCCTCTTACCTGCAATTGACGGATCTTGATTCCAATGGTTTTTTTGTCTGCTATGATCACCACAAGATTTAGGGCCTTTTCTCCTCTCTACATTCACCACAACTACACTTGCAAATGAATCAAATTAGAGGGAAATTTCCTTATTAAAATAAAAACCCAAAATTTTTCTTTCGCCAACTACGACCAAACCATAGCATGGTTTGATGAACCATCAGCACCATTGGAAATCTCTCACCGAGCACTCAAATGGGTATCCTTTAATTTTTGGTGATTTGATACTTCACCCAGAAGCTTTTTTTCCAAGGGTCACTTCGTCACTTCTCAAAATCGAATTTATTCACTTGCGACACTTGTACTTGGGGAACCACTTTTCCTTCATACTTATCGATGCTCATGTCAATTTTTGTCATGAGTAACCATCTTTTACTCATGTTTTCATGCTCCCCACCCAACCTATTCTATGTGGCAGCATCATTGAGTCACCCTTGTTTAGAGCATCCGAGTTGAGTCATCATCATATCCATGGAGTTTGTCCTGAGTCTCTTCTGTCTCTCACCACACCCTTCCATCCTTAATTGTTTTGTACCTCTCTTGGGTCACACGTTTTGGTCTCCAGTCATATTGTTCCCTATCCCCTCCAGAGTTGAGTTAGTAGCTGCCAGATTATTCATGCCCTTTATTCTCTAAGAAGGGAAGTCGTCATCCTGCTACTCAGTACCCCCCATTCCACCATCATCCCTGGTCTCAATCTATCAGCCACTCTACTATTATCCCTTGTGCCTTAGTTGAGGATTTCCTTATTGTCTCACCTATGGTGGACCTCCTTCTGTCCACATCATCTTATTCATTTTAGAAGACAGGTATAGAGGGCAGCGTACCTTGGTTCCAGCTTCCACTCTTTTTCGATGCCTCAGATCAGGAAAAGGGACCCTTTACTACCCTTTGAATTGATGTTTTCTCAGTTCCAGCTCCTTATGGCATGATCAAGATCCATATACTTGATGGTTCAGTGATGCAATAGATTTTACGAGTGATTCCCGGGGGTGTGTGAGATGTTTCAGACCTCATGAGCAGGTGGCTCTTCAAGTATCCCCCCACATAGTCGGGTGACCTCTTTACTACAACCTTGGATGCAACTCTATAGACTTGATGGTTTTGGCCTTATCCGCTTGCAATGCCTCTTTAGTTTGCATGTATCATTTAGATTTTCATAGCCCTTTCCTATTTTATAGGGCCTCTTTGGTTGTTATTATATCTCATGTACTAAGATATTATTATATAAGTCCTAGATGTTGTCCCAGGAACAATATGTATGTGGGATCCATTATGTTTTTTATCTGGCCCATGTTTATGCTAGCATGTACTATATAGCTCAGTCCCATGTTTGATGGGCACACCATTATTCTTTTTCCTTTTGTCATCTTGGTGGGCATAGGTATGCCTCCCCACCTCATTGAGAACAGGTACTCACTCATAAAAGAGACTTGCCGCTTGTAAGTCTCACCTCCTTAGGGTCTTCTCCTCTCTCACTTCATTCTGTCCTATATTTCTCTCTCTGACTCCCCTTTGGTGTCTAGTGTGTTAGTTTGAATCTTAATTCCAAGTGTACGTAAAAGACAACTTTATCTGGGCATAAAAAACAGTCCTAACAGCAGAAATTATTGCTAATATCTTCAGATCTGCAATTAAGTGATCAAGATAAATGCTGCAAAAAACTAGATCTATGCATTAGAAGACATTAAACAATATAAAAAAAATATTTACTCCATGAATCCAATAGAAAAGACAAGAATATATCAAATGAATTTTGTATTAATGGCACCTGGGAGGAAAACACAAGAGGGTGTTCCCCGTTCTCCTCAATGGGATGGGTTCTTGTAAGTCCTCAGCACTTCAAATTTAGAATTCATCTCTCTTGATGTTGTAGAAAACCCAGACAAAAATGGAAAAGTATGGCTATGATGGTGGATCAATAGCCAGACCAAGAGTTGAGATCCAGAGTGATCTTTAGGCAACAAAAGGTGATAAATGAATGGGAAAACCCTTCTATTTATAGCAAAATATCGAGTTAGTCTAGATATTGGTGCATAATTAAAATATTATTAACCAAAACAAGATCCCACTTTTATGGAATATTTTATTATATTTGTTGGAGGGAAAATGAATTTGACTTGGGTCAAATCCCTTTATTTGTAAATAATAAATAAATAAATGATTTATTTATCATTTTAAGGATGTGGTTAAGTAATAATAAATAAATAAATGATTTATTTATCATTTTAAGGATATGGTTGAGTAATAATCAAATAAATAATTATTTATTTAATTATTTAAGGGAGATTTAGTCATATTTAACAAATAATATTATTTAAGTAATGTTTAAATAACTATTCTTATAAAATAATAAGATAAATAATGATTTATATAATTAATTTCCTTGTTTTGGGTTAAATATAACCAGAAATATTAATTAAATTGTTGTTTAACTAATTATTCCTTGAAGAAGATCAAACAAATATGAATTTATTTAATGTTTCCCCATGGGGTTTCCTGTTTAGACCATAAGCAACTTAATAAAGGTGGTTTTACTAAGTTATTTTCATAGTGAATGCAATTATACTTAGGGTAAAATTGGTCTTACATGGTGCACTTGGGTCCATCTAATACCAATGGGTTAGATGACCAAAAAATGGTGTAACAGATTTCCCCCCAGCGTGCGAGCATTAGGAGCTAATCGTATGACCAAAGTACGTTATAATAACTCAATCACTAGACGTCAAAGGGGAATTCAAAGAGAGAGGAGTGTAACGCAGACCAAAGTGCTGAAAGAATTAGACCATGAGGAGGCGACTTACAGGTGCGACAAGTCTTTTTGATGAGTGAGTACCTGCTATAGGCGGTGGGGGAGGAATACCTATGCCCGCCGAGGCAAAGTACAAACAATGAGTCGTCCGGAAAACCACAGGACGAAGTAATAAATCATATGCTGGCATAAACATGAGCTAGATGAATAACAAGATAATGAATCCCACATACATATTGTGCCTGGGATAACAGCCAGGACTTTGTTCAATAATATCTGAGTACATGAGATATGAATACTACTCATATGCCCCTATAAACAGGAAAGGGCTCTAAAAATTTGACTGATATATGTAATCAAGAAGACGCTGCAAGCGACTGAGGCCGGCATCATCAAATATGTGGAGCTGCATCAGAGGCTGAAATGAAGAAGTCATTTGGGTATGTGGGGGGCTACCTATAGGGCCACCCCCTCATGAGGGTTGTGACATCTCACACACACCCAGGAATCACTGATATCAGCTGCTGCATCACTAAACCATCAAGTATACAAATCTTGATCATGTTGAAAGGAGCTGGAGGTGAGAATCAATCAGTTCAAAGGGAAATAAGGAGTCCCTTTTCCTGATCCGGGGCATCGAGCAATTGTGGAAGCTGGAACCAAGGTACACTGCCCTCTAGACCTGTCTTCTGGAATGAATGAGTTGATGTCGATAGAAGGAGGTCTGTCATAGGTGAGGCAATAAGGGATCCTCAACTAAGGCATGAGAGACAATAGTAGAGTGACTGACAGACTGACACCAATGATGATGATGAAATGAGGGGTACTGAATAGCGAACAAACGACTTCCCTTGTTAGAGCATAAAGGGCATGAATGACTTGGCAGCGACTGACACAACATCATGAGGGATAGGGGACAGTGGAATTGAAGGCCATAATGTGTGACACGAGAGAGGGACCAAGCAATGAAGGATGGAGGACTATAGCATGATGCGAAGGGACTCGAGATAGACTCCATGAAAGCAATGATCTCTCAACTCGGATGCTCTAAACAAGGGTGACTTGATGGTGTTGCCACACAGGAAAAGGGTCCAATGGGGACCATAAAAGCATGAGTACAATATGGTAAATATGTTAACTCATGATGAAAGTCAACACGAGCGTGGACAAGTAGGGAGGCAACATGGTGCCCCTGCTACGAGTGTTGCAAGTGAAGAAATTGGATTTTGAGGAAGGTGAAGTGGCGCTTCTTGGTGTTGAGGCATAAAAGGTATCTTTTTAGCACCTAATTATCCTACATTAATTATCAATCTGGGAGCGAATTTTTATTTCAAGAGTGTACTCTGTTTGAGACTGGAATTTAGCTAAGAGTAATTCTATGAAAGATGCAGTATAGTATTCTAGATACAAGAGTAAATGGATGCTTGTAAAGAAATCTAATTACAGTAACATGAATGGAAATACTCTGAAATCTTAAATACTCACTCTGAAAAACATCAATCAGGGATACAATAACAATAACTCATTCCCTTAGAAATCGATGCAACTGAAATCACATTGAAACAAGGCAATCAAACTAGGAACTTCGAAGCATTAACCAATGTTCTCTATAATTGACAGTCCTGTTCTTTAAGTAATCAAAGTGAAATCGAACTTGAACTACTTACTGATGAAAATAACTAAGAATAAATTCTTATAATAGTAAGAATTGGAAAGGAACAACAATTCATAATCCCTATGTGTGCACAGCAACTGTAAACAACCTCTCTGCAAATCTGAACCTAACGAATTAGAAATGAACAACAAACAGTAAGGGAATAGCAAATAGCAATTGACTAGAAAATATGCACTTAACAAAATCAGATAACAAGTCTTCTTAAACTCCAACCCTGTCGACAGCCAACACTATGAAATAGTCAATCGAAATGAACCATAATCCAATGGAACAACAAATAGAATTAAGTATAGAACAGAAAAGCTTTATAAGAGATAGCAAGATGAATAAGACAGTAATCATGATCCCTGCTAAAATAAAATAGCAATGCAATTCATTAGCGCACACAAAAATCTAGTACTCAATTCAACAACAATCAAATAACTTTGTAATCATAATGAATCTAAATGCAATTATCACATGACAGTAATCAAAGGATAGAAATACAAACATCAGAGCAATTCCACCAGGGTCGGGACCTTAGCAGCAGTGAAACACTGTTGGGTTACTTCAGAGCTTGAAAGACAAAATGAATCACGCCTTTGTATTAATCGAACATAAAATTATTACAGAGATCGCTCTCTAAACCTGAGAGTCAATAAAATGTAATATTACAAAAGGAATGTTTTGAATCAAAGGATATCCCCACAATCACTAAAGGTGTTGACTTAAATAACAAACTCCAACGGACAAGACAAGGAATGAGATGAGGTTTGAACAGGAATCCCTTAGGATTGAAGGATCCTGAGGGATTCACTTCCCTTCTTTCTTTAGCTGTCACTTGATTTCCTTTGACCGAAGCCGAGCTGTCCCCTGCCTTTTCTTAGCAATGCATTCGGATTTCCTTGTCTTTGGCAGGATTCGGTCTAATGCTGGAGGAACAAAAGTTGCATTTAGTTTAGCCTCACCTCTGATATAGCTTTTCACCTCACCTAATTCCTATTTTTAGTAATAAAAGGAAATTCTTAGCCATATTTTACAATAAACATAAATCTTCACAATTCTACCACAAGTCTTGTAATAAATCATCTTTCTAAGGTAAAAAGAATTATGTTTAAATTAAAATAATGGGAAAACACATAGTGAGTTCATACCTTTTCCACTGCTCAACATACCCCCCTGCTTACCCTTTTTCATGTCCTCGTGAAAACTATAGTTCACATGCAAAGCAGTTAAAGAATAAGCTGGAGAATGTTTTTCATCAAAAGGCCTAAAACCATGCATTACAGCTAATGCTTCGAAGACATGCCATGTCTATCCTTCGGGTATTTCGTAAATGGATTTGTAATCTGTAGTAGGATACCATGCAATGGGGCTTCAAAACCTACACCCTAGCCAGAATGGTCCTTCCCTCAGAATGAGGTTGCTATAGGAAACCAAGCGGTCTGTAGCTAATCCAAAGTTTTTATATTTAAATGGTTCTCTATTTCGAACATTCCGATTGGAAATTCCCCACGGACCTTAGCTGCTATGTAAGCCTGGTTTCTAATAGATAGGAAATATTCTATCCCATTCAAGATAATTTCTTTATGGAGAGGCCCCAACACTTGGATAACACCTTCTCTTGTCATCAAATTCTTATGCCTAGCCCATAATTGTAACGGGTGCCTAGGTTCACTCCTAACCCACAAATCTAATTCATTTTCCTGCCTTTGAAAAACATTATAGGCTTTAAGCCATTTTAACTGATTAACAGCAAAGGAAATAAACACCTGGTATTGGATGTCACCCACAAGAGGGCTAGGATTTGTCTCACTATCATTTTCCAATATGATATTATGCAAATAAAACTCACACAGGAGACATTGTACCTTTACCCCATAGAGTTTGCAGCATGTTACAAAATTATCTATAGTTTTTAACTCTATATATTTTCCTGCCCTAACTGCCTTAATCTTTAGTTGTAAATATCTTTCTAATAAAAATAAAGCATAATTCTTGGCAGGGAATCTACAAGCTAAAACA
Source organism: Pinus albicaulis (assembly GCA_034641835.2). Taxonomy (NCBI): domain Eukaryota; kingdom Viridiplantae; phylum Streptophyta; class Pinopsida; order Pinales; family Pinaceae; genus Pinus; species Pinus albicaulis. The sequence goes on along the minus strand of CM076574.1, from coordinate 70,341,155 downwards.
TCTGTGTATAATGAGCAGAGAGTGTCCATTCGATTCTGGGCTAATTTTAATTGATTCATTACCTTTTCAGCCTTTTCCTCTGCCTTTCGACACTTCTCATGGGCTTCAGCCTCTGCTTCATGGATGATCATCATCTATTGCTGCAATTCCTGATATTTTCTCCTAGGGACAGTGTCTTCTTCCAGTTTTTCCCTTTCCAATCAAGCTTGTGCCAAATCCTCTTGGAGTCTGGCTAATGTAGGGTCACTAAATGTATTCTGACTACTGGCTTGCACATTTTCACTTGAAGTGGCTCCCTTTGGAACAACTTCTTCTGGAACAGCTGCCTAATGTTCCATATCTTCATGATTAGGCTCAACCATAGTTTCTGCAACTTGGGGCTTTATTTTAGTGGCCACTTTCCTCTTTTTCGAGGCTCGCTTGGTGACTATGCTTCTTCTCTTTGGGGTTCTTTTGGGCATTTGTTTCATTCTAAGAACCATAATGGTATTCCTAAGTTGTTCCACTAGTCTTTGAAGCTTCATTCGTTCCCTCTGAAGTTTTTCAATCTTGGTTACTTTCTTCCTTTTTCTTGATGGAATAGTTGTTCCTTTTTCTGGACCTACTTGCTCAATGAAGTTTTGGTCCTCATCAGTTGTGCCTTCAGTTGGGCTCGCTTCTCTATTTTCTTCTTGGGGTTCTTCCTCAATGTTCATATGCCCCCGGCTGAATTATACAGGAGTTATACCCTCAATTGACTATGCAATCCCCCTAGAACTTTCAGGTTGGGATACCGCTTCAGTGTTCTCCTTTTCTTGTTCATACTTCTCAGGGGAAGCAACCCCAGCTGATTCTATCATTTCGTTAGGGTTTTATTCTTCTATTTCATCCAGCATTTCCTCAGTCGTTTCTTTATTGACAGTAGAGTGCTATTTCAATTGGTTGATATCAATATTAAGGTCCAGAGGGCTGTGAGGCTGCACATAGACACTCATGTTGGCCAGAATTTGGGCCAATTGGTCTTCTTGAAAAGGCCTTCGTGGTGAACTTGCAGTAGTGTTTTTGGGAGGCTCTGTTCCTTCTCTTTCACTGCTATTATTATCTTCGTCCTCTTCATAGGTATGGTAACTACCTTCTTCCTCATCAAAGTAGCGAATTTCTCCCTCTATACTAGTATGAGGGCTTCCTTCTTCTCCCTCATTTTCCTCTTCTTCATTATTTCCTTCTTCTGCACTAGTTTTTTTCTCACCACTGGTGTGGTGGCTCATTTATTCTTCCTCATCAGTACGAGGACTCCCTCTTTCCAATTGTGGAGGTTGTTCATCCTCTGAGCTGGGAAATTCCAAGGGCTCGCTACTGCTACCCAGAAGGCCCTCTATCATTGCCCTACTTCTTTTTGAACAGGAGGATTGTCTATGATTTGATGGCTCAATTGCCAAGATAGCCATTCTCTTTCGTTTTGGGGCAGGTAGGGCTAATCCTCCATCAATCGGAAATATCAATTCTTCCCAACTGGTCTGTTGTTGGACGAGACTACGACTCACTATTAATCTGATTAGGCAATGGTGGTTTACCACCATGTCTACGTGCTGAGCTTTTCTTATACTATGGGAAACATCATGTGGTAAGGAATTTTAAAATGTAGGAAAATTTACAGTACATTTCTTCTTTAATACTACCAATAACTTAAGGTGGCGAGGTCTTACCACGTATTTCCTTCCATCACATGTTATATAAGCCTGCACTATATTTTCCAATTCCATCCATGGTTCTCCCAATGATGCCAACTGAACTCCTTTGCCTTTGATGACCAATGTCTGTTCGTCATCCTGGAAAATATTCATGGCTTCTTGAAGCCTGACCTTCTTCTGAGTCCATATGGTTCCTTGCGCTGGTAGACCAGACACCTCTACAATTATTTCATCTATTACAGCTATCTATCTTCTTCTAACCATGGAGTATCCTTCCTGCAAATTTTGTAAAAACTCAGTAGCCACTGTTTCATGGGGTTTTTTCAGCCTTGTGAAGTATGTAATCCATCCCAATTTTTCTAGAATCTCTCGTGCAGCATCAGAAACAACTAGCACTTGCAGCTCACTATGAATTGGTCATCCTCCCATCTTCTCTGCACATTGTTACTTCTTTCCAAAAACACAGTGATGTAATGGAATAGCACAACACGGTGAATTGGAATAATATCATTAATTTTTTTTTATTCCCTAGAATGTAGGGATTTGATTTGCATACAGGTAAAAAAATATAGGGATTTGATCTACATGCAGTGATTAAAAGGCATCCGCGCCCCCCCTGGAGGATGATAGGTCATCCTCGACCGTCAAATAATAGAGGAAAGTACTGCACAGTAGTTGTATAGTAGGAAAAAGAAGGCATACTTATGATACAATCAATCAAATTATTGCATTTACTGAAATCGATGTGTGTGATCAAATTGTAAATAGATATAGAAACGTTTGTAATGATTTAAAGATAAGGATAAGGGACAGCTAAGATGAAAACAAGTACAAATGTGTTTATTATCCACTCAAAATAATGTGATTGATTTATGATGATTTTCATGTATAATAGGTTCGAAATCAAGGGTTTAGGATTCATAATTTCATTTGATATTTAAATAGATATATAGGAAAAAGGGTTTAATATTACTATTGAAGTGTACAAATGTGACTCCAATACCATCAACAGAGCTCTGTTGCCCACAGGTGTCCATAACCTTAACAAAGTTGCTTTCTCACCCTTGGAACCATTGTCCTTTATTTATGCCTGGGAGGTGTTGTTAAATGTCATAACGAAGGTCATTGTGATGGCTTGGGGACTAGATGAATCACAATGCCATTCACCAGGAAGAAGTGAAAAGTGGGCAGGCTGGCTCGTGATGAGACCTCCTGTTCCAAGGACTTCTTAGTTTTTTTTTCAATTGTCCATTGGACCATATCCCTAGTGTGGTGGCCATGATGGGAATGCCACTTCACTTGCTTCCTTATGATCATGGTAGGCTGGCTCTTGATGAGACCCCCTATCCTCCATCTGCCATATCATAAAATTATTAGTGAAATATATAAATATTTTTTCTTTTTCATATAGCACTTTCCTACTTATATATAAAGGATGGCTCAACACTCCTTAAGAGTAGGGATGGTGGAAGAAGTCTAAACATCTCAATAGAAAATAATATGCCCTTATTCCTACTCCATGAGTAAAAATAAAAGAAATTTATAAAAATTTGGGGAAGAACCAACATGATAAGGATAATCGATCATATTAATTCTAGTGATAGTAATACATCAAAGTCATGTTATTTATTATGTCCATTTTTCTTTTTTCTTATCATTACCAAAAAATTTCTTAAAAAAATGACAATTTCTTTTGATTTGTTGATTCCAATAAGCTTTAATTTCTATGATTTTGTATAAATAGTATGTTTTCCTTTATAAGAGTCGTCAGAAATCCTCAAAATGCTGGTCTAAAACAAAAAATAATCCACTCAAAAGGTGTTGTTCCTTTGGAAAGGAACAACAGTAACAATTTGCGAAAATGTTGTTCCTTTGGAAAGGAACAGCAAGAAAACAATCTGCGAAAAGTTTTGTTCCTTTCGAAAGGAACAACAAAAAGAATCTGCAAAACTGTTGTTCCTTTCGAAAGGAACAGCAAAACAATATGTGAAACAACGAAAATAAACAACACAATTGTTGTTCCTTTCAAAAGGAATAGTGAAAACACTCTCAGCAAAGTTGCTATTCCTTTCGAAAGGAACAGCAAAAACTCAAAATAAGTGAAATAAACAGAGTTTGAAAAAAAACAGAATTCCGTAAAACAAACAAACAAAATTAATAACAATCTTTATGTACAAATTTCAAAGGAAAGAAATGATTTAATGAATGGGTGCCAAAGAGGAGTTATCCTCTTCAACGAGAATTTGCATGGTAGAATATTCCCGTAATTGTTGGTAGAAGGATTCTCGAGTAAGTGGTTTATGATACAATCGTACTCGATGACCATTTACTTTGAAGGAATGTCCAGATCCATCAATGGTGGTTAATGTAATGGTGTCATTATCATGCACTTGTTGTATCTCGTAAGGTCCAAGCCATCGTGTCTGGAGTTTCCCTAGAAAATCCTGAAACCTGGAGTCATATAGGAGTGCCCAGTCTCCTTCGTGGAAGATCTTTTCTTTGATAAGGGTGTCGTGCGATTTTTCTCTCTGTTGTTGAATTAACACAGAGTGCTGAAGAGTAGAGAGCCTAATTTCATCTAACTCATTAATTTGCTGCAGTCTTTTGGCCTGGGCTTCATTTAAATCTAGAACCACCTTTTGGGTTGTTCTTAGTGTCTGAATTTCAAACTCTATTGGAAAGATGAGCTCTTTTCCAAATACCAATTGATATGGTGAATATCCCGTAGTGGCTCTCCATGTTGTTCGGTATGCCCACAAGGCTTTTGGCAATATGTAGGCCTAGTCATGTCTATGTGAGGCAACAGTTTTTGTCAATATAGACTCAATCACTTTATTCGTGCTCTCTTCTTGGCAGTTTTCCTCTGGGTGGCATCGGGTTGTAATCTTGTGCTGAATGTAGTAATTCTGTAATGTTTTAGCTAGTTTATTACCTACAAACTATGGTCTTCCATCTGTGATTATGTCTCTCGGGAATCCATATCGCACAAATATTTGGAAAATAAATTGTATTACAGAATCCTCTGTAGCTTTTGAAAGTGCCTCTGCTTCAACCCATTTAGTAACATACTCGGTTGCAACTAGGATATATGTTTTTTGGTTTGATGGGGGGCTAATAGGGCCAACAAAATTGAGTGCCCAGCGTTCAAATGGTTTAATTACTAGTTGAGGGGTCGAAGGCATTTCTTCAGACTACCCAGGGTGACCTGCCCGTTGGTAACTATCACAGGCCTGCACAAATTTTTTGACATCTTTAAAAATGGTAGGCCAATAATAGCATGTCCGTAAAACCTTATGGGTTGTTCTACGATCTACAAAATGTTCACCACATGGCTTGTCATGGCATGCTTTCAAAATATCAAATACCTCGTCCTCCTAGACACATCTCCTAATTTGCATATTCAACCCTGTATGAAAAAGGTAGCCCCCAATCCAAGAGAATCAAGTACTACAGTGTATTATCTGCTTTCATTCATTAAGGGTTAGAGGTTTAGGTAATTTACCTATTGCCAAATAATTTGCTATATCAACATACCATGGGGTTCTATCAGTAATAGTGAACAAATGTTCATCTGGGAAGTGGTCTTCGACTGCTTCTACATCTATTGGCTTTGGCATTCTTGACAGAAAATCAGCTACAGGTTTCTCTTTTCTAGGTCGATCTCTAATTGTAATGTCAAATTCCTGCAATAAAATCAGCCATCTTGTCACTCTTCCATTTGTAACGGGTTTATTTGCTAAAAATTTAATGGCAGAGTGATCAGTATATAGAACTATAGGATACCCAGTTATATAATGTCTAAATTTATTTACAGCATGTACTACAGCTAAAAATTCCTTCTCAGTCACAGTATAATTTAGTTCAGCAGGAGATAGATTTTTGCTGATATAATAGATTGCATATGGTTTTTTATCTTCCTCCTGCCCAAGCATTGCTCCAATCACTGTGTCTGAGGCATCAGATGAAATTTGGAATGTAAAATTCCAACTTGAGCCCCTCATCACTGGGTTGTCGATACAAGATTTTTCATATTGTTAAAGGCATTGTCACATTTATCTGTCCAAATAAAATCATCATTTCCTATTAGTGCATATAAAGGTGCAGCTATTCGAGAATAATGTTCTATAAATCCCCTATAATAACTAGAAAATCCAAGAAAGCTACATACCTTTGTTTGTGTAGTGGGTGTGGGTATTAACAAAATTATCTGAATTTTGGCTGGATCCACTTGAATTCCAGCTGCTGAAATATAGTGCCCTAAGATAAATCCTTCGGTCATCATCATATGACACTTTTCATGGCTTAAAAAAAGCCTAGTGTCAACACATCTTTGCAACACCTTTTCTAAATTTTCTAATGCTGGCTCAAAATCATCTCTGTAAGGTGTGAATTCATCCATATATACTTCGATCCCTTCATTTATTAAATCTGAAAAGATGCTGAGAATGGCCCTTTGAAATGTAGCAGGGACATTGCATAGGCCAAAGGGTAAGACTCGGTAGTAAAATGTCCCCCAAGGATAGGTAAAAGTAGTCTTTTCTTGGTCTTCAAGGGAAAACTGGATTTGATTGTGCCCACTGAATCCATCGAGGAAAGAAAATAATTTTTTTCCTGCCAATGTGTCTAATACCTGGTCAATGAAAGTAAGGGGAAAGTGGTCTTTCTGGGTTGCCTTGTTGATTTCTCAGTAATCTAAACATATTATCCACTTCCCATTCTTCTTTGGTACCACTACTAATGGAGAGACCCAATTGCTATCAGATATTGGGTAGATGAAATTGACATCCAATAGTTTTTGTAATTTAGCTTTCACAATATCTTTAAGGTGAGGGTTTAGTCTTCTTTGGGGTTGGCGAATGGGTCTCGCATCTTTTTTGGTATAGATGTGGTGTGTGCATAATTTGGGGTCAATTCCCTTCATGTCTGGGTAATCCCATGCAAAGGCTGCTTTGTATTTCCATAGTAATTGGACCAACTTCTCTTCTTGTTCAGAAATCAGATTTTTGTTAATGTTTAGAGTTTTTACCGGCTCAATTTCTACAATCTTACTATTGTATATAGAAGTAGTGGGTATTACTTGATCGGGGATGTCTTTCAGAGGATCTTCTTCTTCTTTATTATAAAATGCTGCCTTGATCATGTGACATTGTAGATGGGATCTTATTTTTGGTTTATTAATAAAACTATTAATGATATAATCCTCTATTTGGTCTTTAAAATCAAGGGCATCTTCTACAGTTAGAGGTGATCTCATATTTTCCATAATATATGATACAGGTTGCTTTCTTGTTTTGATTATTGATAGGCTTGGTTGGGCTGGGGGATATAAAGCTAAATTCTTGACATAGTTTCCCCTTTTTATTGTCATGTTGCCTTGCTGGCAACCAATATAGGCATCGAAAGTTGCCAACCAAGGTCTACCTAGGATTAATGGGTGTCCATATAGACGGTTCTTTGAGTTGATAACCAAGAAGTCAGTGGGGTATTCCTAGGAATCTACAGATACCATTACATCTTGTAGTGTACCCTCTGGTTTGACTACTGATCGATCAGCCAACTCTAATAAAGTTGTTGTTGGTTCCAATGATGTAATGCCAAGTTTTTGACAGGTGGTGGTTGTCAATATATTGATTGCAGCTCCCAAGTCAACTAAGGCATTTGGGAACAATTGCCCATTTATTTGCACCGTCACTATAGGATTTCCTGGGTCTTCATATTTTACAGGTGTTTCCATTCCTGCTAATAAGTCAGATAGAGTACCGACTATTTGGACAGTTGGGTTGGTGGTTGTTCTCCTCTTTGGCTTCTTTATACACAGTTCCTTAATGGTTTTTTCATAAATAGGGATGTCTTGGATAGCTTGGAGGAGAGGGATTTTTATACACAAATTTTTTAATTCTCCCAGAATATCAAATTCAAGATGTTCTAATGGGTGAGGTATGATTAATCATTCTGGGAATGGTGGAGAAGAGGTTATTGCTTGTTGTTGATTTTGTTGTTGAACCACCTTCTATTTTTGTAATGTTTGTTCTACAGGTAACGGATCTTCAATATGAACATTTTTTTCTCTCTCTGTTTCTACTATACGCCCAGACCTTAATTGGAAGTCATTACACTCCCTCAGTTCAGTTTCTAATTCTGGTGGTTCCATTATTTGGACAAACTGAACTGGCCTATTGTTTGGGTTTGGGTTGGGCTGGGCTGGAAGTTGTGGTCTTAAGTTGGTCTAGGGGTTTGTATAGGGAGCTTGCAGTGTAGGTTGAGAGAGGGGAATTTTTCCAGCTGGCTAATTTGTAGGGTCTTCCAGTTTGACTGTCAGGCCTGACTCTGCGAAGTAGAGGGGGACCATTGTGTTGGATAAGCATTGTTTTTCCAAAACGGTGGGCAGAAAGGAAAATTTGGCCAATTAGTTTGATTTGTTTGATTTGTCCATGATGATGTAGGGAATGGTTGTTGTGACCAATTGGGGAAAGGTGGTTGATTTTGCCACATTCCATTATATTGTTTAGCATTGTATTGAGGGGGCTGAAAAGAAGAAAATGGATCAGTTGGCATACCTGATTGTCGTGGCTACCATTGTCGGCACTGATTAAGTAGGAATACCACTTCTGATTCTTCTTCTTCCTCCTTATAGACTTCTTTTAGGCCAGGAAGCGAGGGAAATCCTTCTATGGGGTGATATTTCATGAAAATGGCACAAACTTTGATTACATCTAGTGGGCACTCTTTGTGGTTGTGTTTCTTCCTGCATCTAGGACAGAATACTGCCAAATTTTGTTCGACTTCTGCTTGCTTTTGTTTGGCTTGCATAATGTCAAACTGCGTTGTTAGAGTCCCTAGAATATTTGTTTTAAAATATTCCAGCAGGTTTCCAATCTCTGCATGAGTTACACCTTCATTGGAAGTGTTATTATCCCTTGTAATCATGTCATGTTCCACTGATTTAGCCTTGTATTGCCCCTCGAACTCCTGATACACAAATCAAAGATGTTAGCACAGCTTTCCTAATACATATCACCTTTTCCCATAATATTCAATGTTTCAACCCATTGATCTTTCATTCCCCTAATTAATGTAGTTTTCAGCACATTATCAGGTAAGGGTAAGGATGCATAAGGAGATCTCTGAAGATTTTATTGAAACCGTTCCACATATTCTTCCAGGGTTTCATTCATTTTTGCTGTCATTTGAAATATTTCATCTTTTAGTTCCTGAGACCTGAAATAATCTTGATATCTCTTTAAAAATGAATCTTTCATCTGATCCCAATCAGTTATGACACCCCCACCTAGCCCCATAAACCATCGTAAATCTGCTCCTTTTAATGTGGAAGTAAATAGTTTTAATTTTTGGGGATCGGTGGTATAGTCAGACCCCCTACATAACACATCGAATTCGAACAGAAATGCATCTGGATCTTTTGGTTTCAAACCATGAAATGTGGGAATATTTTGAAGGGGAATGTCTTTCATAGGTGCATTAACTGCAGTATCTACTATAGGATATTGCAGTGTGGAAGTTTGCTGGGGTGTTTGCTAGTTCTGGTTTTGGTTCTGGGCAATTTGGTCAAAGATGTGCCAATATCCTTCTGTGATATTAAGGGAATTCCTAGGTTGACTAGAAGGAGTAGGAATGGCCTTGAAAACACTTCCCTGGTCTGGAACAATAAGTATTCCTTGCTGGCCTACTGTTTGAGGAGATTCAGGTCCTTGGTTTTTAGTGAGTTTAATAGCACTTCCCTTATCTGGACTATTCATTGTTTGGACTATTTCAAGAGGGGATTTTGGTTCTTCTGCTTCTCCTATTTCCCCTTCTCCTTCATGGAGATTACTAGAGTTCCCTTCTTGTGGGGAAATTAGGTATGGATTCTCAATTTCTTGGGAATCTTTCTCAATTCCCACTGTTTGATTATGTATCTCAGCAAAGGCTTCAGATGGTGATTCTGTGGCCTGAAGGGAACTAGTAGGTTGTCTAGATATAACTCTCCTAGGTTCTACTAATGGCTGAGATTCGGTCATTTTAAGGATTTCGTCAATGAAAGTTGTTCACCCAAGGGTCACCATTCCCTTAAGTTTTTCGGGTTTACGAGGAACTTTTTTTTGCTTAGCTGGTTTATTCATTCAAGAAAACAAGCCTTCATTCCTACCTAAAGAAAGAAGTTTACCTAATTCTGCTGTGAAGCAGGCTGTGAACAAGTATGTTCCTTGCCCGGTGTGCAGGTTCTTACCTTCCGTCTTTAATACCCAATTCTTCATGAGTATAAGAAAATCAATTGTGCATCACTCCTTTGAAATGGCTTACACTCTCGCCGGCAACGGTGCCAAAATGTTGAGGCATAAAGGTATCTTTTAAACACCTAATTATCCTACATTAATTATCAATCCGGGAGTGACTTTTTATTTCAAGAGTGTACTCTGTTTGAGACTACAATTTAGCTAAGAGTAATGTTATGAAAGATGTAGTACAGTATTATAGATACAAGAGTAAACAGATGCTTGTAAAGAAATATAATTACAGTAACATGAATGGAAATCTTAACCACTCACTCTGCAAAACATCAATCATGGAAATAGTAACAATAACTCATTCCCTTAGAAATCTATGCAACTAAAATCACACTGAGACAAGGAAATCAATCTGGTAACTTTGAAGCATTAACCAATGTTCTCTACAGTTGACAGTCTTGTTCTTTAAGTAATCAAAGTGAAATCAAACTTGAACTAATTACTGATGAAAATGACTAAGAAGAACTTCTTCTAATAGAAATAATTGGAAAGGAATAGCAATTCGTAATTCCTATGTGTACACAGCAACTGTAAACAACCTCTCTGCAAATATGAACCTAACAAATTAGAAATGAACAAAAAACTGTAAGGGAACAACAAACAGCAATTGAAAAGAAAATATGCACTTAACAAAATTAGATAACAAGTCTTCTTAAAATCCAACCATGTTGACAGCCAACACTATGAAATAGTCAATCAAAATGAACCATAATCCAATGGAACAACAAACAGAATTAAGTATAGAACAACAAAGCTTTATAAGATATAACAAGATGAATAAGACAGTAATCACAATCCTTGCTAAAATAAAATAGCAATGTAATTCATTAGCACACACAGCAATCCAGTACTCAATTCAATAGCAATCAAATAACTTTGTAATCATAATGAATCTAAATGCAATTATCACACAACAGTAATCAAAGTATAGAAATACAAATAGTAGAGAAATTCCACCAAGGCCGAGCACTTAGCACCAGTGAAACACCGCTGGGTTACTTCAAAGCTTGAAAGATGAAATGAAATGCACCTTTGTATTAATCGAACATAAAAGTATTACAGAGATCGCTCTCTAAACCCAAGAGTCAATAAAATGTAATATTACAAAAGGAATGTTCTGAATCAAAGGATATCCCCACAATCACTAAAGGCATTTCCTTATATAACAGACTCCGATGGACAATACAAGGAATGATATGAGGTTTGAACAGCGATCCCTCAAGATCGAAGGATCCTGAGGGATTCGCTTCCCTTATTTCTTTAGCTGTCACTTGATTTCCTTTGACCGAAGCCGAGCTGTCCCCTACCTTTTCTTAGCAATGCGTTTGGATTTCCTTGTCTTTAGCAGGATTCGGTCTAACGCTGCAGGAACAGCAGTTGCATTTAGTTTAGCCTTGCCTCTGATAAAGCTGTTCACCTTGCTTAATTCATGTTTTTAGCAATAAAAGGCAGTTCTTAGTCATATTTTACACTAAACATAAATATTCGCAATTGTACCACAATTCTTGTAATAAATCATCTTTCTAAGGTAAAAATAATTATGTTTAAATTAAAAGAATGGGAAACCACATAGCGAAATCATACCTTTTCCGCTGCTCAACACTTGGGAAAATGTGTCTCGATGAAGTATCAAATCACTAAAAACTAATAGATACCCATTTTAGGGCTCGGCGAGAGCTTTACAATAGTGCAGATGGTTTGGTAAACGGAGCTACATTTGGGTCGCAGCAGGTGAAATAAAAAATAGGGGTTTCTCTTTTAATAAGGCATTTTCCCTCCACATTCATTCATTTTCATGTGGAGCTGTGGTGAATGTAGAGAGGAGAGAAGGCCCTAAATCTTGCGGTGATCGTAGTGGACAAACCGACCGTTGGAATCAAGATCTATCAATTGCAGGTAAGAGGCCTAACCCTACTCTTTCTTTTTAGTGGATTGAAATTTTATTTTAGGTACCCAGAGCTCATGAACAGGCTAGGTCACACTTTTTGGGGTCTGCTATGAGACCTAGGTAGCAGGTCGTGAGCAGAAAACTGCGACCTGTCCCAGAAAATGACCTGAACAGTGTGACCTGTCAGAGAAAGCGGTTTTCAGTGCTATTTTTGGCTAAGATCTAGGATTTTTATGGTTGAGAGGCATAGGTGCCCCCAAGCATTTTGTGGACATGCCAAAATGTATTTAGAAAAATGGAAATCTAAACACATTTTAATGATCTGGTGTTCCATTTTTTTTCGGCATGGTTATGCAATTTGAGAAAGGAAATAGACGATTACCAATCTCTTTTGGTACTACATATATGAATCAAATGGCCTTTAAGTTTTCGAGTTGGCATACATGGTGTTACCATCCCAAAGAGAGGATTTTGAGATAATGAACTGATGTTCTCCTAGAAAACCCATAGGTTAGTCAACCACAATGTCTATGAGACTGGGTTGCTGATGTAATATGAAGAAATGATGAGGGGTATCATCCCTAGAGTGGTCTGAAGTGATATGGGACTCTAGAGGTTCCTCTAAATGTGGAAGAATAATGGTGCTAGATTCCACATGAATAGATACACTAGGAGAGCTGTGGAGAATTTATTTTCCTTGTCTCTCAAATATGGGTTCCCCATTACCCAAACATTGGGTGTCATTGTAATGGCCACAAGGTGTTGTGGTTCGAATGCATGGGGTTGATCTAAGGGGGGATAGATAAATTCAGGGGTGGTGACTACTTCCATAGTTCCGTCATAGTAATAGAAGATGGGGTGATTGGTGGAAGAAATACCACCTAACGTGGCGAAGCTCCCTGACTCATCATCATGAGAAGAGGGGTTCACATGCACATCGTTACAAGTGGTGACAGAAGAGTAAGTAGATAAAGGATCTAGCGATGTTGAGCCCAGGGTGATCGCTGAAGGGAGTTTAGGCGAAACATCAGGGGGAGTCTCCAAGGGGGGCTTCCACCAAGGGTCTCATAGATGATGATAGGTAGCAAATGGTGTATGAAGGCTCCGTCATCTCGACATTAGGAGGGGGAATGTCAATGGGAGCATTCATGTCCTCTGGTATTTTCAAAGAAAAACACCCAAATAAGGGAGCGGTGGACTCGTTGCGCTTGGCCTCAAATTGGCGTAAGGCTTCTAAAGAGAAATGATACTCTTCGAGGTGAGGACAGAGGTGAGTGTAGTGTCCATGGAAATCACAAGGGTGATTTGTGCGCAATGGTTAGAGTTTCAGGATTGAATCAGGTATAGTGACATATACCTATGGGATATCAGATTCCGGAAACATCACATTAACCATGGACTTAAGGTGAGGCAGCTCCATACAAATATGGGAGGCATGGCCAACAACATCAAGCAAAGCACACTGGATGGTACACTTTGGAGGCTGAGAGGGGGCAGGGTTTTCTAGGGTAGCCTTTTCCTTAAATGCTCCCTTGCGAGCTTTGCCCTTCTTACTCGAAACGGTCACAACAGGAGGTGTTTCCTATTAAGGTGAATGAGGCACTGTTGCAGTGGGAGAAGTCATAGGGACTGGTTGGACCAGGGTCAAAGCAAGGTAAGGTTTGGGTTGACCAGGTGGGGTAGTGGCTGGAGGATCGAGGTACCAAACAAGAATTCCAAGGGTCAGGTTAGGAAGAGAGAGGGTGGCCATAATAGGTACTATGTCCACTCCTGGTGGGGGAGCTAGGAATGGTATCTGACCAGGGGTAATGACCAGGCAAGACGGTTCCGAGATGGTTAAGGCTTAGAGGAATTGTTCCAGGAGGATAAATGGGATCATGAGTACCATTTGAAGGTGAAGGGCCAGGAGAAGAAGGTTCAGAAGGCTAATCAAAGGACATCATGATAATCTGGTAATTGGGGGAACTAGATGGAAGAGGTTGAGTGGCCACCTGACCTTCAGGTGGTTGGGTAGCCACAAATCCCTATTGTGCATTCACCTACTCCTGAGGAGGCAGTGGCTACTATTGCAGGGGTTGAAAAGGAAAGGGAGGCGGAGGTGCTAATGCTGGAGGAGCTGGAGCACCAAGCTGCGGATATGGATAATAACGGGGTTGGGTAACAGTGTGGTAAACAGGAGGTTGGACCAAAAGAGGAGGCATGCCGTATCCTGGATATGTGCTACCGAGAGGGGAAAAAGTGTGAGGTGCCCTCCCCCCCCCGCTCAGAACACCCGCACCATGGGAGGTTGAGCGTATGGATGAGAGAGAGCTCGAATGATACCATCGGTGGCATGAGGTGCCCCCATTGCATTGGCACCATTGGGTCTAGGAAGATCAGGTAGAATGGTATAAACATAACTCGTCTGAGAATAGATCAAGTCATATTTTAATTCCATTTGGAGGGTGGCTTCTTCGGTTTGAGGAAAATGTGACGCAACATCTTTCTCGATAGGAGGCAAGAGAGACCTAAGGAACCAGTCCATGTAGACACGGTATTCGAAGGTAGGGGATTGACATAGGCTCTTTCTTCTCCACCATTACTGGACATGATCAGATAGGCGGATCGCAGATGATTGAGGGAAAGAAGTCAAAAGTTTGATACCAGTGTCATAACGAAGGGGAAGCTGGATGTAGGATAAAAAAGTGCGAGCAAGAGTCGCAAAGGTGGTATGAGAGGAAGTGGCCTGATCAGCATACCACTAAGAAGCTTCACCTGTAAGCGTTCATTAGAAAAACCGAAGACAGACAGAGTCATCGGTAATGGAGTTAGATGAACATCACATGTGGAAAGATCGAACATGATTTGAAGGATCTTCTCCAGTAAGGCCTTCAAAATTTGGGATTTCGGAAGGGAGATTTTTCGGCATAGTAGGCCAACTAGCGTCATGGTGTATAGGGTCGTTTATCAACCGGTCCAAGTCAGGGAGGCTGAGGCCTGCCATGAAAGGGAGCAAGGGCACAGCCGAGGTAGCATCCATAGCGGTCCCTAATGGTATTCCCAGCTTGAGGGATGGGGTTGCCACCAACATAAGGTCCTACACCAGACATGGTGAAGGTGTCAGGGGGATAACTGAAGGCTGTCGAGAAGGAGAACCCAAAGGACCAGAAGAAGAGTCAGTGCATGGACTCGATGGAAGACTAACTTGAATCCAATGCAGAGGAGTAAGTCTTCCTACCAGAAACTGAGGATGAAGGCCAAGAAGTCTCCGGGATAAACACCTTGGTGGCACAATGGTGATGACACAAACATGACACAAAGGAAAAAGAGACCGACAAGGGCAGGGAGGTGCAGGATCAACTGATTACAATGTCGAAACAAGGGCAGAAAGATGTAGGATTAATTGTTTTCAATTTTTTAGAGTCTTTGCTTGGCGGTGTTAACCAAGCCCTTTTTTGCTTAGGGTGTGTGTGTAAAAGTGTGTAAATTTTAATTTTTAAACCCAGACATTTGTAGAGAAAAATAAAAAGTGTGTTGTATGGCTGTAAATAAACTTGTAAATGACAATATATAGGCCTGCAAAAATAGAAAATAAACAGCTAATAATGCAATAATCTAAACCCAAGGAGGTGGGCCTCTAAACAACTAATCTATAGGAGAGTGAAAAATTAATCAAAACACAAAAAAATAATAGATCTAAGGTCCAGAGGGACAGGGATCTAAAAGACAAAATCTGTTGGAAAGTGGTGCAAAAAACATCAACAAATCAGAGGAAAAAATGTTGTAAAAAGGGTGGCGAAAGGCCATCTCCTGAAGGGAAAAATAGTGAACCCAAGAGGAAAACCCAAAAAAATATATATGAGGTGATTTGGATGGATAACAAGATGATCTGAAGTGGATCTGAAGGTGAGGTATCAGATCTGAAAAAATGGTTGAAGACTCTGAAATTTCAGACAACCTGCAACAACAAAAACTCTTCCACAAAATGTGGAGGGTACTGAAGCCCTAGGGGGCTAGGTTCCCACTTTGTTGAGAGAAACAAAACAATTACAGTTCCAAAATGGGCGGATACAGATGTCCGAAAACCCTGAACAGAGGCTCAGACAAACCTAGAAAAATTTCAGAAAAATCCCTGCAAAAATTCCAGGTCGTAGTTTCTGACCTGTTTTCAGCAGAGGTTGAAATTTTTGGGCTGTAAAGTGCGCCCTGAAGGTCTAGGTCATAGGTTTCGAGCCAAAAAGTGTGATCTGCACTTCCATCACTCTCAACGGCAGGTTTCAGAAAAAATTATCATCTCAGCTATGGTTGATGTCTATCACCTGCGCAATAGGTCCAAAAACACACAAAAGTCAGAATTTTTATTGTTTTAGGGTTTTATAGGTTAAAAACAACATCAAGAAGAGAAAAAAAAGGGCTGAAGAGAAATCCTAGGTTTTGAAGAAGCTCGATATGCAAGGATCAGAAAAACGACAATGATCGTAATCGTAAACTCGTGTGGAGTCGCCAGTTGTTAGTATGAATCTTAATTCCAAGTGTACAAAAATAGACCACTTTAGCTGTGCATAACAAACATCCCTAACAACAAAAATGACTGCTAATATCCTCAGATATGTAGTTAAGTGATCAAGATAAATGCTGCAAAAATCTAGATCTGTGCATTATAAGACATTAAATAGTAGAAAAACAATATTTACTCCATGAATCCAATAGACAAGACAAGAATATATCAAATGAATTTTGTATTAATGGCACCTGGGAGGAAAACACAAGAGGGTGTTCTTAGTTGTCCTCAATGGGATGGGTTCGTGTACGTCTTTAGCACTTCAAATTTAGAATTCTGCTCTCTTGATGGTGTAGAAAACCCAGGAAAAAATGGAAAAGTATGGCTATGATGGTGGATCAATAGCCAGACCAAGAGTTGAGATCCAGAGTGATCTTTAGGCAACAAAAGGTGACAAATGAATGGGAAAACCCTTCTATTTATAACAAAATATTGAGTTAGTCTAGATATTGGTGCATAATTAAAATATTATTAACCAAATCAAGATCCAACTTTTATAGAATATTTTATTATATTTGTTGGAGGGAAAAGGAATTTGACTTGGGTCAAATCCCTTTATTTGTAAATAATAAATAAATAAATGATTTATTTATCATTTTAAGGATGTGATTAAGTAATAATAAATAAATAAATGATTTATTTATCATTGTAAGGATATTGTTGAGGAATAATCAAATAAATAATGATCTATTTAATTATTTAAGGGAGATTTAGTCATATTTAACAAAGAGTATTATTTAAGTAATGTTTAAATAATTATTCTTATAAAATAATAAGATAAAAATGATTTATCTAATTAATTTCCTTGTTTTGGGTTAAATATAACCAGGAATATTAATTAAACTGTTGTTTAACTAATTATTCCTTGAGGAAGATCAAACAAATATGAATTTATTTAATGTTTCCCCATGGGGTTTCCTGTTTAGACCATAAGCAACTTAATAAAGGTGGTTTTACTAAGTTATTTTCACAGTGAATGAAATTATACTTAGAGTAAAATTAGTCTTACATGGTGTACTTGGGTCCATCTAATACCAATGGGTTAGATGACCAAAAAATGGTGTAACATAGTGATTGTGTTCTTACAACATACTTGAGCCATATGATTAGCTCCTAATGCTTGCATGCTGGGGGAAAATCTGTTACATCAATTTTTGGTCCTCTAACATGTTATTATTACATGGACTAAAGTACACCATGTAAGACCAATTTTACCATAGTAAAATCACTTTCAGTATGAGAAATAATTTAATAACCCAGAGTTTATTAAATTATTTCTGGTCTAAACAGGAAACCCCATGAGGAATAATTAAATAAATCCTTATTTTTTTTATTTCCCTCTAGGGATAATTAACTAAACAATTAATATTCCTCGTCATATTTAACCCAAAACATGAGAATTAATTAGATAAATTATTATTCATCTTATTATTCTCTAGGAATAATTATTTAAATCATTATTTAATAATATTCCTTGTTGAATTTTACTAAATCATTTTTCAATAATTATATAAATCATTATTTATTTAATTATTCCTTAACCTCATCCTTAAAATAATAAATAAATCATTTATTTATTTATTATTTCTAAATAAAGGGATTTAACCAATTCGAAATTCCTTCTCCCTCCAAAAAAAATAATAAAATATTCCAAGTAAGTTGGATCTATATTTGTTTAATAATATTTTAATTACGCACCAATATATAGCATAACTCAATATTTTGTTATAAATAGAAGGGTTTTTCCATTCATTTACTACCTTTTTTATCACCTTTTGATCTATACTTTTGGTCTGACTTTGATCCTCCATCATTGTCATATTTTTTATACTTTTTCTTGTGAGCTTCCTTTGAGTTTTATTTTGTCTGGGTTTTTTGCACCATCAAGAGAGAGATATTGGATCTGAAGCACTGAGGACATACAAGAACCCATCCCATTAAGGGGGATGGGTAACATTTTTCTGTGTTCCCTTCTCATGTGTCATAATACAAAAAATTCCTTATAAATTGTTGTCTTGTCTATTGGATGTATGGAGCAACTCTTCTTTATTTTCACAGTTTAATGACTTTATTGCATGAATGCTGATTTTTAGCATTTCGTTGGATGGTGGCACATACCCATTACGTCGGTGCTACATGTACGCTTGTGATTAGAATTCACTCTAACAATAGCAATTCATGTGAAATCATGTCCAAACAACATGCTAACTTCAAGCGGAGTTTAAAGGAATATCATCCTATATATATTCTTTTATTATTATTTTTTCTTCGTTTTTATTTTTCTTTCTTCCCTTTTTTTTCCCAAACTCTACTAGCCGGAATCCCAATTTTCCAGCATAACCTCGTCCAAAATGTGCCCAAAGGGTTTTCTCAATTGGAAGTTTTGTATTCCTAGCAATGTTAGCTAGTATCTAGTTTTCTAACATCATTAGTGTTAGTAGTGCCTCGGAACCAAGATTTCATTGTCGTATAATTTATTTTTCTCTCCTTTCTTCCAGATTCATATGGAAAAAAATATTAAAGAGTTATAGAGGGGAGAAGAATGTCCACTCGCTCTATGACCTTCACATCGTACTACCTTTCGAACCCTTTGATAAGTTCTTCTCTAAACTAGTGTTTATGATATAGTCGCAATCAGTGTCCATTTTCCATTAAGGTTGTTCATGCTTCATCAATAGTATGAAGTCGCACAGACCCATTATCAAATATAGTTTCTTTTGTAGTGAAATTTACATGCAATAATTTATTGCTATGTGATCGTGTGCCTGAATAATATCACCAGATAGTAAGAGAAAAAATTTCCAATAAACAGATAATCAAATGCCAACCCAATTCTTAAACATGTAGCAAGAAAATGGCTCTAAATGTTATAAGGAAAGAGCATCCACCTGGCCTCCTCACAGGTCGATGAAGGCTTTTTATTTCATAGTACAATCCTCACACTCCACTCAAGCGATCTGCTTCATCTACACTCGATCTCAACACCTAAACAAAACCATAAACACTCAAGGATGACAAGTGATCTTCCTCAAAATATTGTCAACTCAAAACATCATAGAATGAATATATGTAACTATTGCACACATGTAATCTATTAACTAGTGATCTATTAATATAAAATGAAAGTACAACAAATATATACCTTCCAACAAAGTAGATCGTCTCCTCAAGATTGTAGCATGGTCTCCTCTCCCAATACAACAGAGCTCTCACATTATAGTGTGGATACTTTATCTCTAACCCCATTGCCTCTTGGTGAGATTATATAGGCTCAGTCTATCTTCCAGGGGAATTCATCTAAACACCTATGGGTTTGATATGTTAGGAAACTTCTATAATAATGGACCCCTAGCCAACTCATACACAAGTGGGTAAAGCTAATCTCCTTGGGAATGGAAAAGTATAGAAACATTTTTCACAATTATGAGATTTTTCTCAACTATCTGAATTATGAAATCATTATTATCCCATAATTATAATATTTCAGAAAATTAATTATGATAAATAACTCAATAATGTAATTCCACCCTTTTATCATGGGATAAATCTTACATAAGTAGGAGAAAAGGTGAAAAGGGATGCATTTTAGCCAAACAACTGAGGTAAGTTGATATTGGGTTTCTCTCACTATAATGGAGTGGAAAATTGCGTTATAAGATAGGCCCCCTAATGCATGAGGTTAGAAGAGAAACTTATGGTCGAAATTCATTACAATAATAATTAAAGCTCAAAATGGGAGGAAGGAGCCAATACTACAAAGCTTGATCAGAAGAACTCAAATGTTGAAGTCTTAACTCTAGTGATAACATTCCTAAGGTAGGAATACCCATGCTCGGTCATAAGAAGATACTAAACATGGCTGCCATAAAATACACTATAGATCCGTGACATGAAATGCTAGAACATGTCCATGAAGACATACACAGTGGATCCATGTGACTCAATAGTTAGAGCATAGTCACCAATAATATACGTTAATAGTAAAGTGTCTCAAGATAGTCCTCAAAGTACAAAAATGATATAAAACTCCAACATAGATTGGGAAAGGTGTCATGTAAGAGTGAAATATCCCTAACCAAGAATCTTCAACATAACCCTGATGGACAAATCTACAACATGCAAAGATATGTGTTGAGATCAAGCATGGTAGAAATCGCCTGATTACCAATCAATGAGGTAAACTAGTAACAGGCATGAGGAACCCACCAATGAGGAAAATAGACCCCAAGATACCTAGTACAAACCACCAAGTGTGAATATATGAGCTAACATCGAACACCAATGAACTCAACCAAGAAATATCCAATGATGTAAAACCACTATCGATCACATGGAAACCTACCACTGAGCTATGCAAGATCCAACATACTATTGGTTCCTAGATCGAGATCCTAAGTAAGGAGTTAAAGTTAATAGGATAAGATATGTTGAAGGAGGGTCATGATGTATCCCCCATCAATCGACATGGAACATACCAGGATGATGTAATGGTTGGATTAAGTCATGAGATGATGAAGTAAAACTGACATAGGGATGACCAACTCAAAAAGTTCAATAGGCTACTAGAGATGGTCAACACAAGCTGATACTTCCCTTGAACACATAGCGGCATGAAAAAAGAGTGACTTGGAAGCATGAATAATGAGAACCATGTGATATCATTATGCAATTATGCAAGAGGTATTGAAGAATTCTCCATATGACTGGAGGAGTAGACAGACTCATATGTATCATAGAGCTCCTAAGCAAGTTGAAACCCATCTATGAGACAATGAAATTAACACGTGTCATGTTCAAGGGTGGCATAAATGATGTTGGCATTTGATGCTAATGGAAATAAATTTTCCCTTCCTTCTCTTTTTATAAGTTCCTTTTCATAAAGTTGTCCCCCAAACCCGAAAAAGAGATAAAATTATACAAGGGAAAACCTCCTAGCCATAGTAGACTAGGGTATTATTTTTTCGTAGCTAGTCTATCCTAGTATGGAAAAGGGTTAAACTTATATTGGGTATATGGCCCTTCAATTACTTTAAATATCAAGAAGGAGACATGTTCACTCGACAATATTTTCTATTTTAAGGAGTCTTAAAAGAGCTTAAATAGAACTCCTCCTGGAGGAATGAGTGGTATAAATGATAGCAACTAGTTGTGGTAATCATGGAACTACTCATGAAATAATGAGAATAAGAGGTTGGCTAATAATACCACTCATCCCAGCATTTCCTCCAAGAAAAGGAAAAAACACCAAGTGAAAGTGGATGATAGGCAAAGAAAATGATGACGATGGAAGACAAAAACCAATGCTCAAAATGAAAAAATAGGCTGATAAAAAGTGGCAATCACAAGGGATAAAGTGTGGAATCATCCTGGGGTATGACCAAAAATATGATGAAGAAGAGGACATGAGGCTCAAATTCTAGGTCATGGCGGGTCAGAAGGATGGATTATAAAATGAATTAAAAATGACTACATTTACACCAATACGGTGGAAGGGTGCTAACAAGGGTATCCAAGATCAGGTAAGTTATACTACCAAGTGATGACATGCATAAAGTAAAGCTCCTAAATTCACAACTTGATGGGTTCAAACCTAAGGATTAAATATGGCACTAACAGTCAAAATGCAACGGTGATAGTGATACATGACCTACCCATATATGTCAGTTCAAGAGAAAGGCATCGAAGATCCAATGGATGTCACAATAGAAACACCACCATATCATGTAAAAACCATATTGAAATATTGGACCCATGGTTTAAATCACATAATGAAATACATAAACATGGATGAGGTAAAAACAACACCATATATATATTTTTTATTTTTTTACTTTTCGTATTTTTGGCATAAATAAGGCATGATGAATACTCACATCATACACCAAGCCAAAAATAAATAAATTATCACACTCTTATGTACAATATGTACAAGTGTGCCACAATCCAATAGGTCACGGTAATGTCTGCACATAACTGGGCACAAGACAAGGTTTTATATACGTAAACTCATGGAGGGTGATGCGACCATATGGCTCACCAATGTGCAGCCATGCCAAAATAAGTCAAAATTCCCAATCTAGAAAGGTTGAACATGTCAAGGATATTCTAACATAGTTGCGCTCTTGAAATTAACCTGAGGAGATAAGGGAGGATCAAGACATAAAGGTATTACAAGACGCTCACCAATGTGTGATAAAGAGTTGGATAATTTATTGGCAAGTTCAGTAGTAGAAGCCCGAGACTTGACTTGGTACAAGGGTGAAACTTCCAATGAGGGTCAAGAGGCACCCCCTAATTCATTCCAATATTTATGTTTCCAAGATCTATTTTTTCTACATCATGGAGACTAGAGGTAGGAAGAGGCCTAATCTCCCTATTATTATGAAGGGATAGATGACTATTCAGGGGGTTTGGAACCAAGGGAGTCATGTGGAATAGGTGGAATGGAGGCCCCTATGGGAAAAGTAACTTTATCATATTGCATATTGCGATGGATTTTCTGACCAGCATCAGGAGGTATTGACGAGACTGTTGGAGGGAAAATATCTTCCACTACAATTGGTAGAGGGTTCTCACTAGCATTATCAACTTCCATAAGATCATGTGACAGTACCCAAGAATCAATAATTCTATGGGGTACATAGGTGTCATAAGAGATCATATACATAGGAGCTTTAGAAGAGGATGAAGGAATTTAGAGCAATGGTAATCTAGGAAAAACACCCATAAGAGATGATATTTTGAACAACCACACGCCAACATTCTAAAACAGACCAAGTTTATCTCCCACAAGTGAGATTGAATTCCCCATAGTGGAAATTTGGATTAATGGCACATAATACTCAAGTTAATCAATGGTAAAAATACTTCCTTCATGAGTAAATAAAATTACACATAACACAGATGAGATAACTACATTCATGGCATAAAACTAGCTACGAACAAGGATCAATTTATAGTCCAAAGGGGCATCGAAAAGTTCAACATCGACATAAAAAAAATTCCCCCCTAACTAAATGGTGAACTTGGTAAGAACCCCCTCAGGCACAAATTTCTATCCATCAAAGGCTTGAAGAGTAGTATTGGACATAGTGAGTGTTGGAGAGCCAAGATCCTTCCAACATGATGCTAACATGACACACGTGGAAGAGCCTTCATCCAACAAAGTGTGATGAATATTATTATGGGAAATTAGCACTATGATCTGAAAGGATATTTGGTGGGAAATTAGAAAGGTAGCCTTTTCAACATTGAACATGATAAAGTTCGAGTTAGAAGGATCAAATCCACCAATCATAGACAACAAGGCCTTGCATTTTTGGGGACATCTTTGAAAAACTTCCAAGTCAGACATGGCATAATGAGCCTACGAAATATCTTCAAGAATATTGTAATGTTGACCAGCCCGGGCAAATGGATTATGTGTTTTCTTACGAACAACACCCTTGAGAGGGAGATAAACATGTTCCATTGGCTTATGTAACATGAGAGGTCTAGTGGAAGAAAGTGAATTGGGTGATTCCTTAGGAAAATAACTCAACTCAGTAACATCATACGATTTGGCTCACGTGGTCACATTAGCTTTTTATTTTCACATAAAAATGGATGAACTATTGGTGGAGTTGAAAAATGGCCCCTCATTTCCCCCTTGTGGAGGAGGAGGGGTTGAGTAATCATTTATTTTTGAGGTTGTGTAGGAAATGGATGAGTTAAAATAGTAGGCTTTTGAGTAAATTGTGGTGGTGCAAGGAGTTTATGAACTTCATCCATGTTAGGGAATTTGTGAGTAATATGTTCAACTTAACGAATTTTACAAGTGAATTGAATCTTTCAACGATGCTCACTGGTGCCCCCTCCCTGATTCTGGGGATTTGGTTTATATTTCTAAGCAGTTTGGTTTCTCTATTTCTTCTTATTATTATTATTTTTACCACTACATAGTTGGTTTTTCTTAGGTGTTGTGGACTTTATCGTAAGAACATTGATGGACTTCTCAGAAGAAGGTGCTTTAGTAGATCCATATGCACTTGTTGGGGCTTGCGATGTAACAACAAGTTGTCTACTTTGAGCAGCAAGTTGGCTCATAGAATCATAAACAAAGCCAATCACACCATCAACGTGTGGGACAGGAGCAAGTTTTATTGGTTCAATGGAAGGCCTATGATCATTAGGAATAACTTCATATAGTATGCATGATTGTGAATAAATTAGATTGAGTTGTTGGGCAGCTAGAATAGCTTGCTTCTCAATAATGGCTCGGAACATTTACACTTCCTTTGAAATCTGACGTCTTAGAGATCAAATGAACAATTTATGCAAAATCTCATCAGGAAGTGTGTTCTTAACCAACCTCTTGGGATGATGCCACTCTTGAATATAGTTATAGATCAGGGTGGAATCATCTTGTTTAAATTTTTACAATAGGTCATAATCGATATCATACCTTGTCAGCAGTTGGAAGTATGTCAAGAACGTCTGAGCTAGAGATGAAAAATCATTGTAGGATGTGGTATCCAATTCAATGTACCATTTTATGACATCGCCAATTAAAAATAATTGGAACAAGAAAAGCTTAATAGAATCATCCACAAAAGATATTGATGAACACCACAGCTAATACATGGTGATATGAGTGGACAACTATCTCCATAAATTCCTTCAAATTTGGGTATGTCGGAAGGAAATTTTGTAGGCATAGGTGGCCATTGGGGGTCATGGTGAATGGGATCGTTGGTCAAATTAGCCAAATATGATAAATCAAGAGAATATAGAAATGGATTATAAAGTTTACTAAATGGATCATATGCAATAAAATCCCTTGACCAACCTTGTGGCCCCCCCATATAAGGATTATGATGCATGGTTTTTTGGTTAAGGTATGGGTTCACCCCAGCATATGAATGTTGTGGGCCAAGATGACTGGTGAAAGGATACTTCCCCCCAGGGAATGTGCACCTAGAAAGAAAAGGACCCCTAAGAGCATGAATGCTCATGGGATTGTACCCATGGGGATAAGATGGAACAGCCTGTGTAATAACACTAACATAAGGAGAATATCTTGCATTGGGGGTGACATTAAAAACATGGTTACACGTAGGTAAAACAACCCCTCTAGTACAAGCGTTGGTAGGTGGAATCCCTCCAAAAAATGAACTTCTATACAGAGCTTGCTTACATATTAAACGATTATTTCCCCCGGCGCGACAAGGCCCCAACTAACGATCAACCCCCCCCCCCCTCCCCTTCCCCACACACTCATTTCCAAAAGTAACCACACCTAAATAAGGAACAAGATTTGTTGGTTGAGGAAAAATATGTGAAAAGACTCTGGACCCTATCAATTGGCTAGGATAAATAACCATAGTCGGTGTATATTTCAGAGTAGGCATGGAAACAAAAGGGAAATTTATAGGAAAATAGATGAAACTAGTGGAATTCCCCAATAATATGTGAGAGGTGTATACAAAGGAGGAGTAGGAATTTCCACACTAAGAGGTGGCAAGGATTACATCCTAGTTGACACTGCCAATTGAGAAGGTAAATATGTCTCAGACTCTGCCATTGTAATATTCCAAAATTATCTTGCAGCTAATTGGAATATTAATTTTTTCTTTGTCATTTAGATAGAGGATTAGAGGATAGGGAGACCCATAAATCTCCTTAGTAGGAATAAAATCACCCCTAATGTGAATAAGGAGCATCTTAATAGCTGCATAAATCACCCTCATGTGTGAACAGGGGTTGGATCATGTGGATGGGGTCAAGTTTGACCAAATCAATAACACTAGTATAGAGAGAGTGGATAGTTAATGAGGGACAACGCAGTGTTAATGGGAGGAATTCTCCATGGGAGTAGTGGCTTTAATGACTGGGGCCCAAGGTGAGAAGGCTCACAATGCATATAAGGAGGGGAAGGCAGCCATAGAAGGGCATGTTGATTATTGTTATGTTGTTGGTCTGTTATGACTTCTTGCACACTTCAGCTATTTAGCGTATTTTATTGTGTTGTTTAGCACAAGGGTATTCCCGAGCGGGAATCCCACCCTCGTCCTTGGGGGCCTTCAACTTCCCACTCAGGCGAGGTTTGTGAGATTCATATCCACATTCTGGCATCAATCCAAGCTTTATTCTTCATCTACAACATATTTTCTTCCAAGGTTGTGTTGAGTTGCAGGGCAAAGGTAGTGGAGGATTGATAGGGCTATTTTCTGTGTTTTTTTCAGTGCAAAGGTAGCCTTTCCATTGGGAGGCCAACAAGGAAGGACTCGGAGCATTATTTCATCATCTGGCACCAAGCCAAGATATTACCACCTCCTACAGTGCAGTTTCCCTCATAGACTGCATTATTTGGTTGAGAATTTTCAATGAAGGTTTTAGTGCTTCATTTGGAGGGTTAGATCTTCAGTGACGGGATCAACCTTCCACTTGGAGGATCTATTGGAGGAGCCCCATACATATCTATATCAGTTTTAGCCACCTCCTTCTAACTATTTAGTTGCAGTGATTCTTCATTCCTAGGGTTGTATATCACTACTTTGTATTTTCTGTATTTTCAAAAACCCTTCCTGGGTTGTCTTGGAAAGGTGCGTGGGAGGCTAGATCTCTATTCCCATCATTTCTTTAGCCATATCAGAAGATCCATATTATTGTATTTTACAGCAGTAGTTATTCTCACTAGGACTGCGTTGTATCAATTCTCTGGCGTTTTGTATAACAGCAACATCTAAATTTTGAGAGAGTTTGATCATTCGAGGCTTGTTTTCCTATCTTATCTGATTTATGCCTTAATTGTTTGTACTTATTTGCTGTTGATTTTCATAATACAATGGCTCCATATTTGTCTCACACCTTGGTGTAATGATATTCACTACTATTTCCATCTTTTTTTTCTATATTACTTATTTTCCTATTTTGGGATATTAGAGTGGTATCAGAGCATAATCTTGGCTCAGCCTGTGTATTTCAACGAATATGTCATCACAAGAATAAGAAGAAGAAGCAGAAAAAGAAGAAGATATCTACAGTGATGGAGGGAATGATTTTTGCCTCATATATTTTTATATTTATGAAGGAACTTTCCAAGGAGGTCAATCAAATGAGAAGGGAAAGATACAATGAGACCTCAAGTGGGTTTCAAGATGAGGAAGATCCAAACACTTCCTATCAGCAACAGAAGAAACCAGTATTGCATAGAGTTCCAAAGAAATCTACTATGTCCACTTTCTCTGAAGAAGAAGGTGAAAGGCATGGAGTTGGAGGAAACTTAGATCATGATACTCTAACTGATTATCTTGCAGAGTACAAGTCTCAATCAAGGGCTTTCAAAGAGAATCTAACTCTCCAACATTTCATTCGGATCAAAGAAGGTAGGAGAACTTGAAGCAATAGTAGAAGAAAAAGGCACAATATATTTCTATTGTCTACATTTGATGGGTCATCCACATGAACAAAAAAGGCTTGGAGGAAGAATTTAGACTCATTATTCCTGCTAAATACAGTAGAAGAAAGAGAATTTGTTGAGATTGCAACACTGCACCTTGAGGGTGAACCAAATATTGGTGGTTTAGGGTGTCTGCTTATGCATATGTTCCTCAAACACTGATCAAGAAGTTTGATAAGAAGAAACCAGAGATAATTCCTATGGATAGATTTCCTGAAATATATGAGAAAGCACATGAGGAGCCAAGGGAATATGTCAACATTATCATTCCAGAAGATGAGAAACTTCCACCACCACTTGTTGCCGAAGTACTTGAATCAGGAGAAGGAACACTTGCATCTTTGCAAGATGGTCTTTATCTCTTGACATTGAGAGTCTTGTGCATTATTTATGAGATTAATGAGGGGGAGGAGACATATACCAGCGTTGATGTAGCATTATAGGATCACCCATCACCATCACCAGTAGTTGGAGGAGTCATTACACTAGTAGAAGGAACCCTTGTAGTTGTACAAGAAGTTTGCAAGGATCGGCTTAACCAAGGTATGCAAACAATTCCACCCCATATTATTTCATCACATCAGATGGAGAGTTGTGGGGACATGCCATCAGGGAAATTTCATGACCAAGGGGTAAAAAAAATTGCTGATTTGGATCGACAGACTATCACTGCACAGAGGACCCTTGAATTGTTCAAGGAGGAGATATACAACCATCCTGGTTTCTCATTGTTGAGATGCACAAAAAACTTTGGGTTGGAGTGTAGAGTTTTGGAGGATAGGATGAGCATAATTCTAATCAATCCAATGTAGAACTATATGTTCATCATTGTGCATGATGAGTTGGGGACCCAACTATTATTGGAGCATTCTAATGGCCATTCTAATTGTGTAGCATTGGATAGGCAGATGGTTGATGAGATACATCTTAGGATGGATAACATTTCCCATTATTATGATAGATCCTTCTTGATGATCACTTCACAGATCAATGAGAATATTTTTCCTACAACATAATTGGAACCTTATGGGTTCAAATTGGTCATTGATGAGTGGTATTTATACAGATATCCCCAGGAGGTTGCATTTCAACATCTCATGAAGTGCAAGGAAAGTAATCAAATTTGGGAGGATGGAATTCTCCATTGGATGGATACCAATTTGGATCATGGTAGGATACACCCACATTTGGATGGATGGGTGAGGATGATGAGCAAGGGGTTTGTGAGCCACTTGCAAATCTATGACATAGGCCAGCAGGAGGCATGGATGCACTGGCTACTCTTGAAAGAGTTTGGTCATCATGTGACATATCTTATGTCAAAGGTTATGTGATGGTTTGGGGCATTACATGGAACCCATATGAAGAGGCTTTGGTTGTATGGGGCATTCTAAAAATCAATCATCATGATGTTACTCCATGAAATGTATGATGATGAGATGAGGAGTCGGTGATAGATATTGTTTCTCAGGTTACTTTTGAAAGAGTATGGGTTAATTTTCACCCATACCTTGCTTGATGTTTTAGGAGTAGAGGGTGGCACAATCATGGTGCAGAGGGGATAATACTTAGCCTTCGAGGATTAGGAGATAATTCCACATAGGAAGGAGTATCCCATATGTAACAACATTATGGCACATGACTTTGCAATTTGTCATGTCAAAGAATGGAGTTATGAGATGACAAGAGCCTTATGAAAAAGGCCAACAGCGCTGTCACTGGGGAGTATGTATCTATTGATGGAGTGTTCCAAGGGTCACTTCACATATGAGGCACTTGATGGGAAAGTAGGAGATGAGATTTATGGAGTGGTGGATGGAGACATCTATTACCAGGATATGATCTTCTTGACTTGGATCTCCAAGCACAAGAAGAAGGATTTACATGCAGCACATGGTTCATTCATTTCCATTCACCAAGGCCTCATGGAAACATATCAGACCTCTATGGAGATATCATCCATGGACCTCATTATCAACTTACTCACAGTACATGGTAAGAGTTGTATTTTTATACTTATTGATCATCTAACAAATTATTTGCATTCTCCTGCCATTTATATACAATGCATTGCTCCACAAGAGGGCAAGCTTCTCCTTGGACTTCATGGTCCTCTTGAGACAATCATCAGTGATGGGGATAGCCATTTCTTGTATTTCTTTAGGAAAGTATTATGCTATTCTTCGTATGCTCAGCTGATACACAATGACATTTACTAATTTCTAGTAGATGAGAAAACATTCACAACTAGCAAATGACCAAGAGACAACCTGCCACATTATGATCAGAAGCAGCAAGTAGCAAAACTATGTTGTATCCACTTGGGAAACTATTGGTACCATCTAGCATTTCATATGACACTCAATGTCTTTCTCATTTGTATTCTATATTGTGATGATGTTCTATTCACTTTATATGGGATGGTTTGGGAAAGAAAGAATCCTAGAACTAAAGAAGGGGTCTTTGGGGATCCAATTGACTTTTTGCCTCCTGAAGGCAACATTATTGCAGCCCAAAATCAGCAACATATCTACGTATATAATATGTGGAGAGAGAGAGACAACGTGGGATGGAAAATTTGGTGCATCATGTTCAGCCATACAGCCCATCTACATTGCAGGAGTTTCTCTATGAGTTACCACTTTGGAGGGTGACCCATTTTGTTTGGATGATAGCTTGGGAATTGGAGCTTCACGTGGGAATGAAGGTTCCCAACATTTTTTAGATTCCATGCCTCAAGAAGGCCTCCAGACAGCATATAGTTTCCTCCATGGATATCCCACTTCTTCATGATGAGATCCATTTCGATTTGTCACCAAAGGCTAACTTGTACACTTGTGAGTAGAAACTAGGGGAAATATTGATGAGAGAGCATATTTTTCAGTGGAGGAGCTTATCAGATAATGATGCTACACGAGGAGGAGAAGAGGCTTTTCCATGTCTATCCTTGCAGTTGCTTGAGGACAAAAAACATTTGGGAGGGGAGGACTATAATATTCCAAAATTAGCTTGCAACTAATTAGAATATTAATTTTTACTTTGTCACATAGATAGAGGAATAAGAGGGTAGGGAGACCCATAAATATCCTTAGTAAGAATAAAATCACTCCTAATGTGAATAAGGAGAATCTTAATAGCTAGATAAAGCACCCTCATATGTGAACAGGGGTTGGAGCATGTGGATGGGGTCAATTTTGACCAAATCAACAATGCTGGTATGGAGAGAGTGGACAACTAATGAGGGAAATTGCAGTTTTAATGGGCGGAATTCTTGATGAGAGTAGTGGATTTAATGAGTGGGGACAAAGGTGAAAAGGTCAGAATGCATATAAGGAGGGGAAGGCAGCCATAGAAGGGCATGCTGATTATTGTTATGTTTTTGGTCTGTTATAACTTCTTGCACACTTCAGCTATTTAGCAGAGCCTGTTGTGCTGTTTAGGACAAGGGTGTTCCCAAGCGAGAATCCCACCCTCATCCCTAGGGTACTTTGAGTGCCCACTCAAGAGATTTTTGTAGCTACATATCCACATTTCGGCATCAATATAAGCTTCAGTCTTCATCTACAACACAGTTTCTTCCAGGGTTGTGTTGAGTTGCAGGACAAAGGCAGTGGAGGATTGATAGGGCCATTTTATATGTTTCTTTTTCATTAGAGAGGTAACCTTTCCATTGGGAGGCTAGAAAGGAATGACTCGAAGCATTATTTCATCATCTAGCACCAGGCCAAGCTATTACCACCTCCTACAACACAGTTTCCCTCATAGACTGTGTTATTTTGTTGAGAATTTGTAGTGGAGGTTTCAGTGCTTCATTTGGAGGTTTATACCCTCAGTGAATGGATCATCCTTTCACTTGAAGGATCTATTGGAGGAGTCCCATAAATCTTCATATCAGTTTCATCCACCTCCTTCCAGCTATTCAGTTGTAGTGATTCTTCAGTCCTAGGGTTGTAAATCACTACTTTGTATTTTGTGTATTTTAGGAAACCTTCTTGGGTTGTCATAAAAAGGTGCTTGGGAGCCTAGATCTCAGTTCCCAACATTTATTGAGCCATATATCAGGAGATCCATTTTATTGTATTTTTGAACAACAATTATTCTCACTAGGACTGTGTTGTATCAGTACTCCAGAATTTTTTATAATAGAAACATATCACATTCGAGAGTGTTTGATCATTGGAGGCTTGTTTTCCTATCTTATCTCATTTTTGCCTTAGTTTATTGTACTTATTTTCTTCTTATTTGCATAATACAATGGCTCCATATTTGTCTGACACCTTCGTGTAATGATATTCACTGTTATTTCCATTATTTTGTTCTATATTATTTCTTTTCCTATTTTGGGAAATTATAACAATAGGATATATTATTCACATCGATAAAAAAGGTATAATCATATGTGGAACCGTCAAGTTTCAGCCACAACAACTCGGGTCCTAGTGGATTAGTCAAAGTTATATTGGTAGGAGCAACAAAATTGTTCGCAAAATTTTCAATGGAAATGAGATCACTACCAAAAGGACCAGGTATAGACTCCAAAACAATGTGTTGATCTAATTCTTGAGTATTGATAGGGACTATATATGCAAGAGTGACAATTCCACCTCTTTCAAGAGGAAAACCATGAAGATGAGGTGACTCACAGTGACTATATTGAACTAAAGTAAAAATTTGTAATTCAATACAATTATGTTAGTGAAAACACCCTAAGGCCAAAAATATTGACTCAGACCAAGCAACACACTATAAAATTCCTAAGAGGTAGTCACACAAGAAAACTAAATAGAGTAAAGTTGGCAGAGGGATAGTTATATTGGTGAAATGCTTCCCATCCCATTTAACTATGAACTCGGTGCAAGTTCCCTTATTAGTTTTGGTGCACCCTCCGAGAGGACTAAGAGAGTATGACTACTATATGTCCCAGGTACATTGAAAATATCCCTGACCTTGCACATGTGTATGAGCCTTAAAAATATTGGCCACTATGGTTACCACCGACAATAACACGTCCTCAGGGAACAATCATGAGATAAATTCACAAGAAAGGGCAAGGCACTTATCCCAGATAGATAAGACTAAAAATACCTTAATATTTATCTCCCAAGTGACCCCCAAGTGTTAAAAAAAATTTCTAATAACATCATTTGTAATACGTGCAAATTATGCTATATTGTGCCACCCGAAACTAAGCGAAATGGGTCATGTCACCTCGCCCATCGCAAGTGTGACCTCATGCTTGATCCTCTTGTTAGGAGATATTCCCATACCACACTACGACAAGTGGATTTGTATCCCTACCACAAGTTGTTAAGTTAGTTTGTTAGTCTTGGAGCAGTCGACTCACACACCTATGACCAAGACCCTAGCATAAGCTAATATTAATGTACTACGAGTAAAAAGAAAAGGAAGAATCTATTTGATTTTATTATCATGTTGGTTTTGAGTGAATTTTTTTTACACAGTTGGGATGCAGAGTGAAACAAAGATGGTGCCACTGAATCTTATTAGTAACCGTGTTGCAGCTATATTAAAATGTTTCTTTTCACTTAAATGAATTCTAACTACAAGAGGGTAAGCTTTTTTCATATCACACCAGTTCCTATGATGATGCATCTCTCACTAAATCATTAAATGAAAAAAACACTAAATTTATAAATATTTTGACCCAAAGCCAAACCAAAAATCAAAGAAACCAAAAAGAGTCCAAAGAAAAGTCCCCAAGCTAGAACACAAAGCACTTCAAAAACGTCAAAGCTAGGAAAAAAAATCCAAAGAAACAAATACACTCAAGCGATCAAATAGAGATTCAAAAGTGTAATAGGAATGAAATGTAAACAAGCTAGGGTTGTATCACAATGGCTGAAAAAAATCCAATGTTATACAAAGGTAAAAACCATACCCTAGAGGCGGGAAGGCTTAAACAAGATTAGATGGGAGTGATAACAGACAATCAAATCACACCCAAAAAAAAATTTCTAGATGAAAACTGCAAAACCAAACACAACACCACCAATTGTGATAGAAACAAACAAACAAAACATAAATCACGCAAGCACAAGTGCTAAAATCCAAACAAAGTAAAAATTCAAATAAAAAATAGATCTTAACTATTACTTGATCAACTAAAGAGATCTAATAAATTGGATCCAACACAAACCAATAAGAGTATTCTCATATATGATATATTTTATATTCAAAATCAATAATAGAAAATAGATCCAACAAATAACATCAAGTTCTGAAGAAAAACACCTGAAAAATCAAGCAAAAAAAATGAAATAAACACCAAAATTGGAAAAAAAAATCACAGAAAATAGTTTCAATCAGCCACATCTTCCTCATAAAGAGTTCGTTTCAGGCGATTTATTTATTTTTTTATTTTTTATTTTTTTTTTGGGGGGGGCGGGGCGGTGGGGGAGGAGGGTGTAAAATTTCAAGAGGATTACGTGTATAAGGTTATTTTTAATGAATTACATATAGAAAAGAACATAAACAAATAGAAAAAATAGTCGTGTGCGAAGGCAGAAGAAAAACAAACTAGTTGATCCTCAATTGGCCATAATTCCCTCATACGGAGTCTATTTTTAGTGATTTTATTTTTTATTTTTCAGTTATAATTCTAAGA
The DNA here is from genome assembly GCA_034641835.2 of Pinus albicaulis. Classification (NCBI taxonomy): domain Eukaryota; kingdom Viridiplantae; phylum Streptophyta; class Pinopsida; order Pinales; family Pinaceae; genus Pinus; species Pinus albicaulis. Next base: position 70,306,707 of record CM076574.1, on the reverse strand, counting down.
ATAATCAATAGATATTATTATTTGAGTCAAATTCTATATATAAAAGAGCATAAATTGTTAAAACAAATGTGGCTTATTATTCTCTCATAAAAAATATAAATAAAATAAAATAAAAAAACATAAGCAAAATATTTAGATCTAAGATCAACTCAGATCTAAAGAAAGTAAAACCAATGGGGATAAAAAATAAAAAAATAAAAAATAAAAAATTAACAAACCATATATAACTCAATGGGAACAAGAGAAAACCAAAAAACATAAAGAAGAGGAAATCTAAAAACCAAAGAGGGAAAAAGAGAAAAGATCTCATTGAAAGCACCAATTATGTTGCAATGAAATTTACATGCAAGGAGATATTACTTCGTGATATTGTGCCCACATAAGATCACCAGAAAACAAGAGAAAAAATGGCCAAAAGACATATAATAAAACCCCAACCCAATGCTAAAACATGCAGCAAGAAAACGGTTCTATATGTAATAAAGGAAAGAGTGTGCACCTAGAATCCTCGTAGGTCGTTGAAGGGTTTTGAATTCGTATAAGAATCCTCACACTCTACTCAAGTGATCTTCTTCATCTACACTTGATATCAACACCTACACATAATAATAAACACTCAAGGATGACATGTGATTTTTTCTGTAATATCCCAAAAGGTGCGATAATACAAAAACACAATAATTGAAACTGCATCAAAGTAAACATTTAATCTAAATACACCATAAAATATACAGAAATAGATGAGCCATTTCATTAATAGGAGGTGGATAGCATGTACAACAATGATCAAAATATGAGACACTCGAGCCAAAGAGATGGCCTAGAATGACCTTGAAATGATCCCACAAGAGGGACTGTGTAACTGTTGGACTACTGTAAAGAAACCTGCGTTGTCCCTATTGCAAATGATGGGACAGAAACTTCCAGAAAAATATAAACTATAGATATAGGTAGTTCTGGAGCTCCAATGATGCAGAAAATATAGATCTGGGCTCTATGATGGATACCCTAGATAACCCTAAATCAGATTTCCAGATCTAGCAATCTAGGAAAATCACCCTCTAAGGGCTTGCACATATACATTGTTGGGTATGTAGCTCTGAAGCATAATTTGATGAAATATGGCTTCAATATGATTTACAATCAGATCTATTCTTTAAGGGTTGATCCCTTCACTAGATAATGAAGCTAGAAGCTCAAGATTTATCTCCTCTCTCCTCCTCCACGGGTTGCAGCTGCTGCTACACAATTTTTGCCAAAAATGGCATTGTCAAGGATGGAGGCTCTATAGCCTAATGTTGGATGCTACAATGTAGCATAATCATGGAAATAATATGCCCAAGGTGAAGGAATGATCCCTCACAAGATTTCCAACTTAAATATTGGAAACTTCCCTCATCCAATAGATCTACAGGACTGAACTGTGCAATCCTTGAGAGGAATTTTGTTGCATGGAGGTAAAATACAATGGCTTGAATTCTGGATATAGATCTACTTCTCCTGAAAGGCTTAACATGAAGCACAAGGTGAAATGATGAATCCTCCACCGGTTTCCTAGATGAAAATGATAGAAACGACCTCCACCTCTCAAAACCCTGAAGCAGGTGTTGTACCTTAAGAGACAATCCCTTAGTTGTGATCAGGAATCCATGCTTAAGAAATTTATATTGTTATGTGACAGAAATATTGGTCTTTATTTAATCACCTTCAAATATTTATCATTAAACCCTCAAAGATCAAATTTAATGAATGTCCCACAATGCTATTATATGTTGATATTGAATGGAATGATTAGAAGAACATGTAAGAAAGAAGCCCAAACTGATATTGTGTTGTATAAAATATATCACCCCAAACTCCAGAAGAATTATAAGGAAAGAAACAGTTAAAAGGAAGGAGCGCCTATTAATGATTTTAACTCTTACTTACACAAGTAAAAAGAGACATGCGGCTTCATTACTTCATTTTATTCAAAGATGAAAAGTAGACAATGTAAACAAGAAGACACATAAACATCAAAAAATTCCAGAAACTTTCTTTTCATCATTAATCTTTCGAAATCTAAGTTGAAAAATTCCAGTCTAAAGGTCCACAACTCAGAACCCTTTTCTTTCTTGTCCATCTCATTAAATACAATAGAAAACAATTTCTAACTGCTGTAACTCATCCTTACTACTTCAACTACTTAGGATTTCGTTAACTATTTATTACATGCCCTCAAAATGCATTATTACAATTACATTCTCTTTTGAAGAGGAAAATAACATGACATTAAAATCCTAATCTATATGTTGAATGTGAATTGATGACGATGTTGCTGCATTTCCTTGACTGACTGGTTTATCCTTCTTTGAAATCAAGGGGTCCTTTGGTAAATCTGTCATCCAGGCTCTACATTTCTTCCATATCTCAATGTTTTTCTTGGGTGAATGAACCAACTTGTGATACTCGAATATGAAAGTAGTAATTCTGTTGAAAGATGGCTTCTCTGCAAACAAATTTTTCACTAACCACAACAACTGAAAATGTCTTTGAAGGAAATTATCGTTTTTACACCTTTAAGAGTCTGAGTCTTTTCATGAGTACTGTCTACCTTACTTTTTTCCAACACTAGTAAGGGTTCATAATAATTCCATGATAAAAAACCACCTACAATACCCCAAAATATTTGCAATGCAGCTCAGCACTCGTTTGACTTCAGTATCAAAGACCTCCATAGGGAACTCTTTACTGTCAAGTACAAACTGCTACGTATTTGGCTTCAAAAAATGAATGAATTGATTAAATTCTTGACCTGCAAGACTGTCATAATATGCTATAAGGGAATCATCATAGAATTGGACATATGACTCCGACTCAGGGTAACATAGAGCTTGGTGAATTAACTGAACTGACACTTGTAGAAAATTTTCCCCTTGACAATTCATTACAAAACATTTCCCAGGGTACATTACAGACACTAGCCAGTAGATAAATTCGGGAAAAATATGATTTTTCGGGATACATGCAGACAACACACTAGTTTTTTCCATGGTGGTGTAAATTTGAGAAGTCTTTTCATCTAGGAGGACTTGCTGATAAAAATAAAGGTTGTCAAGGGAACAATTTGTATCCTGGATATCCCTCTAGCTATCCATGAGAAGGATGTTACTGGAAGAACCTGACAGGGATGAGCATTTAGCCATAATTCAACTTTAGGATAGCAGACAGTTGACACGGTGACCAATAATTGGTAGGTTGATAGAAAACCGAAAAAGACGCAGAGAAGACGAACTTCAAACACAAACTAATCAACAATAACTTCAAAAGGAATGAGAACCCTCTTTAAACAGGTGGTGCAGGCTTTGAAATTAAATGCTGATAAGACGTGCCAAAAGACCATTAAGAAACTCTAATGTGGAATAAAATTTTCACCAACTTGGCAACATACATCACTGCGGGAGGCTACGAGGTACGGAAAAATTATTTGGCTTGTGCTCTCACAGTAAATCTCGACTATGCATCTGGATAACTCCCGCAATCAACAGGGTCAACTGCGAAGACACCCTTTGTGTTAAACCTCGCGCTGAAAGTGACCGTGGGTTGAGACTTTTGCTCACTGTTTGATAAATCATCAAATCCCACTCCATAAAGTGCTAGATAATTAATATTTAAAATGGGACCCGCTTATATAAGGACTTTAGAGTATTAAAACTTTAAACTTTATCATAACAAGCAGATATATTTCTATGCTAAAGTACATGAATTTTGATACTCTAACATATCTTTTGATAGTTTTCTATTTTTTTTATATTTTTGAAAATTAAAATAAAGGATATTTCAAATGAGCCACAACATATGACTCCACCTAGGGATAGTGTTTTTTTCCACAAAACACTAAGAACCGCAGATTAGTGCCTTCACCTCGGGCATGGAATCAAATACTGCTTGATGAAAAATTTACAATGAAGGAAATTGAATATGTACAAAGGTGAACCACCAGATTTCAATGTTGGAAGTAATTCTTTAGATACTGCCCATTTACAAGCAGTTCTACTATTTCTCCTTCAATATTCTCCAGCATAAAAGTGTTATTTGATCTGGCTTCAATAATCCTATATGGGCCATACCAGAGAGGATCAAACTTACCATGCTTCCTTTTTCTTCTCTTCTGGTATCCCATCTTAATACCAAATCTCCAGTTTGGAACAAAATCTCCTTTGCCTTCCTATCAAAAATGGAATTCATTTTCTCTTGATATGTGATCAAGTTTTCCCTGACTTCATTCCTGCTCTCACTCAATTCTATCACCTTATTTAGTCTTCTTATCAATGCATTGGGTTCTTCTTGTGCTTCTTGAAGAAAATAGATTACTGATTTAGCTAGCTGAGTGGGAAACAAAGCTTGATTACCATATACTAGCTCATAAGGAGACTTACCAGTAGATCTTCTAGTAGTCATTCTCACTTCCCATAGAGAAAATATCAACTTCGAATCTCAATTCTTGTGATTCTCATTGATTGTTTTCTTCAAAATCTTCACCAATGTCTTGTTGGAGGATTCAGCTAGCCCATTCCCTTGAGGATGATATGTTGTAGAATGATACAAGATCATATCATATGTTTGACATAAATGAATTAATTTCACTGATTTGAATACCTGTGCATTGTATGTTACAATCCTTACTGGAAATCCAAATATGCTGAAGATTTTCTCTTCCAGAAACTTTGTTACTACCAGATCATTTGATTTTATGGTAGGTATTGCCTCCACCCACTTTGTAAAATAATCAGTGGCAGTCAAAATCCATTTGAACTTCCCACTTGATGGTGGATTTTTTTCTCCAATGAAAGTCAATCCCCATTGTTTAAAGGGTTCTTCAACAAAAACAGGGAGAAGAGGTAGAAGAGCTAACCTTTTCTTCTTTACAAACAATTGGCATTTCTGGAAACTTTTAACCATTCTGTATACATTAGAAAATAAGGAAGGCCAGTAAAAACCTGATTTGAGGATTTTATGAGCAGTAACTTTACAGTTATAATGACCCCCACATAAACATTCATGGTACTCTTTGATAACTTCCATTGACTCTCCTTCTGTCAAACATAGAAATAAAACACCAACAGGATCTTTCCAATATAATTTAGCATCAATTATAACATAAGGCTCAGCTTTGAGTTTAAGAGCTCTATACTTTGTTCTATTAATTGAGGGAGGACTAGAGAAAAAGAACAAATAGTGAATAATATCTTTATACCAATCCGAGCAGAGAAATGTGTACTTGATTGTTGACTTTGTGCTACTTTGACTTGTTTCATCAACAACTTCATTAAAAGGTGAAAGAAGATTAATTCCCAGAGCTTCAAAATTAGACTCTGTGAGCAATTTTTCCAGGCCCTGTCCTTTTACCAACTTAGTAGGCTTAATATCTAAATCATATTCTTGGATTTTGGCAATCCATTTTCCTCTTTTTCCCTCCACATCACTTTGAACTAGCACATATTTTACAGCTGAATTAGGTACATATGCTACTATTTGAGAATGACATATATAATTCCTAAAAGCTTTCAATGATTTAACTAAATCATATACCTGCTTCTCCAAGTTATTGTATTTAGGTTCTGTACCTCTGAGAACTTTACTGAAAAATGCTAGAGGTTGCTCGTTTCCCTCTTCGTTCTTTTGCAACAACACAACAACAATGGTAGAAGATGATGAAAATGAAAAGATTTGGAAAGGCTTTTGATAATCTGGGCTGATCAATACCAGAGATTCTTGAAGAGCCTCTTTAATCCTAGCAAAGGATTCTCTTGCATCTTTTTCCCATTTCACTTCAGCATTTTTATTCAACATATCTATTATACTTCTGACAATCTCAACATAATTTGGGACAAATCTTCTTAGAAAATTAATTTTCCCTAGGAATCTTTAGATATGTTTGTATAGCCTCAACTCTTTTTGGATCAATTTTCACCCCTTGATTTGAAACTATATGTCCCAGCAACTTGCCTTCCTCCAAATAAAACAAAGATTTTTTAGGATTCAATGATAACCCAAACTTCGTGAATTTCAGGAAAGCCTTCTACAGATGCTCCAAGTGCTTGTCATAAGAACCTGAAAAAAATAGTCACATCATCTAAATATATTACTACAATTTTGTCACCCACAAATTTTATATCCATTGCTCTCTAGAAATTAGCCCCTGCATTCATGAGACCGAATGGCATCCTGGCATACATGAATGTTCCCCACTGTGTGGTAAAAGATATTTTCTTTTGTCTTCCTTTTCAACAGCTACTTGGTTGTATCCATAGAAACCATCAACCATGGATAACCTATGAGCTCTAGTTACTTTTTGTAGTACATAATCCATCTTTGGCAAAGGATAATTATCTTTTAGGGAAGCTCTGTTCAAGTTCCTGAAATCAACACATAATATTCTCTCTCCATTCTTCTTCTTGACAGGAACCAAATTAGAAACCCAGTCTGAGTATCTAAGTGGGACTATAATTTTTTCTTGCAACAGCTTCTTCAATTCTTTCTCAATTAGGGCAAGTAACAGTGGATTAATATTCCTTAGCTTCTACCTGTGAGGCTTAACCCCATATTTCAGTGGTATTTTATGTTGAATAATATCTAAATCATGTCTTTAAATATTCATATCACCATGCAAACACATCCATATACTTCTTGAAAATTTCAACATACCTTTCTTTATAATCCTTAGGGACTCCTTTAAAAAACTTAACCATTTTAGGCTCCTGCTGAGTTCCTAAATTACGGTCCTCCATTTCTCCCTCCTAAGATACTTTCTTCTGGTTCATTGCTACGTCATTTGCATAAAACAATATTTCAAGAGGAACCAAACCTCTGGGCAATGTATTATCCTTCAAATGAATTATCTTCTGATCACCTATTGACTGCTTCAGGTTTTTGAGTACATCATTTTGATCAATTTGTTCACTTTCTTGAGCTATTTCACTGTCTTTGAAATTTCCAATCATTGTTAGGAAATGATTGATCTGCTTATCATCCTCAAAAACCTGCCAAAGTTTTACATTATCAGGAATTCAAGGCCTATGCCTCAACTCAATCTCATATCTCAGTCATCGATTAATGGGTGGCTTAAATGTACTAGCCGCAACTACCAGTGAATCTGCCATTCTTTTTTCTTCTCTTGGAATAAACTGAAGATTCAAGGCTTGAAAATAATTTTCAATAAGGCCTCACACTTCATTTCTATAAGGCCTCAATATGGGATGCTTGGTTTAACATGAATTCTTAATCTGTCTTATAATTAACTCAGAATCACCAAAAATGGAAATAATTTGAATTCCCATTTGTCTAGTATTTTGGAGACTCAAAATCAATGCTTCATACTCAGCTACATTATTGGTTGATTCAAATTCAAGCTTAAAATAAAAATGTACAAGATTACCTTTCGGAGATATGAATAAAATGACAGCTCCTGTGCCATCCTTTGAGTAAGAACCATCGAAATAACACTTCCAAATTTTATTTGAATCCATATCCTTATGTAAAATTTCTGTAGAGAGTTGCTTCTGTGAGTCTTCAACAAATTTTTCATCTTCATGCAACATAAAACAAGAGAGATCCTCCTTCTTTTGGCCATAGATTGGGGAATTTATTGCATCCTTCTTTGTGGTAGTCTTAACAAATCTATTTTCTCTGTATAACCTTCTCTCTTCCCCATTGAAGACATGAGATATTTCATATGTGAAATCCAATTTTAAGACACCTCCAAGATTTTCTCCCCAAGATCAGGACAACAACATACCAAATCTGGCTGGAATATCTACAACTACTACATCCATCATGATACTCTTGGCTGGAATTTGAGCCAAGGATACCACCATGTCTTTGATAAGCCCAACACACTTCACCCTTTTTGAATCAAATGAATAAAGGTCTCTATAGGGCTTAGTGATTTGTAAATTTAACTCTTTCATCATAGACAATGGCATCATATTATGTGATGCACCAAAATCTAACATAAAATTATGCAGAATAAAATCATGTAGAAGCACTGATATATAAAAAGGAGGAACAGATGAATATACCTCTTCAACATGTGGACCAAAGGTAACCATTTGTTTTTCTTCTTTCAAATTCACAATATCACCAACATCATCAGACTGAGAGAGATTAATAAATTCTGCAATTTCTTTCTTGTAGCTAGGTGTTTTAGCTAACTCAAGCAAGGGTACTTGAATTTTAACCTTTCCTAATTCTTTGGACAAACTAATAGTTTGATTTTGTTTAATAATCCTCTCAGGCTCTTCTTGATTTCTGTTAGGATTATCATGATGCTCAGGTACAGTAACAATCTTCTCCAAAATATTAGAATCATTAGACTTACTCTGGGAAACCTCAGCTTGTTGCTTTTCATTCTCTTTTACTGAATTGATGGGTTGTTTTCCCTTGTCTAACTTTTTTACTGAGTTCTTTGGTTGTGGAGTTTCCATTGGAGAAGGAATTGACTTTGTTTCTTTTTCCTCATTATCCTAAGTTCTTAATCTCTTTTTTTATCTTAATTCATATTTTTTATGCAATACTGATTGCATAAAATCAGTGAATTGTTTGCAATAATCATTCATTTCTTCTTGGTCAAATGGTAAATCAGCCTCTGTACATTATGCTTCACATTTTTCATATTCTTCACCATATTCCATATAAACAACAGAGATTTTATCTTCAACCTTTTTCTAATCATCATCAGTAGACTGTGAAGGTGTTGCTTCTATATATAAGGGTGCTTGAACTTGGTCCTGATCTCTCCTTTCCCTCTGCAAAATCTATCAGGGCTGCTTTCTGAATTGGGGATTAAAAACCCCTCTATTTTGATGTGCAGGTTTCTTGTTATCCAATTCCATATTCACAATTTTGTTTGACAAATTCTTGATGACTTTAGTCATGTCATCAATCATTTGATCTTGTGATGACTCTTCTTTGGCCTTACCTTTATTTCGAACTGATTTCTTTTCTTGTGCTTTTCCAGTAGCAGCCATATTTGCTTCGATCTCCAAAGCATCAGTTTGGATTTTTTCAAGAGTGGGAGATCTTATCTCTCTCAAATTAAAACTAAAATCTGATACAAATGCCCCAACAAAAACAACTCTTGCTCAATTAGGAGGGGGTTTTATTTCTGCAGGAAAACTATTATACAATTTGTTAAATATTTTAATGAAATCACTCATGTTTTCATCAGAATTTTTCTTAATAGCATTAAACTCTATCAACGACTAACGACGATCTCTCTTTTCACCCCATATTTGGATGAGCTATCTTTCTAATTCGTCCCAATCATTGATTGAGCCATTTCGTAATCCTTTAAACCATTCTCTTGCCTCTCCATTTAGAGACTGTATAGAAAGTCTCATTACTACATCAAGATGTTCAACAATTAAATTTTAAAAAAAGGTGCAAAACAAAGGCAAGTTTTGTTCTATAGTTATTTCATCTTCACCAGAAAATCTAGGAAACAATTTAAGGTATTCATGAGGCATTGCATTCATTGGTTGTGGAATATTTAATGGTGCATATCTATTCATCAAGAAAGAAGGAACAGGGTCTGCCATGTTTATGCCTTGAATAAATTCTCCTTGAGTAGGTGAGGTTTGTATACCAGTTGTAGATGTGGATGGATGAGGTGAAACAACTAATATGGGATGGGGTTGATGAACAATAGCAGAAGAAATGGCAACTGTATTAGGCTGAGTTTCTGTAAATGTGAATGAAACAGACTCAAAATATTGTTCTTCTAACTTTGGTTCTTGGAAATGAATATGTGGGGACAAGGATTCTTGTTCCGAGAAATATCCTTGGATGAATGGGTATGGAAACTGCGCCAGTGTAGAATTAGGTGTAGAAAGCGTTCTTGATTTATGGCCTTTTTTAGAAGCTATCTTTGCAGGATCTAAAGGAATGGGGGCTTCCTGCTAAGAGGTATATGACCTCGTATGTGGCCTTTTAAATGATAGAATTTATGAAATGGATACATAGCTTAAGATTTCCTCCTCTCTGAAAAACCAGAGGAAATATGAACAAAACCGAGTGAAATAACTTCACTTCTTCACTCCCCAGCAGCGATGCCAAAAAAAATTTGTACCTTAAGATACAATCCCTTAGCTATGATAATGAATCCGTGCTTAGAAATTTATATTGTTATGTCACAAAAATATTGGTCTTTGTTTAATCACCTTCAAATATTTATCATTAAACCCTCAAATATCAAATATAATGAATGTCCCATAATGTTATTATCTGTTGATATTGAATTGAATGATTAGAAGAACATGTAAGAAAGAAGCCCAAATTGATACTTTTTTTCTACATAATATATCAACCCAAACTCCAGAAGAATTATAAGCAAAGAAACAGTTAAAATGAAGGAGCGCCTATAAAGGATTTTAACTCTTACTTACACAAGTAAAAAGAGACTTGTAGCTTCATTACTTCATTTTATTCAAACATGAAAAGTACACAATGTAAACTAGAAGACACATCAACATCAACAAATGCTAGCAACTTTCTTTTCATTCATTAATCTTTCAAAACCTGAGTACAAAAATTTGATACTGAAGGTCCAAAACTTGGAACCCTTCTCTTTGTTTTCCATCTCATTAAATACAATAGAAAGCAGTTTGTAACTGCTTTAACTGATCCTAACTACTTCAGCTACTTAGGACTTCATCAACTATCTATTACATGTCCTCAAAATGTCTTATTACAATTACATTCTCTTTTAAAGAGAAAAATAGCATGAAATTAAAATCCTAATCTATATGTTGAATATGAATTGATGATGATGTTGCTGCATTTCCTTGACTGATTGGTTTATCCTTCTTTGAATTCAAGGGTACCTTTGGTAAATCTATCATCTAGGCTCTACATTTCTTCCATATCTCAATGTTTGTCTTGGGTGAATGAACCAACTTGTGATACTCCAATCTGAAAGCAATAATTATATTGAAACATGGCTTCTCTGGAAACAAATTTTTCACTAACCACAATAGTTGAAAATGTCTTTGAAGGAAATTGATCGATGTTACTCCTTTAAGAGTCTAAGTCTTTTCATGAGTACTGTCTACCTTACTTTTTTCCAACACTAGTAAGGGCTCATGAGAATTCCATGATAAAAAACCACCTCAAAGACCCTAGCATGATGGTAAACCTGAGTGAACCCATTAATGATAAGCTCATGAGCTGAGAGTTAACAGCTTCTTTCCAATAATATGGAATATCCAGCACCACTGGATTCATCATCATGGCAAACAGTCCCAGAATTGACTTGTCAACTGTACTGTCGTCGTCCTTTCCCAAAATCTTTACATTGACGCTCAGAACTGGTTTGACTTCAATATCAAAGACCTCCATATGGAACTCTTTACTTTCAGGTACAAACTATTGTGTATTTGGCTTTAGAAAATGAATGAATTGATTAAATTCTTGACCTGCAATATTGTCATAATATGCCATCAAGGAATCATCATAGAATTGGACATATGACTCTGACTCAGGGTAACATAGAGCTTGGCAAATTAACTGAACTAACACTTACAAAAAAAATTCTCCTTGACAATTCGTTACAAAACATTTCCCAGGGTACATAACAGAAACTGGCCAGTAGATAAATTTGGGAAAAAGATGATTTTTTGGGATACATGTAGACAGCACACCATTTTTTTCCATGGTGGTGTAAATTTGAGAAGTATTTTCATTTAGGAGGACTTGCTGATAAAAAGAAAGGTGGTCAAGGGAATAATCTGTGTCCTAGATATCCCTCTTGATATCCATGAGAGGGATGTGACTGGAAGAACCTGATAGGGATGAGCGTTTAGCCATAATTCAACTTTAGGATAGAAGACAGTTGATAGGGTGACCAATAATTGGCAGGTTGACAGAAAACCGAAAAATACGCAGAGGAGATGAACTTCAAATAGAAACTAATCAACAATAACTTCAGAAGGAATGAGAACCCTCGTTAAATAGGTGGCGTGGGCTTTGAAATTGAATGTTGATAAGATGTGCCAAACTACCATTAAGAAACTCTAACGTGGAATACAAATATCACCAACTTGGTAGCATACATTACTGCGGGAGGCTTCAAGGTATGGAAAACTTATTTGGCTTGTGCTCCCGCAGTAAATCTCGACCATTCATCTGGATAAATCCCACAATCAACAAGGTCAACTGCGGAGGAACCCTCTATGTTAAACCTCGCGCTGAAAGTGCCCGCGAGTTGAGCCTTTTGCTCACTGTTTGATAAATCATCGAATCCCACTCCATAAAGTGCTTGATAATTAATCTTTAAACTGGGACTCGCTTATATAAGGTCTTTAAAGTATTAAAACTTTAAACTTTATCATAATGAGCAGATATATTTTTATGCTAAATTAAATGAAATTTGATACTCTAACATATCTTTTGATAGTTTTCTATTTTTTTTTTGTATTTTTGAAAATTAAAATAAAGGATATTGCAAATGAGCCACAATAGTAGGAATGTGTTATTCTTGTGAATGAATATGCATAATAGAGTGGCATGAATATGGCACCAATGCATGATGTTGAATGGAGATCAATAGAAACCTTCCCAGAGTAGTCACTCGAAGTCCCTCGTGGGTAAGGATGGGATTTCTGCTCGGAACACCCGTGTGCTAAAAAACACTGTAGACTTAGCTAGACAACATAAGCATGCATAGAAATATCACATGAAAAATGTAGATCTAAACAGATTAGAAATAATAATCTAAAGCTTGCCTTCTATTGTGCATTCATCTTCATTATATGGATTACGAGCCTTCCATAGCCCTGGCCCACCTCATAAATGCGTTGTACATGTGGCCACTACTAGTAGGGAAAATTTTAAAGATGGAAAATTATATTGAAGTTTAAAAACATTGGCAAATCTCACTAGTCTCTAATATGCAAACTATAATTTTTTTATTGATGTATTTGTAAAATTATTCAAATTTATAATGATTTAATATATCCTCTATAAAGTTGGCGATTTTAAAGGTAAATCATTTATATTGTAAAATTTAGGCGAATTAGCTTTTTAAGAAAATGGAAATTGGAGAATGTTTTTTTAGAAAAATCATGGAAAATTAGCCCACCTGTGAATATTAGCCCCTAAAATTTTCCATGGGGCCCACTAGCCTCCATGAAGACCGCATTGTCTCTCCATGATCTCCATCATGTCTGCATTTAATTCCCACTCTCTCCATCATGTGTGCATTAGATGCACCTCTTCCTCCACTATCTCATCATAAGTGCCTTAAGATCTTACTTTGAATGCACTATGATCTCAGTTGACCTCCTCCAAGATCCTCATGATTTTACATTAAAGATCTGTGATCTCCACTCTTTATTTATTTAAGAAGCTACTCCACTACTCCATAATGTAGATCAAGATCTAAAATATCCACATACACACATCAAAAGTGGGTTTTATTCATCTATGGGGCTTGTGAGTCCCTTCGCCCTTTTATTTACTTAATTAATTATGAAAATTAAGAACTCTAATATTCCAACTATCTGATGGAAAATTGGGAATATTATAGTCCTCCTCAGAAAAAATTTTATTTTCCTCAAGCAACTGCAAAAGTGGATTCCAAAAAAAAAATCCTCCCTCCAAATGGAATCCTCATATGGAAGGCCTCCCCATTTTCCACAATGTCTCATGCATGCTGAGCTCCAAAGCTGCCTCTCTAGAATGTCTAGAATGGCCTCCAACTGAAAAGTTATATACCCTTCCTCATAAATGAATCTCCAAGTGCTAACCATATGATGTCCAAAGATCTCCTCTATACATGAGATACATGAAATGAACTGGTTCCTTCCCAAAGTGGAAAGTCCCAACTCGTGAACTATCTCTCTAACCCATGATACATAGAGTAGATTTCATGTATCAATGCTCTCATCATTAGCCCTGTTGTAGGATCCAAACATAACATCAACATAGTGAAAAACAATATGTAGAGACACATGGATGAACATAAAAAATGTCAAACCATATTCTCCAAATCACAACCACCGAAACATAGCCTTCTACTGCCATGCTAGATCATCATGAAAATAAGTAAGAGAGTCATACTCTCTCAATAGAAGCCACCACAACAATATTCCTTACTTCCATGCCAAATCAGCATCAATATAAATGTCAGATCCATAATCTCTCAAAAGAAGCCATTGCAGCAATGCATCTTGCTGCCACACCACATCATCATTGTACCAAATGTACTTGCCATATTCTCTCAAGAGAAGCCACCACAACAATGCATCTTGTTGCCCCATCACATCATCATTATACCAAGTACAATGACCATAATACCCCAAAAAAATCCAACTATGTAAGGCCTCCTATTTCCATCGTCCATTAATGTCATGCAATGTATGGGAAGAAATCAGCCCATACTCTCCCAATAGTAACCAAAGCAACAAGGATTCTTGTTGCCTCCTTACATAAGCATGATGCAAGTCATGGAGAAAAAACATACTAATGGACATGTGGAATGTCTGATCAGAACAATACAAATAAGCTCCCTTCTACCACATCATGTGATAATTATGTCATTTCCCAAACCCAAGTACATACATGAACATAAGATATATCCCAAACAAAAATATGTGTAAATACATGAGACATATCCCAAACAAGAGAAAATATATGAATATAAGATACATCATGAGATGTCCAAAATATCTCATCAATAACCAGTGCAGCCGTGCTTCTTGATGTTACATGTCATCAATGATATACCTGGCATGGACCACACAAGTGCGAGTTTTTGGGTAGTATCCATACTCACCCAAAAGAAAACATCACATTTATGCTTCTTGCTACCGGTATCATAGTGTTGTGTAGATTAATCTGTCTTGCGGACAAGACCGATCTCTCTAGTACTAAAAGTAACTAGCAACAAACAGCCAATTATACTAATCTCTCTCTAAGCATATAAGATTCATAAAAACACTATATAGGTGTAAGGCCTACCTTATGTCTAGCGCTTGCTTGATTTCATTGAAGTCCTTCCCATGCACTAAAAGAACATTCCTCGTGAATCTGCAGTCACAAACAAGCAAAAAGATTACGCAGCACCTGTATAGACATTATTATAAACCATACTTATCATAATGATCAAGGAATTTATGAAATAAACCATGAATTGACAGTTTAATGAGAGAAATGAGTATATTTGTATTAACTTCAAATAAAGAAAACCTTTACAACCTATGCCTTGATGTTGTGCAGGTCCTCCTGGGGTCCGAAGCAGGAATCTCTTCTAATTTGACAAGCATTGCACTCTTTGAACCAAGACAAATAGAGATGAGTGATTTAACCTTACAGAAAGTCTTAGTTAACTGAGTCTGAATCTCAACAGCATTTAACTTCAAATATCTTAAGCTTGAACTCCCTTTGAGGCTACCCAAGGCCTCTTTTTATAGTGGAAAAGAGGAGGTTTCTTATTCCAAATATGAAGGGATAGAATCCTCCGTCAAAGGGATTAGCTCCTTACACCAAGGGGTTAGCTCCATCAAGTGAGGGATGCATGAACCTTCTCAAAGTGTATCCATTCCTGAAAATTCCCATCTAGAATATTCTAGAATTCATCTAAAATTCACTTTTTATCTTTACTTTCTCGCCTTTTTGTATTTTACAGAGGTCCGCACCCATAACACAAGGAAAGTGTGGTATGGTTCCGCATGAAGGCTGAACTTTAGGTGCGGGACCGCAGGGAATGTATAGAGAAAGTGCGATACCATTTCTTAGGGGATTTTAGGGATTTTTCTCTGATTTTGAAAGCTTGACATGAGGAGCTGATATGTTAGGCTTGCAAGAGGAGGAAGTATGAGTAATAATGAGCTTATACTCATAGTAAAATGTCAGGATGACAGATTTTAGTGTAACAAATTGCCCCCTAAAGTGAAAATTCTGGAATAGATGAAGCTGTAGTCTGTCATATATGAAGAGTGCAGTACTTTATCATTTCAAAGATCATCCTGTGGACACCCCAGTCGGAACCTGTAAAAACATTCAATGCAAAATATATACATATATATGTCATCACTGAGGTAGGCATTCCCATACTCAGATAAAAACTAACTATAATCTAACTGAAATCGTTCTAATACAGGAATGATTTTGAATTCATCATAGTACAGATATATGTAGACACAGTATGGACGCAGCCATCTGTTTATAAATTGTCTACTGTATAGATGACAACAAAATTCCTTGCAGCCTGGATGGTGGAAACTAGATCCAAGGTCTTGATTTCCGCATCTCGAACTAGTACGATTCTATCCATGTGAATAAATGTGTTGAAGTTGAACATGGTAAAAACCACTTGATTACCAGTCAATGATGTGAACTATTAACAAGTGTGAGAGAAACCACCAGTAATGTCAATGGCTCTCAAAGTACCCAATACAATCCATGAAATGTGAATGAATGAGCTGAAGTCGAACATCTCACGAAATCATTCGATCGAAGGTCAATGATGCAACCTGTCGTCGAAGGCGAGAAACCTGCCATTAAGGCATGCATATTTCAAGGTACTGACGATTTCTGAATCAACTTCCTAGATAATATGCTGATGTCGATAGAAAGTGATCTATCGTAGGCAAGCCCACAACACGAAATCATAGATCAAGTTTTGAAAATATATTGGCAAGGACTGACTCAGGGATGGTCAAAAGATGGATGATAGATATTTTGCAGATGAATGGTTTACTTTGAACTGTTCTCTTGAACACATAACGACACTGCAGATGGTTTGGTAACAATTGACCCAAAGCTAATACCCAAAAATCGGCTGAAAATTTTCAATGTGGTTTGATTAACTGTTAGGCAAAGGATTTACCAACCCAGGTGAACAAAAAAGTGTCGTGTTCAAGAGTGGTTGACTGAATTTTCGAAAATTTAAAATACAACAAACATGCCCATTTTTCTCTCTTTTTCCCCCACCATTTCTGGCAAGTACCTCTTTATTTTTGACAAGCTTGAGGAGGATAACATTTTCTTGATTATAAGCTCATCCTTCGGATGAGTCCAACTTAGTTTAAAATTCGAACCCTAAGAAGGAGTGGTTCGTTCCTGTTGAAAATTAAACAGGTCCTTTACTGTTAAGTTTTAATGAGTCCAGTATAGGAGAAACTCGGTGTTTTTCAGTTTTAGGGAGTCAGAAGAAAAACTTAAGAAAACTCCATGGGTGTTCTTTTTCGTAAATTTAGTCTCTCGAGCCCGAAAAAGGATAAAATAATGCGGGAGAGAACTCTATTGACTGTATTTAGTCAACGTATACCTTTTTCGTAAATAGTCCATTTCAGTCCGTAAAAGGGGTAAACTTATACTGAAGGGACGACTGTTCATTTACTTTAACGAGTTTGAATAGTCAAGTACTCGGCAATCTTTTCATATTTAGAGAGTCTGAAAAGGGCTTAAAGAGGACTCCAAGGTTTCGCTTTTTCGTAAAAATTTTGAAAGAGTCCGAAAAAGTGATAAAAGTATGCTC
Source organism: Pinus albicaulis (assembly GCA_034641835.2). NCBI lineage: Eukaryota > Viridiplantae > Streptophyta > Pinopsida > Pinales > Pinaceae > Pinus > Pinus albicaulis. The sequence continues at coordinate 70,289,189 of CM076574.1, read as the reverse complement.
TTTGTTGAAAAACGATCATTTCACCTGAAAAAATCCTGTTTCTGCACAAAAACTCAAAACATTACACATACCTGTTTAAGATAAGTAAAAATGCTTTCAAAAATACCCTTTTAAAGTGAAAAATAAATAAATTAAAAATTCATTCATTCGAAAAAACTTATAAAAAGGACTTTTTCAATTTCATTTTTACCGTTCAGTTCCAGAGTGAAAAGTAAAAAGCTTTTGGATAAAAAAGTTCCCGTGAAGATTCTGGAAAATTCGTCCGTTGAAATCAAAAACCGTCAGTCCCAGGTAATCCACGACCTCCTTATCTTGTTTTTCATCCGTTTGAAATTTATTTTTAGGCTTTAGTTTGATTTTTTAAGGCAAAAAATGGTTCAAAAATGCGCTCGCGGGGTCCGCAGGTGGGACACAGGTTACCTGCGGACCCCGATTTTTTCCTAAAAGGAAAAAATCGTAGGTACCACACCCGGCACACAACCCGCGTGCGAACCTACACTCTGTTTACAAAGAGCGGGTGCGGTACCCGCGCGGTTAATTTTAAAGCATGGTTTTCTCATTTATCTGCCAAAATTTTTCAAATAAGATCATTCTAACTTGCCTTATTTTGTATTGCAGGATTAACAAGATGCTTATCTGGTGAGAACGAGAGCAATAGGAAGTAGATGAAGCCGTCATGCTTCATTTTCCCACACAAAGGGCATTAAAAGCATGTGGTTTATACAAATTTTGGGCCATCTCTGGCATGAGGGCACAAGTGGAACTCTTAACATGGTTGGTAAACAGATGGAACGTAGAGGACCAGTGCTTCTTCATTGGTGGCCACCGGCTCGAAATTGAGCTGGAGGATATATTTTTTTTGACTGGTTTGTCCAAGAGGGGCGAACAATTATCCTTGTTTGGGACTAGGCCAGGTGGCCAGACTGTCGCTAGTCTTCAACTAGAATTTTGCAATGATCAGGCAAATCCTTGGGACAAACGGATTGACATAAAACACATCATCAGTCCTGAGTTGAAATTTATAGCTTTTACTGTTACCAAACTATGTGGGAGTGCCGCGCTTCATGTGGCTACTGGTTCCCAAATGTGTGTTGCAGTGGACTGTTTTCGCGGCACCATCTTTAACTGGTGTGAAGTTGTGTTGGCCAATGTGAAAGGCCAACTAACCAGAGAAAAAAATGGGAAACTGAAAAACTTTGGATATGGATCCATTGTCGTTTCTTTTGCTCTAGAGAGGATCCCCTTATTAGCTCCACAGAGTATCGATGTTGATGCCGGTCGACCTCGAGAACCGAGAATGGTTCGTTGGTCCGCGTTGATGGCCCGTCATGCTATTGAGGGCACTGAGATCGTACGATTGCCTTCTTCATATTTTCGTTGGCTAGATCGCCAACTTTTTGTGATAGAGGATTTTCCGTATGCCGGGATAGATTTCCGTGGCGACAGAGAGATGGCTCTCCCTGCAAGGGAACAGTGGGATGATTCAGGTAAAATCATTTTTCAACGTTTGCTAAATTCTAATTTTTTTTTAATTTTTTATCGTCTTGGAAAACTAATAATCAAAAGTTTTTTGAATGCAGACATGGGTCCACATCGACCAACTCATCTCCAACCTTACGAGAGACGACAACCAGTTGTGCCCGCACCAGCCCCAGCAGGCCAATCAGCAGAGATTTTGACTGATTTGGAGCATCATTTAGAGCACTTGACTCTAGATATTCCAAAGACCAGTATAGATGAAATTCCTCTTAGGCTACAGAGATATGTGATTGGAGTCCCAGGACCTTTCAGAAGGTTCCTATGTAGGGTGGCCCGGACAGTTGTTTCTTATCGAGATCACCATCAGTGATGGGATGATCGTGTAGACTCATATTTTTGACTTTTGTATTATCATTTTTGCCGATCATAAGGTGTTTCCAACCTATGATCGAAGACGATGTATATTTTTTGAACACACTCCTATACTATGATATATCACTATTTTGCCGGCTATCTGTGTACATATGTGAATGTTGTTTGTTTTACTACTTTTAATTATTGCAAATGTCTATTTATCATACTAGAAGCAATCGAATCTGCTAATGTATTCAAATGTCTTGGAATATGCTGATATTCAATATAATCAAACTCACGTTCCAAGAGACGAACTCTTAAAAACAACCTTAATAAAACTTGATTTCTAATGGTATAAACCCTGTTAAGCTGTAATACAACAAGTTCAAAATCCAACCTTACAATCAAACTCCGAATTCCAAATGATATGGACTCAGATAATAACTCAATCACTGCACTATACTCGGCAATGTTATTTGTTGTTTGACCAAGGCTTACCCCATGCATGGATACTAACTCGTCAGAAGGTGAATAGATAACCCAAGCTGCGGAAGAAATGTTCCGTGTACTACGACAAGCACCATCAGCAAAACCAATGTAGGTTTGAAGAGACGTCGACATCTGCAATATCAAGAGTAAAACTTAGATAAGCAGTCATAGTGACAAAAACACACTTCTAAACTAGGCACACTTTTCTAATCTAAAACACACCAACAGTAAAGAAATCTAAACTAACAAAAATCTCCACACCTCATTTAAGCATAATATCGCTTTAGATAAAGCCCATTTCTAGGTTTATCCAAAGGGACACCGTCAAAATCTATCAACTCATACGCCCCTTTTGCTAACTTTTGTTTCACAATGTAAGGACCATGCCACATAGGCACGAATTTCCCAGCTCCTAGCTTGTCGTTAGCTTGATCATAAAGTAAAACTAGGTCTCCTTCTGAAAAATTTCGAGGGGTCACATTTCTATCATACTGAGATTTGATCCTTTTAACATGAGCCTCGTTTGCTATTGCAGCATTTCGTCGATTCTCATCTAATTGGGCTAAGTACAAGAAACGTTTTTCCTCTTCAGAAGTAGCTGGAAGTAATTCTACGGCTAATTTTAGTGACGGTATTTCTCATTCAATCAGCAGCATAGCTTCCAAACCGTAAACTAGTTGAAAAGGAGTGAAACCCGTTGATTTTTTGACTGAGGTTCGATATGCCCAAAGCGCTGAAAATAACATGGAATGCCAATTCTTCTTGTGAATACCAATGATTCGTTTAATCATGGTGACTAAAACTTTTTTAATGGCTTCAACCAGACCATTGGCTAGTGGATAGTACGGAGTGGAACTATCGTGGCGTAGGCCAAGTTGTTCTGTCAGTTCAGTCATCATGACATTCCGAAAATGACTTCCATGATCCGTAATAATAGCTTGAGGAACACCGAACCTAGCAATTATGTGATTAAATATGAATTTTGCAGCAGTCTTGTCGTCAGCTGAATATGTAGGCATCACCTCGGTCCATTTTGTAAAATAATCTATTGCTAGAATAATATAGGCATGCCCCCCGGCCGAGTGAGGGTTACATGTGATGAAATCGATACCCCATTTCGCGAAAGGACCAACAACAATTATAGGGTGAAGAGGAGCGGGTGGCGCGCGCATTTTCCGATCAAAAATTTGACAGTTGTGGCATTTCCAAACCGCATAAATACAATCTTTGAACAATGTTGGCCAGAAATAACCTGCACGCAGTATCTTTTGGGCTGTGGCATACCCAGACATATGACCGTCACATGCTCCAGAATGACAGTCATTTAACACCTTTTCAGCTTCTTCATGAGTTAGACACCGTCGGAAAACAGAATCCGCTCCACGTCGATAAAGCATATCACTAATGATATTATATTGTTGGGATTGGAAACGTATTTTCCGTCGCTGAGTTCGTGAAATATCAGGCCGAAAAGATTGGGTTTGGAGATAAAAAATAATATCCCCATACCATGAATCAAGTGTACTGATAAGAAACAAAGATTCGTCCACAATGGACTCTTTTGCCACTATTTCAGTATCAGTAGAGGGGAAATCGCACATCAGTTCCGCAAATACCAAATATTTCTTTGCCTTGGATTTTTCAAATTCCAAGTCAAATTCCTGCAGGATAACTATCCATTTGGAATATTTGCCCCCTAGCAATTGTTTGGTCAAAATATACATCATAGGGTTGCAATTAGAAATTACCGTGGTTTTATGTAACAGGATGTAATGTCTAAAACGTTGGACAGCTTGAACAGCTGCCAAGGCCAATTTCTCCACATGTGTGTATTTGATTTCAGTCGGATGCAGATTTCGACTAAGATAATAAATCACATGTTCATTATGAGATTCATCTTCTTGAACTAGTACCATCCCAATGGTGGAATGAGAAGCAGCGAGGTACAAAATATAATCTTGGTTGTAGTTGGGAGGATGCAATAACGGTGCATGGGTCAACGCGTGTTTAAGTGCATCAAAAGATCGATCAGCGATCTCGTCCCAAAAGAACGGAATGTCTTGTTTCAACAACCGGGTAAAATCCTTTGTAAGCTCGGCATAGTTAGGAATAAATCTACGCAAAAAGTTTGCTTTCCCCTGCAAACTTTGGAGTTGGCACAAAGTCGAAGGAGGAGGTAATTTAACAATAGCTTCGACCTTCGATGGATCTACACGAATGTCTGCTCTTGAGACAACAAATCCTAGTAATCGACCTGATTCTACGCAGAAAACACATTTGTGCGGATTCAGCCTTATCCGATAATGCCTACATCTCATAAAAATTTCTCGTAAATGAGTGGGATGGTCGGCCCTGCGTAATGAATGAGCAGGTAAATCATCAAGATATGGCTGGACAATGTGCTTAATGTCATGAAATGCATAAGACATAGCCCGTTGAAAAGTTGCTCCAGCGTTCTTTAGTCCAAAAGGTAGTTTACAATAAGCAAATGTTCCCCATGGACAAATGAAAGTTGTTTTAGGTTGATCTACAGGGAGTATGTTTATTTGATTGTAGCCGGAAAAGCCATCCATAAAGGAAAACAATTCACTTCCAGCACAATCATCTATGATTTGATCGATATAGGGAGTTGGATAATTATCTTTTGGACACGCTCGATTAATATCCCTATAATCGATACATACTCTTATCGTTCCTTGTTTTTTAGTCACAGGAACAATATTTGATACCCAATCCGTTAAGGGAATTGGATAAATGAATCATGCTCGAAGTAATTTTTCAACTTCAGTTTTTATAGCAGCAGCTTTTCTAGGATGAATTTGACGTAATCGTTGATGAACAGGTTTAGCATCCGGGTAAGTCTTAATTTCATGAACGACGATTGATGGATCAATTCCTGGCATTTCTTCATAATACCAGGCAAACACGTCATGGAATTCTTGAAATAGGGCTTTATAAGTCTAAATTTCTTCATCTGTACAACAAGCACCTATATGAATGTTTTCAATTATTCCTGGTTTTACTGAAATGTCAATTGGAACCATTCTAGATATATTTTCCAAATTTAACTCAGAATCAGGATTTTGCAATGGATTCTGAGGTTCCTTGGCATATTCAGTAGTAAAAATTGAAGCAAAATCATTTTCAAAATGATCTAATTCAAGTAAAAATGAAGATCGGTGATGTAGATCTTCCCATGGTAAATCATCAACAGACAAAAACTCACGAATTTGCTCATCTGTATGAACAAGTTCAGGAAATGTCGTTGTATCTGAACTAGATATAGAAAGTGATTCCTCTTGGATCCCATTCATTGGATCGGTTTCGGTTGAAGAGGGGTCGGAAAAAGACTGTACTGCCTGGTATGCAATTTCAAATGGACTCAAGGGCATCACTCCATCAAATGAATCTATCTCGGATTCTGAAGGTATAATCCAAGGATCATCAAACATAACAGTGTCTGACGAAATCATATGAATAGTTGCAGTAGAAGGCGATACATTAGGAGGAGGAAAGGAAAAAGTTCCTAGTAAACCAAAATCTTTAATCAAACCTACTCCAACATCCTTATAAGGGATAGTCGTTTTACCAACATGCTGGATTGTTTCTGTAGAGGCTGGGTCGGACGAGAAATAAGTTAACTGATCTATTGTCACGATCTTTCTTTGATATGGAAATTTTATAAGTCGAAAGACCGAAGAGACAACAGCAGTCATAGCATAGGACCAACTACGACCCAGAAGAAGGTTGTAATCTAGAGGGGCATCAACCACTTCCACATCTAGATTAACGATTTTTCCTTCGACCCCTATGGGTAAATCCTGCAAAATACCATAAGGTTGAAAACCTCGACCATCAAAAGCTTTTAGAATCGTCGGAGATTGGTTAAGTGTAGGAGAACCAAGCGATTTCCAACACTGAATCGACATAATACACGTTGAAGCTCCCTCATCAACCACAGTCTGAAAAATAGGTCTGTTTTTTACTAACACTGGAATCTGGAAAGCCATTTGATGAGGAAGACGTGGTGTACTATTTTCTAAATCGAAGATTATAAGGTTAGAATCCTGAACATCGACAGCTCCTATAGCAGACAATAATAATTTATGCTGTGCTGGACACGATTGCAGCACTTCCAAAGCCGACATTGCTGAAGGAGAAACAGCTAAATCTTCAACAATGTTGTAATTCTGAGTAGCTCTCGCATGTGGATTGAAAGCTGATTTAGGAAGAACACCTTTAGCAGGTGGTTTTATTATCAAGTCTAGATTTTGTTTCTCGATCTGTAGCGGATCGGAAACAGGAGGAGTTGTATTTGATGTATTCGCATTAGAAGACTCTGCTTCTTTGCCATCAATGGGATTCTTAGAACCGTAATCTTGTGATCGTGTCGCAACCCTTACATGAGACATCATCATAATAGGCTCTTCTAAAGTAATCGAGGAAGAACCAATCATTTTACTATCTTGAACTGGAAAAGGATCCTTCAAGACAGCAGGTTGTTGTGATCCTTTAACGAGTTTCGTAACTTCGTCACGATATGGACATTCTTTCGTGAAATGATCTTGTTCAAAAATGAAGCAAGGATAACGAGTTTTACGTTTTTCGTCATTGGATTCATCTTTATCTATTTTCTCTTTCGAATTCTTTTTGTTTTTGTTCCTCCCCTTCTTTTTACCACCGGATTTTGATTTTGTCGTAGATGTTTCAACAACATGAATGTCGGCGGAAACTTCAGGAGAAGATTCTCCTTTCGGGGAATCAGGTAAAGTTATAATTGGAGAATAATTCTTTGAGGATTTCTTCTTACTCTTAGAATTGACTGTACCAATCATACCGTTAGTGGCATGAGACCCTGAAGGAGCTGCAGCTATTTGACCTTGTTTTGGAAGGTCTGGGATTTTCTCATGTAGAGTACCTGACTGTGTATAGACGAGGTCAAGGTACTGAGCCTGAGAAATTACTTTCTCCTCAGTAACAACACTAGCCTTAGCTACATCTTCAGTGATCTTGGGTAACAATGATTTAACAAACCATTCTGCCAAAATTTGATCCGAAATATAAACTTTCACCAAACGTCGTCTACGTCGCCATTCATGAATATGATCAAAAATATACGTGGACGTAGATTGTTTTAGTGAAGTTAATAATTCTGTGCCGTTGTCGTATCTGACAGGCAACTAAAAATGAGTTAAGAAAGATGTTGCTAACTGACTGAAATTATGAAACGAGCCTCATGGCAACTCAATGTACCATTTGGCTGCAAGACCTATGAGGGTTCTTTGGAAAAGACGTAAGCGAATCGAATCATCGATGATTGAATTAGATGCACACAAAAGGTGATAAGTCATAACATGATTCGATGGATCCTCTCCTGACTTACCTTCAAATTTTGGTATATCACTGGGCAACTTATGAGGCATTGGCGGCCAGTTCTGATAATAAAAAATAGGATCATTTGTAAGGCGCGTCAAATCAGGTAATTCCAAAGTTGCGATGAACGGTAATTGACGGTTAGGGTCACGAAAACCTTGAGAAGCCAAAGCAGATCCAGGAGGCGGATACCCAGGATAACTAGGAATCGGATTAGCGTTAGGTATTGTGTAACCTCCCGGATAACCAGGATGAATCGAACCATACTGAGGTTGTTGATAAGTATAACCAGGGTATGGTTGATAGCTCGGATTCTGAACATAGGGACCGAATTTCGGTTGTCGTTGGTACGGTTGATAAGTAAATTGAGGTTGACTTGTAACAACTGTACTTGTACCGGTTTGTCCTGCAGGCATCTGAACTGTAGTCTGAACTGAAGGTCCTGACTGAGGTACAGAGACTTGAGGAATTTTCACGGATACAGGGATATCCGAACTCGGGGCTACAGATACTCCAGAAACAGGTGTGACAGGTTGAACAGACGTTGCAGCAGTTGCAGCAGTTTGGGGCGGAGTCTGAGGTGTACTAGGCCCAGCCTGCTGAACTGAACTAGGTGCAGGAGTTTGAATAGCTGGCTGAATAGGTTGCTGAGTTGAACCAGAAACCAATGGCTGGCCAGGTTGATAAGGTAAATGCACATTAGGCTGCAAAGGCTGTTGATATTGGGATGGATCCCACACCATTATTCCAGGGTATTGTCCCATAGAAGGTTGAACGTAAGGACCAAAACCTGGTTGAACGTAGGGTTGATAATTAAAAGGTAAATTTCCGGCTCCTTGAACATATGGTTGACCAGAAGGCTATTGGTAACCTTGCATTGGGTACTGTCCTCGAGGTTGATAACCTTGAGGCATGTACTGAAGTTGGGGTTGTTGAGGACCCTGAGGAGCATATTGAGTTTGGGGTTGACCTTGAGGAATGTACTGTCCTTGAGGTTGATAACCCTGGGGTATGTACTGTCCCTGGGGTTGTCCCCCAAAATAATATGGATCCACAGTTTGTCCTGGGAAAAAGCTACCTTGAGGTTGGGCCCCGGGTGGTAACTGACTACCTTGAGGTTGCCCCCCAGGCGGTAATTGACTACCCTGAGGTTGCCCCCCAGGCGGTAACTGAGTTCCCTGAGGTTGTCCCCTAGAAGGAAACTGACTGCCTTGAGCTTGAGGATTGGGAATATTACCAGACATCATAAAAAAAAATTTTGCGTTCGACGTTTCAATTTTAAGTCCATCAAGACCAGATGATAACACGTTTTCGATGGGTTGAGGAGTTGCTCCCGAGAAAGTACCAGACAAAGACTGATATCCTGAAGGAACAGAAGGACCACCATGTAAAAATGATTCAGGCGTTTGAGAAAACATGGATGACTCTCCAGCCATAAAAGATGACGGATAATAACCTCTGGGTGTAGGATGAAATGGAACTCGAGGTGGATAAAAAGCAAGACCCGGATTCTCTAAAAAGTCTTTTAAAGAGAGATACCAAGGATTATTTCGAATGGGGCTGTAGAAAATATATTCACGCTCCCTAAGATTTAACGATTGAGGGGAGTTGGGAAGAGATATGTCTTCATCTGGATTAGTAAGTTCTTCAATAGAAATAAGTCCAGAGGGAAGATTGTCTGTAATGATATTTCTTACCCTAGGTGAACCTGGATCGCTAGAAGTTGGTGTGATAAATCCTGAGGATGTTTCTAACACAGAAGATTCAGTTTCAGGTTCAGAGATTTCAGGTTTGTCAGATAATTCACCAGAAGGAGAAATATTTTCAGTAACTTCAGAAACTGAAATCGGTTCTTGAATGTATTCTGTTGTAGGTATTTGATGATCAGGATGTATAACTATAGCTGAGCTTTCAACTTCTGTTGACCTAAGTCTACAGCTACTGTGTGGTACCAGAGCTTGAAGCCCTTCAAGTTGACCTGGTGAATATTCGGGGGGTTTCCCTTGTATTCTCCGGGATTGTCTTGGCAATTCCGCCACGATGAAAAATTATCTAATCACACGCAAACAAAGAAAAATTTCAATGAAAACACCTAAAGTCTCTAAGAAACAAACAATTGAATCAATCGCTTAAAAATCTAAGAGTTCAAACCACACACAAACAGGTAACTTTCCGTACTAAAAACACTAGTTGGTGATGAAATCCAACTTAGTAGAATTTTAACACGAAAAGGGTGGTTGGAACAGTTACCCCGACAACCTGCTTAATGAAACAGACTGGCACAAGTTTCTTCACATAACCATCTCGAGTGAAGAGAACCCCCCAGAGAGTCCAAGTGAGTCTAGTCGACGTCTGTTCCAGGTACAGTGGGATCTTCCCTCCACCATCACCTTAGGAAAGAATCCTAAAGATTATGGCCTCTAAGGTTACCAACTGAAACAAATATACCTGGGGGAACAGTCTACGATCCGACACACACGCAAGGGCAGAGTAACAAAGCTCAATCCCCTTGAAAGCTCCTTGAACAGAATCCAAGGTTTACCGACAAGTGACCCCTGGCTCCTCGACAATGGTCTATCCGAGGTTTACCGTTTTTAATACGTGTATATCTTCTATCATTCCCAATGAGGAAGGATTGATTACCCCACTGGTTCAGATATGATCTCGTGCTTGACTCCTTTAAGAGGAGCTTCCCAGAGCATACATGCAACAATTGGAATTCTTCCTACCGCAAGATTTGTCTACTTGTTTGTTTTAGCTATCTTGGAGATTTAATTACTCCCTACTCCAAGATACTAGCCTAAGCTATGTTGGTGATAAGAGCCCTAGAAATAAAAAGATTACTAGATGAATTTTATTTAAGCGTTACTTTTAAGAGTTGTTTCTTAAGTCAATGGGTGCGGAAATGAAACTTTGGATGATGTGAAGACTCAACTTCCAAAAAACACTAAAATGCACCTATGATGATATTCAATTCTTTTTCTTTCAATGAAATTTCTATCTAAAGAAAGAGTTAGAGAATGCAATTCTTTTAATTCCTTCTTTAAACATGAAAAAATGATTGAAAGAAAATATTTTGTCTTTTCAATAAACTATCAAAGCTCAAGAGAAAAATCCTTTTCTTTTTCAAACTAGAAGCCACAAAACAATTTTCCTTCGAAAGAAAGCTACAAAAACTAAAACTACTCAAAACTACAAAATCTAATCTTGAGATCTAAAATCTAAATTGAGTAAAAGCTTTTAAGATTTTTTTTTATGAATGTTTTCCTTAGTTGTTCAGCAAACTAAGAATCTATTCGTTCAGATAACAAATAGATCAAAAACACTCAAAATATGTTTTTATAAAAATGAAATTCAAAACTTTGAACCAAGTTTTTCGAAGATTTGCAAAGAAACAAAAGGCTTAATGTCTCAATATAGGATGTTTTCACAATCAGGTCGGATTCAAAAGACAAAAAGAGATCAATGTAATCTGAGATACTGCAAATTGTCAAAATATCGAATCGCTACAAAGACCAAGTGGAAAAACAATCCAAATAGCAAAGTCTTCTAGAAAATCATCAAAACATTAACACTGTTGGAGTTCATTCACAAAAAATTCTCGACAAAAACAATTATCAGTCTGGGCAGACACCAAAAAGCTAAAAATAAACTAGAAAAAAAAATTTAGAGATTTTCTAAAATTTAACAGGGTCCGCAGGTAACCAGCATTGACAGGTGCGGTCCCGCACTATAGTCTCTAGAGAAAGTGCGAACCTGCCCGCACTGTCAAAGTAAGGCAGAGTGCGGTCCTAGGAAAAATTATAGAAAAACTTAAAATATTTCTAAATTTTCAAAAACAAGGAAAATCTAAATTACCCAGATAGATATGTATCAATCAAAAACCAGGAAAAAATGTTTCCTCAAATCAAAAATAAAAGAGAACCAAAAACAACAAGTTCTTTCCCCAGTGGAGTCGCCATTTTGTTGTGTATATTAATCCGTCTTGCGGACAAGACCGATCTCTCTAGTACTAAAAGTAACTAGCAACAAACAACCAATTATACTAATCTCTCTCTAAGCATATAAGATTCATAAAAAACTATATAGGTGTAAGGCCTACCTTATGTCTAGCGCTTGCTTGATTTCGTTGAAGTCCTTCCCGTGCACTGAAAGAACATTCCTCGTGAATCTGCAGTCACAAACAAGAAAAAAGATTACGCAGCACCTGTATAGACATTATTATAAACCATTCTTATCATAATGATCAAGGAATTTATGAAATAAACCATGAATCGACAGTTTAATGAGAGAAATGAGTATATTTGTATTAACTTCAAATAAAGAAAACCTTTACAACTTGTGCCTTGATGTTGTGCAGGTCCTCCTGGGGTCCGAAGCAGGAATCTCTTCTAATTTGACAAGCATTGCACTCTTTGAACCAAGACAAATAGAGATGAGTGATTTAACCTCACAGAAAGTCTTAGTTAACTGAGTCTGAATCTCAACAGCATTTAACTTCAAATATCTTAAGCTTTAACTCCCTTTGAGGCTACCCAAGGCCTCCTTTTATAGTAGAAAAGAGGAGGTTTCTTATTCCAAATATGAAGGGATAGAATCCTCCTTCAAAGGGATTAGCTCCTTACATCAAGGGGTTAGCTCCATCAAGTGAGGGATGCATGAACCTTCTCAAAGCGTATCCATTCCCGAAAATTCCCATCTAGAATCTTCTAGAATTCATATGAAATCAAATTTTTATCTTTACTTTCTCACCTTTTTGTGTTTTACAGAGGTCTGCACCTATAACACAAAGAACGTGCGGTATGGTTCCGCAGGCAAGCTGAAATTTAGGTGCGGGACCGCAGGAAATGAATAGAGAAAGTGCGATACCAATGTTTAGGGGATTTTTAGGAACTTTTCTCTGATTTTGAAAGCTTGACATGAGGAGCTGATATGTTAGACTTGCAAAAGGAGGAAGTATGAGTAATAATGAACTCATACTCATAGTAAAATGTCAGGATGACAGATCTTAGTGTAACACATAGATTTACAAGAAGATAGGCTACCTCTTGCTCCTCATCCAAATCCATTCAACCCAATGTGGATAATGAATCATGCCAAGATCAATCTTGGTATCCTCCTAATGTATAATAGCAACACCATCCATCTAAATAGATTTACACTCCATGACATGTTTAAGTGCACATCCATCGAGGTCTCTCCATGAGATCCTCTCATCAATGGCCCATTGGAACCCATAAGGCTTCATACATGTTATAGGTATAGATTCCCCTTTGCGTTGTGAGATTCTCATCAAGGAAACTTCATCTTGAAAATGGAACTACTCTCCATCACAATATGTCTACCATCTATCATTTGTCCCTATAGTGTTGCATGAGTGAAGATACCTTTAGAATGCTCCAAGAATAATGGGGCCATCTCATTATCACTACAGCCAAGTGACAGTACTGTAAATATGCATGGTGATACATGTGTTGTCTCATTGCCACATGCAATGTTAAACTCATAGTTTGGAACTGTACTGAATAGGACTGTGCTTCTCCTATCTTCTCCAACTCCACACTTCTACACAAAGTGTTGCGTGTATCTCAACCATGACAAACTTGGATAGCAATACATATTCTCCTTGATCAAATCAAAGGTCCTCTATGTAGTGATAATTTGCTACTCCAAATCAGCAAGGTGCTCTAATCCTTGGTTATGCACTTGCCCTGATGGCATGGTGTCATAAATATCAATATGAGGTACTGAAATAATATGAGATGAAAGTATGTACAAAACTTGTAAAATATGAATCTAAGTAACATCTTGCACATCTACAAGAGTTCCTCCAATTGGTGTAATGGCCTCTTTAACCGCAGGTAATGATGATGGCCACTCTTCTACAACTGTAGCAGTGCTATTATATGTCTGATCCTCCTCATGCATCTCATGAATCATGCATGGGGATCCAAATGTCAAGATATCAATACCATATTGCAAAGATGCAAGTGATCCTCCTCTCGATGTAAGTACATCCGTAGCTGGTGGTGGTGGTAGAGGCTCCTCCTCCTGAGTGATAATGAGGACATCTTCCCTGGGCTCTTCATGTACTATCTCCACAATGATGGGAGATGTCACTATGTGATATGTCTCTAGTTTCATCCCATAATTAAATCTTCATAAGAAGACACTCTCATGTGTGACAAGTGACTGAACCACCAATCTCTTGCTTCACCTTCTAGGTGTAGCACTGTAATCCCCACAACCTCTCTTTCGACTACTTGATATAGCTGAAATAAGGTACACAATTATTTCCTCCAAGCCCTAAATTCTCTTGTGAAAGATCCATCAAATTTAGGCAAGAAGAATCTATGTCTCTTTCTTCTATTTTTGTTGCGAGATCTCCTTTCTTCTTTGAGCTGCAAAAATTGTTAGAGAGAGAAATTCTCCTTCAATTCTCTAGGCTATGATTTGTACTCAGAAAGATATTTACTTAGGGTCTCATGCCACAAGTCTCCTTCATATTCACACCATTCCCTTTACTTCTCAAAGGAATTGGATCTAGTATAATGATGTGAAGCTCCTTGCTTCACCGGTTCTTTCTTCTGTTGATAGGAAGTTCTAGGACCTTCCTGATCATATTTTCTTCTTGGATACTCCTTTTTCCTTTCTCTCTTAATTTCATTGACCTCCATGGAGAGGTCCTTCATGGATCTATAGAGAAGAGTGGAAAAACTATAATCCTCCTTCATGATAGATCTCTACTATCTTCTTCCTCTTTTGATGCAAAATATGAAGTGCCCACAAGTTGAGCCAAAGATCATTCTCTGATACCACTGTAATATCCCAAAAGGGAGAATGTATTAATACAAAAACACAATAATTGAAACTACATTAAAGTGAACATTTAATCTAAATAAACCATAAAATAGATAGAAATAACTGAGCCATTTTATTAATAGGATGTGGATAGCAAGTACAACAATGCTCAAAATATGAGACATTCAAGCCAAAGAGATGGCCTATAATGATGCTTAAATGATCCCACAAGAGGGATTGTGTAACTGCTAGACTGTTGGAAGGAAAAATGCATTTTCCCTTATGTAACTGCTAGGAATGCAACTACCAACAAAATATAAATTGTAGATATAGGAAGTTCTAGAGCTCTGATAATGCTGAAAATATAGATTTGGGCTCTATGATGGATACCCAAGATAACCCAGAAATGGATTTCCAGATCTAAAAATCTAGGAAAATCACCCTCTTAAGGCTTGCACATATACACTGCTAGGTATGCATATCTGAAGCATAATCTGATGAAATATTCCTACAATATGATGCACAATTAGATCTATGCTTGAAGGGTTTATCCCTTCACTAGATCGTCAAGCGAGAAGCTCAAGATCTAGCTCCTCTATCCTCCTCCACTAATTGCAGCTGCTGCTACACAACTGCTACCAAAAATTGTGTTGTCAAGGATGGAGGCTCTCTAGCCTGATGCTGGATGCTACAATTTATCTCAAGAATTATGAAAATAATACGCCCAAGGTGAAGGAATGATCCCTCATAATATTTCCAGCTGAAATACTAGAAACTTCCCTCCTCTAATAGACCTACAAGACTGGACTACGCAATCCTTGAGCGGACTATTGCTGCATGTAGGTAAAATACAATGGCTTGAATGCCGGATATAGATCTACTACTCCTGAAATTTTGAACATGAAGCACAAGGTGAAAGGATGAATCCTCCACTGGTCTCCTCGCTAAAAATGCTTGAAACAAACTCCACCTCTGAAACCCTGAAGAAAGAATGCATTATTCCTGTCAATGAATATGCATATGAGAGTGGCATGAATATGGAACCAATTCTTGATGACGAATGGAGCTCAAAATAAACCTTCCCAGAGTAGGTACTCGAAGTCCCTCATGGGTAAGGGTGGAATTTCCGCTCGAAAACACCCATGTGCTAAAGAACATTGTGGACTTGGCTAAACAACATAAGCATGCATAGAAATGTCACATGAAAAATATAGATCTAAATAGAGCATAAATAATAATCTAAATCCTACCTTCTATTGTGCCTTCATCTTCATTATATATATTACGAGCCTTCCACAGCCCTGGCCCACCTCATAAGTGCGTTGTACATGTGGCCACTAGCCTAAATGAATGTTGTGTTGTCTCTCCATGATCTCCATCATATCTGCATTTAATTCCCACTCTTTCCATCATATGTACATTATATGAACCACTTCCTCCACTATCTCATCATAAGTGCTTTATGATCTTACTTTTAATGCACTATGATCTCAGTTGAACTCCTCCAAGATCCTCATGATTTTACATTAAAGATCCATGATCTCCACTCTTCCATCATTTAGGAAGCTACTCCACTACTCCATAATGTAGATCTAGATCTAAAATATCCACATACACACATCAAAAGTGGATTTTATTCATCTATGGGGCTTTTGGGTCCCTCCACCCTTTTATTTACTTAATTAAATATGAAAATCAAGAACCATGGTTAATAAGGCCCCAACCACCAATTATTAATTTTACCTTTAAAATCCTTGTATCTAGAGTCGAACAAAAGATCCCAATCCCCTTATTTAAACTTTTTCTTCTTTATGAACTTATCATGCCACTTTGTGTGTTATTGTTGTACAACCCTCATCTAGTGTATGTCATCCTAGTATATCTCATCAAGCTCATTAAGTTACTCTAATTGGTGCTTTTATGATTTGGATAGTTCCATCCTTATTTACAAATTAGTTCTTAATGTTTTAATTTCAAAATCAATAGGGACAATAACCTTTTTTCCATACAAAAGCTCATATGGAGTGAAACTTGCAGTATATTTCCACGTGATTCTATAAGCCTGCAAGGATTTTGGAAGCTTCTTGACCTAATATTTCTATTTTTGTTGCATTTTTTTGGTCAATATATTGTCTAGTACCGTGTTAGGACATGGATTTGGCATCTACTTCAAAAGTCTAGATGAGAAAATCTACAACACTAGACCAAACACAATAGAAAGAAATGTGAATTGCAACAAGCTAAGCCCTATTTAAACCTATATGCCAACAACACAACATGAAAGAACCACGCTAAGAGAGAGCCTCCAAAACAAAAGCGACAATTTCCAAAGAAAAATGAAGAAAAAAAATGCCTCTATGAAAAAAAGAAGCATGAACCATGGGGCAAGGTCAGCTAGGGTTGCAATCACTCCATCCCCTACTCCATGCAATAAAAACAATAGCGAGAGATAAAATGAAATGATTAATAGGAAGAGAAAGGGGTTTTCCACAAAAAATAAAGAAGAAATTCGCTAAGATCTACAACTCCCGCTCCCCATTAAATTTTTGATAATACTTGTATTTATATTTTTTTATATTATAGTATATGTTGGTGTCTAAATGTTCAGTGATCAAATATATTCTTTCAGGTTGACTTGGTAGTGGTCCTAGACCAAAATTTTATGTTTTCAACCCAATTCTCAAATAAAAAAATGTTTCCCTAAATGTTTTCTAGGTCTGAATTCTACTCCCTTCACTCCATTCATGGTCATCATCATTTCAAAGTTTGTATAATCCATTATCACCTAGGGTCATAGGTCAATCAACATACCTCCATCTAGGTCATGGTCTATATCTCTTTTGTTTCACCATAATAATTCCCAATCATGTCATGAAAGAAGGAAAACAAGATGTCATTTTCACCATACAAATCATTTACATTGGGAGTTAGAAAATATAGGAAAATAAAGTAAAGGAAATTGGTCTTTTCTCAAGAAGTATGCTACTTGATCAAAAGTTTTTCAAAAAATAAAATTTTCAAAAAAGTGTTTATGATTTCACTAACGGACAAAAAATAAATTTTGTGAGTTATAAAAGGAAAATGAAGCTTCTTGAAGTCATTTCATCCTTTTATGTTCAAATATCTCCTCTTATCCTCACCACACTCCACATATATCAAAGGTCAAAGACAACCAGCAAGAATTGTGCTAAACTACCATGCGCTACATTTCTGGAAAGCTGCATTATGCTTATTTCTTTTTGTGCTACGCTTTTGGTAGGTGCTAAGATTTTGGTTTCCAAGCTCCAAAAGGTTTTCCAAGGTTTAATTCATCATTGTCCAAATAATTAGAGACCTACAAACTATTAAGTGAATGTTCTTCATGCCTCTTTCAATTCAAATTCGTAGGGAAAGGGTGGATTCCCTCCTTAGGGTTTTCATCACTATATTTTTGGCTTCCTCCATGCTTGGCTAGTTTCAGTTGGAAAAAACCTTAATTTCACCATCTAAAATCCTTCATACACCATCCATATACCTTATCCAAATACTACCTATTACTCACATCCCTCCTGGCCACCATTTTCATTCAAGTCCTAGTTTTCACTACATTTTTGCATGGAAACTAGGAAAACCCTGTGTTTTGACCTTTTTAGCACCTTTCACGTGCCCATTTCCAAAAATTCCACTTATATATTGTAGCTAATGCATCACCCTACCTCCCTAAAGTTTTAGGTATTTCTCCCCAACTTCCTTCCACCTCATTTTTGTCCCTAGAACCACTCTAACACTATCCCATGTTTTCCTAATTCGTCAACTTCCCTATCCATTACATCAAGTTAGGGTTTTCCTTGTTAAACATAATGGAGGGTGAGAAGAGGGTCCATAAGGGAGTTCACCATTATAGGTTTGAGCCATCCAAATTGCAGGAGATTAATGCTTCTCCTTATGCTAAGAGGTCCTTTGAAATAGTGGTTTGAGGTTTTGTGAGAGAATCCAAGAGGTAGACTGTCATGCTCAATTGATAAGCCTTTTTTCCACCAACTTCAGGAGAGATAAGGTTGTGATAGAAGGTATTGAATTCACCATATCATCAAATGTTATCACCTTAGAAACAGGCATCCCGAACCATGGAGAAATTTTGTGCAAAGGAATGGACTTAGACATTGAGAACTATAAAATTTTCTTAAAACCTCATTGCAAATATGCTCTTGAGCATATCATTCCTTTCAAGAAATTAATTGACAAGTATATCCCTTTGATGAAGTTAATTATGAAATATTTTACAAGTGAAGGGATATTATCAAGACTTTACCAGTACCACATAAGGTTATTGATGCTCTTACTACCATCAAATGACTCAATTTTCCTAATTATCTATTCAGGAGTTTGGTCAAAATGACTAAAAAGGTAGAAAGTAAAAGGGAATATCATCACCCTATTTTGTTCCACCATGGTTTGGTAAAGCTTATTTTTTTGCATTATCTCTCAACAATCAATATGCCATGAAAATTTCCTGGAGACAGTTGCATCTGTACCTACTACTGTAGGAATTTACAGGGTAAGTTCCTTAGATCAAGAACCAAAGGTCACTGCTCACAAATAGATCAAAAAACAGTACACCAGTATAATCATGTGGTTAAAACCCTCGAAGAGGGAAACAGTCCACGGCCTGAGCCAACATGACCCCTTCAGGCAATTTATTAATATAAAAATAAAAGTTACATATGTTTCTCTCATAAACAATTACCGGAAAAATGACCCTCCATTCTCTTTAAATAGAGATCATGTACCAATCGGGTGTTAAGCCACAGATCAAGTGTCATTAATATCGAGGAGAGAGATAACCATTGGATCACTACAAATCATGACCGTCGGGTTATAAGTTAAAAATGTACATGCTAAAGAAACCCACTTTACCTAACTCTACACTAGACTAAGTTATTCTTAACTATTTACTATGTGTCAGAATATCCTAAAATACCACCTTAATAACAACTTGGGATAGGATTGAAGGATTTACAAAAGTGACACAAAAGGAGCCTATTTCCTATGTGTTGAAATATCCTAACATCCCCCCTTAAGAACAACTTGGGATAGGATTGAAGGATTTACAAAAGTGACACAAAAGGAGAAGGAAGGAGGCATTAGAGTCTATCCCCCCTTAATGACAACTTTTCTGAACTCCAAGCATGGATTGAAGTTTGGTAAACTTTTCTTCTTTGAGAGCCTTTGTAAATATATCAGCTACTTGATCATTGGTTGGACAATACTGCACTTCAAGAACACGATCATGATTGAGATTTCTAATGAAGTGTATGTGGATTTCAATGTGTTTCATACACTGATGATGAACTAAATATTTACATAGCTAAATGGAACTCTAATTATCACACCAAAGTGTAGTTGGATGTTGCTGATGAAGACTGAATTCAGACAGGATATGACGAAGCCACATGGCTTCCTTGTTGGCTTCAACTGCACCACGATACTCTACTTCTACTGAAGAAAGACAGATGGAAATTTTTTTATTACAATACCAAGTAATAGGTCCTAAACCAAGAGTGAATACATATCCTGCAGTAGACTTTCGATCATTAGGGTCACCAGCCTAATCAGAATCGGTGAAACCAATCAACAATGGAGATGCTCTTACACTGTAATGAATCCCAAACTTAATTGTACCTTTAATATATCTAAGTATTGTTTTAGCTTCTTTCCAGTGAATTTCATGAGGTTGGTGCATAAATAGAGTGACAATACCAACGACAAAGGAAAGGTCAGGACGAGTATGGATTAGATACAAAATTTTACCAACAAGTTGATGGTATAAGTTATCATCAACTTCAGAGGTAGTACAGGTGAATAAAAGCTTGAATCTAGACTGAAAGGGCGAAGGGGCTGGCTTATTGTCTTCCATGTGAAAGTGGTGTAGAAGATCACAAGCATACTTTGACTGGGAAAGGGTAATGCCTTCCTTAGATTGCAAGACTTGAAGTCCAAGGAAATAATGCAAGTGTCCTAAGTCTATCATTTCAAACTGCTTTTTGAGGCTAGACTTCACATGGCTTATATGGTTTGGATCACTACTAGTAAGGATAAGATCATCAACACAAATAACAAGGATGGTGAAGGACTTACCCACTTTCTTGGTGTATATAGTGTTGTCATAATGACACCTAGAAAAGCCATTATTTAAAAGAAATATATCCATTTTGGCATTCCAAGCCTAAGGAGCTTGTTTGAGACCATAGAGAGACTTCTTAAGGCAAGAAACAAGGATAGAGTCATTTTGGATAAAGCCAGGGGGTTGTTCCATGTAGATTTCTTCATGCAAATCTCCATGTAAGAAGGCAAGTATAACATCCATCTGATGGACTTCCCATTTAAAAGAGGAATAAAGGGAACGAATAAGGAAGATAAAATTCATTTTGGCAATAGGGGAGAAGGTTTCAGCATATTCAATGCCTTCAACTTGTTAAAATCCTTTAGTGACAAGATGAGCTTTATGTATATCCACTTTTCCATCTGGTCCAATTTTTTTTTTGTAAACCCATCTGCATCTGACAAGTTTTCTTCCTTTTGGAAGAGAAACACGATCCCAAGTATCATTCACCAATAAGGAACGATATTCTTCATTCATGGCTTCATCCCAATTTGGATGACTAGAGGCTTCTTCAAAGGTTTCTAGATCAGGATTTTCTAGAACTTGAGCCAATAAGGAAGAGGCTCTTTCGAACTAAGAACAAGTACGTCATTGATCTTTAGGGTCACCTGCAAGAGAACCTGTTGCATCCTGAGTAGAACGGACCCATTTTGGAAGTTGTGGAGTAAGAGGAATAATTTCAAGAGGTGGAGGATTGTCATCCTCGATGTCATCATCTGAACTAGAAGGAATGCTATTAAAAATAGAAGAGAGAGAGAGAGGTGGTACATACTCTGAATCAAGCTCATAGGCCAAAGGTGGCACACCCGCTGAACTAGGCTCGCAGGCCGATATATTTTCATCAAAGTTTACATCTCTTATATTTTTGGATTTTGGTTGAAGAAGTATATATCCTTTGACATCTTCAAAATATCCAACAAAAATACATTTTTCACTCTTAGGTTCTAAGGCTTTATGTTTCACATCTGGAATATGGGCCCAAGCATCACTTCCAAAAACATGAAAGGGACTTACATTTGGTTTGATTGAGCTCCAAGCTTCTTCTGGAGTTACATTCTTTAAAACCTTATTAGGAGTGCAATTTACTATTTAATTTCCAGATTTAATGTCTTCTGCCCAAAAATTGAGACCAAGTCCTTTAGATTGAAGCATACAATTAGCCATTTCTTTTAAGGTGTGATTCTTCCTTTCATCTACACCATTTTGTTGTTGAGTATATGGAATAGTATGTTGCAATTGAATTCCATGCTTAGTGTAGAAGTTCATAAATTTTTGGTAACATATTCTCCTCCATTGTCTGATCTTAACTTAAGAATTTGATGTCCAGATTGTTTCTCAACAAAGGCCTTAAAGGCCAAGAACATGTTAAAAAATTCACTCTTGAGTTTTAAGAAGTATACCCAAGTGCATCTGGAAAAATCATCAATGAAAGTTAAGAATTACTTGTGACCAAAGAAAGAAACAACATGAAATGGACCACATAAATCACTTTGCATAAGCTGCAAAGGGACTGAATCATGCCAAGGGGAACGTTTTTCAAAACTATCCAGATGATGTTTTCTGAGTACACATCCGAAGAAAACACCATCTCGGCAAGATACCATAGGAAGACCCATAACCATATTTTCCTTACATAGAGTTTGAAGAGAGTGATAGTTTAAGTGACCAAATCACTCATGCCAAAGTTTGATCGCTTCATCATTATGAGCAACAAAAACGGAGGGAAGACATGATGACCCAAACTTATGAAACTTATACAACCTTATGGAATAATTAGCAATGCCAGTAGCTAAAATATGTTTAGGATCTTTGAGGTCTTTGATTACAACATCATGAGGTGAGAATTCTACTATTTTCCCTTCACCTGAATGAGTTATCTGATAAACAGAGATAAGGTTGCATGACAAGGTAGGAACACATATCGCATCATTAAACTGACCATTATCGAGATGAATGGTTCCAGATCCTACAACACTAAGAGATCTATCATCACCAACATAAATATTTTTGGTGTTACAATCATTTAAGGAAGAAAACATGGCTTTATTTTTGGCCATGTGATATGAAGCTCTAGAATCAATGAGCCACTCATGAGAATGAGAAGAGGAAGATAAATTTAATGCATAACCAGATCTTGATGCTTGACAACCACAAGCAAAAAGTTCCATTCCTAAAGATGAAGGTGAAGAGTTCTCCAAATTGAT
Organism: Pinus albicaulis; assembly: GCA_034641835.2. Lineage (NCBI taxonomy): Eukaryota > Viridiplantae > Streptophyta > Pinopsida > Pinales > Pinaceae > Pinus > Pinus albicaulis. The sequence continues at coordinate 70,266,347 of CM076574.1, read as the reverse complement.
GTTGTGCTTCTTCATTGCTGCTTCTAAGGCTTCCATCTTCTTAAAACATTTGGACTCTATATGGCCATCACAATTACAAAAGTTGCAATGTCGATATGTCTTCTTCCCTTTGTTTTTATTTGCCTTATCATTTTTGTGAGTTGTTTTTTCAGTTTGCGGCTGAAATTGCTGAGGACCCTTGTTTAGTTTCGAACCATACTTTTTAGGATACTACTTCTTGGGATTATTTTGATATGATTGCTATTGGGCTGCTAAGGCTTTCTTAGAAGTGTTTCCAAGAGTGATAAGACCAAGGTGTAAGAGTTTTTCTTGTTCTCTTATCAAAGAATCACAAAAGGAATCAAAAGAGGGATTCTTGTAGGTGGTTCTTGAAGAAATGATGGCTTCTCTAGTGGAATGGAAGGTGAAAACAAATATAGAGTATGCATGGCCAAGCTTAGCTATAATGCAATAGATGAGGCTACGATCTTCCTTTTTGAACTTGCAACCTTCTAAAAGAAGTCTAAGGGTCTTGAATTTGGACAAAAAATCTTCAATAGAGGAGAAATTATTGGGGTCCAAAGTAAGAAACTCATTTTCAAGCTGGTGGGCCCTAATTTCATTTTGAATGCCAAAGATAATATTTAACTTATCCAAGGCTTCATGAGGGGTGTCAATGTTAAGGATATGAAATCGAAGATCTTGAGCAATGGACATTCCTATCAACCCTCGTGCATGATCTTGTTTATTTCCCATTTAGCAACTTTATCATCATTAGAAGGTTTAGTTTCTTGTCCTATGGCTATTCTATAAAACCCTTTACTTCTAAGTATATCTAGCATGTGAGGTAGCCATTGGAAATAACTAGTGTTGTTAAGAATAATCGGGAATACACATTCCATTTTTAAAACATTGAAGCTGAGAAAAGCTGAAAATAATTGCTCCAATGGAAATATATTGGAAAATTAGGCTGATTAAAAAAAAACGGATCGAAAAATGGCTTCCAGGTGAAGAATTTATGCCTTTTTGAAAAAACGAGTTGAAGATGCCGAGTACTTACTAGAACGGTTTGAAATTTGATGATGAAGTTTGACTTTTTTTAAAAAACCCCGCCCCTTAACAAAAAAATTTTACAAAAGAAGCTTGAGAAAGAGACTTGAACCCAAGTCCTCTATTCTCATAAACTAACTTCTCACCAAGTCAGATAGTAAAAGGATTATGTAATTGTTTGAAAGGAGGAAGGGTTTTTTTTTAACTCTTCGGTGTGCGTTCCTTTTCCTACCAAAAAAACACAAAAAATCAAGAAAAAAAAATGAAATGCAAGCCTTACAGCAGATTCTTATATTTCAGTTAGCCTTACCAAAAACTATCTATTTTTTCACTATTTCTGATTTCTTGAGATCGCACAAAGATGCGGGGAAAGAGCATACATAGCAAAAAAATCCCTTCCTCCTATTTCTGATTTGCCGAGATCGCACATAGCGCATAGCAAAGAGTATACACAGAGAAGAGGCTATAGATCCAACAAATAAATAAAACCTAAAACTGAAATAAACAAAGGGAACCAAAATAAGAAATAAGCAGAACTTTTAACAAATAAAACTGCAAAATAGATACTTTATACCTCTAGATCTAAACTGACATAACTTGGGCAAACAGAAACCTTTTCGCATGAAATGAAAGGCATTCCTCACTGTAACAGATGCTCTAGACACAATAGAGTAGTTCTCTAAGCCTAAAAATGTTCATAAATAGTAGATCTAGAAAACGGTAGTCGCATGCAGTCAAACTGACTTCATATTTTGATCAACAATGGATGCGTCACTCAAAATAGCTCTGGTACCATGTAGGAATTTACAGGGTAAGTTCCTTAGATCAAGAACCAAAGGTCACTGCTCACAAATAGATCACAAATCAGTACACCAGTATAATCATGTGGTTAAAACCCTCGAAGAGGGAAACAGTCCACGGCCTGAGCCAACGCGACCACTTCAGGAAATTTATTAATATAAAAAGAAGAGTTACATATGTTTCTCTCATAAACGGTTACTGGAAAAATGAACCTCCATGCTCTTTAAATGAAGATCATGGACCAATTGGGTGTTAATCCACGGATCAAGTGTCATTAATAACAAGGAGAGAGATAGCCATCGGATCACTACAAATCATGACCGTTTGATTATAAGTTACAAATGTACATGGAAAATAAACACACTTTATCTAGCTCTACACTAGACTAAGTTATTCTTAACTATTTCCTATGTTTCGAAATATCCTAACAACTACTAGTCCACCCATCATTCAAAACATTCCATCAACATCAACACAACCAAAGGAGGTTGGCTCTTCAATTAAATAGGCAATAGTTCCAAAGGCGCCTAGGGTGTAAATCACTCAAAACTACGAGAAGGGTAAGAGGATGGTTTCTTCTCCTAATACCACTAAAGGTGTTCTTGCACCTGAAACTACAATTGAGCAAAGAGAAACCATGGAGCAGCCATATTTGCGTGAGGATGAGTCACCATTGCAGTAAAATGAGGAACAAGTGCCTATGGAGGTTGACAGGAAGATTAGGTGAAATACAAATCAATTGAGGATATAATAAGGGAAAATTATGCAGAGATGGAAGAGTTTAAGGATGGCCTCTCAAAGGAAAATTTCATGATTACCTTTCTACAGTAAGAAAACATGCAATTGAAGGTAAAATAGCTGCTCCAAATAAAACCAAAGACATGTTTTGAGGTAGACAAAGGTAAAGGAAAAGCAGCAGTAGTTGTTGATCAGTTGGAAGACATATATGTTGAAACAAAGCCAAGGAGGCCAAGAACAAGAGGGTTAACCAAGAAAAAAGAACAAGAACGAGAGCCATCTCCTCGATCAAGTCATCTAACCTTTGATGAGTTGATCGCTACAGAAATTGAGCAAGACAAAGAGCTATGGCTTGACAGGGTAAATGTGTATATTGAGAAGCTTTTGAAGAAGGAAGAAATGGATAATAACCTCCAGAGGCATATGGAAAAACATTATTTCACTAGGAACCAAATCGCCAAAGTGAGGGTGAAGAATTTGAGGAAAAAGAACAAAGAAACCCTAATTAAGATAAAGGAGAAATATAACTTGGATTTGCTAGTTGAGCCATCCCTAGATGTTTATTTTATCATCTAATTATGTCATGAAATAAAATTCACCTGATTTTGATCATTTTGAGTATTTTTTGTTATTTTTTGGAAAATTTGTAAAATTGACCTTTGTAGAAGTGTCGCGTAGTGGTGCGACGCTTTTCCTCAGAGCCTCTAGATGAGGAAATTTTTAAATAGATGGATATATCTTTCCTTCTACTTTACATATATGGTCTCAATTTTTTATGACGCCCCCTATTTTGGGAGAAAACCCTAAAAAAAAAACCTCTTTTCATGCTTCTGCCACCATTTTTTCCTGTGCGCAGTGCTTCTAGACTAAGTTTGGGAGAATAGATTTCTGAAGACCGTCCAAGAGATATTTTCTTAGTTTCAAGGTTGGGATGTATAGAGAACACACAGTGATACCTAGTCCAATCTTCAAATTTTCATATGGATGTCTTAAGGTCAGCCAAAATCAACCTCAAAGTGGCATGATGCTTTTGCTTGGAGGCGCGACACTTCTGCCAACTAGGGCAATGGTTCTGTCTTGGATTATTTTTGGAAAGTTCTCAAGATAGAATACTCCAAATTTCGAGGTTCCAACTGTCCCATGAGGTTTCTTTTGGATAAGAGAGTTTTTTTTGCCTCTCATTTTTGAGGAATCATGTAATTAATCAAGGAGACATACACTCCTAATTATTAACTAAATTTGGGGGGATTGTTTCTAACTTCCCTAGATTCTAGGTAATGACTCATTAGGTGAATTTATGATGTATTTTGGATAATGTTTTGACCCAATGAGGTGGAATCACTTATATTTTCTATATGTAGTCCAACTCAATTCATTTTAGAAGTTGGATAGTTGTTATTTGCAATGTGGAGCTTTTGTACAAACATTTTCAGTGAAATGAAAGACATGTTGCATCTATAATTTTTGGACTCCAATGGTATGCTTATTAAAAAAAAATCTCAGTAATCACCATCAAGTTTAATATTTATTTTTTCTTTCCATCACATGTATGCTTCTATATGATGATCTTATGAGTCTATGAACATAAATCTTGCTTTTCCTGCTCTATTTTATAATATTTTCATGAATGTGTTTATCCTCTTCTGATTAATAAATTCATGTAACATGCTCATTGTGACTCTCTCTCTATTTTAAAACCCTATAAAAAATGACAATTAAAGTATGTTCTTAAGTATAACTACCTGGACTCATCCTTATCCATGTATTTGTACCTTTGAAATCAGACCTAAACCCTAGACCTAATTCCTTGACTGTTATTCGTATCCAGCAAAATTTCAAAACAAACAAACCCTAATTCATTGAGCTTATATCTAGCCTAAGATAATTACATCTCTAGTCTCCTCATTGACTGTAAAATGACATTGATAGATCCCTATCTATTTTTTATGGGACTAACTACCAAACCTAAATATTGGTTTGAGGTCACCTCCTTCAGTTTCATTCTCAACCTTGGGAAACAGGAGAGTGATAACACTATAGTGATAATATTATAATGAGATATAATTAATAATATGATTACAATACTTTTATTATATATATATATATATATATTAATAAAAATATTAATGTAATATGTTATTATTATTATTAGTTTAATGATGATTCTAATATCATTATTATAATAATGTTAATGTATTGTATTGTAATAAGATAGCTCTAAGGGTTAGTTGAACTTTCCAAGTCCCTCTCATTAAAGCACATTTTCTATTGAGAGGTCATAGGTTCAATTCCCTTGACACTCTCTAGATCAGGCTTCATGGTTGAGATGGAAGGAAGTGATCCCTTTGGGTGTATCTTCTCAATAGCTTTGTGGAAGGTGTATCTATATCTTCTTTGTAGCTTCGTGGTGGAAGGAAGTTGTAGGTGTATATGTATATTCTTGGTAGCTTTGAGGTGGAAGGAAGGTGCTTCGTGGTATCTTCTTGGTAGCTTAGTTGTGGAAGGAAGGTGTAGGTGTATATGTATATTCATGGTGGAAGGAAGGTGTAGGTGTATCTGTATCTTCAATGGTGGAAGGAAGGTGTATCTGTATATTTTCATGGTATCTTCTTAGTAGCTTCGTGGTGGAAGGAAGGTGTATCTGTATCTTTTCGTGGTATCTTCTTAGTAGCTTCGTGGTGGAAGGAAGGTGTATATGTATCTTCTTGGTAGCTTCGTGGTTGAGCTAGAAGGAGGTTGAGCTAGAAGGAAGGGTGTATCTTCTTAGTAGCTTAGTGGTTGAAATGGAAAAAAGTGATCCCATATTATTAATTTATTAAAATAGATTATTTTAATATTATTTTAATAATAAAATTAATATAAATATTTTTTTTTTAACAAGTAGAACATTGTATATTCCATATCACATGTTTATAATATTATTAAAATACATTAAATTTATATTATTTTAATAATAAAATTAATATCAATATTTTTTTTTCTTTTTTTTCACAAGTAGAACATTGTATATTCCAAATGAGGAATGTACAATCAATATTTGTCATGTCAATTGTGATAATCTCAGTAGGGAGAATTTCATTCCTTGCTCCCAACCACCAAGGACAACCCTTCCTAATGTTATTAATATCAATATATTATACAAAATTAAAATAAAGAAAGAAAATAAATACCTAATAAATAAATATTAAATATACATATATATAAATAAAAATAGATAATATTAATGAAATAATTAGTTGCATATATACTATAGAGCACTCTATAAAATTAAAAAATGACTATTTTTAATTATCTTATATATGGAAAAGAATGTTAATGAAATTGTTTTGGATGAATAATAGAAAAGATAAAAGAGGAAGTGGATATAGAAAAAGTTATATGTTTATATGGTCCATTATATATTACTCAATTACTCTATGGATAATAAATCGGTTACCAAATTGTTTTAGTATATGTATATCTTGTAATTTATTATACATTTTAATTATTGAAAACATAGATGTAAATTATTAAAACCATGACTTATTGTTCCAATCACATTTATATGGTACAAGAAGAGACGTGTGGCTGTAAATGTTTGTAAACATTTAACATTTATATTTCAATTCAATTAAAAAATAATAAAATTTTAAGAGTAATATGGAGCTCAATATGGGGGATATGTTGTAGTGTCCCTAAATGAATGTAAATATTTAAATTTTGGCTCAATTAATAATAAAAATTTGAAATAATGAAATTCAGTTTGTTATATTGTAATTTTTGTTTTGCAGAAGCTTAATCCCTCCAACTCAAGTTAGAAATTATGCTCTAGAAACAATTGCATAAATAATTATAACTTACATTGGTCAACACTAAATTAATATTTTTCAATAGGAAAATCATTTATAGTCTTGCTTTGGGATGAACTATTGAAATTGAGATGTGAAGTGGATTAGCATAAATTTTGGTGGGTAGTAACCACTATTAATTTTACACATTTACAACTTTACTCCTACATAAGTGCTAAGTAAAACATATAATGGGGGGAAGTAATTCCTTATAAGTATATTTATTTACATGTTATTCCTCTCCATTTTTTATACAAAGACTCGTTTAAATTATGGTGGGAAGTAATTGATGGTAAATGTATTTTAACTGAACTATTTTCAAGGATTTTAGTTTTAGATGGTTTTCCTCCAAAACTTAAGAATAAAAAATTACTACACAAATATATAAAAATGATGCATGAATATTGCAACCATATCCATAATTTATGGCATAAAATATATATTGTGCAAAGCTCAATTGAGGGACTAATAATGATTCTATAACCAAATTTAAATTTAATTAATAGGAACATAAAAACCTAATACTCACAATAAAATTACAATATAACAAGATGCTTAACCATGGATATTCACCCCCACTTTACCATGGATATTATTAACTGGTAAATAGCTTTTGTTATAATACCATGGGCCAATACCATGGCTTATTAATACCACAAACACAAAAAGGAATAACTCATTTCCCAATCAAAAGATAAAATGTAAAATATAATGTAAAATGAAAAATGTAATGTAATATAAAATATAAAATATGTAAAATGTAAGGCATGGAGCTACCAATTGATCAGAATACCATGAGTCAATACCATGGCCTATTAATATCACAGGCACAAAAAATAACTCATTTCACAATCAAAAATTAAAATGTAAAACGTAATGTAAAATGAAAAATGTAATGTTATATAAAATGAAAAATGAAAAATGTAATGTAATATAAAATGTAAAATGTGTATAATGTAAGGAATGAAGCTACCAATTTGATCAGAAGAATAAATTGGTATGTCTATAATGTAAAGTTAAAATATTATTTTTCTTTAATACGTTATTTATTTATATATTATTATCGGTATAATAATCAATAATATTTATCATTATTATTCCAATATATTATAATAATAATCATATTTGTTATAATTTTTATTATATTAGTCCTCACATATATATTAATTACATAAAGTGTCAATTCATGATCATTCTTGATCATATGGATGGAGGTGGGGGAGAGAGTGAAAAATAGAGAGGAAAAGAGAGGGGAGAGGTAGAGAAAGATGGTATGGGGAAAGAGAGAAGGAGAAAGGGAGGGAGATAGTGAGAAACTTGGAGGGTAGAGGTAAAAATAGAGAGGAAGAGAGAGTGGGAGAGGAGGAGAGAGATAGGAGGGGGGAGAAGGAGAGAGGGAGGGAGATAGTGAGAAACTTGGAGGGTAGAGGTAAAAATAGAGAGGAAGAGAGAGTGGGAGAGGAGGAGAGAGATAGGAGGGGGGAAGAGAGTATAAGAGAGGGAGGGAGATAGTGACAGAGCTAGAGGGTGGAGATATAGAGAAAGTTATGGGGGAGGGAGGGGGAGAAATGGTAAATATTGAATGGTAAACGGTAATTATGGAGGAGGAAGGGGGAGAAACGGTAATTACCATTCAATATTTACCGTTTGCTTTTTGGAGCTCTCCACCAGTTTTTCCCTGAACTTCAGTGGTCAATTGCGTGCAATTGGTAAGAATGTTTTGAATGACCCCTGCAAGAGAAGATGCCCCCTAAGCTTCATTTCATTCACCTAAGTAGGCTACTGGTTACTAATAGTTGGATGGAATGAAGGTTCATTTACGAGATCAGATGGAAGACTCGTCGTAATTAGGAGAGGATTTGTTTAATTTTCTTAACGAGCTTGACATAGGAAAATAACTATGTTCATGACCTATTTCATTTTTTAATGAGTTTGACACAGTAAAAGAACTTTCCTCTAAGGCACTTGTTTCATTTTTTAATGAGGTTGACACAAGAAAAAATAACTATCCTCATAGGCACTTGTTTCATTTTTTAACGAGGTTGACACAAGAAAAAAGAACCATCCTCATTGTGTAGTTGGACTAGTGAGTGTGTGCTGGAAAAGACGTAGTCTCACAGAGTCATCATTTAAGGAGCTTGATGATCACCAAAAATAATAATTTATAGCATATGTTGATAGGTATTCTCCAGGGTTTTCATTGAATTTTGGAATTTCAGAGGGTAATTTCTATGAAATCACCAGCCACCAAGGGGAATAACTAATGGGATTAGCTTGTTATTACATTGAAGATGTGAATAAAGGATCAAGTTGTTCAGTACTCATAAGGGAGGAACCAGATAGGATTCCAGATGATGACATGGGTGAAGTCAATGGACAAAATATAGAAGATGAAGCAACAATAAATGTTGTCGCAGCTGAAATAGATGGTTCAGTCTGGGATGTTATCTCAGCCATGGTCAAATGACCGAATGTATACCCTACAGAATCTACAGTAACTCAAAGTGAAATAGGATCAACAAAATTAGAGGAAGGTGATTGGGGAAAAGACTCGTATAGGTAAAGCTCCTACCGAAAATGAGTTGGAGTTAAAGGTGTCTCATATTGTGATATTTCTTCAATCAAAATCAAACTAGGTGGAAGAACTTCACCGTTTGTCCCAAAGTATGTTTTAGGTGGTTGACTGCATGATATGGGAGACTCAATGGCTATAATATATTGTGGAGTGACCAGTAAAGAAACAACTTTCGGTTGTTCGACTTCGGGATCAATATTTTCTCCACTTAGGGAATATAGAAACTAAAATATAAGGGGATGATAGACCCTATTTCATTGGTCATGGGGATGATGTCCAGTTTGACCAATAACAACTTCACCCTAAAGCACAATGGGATCCAGATCAACTTCTAGTTGAACAACGTCGGGTTTGGGAGGTATGGTCTCATAGATTAGATGGATTGTGACCATGGGTAACTGTGAGGACTCTATTTCTACAACAGTAGATGAATCGGGATGTGTAGAAACAACTTGAGTTAACTCTGGTTTATGGGAAGATGACGTTTCACCAGAGGTATGCTTTGCACTTGATTCAGCGGAGTGTGATCGCCTTCACCTAACATAAGTAACTTTTGGTGGTAAAGGTGGTTTTAATGCTAATCTATGAGAATGACAGGGGTAAAAATTTTGTTCTTCCACGATTAATGATTTATTTTAACCAAAAACAAATAAACAAAATAAAATGGTAATATTAGGAAAAAGGGTTTACCAAGAAACTATGAACTGTAGAATACCTCCTAGTGAACCAAGAAGTATAGACATGCAATCTCCCCAAGAAACTATGAACTGTAGAATACCTCCTGGCGAACCAAGAAGTACGAACAGGAAATCTCCCCGAATGTTGTGTTCGGTGTATCACAATTTACAAGGTGGCCAACTCGGTTCACTATGGATCGATAGCACCTAAAATTTTTCCTCCCAAATATAATTGAAGGTACATGGAGGCCCAAGTCCGTATTAGGGCTTTCTAATGCAAAATCGCATAGTGAGAGCACCCATTTATACTTTTCGTACTGTAACACCGCACGATATACCCGAAAGTATGTGGATGAGCTATGATATACTTACATACATGGAGTGAGGTATCACACTTGGAATTTATTGCAAACAAGTTAACGACAATTTCTATGCTTTACAACGCTGGAACATGTCTCTAGCCTAGACCTTCTAAAATTTATCATTATGGTTCCAATGCTTTGTTAGGTAAATTGAGATAAATTTTAAGTTGATCTTGTTTATAAATTTTCCTTTCAAAGGTTCACTGTGATGATGTATTTTAAATTCCTAAAATGCAAACTAAGAATGATAAGCAATCTTTCACTTTTACTTTTTCAATGAAAATCCTAGCTACTAAAGGGAAAGAGCAATCAATTTGAGAGAAAAAAAATCAAAGAGCACAAACTAAATGCAGATTTCCTAATTGTTCCTTTTGCAAATCACACAATACACTACATACAAATGCAGGTTTTTCTTTTCAATTCATTTAATTTTATGAATGCAGAAAAGAAACTAAGTGCACTAAGTCAATAAAAACAAATGCCTTTTACTTTTGAGAAATGAGGAATATAAACAACAAATTCCCTTTTGAAGGAAAAATGAGGAATTTAACAATAATTTATCCTATCATGAAACGAATAATTTACGACAATTTCCTTTTCAAAAGTGAATGGATATAATGCGACAATGAAAATACTTTGAAATTAATTTGTCAATGATAAAGAAAAATGCTTTAAACAAACATTGAACAAATTATTGTTTCAAAGGAGGAAGAGGTAGATAAGTTCACTGCTCAATATGAGGCTCAAGCTTTTCAAAACACTGCAGAGAAAAAACTGAAACAAATTGCAATGACAAACTCAATGGAATTTGGACGGTTTCAAGAGGCAACGCATTGTCTAAAGAGAGACAGTGCTCTGCAACGCAGGCCTGAAATGGAGATAGTGCTATGAAAAGCATTGTGTGTTTTCCAATAGTGCATTGGACGCAGTGTACAATGAAAAACACAGTTTTTTAACACACTTCTAATGCAAATTTGGATTTCAAAAAACCTAATCTTTATGTGTAAAAGCTACTGGGTGAATAAACAGAAAAAATCAGAGGCAAATACACCTAGGATGAAGGGTAAATTCCCCAGCGAAGTCTCCAATTTTTTATGTGGAATTATGAATTACTGATAAATCATTCTTCCCTAGACAAGTGATTATCTAGAAAACAGATTAAAGACTTTGTGACTACTTTTCCTAACTATGAACAAACACACAGAATGAAATAAGAATCTTATTTGGATTCCGAGCGCTTCCAAAGTCTCCTTCTGTCTCTTTTGTTGTAGCTTCAAATTCTTGCTGGCTATGCAAAATATTTCCTACAAGAATGAACACTAAAAAACAATATATAGCAATAATACAGATGTTTATTCAAGTTATTTAGTTAAATCAATGAAACATAAACCATATACATCAAATAAGAATTCACAATATGGAAAACATGAACTTATAAAAATACATATGTGGGAAAGTAAGAAGCAATCTTTATTAATGGATAAAAGGGGAGGTTACAACCCAATGATTGATTTGAAGTAACCATCTCCAACATCATCCCAGCCTCATCACAATGCAGATCTCTCAAGCAGCATGTTACACAAATCAACTCCTCAATTGAAATTCCACCAACATTTCTCTACTCAAATTCTTCCTTATCAAACACTAAGATCTGTGCTCAATTTATAGAGGAGCTGAAGGTAGTTTTACAATCAATGACTTTCCAATAATAGGCAAGACATGTTACCAATCTTGTCGATGTCAAATGGACACATGGATTTGATGTTTGACATGTGTGAACTCTTCTAGAAGGCACTGGCCAAGTGAAGATTCTGGAACAATGAGAATTTCACTCCCAATGTGACCAATGCACCTATGAGTGTCGAGAAGTGATTTTCATAGTAGCCTTGAATGGGGATACCTTCATATGCAATGCACTTAGTCCCTTTAGAGGTAGCATTTATGAGCTCTCATATGATATATCAAATCTTGTAAACCTTTGCAGATGAAAGTCATGAATGATTTGTCTCGTTCTTTGTCTTAGGGCATGTAGCAACTGAAATGATAGGGGATGATATACCCTATTCATTGGTCCTAGAGATGATGTCCAGTTAACTAGGACATTCGGAATGATTCCCAAATTGACCTATAACACATAGAGGAAGAGGAAGTGAGGATTTTATACACGGTAAAAGAAGTTATATTTAGAAATCCATGAATATTTTGGGTTTTCACTAAAACAATGCATTAATTTTAGTGCAGATTTTGATTTCTAATCCTATTTTAATTATTTCACTGGATGCATTTATTTTAGTGTATTTTTTTATTTCTATTCCTATTTGATTTCTTTCACTAGACACATGTATTTCAATGTAGACATTGATTTCTAATCCTATTTTATTTCTTACAATATATGCATTGATTTCAGTGTAGATGTTGATTTCTAATCCCATTTGATTTCTTGCACTAGATGCATCTATTTCATTGTCGATGTTGATTTCTAATCCTATTTTATTGTTTGCATTATATGCATTAATTTCAATGTCGATGTTGATTTCTTATTTGACATAATATATGTATGATGTACATTAATTTCAAAGTAACTACTATTATGGGAGAATTTTTCTTGAGCTAGCATACTACTTTAAACCTAGTATATCAGTTAGGATCTACCCAGAGTTGTGTGTGTAATGAATAATAGGAGTCAAAAAATCTAGCCCTAGTTCACTCTTATACAAGCAATTATTTTTTACACTCATAAAGGATACCATAGAATGAGGTTTGAAGACTGATACCAGGCACTCTCACAGATTAGTGAAGTATTTTGGGATTGACGAAGAGAAATAACCACTCCCCATTGAAGATATCTCTTCCAACTACCAAAAACTAAGGCCCTTCACACATACACCACCAACAAATTAAACAATAACCTTCCACAGAGGGCTTGACAGTCTAAAAACAACATGCATAAGAAATAAATATGATTAGATCACAACTATAATAAGGGAACAATAATTTATTAATCATAAATGAAAATAAAAAATATATACCTCCATTTAAGAGATCCCTCTCCTCAAACATGAAGCATAGCCTCCTCCTCTAAATGCAACAAAGGATCTTTGATTACCCAAGCTAAATATCTCAAATCTATGGAAATACCATTCTCTCCAAGACTCAAAATCTAACCTTTATCACAACCCTTTGGAATAACTAGTATAAATAGGCTTAGATACCTCTCCTATAGGATGAATATGGACACTTGGGATAAAGAGAAGTTAGGAAGCTTCTCCAATAAATCACCTAAGCCAAATCAAAGATATGATCCTCTAACATGACCCCATAGGGATAATAAGACTCTAGAAGCTCAGTCATCGTCATTAGGATAGAACATTCAATGTTAGATGATCCTTGCTAGGAATACAAAGGCTCCTAGTGAAGATAGGGTATCCTCACTCTATTCCGCAATAGGTCATATAAAATATACATAAAAATGAGGAAAAAAAAATGGTTGATCATTTTCCAAAAGGTCATAAGTATAAGGCTCATGTACATTGAATCTAAGGAGGAAATTAGGATGAGAACATATTCCCTCTAATGCATGAGGTTAGAATAGTAAATGATGGCAAAAATGCATTACAACAAGTCTTGGAGGTTGAAATGGGAGGAAGGAGCCATAGTTGTGAATTTGGATAAGAGGAACTCAAATTTTGAAGTCTCAACCCTGCGGATAACATCCTCGAGGTGGGCATACCCATGCTCGGTCATAAAGAGAAACTAAACATGGTTGCCAAACATACATTATGGATCCATGAAATGAAATTCTAAGACATGGAAACGAAAAAGACATATTGGGTCCATGTGATACATCATAAATATAATAGCCACTAACAAATAAAGCATGGATATATGTCACAATATACGTCAGTAAGACTATGGAAACATAACTAAGGAGGTACCCTATAGTATTCCTCAAAGTACACAAATAATACATGACTCCAACATGGCCTGGGAATGGTTCTATATAAGAGTGATATGTCCCTAACCTAGGGTCTTCTACATAACCCCCAATGGTATGAATCTCCAACATGTGAATAGATGTGTTGATGTTGAGCATGGAAAAAATAGTCTGATTACCATTCAGTGAGGGTTATGGTTAATAGATGTGAGGGGACCCACCAATGATGAAAATGGACCCCGAGGTACCTAGCATAGTACAAAAAGTGTGAATACACAAGTTAGCATTGCACACCCGTGAACTTGGCTGATCACAATTCAATGAGGAAGACCCACTATCGATTGCAAGGAATCCTTCTACTAAATTATGAAAGCTCCAAGGTACTATTGGTTCCTAAATAAAGATCCTAGACAATGAGTTTAAATAAAAAGGAGAATACTCGTCAAAGGAGGACCTTTACGTATCCCCCATCAATTGACATGGAATAGACCGAAAGATAATGTGAATGGATGAAATCATGAGATGACGAAGTACAATTGAAATAGGTATGGTCTACACAAAAATGTCAATGAGGATTGCATATGGCTGACATAGACTGAGATTTCCATTGAACAGATAATGGTACGACATAAATGTGACTTATTATCATGACTAATGAGAACCACATGATATCGTGACACAACACAAGTGGCATTGAAGCACACTCCATAGTGACTAGAAGAGTAATGAACCGAAGGAGTAGACAGACTCATATGTATGGTATGGAACCTAGGCAAGCTAAAACCAATTTGGGAGATAATGACTTAAACAAGTGCCATGTTCAAGGGAAACGCAACTGATTTCACCATTTTGATGACTAATAGAAATAAATGTTCCTTTCTAGTTTTCTATTTTTAGTCTCCTTCATGGTTTAATGAGAAAAAAAGAGAAAAAAATTATTCTCAATAGGTTCATTTTTCATAAGTTTTAAAAAGCACAAAAATATATAAAATTATTCTCGTACCCTTCTCACAATTTAATGATCTTTGAGAATGGAAAAGAAATATTTTGCCAACTTTTAATTTATTTAATGAGTAGGAAAATATAGAAATAACTCAACAGTTTTATATAGGTTTTATAAGAATGAAAATATGGGAAAAAGAAGCTCGGGGTTTTATTGGTTTAACGAGACATGAAAATAAAACAAAAATGTACTCAGCATTTTCATATAGATTTAATGAGCATGAAAATATAGCAAAATGATCTTGTGGTTCTAATTTTTTAAAGGGCATGAAAACAAGGCCAAAAGGAAGCTCTCCCTAAAGGAATGAGTGTTATAAAGGCAGGAACTAGTTCTAGTATGATGGAACTTCTTAAAGAATAAAGAGGCAAAGAGGTTGGAAAACAAACTACTCATCATAGTGGCCCCTCCAGGAAATGGTAATATCACCAAGTGACTCAGAGAGTGGTGGTTCACGTAGAGGATGATATTGGTGGTAAAAAAACCAAGGCTCATCGTGAAAAAAAAAGGATAATAAAATACAACAATCAAAGGGATGAAGTTTGGAATCCTCCTAGGTTAATGCTATAAAGTGATGAATAAGAGAAGAATGTGGCTCGAATTCTAATTCATGGTGGGTCAGAAGGAGGGATTACAAAAATATGATAATATCAAAACTACATGGACACCAACATGGAACAAAGGTTCTAATCTATGGAATCCATGATCAAGTAGGCTATATCGCTCGAGAATAATGTGCATGAAAGAGAGAGGCTAGTTTTTCAACTTGACGAGGTCAGACCTAAGGCCCAATGAAGATGGAAATGATGATCAATAACGTAATGAATATGGTGATATGTGACCTACCCCTATATGTTAGGTTCAAGAGAATTGCACCTAAGTTACAATGGATGATGAAATAGAAAACACCACCCTATCCTTTAAAAATCATCCAGAAAGAATATACCCATTGTTAAATCACATAATGAAAGAGATAAAACATGGATTAGCAAAAAAACAATGTCGGTGGGAAATATTCCTGAGAACCAGGCTTGAAAGTCCCAACAGAGCAGAATAAGAAAGTAACAAAAAATACTATGCAAGCATATCAAACATTTGAATTCACAAAGTTTGGATAAGAGGGGCACCCAGGGTTCCTATATTTGGAGTAGATCCTGTAGGGTCCAAAACATCTACTTCCTCCAAGATGTACAAACTTGCAAGTCAATTACATAAGAACAAACATATAATAGAATTCAAAGTACATGAATGTATATAGATATATGTTAGATCATCATAAATAAAATGATAAATTAGCATTCATAATATTACAACATATTTCGAGAACAAGACATGAGCCTTTTTATTAAAGAAAAGAAACAAGTACATGAAAGCTACAACTTTATCCAAGCCAAGGTTACTAAAAAAGCCTTCCTAAAGATCCATCCAGCCTGAGCCAACATATACTTCCTCTATAATAATTTCAAGGAGATGAAAGATAAGAGAAATAAACATCGTTGCAAGGAAACAAGGGTTTCCTATAGACTAGGAGTGCAAGAGGCATAAGAAAATGCATACATGATCTAGGAAAATTTTGGTAGAGTATCGATACCTCTCATATGAAATATCTTATTCTTGCCCAAGGGGTGTATATATACCACCTCAATTTGGTTATTTCAATTAGGCCACGGACTCCTATAGGTGGGATTTTGGTAAAACCCGTAAACCCCACCAGAAAACTAGTTATTTATTTTTTTTTTCAAATTTAAAATGTTGTACATTGATATAGTTTATAGGAACCATGTATGTATGAATTTTTTTAGTGGGAAGAGTCACGTATGGATTTAGAAAAAAAAAATTAAGATCAAGTCAATTCTACAAGGGAAAAGCAGATGCCTAGGCCATATAAGAGCATCTAGTCTAGAAGAGTGTTGAAAGATGCTACAACAAATGCCCCATAATGTATGAGGTCAAAATGGTAATGATGGCCTAAATACATTAAGTATAAGTGAGGATTCATACAAAAAACCCAAGAGTATATCACGAGATTCCAGTCAATCAAATACCCATGGAAGGAGTCAATAATAAGGTTCATGTCTGAGGGGGCATACCCATTCTTAGAGATAATAAATCATGTTCGTTCATTAAGTATAAAGAAGATCCATGATGTATACATAACTATGATATTTTTCATAAGAATATATAATGGAATATCATATCATAGCCACAAAATAACAAAACAAAGCTATGTCTCAATATCATATAGGAGGGTATATGTACAAAATATGTTTTATAGCTACATAAAACTTGGGTGTCGACATATAAGATGTTGCTAAAATATTGTGCAACATATAAAGATGGAGGATGTCACTTGTAGAAAACTGAAGGAACTTTCAAGTGAATTGAGATGTTGACACAACTCAAGGTATTCACCGACTGCAAATGGTACATTTCTACACTATGGGAATAAATGAGCTGAAGTCGACCATGTGAGAAATTATTTTATTACTATCCATTGATGTATACCAAGAAAAAACATGATACAACTCGCCAATAATGATAATGAGTGTCAAGATACCCCAGTACAATATAACATGTATGAATATATGTGTTGAAGCCAAACCCTTGAAAGAATATATCAATCTGGAGACATTGATGTATTCTCGCTATCAATAGTGAAGGAGTTTGCCACTGATGCCTAAAAACGCTAAGGTACTGAAAAAGAACTCTAGACCTTGTTCCTAGAAAAATTATTTGGATTTGATGAGAAAAGATCTACTGGAAGGAAGGCATTAATGCATCCCACATCAACCAGTGCGAGCACAACCCGCAAACCAATAATTTGGAAGGACTCATGTGAATAAATATGAAGCAACCACCACCAAGTACATTTATTGCATGCACAAGATGTAGCTAGTACACAAAATAAATCCCATAAACCAACCAATAATGAAAGCTAACACACATGCAAGTAATCCACCACTAGGGTCAAATGGAAACCAAGGTATTGCATGAATCCCAATGTGTGATAATGTAAGTTGACGTCCAACACAAGGGAAACCATGAAATCAAAGACCCGTGATAATGATCTATGTGGAGCACAAGGTCAACTATGAATGATGTAAATATTGCCAAGGTGTGACTCTATTCCTACTCTCAAATAAATTTGTTGAAGTCGAGAAGAGAAGACCCATCATCAAGTCAATAGGGACCTTCTTAACTAACACAAGTATAAGACCAAGTATCTGATATGATACTAATAATAACTTGATAGACTGTGTATGGTTAAAATAGATGAGTTAAGATACACCATAGAATGGACAACACACAATATAAATTCCCTTCAACAAAATCACAACACTTTATGACTTGTAAGGAAGCATAAAATGAACTTTGTATAAGTTTGTGATACAAGAGGCATTGATAAACTTTCTATATGATTGGAAGAGTTAAACCAATTGGAGGAGTACTAACTCTAAGACAAGGTTTTGGCTTCCCTATAATCAAACTAATTCCCAACCTAATGGAAGGAAGACTCATATTTTTTAATTTCTTCATTCAAGGGAAACACAACTGACTCTTGTTGCCAAAATGATGAACAAATTGTCTCGTTCCCACCCTTATTTTTTGGAATATTTAATTTTTTTTATCTTTTTCATATTATAAAGCCTAAAAAAAGAATAAAATAATTTCTATAGTACAGTGGAGGGAAAAAGTGTCAAAGGCAAGAAAACTATTTCATAGGTCTAGAACATTCCTATGCTCAATGCAAGGTTACATATGTTGGTCGTCGATACTCGGGGAACGTGTAACACCACCTCCCACATTTACCCACTTTCAATGGCATGTCAGGGTAAACATGAGTTGAGGGATAATATGAGATGAATCAACCTCCTTATGAAAATTAAGGAAGTGTAATAGAAAATATGAAACATTATTGACCTTCCTTAGGAGCTAGAGGACCCCCAGGAGCTAGATAACCACTCCAGGTGCCCAAATCTTGAGTTGGAGTTCTATTTTAGTGATATAATCCCAAACTGCATGCCTGAAAAGGAATACATGCATTTGTACGCCTCTAGACACATGCATAAGCATGTAAGGTGCGTCTATGGCCCAAATTTTCCAATTTGAAGCACGCATTCCCAGATTCGAAGCCACCTTTTCAAGGCTCGTCTCTTGACCCTTTCCAAAAATTCAATGAAACTATATAGAGTGTTAAATGACATGAGAAAAAATCCATTTATACAAAACTTGATCAAATACTTGACCTAACCAGGCCTAACCATGACATTCATTTCACCAAACATATTAAGAACATGTGATCTACATGTCATGAATGCATAACTGAACATATGATTATGATAATTATCTGAGAATCATCAAAAAGGTATAATTCCCTCTCATAATAGTTGCAATATCAATTGTTAGCTCATGTATTCAATAACCATTCATAAACTAATCAAAACATGTCAAGAGCCATAACTAGCACCTATTATGAAACCATGCTTATAACCAACATATAACCAAAATAATAACCATGATAAAACAACCACAAAGACACATAATAACAATTACAATTACTCATGAATTATAATAGAAAAAGATATCTTATTAACATTTTAAAAAGCCAACCAGGTCAAGGGCTTCCACATACCACCCAACTATAGATTGGTCTTAACCAAATATTTCTTTCAACCAATCACCCTCGTGCCATATTCCAAGCATGAATGTGGGACTCAAGACAAAAACAACCAAAGCTCCCTGAAATTTAAACCACCTCCACCTTCATTCTCCCACAATCGTACCAAAACTGGTCAAAATATCACATAAGAAAACCAATACGTAACCAACCAGGGCTTCCCAGAGATTAAACCACCTCCACCATTAATATTTACCACAATCCATCCAAAACTGGTCAAGGGATTACTAGGCTCAAAACAAGCTTGGATGCCTCAGAATTTCTTCACCAATACATTGAGGAATTTTCTGGTATCCACCCTTAGGCTTTACCACAATCTCGCTGAAATAGGTTAAGAGATTCTAAGGTCCTATGGGAATTTTCTTGATACCACCTCACCCAGATCAAAAACCATCTAGAAATCCAAATATACACTGAACGAAAGAACCCCACCATACCATGTCTATCCAAAAATGGAAAGGTAAGGCTAAAACCACTGTCACACCTGGAAAAACCCATTCCAATGACAACAAGAGAACCAAATATGCACACACATATACCATGAATTCAGAAACCAGATAGGAAATCCTACATGCAACTTATTACCTGCTTTTTTTTTTTTGAAGCTCCTTGATCCAAATTTTACTTCCTTGTCTTGTGCTTTCCTTCCTTGCTTTCTGCTCTTGGTGATATTCTCTCTCTAAAATTAATTCCAAATCCAAACTGACAAAAATTTGTACGAGAAAAATCTATGAATTGATCCTCATAATTATTTTATCATTGAGGCCTCTATTTTCTTCATTTTCCTCTATTTTTTATTCAATTTTCCTCTCATGAAAACACATGACCTTTCACATCCATTTTATCCTAATTTCCTTTTATTCCTAAATAAAATGTCAATTAATGCCTCTTTGTCTTTCCAAAGCCTTATTTAATTCCTTTGCTAATTTCCTTCGCCATAATAAACCAAAATGGACACCCACTAGGATGTTTTATCCAACATTCAACTTGGAATATGTGTCCCGTGACCTTCGTCTTATTTTACCTTTATTAGCTTTATTACATGAAATTTTAACCCAGGTTTTTTACAGACCCCTTTCCTTTAGGGGAACACTTTCCTCAGTTTTTTATGGCACCTATGACCAGAAAAATTCTGAAAACAGAAACATATTTCCCATGGAGCTTTATAGCTCAGCTCGATGCAATCTTTACAATGAACATCCTGCTAAAAAGAAAAACCAGCATGACAACCATACTACTTATTGTATATTTATAACATATATCATTGTGGTATTTACCATAAAAACCATACATAAATATATACATATCCTGCATCTAATCAACCATCTCTCATGTAGATTCATCGCGCCCAAAGTGCTTCTATTGCACTTTAACTTGCTTGATTGTTCGTTTTGGAGCATGAGATGTTTCCACTGCAATATGCATTGAGGTTTTGGATGGTATTGTCCTTCTATATCCACTTGTAATACAGACTAATCAATCACATGATCAACATACTACACATATTTTTTAATAAATGAAACATGTAAAACATCATGCACCTTCACTATCGGTGGCAGTGTAAGTCTGTAGGCCACTAGTCTAATCCTCTCAAGGATATCAAGAGGCTCGCAATACCCATGGGGGCTTCACCCAATGAACCAATGACATCTCACATACCTTCATGGAATACTATACAATACCCCTAATTTTACTACATATTGGAAAATACCTCTAAAAATCACATTATTTAGCCCCCTACCAATAAGAACCCAATGCACCTTTCCAATTTTAAAAGCCCCTACTTTCACTAGATATTGTAGGTATTCATTTTTTCATTAGAATTTTTTATACCCCTTTATATTTTTTCATTAAATTTAAACTCCATTTTTATAACAAGAAATATAAAAACACTTTACCCCCTATATGTCCTATAATATACTATGTCATTTTTCCTCAATATATATCCCCCAATATGAACCCACATGATATGGTATTTATCCTCCAGTGTAGCTCCCACAGAAATATCAAGGTTTCAACTTAGCACATGACCCCATCCTCAAGGATCTCATCTTGGACTGATGTGCAAGTACACACGCTCCCCAACTTGAAACTCCTTAAACACCATCTGCTTATTTGCATAAATATTCTACATTTCATGTGTTCCCTTTAGATTCTTCTTGATAACCTGCATTTCATGTTCCATTTCTTCCAACATATTTGTTCAAATCAATAACCTGTTCATTGGATCACTCTAGATGATTGGATATTTACAACTCCTCCCATCAAGTGCCTCATATAGACTCATCCTCAATGAATCCTGATACCCATTGTTGCAAGAAAACTCAACTAGTGGAAGATACTCCTCCCACCTGCTCTGTTGGTGCATAACATACATTCTCAACATTTCCTTTAGAATCCTTTTGACCCTCTTTATTTGGAAATATGTTTGTGGATGATAAGTTTTATTGAAGTTCAACTCTATACCAAAACCTGCAAATAACTCCTTCCAAATCCTAGAAGTGAACTTGGCATATTTTTTGGATACAATCTGTTAGGGTCTTATATTTTATAGGATCTCAAGGTGATGGAGTGTTTCATTTTGTAATTTTGCATTTTTATATTTCATGCGTGGAATAAGGAAAAGTAATAAAAGGTTTTATCCTAAGTCTAAAATATCCAGGAATTTGAAAACGAAAGTTTGGCGCATTATCCCATTATCAAAAATTTTACCCTTATTAACCATCTGCTACTCGACAAAGCATCCCTTTGCTTCATGTTAACTTACCTTCATCTGTCCCATCATCTCATCTCCTTCTCCCTCATCCAACGAACCATATAATTTTTCGACCCCCCCTCTCCATCCAAACTTTATCGTCGGTATGGGGGGTCCGAAATAGCTATTTTTATGTTTCGATACCACAATAACATGGTGCCTTCCCATCATTTCGCACCCACCCTTCTGTAAACCACTTACCACTTTGGACCCTCTCCAAAAAGCAGTTTCTCCACCATATCAAAAACCACAAATCCGCTTGTTGAGCACCCATCATATCACAGGACCTAGATCCTTATCGTTATCAATTAACTCCCTTCCTACACTTTCCCTCTACACTCACGCATCCATTATTTCTGCCAATGATTTGCCTCCACATCATCCCCCACCTCCATGTCACCTCCCACCTCCACGTCATATGTTTGTTTAATGTTTTTTCCCTATACAACATAGTAATTTAAACATGGTTCAAAAACCACTGAGAATGAATTTTAAAAAATTGAAAGATTATTTTGTGGATAAAATTCTCATATAAAAAAAATCTCTCATTTTTCTAACATATATTATGGTTTGGGAAATTTGAAAGAATATTTGAAAGCACATTTTCCACAAATTTCCTGTTTATTCATCTATTCTCAGAGCATATTGTGGCCAATCAGAGATTCATCTTGAGAAATTGGAGGAGGTTTATGTTCCTAAGATTCCAAAATACTAAAACCTATCTCACTTTGTACACAGGTTTTATATAATGAGAGATACATACACATCTTCACAGCTTTTTCTGGTTGTGAAAAGTCCTATTTTAGGCATATTTTTTGCAGAAAATATTGTGAACATCTAGAGAATAATTTTAGGAAAGTGAGAGAGGCTTATCTCACAAAAGTTTTCATCTACCATAAACTATTTCAAGTTTTACATATATATCTTGTATTTAAATTTTTTCAGAAATTTGGGAGGAAAAAGCTCAAAGATGGTTAGTGACTTGGAGGTCACCTCATCAATAAGAGTTGCTATCAAATTTGAATTGCTCTTCTTTGTCACCAAAAATCCACAAAGATAGTGCCAATTATATTCATTATTTTTTAATGTCCTATGTTTCAGTTATATTTATGTAACACAGTTAGAGATATTTGTAAAAAATCGTGATATTTGTTCAAGATATTTTAGTTTAGAATTTGTATAAATACTTCATCATTTGAAGTAATAGATGTTGGATTTGTAATGAGGAATACTACCATCCATTGTAAATATTTTCACTAATTTCAAGTGACCATTTTCAAGTAATACAAGACTAGTTGTTTTAGGATTCATGTGGTGTAATTACTGGTGAAGTGTTTCTACTATTTATGTGTTTTCCACTGTTATTTCCGTACTCTATTTATCAGAATTCTTAATTGTAAAAGGGAAAGTGTGATGAATAGGAAATGTTATTAAGAAGACCTTATTCTGGTTTCTTTTACAATTTAAATGTTTTCTACTTTAATTTAGATTTAAAAACACTTAGTTGTTTTTCAGTCTCAACTAAAATTCACTTCCCTTCCTTATCCATTATTCATTTAAAATCCTAAAAGAATCCGGATAATGTAACCTAACTTTCCCTGTTTCAATCAATATTGGTACTTCTACAAATTGATCACCGCAAATCTCTTTGACTCCATTTACCAATGGCCTTCCCTTGTTTTTCTAACCAAAAAAAATTAAAAAACCAAACTTTGAGGCCATTAACTAGCTTAATATCTATTCAAAACACAGTTAAAACATACAAAGAGATCCCTCTCTAAAGCTAGCAGGGATAGATCCCAGCTTCCAAAACAGTTTCGATGCTACATCCGAGTTTTTTTTTTCTTTAGCCTTGAATTACGGAGTGCTAACATAGTGGCGACCAACTGGGGAAAAACATTTTATCTTCCTCATAAAAGTGTATCAAATTCCAGATCTAATTACTCATGGTGGACAATGATCAGACACAAGAAGGTTGAATTAGTCACCTAGTTACTCCATGTTCAAAGTATCCAAAGGTCCATTTTTTTCAAGGTGACTCCATTGTTAGAGGATCCAGGTATTAGATCATTCATGGTGACTCCACTACACTTTGATCATATTTCTTGCTAAATGAGTTGACAAGGTATGTGGCAAATCTTCTACCTTGTGAAGTTTTAAAAGAATTCAAGGATGATTTAGTAGAGTTTCAAATTGATGAAGATTTTTTAACAGTCGTGTTTCATTAGTTAAAATTGAGAAAAAATTCTCCTGACGGTAAAATTTGTTTTCTTGAGTTAGTTGTTGAAAGATTTGATAAGGGTATTGAACTTTTGGATTTTTAGATTCAGTGATATAATTTCCAAGATCCTCAACAATTTTTGGAAAATATTCCTTCTCCAAAGCAAGAGGAGATTTTATTTCCTTTTGATTTCCATATTTATGACAATTATGTTTTCAAGTACAAGACGCAAACTATAGATTTAGAATCAGGGTTTAACATTGAAGATACAACTAATGAAACCATCCATGATCGACTAGTCATTAAAGGCCTAAAAGCTAACTTCATAAAGCATGTTTTTATTGATCCTATAACATACTACATGGAGGTTCTTTTTAGCCTAAGTTTTCAACCATGTTTTCACTATAAGGACCAGATCCATCTGCATTTTCCATTACATGTTACGGATTTTATTTTGTGGACAAATATTCAAATTGTCCTTTGGATTATGCTAACAAGTAGTCAAGTATTCCATTTGTTTCAGCAACTACTTGATTGGCTGCATTGGCATTTTTGTATTACTTTATTCAAGATGATTTTTAGCAATATAGGGTAGGTATAAATGTGCAAATAAGTTCAATGCTTCAGGTATTTTTCCAAATATTATTTCAAGTTTCAGTTTAAGATTGCGTCTCAAATATAAGTTTAGTGTGTTTGAGATTTTAGTTTGCAGAAACGTTTTGATTTCAGTTTGATATTTTTAGTCATTGAGATTTTAGGGCATAGCATGTTGCAGGCTTTGGATCAACCCAATGGATCAGGCTAATAGTCTATGGTGCTCTTGGAACCTCACAGGGAGAGTGCCATCCCTAGCTAGAGGCACTGTTAGGGTCCTATATTTTTATACGATCTCAAGGTGATGGAATATTTCATATTTGTAATTTTACATTGTTATATTTCATGCACAGGGAAAGGCAAAGGAATAAAAGGTTTTATTCTAAGTCTAAAAGGATCTTGCATATGAAAGCGAAAGTTTAGCGCATTATCCCATTATCAAAAGTTTTACCCTTATTAACCCTTCCACTAGCCAATAAATAATCCCATCGCTTCACGTTAACTTACCTTCATCTATCCCATCATATCATCTCTCACTCCCTCATCCAATGAATCATATCATTTTTTGGCCCCCCCTCTCCATCCGAACTTTACTGTCGAGGGGGGCCCAAAATAGGTGGTTTTGCGTTTTAGGCCCACAATAAGGTGGTTCCTTCCATTCATTTCACAACCCCCCCCCCACTTTCTTAAACCACTTACTACTTTGGACCCCCTCCGAAAAATAGTTTCTCCACCATATCAAAAACCAAAAATCTGCCTATTGAGCTCATGTCATATCACGCCACCCAGATCATTACCGTTACCAATTAACTCCCTTCCCACGCTTTCCATCCGCACTCACACATCAATTATTTCTGTCAATGATGTGCCTCCACATCATCCCCCACCTCCATCTCACCTCCTGCCTCCATGTCATATGTTCGTTTCATGGCCAGTGAAAACTATGCTTTTTCCCTATACAACACAGTAACTTTAAATATGCTTTACAAATAGCGGAGAAAAAATTTTCAAAAATTGAAAGAGGTTTTAGTGGATAACATCCTCATATACAAAAACCACTCTCATTTTTCTAATAGACATTATGGTTTGGTAAATTTGAAAGAATATTGGAAAGCACATTTTCTAGAAATTTCCTGTGTATTCATCTATTTGCAAAGCATATTTTGGCCAATCAGAGATGAATCTCAAGAAAATGGAGGAGGTTTATATTCCTAATGTTCCAAGGTACAAAAAATATCTCACTTTTTTCACAGGTATTAGATAATGAGAGATACATGAACATCTTCACAACCTATTTTTCTGGTTGTGCAAAGTCTTGTTTTAGGCATATTTTTGAAAAAAAATATTATGAACAACTGGAGAAGAATTTTGGGAAACTGAGAGAGGTTTATCTCAAAAAAATATTCATATAAAATAAAATCTTTCACTTTTTACATATCTACCTCTGATTGAGATATACAAAGGTATTACTAGACCTTATTTTTCAGAAATTCGGAAGGAAAAATCTCAAAGACAGTTAGTGACTTGGAGGCCACCTCATCAATAAGAGGTTCTATAAAATTCTAATTACACTTATTTGTCACCAAAAATCCACAAATATAGTGCCAAGTAGATTTATTGGTTTTGAATTTCCTATGTTTCAATTCTATTTTTGTAACACAGTTAGAGATATTTGTAAGAAATATTGATATTTTTTCAAGATATTTTAGTTTAGAATTTGTATAAATACTTCATCATTTGAAGTAATAGATGTTGGATTTGTAATGAGTATGACAACCATTCATTTAAAAAAATTTCCCTGAGTTCAAGTGACCATTTTCAAGTAATACAAGACCAACTATTTCACGATTCATGTGGTGTAATTACTCGTGAAGTGTTTCTATTATTTCTGTGTTTTCCATTGTTATTTCCTTAATCTGTTTATCAAAATTCTTAATTGTAAAAAAAAAAGTGTGATGAATAGGACATGTTATTAATAACACCTTATTCTAGTATCTTTTACAATTTAAATGTTTTCTACTTGAATTCAGATTGAAAAATAATTTTGGGCCTTGAAATTTTCATTCACTTCCATTACATTTTCACTTATATTTCCCTATTATCACCTTCGCTCAATCTCCATTTCATTACATTAACCTTACCATCATCAATATCGTGTTACATTTATGTTTTTCCAAACTTTATTCATTCCTATTATTTTTAAGTGAATTTGTGGTTAAGAATTAGAAACTAATATGCACATACTTATACCTAACAAGTGGAATGAATTTGTTGCCATGTGTAGGTCAAAAATAAGCTTCCATAAGATCCTTATGTGGCCTCCTAAGGCCAAATTCGAATTTGGATAGAGAAGATCTGGGATCATAAGGATATGTGTCTCATTTCATATTTGCATTGTAACTCTAAGAAGACATGTGCCTTATCACTTCCTATTTGGATTGTAACTCTAGAGATATAGGGAGAAATTCTTGGACTCACACTAATGAGATAGCTTCTCATATTTTGTATAAATAGGAGAAACTTTCTCCTATTAAATCATGTGTAAAATTGGAGTTATGCTCAAGCTTTGAATATAGAATTAGATTGTGGCACCTTACTCATGAATGTTCCTTCATTTTTATTTGGTTTTGCGTACATATGGAGCATCTTGATTTACCATCTCTCATACTTTTAGATCAGCTGCCTAAAATGTGTGAGATTTACTTTCTTTTATATATTAAATTTTATTTGCTTTCTTAGTATTAGTTTTAGAATAACTGTGTACTCATTGTTCTTCTAAAAAAAAATTTGAAGATAGATTACTCTGTTTTCAAATCGAATTAAGATTGAAGTAATAAGAATACACAGTTGCCTATTTTCCTTACTATTTTGTCATTCATTTTCTTAGAAAAAAATTGTCAATTAACTATGTCAATGGATGTTTTCAAAAGCCATTCCAAGATTATGATCCTAAACTAAATGGTTGAATGTCTAATGCATACAGTGATTAAATTTACTCTGCACATTGTTATATTATTTCTAGGAATTTAGAGAGTAAGGCATAATTGACTTCTCACATAGCATCTCAAGAGAGTAATACTTCACATTGAATGTTGCAGAAATTCAGATATACATTAGTTGTTTACAGTGAGTTTTACATGCTTTCACATTTTGCTTTCAGATCCTCACTTAATTGCATCACTAATATTCCTAAATATCATTCCAAACAAATTGATTTAATCATGCTTCAGGACTGAATGGTTAAATGTTTAATGAGTGTAATTACTAAGTTACCTTTTGCATAATTTACTAGGTTTTCTAGTGCATTAGGTATAATTGGTTACTTAACACTATCTCAAGAAGAATCACACTTCATAATTGAATGTTGGAGTAACTAAATATACATTAGCTTTTTTCCTTTACATGCTTTCAAATGCTTTCTTAGAATAAAATTTCAATTCCTGCAAGTGAGATTGCACGCACTATGTTTTCTTTTGAATTTTCTTTCTTTCTTTTGATTACTTGATTTCATAGGTTAGTTGAATTTCATTTTCATTATTTGATTTCATAGATTATATGAATTGGTTTTCGTTATTCTGTAGTTAGATTGATCTAAACTGGAAGATAATTTCTAGCACATACAGTGCACACATGCTTCACAAGCTTACGAAACCCTCGGGTTGACAAATTAAATGACAGGCAATTATTTTGCCCCAACATTTTGGCGATGTTACTAGAGAAGTGTGTATAGGAACTAGCTTTAAGTCTAGAGTGTCTTTTATTTTTTTATTTTTACTAACCATTTATGGATAGAGGATCTATAATGCATCCCAAAAACTACACTAAGGAATGGTATCAAAAAGCAATTGTGCCACAACATTCATTAATTCTTCAAGAGATCCTTGTGGCAAATCAAAATATCAAAACGATTTTTCATATCCTTACAAGTAATCAGGTACAATTTTCAAGTTTGGATATGAGAATTTCAAATATTCTAATCTGTAAATGGATTCATTAGAAGCATGGATATACTTTTTAAAAAAATAGCTTTGTTTAGATAGATAGGAAAAATAAAAAATAAAAAATTTAGAATTTTAGAATTTTTTTTTTATTCAATGTTGATTAATTCATTTTAAATAAATTTCAATGACGTAATAAGAATCACTTTGTCTTTATCACCATCAGAAATAAAATTTGTGTGTGAAAATATGAATTTATTTGATGAAGCTGACTAGTATGCTCTCTCCCCACGCCTCGTTGCGACCTGGAAGATCAGAAAATCAGATCAGTCAATTTAAAATTTAAAATTCAAAAATTCATTAAACATTTTGTTGGAAATTGAAATAAAATTATATTTAAAATCGTCATTTGAGTCATTATCCTTTTATCGGTTCTGCAAATTTTAATGTTTTGCATCCTCTCAATCTTTTTCTAATTTATTGAATTGCATGTGCATATTTTTTCTTAAAAAAAAAACATAATAAAAAAAAAATTCCCATGGAAAGGAGGCCCATGCATATGCGTGAAGCCAGCCTTTGGCTTGGCCTTATGCATATGTGCAGGCCTTCAATCCACATAAAGACCCATGCACTACAATATAAAAAGGAACCTTCTCTTTTCCATATTCGATCTTCCTCAAGCAGTAGTTATTATAAATCAATTTTAAAAGTTGCAGAGACAGAAAATGAAGGTGTATCGGATGAAGAAACTCTTGATGAAGGGAATATTTCAAATTTTTGATGAAGAGAAGATTGCAGATTCAATTACAGAGACAGACAATGAAAGTGTATCACATGAAGAAACTGCTTATGAAGAGAATATTATAGATTCCATTGCATGTAATTGGAATGAGGGAGATCGATCTAAACTTCTCTATGAGATAGAAGCCATTACATATCAAAACCTATGAATAAAAAATCGAACCACAATAATTTTATTTTGTTGCAGAAGTAATTTCCAGAAATGCGTAATTGTTAAAAACGTCCGATTTTAAAATGCATTTTCTGAGCAACCCAAGGCGAATTAGGAAAAACTAAAACATGGGTGTTTTTGGGAATAGGGTGAATTAGGTAAAAATCTAACCATTTGTTGGATTTCTCATCCATTTGGGAGAAATTCAGGGTTCTTCGGAGCTCTATTTTGTAGATTGCATGAGGAAAAAAATGATTTGTTTTGAATTGTTTAAACGTGGCAAGTTGAAAGCAGAAAAATCCAAGTTAATAACAAAATCTGCTCCACATGGAATGTGGTTTAAGGGTCTAATTTGATTTAATAAATTTGATTTTAGACACATATGTGTCTCATGATTAAAAATAAATAAAATAAAATAAAATAAAAATCAGTTGAGAGAGTTGTGGCAAATTTCACATGCTCAATTCCACTTGGCATTTTTCCAACATATTATATCATCCATAAATTGCATCATTATATTTTTTTTATACTTAATTGGGATCATGAAATCTCCAAAAATATTATCCTACAAAAAAAAAATTAAAAAAATAAATAAATAAATAAATAAAATTGCAACACAAATGACGATTCAATTTGATAGATTTAATAATTACCTGCGGAACAATTGGAAGATTATTTATATGATTTCTCAATATTTAGCATTAAATATATTATTGTTGTGTATTTTTCTATGAAGCTTTAACTTGTAGGACATAGCGAATCTTTGTGATGCTAATCATATTACTGAGCACATTGCATGAAGTCATCCGACAACAGGGAGTTGATTTATTTTTCATGGTTATTTCTTAAAAATGGATTGTTATCGATATCATGAGTTGGAATGAATATAACACTTTTTAGTTTCCTTAATCTGTTTCATTTGACATTCAAATTTTTGTGTAAGAATCAGAGAGGAATTGGCCAGTTCATTTTTAACACACTTATGTTCTTTATGCCAATTTTTTTTTTTTTCAGGTTTGGGATAATCGAATGATCATTAAAGGAAACCAATTGCGTGCACAATTGGTATTCAAAGGACCAATTTCATGAGAAACATAAGAAAAAATCCATGTTTATATCCATCAAGACCATTACCTTTTCTCCGTTTTGAATTATAAATCCAACCAAGCAATTCAAAGCAAGCCACAATTACTTTCCCAACAAGAGTCAGTTGTCCATTTTTATTCACATACACTTTACATTACTCTTTTTCTACTCCTAACCCACAAATAAAACCAAGAAGCTTATGTAGATTATTATTGCCCATTGTCATTTTCCATTTTCCTTCTCCTATCTTTTTCATTTCGCAAATAAACATTGCTTCAATGCAAATTATTTATTACATAGTCCTTTGAGTCTAAAATCCTTACAAAAACACCTTGAGGCTTGCATGTCTTAATGACAAATCTTCTTGTTGACAAACAATGGGAATACATTAATGTACCTTGTTAATTAGATCTTCTAGGTACTCAACAAAAACAAAATTATTCGTACCTAGCAAGTTTTGTTTGAGAATCTTGACTCTCATTGTCATCAATGGTGAGAGTTCTGGTGTTGACTAATGGCATCCATTAATGGCCACTAAGTCAACAATTTCCTGCCATGTTCGACATCAGAACATCTATTCACATAACATGAATTATTCCAACGAGTTTTGAAGACATGAAGACTATCATTTTTAGAATTTTGAATAAAATGAAGAAGATATGCATCCACAACAGATCAGCACCCTTCTGCAACTACAGAATCAGAGGACAGTTGCAGAATCAACATCATTTCGCAGAAAATTCAGCAGTTTTAGTAGAAGCAATAAAAAGTCATCTTGACTCTTTTATACATAATTTGTACAACCACATGAAGAATATTATGATCATAATTTTTCAACCACCACACATGGAACTCATTAATTTCCAAAGGGTAAGTTAAGGTATGTCATTTTCCAACTTTTTACCATAAAATTCCTTAACAAGCTAGAATGATAATTTTTTGAAAAAACACTTCTTTTCCTCATTTCATAAAAGTGCCAATACCATTAGTTTGGAAAGGGGGTGGGCGGGGGGGGGGGAGATACATTCATATTCACATTTCCCCATATTCATATCACATTTAAAATCCCACATACTTTCAAAAGATATTAACTATTACATTATTATTATGAGCATACAATGGATTTTCAAAAGTATTTAAAAGATAATTGGATGTAAAGACAATCATGGTTGTCACACAAGAACCAACTATGATGCAGTCTAATAAAGATATACTTTGCAACAATAATCAAATTATCATTATGAAAAGTTAAAAGATCACAATTGAATGCAACAGCAAAAATATGGTTGAACACGAGAACCAACGATGTTGCAATTCAACTAAAAAGACTTTGTAGAAGTATGAAGTTATCAAATGATATCATGCAAATTTAAGCCAAAGCAGAAAGATAAAAAAGAATTAATGTAATAGATTGCATGAGGACATGCAATAGCTTTAGTTGGGAGGTATGTTGGGCCTTGAAATTTTCATTCACTTCAATTACATTTTCACTTATATTTCCATATTATCACCTTCACTCCATCTCCATTTCATTACATTTAACTTACCATTACCACTATCGGGTTACATTTATGTTTTTCCAAACTTTATTCATTCCTATTATTTTTAAGCGAATTTGTGGTTACAAATTATAAACTAATATGCACATACTTATACCTAACGAGTGGAATGAGTTTTTTGCCATGTGTAGGTCAAAAAGAAGCTTCCAGAAGACCTTTATGTGGCCTCCTAAGGCCAAATTCGAATTTGGATAGACAAGATCATGGGATCATAAGGATATGTGTCTCATTTCCTATTTGTATTGTAACTCTAAGAAGACATGTGCCTTATTACTTCCTATTTGGATTCTAACTCTACAGATATAGGGAGGGATTCATGGACTCTCATTAATGAGATAGTTTCTTATCTTTTGTATAAATAGGAGAAGTTTTCTCCTATCAAATCATGTGTAAAATTGGGGTTATTCTCAAGCTTTGAATACAGAATTATATTGTGGCACCATACTCATGAATTTTCCTTCATTTTTATTTGGTTTTGTGTACATATGGAGCATCTCGATTTACAATCTCTCATGCTTTTAGATCAGCTGCCTAAAATTTGTGATATTTACTTGCTTTTACATATTAAAGTTTGTTTTCTTTCTTAGTATTAGTTTTAGAATAACTGTGTAATCATTGTTCTTATAAAAACTTTCGTGAATATAGATAACTATGTTTTCAAATTGAATTAAGATTGAAGTAACAAGAATACACACTTGCCTATTTTCCTTACTGTTTTATCATTCATTTTCCTAGAACATAATTTTCAATTAGCTGTTTTCATGGATGTTTTCAAAATCCATTCCAAGATGATGATCCTAAACTAAATGGTTGAATTTCTAATGCATATAGTGATTAAATTTAGTTTGCACATTGCTATTTTCTTTCTAGGAATTTAGAGACAGGCATAATTGACTTCTCACATAGCATCTCAAGAGGGTAATACTTCACATTGAATGTTGCAGAAAGTCAAATATACATTAGTTGTTTACAGTGAGTTTTACATGCTTTCACATTTTGCGTTCAGATCCTCACTTAATTTCATCACTGATATTCCTAAACATCATTCCAAAAAAATTGATTTAATCATGTTTCAAGACTAAATGGTTGAATGTTTAATGAGTGCAATTACTGAGTTACATTTTGCATACTTTACTTGGTTTTCTAGTTCATTAGGTATAATTGGTTACCTAACACTATCTCAAGAAGAATCACACTTAATAATTGAATTTTGAAGTAACTAAATATGCATTAGTTGTTTTCCTTTACATGCTTTGAAATTCTTTCTTAGATTAAAATTTCAATTCCTGCAAGTGTGATTATGTGCGCTATATTTTCTTTTGAATTTTATTTCTTTCTTTTCGTTACATGATTTCATAGGTTAGTTGAATTTCATTTTCATTATTTGATTTCATAGATTAGATGAATTTGTTTTCGTTATTTTGTAGTTAGATTGATCTAAACTGGAAGATAATTTCTAGCACATACAGTGCACACATGCTTCACAAGCTTACGAAACCCCCGGGTTGACAAATTAAATGACAAGTAATTATTTTTCCCCAAAAAATACTTAATTTCTTTTAAGACTCGACTGAAATTCACTTTCCTGGCATCTCCATTATTCATTTAAAACCCTAAAAGAATCCAGTTAATGAAACCTATATCTCCCTATTTCACTCAAGCTTGATACTTCTACAAATTGATCACCCCAAGCCTCTTTGACTCCATTCCCAATGGTCTTCCCTTGTTTTTCCAACCAAAAAATTTCAAAAACCAAACTTTGAGCCATTAACTAGCCTAACATCTATTCAAAACAAAGTTAAAACATATAGAGAGATCCCTCTCTGAAGTTGGTAGGGCTAAATCCCAACTTCCAAAGTAGTTTTGATGTTACCTCCGAGGTTTTTTTTTCTTCAGTATTGAAATTACGAATTTATAACACAATATTATTAATAATTCCATGTAACCTCACTATCTCCCTAATGAAGACCTGAGCTACTTCACTAGCTGAATCAATAGACTTGACTAAAATGAAGTGAGCTACCTTGGTCAACATGTTAACCACAATGATTATAGAATCATGTTGTCTATATGTCCTCACAAAACTTGTGTTGAAATACATGGAAATGAACTCCCATTTCCATTTCAAAATGTAATATTCCAAAACTTTAGCCTTCAACTAAATGGAATATTATAGTTTGTTTTCTCACTAGGTAGGTGAATAAGTGGGTGGGGAGGCCCATAAGTCTCCTAAGCAGCAATAAAAAAGCTTCAAGTGTGAAAGGATACCTTTTTAGTAGCTAAATAAAGCACTCCAAGTGTGAACAAGGTTTGGATCATGTTGATTCAATCAACTTTGACCAAGTCAACAGTGCTGTTATGGAGAAGTGGAGATTAATTGAGGAATAACGTAGTTTTGGAGGGAGATTGATTTCATGAAGGGAATGACCTAATTGAGTGGGGCCAAGGGCAAGGAAGCTCAAATATATTTAAGGAAGGGGATGGCAGCCATATGAGGTTATGTTTTAGATTATTATTTTGATATTGGTCTACTTAGACTTTGCATTCCTTTGTTGTTTAGCAGAATTGTTATGTTGTTTAGCACCGAGTGTTCCCGAGCAGGAATCCAACCTCTTTCCTTGAGAGGCCTATTGGAAGAGTATTGTATTCATTTCC
Source organism: Pinus albicaulis (assembly GCA_034641835.2). NCBI lineage: Eukaryota > Viridiplantae > Streptophyta > Pinopsida > Pinales > Pinaceae > Pinus > Pinus albicaulis. Next base: position 70,230,966 of record CM076574.1, on the reverse strand, counting down.
ACATTTTCCATGCTGCATTTTGAAGGTAAGGCCTATGCTTGGAGGATATTTGAGTATTTTTCATTAAACAATGTAAATACTTCCTCTTATGCAAATTTCACTAATATATTAGTGGATGGGTTTGATGGAAAACATTCTGAAACACTCTTGGTGGAACCAAACAAACAAAAACAAACAAAACTTGTGCATGCGTTGAAAGGACCTATAAACTCAAATCCACTTCAAAAAAAATTTGGAGAAGCTCACATATTACATAATACTTTGCTAATATCTCTGTCTCATATCCCTAGACAAGAGGGCATCAAGGTCCCTTTTTCAAAAGAGGATCCTCTTATTGAGAAAGTGACTCCCATTCATATTGAAGAAGAAGAGAAGGATGGGGGCAACAGTGATGGCATATCTAGAGCACATCTAGCACCTCATGCAGAGGTAGATGGAGCACTTACTCCAAAAAGAAGTATTCTTGCATCATTGCAAGTAATTCAATAGGATCTCATATATGGAGGTCAAGAAAAAATCAATGAACAACATGATTGTGAAAAATTACATATGGAAGGAGAAGGTAGGGAGGAAGGTCAACATCACATGATGAGGAGCACACACCCCTATCTATTTTAGCAAGCTAATGCAAAGAAGAGATAGAATTATTTGCGATGTGAGGGTAGGGAAAAAAATTTCCATCCATATGTGCAATCTACTCTTTACATTGATGTCTCTTTACATGGAGGCATTCCACCGGGGAGACCACCAGATCAGGAGATCATGAGGAATGCTTTACATTGGATAGCACCACTCTTAGATGCTAGAGGGGTGGATACTTTGGAGGGGTCTATTACGGCACAGAGATTTTGGGATAGACTCAAGGAGGAAGAAAATATTCTCCCATTTTCAGCATTACCCACTCTCACTACATTTACTGCGCTGAAAGAAGTTTCTGCAGTGATGGGGGATGGCACCTTCATGGTGCAAGGGAGCTGCTCCATGGATTTGGAGAAATAGAGGGTACTTCCTTTGAGGAAGGAATCCTTCATAATTTGGAGTAGATGGAGGCCACTCATGCTTACATTGGCCAAGATCAGGAGGTTCTCTTCAGATGGTAACTTCTCATGGGAGGCCAACAACCAAAATTCACCACTTCTATTGGAGCATGAGTAGTTGCATGATGGGAATGGCAGCATTTTGGAGGATGAATTTGGCATGAGGGATGTCAAAGGAGAAGATAGCATTAGGTGGGGAGTTCCACATTTTAGATCTTCAGCGTTGTCTCTTAGGAGGATTGATCCATATTGGAGGTCTCAACTCCTGGTAGAGTACTCCAAGGATCTTGGTGCTTGCATGATTCTTGATAACCCGGTGCGAGATGATAGATACATGGTGGTTGGAGAGGTCATCTATTCTTATGGTAGAGTCTTCTTGACTAGAATTTCTAAACTCAAGAGGAAGCTACTACGTGCAACACAAGTGCACTTTATTTCCATGCACTTTGATGCATTTCATTCTTTGATGGAGGAGTTCACTTGGGAGGGCATCTAGCGGGATATATATCAACATTTGGAGGGATGCATAGCTCAAATGGTGATAGAGAGGATGTCACAACCACTTCCTTACTCATTTGGGGTGAGGGAGAATTTATTGTTGAGCCATTTCAGCTCAAGGACCAAAGTTCATGGGGGAGAAAGCACACATTTGCATTATGATTTGCACTTCTTTACTTTCTATGAGAAACATGTTGTATTAAGGGGGTTCACTCCTTCTTATACATTATATTATGATGTACTTGAGGCCAAATGTAGCATTGAGATTGGCTATCCTATTGGTGGTTTTCGGGGGAAGCCAGATGATTCTTGGTGTGAACCATTGACACCACATTTTACATTCATGATCCTATCTTATAAGATGATTGTGGCAGCAAACAAGTGGCTAAAAAATCACTTGTTATTATTTGATTTGATGCAGCCAAGGGATGCACTGTGCTGGTTCCATGTGTGTAACTATGATCCGCTTTTTGGTTGTCATATGGCAACTTGTTTTCATTGGTTTTTGCTTCCATATGTTGATGATGTTCCTATGTTCATGGGAAGCTTTTTTTGGAAAGTGGGACAAGAGTTGGAGGTTCCCATTCAGGGTATGATTCTCCCTATTTTATATCTTGCATGTTTCAGGAGAAACAATGGGAAAACCACGATTTCCACATTATGTCTCTTGTCTTCATGGTTGATTTGTTTGGAGGGGTAGCTTGGGCCATTCTTGGAGTCTATAAAATTTCAACGCAAGATCAGCAGAAGCCCCATACATACCATAAATGGAGAGAGAAACAACTTGGGTGGAAGAAATTAATCTCTCCATGCAACCCCAATACATTGCATGAATCGGGGGTTGAGGATCCTTTTGATGAGCTACCTAGAATGGCTCATTTCATTTGGATGATAGCATTGTTTTTGGAGTCTCTCATTCGGAATGATGTTCCCCGTGTTTTTCATCACTCCTACCTTGAGGAGGTTTTTGGATAGCAAGAAGGTTTCCACTTACACCTTCCACCTTTTCATGATGTGATCCATTTGGGTTTGCATACTTTGGAGGAAACATTGGAGGGCAGATTTATTGCAGATTATCTTTAGCAGTGGTGGGGACTATTGATAAGGAGGCCACAAGAGGAGGAGGGGAGGAATTTTTCTCTCCTTATAAATTTTCTTGAGGACAAGCAACATTTTTGAGGGGAGGACTACAATATTCCAAAAATTTAGCTTTCAGCTAAATTGAATATTATAGCTTGTGTTGTCACTAGGTAGGTGAATAAGTGGGTGGGGAAGCCCATAAGTCTCCTAAGCAGCAATAAAAACACTTCAAGTGTGAAAGGAGACCTTTCTCACAGCTAAATAAAGCACCTCCAAGTGTGAAAAGGGGTTATATCATGTTAATTCAGTCAACTTTGACCAAGTCAACAACACAGTTATGGAGGAGTGGAGATTAATTGAGGAATAATGCAGTTTTGGAGGGAGATTGATTTCATGAAGGGAATGAACTAATTGAGTGGGGCCAAGGGCAAGGAAGCTCATAATATATTCAATAGGATGGAAGCCATATGAGGTTATGTTTTAGATTATTATTTTGATATTGGTCTACTTAGACTTTGCATTCCTTTGTTGTTTAGCAGGGTTGTTGTGTTGTTTAGCACCCGGTGTTCCCGAGGGTGAATCACACCTCTTTCCTTGAGAGGCCTCTTGGAAGATTATTGTATTCATTTCCACATTCATGTTTTCAGTCTAGGCTACATATTTCTTCATCATCACAGTTTCTGCAGGTTATTGTGGTGCGTTGTAGGGTGTTGCAGTGAAGGGGTTAAAAACCCACTTTCTGAGCTATTTTCTCATAGGAGGAAGGTTTCCTTATCTTGGGAGATCAGTTTGGAGAGATCTTGGGCATATTTCAGATCTTTGTCATTATGCTAGCTATTTTGCATCATTTCCATCATTGTTCCAGCAAGGGATTGCATTATTTTTTAGGGCATATTCAGTGAGGTATCTTGTGGCTCCTTTAGAGTGTTTTCTTGTGATTGAAGGGTTCATCCTTTCATGGGAGGATACCTTTGAGGGTTCTACATCAGATATATTATATTTAAGCCTTCTACACTCGTGTTCTTTAGCTTATAGTGAATCTTCAGCCATTGGGCTTTAGATCCCATCTTGTATAGAGTTTATTTCTAAAAACCATTTCCAAGTTGTTTGTAGGAGTTTGTATTGAGCCTAGATCTGTATTGGGCATATCTTTTGAGGCATATAACAATCCTAAATATTTTGTACATTATTTTGATGTAGCATTTTGTTTATAACTGCATTGTATCAGTCTTCCAACATTTTGTATTGTAGCAGCAATTTAGATTTAGGAGTGATCACTTATAGGAGGCTTGTTTCCTCATTGTATTTGATTCATGCCTCACTATTATGTATTGATTTGCTGATATAATACATGATGATATTTCTCCATATTGGTCTCCAATGTCAATGAGTAGATTTACATAGCTATTTCTAGTTTTTATGTCTTGTATTGCTACATTTCCCAATTGGGAATATTACACAAAATCATAAATGGCTACGATATACCACCTAGATGCTTGCACTCTTCTTTTACCTCTTGACAATCCAAACACCTGGAAACGAAATTATCTACCTATCTCTTCATATTTGGCCAGTAGTATAATTTCTTCAAATATTTCTGAGTCTTTTGAGATTTTGGATGACCTAAATATGGCTTAACATGAAAATATCTCAAGATAAGCTTCTTGAGCTCACTCTTGTCTCACACATAGATCTTGTCCCTAAGTATGATCAAACCATCTATCGTGAGATGATAATCCATATCCTGTTCATATAAACCCTATTGTTGTAACATTTTTCTTAAACTCCGTGTACTTCTCATCTTGTTATCCTTCCTATAGATCTGATCTTGTAAATATGATCCATATGAACTCATAACTACAATGTGAGTTACTCGCACTCTTCTACTAAGAGCATCTGCAAACCTGTTCTCCTTACCCTTGATGTACCTAATCTTGAATTCAAATTCATTGAGCATGTACAACCATCTAGCTTGAATGAAATTTAGATTATTTTGGTCAAACAAATATCTCATCCCACTGTGATCAGTCATCAAAGAAAAACTCCTTCCAATAAGATAGTACCTCCACGTCTTCAATGCATGAATGATCATTTCCAACTCAAAATCATGTGTCACATAATTATTCTTGTGCTCATTCACATTTCCTTGACTCGTAGCATGCCACCTGTCCCTCTTGCATTAAAAATCCACCAATTCCCCTCTTGCAAGAATTTGTACACACCACAAACTCTCTATCTGGATCTGCAATATTTCGAACTAGAGAATTTGTAAGAAAATTCTTCAACTGCTCAAAATTGGTTACACATTCTTGTATCCATTCAAATTTATTTCCTTTCCTCTAAAATGATGTAATAGGATTGGAAATCTATGACAATTTCTTAATGAACCTCCTATAATAACCTGCTAACATTCTATAATGGATCTATTATTAACCCCATGAACAATCAATATAGAAACAACTCGATCACATATCTTACCTTCCATCTCAATAATATATGCTTGGAAATATGCCTGCTTGTTATCAAATGTTTCATAGATCCGAGGAATTCTCTGTCCAACATCGCCAACTGTCTGTGCCTATTGAGCACTATAGATCTTAGGCCTACCACCCTGATACGATGGAAAATCCCTCCTGTGATGATCCTTTCCACATATCCAACACTGCAAGTATCTACTACCTCTATTTGTTTTCTCTCTAGGCTACGACCCATGTCCCTTATCCACTACATTAAACTTCTTATGAGGAGAAAAATTTTCTTTCTCACTTACATCCTAAGGTATTGCTTGATTCGGTGGCCATTTACATTTAGTATTTTCATTCCCTTTCCAACCTTGCTTGGAATTTTTCTTACGCTTTGATTCCTTATAACAATGTTTCAACTTTCCAATGACTTCTTCAAGCAACCAAGGCTCATCATACTCAATCATATCCTTAAATGCTAATGGAATTCCACTAACAAATATCTGAACTTTTTACTTCTCATTCTTAAGATACGGCACATACCTTAACAAATCCAAGAACTTAGTTGTGTACTCCTCATATATCATAGATCCCATCTTCAACTCATAAAACTCCTTGGCCTTATTGTCATAATATCTCTGTAACAAGTATTTCTTCCACAAGATTCTCTTGAATTCATTACAACTCAACTCCTTTGTCCTGATGTCTCTAACACACTTCACATATTCCCACCATATGTTTTCTTTACCTTTGAAGCTGAAAAATTGATTTCCTAGTTGTCATGCTCTCTGTGTAATCATGTAGATCAAATAGCTTCTTCATCCTAAGTATCCATGCCTCTGCACCCCCTGGTTTCTTCATCTCTCCATCAAATGTATGTGGCTTTTATTTATTGAACTCATCTAGAAAATATCCCCTATCACTCCTCCTGTAAGGATGATAGATATTATTACCATGATACATGTCTAAACCAGAAGTAGAGTAGAACCCATATCCACTTCCTCTCCTATTGGGTGTATCCAAAAATATGCCATCTTTGTCCCACATGTGCCCACCATGAGACCTTTTACCATATTTACCATTAGTATTGTCCTCCTATCCATAAATGATCTGTGGTTGTCCCTATCTCTGCAAGTCTAAAAAAATATGAAGGATAACTTCATAGACCTCTACGTGTTTCTCCTATTCCCTATCAATTCTTTCATGTGACTGTATTATCCTATCATTATATGGCTTAAAACTTCTAATTTCTTCCTTTAAACTTTTGAAAGTGTCTTCTATGAATAGAGAGTACTCATATCTGTGTTTCTTATATTATCTGTAAGGAGAGTCTCGTGAACTGTAATCCACCATTTTAATAGTCATATTTGATCCTCTTCTTCATGAAAAAATATCATATCAGATAAACCAAATACAAACATAATCAAAATACCTTAGTGAATCTTATGGGATTCTATCTCGTCTGCAAAATCAGTCAAAATTAATATATATATATATATATATATATATATATATATATATATATATATATATATATATATATATATAATCATATCAATATATATAAATCATGCATGATAACACCAACTACATACCATAACCTCATGTGTGACAACCATAATCATGGAAATGCATGCATAACAACCATATAGACACTAACATGCATGCAAAAAAAACGCATTCTCCCCATTCAGTCCAAGTATTTGAACCATGCTCTGATACCATCCTGTAATGCCACCTCCCATAGTTACCCACTTCCACTACCCTACCAAGGTAAAAATGAGTTGAGGGATACTATGGCATGAATCAACCTCCTTAATACGGTTAAGGAAGTTTAATCGACAATCTAAAACTTTACTGACCTTCCACAGGAGCTACAAGACCCCTAGGAGTTATATAACCACTCCAGTTTCCAAAACCTTGAGTTGGAGTTCCTTTTTAGTAAATTGGGCCCATAGTCGCATGCATGACAAGGCCTCCATGTGGCTAGAGGCCTCCAACTGTATGCATAAACCTATATGTGTGTGGATATGGCCCAAAACTTCCAATTAGGAGCATGTGGTCCTGAATTATAAGCTACCTTTTCTGGGCTTGTCTCCAAACCACTGCCCATAACTCAATGAACCTTTGCAGAGTATTAAATGAAATGAGGACAAATCCATTCATAAAAAACTTGATCAAATACTTGAACTAACCAGACCTAATCATGACATACATTTCATCAAACATATTGAGAACATGTGATCTACAAGTCATGAATGCATATATGAACATAAGGGTCTCATACTTATCTGAGAATCATCAAGAAGGTCTAGTTCCCTCCCATAATATATGAAATAAATTTTTTTATCTCATGCATTCAATAACCATTCATCAACTAATAAAAACATGTCAAGAGCCATAACTAGTGTTGGGAAAAATACTGAGAGGGGGGGTGAATCAGTATTTAGAGCTGACTAACAATTTTTACTTTTTATTTCTCTTAAAACCATATGTTACATTACTGCATCCATATTTTATGTCCAGAGATATTATTATGTCTTTACTTAGATCATTGCATCATTCATTCATTAGATAAGCAGTAATTATGAACAGAAATAACAAAACAAACCACATATGAACACCAGGATTTAAGGTGGAAACCCAATTCGGGAGAAAACCACCGCTGCTGTAATCTCAGTCTTAAATATTTATTTTAAAGAAAACTTCTTACAATTTCATGCTGATGCAGACTCATACCAGCATGCATACACCCATCTGCAGAAGGCTACAACCTTCTCTCGTTTACCAGCCTCTCCTGGAAGGGAGCTACAACCCCCTGCTCTCGTTTACCAACCTCTCCTGGAAGGGAGCTACTACCCCCTGCTCTCGTTTACCAGCTACCACTGGAAAGGAGCTACAACCCCCTCACTGAAGGCTTCGACCCTCGGATCTACTGCGGACCATGTTTCATCAATTTTCATACTGGATCCATTCATTTTCTTTAGTACACTCGCACCAGTTAGAATTTATTCATTCACCGCCCTTACACATACACACGTTCTTCATGATTTCATCAGTCCATTAAACCAGGAATCATCATCTGATCTAGATATCTTGATCATTCATCATGTTCACAAGTGCACCATAGATTCAGATATATATCAGATTTTATTCATACAGATATCTCTAAAATAGATTCATTTATTATCAACCATTTTGCATGGACCACATTCTTCATAATTCTCATCACCTTATATAGTTTTCGCCTTTATTAAAACCATGGGTCAAAACCATTCAATTACTAATGGTATTCCTGAACGGTATTTCCTTTAGCACCCTTACGTACCTCTTTGATTTCTTTTTAATTATCAATTTGAAGAAATTGATAAAGAAATATATTTACAATTTTGAACAGAACTTTAGGATTAAAGTTAACCCTTCACATTTTAACGCTTCCAAATAATATGGTAAACCATTGACCTCGGGCCCAAAAATATATTCAATAGCCAATAAAATACGTGCATGGTACCATAGGTAAACTTCGCACAAGTCCAGTGTCCGATCACCGTTAGATTAGCAAGCTTCCAGATCAACGGCGTATATGCATATCGCTCGACCTCCGATGCCGAACGTTAACGTGCAATGGCCCACCGTACCTGTGTTAATATTGGTGCACTTTCAACAAATGATGACCGTCTGATGACCCCTTCCCAGATCAATGACACTCAACGATATCGTTGGGCATCCTGGGTCTAACTATAATGCGCGATGGCGCACAGTGAAAAGTGGTTTTTTGAAGTCATACAGGGACGTGTGTCGAGCACTCTATGGAATCGCTCCTCAACCAGGAAATACCGCTTACTCTGCATAGGTGGTGCGATGAAAACTGTAAACTGCCTTCACTATTCACTTGTTCATGGTTCCGCTCCTCCATGTAGGGTTTCGTCGCCTTTTCAATGTATTATTATAATTAATTTGTGCTCTAAGGTTTTGCCTTTCTACTCCTAGTTCCGTCCAACTTCGCGTTCCATCATCACCAAGTGTTCCGCTACTCCATTAATCTGTGCCATCTCCCATCAACTCCCTCATCAGATACAGAGTATCATTCAAGCCTTCCAATTACACGTGGCATCATTTGACTCCATTATAGAGAATATTCACATAGAGGTTCAGGGGATTCCACACACAAATTACATCAGTCAATATAATACACATATCCCTAACTCTGCAACAATGATTTCATTCCTCTCCAGGCACCGTAGGTATCCTCTGCCCATTATGAAATTGATCACACAGGTCATATATATTCCATATTTACTCAACCATACTAACACAATTCCATAGTTCTTCATCAACATATACAAATCTTGGCCAAATATTCAATTTTTCCTTCAATCTATTACCTTGTCTCTTCCTAGTAGCTCTCCCTTTTGCCATCTTCTTTGCAAACTGTATTAAACCCCTAATTCAACTCTACTGCTCTGTCTCTAATTCCTCTGTTTCATCTACTGCCTCTGCTACTTCTCTTTTCCTAGTTACTGTTTCAGATGCCAATTCCTCTGCCACTGTTTTCTCTGATGTCTCTGCTGCCTTTCTAGATCTCCAATCAACTAATCCTCTTAAAACTGCCTCAGCTTCATATTTCATTTGCTCTCTTCTTTTTTATTGTTTCAAGTACTCCTCTTTTGGCATTGATGGAGATACATCATTCTTAAATTTTTAACACATAGGTTGCTTATCATAGGCAACTTATTAAGTAGGTTTCCATCAAGGAAAACTTCATCAAGTAGGTTGTCATCAACTTTATCGAGTAGGTTTCCATCAAGGACAACACTCTACATCATATTGCCAACAACTAGCACATGTTATGAAACCATGCTTATAACTAGAATAATAACCATGATAAAAAAAACCATGAAAGATTCATAATAACAAGTACAAGTACTCATGAAATACAATAGGAAGATATATCTTATTAAAATATGAAAAATCCATCAAGTAAGGGACTTCCCTGTACCACCTGACCATAGATTGGGCTTAACTGAATCTTTCTTTCAGCCAATCAACCATGTGTCATATTCCAAGCATGAATGTGCGACTTGAGAAAAAAACAACCATGGCTTCTTGGACATTAAACCACCTCCACCCTGATTCTCCTTCACTCCCGGAAAAAATCAACAAGAGATCACATAAGCAAACCAATACATAAACAACTAGGGCTTCCCAGAGATTAAACCACCTCTGCCCTCAGGACTTACCACAATCGTGAAAAAATCGGTAAAGGGATTAATAGGCCCAAAACAAGCTCGGATGCCTCAGAATTTCTTCACCAATACCTTGAGGAATTTTCTTGTATCAACCCTCACGATTTATCACAATCCTGCCAAAAATGGTTTAGGGGTTCTTAGGGCATATGGGAAATTTCCTGAGACCACATCACCCAGTTTCAAAACCATCTAGAAATCCAAAGCTAAACCAAATGAATGAACCCCATCACACCATTTCTATATACAAATGGCAAGGCAAGGCTGAAACCAATGTCACGTCTAGAAAAACCCATGTCAATGAAAGAAAGAGAACCAAATATGCACAAGCATGTACCATGAATTCATAAACTAGCTAGGAAATAACACATGCAACTTGTTACCTTAAAGTTTCTGTGTTGAAGCTGCTTGATCCAACTTTTCCTTGCTTTTCCTTTACTTTCCTTTATTGATATCTCCTCTTGGTCCTCTTCCCTCTTTGAAAGTAATTCCAAATATAAACTGACAAAAATATGTACCAACAAAAGTTATCAACTAATCCTCAGAAATCTTTTATCATTGAGACCTCTATTTTCTTCATTTTCATCTATTTTTCGTGTAACATCTCTGGTCAAAAATTCTTGTAAATAAAGTTAATAAAGGAAAAATAATAACAATGGTAATGGGACACATACTCCAAGATGAATATTAGGAAAAAAATCCTAGTGTGGGTGTTCATTTGGTTTATTATGGCTAAGGAAATTGGCAAGGGATTTGGAAAGCATGAGGCATTAATTGGAATTTTATTTATGGAAAAAATGTAAATTAGGAGAAAAGGAATATGAAAGGTCACCAGTTTCATGTGAGGAGGAAAATTAAGGAAAAATAATGGAAAATTGAATAAAATAACGGCCTCATTAGAAAAAATTATTTTGAGGAGCAGTCAGTACATTTTGTCAGTTCAGTTTTGGAGCTCTCTCTCTCTACTCTCTCTCTCTCACTCTTGGACAATTAGAGCATTATTGGAGAACTCTACCATTGGATCAAGGAAAGAAAAATGAAGAACCAAGAAGGAAAATGGAATCAAATATCAAGCAAGGAAGAGCGGCATTATGTAACTACAATGAGATTATTTGTAGTCATTGATTTGCATGTGTGATTTCCTTGCTAGATTTTGCATGCATGTTACATGCATGTTTGTATTTGGTTCTCTTGTTTTCATTGGTATGGGTTTTTCCAAGTGGGACAGTGTTAATTAGCCTTGTCTTTCCATTTCTGGATAGTCATGGTTTGATGGTTGGTCCTGTATTTCATTGAGTTGGATTTTCAGATGGTTTCAAAACTGAGTGAGGTGGTCTCTGAAAGAAAATTGCATGGCCTAGGAATCCCTAGACTGGAGAAGGTGGGATTGTGGTAAATCCAAATTTTGTGTGCTCGATAAGTCTAGGAATTCTTGACTAGTGAATCATGAGATACATGGTAAATCCTAGAGGTGTGTGCCCTCAATCATGTCTACGAATCCTCGACCGGTGAATAGTGGTATATACGGTAAATCCTCGAGAGTGTATCTCATTTAGGCCTAGGAATACTCAAGCAATGAATGGCAGGATATATGGTAAAGCAAGAGACTAGGAGGCAAGAAAATTCCTCATGGTGTAGGTGTAAAAATCTGATGGAATCCATGCTTTCTTAGGGCCTAGTGATCTAGTGGAGATTGTGGTAAAGCCTGAGGAAACCTGGTTTGGTTGATTTTGAGTCGTACACTCTTGCTTGTAATATGGAACAAGGGTGATTGGCTGAAAGAAATATTTGGTTCAGCCCAATATATGGCCGAGTGGTTCGTGGAAATACCCAAACTGGTTGGCATATGAATGCATTCATTAATAAGAGATCCTTCTCCTTGGTATTTCATGTGTATATGTAGTGCCTCATATGTGGTTTTTATGGTTGTTATATCCTTACTATTTCAGTTAGTTATATGTTGGTTAAGAGTATGTTTTATGACAAACTTGATTTATGGATGTCATCATGTTTTGATTAGTAAATGAATGTACAATGTATTTATGACCTAATATATGATAATGAAGCTATTGTGACAAGGCATCAATTCTTCCTTACGAATCTCAGATAAGTATGATACCCTTATGATCCAATCTATTGTTATGACCTAGAGATTAGATATTTGTGACATGTTCGATAAAATTAGTGTCATGGCTAGTAGGGGGAAATCAAGTACTTGCATCGGTCATTTCATTAGTATATTTTTTTCATTGTTATTATTCAATTTTTAAGGTTTCTTGAAGTTATGGGAAGTTTCCTAAGACCTATACCTAAAAAAGTGGCTTAGAATCTAGGGTCACTCGCATAGAACTGCCTAGAAAATTCCATAGTCGTTGGCATCCCTTGTTGTTGGAGCGAATAGAAGGCCTTAGTCACGTGCATGTCTTTTCATGGGAGCAGTTGAGGGTCCAAATCAGTGAAATGTTATATTGTCTCAAGGGTTGGCCATCTGGAAGGGTTGGTTGGCTCTTGAAAGTTATATAGCATGTGTGGAAGGTCATTTTTGTTTCGATATGTTGGTTCCACATTCTTAATTGTACATGGGGAGTTGAATCACATCATAGGAGCCTCTCATCACATGTTTACACCAGTGGACTGGATAGCTTGGGTAAATGTGGGAGAAGGATGTTACGGAGTGGTATCAAAACATGGTTCATTCCTTGGACTAGATGGGTGGTGTGTTGGTCATGCATAAATGTCAATTGCATATGTGTTCTTTATGTTTGTGATATATGTGTTTATTTTGTTAGCATGGTTGTAGTAACGGTTTTGGTTATGTCTCCATGTGAAAGTTGATGGTGTTGTTGTTGGATGTGTTTATTATGAATGTATGTTGGTTATGCATTGATTATGCATGATAATGTTTATATGTTGTTATGCACACATTGACATGTTGGTAGTTGTCATGCATGAGGTCATGGTATGTGGTCAATATGGTCATGCATTGATAGCTGAATATTTTTTGAAATGATTTTTATGTATTGTTATGATTATGATTATGCATGTATCATTATAATCTGATTGATCTTGCAGATGAGATATCCTCCCCTGAACTATACCAAGGTCAGTTGGTTATGTTTATATTTTTTGTTTAGCTGACATGGTATTCTTGAAGGAAGAATATCAAATATGACTATAAATATGGTAGAATACAATTCACGAGACTCTCCCCGTGGATCATATGAGTAACATGGTGTTGGGAATTCTTCTGACTTAGCAGACACATTGAAAATCTTAAAGGTAGAAATAAGAAGTTGCAAGGAAGAAAATGACAATCCATCATTCAGGCACAAGAGAAACAAGCAGAAGTCAATGCAGTAAGCCTTCAAAGTTTGTCAGAATTACATATATAAGGACCACTTTGGATCATCCATGTACAGAAGGATAGGAAAAATGGGGCGTATGGAAGTCAGTACCATGGTGGTCACAGGTCAGATAGATATGACACGATCATTTATGGTAGGCTCTTGGATAGGAAAAATGGGGCGTATGGAAGTCAGTACCATGGTGGTCACGGGTCAGATAGATATGACACGATCATTAATGGTAGGCTCTTGGATACTCCAGATAGGAGAGGTGATGGACACGGGTTCTATTCTAGTTCTAGTTCTGATAGGGACTATGATCATCATTGTTATCATCCTTATAGGAGGAGTGGCAGGGAAAATTTTCCAGATGAGTTCAAGAAAGCTAATCCATGTACCTTTGATGGGGATTTGAAGAAGCCAAAAGATTCAAAGGCATGGCTACTTGGGATGAATAAATTATTTGAGTTGCATAAGTACACAAAGAAAATGAAGGCCAGAATAGATATCTTCAGCCTCAAAGGGAAAGAAAACATCTGGTGGGAATATGTGAAACGGGACAAAGACATCAGAAAATAAGACTGAGTTGGCATGAATTCAAGATTCAATAAGAATTACTTCTCAAAGAGGTATTATGATAGAAAAGCAAAGGTGTTTTATGAGATAAACATGGGATCGATGACATGAGGAATATACAACTAGATTCTTGTATCTTTTGAGGTATGTATCATATCTTAAGGATGAAAAAACTAAAGTGCAAATATTTGGCAGTGGACTACCTTAGCATTTAGAGGTTGGATTGAGTATATTGGGCCTCAGTCGCTCGAGGAAGTTATTGGGAAATTGAAGCACCATTATGAGCAGTTAAATTTGTTGAGATTCAACAAGATGATGAGCTTAGTGAAAAGTAAGCACCTTCACTAAGTGGGGCCCGTAGGCTATTTTTAGGTGTATGTCTATTTTTAGACATGGTGAGTATATTCTATAAGTTTTAGGATGATATTTGTAGATGGTTGTTTGAATGTGAAAAATAGAGGAAATTCTATTTTTAGAATATTGGACGAAGTCTATTTATAGATCGTCAATATAAAAATAGGTGCATGTCGATTATTATTAGCCCTTAATAATAATCCGATAATAAATATCAACTTATTCTCTTAGAGCACTTTATTTGATGAACATATTTGGAAAATTAGTGGGCTAAAGGAATTACGTAATTCCAAGGGTTATTGGTGGCTCATGAATGGAGAACCCAGTTAGAACTGAAGTGGCAAATTTATGACAGAGTTGGAAGAGTAGTTATGGAAGTTGTTATTTAGTTTAACTCAGTTAAGTGAGTTAAACTCAGTTGAACTATTTTTATCTAGTCTAACTGAAAGATACACTAGTGAGAGTTTAGTGAATTAATTAGTTAATTAATTCACAACTAATAACTCACTAACAACTGAACAAATACAGTAGTTAACTACTTGCATGTCAGTTCCAGTGGAGACCCAGTGGAGAGATAGGTGAAAGGGTGAGATGGAATATTTGTTATGACTATAGTGATGCATTCAATGCATCTAACACACATTGGAGATGGCAATGGGGATTGCGCAATCAAGGCAAGGCCAATTGGAATTCATTTAGGATTCTTCTTTAGCAGGGATTTTGTAGTGGAGGCAGCCTGTTAGGAGGAAAGAAATTGGTGCATAGATATGCAAATTTCTGCATGACAGTGTGTAATGATTGTTGACTGTACTGAGAGCTTGATGTACTAAGATTTGTATGATATTATTACATGATCCATTGATATACATAATATATGATAGTTTGGGTTTTTAGCTTTAAGCTTTCCCGTTAAACAACTGTGTTTATGTGTGATTTATTTTCTTCACATGTGTTTGCAATTGAGTTTTAATTTCCGCAAGATTAACAGTGGAAGGAATTTTATATTTAGCAAGAAGATAAATATTGGTAGATCAGGAGAATTAAGTAATACATCAATATTAATAAATTTCTACATGGTATCAGAGCAGTGTTAATCACTGGAGATTTCAATTGTGAAGCGGTGTTGAGTTTTTGTGCTAGTGGACAATTCAAATTTGCTGCAGAAATTTCTTGGTGCAACAGTTGAGTATTCATTCAAATGTCTTTCAATGGGTTGTGATTGGATTATGCCCTTGAGAGTAGCTCGAATTATATAGCCTAGAAGGAAAGGATGGAGGAGATGCTTGAAGATAATGGACTGAAGGAGTTCATCAATAGCGATGTTCCTAAGCCCACTTGTAGCGATGTTGCGGTACTTGACGCATGGCAAAGGAAGGTAGAAAAGACAAGAAGAATTCTATTGGAAGGTGTGAAAGACCATATTTTGTTAAGCCTTAATGGGAAAGCCACTCCATTTGCAATGTGGAAGGCTTTGACAGAAATTTTCCAAAGCAGCAGCGACGATAGGAAGTTGGCACTGAAATATAAGCTCAGAAAAATCAAAATGGCGAAGGGTGACAATATTCCAAAATATCTCACAAAGTTTCTCCAATGTAGGGATGAGTTGGGAAGTGTGGGAATTACAGTTGCAGATTATGAATTGGTGAGCTTAGCTCTCCTTGGGCTTCCTAAGAGTTGGCATAGCTACGAATACTCTATCAATGGACGGGAGAAACTGTAGGATTGGAAGCGACTTTGGTCGGATCTTGTGCAGGAGGAGATAAGGTGGAATACCAGGGATGGCTCTTCATTGAAGAATGATGATGAAGACAATTTCACTTTGGCTACCAAAGAAAGGAGAGGGAAGGGGAATAAATCCCATCCAAAATCTGAGGCTAAAGGAAATAAGACGGATTTGTCCAAAGTGAAGTGTTTTCACTGTCACAAACATGGGCATCTTACCACTAACTACCCACAGAAAAAGAAGAACGAGAAGGTTGTTGGAGCTGCATTGGGTGAGGCCTTAGCCTCACAATTTGAACTTAATTTCTCTATGATCGAATTCTTGGTTTCAAGCACAATGGGATCGGTGTGGTATCTTGATAATGGTGCTTCCTTCCATATGACGGGAGACAAGGAGTTGTTTAGTGACTTGGAGGAGAAGGATCTCCAAATGCATATATATATGGGAAATGATGGTAGATATAGTGCGACCAACATTGGAACCATTACCTTTGAGAGGGAGTCAAGTAAACCATTTCTGTTGAAAGACGTTATGCATGTTCCAGGTCTAAAGAAGAACTTGGTCTCAGTCGCTATGTTGGAGGACAGAGGTTACGACGTTGTTTTCAGCGAGGGAAAATATTTCCTGCAACATAAAACAATAGGTAAAGCCAAGAGGATAAGGATTTGAGTTAAGAATCTCTACAAGCTGGAGGTAGATGGCTACACTGCAATGATGGGAAAAGTAGAAGAAGTGGTGAGCCGGGATGAGGGCGAATTATGGCACAGGAGATTGGGCCATCTTCACCATGGCGCCTTGAAGATTTTGCAGAAAATTTATATTGGACTTCCCAAGGGTAATATTTTGCAGTCAGGTTAGTGAAAGGGATGTACTATGGGTAAGTTTGTGAAGACCACCTTTCATGAGAAAGATAACCGTGCTTCAGTGATCCTGTAGAGAATTCACACAGACGTGTGTGGACATTTCTTGGTTGCTTCAACAGAAACACACAGGTATTATGTTATATTTTCTGATGAATATTCTCGTAGATGCTGAATCTTATTCATGCAGAAGAAGATTGAAAAATTCTCAAAGTTCTCTGAGTTTAAAGCATTGGTGGAGAAGGTGTCGGGGAAGCAAGTGAAGGCTATGGGAGTGATAATGGTGGTGAATATATCTCTAACGAATTCAAAGACTTCTATAGCAAAGAAGGAATTTGAAGAGAACTCATAGCGCCTCATAACCCACAATATAATAGGGTCGCGGAGAGGAAGAACATAAAAATCATGGGTATGCTTGAGAGGGAGCTACACTTGCATGCAGAGGAGGAATTACTTGTTCCCAAAGATGAGCCTCTATATGTGGATTGGCCACAGGATGAGATTCATGTTGTGGAGGAGCCCACTCATGCAGAACCAAACGTCATAAATGGAAAAAAGCATACCACGGAAGCTGAGAGACTGAAGCTTGATGCGGCACAGAATGTAGGAGTCCCTACATCACAGGACAGATAGAGATAGTCACCTAACTAATTCACTGGATACATGGCTCTCATGAGCAAGTGTATCGTGACAGAGCCATATTATTTTGAAGAAGCAGCGTAGGAGCCCACATGAGTAGATGCCATGGTGGAGGAGTATGACTCCATTATTAGAAACAATGCTTGGGATATTGTTCCAAGGCCAGTTGGTAAATCAGTGGTAGGTTCAATATGGATCTACAAGGTAAAGCAAGTTGCTCATAGGAGCGTCGAGTAGTATAAGGAAAGATTTGTTTCCCGAGGTTTCGCCCAGATCGAGGGGATTGATTATGAAGAAACATTTGCACCTGTCGCACGGTATTCTTCCATAAGTACCATCCTTGCTCTGTTAGTGTAGATGGGTTGTCACATTCATTAGATGGATGTGAATATTGCATTCCTTAATGGGATCATTGAGGAAGAAGTTTACATTGAGCAGCCTAAAGGATTTGAGATCTTCAGCAGCAAGTCACATGTGTGCAAACTCAAAAGAGCGTTTTATGGGTTGAAGCAAGCACCACATGCTTGGTACACACTGATTGATAGCTATTTCACCAGACTTGGCTTCACCAAGAGTGAGGCGGATGCAAACCTGTACGAAATTGTGGTGGAGGGTAATCTTTTAATCATTGTCCTTTATATTGATGATTTAATACTAACAGGTGATGAGCATTTGATACACTCATGCAAGGAAGATCTTGCAAAGGAGTTTTAGATGAAGGATTTGGGCCTCCTTCATTATTTCCTTGGATTGCAAATATGGCAGCGAGAAGGTGAATTGTTTGTGTCTAAAGGCAAGTATTCTCAGGAGATACTTGGTAAGTTTCACATGGAGGATTTCAAGCCCATGGATAATCCTCTTCCAGGAAATTGGAGGAAAGGGGATGCTACATCGACAGAGGTAGTGGATTCGAGTTGGTTGGTTCGCTCATGTATTTAGTTAATACAAGACTGGACATATGCTATGCGGTGAACCAACTTAGTCAAGTGATGCTTAAGCCTACCAAGCTATTTTTGAAAGTAGGCAAGCATGTCTTGAGATATATTAGGGGCACATCTGAGTATGGTTTATGGTACAAACATACGGATGAGGTGAAGTTGCATGGCTTCACGGATGCAAATTGGGCAGGCAGTCCAACGGAAAGAAAGATCACATCAAAATGGGTTTTCAATATCATATCTACAACAGTTTCTTGGTACAGCGGGAAACAAAGATTCGTGGCACTCAGTTGAGTGGAAGCAGAATACATGGCAGCAAGTCAAGCTACATGTGAGGCTATCTAGATGAGGAAGACCCCGGTCGGTTTGTTCAGTTCTCATTTAGATCCTACGGTGATACTTTGTGATAATCAGAGTTGCATTAAACTCTCAATTAATCCTATGTTTCATGATAGATCTAAACATATTGATATCTGGTATCATCATATCAGAGATTGTTTGTAGCAGAAGATCATGTTGCTTCAGTACATTCCTATGGAAGATAAGGATGTAGATATTCTGATGAAGGTACTCAGCAGGAGCAAATTCAAATACCATAGAAGCAGAATCGGGGTGAAGGATAATCGTTATATTTCTGAGAGGGAGTGTTTAGATTCAACAAGATGATGAGCTTAGTGAAAATTAGCACCTTCACTAAGCGGGGCCTGCAGGCTATTTTTAGGTGTATGTCTATTTTTAGACATGGTGAGCATATTCTATAAGTTTCATGATGCTATTTGTATATGGTTGATCAAATGTGAAAAATAGAGGAAATACTATTTTTAGAATATTGGGCAAAGTCTATTTATAGATCGTCAAACTAAAAATAGGTGCATGTCGATTATTATTAGCCCTTAATAATAATCCGACAATAAATATCAACTTATTCTCTTGGAGCACTTTATTTTAGTGAACAGATTTGGAAAATCAGTGGGTTGAAGGAATTACGCAATTCCTATGGTTATTGGTGGCTCATGCATGGAGGACTCAGTTAGAACTGAAGTGGAAATTTTATGATAGATTTGGTAGAGTAGTTATGGGTGTTGTTATTTAGTTTAACTTAGTTAAGTGAGTTAAACTCAATTGAGCTAGTTGTATCTAGTCTAACTGAAAGATACACTAGTGAGAGTTTAGTGAATTAATTAGTTAATTAATTCACAAATAATAACTCACTAACAACTAAACAAATACAACATTTAACTACTTGCATGTCAGTTCCAGTAGAGACCCAGTGGAGAGATAGGTGAAAGGGTGAGATGGACTATCTGTTGTGACTATAGTGATGCATTCAATGCATTTGATACACATTGGAGATGCCAATGAGGATTGCGCAGTAAAGACAAGGAAAATTCGAATTAATTCAAGGCTCTTCTTCTGCAAGGATTACGTAATGGAGGTAGGTTGTCAAAAGGCAAGAAACTGGTGCATAGATATGCAAATTTCTACATGACAGTGTGTAATGATTGTTGATTATACTGAGAGCTTGATGTACTAATATTTGTATGATATTATTACATGATCCATTGATATACATAATATATGATAGTTGTGGTTTTTAGCTTTAATCTTTCCCGTTAAACAACTAGGTTTATGTTCTATTGATTTTCTTCACATGTGTTTGCAATTGAGTTTTAATTTCTGCAGGATTACAATGGAAGGATTCTATATTTAGCAAGAAGATAAATATTGTTAGATCAGGAGAATCCAGTAATACATCAGTATTAATAAATTTCTACAAAAGTGTAATATAGAATCTAAGCAAGGTTGGAAAGGAAAATACAAATCTAAAGGTAAATGGTAGCTGAAAATAACAAGGCCTCGGAATTCAGAAGAGAAATAAAATGTTTCGCCTTACACGAAGTTCAACGTAGTTATACAGGGACATGGGTCACAGTCTAGTCAGTGGAAAAATAGAGGTGATGATACAAGATGGTTTCAGTGTTGGAAATGTTGTAAGGAGCATATTAAAAGGGATTGTCCACAAAATCAAGGTGGTAAGCCTCATATTCACAATGCACAGGAAGCATCGCCAGTTTGGGATGTTGTGCAGAGAATTCCTTATATCAATGAAGCATTGGATAATAAGCAGGAATATCACCATGAATCTATCATTGAGATGGATGGTAAGCTTTGTGATCAAGTTGTTTCTATTTTAATATACCCTCGATCTAATTATAGTTATGTTAACCCTGACTTGGTAGATAAGTGTGGTTTGAATAAATAAGTGCATGAACAATCTTGGTTAGTGAAATTGGCTATAGATACAAAGAAGAGATTTTATCATTGGGTAAGATAATGTGTGTTTGAGTTGAATGGTATGCCTACATCATAACATTTGAATGTATTTTCCTTCGGATCATACAATATGTTGTTAGGTATGGACTGGTTGTATCTTCATAGGACCAAGGTGGACTATTATGAAAAATCCATAGATTTTTGGGATGAAAGTGGAGAATAGATAATATTGCAAGGTAATAATAAGGAAACATCATTCATAATGATTACAACTATGCAGGAAAAGTAGAGTTTTAGAAAAGGGTGTGTTATTTGCAATGCACATTTCTAGTGATAAAGGTAAGGGGGATGAGGATGCAAATATATTATGAAGGTACCCGATCTTGCAGAAATTTTAGGATGTGTTTCAATAATATATTCCAGAGTTGTTGCCTCACAGAGAAGTGTACTTTTATGTTGAGTTGGTACCAGGGGAAACACCGGTATCAAAGGCACCGTACAAGATGAGCACTCCGGAATTAATAGAGTTGGAGTTACAGTTGAAGAAAATTCTTGACAACATATCCATTAGGACAAGCGTGTCTTTGTGGGGTACACCAATGTTGTTTTTAAAGAATAAGGTTGGTAATCTCAGGTTATGCATAGATTATAGGTAATTGAACAAGGTAACCATCAAGAATAAGTATCAATTTCTGAGGATTGATGACTTGTTTGATCATTTCAAGGGAGAAGCAGTGTTCTCGAATATTTATTTGAGATAGGGATACCACCAGGTATGCATTAAGGAAGAGGAAATATACAAGAAAAAATCCTAGACCAGGTATGGGAATTATGATTTTTTTGTAGTTCCATTTTTTTTACTAACGCTCTAGCTACCTTTATGTGCTTGATGAATAGTGTGGCGAGTCCTTATCTAGACAAGTTTTTTATTGTATTCATCAATGAGATCTTGATATATTCTAAGAAAGAGGAAAGGCATGTTGAAAACTTAGTAGGAATATTGATATTATTGAGAGAGCATCAATTGTATGCTAATCTTAGTGAACGTAGTTTCTTTCATACAGAAGTACGCTAATTGGGACATATTGTTTCCAAGGAAGGAATAGCAGTGGATTCGAAAAAGATAAAGGCTATCATGGAATGGGAAGCTCCTATTAATGTGGATGAGGCAATATGATTCATGGGACTAGTATGTTATTATAGGAGGTTCATCAAGAAATTATCTCAGATTGCATATCCAATTACGTCACTACAAAGGTAGGGTAATAAATTTGAATGGACAGAGGAATGTGCAACAAGTTTTGAGCAATTAAATCAGTTGTTGATGAATGCTCTAGTGTTAAAAATTTTAGACCTGGACAAATATTTTTTGGTGTGTACAGATTCTTGTAAGAGAGGACTTGGAAGAGTCCTTATGTTGGAAGGACAGGTAGTATGATATGAGTCACAGAAACTGAATGTGCACAATCATAATTATCTGACACATGATCTTGAGTTGGTATTGATCATCCATGCATTGAAGAAGTGGGCACAATATATTTTTGGTATGAGGTTTGTATTGATGAGTGATCACATTAGATTTGGATACTTGTTTTACCAACTGAATATGAATGCCAGACAAGCTATATCATTGGAAACGATTAGCGAGTTTGACTTAGAGATCATGTACATCAAGGGTAAAGAGAACATGGTTGCAAATTCTCTTAGCAAGGGGATACAGGTGAATCATTTAGTAGCTATGATTTCTTGTAGGACAAACACAAAAGATCTTATTTTACAATAAGGATAACAGGATTATAGGTACATGGAGCTTAGGCATAGGTTACAGCAGGGTATAGGTGATCAAAATGTGGAGTATCATCTTACAATAGATGGTTTTATTAGATTTAGGGATATGATATATGTGCTAAACAAAAATGAGCTCAAGAATACTATCTTGTGATACTTTCATGAAAATTTGTATTTAGGTCACCAGAGATACCAGAAGACATTGATAGCAGTGAATAAGTTTTATCGTTGGCCGAATATTAAGAAGGTCATGGCAGATTTTGTGGCTAGTTTTTTTAACTGTTAGCAAGTGAAGGAAAAATGTAAGAATCCAAGTGGACTATGGTGAGCCCTAGTATTGCACCAAGAGTGATGAAACTCCTAGGGGCTTCCCTACTTTACTTTATCAACCCGAGGTTCGTACAAACTTGGAGGTGACAGTGTTATATACACATCAGATGCATTATACTCGTGTCATCGTCTTCTACTCTATGAAAAGGTGCTACTTCTAGGGGTTCTTAGTGAAGTCTGTCACACTTCAATGAAACTAAAATCAATTTCAAAAAGGAAATGACGGAAAGGAAACTAAACTAAATTTCTGAAAAGAAATGACATGAAAGGAAACTAATTTAACTTGTTGAAAATAAATGGCAGAAAAGAAACTAATTTAATAACACTTAACTTGGCCTATCGGCTAAACACGCCCTACTTATATTATTCTCTATCTACCATGCTTCTATCCATGCAGATAAGCTATCCATGACTTAATTCTAATTGAAAAAGTGTTGATTGCAGTCTAGAGGGAAATGGATAAAGATTCTAATGGAAGGCTCAACACACGAAACAAGGCTCAAAGGAGAGAAAAAGGTGTTTGGACATTATTAAAGCGCATAATATCGCAAATGAAAAGTGTGATGAATGAATTGTGATGGAGGGACAGAAGTGCGATATGCGATATGCGATATCGGTTCGGGAGGCAGATGCGATAAAAATATCACAATTGGTGTCGGGAGTGCAAAGTATTAACGGGAACCACATGAAAATGAGATTTTTGAATGCGGTAAGTATTAAAGGAAAAATGGAAAAGGCTATGAAATGTGATGGGTGATGTGGAAAAGGAGGGCCGGTTGGAGAGTACGACAGTAATATTGCAATCGATGTTGGGGCAGAATGTGTTACAAGAACCAAATGAAAAATGTGATTTTCGATTTGTGAATGGTAAGTGTTAACGGGAACCAAATGAAAATTGCAATTTTCAATTACAGTAAGCCTTGAAAGGAAAGAGGGAAAAGGTTGTGAAATTCGATGGGTGACATGGAAAAGGAGGGTCGGTGGCAGAGTATGACATCGATATCACAATCGGTGTTGGGATCGAAACATGTTATGAGAACTAAATTAAAAATTTGATCTGTGATTTTCGATGTGGCGTAGTATGGAGAATTATCGCAATCAGAGTTTGCAGCAGTAAGTGTTAATGGGAGCCAAATGAAAAGTGTGATTTGCGATTGCAGTAAGTCTTAAAGGAAAGATGGAAAAGGTTGTGAAATGTGGTTGCGAAAAGGAATTGTGGTAAGTATTAAAGGAAAAATGGTAAGGTTGATTTCTAAATGATTCTCGACTGTATTCATTAATAATCAGAAAAGGTAAGGTAAAAATGAAAATCGCAAAAGAGCTACAGAATGAAAAATAAATGGGGGAAGAGATCCTACAAGATGCGAAGTGCGATATGTGGGAGTTTCGAGAAAAGGCAGAGGTAAAAAATTTAATGGTTTTTGTGAATAAAAAGGGTGTGACAGTTGTTAAGGAGATAAGGAGGGAATATAAGGTGCAACAACCGTATTCAGGCATGAAAACAAAGCTAGAAAATGAAGCAAGATGGATTGATTAACTTTTTTGGGACTGTTGATACTCATTCCTGCAATCAAACCTACTGATTCATGCATGAAAAAAAACAAAATGCGTGATAAAAATAGTGAACAGAAAGAAGTTTTTTTGGTTCGTGGGGAGGTAAACCTTGCTTGAACTCCATTAACAAAGATGAGAGGGGAATGCTTGACCACAACTTTTGGATTTTTCCTCTACTCTATTACTCTCGTAAGAAAATGAAGAACTACAACAAAAAATTGAAAGAAAAAACTAAATGGTAATGAGACTATCAGAAGAAAAACTAACTAAATAACAAAAACAAAACTAGCTAAATGATAGAAAGGAAAGAATGAAACATAAGACAAGTTGAGGTAGATGGATTGGGCCCTAACCCACGAGCCTCGCTCCCTGAAACTAGATCAATAAAACAGCATCTGCCTACTCATTGCATTACAAAAAATATAGTGTTATTAAATCCTGAAGGTCTTAAACATCAAAATCCTAATAGAATGGAAAATAATGGCATGGGATGGAATGTAATTCAAATGGAATGGAAATGGAATTGACTAGCATCGAATGGATTGGAAAATCCACTGGAATCGACCCCAATTATCTCTTGATCAACTTTATTTATCTTAAGGGAAACTACCAACGTCTCCCTAGATAATAGTGATTGATTCCACTTTGACTCCAATTAAACCATAGATTGAGTGCACATCATCTTCAAGTTGCTTGGCTGCCTTTGATAGTTAAGGATGGTGGAAAAATCCCTTGAATCTCTTCAATATTTCTCAATAATTTCTTGATACTGTGCTCATTTATTCTTCAATATTGATCTTCCAGTGGGAAGGAGCAAGTCCCTAAATTATATCCTTCTCCAAATATGCAGAATATGCCAAATATTATCACAATATTATACAAAAATAACCAATATTAGACACAAATATGAAATTACCTTTAAACCTTCCTAAGAAAATATTAAAGCATAAGAAAACATTATTAAGTGTATAAGGACATATTAAATATATCTTTTATGTGCATAAGGAAGTTAGATGGGCCTAAGAAAGGTTAGATGGGCCTTATTTTATGTCTAATTTAGAGGCCTATCATCACCCCATTGCTGAAAATGTTGCTTATCCTCTGAGCAACCTATGAGTCCTCCTTGCCTTCTGGTTCTTCCTACACGCTAGCTTATTTCATTTTCTATTTACTGGCCCATGTGCTACTCCTCATGCTAATCTTCTTACTATTATTCTTGCATTTATTATTCTGCTTGTTGCATGGAGGTCCTCGGATGCCTTAAGAAAATTTGTATTTTTCATTCCAAGAGGTGGTGGGTCCACCTTTTACTTTATTTATTTTATTTATTTATTTTTAATTTTTTTAATGCCATGTAGAATAAACTCAGTTATTTTTCTGTGAACTGATTTTGCCCTCGGTTACCCCTTTTTCACTCCTTGTCTTCCATTACATGAACTGCTTACTACCTACTTTCTCAAGTCCTTTTTTCTTTTGTCTTGTTCCTCTTCTCGGTGAAAAAAGTGAGGCTAGCTGCCAGATAAGGTTGAGGTTGCTCAGCTACTGA
Organism: Pinus albicaulis; assembly: GCA_034641835.2. Taxonomy (NCBI): domain Eukaryota; kingdom Viridiplantae; phylum Streptophyta; class Pinopsida; order Pinales; family Pinaceae; genus Pinus; species Pinus albicaulis. The sequence continues at coordinate 70,204,717 of CM076574.1, read as the reverse complement.
TTTTGGTTGTAAAAAGCTTTCCTACTCACACTTTTTAATGTTTTCTTAAGCTAAAATAGATTTGAACAAAGGTTTAGATGATTGCATACCTGAGCCTTACCATTGATTTTTTTTTTGTAGGTGATATTGAAGCTATTGATATGGATGTTGAAGATGTCTTCGGTGGTTCTGAAGTTGGTCTGAAGCTGCGTGTGATAATATACATGAGGTCCTTTTGGAGCTCCTGATAACATGAGGAGGAAGTCCAAGTTTGACTACCTTTAACCAGGGTGTTAACTGAATTTTATTTTTGTGCCAACTTGTTGTTTTTTTTTCTTGCAAAGTTTGGAGAGAACCTGCATTCATTAGATAGAGATACATGGAGAAATGTAATTTTTTTTTTTTAAGGCCTACTAGCTACCACAATGAGGTTTTCTACTAGTAGGTCTACCTAGGCACCTCAAAGGAGGTTTTCACCTATATTTCATTTTTATTTTATTTTTTCAATCCAATGAATGTCTCATGGAGGTTTTCAATCAGTGGGCCAATATCATATGCCTCAAAAGAGGTTTCAACGTGAGATTTTATTCTTCTTCCCTTTTTTTTCTTTTTTTTCTTTTTCACTTTCCTACTCTACTTGAAAAAACAAAACCTTTTTCAAGTATAGTAATACTTCCAATGGATCCATATACAGATCAAGATGACAAATAAAATTAGGTGCACACTTAGAATACATGCTCTGACATGTACTTGAATATAAGAGATGAATTTATTTGACTGGGATTGTATCAAGTGCTATGCGAGAAGAGTGTGTTGCTGCAATTTAATGACTATTTGGAACCATATGGCAATATATTTGTGATGCCCCCGGTCCACTTGCTAAGTTGGATCACCTTGGATGTCCTCTTTTATTATAACATTCAAATCTTCCTCTTTTTGCTGATTTTTCTCTTGAACACATGGAGGAAATTATTTTAAACATGAGGAAAATTTCTCAAAATATGATTATGATGTCAGCTCTTCATCAAGTGCAGCCCTTGATATTTTTATCTCCTCATTTGGATCTTCTTCTTCTTGATATTTTCCTTCAATGAAATTAAGAAAATCTCTTCTTTACAATACCTTTTTTGAACTAAGATTAATACCATCTAGATCAAGAGGAGATGTTTGGAAGTGTTGTACCTCAGCATTGTAAGTGAGCTAAGATACTTCATTGTATGGGTTTGGAAATGGTGGTACATGTAGTTGAGTGGGGATGGATATATGAGATGGATATGGTTGAGGTTGTGGTTGTGGTGGAGCTGGATGGTAGGGATAGCATGCAGTTGGGTATGGAGGATATTGTGGATTTTCCCAATAAGTTCCTTGCCAACCATGTTGCCACAATTGGTTTTGGGGTTGAGAAGGCTGAGGTTTCCAAGGAGGGAGTGTGTCCCAATTATTTTGAGATGTATGTGAATAAGCTTGAAATTGTGAAGTGGGACCTTGCATCATATCAAGTTGACTAGCTTGCTTGGGTATCCTTAAAGCTACATAAAATAGCTTCTTTGGTGATTTCCTTGCTCCATTGTCTTCCTGGTAAACTTCTTTAAACCATTTAGTAGAATATGATTCTGAATGGATAGCAAAAATATCAAAATCTTATTTTTGTTAATTTTTCATTCTTAACATTTCTACTGGTTCACTTATATTGCTAAGAATTTATGTTTTAAAGTTGTTAAGAAAATTTCCAAGTTCATCTTGCCTTACCAATGTTGAGGCAGATTTACTTACTCTTTCCCCTCCTCTTGATATGCGCTTGCATGTTTTACAAATTTCCTCAAATGACAATCAGTATACATCTCCTCCACTCATCCCTAATTATTCTAAGTAAGAGGGGTTTTAGTGTGTCAAATCCTAAATGATGCAATTTTTCCCTCTTAACATTAAACATGAACCTATCTATGAGATCCTCGAGGCTCTCATCCTCTCTTTGATTCATTCTAAAAAAAATTTCTTTAAGATCATGGTTTTTATATTTTCCTAGGAATATCTTTTGCATATCATTCCATGATATTATTGAATTAGTACCAAGACTCATGAACCATTTGAGATATTTATCCTTCAATGTTATAGGAAACAATCTCAATTTTTGAGAGTGTGATAAGTAGCCATAAGATCTACAAAGTATCTCAAATTCAAAGAGAAATGTTTCTGGATCCTTTGTCCTCATATCATGGAAGTTGAGAAGGAAAGATGGAGGGATTTTCTTCATATGTACATTGATGTCCATATCTTGAATGGGAAACCCAATAATATCTTCTTCATTTTCATCATATCCATCCATCTCTTCTACCTTCAAAGTTGTATGGTGATGTGGTTCTTACTACACAACGTGGTCAAGTGGGGGGGATTGGTATTGGAGAAGTATTTTTAAAAGAATTCTGAGTATCCCTACTCCTATGAGGCATGAAAATAAGTTTTTTTGTATTTTTCAATATTTTTGAAAAAACATGAAAAAGGAAAACAGAAAATAATTATAAAACAAAATCAAAGCATCTACTAGACACCTCCCCAGCAACAACGCCAAAAAGTGGTGAGTCCTCATATTGCACCAAGAGGGCTACAACTCCGAGGGCTTCCCTACTTTACTTTATCAACTCAGAGTTCGTACAAACTTGGAGGTGACAGTGCTATACACACAACAGATGCATTCGACTCATGTCATCCTCTTCCTCTCTATGAAAGGGTGCTACTTCTAGGGGTTCTCAGTGAAACCTGTGACACTTCAATGAAACTAAAATAAATTGCAGAAAGGAAACTAAACTAAATTTCTAAAAATAAATGCTAGGAAAGGAAACTAATTTAACTTTCTTAAAAGAAATGGCAGAAAAGAAACTAATTTAAATCACACTTAACCTCGCCAATCGGCTAAACATGCTCTACTTATCTTATGCTCTATTTACCATGCTTCTATCCATTTATATAAGTTATCCATGACTTAATTCTAATTGAAAAAGTGTTGATTTCTATCCGGAGGGGAAGGGATAAAGATGCTAATGGAAGGCTTAACACACAAAGCAAGGCTTAAAGGAGTGAAAAAGGTGTTTGGACTTTATTACAGCACATAATATTGCAAATGAAAAGTGCGATGGTGGAATTGTGATGGAGGGATGGAAGTGTGATATGAGATATCGGTTCGGGAGGCGGATGCAATAACAATACCACAATTGGCATCAGGATTGGGAAATATTAATGGGAACCACACGAAAATGCGATTTGCGATTGTTGTAATTCTTAAAATGAAAAAGGGAAAATGTTGTGAAATGCGATGGGTTACGTGGCAAAGGAGGACTGGTGGCAGAGTACGACAGCGATATCACAAATGGCTTTGGGAGGGGAACATGTTACGAGAACCAAATGAAAAATGCGATTTGCGATTTGCGATGTGGTGAAGTACAGAGAATTATCGTAATAAATGTTTGGAGCAGTAAGGGTTAATGGGAACCAAATGAAAAATGTGATTTTCGATTGCAGTAAGTCTTAAAAGGAAAAAGGGAAAAGGTTTTGAAATGCGATGAGTGAAGTAGAAAAGGGGGGTCAGTGACAGAGTACGACAGCGATATCGCAATCGGTGTTGGGAGCAAAATGTGTTATGAGAACCAAATGAAAAATGCAATTTGTGATTTGCGATGTAGTAGAGTGCGAAGAATTATCGCAATCAGAATTTGGAGTAGTAAGTGTTAACAGGAACCAAATGAAAAATGTGATTTGCGCTTTGTGATGTGGCAAAGTGCAGATAATTATCACAATCGATGTTTGGAGTGTTAAGTGTTGACAGGAACCAAATGGAAAGTGTGATTTGTGATTGCGATAAGTCTTAAAGGAAAGAGGGAAAAGGTTGCAAAATGTGATTGCAAAAAGGAATTGCGATAAGTATTAAAGGAAAAAATGTAAGGTTGACTTCTAAAGGATTTTCGTTTGTTTTCGTTAATAATCAGAAAAGGTAAGGTAAAAAGGAAAATTGAAAAAGAGCTACAGAATGGAAAAGAAAGGGGAGAAGAGATCCTATGAGATGCGAAGTGCGATAAGTGAGAGTTTCGATGAGAAAGGTGGAGGTCAAACTTTTAATCACTTTGTGAATAAAAAGGGTGTGGCAGCTGTTAAGGAGAGAAGAATGAGGGAATAGAAGATGCAACAGTAGTGTTCAGGCGTGAAAATAGAGCTAGAAAATGAAGCAGGATGGCTTGATGAACTTTTCTGGGACTTTTGACACTCATTCCTGCAACCAAACCTGTTGATTAATGCAGGAAAATAGACAAAATGTGTGATAAAAACAGTGAACAGAGAGCAGTTTTTTTGGCCTATGGGAAGGTCAACCCTACTCGAACTCTACTGGCAGAGATGAGAGGGGAATTCTTGACCACACCTTTTGGATTTTTCCTCTACTCTATTACTCTCGTAAGAAAATGAAGAACTACAACAACAAAGTGAAAACAAAAACTAAACAATAGTGAAACTATCAGAAGAAGAACTAACTAAATAACAAAAACACAATTAGCTAAATGATAGAAAATAAAGAATGAAACATCAAATAAGTTGAGGCACATGGATTGGGCCCTAACCCATGAGCCTCACTGCCTGAAACTAGATCAGTAAAACAACATCTTCCTACTCATTGAATTACAAAAAGTACAGTCTTATTACATCCTGAAGGTCTTAAACAACAAAATTCTAATAGAATGGAAAATAATGGCATGGGATCGAAGGGAATGAAAATGGAATCGACTAGCATTGAATGGATCAGAAAATCGACCGAAATCGGCCCCAATTAGTTCTTGATCAGATTTATTTATCCTCAAGGGTAGTTATTAATAGCTCCCTAGAAAATAGTGATTGAGTCCACTTTGACTCCATGTAAACCATATATTGAGTGCACAACGTCTTTAGTTTGCTTGGCTACCTTTTATATTTAAGGAGGGTGGAAAAACCCCTTGAATCCCTCCAATATTTCTCAATAATTTCCTCATATTGTGCTCAATTATTCTTCAATCTTGGCCTTCCAGTGGTAGGGATAAAGTCCATAAATTATCTCCTTCTCCAAATCTGCATAATCTGCCAAATATTCTCACAATATTCTACAAAAATCACCAATATTAGGCACAAATATGAAATTACTTTTAAACCTTCCTAAGAAAATATTAAAGCATAAGAAAATATTCTTAAGTGTATAAGGAGAGATTTAATATATCTTGTATGTGCATAAGGATGGTTAGATGGGCCTTATTTTATGTCTAATTTAAAGACCCATCAGACTACTACATTTGATTCTAATTCCAGAGTGGAAGTGGGAGGTAATTTACATGGATTTCATCACAAATTTTCCAAGGACATCTAGACAACATGATTCCATCATGGTCATGATAGACAGGTTGACAAAGGTATCGCAATTCATTCCAGTGAGATATACTAATTTAGCTACTGATGTAGCACGGGTATTAATTATATATGTATTGATTTTGCATGGTGTTCCAAAGAATATTGTATCAAACAGGGATGCTAAGTTCACTTCCAAGTTTTGGAAGGAGTTGTTTGTAGGTTTGTGGACAAAGTTGGACTTCAACACATCTTATCATCTGCAGATAGATGGACAGATAGAGAGGATCAATAGGATATTGAAGGACATGTTGAGGATGTATGTGATGCATCAACAGAAGATATGGTAGGAGCACCTTTCATTGGTCGATTTTTATTACAACAATGGGTATTAGGAGTCACTAAGAATGAGTTAGTTTTAGGAAATCTACGGGCGAAGTTGTAATGCTCAAATTAGCCGGAGTGATCTAATGAACAAGGTGTTGATTGGACCAAAAATGTTGGCACATATGGAACAAGAAATATAGGTAGTGATGAAGAATCTAAAGGTAGCACAAGACAGACATAAAATTTATGTATATTAGAACAGGATGTTTCAGGAGTTTCAGGTTGGGGAATAGGTGTACTTCTGCATCAAGCGTAAGAAGAGCTCCTTGAGGATTGGATCATGTGCCAAGCTAGCATCATGTTTTTGTGGACCTTTGAAGCTACATGGGAGATGGTGGATCATATGCGGGCTATGTATCCTTTTGTATTAGTTGGTTGAGAAAATGTTTTTGGTATATGTTTTGGTGTGATGTTCTGGTTTATGTATATATGTATATGGATGTAAATACCTCCATAAAGCTCCAATAAGAGATATGAGTGTCATTTCATTATGCTTTTAATGTTTTGATGTTATCATGTTGGGTTTCTTTTCAGTAGGTTAATCATTGTAAATACTACAACGAGCTAATTTATAAAGCTCCATGGGAAATATGTTTTGTTTTCAATAGCCTTTTTGGTTGTAGGTGTCATTGAACACTAATGATGGTGTTCCCCCAAAGGAGAGGTTTTTGTAATAAACCTAGTAAAAAATTCATGTAATAAAGTTAATAAATGAAAAATAATAACCATGATCATGGGACATGTATTCCAAGTTGAATGGTGGGAAAAAAAATCCTAGTGTGGGAGTTCATTTAGTTTATTATGGCTAAGGAAATTGGAAAAGGCTTTGGAAATGCACGGGGCATTAATTGGCATTTTACTTATGAAAATAATGGAAATTAGGAGAAAAGGAAGGTGAAAGGTCATATGTTTCATGTGAGGATGAAAATCGAAGAAAATAGTGACCTCACTAATAAAAATTCTTCTGAGGATCAGTTGGTACCTTTTTTCAGTTCAGTTTTGGAGCTCTCTCTCTCTAATCTCTATGTATCACTCTTGGAAACTTAGAGCATTCTTGGAGAAATATATCATTGGATCAAGGAAATAAAAATGAAGGACTAGGAAGGAAAAGGGAAGCAAAGGTCAAGCAAATAAGAGAAGCATCAAGAAGATACAACGATATTATTTTCATGTATCAATTTTCATGCGTGATCTCCATTCTAGATTTGGCATGCATAGTACATGCATGTGTGTATTTGGTTCTATTGTTGTCATTGGAATGGGATTTTCCAGATGTGATAGTGCTCTTTAGCCTTTCATTTCCATTTCTGGATAGCCATGGTGCAATGGGTTCTCCTGTATTTGTTTGAGTTGGATTTTCGAATGGTTTCAAAACTGAGTGAGGTGGTCTCTAAAAGAAAAAACACATGGCCTAGGAATCCCTAGACCTGAGAAGGTTGGATTATGGTAAAACTATATTTTTTGTAACTCAGTAGGCCTAGGAATCCTTGACCGGTGAGTAGTGATATATACGAAAAGGCCTAGAGGTGTGTGTCCTCAATCGTGCCTAGGAATTCTCAATTAGTGAATGAAGGGAGATACGATAAAGCCTGGAGGGTGCAGTCCTGATTAGGCCTAGGAATTCTTGATTGGTGAATGGAGGGATATACGATAAAGCCTAGCGACTAGGAGGAAGGAAAATTCCTCACGGTGTATGATCTGAAATGATTGTATTATTTTTGTTGTGCGAAGTATCTTTCAGTTTTAAAAACATGTGCATAATCGGCTCATAAGTTTGCATAAGGATTAAGGATTTTTTCCACGATTTATAGATTATTTTAGTGAATTATAAGCATAAAAAAGCATAAATAACACTGAAAAATAGTGTAAAACAAAGAAATAAGTTACCACATGAAATCTACATAACGGGCATGATGAAGCAGTTCACCCCTCTTGGGATACATATGTTGGTCTAGCTCCCAATGGCTTTTCCATATTTTATTATGCTCAAAATTTTTCTATTACATGTATTTATAGTGCTCTAATGGCTATTTTCTCTGCACCAATGGCTTCAGAATGCTCCAATTAGTAAAAAATGAATCTTCATTCACTCTGGTAAAAAATTGGGCCTCCTACACTTTTGCCCAGTATCTCCTAGGAAAACTTCACTAAAAGTGGAGAACTCTAGTTAACTTGAGTTAATACTAGCTACTCACCAATTTAGGTGCTCATCTATATTCTTTGCTGACTTAGCGGCATAATAAATGTCACGGTTTGGGCGGTGGCCACATGCGCACCCCCAAAACCGTTAGTAACAAGACAGTTAGGTGGAACTCATGCCGAAACTTTAGTTAATAGTTGAATTGTAGTTTCATGGACTGCCAATTAGCGCTGACTGGTCGATTTTTTTTAACATTTAATATATGCCATGTGATATGCACCGGGATCGTTGGTGGGTTGGGACCGCCGACGGTTCCCAACTCCCATACGAAAATTCAATACATGATAATACAAACCCGACACCATAAGAGGTTAAGAAACTTGTGTAGTGCAGATGGTAAATGGTTATGCATACCCAGTGGGAGGTCAAGGGGTCGAGCCCTGTGGCCTCCAACAAAATTTTAACATGCAGTTTTAGGGTCACGTGGTGGCCTTAGGGTTGGCCACGTGGTAGCTTCTAATTGGATCCTCAAACCCGTACATAAAATTGAAACATAACACTTTTCCTTCAACGATTGGTCCTGGGAAAGGAATATTCTCTTTTGTTGATTGTACATCCAATTTTTTGATTGTGCATCTCAGTCAAACCTGGTCAAACTGTCATAATTTTACCTATTTGGCATTTCGATCAGAATGCAATATCTTCCTCATACGACATTGGTTTTTCAAACCATTCGCAACACCAAAATCAAGAAGACAAGATCTATGAAACCATCCTAGTTTCAACCCAATCCTATAGTTTTGATTTTTGAGAAAAATTTATGAACTCTTGATCATTCCTCCCCATTGGGAAGCTTTTGGACCCCAAAAGACTTGATTACCTATTTAGTAGATGAGGGTACATCTCCCTCACCTTTCCAACCTCCATCCATTTTTCCTTGCTTGGTTTAGTGCCTTTGAGCCCAACTCAAAGGTCTTCAACACTTCCTCTCTTTTATGCTCTTGTCCTCCTGTCAAAAATTGTAACTTCTTTGAGCTCATCTAGAAATTCTGGCAAGAAATGTTCAATAGAAGGTAGTTGAACATCACTTCCTTGATCATCGATGAAAGGTGGCTCATACAAGCGTAAGTTTTAAACATTAACAACTGAATACATTTTCATGTAAGAAGGAAAGTCAAGCTGGAATGCATTATTACCAACTTTTTTTATGACCTTGAAAGGACCATAGTGAATGGGTTTGAGCTTTTTACCTTCCCCTTGCATCCTTTCTTCACTAATGTGCAACCATACCTCTTCTCCCTCTTGAAACTTGTGATCAACCTGGTGTTTTTCATGCCTCTCTTTGTATTTCCTTTGAGTTTTCTCAGGCTCTTCTTGAACTTGTTGATGTATAATATGAATTTTCTCAATGAAATTTTGAGCCTTATCAATATCATTATGGCCATCAATTGCAACATCATTCCCAAAGATGAAGTCTAATGGAAATTTTGGAAAATACCCAAAGCATACTTTGAAAGGTGAGGTTTGTGTTGAATAGTGCTTTGCCTGGTTGTAAGTGTGTTGAATGTAATGCAGTTGTTCATCCCACAACTTAGGATGTTTGCTACAATATTCTCTCAATAGATACACAAATTTTATATTCACCACCTATGTTTGTCCATCTATTTGTGGATGAAAAGCAGTAATATTTTTCAATTTTGTGTCCATCATTCTCCATAGATTTGACCAAAAATTCCCAATGAACTCCGGGAGGGCAATCCAAAATGAATCCAAACATTTTGAAAATAAATTTCAGTAGTTTTTTCAGCAATAATGGTTTTCTTACATGGCATAAGTATACACATTTTACTAAATCTATCCACAACTACAAAAAGATAATCATGTTGCTTTCTTGAGATAGGTAGACCTCCAACAAAGTCCATGCAGATGCTCTCCCATGGCCTTGATGGTACCGATAGTGGTGTGCACAATCTAAGCTTCCTATTACTAGGCTTACTTGTTGCACACAGAGAACAACCTCTTATAAAACATGACACACTATCTATCATGTGAGGCCAATAACAATACCTCTATAGATGTGCCACTGTTTTTCTTACCACCAAGTGTCCATAAATAAGAGAAGAATAAGCTTCTATCATGACACTTAGCCTCTCTCCTTGTGGAATACATAGCTTGCCCAAATGAAACAGAAAATTGTTATGCATGTGACAATATTTTTCTTCAACTTGATTCCCTTCACTCAAACTAGCATACACATCTTGGAAATCAAGGTCATGTGCATATTGTTCTATGTAACTCTCATTTACAACAAAATCATTTTTGAGTAAAGTAGAAGCACTAATGATTGATCTCGAAATAATATCAGCAAATTTATTGAATATACCTTTTTTGTACCTTATAACCAAGTGAAATTGTTGAAGAAATCCCATCCACCTGAAATGTCTTGATTGTTGCAATTTTGTTTGTGACTGCAAGTACTGTAATGGTTGGTGATCGGTGTGTACAATAATCTCCTTAGACATCAAGTATTTTTTCCACTTCTTGACACTTTGTACCAATGCATATAGTTCTTTTTCATATGTAGGATAATTAGTCGCAGCACCATTAAAATTTTCTGAATGAAAAGCGATAGGTTGACCATGTTGCAAAAGTACTGCACCCATGGCATAATCACTAGCATCATTTTTTATCTCGAATGGTTGTCTCAAGTTTGGTAATGCAAGGAATAGAGATGAACTGATCTTTTCTTTTAAAGGTTTGAAATCTTGTTGTTGTTTTCCTCCCCATTGGAATCCTTTCTTCACACTTTTCATTGTGTGCATAGGAGTTGTGATGGAAGAAAAGTTAGCAATAAACTTCCTCCAATATTGAGTTGCACCTATGAAACTTCTTACCTCAGTAACTATTTTCGGTGTTGGTCAATTCAAAATGGCCTCCACTTTAGAAGGATCAATCCTCAATTCTCCTCCTCCTACAATATGTCCCAAATAGACCTAAGAAGTCTTTCCAAACTCACATTTTGACATCTTAAGAAACAATTTATCTTTCTTCAAAATATCAAGCACTCTATTCACATGCAAGACATGCTCTTCTCTTATTTTTCTAAAAATCAAAATGTCATCTAAGTACACAATAAAAAATTCATCAAGGAATGGTCACAAAACATTATCCAAAACTCGCATGAAAGTTTCCGGTGCATTACATAAACCAAACGGCATAACTAGCCACTCAAAGAGTCCTTGTTTGGTTTTGAATGTAGTTTTCCATATATCACTTTCTGTAATTCTTACTTGATGATATCCACTTCGTAAATCTAACTTAGTTAAAAATTTTTCTTCTTTCAGCTCATCAAGCAAATCATCTATTATTGGGAGTGGGTAACGATTTTTTACCATAATCTTGTTCAAAGCTCGAAAATATACACACATGCGGCAAGTCCCCTCGTTCTTTGGAATCAAGACTATGGGTGAACCACATGGAGAGGTGCTTGGCCTTATGATTCCTTTATCCAACATCTCTTTCATTTGCCTCTTTATTTTAGCATTCTCCATTATTGACATGCGATACATACCAATGTTTGGAAGTGGACAATCTTGTTGCAACTGAATCTCATGTTGAATTTCCCTTTTTATCCTATTGGCTCTTGAAATGTAACAACCCCAATTTAACATGAAATTAATTATATCACATCAACAATGAATAATCACCCAAAAACTATTTAACTAATCATCCTAGAATTTTTAGAAACATGAGCAAGACGACTTACCTGTAATGACGATATTCCTTACTTGAGACTCCAAATTTGCACACTATGTGAATCTTGTTGGCCACAACAAGGTTTTGGGGACAAATCTCCACCCAACCGTAGGCTCATCTGTATGTAATCCTTCCACAACTGGCCACCCCCGAGCCCTCAATCAACGTACTACTGCCAGGGTATCCTTTGCCTCCCCATACCTTTCTCTCCAGAGAATGGATGAAAGTATGAATGAATGATCTTTGGATCTTCCTCAATGTCTATTAAATAGAACAAACAATGGAATGGAACCACATGCACACATTCGATGTGTCAACATGCAACTTAAGTTTTTCTTAGTTTAGTGTTAGCTTACTTTTTGTTAGTTTTACTTAATTTAGTGTTCTCTTAGTTTAACTTTCTTTTTATTAGTTTCTTAGTTTAACTCTTTGTTAATTTATTTACTTTTGTTAATTAATTCTTTCTTTAACTTTACTTATTGTTTATTGTTTTAGCACTCTAATTTATTATTTACTATTTTATTTAGAACTCCAGTTATTGTTTAATGTTTTATTTTTTATTTATTTATTTACTTATTTATTAAATTATATTATATTATTTATATATTATTTATTATTTTATAATTATTATGGGACATTACATACTCCTCCTCTTCAAGGAACTTCATCCCGAAGTTAAGTATTAAATTATATTATATTATATTATTTATTATTTATTACTTCATGTGTGACCAACACCCTCTGCTAAACTAGTATAACCAGTAGGCATCGAAAGTTCTTCACAGCACCCGGGAAATCTCAAGGAATCTATGTCCTTTTTCCCAATTTAGGAACCAGGCATAAGCCTCCCCGATCTGTCCCTAGCCAAGGCTGGCCCCAAGGCTCCCACCCGAATCAGACCTCATCTGCCCCAAGGTAGGCATCTGGTCCCAGTACTCAATGACTCTGGGCATCTCGCAAGGCTGGCCCACTCCCTCCATAGCTCCTTAAGGTGCACAGCCCCAGGCATCGAAGTCTTACACCCACTTCTAGACTTCGGTGTTCCCATCCAATACCAGGCACTTGGCCTACAATATCAGGCCCTTGGCCTCCTCAAGATGGTCCCACAGCCCTTCAAGAGTTATCCATCAAGAGATATACAAGACAAAGGAACTACTAGCATATGTAGTGTTGATTGAGTTTGTCCCCAGCCCATATAGTGTTACTTATTCTCCCTCGTAGGTATGGGCTCCCACAAGATCATCAAATAAATCGGGCCTCTCGGCCTATTTGTAGAGTTCATGTCAGTCACCACATCTCAACATGCATTCAATGCATTAGTTATAATCATAAAATCATAAAAAATAATCCACATGCCAACTCTTGCATGCCATCATGATAACATAACATCATTGTTAATCACAACATTATCAATAGTAAAGAATGACATGCTCATGTATGTCATAAAATTTGCTTGCAATTACCACATGCTTCACCTTAGGAAATACCATCATAATTTATAACGTCAACATATTTGCATCAAATATATATCATGAAATTACATAATAAACTAACCACATGTCAATATAACCTCATATTATAACATCATAATTCCTATGCCACGTTATGCATATCATATCCATCATGAGCATATAACATCATTATCATAACAAAACACATGTTCATCGTTCTCCTCATATCCTCTCAATACTTATAAAATATAGAACAATAATGCATTATAAGCATTTGTATCATGATTCATCAGAAATCAATTTCATTTGCTTGTATAAACATTGAATACCTACAATGAACTAAGATTATTCAACATCCTTCTACAATCTATGTTATCTCATCAAAACTTTTAGTGCATATTTTCATCAAGATACCAACTACTTTTCAATAATCATTTCTTGTTCTTTCTATTAGGAAGTTGACCATTTACATCATTATACTCATCTAAGTACATCTTTAAATTTTAAAAAAAAAACTCATTATCTTGGGCCTTAATCTCTCATCATATATTCTTCCTTCTCCAAGGAAAATTTAGTGAAATTAATTGTTAATATTGTTAAGATATCATTTAAATCATCCATATCAAAGTAAAATTCCTTGATTACTATACATATTCCGTTCATCCAATGGCACCCATACATGAGTTCATCCTTATTTAAGTCTTATGTTACGCTTAATCCACCTGCATGAGGGCTTGTTGTCCCTTGGTGATTTATCCATCATTAAATAATTGTCATTTTTCATCTTTAAAAAGTTTTTCTTATCTCATCAAGTCCCCATTTGATCTCTTTTATCATAGATTCACTCATCTTAAAGTTGGACTAGGGATTCTTCCACCTTAATTTTCACTTATTAAATCTTAAGTTTAGAATTTTAAATGCATGGAACTACTACCACCATTTTCATTCATGAATGATTTGGTATGCCCCATGTGTTTGGCAATAACTTCTTTCAATACTACTGACACACGCTAGTAAGTTGTTTTATATGAAGTAACACTAGATCATCAATCCACTCATTATATCTTTAAGAGATTTTTCTTCTTGATGGAATCACCCCTTCACTTCCTCATATTGAATATTCATAGATACAATTTATTTTTCCATTGGTCTAATTTACCTAATATTCCATGTCTACTAGCTTCAACAATGAAAAATTCTACACGTTGTTCAATTTTAAAAAAATATTATCAAATTGGCTTTAATTTCTCACCTCGAGTCATTGTGATTTCTTTTCCTCCTCTCTTAAATGCATAACATTGATACACTTTGGAAATGTTGTTACTATTCCCCAACTTGGGTAATACCCTATAAATAAATTTAATAAGGTGGCTATCACATGTAATCCACTTATCGTTCCCTGTTTTAATTCATTAAACTAATATAATTGCCTAATCCTACATCTTGATTTCCATAATTCATGCATGTAGTTAGTCACCTATGGAAAACTTTATAATGTGGCTCTTGCATTAAAAGGAAAAACTATTATAGATGTTGTCATGCCCACACCTTATCTCCCTTAATTGATCAATTTTATTATGGATTTAATTATTTAATCTAGGTTATCATACTTTCCAAGTTCCTTCAAAATGACCTTCATTATTACCATAATTATTCACTTGATTAGTTGGTTGCCAATATTTTCTTCCTTGTTTGCATCATCCTTAAATATACCTTATAGTGATTCTCATCATGTTCTCGTATGGAGATGATTCTATGATTCCACAACCATTTGCCACTGAATTGTTCATTCAAGGGATACCTTTAGAGTACAAAGTTATGATTATTCCAAAATATTCCATTATGTTCTAAAATAGGCTACTCCTTCTTATTGATTTCTTACCCTTGTAATACTTATATTCAACCACCTTAAGTATATATCTAACACCCCCTTTTTTTTTTGGTTGACATAGTTCTTTATTACCATTCTTCCCTCTTAGGAAGAAACATCCTCGAAGCAAGATAGCCAATGGGCATTAATGATCTCAACCACCATAAGTAAACTATCCTCTAAATTCATGTTATCATAATCTTAGTCATTCAATCATCTAAAAACTATTAAGTCATCATCACTACATGACTCATCTTGATTTGATCTCAATGTTTTATGCTTGTAGTTCCTCTTTCTAATATATGGGAGAACCCAACACACTAATTGATATGGATATTCTTCCCAATCAGTGCTTATCCTATGATCATAACCCTCATGAGTTGTATTGATTACATACTTCATTCATGCAAGATATTAAACCAATGGACCATAAATTTCATCCACCAATCTCAATAGGTCACCCAAAATTCACCAAGAACAATCTCATTCTTAAACACTAGCTCATTGTTGCACATGTCACCACAACATTAATTTCTCTTTAGTTAATCCCAAATAGATGTAATATTTCTCTTCACCACTAGAATCATTTCATAGCCCTTGTACAACTACAAAACCTCTATAATTCAATCTCAACAATTTTAGAGCTGAGGGACCAATTGATCTTCATCCATGGATATTCTTCATATCCCATTGTCAAGTTGTGTCAATAGATAAATTTATCAAGTTGTGCCATTTTCAAGTAATATAGGACTAGATAAAATCTTGTGTCAATTACAGTATTGATTTCATAATTAATCTCCTCATATCAACATTAATTTATTTCATAGTTGAATCTTCATTACCCATACAATAATATTAATATTATCTCGTATCCTATTAAAACCCTGAAATCCTCATTTTATCTTTCATATACACATTCAAAAAGAAATATCAATCAATGATAATATTTAATTCTTTTTATTTAAATAAAGTATAATTCAAACTTAGACAAAGTGCTCTAGTTTAAGCCCTAAAAATCATGAAAAAATTTCGGTAAGATTTTAAGAAACCTGGCAAGAATATTTATAAATCTAGGTTATATTTTAGGTGCTATAAATGTTATATATTTTTATATATTTACATATCATATATATCTAAATATTTCTTACTCCCTAATCCAATATATATTTAGTTTTAATAAGTCATAAGTATATTTATTCCCTAATACAATATATATTACTGTATATTTAATTTTAATAAGTGATAAGTTTCAAAAATGTTTATTTTATATAATAATATCTATGAAATTTTGTATTAGTAAAATATAATACTCATTTTTATTTTCTAAAAATTATCCAAAAAAAGCAGATTATTTTGTTAGTGTTAATTATCACCACTAAATCAATCTATCATATCGTTGGGATCAATGAATGAATTTAATAATATGTAAAACCTATTACATTCATTTTCACTAAATTAAATTAAATAGTCTATTTGAATTTAAATTAATAGAAATTAAATTAATGAAAAACTAAATATAATTATCACCACAAATATACCGTTTTCCAATCAATAAAGGAATTTAATAATATATAAAACCTATTACATTCATTTTTCACTAAATTAAATTAAATAGTCTATTTGAAATTAAATTAATGAAACTTAAAAAAATAAAAATTATTTAAATATAACTTCTACTCCTAAGTTTTTATGTTACATGCACGTTGAGTTTGGCCTTGTAATTTTTATTTAAAATCATACTATACTTTGACTTGTAGTTTTTATTTAAAATGATACTATACTTTGAAAATGTTACGCATATGTAACCTCATGCATTATACTATGCAACAATAGATACATATCTACGTTACCGTAACTTTTCTCGCGGGTACTGTAGAGTCACGTATCTTCAACCACCCTTTTATTTTTCACCGAATATGCAGAAGCCCATAGGAAATAAGAAGCCTTTTCGTTATTTCAACGAATGGGAAGGGGCTCGTCTAAGGTTCGATCTGCGACGGGCCAAACGCTGATAGTAAAGCCATAAAAATAATACAAGCCTATCTCAACTCTTTTTATTTATTTTTTATTTTCTTACTGAATCTTCCGTAGCTGAGCAACCCAAATTATTAATACCACATGGCAGGGCACAAGTTCGATCAACAGCCGCAACAATGGAACGCAAGCAAAAGGTGGTACTCGATAGAACCCCCAAACTTTATAGATTTTAATTAAAATCGAATTACTAATAGGTCTCAAGGTTGAAATCTTGCTTTGATACCATATGTAACAACCCCGATTTAACATGCAATTAATTATATCACATGAACAATGAATAATCACCCAAAAACTGTTTAACTAATCATCCTAGAATTTTCAGAAACATGAACAAGATGACTTACATGTAATGACGATATTCCTTACTTGAGACTCCAAAGTTACACGCTATGTGAATCATGTTGGCCGCAACAAGATTTTGGGGAACTCTCCACCCAACCGTAGGCTCAGCTATATGTAATCCTTCCACAACTGGCCACCCCCGAGCCCTCAATCAACGTACTACTGTCAGGGTATCCTTTGCCTCCCCATACCTTTCTCTCCAGAGAATTGACGAAAGTATGAATGAATGATCTTTGAATCTTCCTCAATGTCTATTAAATAGACCAAACAATGGAATGGGAACCACATGCACACATTCTCTATGTCAACATACAACTTAAGTTTTTCTTAATTTAGTGTTATCTTACTTTTTGTTAGTTTTACTTAACTCAGTGTTCTCTTAGTTTAACTTTCTTTCTATTAGTTTCTTAGTTTAACTCTTTGTTAATTTATTTACTTTTGTTAATTAATTCTTTCTTTAACTTTACTTATTGATTATTGTTTTAGGACTTCAATTTATTATTTACTATTTTATTTAGAACTCCAGTTATTGTTTAATATTTTATTTATTATTCTCTTAGCTATTTATTTATTTACTTATTTATTAAATTATATTATATTATTTATATATTATTTATTATTTTATAATTATTATGGGACATTACATGAAACATCTCATGATTCTCATTAAACACATCATATAAATTTGATTTCAACTTAGGATCAAATCCCTCAAAAGATTCATGATTAATATCAGCTTTAGACTTAATCATAAGAAGAAGAAAAAAATTACTTGAATTTACCAGCCTTTTTACCTGTCCATCATTTACCAAAGCAAGGTTTGTCTTCTTGCGATGTGCTCCAACAATGAACTCCTTGCCATATTTGAATAAATGATACTTGTTCTCATGGAGATAGAAGATCTCTTTCCTTTCATACAAGTAAGGACTCCCTAATACAGTACCAGTTATTTCAAGCAGAACCACATCTAATTCAACTGTGTCAACAAAGCTTACAGTGATTGAAAACCTCAATATACATTTCTTTAAATCCTGTAGATTTGCATCCTTACAAATCCAATCCAATGGATATGGTTTTGGATGTGGTATGGTCTCAAGGCTAATTTTCTTGACCAAATCTTCAGATATTAAGTTTGCTTGTGACCCACTGTCAAACAGTGTGTCATTCTTGGTATGCTTGGGTATGACCCCCACATGAAACAGTTCTATTCATTCTTCTTCATTTTGAGTGTTTATGTGACATTTTGATGTACTGATACTAGGTTTAGTTTCATTTTTTTTCCCTTCATGTTCTTCAATTCCATGGTTGTGATTTTAGTTTCATCACCTGAATCAAATCCTAAATCATGTTGAGTTGTAGCGGCAGTTTTATGTTTCCCTTTGTTATTGGGTTTCTTTGGCCTCAATTCAGGATGTAATTTCTAGCAATGAGTTTCATCATGGCCTTCCTTTGAAAAATGTTTACAAGTCACTTTTTCTCCCTCTTTCTTAACAGATGAATTCTTTTTTTTTTTACCTTTTGAGGTCGTTTCCTTGGCTTTATCCTTAAAAAATTTCTTCCTACCCTCTTCATAAATGTTCTTCCCTCTAGATTCTAGATGTGTCTTGAACACAAACTTCATCTAGACTGGTGGGGTTAAGCATGAGAATAATATGTTTTAGGTAGCTATGTAAGCCTCCTATGTACTTTAGAAAAGTGTCTCGGCTCTGCAAATCCACCCCTAATAAGTGAGCTCTTCTCATAAATTCTTGGGTGTATTCTTGCACATTTTGTCCCTTTAATTGCCTAAAGTTCTGCCAATTCATGAAGGCTTTCTGCATATGAGCTAATGGATAAAATTTTTGTTTAAAAACAATAATAAAATCTGACCATAATAGAATAATATTACCATGTTTCTTGATCTCCTCCTTTGTCTTGGATTCCCACCAACAAGAGTTTCATCTTCCATTCTCAAAGAAGTTAATTGAATTTTTGTATCATCATCTTGAAGGCTCTGTATTCCCAAATAAACCTCCAATTTTCGAATCCAATTATCTAGCTTTTATACATTTACTTCACCATTAAACATTGGAAATTCGAACTTCACATCAAGTTTTAATAAAGGAGATTTACCAGTGCTATTGGACTTGTGTGGCTGATGTACTGAAGAAGAGGTATAAGATGATGATGATGATGAGGGTGAATATGATGGCTCTCCATTGCCTCTATTTCCTCCATTTCCCTTCTTTGACTTATCTTAATCATGTTGACCTCCTGAAGATTTTTATCCTTCATTTTGAAGTTTAGATCCTTCTCGTTCCAGTCTCTCATTCCTTTCTTGATAAAGGATTCTAACCATCTCAGTCATGTCAAGAAATGCTTTCCTAAACACTCTTTCTTCCTCCTTAGGTTCAACTTCTTCATGAATTTCTCCTTCCTCATGAGGCATGCTTAATGGAGCTTATGCTTCTTTAGGAGGTGAACTAGGTGGTGGAGATTGTGGAAATATCTCTCCTCTTCTTTGGCTCATTTTGAGACCCTTTTTCTTCCACCATTTTTCCTTCTCCTCTTTTGAGCTTGAGCCTTGTAAGCATCTAAAACTTCCAAACATTTAAACAATTCTTTGCACTAAACAACACCAGAGAATAAACTCTAGCTCTGAAACCAATATGATCTGAAATTACTGTATTAGTTTTGTTGTGCTAAGTGTCTTTAAGTTTTAAAAACATGTGCATAATTGGCTCATAAGTTTGCATAAGGATTAAGGAGTTTTTCCATGATTTGTATATGAATTTTAGTGAATTAGAAGCATAAAACAAGCATAAATAACACTAAAAAGTAGTGTAAAACAGAGAAATAAGTCACCACATGAAATCTAGATAGCAGGCATGATGAAGAAGCTCACCACTCCTGGGCTACATCTGCTGGTCCAACTCCCAATGGCTTTTCCATCTTTCATTATGCTCAAAATTTGTCTATTACATGTAGTTACAATGCTCTAAATGGTTGTTTTCTCTACACCAATGGCTCAATAATTCTCCTATTAGTTAAAAATGACTCTTCATTCACTCAGAATGGTAGAAAATTGAGCCTCCTACACTTTTTCCCATTACCTCCGAGGAAAACTCCACTAAAAGTGGAGAACTCCAGCTAACTGGAGTTAAAACTGGCTACCCACCAATTTAGGTGCACCTTTATCTTCTCCGCTGACTTAGCCACGTAATAAATGTCACGGTTTGGGTGGTGGCCACATGTGCACCCCCAAAACCATTAGTTACAAGACGATTAGGCAGAACTCATGCCGAAACTTTATTTAACGATTGAACTGCGGTTTGATGAACTATCAGTTAGTGTTGACTACGCAGGCTTTGTTAACATTTAATATATGCCATGTAATATACACCGGGACCGCTTGCGGGTTGGGACCATCAGTTGTTCCCAAACCCCATATGAAAATTCAATACACGATAATACAAACCCAACACCATAAGAGGTTAAGAAACTTGTGTAGCATGGATAGTAAACAATTATGCGTGCCTCGCGGGAGCTCAGGGGGTCGAGCCCTGTTGCCCCCAACAAAATTTTAACATGAAGTTTCAGGGCCACGTGGTGGCCTCAAGGCTAGCCATGTGACAGCTTCTAATTGGATCCTCGAACCAGTACATCAAATAGAAACCTAACACTTGTCCTCCAACGATTGGGCCTAGAAAAGGAATATTCTCGTTTTCTCACTGTACATCAACTTTTCTGACTGTGCATCCCAATCAAACATGGTCAAAATGTTGTAATTTTACTTGTTTGGCATTTCGATCAGAACGCAATATCTTCCTCATATGATATTGGTTTTTTGAATCGTTCACAATACTGGAGTCAGGAAGAAAATATCTACGCAACCATTCTAGTTTCAACCCAATCTTGTAATTTTGAATTTTGAGCAAAAATTTATGAACTTCTTATCAGTGTAGGTGGAGAAATCTAGTGGCATCCATGCTTTTTTAGGGCTTAGTGATCCGGTGTGGATTGCGGTAAAGCTTGAAGAAACCTTATTTTGTTGATTTTGAGTCCCACATTCATGCTTGGAATATGGCACGGGGATGATTGGATGAAAGAAATGTTTGGTTCAACCCAATCTATGGTTAGGTGATTCATGAAAGTCCCAAAATTGGTTGGCATATGCATTCATTAATAAGAGTTCGTTCTCCTAGGTATTTCATTTGTAAATGTATTGGCTCATGTGTGGTTTTTATGGTTGTTATATCCTTATTATTTTTGTTAGTTATATGTTGGTTATGAGTAGGTTTTATGACAGACTTGATGTATAACTCTCATCATGTTTTGATTAGTAAATGAATGTATAATGTGTATATGAACTTATATATGATAATGTACTTATTGTGATAAGGCATCAATGTTTCCTTATGAAACTCAAATAAGTATGAGACCCGTATGCTCATATTTGTTGTTATGACCTGTAGATTACATATTGTGACATGTTTGACGAAATGTCTTCCATGGCTAGTAGGGGTCAAATTAATTACTTGCACTATTTATTGCATTAGTATCTTTGTTTCATTTCTATTATTCAAATCTAAAGTTTTCATGAATTTCTGGGTAGTGGCGTGAGACCTTGCCTTAAAAAAGTGGCTCAAAATATGTGGTTGTTGGCACAAATCTACCTGGAAAATTCCATAGTCCCTGGCATGCCTTGTTGTGGGAGTGACTGGAAGGCCTCAGTCACATGCATGGCTTCATGGGTGTCGCTGAGGGTCCATATTAGTTAACTTCCAAGTTGTCTCCGGGGTTTTCCACCTGGAAGGGTTGGTTGGCTCCTAAAGGTTCTATAGCATGTGTGAAAGGTCAGTTTGGTTTCATTATGTCAGTTCGACTTCCTTAATTGTACATGGGGAGTTGAATTACATCATAGTAGACTTGCATCACATGTTTACCCTAGTGGATTGGGTAGCTTGGGTAAATGTGGGAGGATGGTGTTACATTTCCCTCAATTTTACTCTCTTGCAAACCTATGACCTTTCATCTCCATTTTATCCTAATTTCCTTCAATTCATAAATAAAATGTCAATTAATTCCTCTTTTCATTTCCAAATCCACTTCCAATTTCCTTAGCCATAATAAACCAAAATGAATAGTCACTAGGGTGTTTTTCGCAACATTTAGCTTGGAATACGTGTCCCATGGACTTGGTCTTATTTTTTCTTTATTAACTTTATTAAATGAAATTTTAACTTGGGGTTGTTACAGAATGTGCCCTCTAAGGTAAAAAGGGTGTCAAGACGTAAATGCTAATGAATGTATGGCATGATCTTGCAGAAACTTTATGGTCAAAAGTGGCTTATACAAGATTCAAATGAAGTCATATTAAAGCCAAAATGGGTGCAAGTCACCAATATGCAATGCAATAGTACAAATCAATGCATAGGATAATATAGGGTATAAATTCAGAACAAGAGCAAGGAAAAAGAATGAGACTTCAACGTAATGTCATGATGGGACTAAAGAGGACTCTTGAGCCTAAGAAATAAACTCCAGCATGAGTTCCAAGTGAAAACAAGGTACTATTTAGGGTACCCATGATAAGGTAGGCTCTACCACACAATTTATGACACCTATAAGTAGTGGGAAGGTTTTGTGTCACAGCTTAGTGGGGTCTATCCTAACGCCGAAACGAAAAAGGAAACAGATAATGCATAATGGAGGTGATAAACCTAACCTATGTGCCAGTTTCAAGAACCAATACCTATCAGAGTGGATCAACTATGAAAATACCCAAAGGAGAAGTATTCAAAGTTTTTAAAACATAATTAGGAAAACTACTCAAGAAGTTAATACATCCCTTATATAAAATTTAGATAAAAGATTGTGTTATCAAATACAAAACTTGAAAGTATGTAACTGATATGTACAATATGGTATGGGAAACCATGGAGTCTCGTAGCTTATGCATAATAGTTCTTCAAGACAAGCACCTTGCTATACTTAGGCCAAGGATTCCTTTGGGAGCTAAAACTCATGGCTTCAAGTAGCTCCTCTTATGAAGGAAACTCGGCATCCAAGAAATCATGAGAACTAAAAGAATCTAAAGGGGGAAGTAAGGGGTCCCATGCCCCCATTGGAGAAATCAGTTTATCAACTGCTGGGATCAAGTCCTAAGAAGGTAAATAAAAGTTCAAAGGACCATTCTCAAAATCAATTGAGCATTTAGGATATAATTCTACATAGTTCACTCGTGGTGGGGGAAAGTATACTTGAACACTTGGAACATACCAAGGGGTATTCGAAAATAAGTTCAAATTAGGATGGTGATTCTCAGATGCAATATTATCAACAGTGACAATACTTTTATTGTAAGTAAAATAAATCACTTGAAAGAGTGAATACACCACAAAATTTATAGCATATATATAATCATGCCTAAGGGGCATATTAAAGTATTGTAATGTTCCTACTTAGCCTTAGCTAAGAGGAGACATTCAATTTTGATTTAATTTATGTTTGATGAATAAATGAATAAAGGAGGACATGTAAAACTCCTAATAAATCAATGCCCATATGAAAAAATACAAATCTGGGCTATGTAAATAATCAATTGCAGGTGTGAAAGAGGTTTGAGACAAAGACTGGGTCCACCTTGACCAAATTAATTGCGCTGTCTAGGTTCAATGCATCTCCAAGAGGGACTGCGCAGTTCTAGAAGGGAGCCCCTAATGTGAAGAGGGGTAACTCATCAAAGTGGTTTAGGGTTTGCAAGGGCCTTCTCATGTTATAAAATAAGGAGGAGAGCAACATGAAGAGGTTGTTGATAGATCATATTTCTGAAGTATTTGTCTCCTTAGACAAATACCATTCTCTGCTGCTTAGTGGAGGATTGTGATTGGAATTCTTGTTTATGGGTTTCATCTCTTCCCTTGAGGATCATTGGAGGATTTCTTTGCTGAATTTGGCCACTATCTTGTTTGAGACCAAGATCTATCTTTCATGAGCAGTGCTGGCCCATTGAGGGTTTTGTAGCTGCTATCTTTTGTAGCAAGTGGTGTTCTAGATCTGCTTAAATCTAGCTATTTTTGAGAGGCTTTCTCTGTTGGAGTGTGTTCTTCAGCCTCCAAAGAGATAGCTAATCCATATTTTGTATCAGATATGTAATTTCATTCCAGTTATTCAATCTCCTTCACCCTCTGCGTAGTTTCTGCTCAATACTACGTTATTTTGTGAGAGGGCTTGCTTATTTCAGTTTACTATCAGTTTGGAGGAAGATCTCTTGGTGTTAGGCTTGCCTTCCCTTGGTGATCCATGGATTGGTTGTTGATCCATGTCTCTATATATCTTATCCATTTCAGTAATAAAATTTATCTTCAGAAATTTTTGGGCTTTCTGCAGCACTGTAAATTGTAATTCAGATCTACTGCTTATTATGCAATATTTTGATGTAATTCCAATTTGATCTTGTTCTTCAAGTCTTGTAGTTTCCAGATCTTTATTAGATCTGATGTTTCATCCATGTATATGACAGAGATATGAAATGTAATTTACAACAGCTGAACCATCTGAAAAATAACGCTGTCTATGTATTTATGTAGTTTATTCCTAGTTGCAACTCTAATTTCTGAAGGGATTTTGCCCTAGTTTCTTTTGTAATCTGCTGTAGAAGCTATAAGCTCAAATATAAGTCTGATTTAATATTAAATCTCTGAAGTATCAGATCTTTGACTGTCCTCCTTTGAGCTTCAGTCAAAACTGCGCAATTCCAGTTGCTGGGGTTTTGTGTTTTAGTGGTTTCTCTCCTTGGCTGATTTCTAGCTAGTCTTCATTTTGGGAGATCTGTTTAATGTGCTTAAACTCATTTTTTTCAGCTAAAAATTTTTATATAAGTCACATACAGCCTAAATGAGCAGATCCCAGCCCTGATCTACATTATTCTTGCTCATATTTTTTTATACGACGTTTTCATTGAAGACCTTGTTGAGATTCCTCAAAGGGATTATTCCAAGTTCTATAGGCAGAGTCTACAGTTGGCCAGGAAGCCTCTGGTTCTCAATATATTCTCAAAGGTGACATAACCAGTAAATTCCTCTGTATTCCATCTCTAACATAGAATCTTGATAATCTCCAAAAAGGAATATTACAGTGGTATCGGAGCTCCACTCTTGGCACAGCCTGTGCTAGCATTGGAGCCTTAGTCATGCTACATTCCAAAGATGAAGATCCTCTTTCTAAGAGGGAGAGGAGATACCAGAATAGAAGTCATAGAAAGTATGACTACACTATTGTTGACCTTGAAAAGGGTCAAGACAAGGGGAAAGCCCCTGAATTGAATGATAAATATAAGGAGGCAGAAGAGTTTGCAAAAACTCTCTTGGAAGCTATGCAATATCTGTCCAAGGAGATAAAGGAGATGAGGATAGATCGAATGAGGGATTCCCTTGGAAGACTCCACCAAGGAGAAAGTTCTGAAATGTCTCAGTATGGAACTGGACAGCCTGTGAGCTTGCCACAAGTTCCACAGATCTCACAACGCTCTACAATGCCCACCTTTTTGGCTGTAGAGAATGAAGGGCTTCAAGAGCTAACCTCTTTGGAAGGATACTTTGCATAATATGATTCAAAAAGTCAAATTTTCAAGGATAAATTGAGCTTTCAAGACTTTTGCCATCTCAAGGACCAGAGGAGGCCATTGCAGTAGTATAGAGATGGAGGCTTCCTTCATGGGAGGCACCACACCATGGCCTGATTCTTCTTGCCTAATTTTGATGGATCACCCTCTTTTTTAGCTAAAGCATGGGTGGAAAAGTTGGACATCTATTTCCAACTGAATAAAGTGCCCAAAGCAGAAGCCATAAAGATTTTTGCGCTACATTTTGATGGAGAAGCCCACAATTGGTGGTTTCATGGACTTTATACATTGGGGCACAGCAATGTGTCCACTTATGCTGAGTTCACTAGGAGACTAGTGGAAATATTTGATCAGAAGGATCTAGAGGCCCCTTTCATAAGCTTGGAAAATCTTAAGCAGACAGGAGATGCTGAAGCCTATATCTCTAAATTCTTGAGGATGTCTGTAATGGTTCTTGATCTTTGAGTTGCAAGGAGAGTCTATATGTTCATAGATGGCTTGGAAGAAACTTTTCATGGGCTGGTCAAATCTACCAAACCCACCACTCTGCATGATGCCAATTAAAGAACAAGAGATCTCCAAGATGCCTTGCCAATAGCAAAGGAAACCTTCCCAAGAAAAGCCACTCACTCTTCTAAAGGGAAGGAAGGGAAAGTTGCTCCACACAAGGAGAGTTCATAGAAAAAGCTTCTTGACAATGATCTCCGGAGGGAGTTGAGGAAGAAGAAATTATGTTTCACTTGTCAAGAGCCATGGGTACCAAGACATAGATGTGCTACTGGAAGAGCACATTATATTGAAGTCTTCTCTGATTGTGAGGAGGAGGAAGGCAATGATGGACCTAGGAGAGATCACAGCATGGGTGATGATGAGGAGGAGGATCCAACATCATCCAGAGAAGAAGAGGGAGAATTTTCTCCAACAAGTGGGACTCTTGCTTCCTTGAGAGGAGTGCCCAAGTATTTGACTCTTAGAGTGCAGGGTTCAGTTATAACCCAAAGAGCATCTATTCTTATTGACAGTGGGGCAACACACAACTTTATTGATGTTCACTTTGTTCAAAGGAGAGGGATCCCTACTGATACTTTTGATGGGCTCTCCGTTTTGGTTCCGGGAGATAGAACTATGCAGTGAATGCAGTATATTCCATCACTTTCTGTGACTATGGGGACCTACACCTTGGAGTATCACTTCTTTGTAGTAGACATACTAGACACCAACATCATCTTGGGTTTCCAGTGGTTGATTACTTTGGGAAAAGTCACCACTGATTGGAAGGCCTTGCAGATGGAATGGGTGGATTTGAAGAGTGGGAAACAACAACTCATTCAAGGCATGCACACCTACCCTTCACTTGATGTCTCTACCCACACAACAAACATGGAATTGCACAGTGAGGGAAAGGATCTCATAGTTCCTTCTCTCATGTTCATGAGATTACTATAAGGGACATTACTACATCATGGCAAGGCACTTTGGGTGCCATTAGATTTTGTGGGGGAAGCTTCACCAAGTGCTGAAACAATGGAAGAAAGAGTCACAGCACTGTGGGATGAAGCAAGGGGGAGGATCAGCCTTCCCACAAACAATTTTGACATGCATTATGCCAAAGAAACAAACAGCAACAAGGCAAGCACCACCATAGATGCATCAACAATGTTGTCCTTATTGAGAAGTGTAGATCCATATTGGAGATCTCAACTCCTTGTGGAGTACTCCAAAGATCTGCACACCGAGATGATCTTAGATGGCATAAAGCAAGGAGGAGGCTATTTGGTCCATGAAGGGTTCATCTATCATCTTGGTAAGGTATTATTGCCTCAAGCCTCCAAGCTTAAGCAAGAAATACTACTAAGAGCACACAAGGAGTTCCTTTCCAGCTACATGCAGTCAGCAAAAATCTACTCCCTCATCTTGAAGAGTTTTGATTGGGAGGGTATAGAGGAAGAACTACATCAGCATTATGATTGGGAGGAACTATATCAGAACTTACAAGAGTGAAATAGTGATGTGGAGATGGGGCAGCCAAGGGATCCTATTCAGGATACATTTTAGCCATCTCCTTCTTCTCTCAAAAGAGGAGAAAAGCCCATGCCTAACTCTATGTGTCTAGGAGACTTGTATGGTAAGAAAAATGATCTTGTGGAGCAAGTCTATTTTTCTGATTTTGCATATTCTCTTACCATATGTATGCAAGCCATGGCTCCTACGAGGAGTAATATTACATGCAGATCTCATGACAAATATGGGGCCAATAAAAATTCCAAAGTTGGTCACTCCCCTAAGGTGCAAGGGGAGATTGTTTATCATGATGGGTGCTTCCCAAAGGCACCTAATGAGGGTTTCACTTTCAGCCATGTTAGAGTGACCCATGTAGAAAATATGTGGTGGGAGTACCACCTATCACATTTATATCTACTCAAAAGAAGGAGTGTACTGCGTTGGTACTTTATGTGGGATTGTGACCCACCTTCTCATGTGCAAATTTCAGTTTTCCTTTATGTGATTTTTCTACCATACATAGATGACATATTGGTCTTTTTTATGGGTATGTATGGGCAAAGAGTAATTAGTGTACATGTACCACATGGAATGAAGCTTTATCCTATACTTCATGATACATGTTTCAGATGTGACATAGGCTCACCCATGTTTATTTCTATTGAGTTTTACACTTTAGAAGGGGCAGACTATGCACCTATCATGTTAGGATTAGAGTAGCAGTTTTTGATGTATTTCCTTGGTGAACACATACTCAATGATGAAAAATTGATTCTTTATGGTGTCATCAATGAAGAAAGAGAAGAAATACAGCTCTTACCCTACCAGTTGCTTGAGGACAAGCAACATTTTGAGGGGGAGGACTGTAATGTTCCTACTTAGCCTTAGCTAAGAGGAGACATTAAATTTTGATTTAATTTATGTTTTATGAATAAAGGATGACATGTGAAACTCCTAATAAATCAATGCCCATGTGAACAAATACAAATCTGGGCTATGTAAATAATCACTTGCAGGTGTGAAAGAGGTTTGAGCCAAAGACTGGGTCCACCTTCACCAAATCAACTGCGTTGTCTAGGTTCAATGCATCTCCAAGAGGGACTGCGCAGTTCTAGAAGGGAGACCCTAATGTGAAGAGGGGTAACTCATCAAAGTGGTTTAGGGTTTGTAAGGGCCTTCTCATGTTATAAAAGAAGGAGGAGAGCAACATGAAGAGGTTGTTGATAGATCATATTTCTGAAGTATTTGTCTGCTTAGACAAATACCATTCTCTACTGCTTAGTGGAGGATTGTGATTGGAATTCCTGTTTAGGGGTTTCATCTCTTCCCTTGAGGATCATTGGAGGAGTTCTTTGCTGAAGTTGGCCACTATCTGTTTTGAGACCAAGCTCTATCTTTCATGAGTAGCGCTGGCCCATTGAGGGTTTTGCAGCTGCTATCTTTTGTAGTAAGTGGTGTTCTAGATCTTCTTAGATCTAGCTGGTTTTGAGAGGCTTTCTCTATTTTAGTGTGTTCTTAAGCCTCCAAAGAGATAGCTGATCCATATTTTGTATTAGATCTGTAATTTCATTCCATTTATTCATTCTCCTTCACCCTCTACACAGTTTCTGCTCAATACTGTGTTATTTTGTGAGAAGACTTGCTTATTTCAGTTTACTATCAGTTTGGAAGAAGATCTCTTGGTGTTAGGATTTCCTTCCCTTAGTGATCCGTGGATTGGGTTGTTGATCCATGTCTCTATAGATCTAATCTATTTCAGTAATAAAAGTTGTCTTCAGAAATTCCTGGGTTTTCTGCAGCACTATAAATTGTAATTCAGATCTATAGCTTATTATGCAATATGTTGATGTAATTCCAATTGGATCTTGTTCTTCAAGTCTTGTAGTTTCCATATCTGTATTAGATCTGATGTTTCATCCACCTATATGAAAGAGATATGAAATTTAATGTACAACAACTAAACCATCTGAAAAATAACGCTGTGTATGTATTTCTGTAGTTTATTCCTGGTTGTAGCTCTAAATTCTGAAAGGATTTTTCCCTAGTTTATTTTGTAATATGTTGTAGAAGCTATAAGCTCAAATATAATTCTGATTTACTATTATATCTCTGAAGCGTCAGATCTTTGGCTGTCCTCCTTTGAGCTTCAGTCAAAACTTCGCAATTCTAGTTGCTGGGGTTTTGTGTTTCAGTGGTCTCTCTCATTAGCTGATTTCTAGCTAGTCTTCATTTTGGGAGATCTAATTAATGTGCTTAAACTCATTTATTTCAGCTAAAAATTATGTATATAATTCACATGCATCCTAAATGAGGGGATCCCAGCCCTGATCTGCATTATTCTTGCTCAGATTTGTTTATACAGCATTTTCATTGAAGACCTTATTGAGATTCCTCAAAGGGATTATTCCAAGTTCTATAGGAAAAGTCTACAGTTGGCCAGGAAGCCTCTGGTTCTCACTCTCTTCTCAGAGGTGACATAACTAGTAAATTCCTCTGTAGTCCATCTCTAACATAGAATCTTTAGAATCCCCATAAAGGAATATTACAAGTATTGAATGGCGATCAACCACCACCATATCAATTAACAGAGGCTTCCCACCTAATGAGATAGGAAATTGAGGAAGAACACTCAAATATTCACCAGGTCTTCTATCATAGGCTAGCAACTGACTACTATTTGTTAGCAACTTTGGAGAACCTAAATGTTTCCAAGCTGAGAAGGATACAATACTTACAAAGGACTCTTCATCCACTATACATTGATATAAATTTGTGGATTAACTCTAACCCTTATTTTAAAAGGTGAAAAATAAGGAATATTAGGCTCAACAAGATTATCCCAATCAAAGGAAACACTTATAAATCTTCAAGGGGGTATAATCGAAGAGACTGACATGCTGCCTAGTCCAGAAGAATTTGAACTAGAATTCAAGAAAACTTTGTTGGCAGACACTTCACCCCCCAAATGAAGAGTGGAATTGGCCAAATATTTCCCTGGCTTGACCACTTTGTTACACCATTTTTTGGTCATCTAACCTACTATCATTAGATGGACCCAAGTACACCATGTAAGACCAATTTTACACTAAGTAAAATTGCTTTCACTATGTAAAATAGCTTAATAAAACACATTTATTAGGTTGTTTATGGTCTAAACAGGAAACCCCAAAAGGAAATATTAAACAAACCTATATTTGTTTGATTTTCCTCAAGGAATAATTAATTAAGCAATAATTTAATTATTATTCCTGGTCATGTTTAACCCAAAACAAAGAAATTAATTAGATAAATCCTTATTTATCTTATTATTTTCTAGGAATAATTGTTTAAATCTTATTTAAATAATATTCCTTGTTAAATATGACTAAACCACCCATAAATAATTAAATAAATCATTATTTATTTGATTATCTTTCAACCACTTCCTTAAAATGATAAATAAATCATTTATTTATTTATTATTCACAAATAAAGGGATTTGACCCAAGTCAAATACTTTTTCCTTCCAACAAATATAATAAAATATTCCATAAAAGGTGGATCTAGATTTGGTTAATGTTATTTTAATCATGCACCAAGATCTAGAATGACCCAATATTTTGTTATAAATAAGAGGGTTTTTCCTACCATTCTTCACCTTTTGTTGCCTATTAGATCACTCTGGATCTAAACTCTTGGTCTGACTTTGAGCCATTATCATTGTCATATTTTCCATTATTTGTTGTGTGAGCTCCCTTTGAGTTCTATCTTTGTCTGGGTTTTCTACACCAACATGAGAGAGAAATGCTAGATCTGAAGTGCTGATGACTTCCAAGAACCCATCCCATTGAGGAGAATTGGAAACATCTTCTTGTTTTCCTCCCAGGTGCCCTTAATACAAAAAATTCTTTCAAAAATTGTTCTTGTCTTGTCTATTGGATATATGGAGAAAAACCTTCTTTTTACTGCTTAATGTCTTTCTATACATAGATCTGGTTTTTGCAGCTCTTGTCTTGATCAACTAACTGCAGATCTGAAGATATTGGCAGCCATATTTGATGTTAGGGCTATTAGTTATGCGTAGCTAAAGTGGTCTTTTTTCGTACACTTCGACAAAGGATTCATACTAACAATTGGCGACTCCACACAGGTTTTCAATTACGACCGCTGTCATTTTTTATATTCCTGCATATCCAGCTACTTCAGCACCTAGGGTTTCTTTTAAGCTTCTTTTTTTTCCTATTTTCATGTTGTTTTTCACCTATAAAACCCTAAAACATTAAAATTTCTAACTTCCACATGTTTCTGGCCCTATTGCGCAGGTGACAGACATCAGCCGCAACTGAGACGACAACTTTTCCAGAAATCTGCCGCCAGGACATCCGGAGCTTGAGGTCACACTTTTCAGCCCAAAAATTGCGACCTGGACCTCCAAGTCGCAATTTTCAGCCCATTTTCTGCGACCTGCACAGAAAACAGGTCAGAACCTGCGACCTGCCAATTTTTCTGCTGTTTTTCTGCAATTTTTCTGGGTTTTTCTGAAGCTTCTGTCAGGGTTTTCCAGCCTCTTTCTTAGCCCATTTCGACCTATTTCTGATCTTTTTTGCTCATCTAAGTGGGAACATAGCCCCCTAGGGCTTCAGTACCCTCCACTTTTGGTGGAAGAGCTTTTATCTGTTTCAGGTCTGTTTTTTCAGAGTTTCATCCCCCCCCTTTTCCAGATCTGATTCCTCCTTTTCAGACCCCTTTTAATTAGCTCTTCTCCCTTTCAAATCACCTCCTGAAGATTTGTTTGTATCTACCTTTAGGGCCTCCTCCTTGCCCCTTCTGCTTTTTGCTGATTTCCTCCTTTTTTTCCAGCCACCTTGCCTCTACCTCTTGGCTATGATCTGCACCTCTTTTCAGCAGATTTCTCCTTTAGATCCCTGTCCCTTTCGACCCTAGATCTATTGGCCTCTTTTTAGTGTGTTTTCACTAGATTTTTTCCCTCTTTTAGATTAGTTTTGAGAGACCCGCCTTCTTGGGTTGGATCGATGCACTAGTAGCTGTTAATTTTCTGTTATTTCAACATTATATATTGTTTTTTACAGCATTCTTTTCAGTTACGCAACACACTTTTTCTCTTGCTCTCAAAACGAAAAGGGTTTAAAAATTAAAATTAACACACGCCACACACTCACCCTAAGCGAAGAAGAGCCTGGTTTACACCGCCAGGCAAAGACTTTAAAATCAATTGACACTGCACCTCTTTCTCGCCCTTGTTTTGTCTATAACGAGCAAACTCCCAATGCGTACTTCCCTCGCCTTTGCCCCCTTTGTTGGTCGTTCTTCTTTCCCTTGTGCCGTGTTTGTGTTGTCACCATTGCGCCCCCAAAGCGCACATCCTGGAGACTTCTTGGCCTTCACCCTCAGTTTCCGATCGGTCGACCTACTCCTTCCCGCCGTCGTCGAGTTAGTCCTCCTCCGAGTCCGCACTTCGACTCCTCTTCTGGTTCATTGGGTTCTCCTTTTACTTCCGGTTCCCCCCCTGTCACCTTCACTATGTCTGGTCTAGGGCCTAATGCTAGCGGTAATCCCAGCCCTAATGTCGGGACTGCTACCAGCAAAACTACCATAGGAACTACCTCGGTTGCGCCCTTGCTCCCCTTCATGGTATGCCTCAGCCTTCCTAATTTGGACCGGTTAACAAATGACCCTATACACCATGACGCTAGTTGGCCCGCTATGCCGACAAAGCTCCCTTCTGACATCCCAAAGTTTGAAGGCCTTGCTGGAGAAGATCCTTCAAATCATGTTCGATCTTTCCACATGTGGTGTTCATCTACCTCCATTACCGATGACTCTGTCCGTCTTCGGTTGTTCCAACGAAGGCTTACAGGCGCGGCTTCTAAGTGGTATGTTGATTAGGCCCCTTCCTCTCATTCCACCTTTGCGACTCTTGCCCAGGCTTTTTTATCTTACTTCCAGCTTCCCCTTCGTTATGACACTGGTATCGAACTTTTGACTCCTTTCTGTCAATCATCTGCGACCAGCCTATTCGATCATGTCAAGGAATGGCAGCGAAGAAAGAGCCTATGTCAATCCCCTACCTTCGAAGACCGTGTCTACATGGACTGGTTCCTTAGATCTCTCTTGCCTCCTATCGGGAAAGATGTCGCATCGCATTTTCCCCAAACCGAAGAAGCTGCCCTCCAACTGGCGTTAAAATATGACTTGATCTATGCTCAGACAGGTTATGTTTATACCGTTCTACCTGATCTCCCCAAACCCGGTGGTGTCAACACACCGGGGGCACCTCATGCCACTGACGGTATCGTTGGAGCTCTCTCTCATCCATATGCCCAACCTCCCATGGGTTATGGTTTTCCTGGGGGAGGGGGCAGCACCTCCCGCACTTGTTCCCCTCCTAGTAGCATGTATCTAGGATACAACATGCCTCCTCTTTCATCCCAACCTCCTGGTCACCATATTGTTACCCAACCCCCTTATTATTCACATCCACAGTTTAGTGCTCCAGCTCCTCCAGCATCAGCACCTTCGCCTCCTTGGCCTTCTCAACCCCTGCAATAGCAGTCACCGCCCCCTCAAGAGCAGGTGGATGCACAGCAGGGATTCATGGCTACCCAACCACTTGACAGACAGGTGGCCACTCAACCTTCCCCCTCTGGTTCTCCAATTACCATATCCTCATGCTGAACTCTGCTCCACCTCCAACCGTCGACCTTAACCTTCAAACTTGGGCCCCTCAGTACCCCAAGCCTCCCGCTCCGTCTGTCCCCGAGTCACCTTCTTCGGGTTCTACAGAGCCTCTTTCGACATCTAATGGTCCCTTGCATATCCCTCAACCCAAATTCGAGGTTCATACCAAGATTCCTAAAGGACCATTACGTTGAAATGCTGCTCCTAGTCGAGTTGCTCCTTCGTATAGCATAGTAGATGATTTGGCGTAGTCTCCTGCTGCCATTTCCACATTGGAACTCCTCCAATCGTGCCCTTCCCAAAAGAAGGCTCTACTATCTTCCATGGGCACTGTGGATCCTGCTGATGACCAAATGATTGTTTTCGATGCCCATCAATCAGAACATCCTCCCCTTCCTGCTTCCGTAGCCTTCCAAATCCCAGTCAAAATCCGGAACGCTAACGTTTCTCGGTGTATAATTGACGAGGGGGCATCCACCTATGTGATGTCCGCTTCGGTTTGGAAGAAACTCAGATCTCCTGAGTTGGCCCCTTCCACGATCACCCTTCAAGCGTGGGATGGCCACGCCTCCCAGCCCATTGGCCTCTTCCGTAATTGTCCTATCACTCTTGCGGGCAAGACTGTTTGCGTTGACGTAGAAGTCATCGATGCCCCTCTTGATTACAACATTCTCTTGGGGCGAAGCTACACCTATGCCATGTCTGTTGTCCCATCCGTGGTTTTTCGCAACATGTCTTTTCCTTACAATGGAAAGATAGTCACCATTGACCAGTTGACGTATCATGAGCCAAAATCTCAGACCTCCCCTGAGACGACCATCTCTTCTGTAGCCAATAAGCAAACCGTCGATTCTTTGACCAGTGTCTCTCCCAGCATCTATAAAGACTCCTCTTTGCTTGTAACCTTCCCTGGTCTTCCTCCTCCTCCTGTCTCCGAACCCAGCTCATCGAATGTTTGCATGATGCAATCGTCTCAGGCTGCTCTCAAGCAACCTGCTTCGGCTAGTCAGCAACCGCGCTCTCCGCAACCTGCTCCTATCCCTTCACCTGCAGCTGGTATTCATGAGCCTCTTTACACTCCTGGAACGGTTCCTCCAAGCCTTATCCCTTTAGGAGCCATCCCACCTGGCCATTACCCCTCTGGTCAGATACCGTTCCTAGCTCCCCCACCAGGAGTGTACACGATACCTATCATGGCCACCCTCTCTCTTCCTAACCTGACCCTTGGGATTCCCGTCTGGTACCTTGATCCTCCAGTCCCAACCTTGCCTGGTCAACCCAAACCTTATCTTGCTTTGACCCCAGTTCAACAGGTCCCCAGGACTTCTCCCGCCGCAACAGTGCCTCACTCACCTCAACAGGAACCACCTCCTGTTGCGACCGCTTCGAGTAAGAAGGGCAAAGCTCGCAAGGGGGCATCAAAGGACAAGGCTACCCCAACAAAACCTACCCCTCCTTGGCCTTCAAAGCATACCATCCAGTGTGCTTTGTGTGATATTTTCGGTCACGCCACCCATACCTGTCCTGAATTGCTTCATCTCAAGCCCATGGTTAATGTCGCGTTCCCTGAGTCCTCGGTCCCAGAAGCCTCTGTTCCTTTCGATACCGTGGCCACGAACCCCCAGACTATTCACACCAACCACCCCTGTGCTTTGTGTGACCTCCATGGCCATTACACCCACCTTTTTCCCCACCTCGCGAACTTCCGCACCTCTCTAGCCGCAGTCCGCCAATTCGAGGCCAAGCGCAATGAGTCCACCTCTCCCATATTTGCACATTTTTCTTTGGAAAAAATACCAGACATGACTACTCCCATTAACATCCCCCCTCCTAATCTCGAGATGACGGAGCCTTCGTCCAGCATTTTCTACCTATCATCATCCATGAGACCCTCGGGGAACATTCACTCTGAACCCTCCCCTGTTGTTTCGCTTGACCTTACTTTAGCGATCACCTTGGGCTCAACATCGGTAGATCCTTTATCTACTTACTCTTATGTCACCCCTTGTGACGATACGCCTGTGAACCTCTCTTCTCATGATGATGATTTAGGTCGCTTCGCCATGTTAGGTGGTCTTTCTTCCACCAGTCACCCCATCTTCTATCACGATGATGACATTATGGAAAAAATCCCCACCCCTGACTTTATCTATTCCCCCTTACATCAAACCCATGCGTTCACACCACATACACCTTGTGGCCATTACATTGAAACCCAATGTTTGGGTAAGGGGGCACCCACATTTGAGAGACAAAGAGAAGCAATTCTCCACAACTCTCCTAGTGTATCTGGTCGTGTTGAATTTAGTACCATTATTCTTCCACATTTAGAAAAACCTCTAGAGTCCCATATCACTTCAGATCACTCTAGGGATGATACCCCTTATCGTTCCCTCATCTTCCATCAACAACCCAATCTCTTAGCCATTGTTGTTGACCAACCTATGGGTTTTCTAGGCGAGCATCAATTCATTATCTCCAAATCCTCTCTTTGGGATAGTGACACCAGGTATGCCAACCCGAAAACTTAAAGTCCATTTTCTTCATATATGCAGTACTAAAAGAGATTGGTCATCCTCCATTTCCTTTCTCAAACTGCATTACCATAACGAAAACAAATGGCACACCACATCATTAAAATGTGTTTAGATTCCCCTTTTTCTAAATATATTTTGGCATGACCACACCATGCTTGGGGGCACCTATGCCCCTCAACCATAACCCTCCTCAAAATCGAATTTCTTCACTTGAAACACTCATACTAGGGGCACCATTTGGCCTCCATACTTATCCATGCTCGTGTTGATGTTCGTCGTGAGTTCCCATCTTGTACTCATGTTTTCATGGTCCCCCATTGGACCTTTACTGTGTGGCAGCACCATCGAGTTGCCCTTGTTTAGAGCATCCAAGTTGAGTCATCATCGCATTCATGGAGTCTATCCCGAGTCCCTTCGTACCCCGCTATAGTCCTCCATCCTTCATTGCTTGGTCTCTCTCTTGTGTCGCACATTATGGCCTTCAGTCCCACTGTCCCCTATCCCTTATGATACTGTGTCAGTCGCTGCCATGTCATTCATGCCTTTTATGCTCTAGCAAGGGAATTCGTCCATTTGCTACTCAGTCCCCTCCATTCCATCATCATCATTGGTATTAGTCTATCCGTCGCTCTACTATTTTCTCTCATGCCTTAGTTGAGGATCTCTCATTGCCTCACCTATGGCGGACCTACTTCTATCGACATCAGTTCCTCCATTCCAGAAGACAGGTCTAGAGGGCAGTGTACCTAGGTTCCAGCTCCCACTCTTGTTCGGTGCCTCAGATTAGGCAAAGGGATCTCTCATTACCCTTTGACTTGATTGTTTCTCCACTCCAGCTCCTTTTAGCATGATCAAGATTTGTATGCTTGATGGTTCAGTGATGCAGCAGCAGCTATTAGTGATTCTCGGGTGTGTGTGATATGTCTCAGCCCTCATGAGGGGGTGGCCCTGCAGGTAGCCCCCCACATGCCCGGATGACCTCTTCATTGCAGCCTTCGATGCAGCTCCATATATTTGATGATGTCGGCCTTAACCGCTTGCAGCACCTCTTTGTATTTTTATCTAGCTTATGTTTATGCCGGCTGTACTTTATGGTGCAGTCCCTTGTTTACTGGACACACTATTCTTTTCTACTTTGTCTCGACGGGCATAGGTATGCCTCCCCCGCCGCCTTTAGCACAAGTACACTCTCATAAAAAGAGACTTGTTACACCTGTAAGTCTCATCTCCTCAGGGTCTAGTTCTTCAGCAAATTAGTCTACCTCACATTTCGCTCTCTGACTTCCCTTTTGATGTCTGGTGATTGAGTTCTTACAACGTACTTCGGTCATACGATTTTCTCCTAACACTCACACGCTGGGGGCAATCTGTTACACCATTTTTTGGTCATCTAACCTACTATCATTAGATGGACCCAAGTACACCATGTAAGACCAATTTTACCCTAAGTAAAATTGCTTTCACTATGTAAAATAACTTAATAAACCACATTTATTAGGTTGTTTATGGTCTAAACAGGAAACCCCAAAAAGGAAATATTAAACAAACCTATATTTGTTTGATTTTCCTCATGGAATAATTAATTAAACCATAATTTAATTATTATTCCTAGTCATGTTTAACCCAAAACAAAGAAATTAATTAGACAAACCTTTATTTATCTTATTATTTTCTAGGAATAATTATTTAAATCTTATTTAGATATTATTCCTTGTTAAATATGACCAAATCATCCACAAATAATTAAATAAATCATTATTTATTTGATTATCCTTCAACCACTTCCTTAAAAAGATAAATAAATCATTTATTTATTTATTATTGAAAAATAAAGGGATTTGACCCAAGTCAAATACTTTTTCCCTCCAACAAATATAATAAAATATTCCATAAAAAAGGTGGATCTAGATTTGGTTAACATTATTTTAATCATGCACCAAGATCTAGAATGACCCAATATTTTGTTATAAATAGGAGGGTTTTTCCTACCATTCTTCACCTTTTGTTGCCTATGAGATCACTCTGGATCTAAACTCTTGGTCTAACTTTGAGCCATTATCATTGTCATATTTTCCATTATTTGTTGTGTGAGCTCCCTTTGAGTTCTATCTTTGTCTGGGTTTTCTACACCAACAGGAGAGAGAAATGCTAGATCCGAAGTGCTGAGGACTTCCAAGAACCCATCCCATTGAGGAGAATTGGAAACATCTTCTTGTTTTCCTCCCAGGTGCCCTTAATACAAAAAATTCTTTCAAAAATTGTTCTTGTCTTGTCTATTGGATATATGGAGCAAAACCTTATTTTTACTGCTTAATGTCTTTCTATACATAGATCTGGTTTTTGCAGCTCTTGTCTTGATCAACTAACTGTAGATCTGAAGATATTGGCAGCCATATTTGATGTTAGGGATATTAGTCATGCGTAGCTAAAGTGGTCCTTTTTCGTACACTTCGACAAAGGATTCATACTAACACACTTCATGAACCAATGGTTGAATATATTGTTGAGAAACCATAACAAGTTCAGGAATGGAAGAAACTTCAAACTCAGAACAAAACC
Source organism: Pinus albicaulis (assembly GCA_034641835.2). Classification (NCBI taxonomy): domain Eukaryota; kingdom Viridiplantae; phylum Streptophyta; class Pinopsida; order Pinales; family Pinaceae; genus Pinus; species Pinus albicaulis. Next base: position 70,165,020 of record CM076574.1, on the reverse strand, counting down.
TTTTTACCAATGAAATCTAAAGGCACAAATGAGTAATATGATCTCCCTTACATAGCCTACAAGTAAACATAGGTTTAAATATTCTACGCCTAGGTCTCTGATCAACATCATTTCCCCCGACATGACTAGCAGTGGCTGGTGGTGATTCTCCAACATTACCTGTAGAGGTTAGTGACTCTTTACTAAGAGAAATGGGGTTTGTGCCCCTAGTATGACTCACGGAAGTATGTGATTCATCACCAACATGACTCATAAAGGTAGGTGACTCATTTCTAGTATGACTATCAGTGACTAGACTTATGCTTCCGCCATGACTTGTAGCGGCTGAAGGATCATCTCTAACATGAATTGCAGAGGTTGGTGATGATTCATGGAGAGAAACCTTCTTCTTTTTATTCCTCCTCTTTATCTTATTTTTAGATTTATTATTACAAGACAAAGAAGAAAGAGGAAGCCCATATTTCTTTGGAAAATAAGATGAAAAATTATCGCCTATTTGATGTCCTTGAAATAAAGTGTTCATCTGAGAAGCTTCAAGAACATTAAAAATATTCAGAGTGGACAATAACTAAACTGGTAGTCCAAAATTCAATCTTGGAATATTCAACGTGGCCATCAAGGGGGCACCAATGTTTCCAAAGAAAGGAAAAGCACAAGGATCCCCTTTCATAGGGGTCCCTTGGTTGGCATCCATGGGAACATTGGCCATACCCAACTTATGCACAAATCCTTCTCTTATGGGATTTTTCAAATGAATTTTCAAGGAAGAGAGATACACAATCAAACCTTTTCACTTAAGGAGGAATCTCCACAATTCAAGAGAAAGACAAAAATATTTTCAAGACCAGTGGAGCGGTTGGTCGGTCACTCTGAATCAATGATCTAAAAGTGGCAAGACAAACTTAACCTAAATCCAACTAAATACAAAGAGAAAAGAGCACTCCATAATAAAGTCCTAAAGATACAAACAAGAAAACAACTTCCAAGTATTTCCACTCTGGGTGATTAAGACCCAACACCAAATATGAGAAAGTGGATAAATGGGCCTTCTGAAGGAAAATGGGGATGATGAGACCCTAAATTTTAATAGAGAAGTTATGAAAAACAGTTACACTAACCTCCATATAATTTCCTTTTTTTGGTGCAAGTACCCTTGCTTCATGGAGCACCCTCTAGAAGTACTATCAAAGTGATACTAATTCTGTCTTAAGTACCATTGGAATTCCCCCCTGCAGTCACGTATGTGGTCCCTAGGAAAGGAAACTAAGGTTACCATTTCATAATCATAAGTTGGGGGGAACAATCATGGGCACATATTCGAACAAGTAGGAGAGGGGGTAACTCTCACATCTTATACGACACTATATTTACACTCTTTAATAAACCTTTATACTTTGTTTGAGTGGCCTTAGAGATTTTACTCTCCACACACCTATTCCAAGGCCCTAAAATGCCTTAGACTAGTTGATGTTCCTATAACAAAAGAAGAATTCTAGTTTGTTTTAGCTTAAGTGCTAATTTTAGTGTTTGTTATTTAGGACAAGGGATATATATGTGCAACTTGTGGTGTTCGTATGCAAAATAAATAAATAATAAAACCTAGTCTACATGCAAATTCAAATCTCTTTTCTTCGATGAAAAGTGAAATCTACAAGGTTCTGTGAGATTCTACTTAAATAAAAAATTGTTTCTTTTCTTTTTTCAATAGGCACTTACACATTCAAAATATAACAATAAAAATAAATGATTGTTCTAAATTCATTTAGCCTAATAAAAACTAGTATGAAAATTAAATATTTAAACACAACCCTAAAGGTAAGCAAAATTGACAAGGAATACAATGGAAAATCAAAGGAGCAAAAAGGAAGAAAATTTCAAATTCAATGGCACTTCTGAAATCAAAAATAAGTTTGAATTTAACACAAAAACTTGCATGTTTGACAAAACCTAAAAGATTACCAAGTAAAGAAATTAAAACAAAAGAAAAAGGAAAGAAAATGATTTTCTTTTTATTTTTTATCAATTTGAAATCAAAAGCTTGAAAGAAAGAATAAATTCAAGGACCTCAAAACCAAATAGGTGAAGAATATTCAATTTCACCAAGTCAAACTCGCAAACACAAAAATTGAAAATACTAGTGTAAACAAGAGCATAAAACCCTAAAGAATTTGGAAAAGAAAGATGAAAGAGATTCATAATATTGGAAAGACCTCAAACAATTGAAATCCTAGATATGTAAGGGAACCTAAAACCCTTCAGGGTCATGAGAAGGAAAAGAAAACAATATCAACATTTAGCTCATAAAAGGAAGCTATGAGACAATTGGGCAATCAACAACTTTAAAAGAAATGTAATTTTTTTCCAAAGCAGAGAAACAACCAGATACTTCACAGAGAAGAACTAGAACCCAATTCAAATACAACATGCTTCACCAAATAAAAACCCTAGGTTGACACAAGATTTTATGCACACAAATGTAAGATATCAAAAAGTATTGTTAACAAAAAAAATTCAGACTTCAACCAGACTTCAAAACCATAAGGAGACTTGATTAGACCCTCAAAAGACTCAACAAATAAAATATTTTTAATTTTTAGACATATACATTATTGTTTAAAATAAATTTTGTGTATGAACATGACTGTGTATGAAACAACCTGCATATATACTAGATGCAACAGATTCAATTGTGTATCTACATGATTGTTCAAAAAAGGAAACGTGTATAAAATGTAAACTGGGGAAAATTAAAAGATCGTTCAGAGATATTAAGTCAAGCAAGATTACAAAATACTGAAAAAGTAGTAAAATAGCATACCAAAGACCCAAATCAATCAAAACAGCCCTGTTAGGAAATACTTAAAAGTATTCCCTAGTGGAGTTGCTAGTTTTGTAGGTGGGAAAGATTCCCAAGATCTAGAGATGAAAGCCCCAACATAGACGAATAATAAAATAACAAAAAGCATTCATGTGGGCATATCAAATGTTTGAATTCACAAATTTTGTATAAGAGACGTGCCCGGGGGTCCTACATTTGGAGTAGATCTTGTAGGGTCCAAATCCTCTGCTTCCTCCAAGATGTGCATACCTGCAAGTCCATTATAGAAGCATAGAAAAATAATAGAATTCAAATTACATGCATATAGATATGTTATATCATCATAAATAACATGATAAATTAACATTCATAAGATGACAACATATTTTGAGAACAAGACATGAGCATCTTATTAATGAAAAGCAGCAAGTACATGAAAGCTAAAAATGATCCAATCCAATGGTACTGATGAAACCTTCCTCCAGATTCATCCAACCTAAGCCAACATATACTCCCACAATAATAAGTGGAAGGAGATGATAGATAAGATAACTAAACATCTCTATGAGGAAACAAGGGTTTCCTATAAACTAGGGGCATAGGAGGCAAAGGAAAAAAGCAGACTTGATATGGGGAAATTTGGGTATTGTATTAATACCTCTCATATAATATCAATTTGGCCTACCCAACGGGTGTATATATACCACCTCAAATTTTTTACTGCAGTTAGGTCATGGGCTCCTGTATGTAGGATTTCAGTAAAACTCTTAAACCCCACCCGAAAAGTAGTTTTTATTTATTTTTTCAAATTTAGAATTTTGTATGCGGATATAATTTATAGGAACCATGTATGTATGCATTTTTGTAGTGGGAAAATTCATGTATGGATATTGAAAAACACTTTTTTAAGATCAAGTAAAGACTTCAAGGTAGAAGGAGCTTCTCGGACCATACAAAAGAATCTAGTCTACAGGAGGACTGAAAGATGCTATATGAAACACGACCATAATTTTTTATCGTTTGAGTTTTTTTTTTCGATTTTTTGGCATATATGAGATACTATAAAATTTCTTGCATCACACACCAAACCAAAAATATTGGAAAAATCACACATACTCCTATGTATAATATTCACAAGTGTAACATAGTCAAATAGGTCACGTGAAGGTGTGCCCACTGTTGGAACGGGACAAGGATTCCCATACATGAAATCATAGAGGAGTCAAGGTACCATATGGCACCCCATGATGGGGCCATCCCATAAAAATTTGAATTTCCCAATTCCTAAAGTTTCATGATACCAAAGAACACCAAGAACCATAACATTATTAGGAATAACCCAATATAAAAGGTAAGTGGTATCACAAGTTTGTGTAGTTCCTTAACAAGTACTATAAATACATAAAGAAGGTATAATACACTCATCAATATGTGGTGAATAGTTGGACAATTCACTGGAATTTTTATCACTAGAAACCCAAGACTTGAGTCATTCCATGGGTGATACTTCTAGGGATGGCTAAGAAAATTCCCCCTACGTCGAATTGAGATTTGGTTTTCCAATCTCTAACTTTTCCAATTCATGAAGACTAGAGGAATTAAGAGGCATAATCTCCCTAGGATTATCAATAGGTTAATCGATGACCTCCAATATTACTTATCGAGAAGAAGACTCATCGTCAAGGGAGTCATGTGTAAGAGGCAGAGTGATAGCCCATGTGGGAAAAGAAACTTGTTTATGTTCCATATTGGTATGGAATTTCTGACCAGCATTAGGAGGTACAGATGGGAATACTGAGGAGTCAATATATTCCACTAAAGGTGGGTTATTCTTACCATGTCGATCTACATCTCTAGGAGAAGACACCACCCAAGGGTCAGGTGACACATGTGGAATCCATATGTGATAAAAGAGATCATATGCAAGGGAGAAACAATAGAAGAATAAGGAATTTTGTGTGGGGTTAAAGGAAAAACTTGAATAAGAGAAAAAAATTTCAACAAACCCATCCCAACAATCTCGTAGCTACCATGGTGATCTCAAACAAATGGCACAATACTACCTGTAGTGGTATCTTTGGTCGATGGTGTACAATACTCAAGCTTATATATCATGAAAATCTTACCTTAATGGGGAAACTAATGCACATGAAAAATCGAAGACACATAAATACACATGGTGTAAAAGCAGCTACGATCAAGGAGAAGATTATAATCAAAGGGAGCATCTACAACTTCAACATCAACATAAGAATTCTTTCCCCCTAATTTGATGGCAGATTTTGGAAGAACCCCTAAGGCACAAAATGGTGTCTTTCAAAGGCTTGTAGAGTGGTACTAAACTTCGTGATTGTTGGAGACCCGAGAGTTTCCAACATGATGTTCACATAACACAAGTGGAAGACCCTTCATCCATCAAAGTGTGATATACGTCATGGTTAAAAATTCACACTGAAATCTAAAAGGAGACCTTATGGGAGATTCTATAATCAGGAGCATCAACATTGAAAGTGATTAGACTACAATCTAAGGAATCTACCCCTTTGATGGAAATAAACAAGACTTTACATTGTTGAGGGAATATCTGCAAAACCTCTAGGGCGACATATCACATGGTGCTTGGGAAAGGTCCTCAAAAATATTGTATTTCTAGTAATCCTATGAATTAGAGTTGTGTGTTGACTTTTGGACTACAACCCTAGGTGGGAGATTTACTGGTTCTTAGGCTTATCTAATGTGAGAGGTCCATGTGAAGCAATAGGGGTGGTCAAGTATTTAGGAGCATAAATCGACTCAAGAGAGTCATAGGATTTCACTCATGTGGTCACATTAACCTCTTCTTAACACACAAGTATTGGTGCATTGGTTCCAACTGGATGAAATTATAGCCCGACATTGCCCCCTTGGGGAGGTTGAGGAGCCTTTTCAACCATTTTTTGTTGTGGATGGGTAAGGAATGAATTAGTCAATATGGTTGGTTGTTGGGTAGCTGCAGATGGTGCAAGAAGATGATCCACTTCATCCATACACAGCAAATCATGATTTAAATGATCACCTTGACAAATATTTCAAGGGAAATTGATCTTATGACATCATTCACTAGTTCCCCCACCCTAAGTAGGTTGGTTTTATTGCTTCTCCTGATAATGTTTTTTTTTTTTTTTTAATTCTTTTTTTTTTCTTTTTACCACCAGGCTATTGATTATTCTTAGGCAGTGTGGACTTCACATTAATAACCTTGGTGGAATAATGAGAAAAATAGGGTTCTTGTTGAGATCCAAGGGAACTTTTTTGGGTTTTATAAATTACCATAATTTTCATAGCTGAGTAGCTAACTAGCTCACGATATTAGAGGAAAGAGAACCAATCACTTCATTAGAGTGTGATCCATGTTTGGGTCGTAGAGGCTCTATTTAAGGGTGAGGATTCCTAAGAATAAATCAAATCAAGATGTTGAGCACGTAAAAATGGCCTTCTCTTTTGTAGCTACCCCAATCATAGTGATATCCTAGGGGATTTGAGGATGAAGGGGTCAGGTGAACCAGTCTCTAATAACATTGTCAGGGAGCCTATTTCATACTAACCTCTTATGTCTTCACCACTCATGGATATGATAAAAAAATGTGGTTGTAATCATATTATCTCAGGTTTGAAAAAAGTTCAATCCCGATGCCTTGCCTTGTAGGTAGATGAAAATGATTAAGAAAGGTTCTAGCCAAGGAAGCAAAGTTAGTATGGGATTCCTCATCTAGTTCAATGTATCAATTGGCGACATCCCCTATTAGGGTTCACTGGAAAATCTCAATTTCACATAATCATCCACCAAAGAATTATATGAGTACCATAAATGGAAGGTGGTGATGTGTGTCGAAGGATTCTCTAAGGTTTCACTTCAAACTTTAGAATATCAGACAGTAACATGGACAACATAGGTGGCCACCTAGGATCATGATGGATGAGATAACTGATTAATTTATCCAAATCATCTAAATCAAGAGGTGCGAGAAAAGGAATTTGTAGTTGGCCATATGGGCCATAAAGGTAGTAACCCCCAAACAAACAATAAGGTCCCCCCATAACGTGACTAAAGCTAGAAGAGTTAAAACCAAGCTTGTAGTTCATCCTAGAATATTTATATCATGGATAATATACGAGGTGTAAGTATTATGCCCCTTAGGATTACTGCCCTCATAGTACAAAGGACCCCCATAGGCTTGACTGGTCATAGAGTTGTACCCAACATCAGAGAAAATACATCCTTATGCAGAAGCACTACCATAAGCATGAGAACTCATAGGCATAGTGGTACTAATGGGGATAGTGACCCAAGGTATACTAGCACCTCAAATTAAAAATGAATCTCTATATAAATTTATCCCTCCAAACATAGAACTTGACCGAGGTTGAGAAGCACTGCCATAAGCAAAGTTTCCTTGGGGCTGACTAAAGGCAATGGACAGTCCTCCCATCATGTTTCCCAAAGCAAACATGCTCGTACTTGAGTTAGGAAATGTAGGTTGAGATGAGTTAGGAGTAAATATCCCAACTCCTTTGGATTGACTATATCTTGTCCCTACACCAAACATGAAGTTAGAGGAATGAATAGGCATAGACAAAATGTGGAAAACTTGATGGGGTCACAGACGTGACTGGTGGAATGCCACAACAAGAAGTGAGAGGTGTAGAAGGAGTTATATATCCCACCATATTGAATGGAGGTAAGCATCACAAGGTAGTAGAGACTACCACTTCAAAAGGTAAAGTGGGACATACCCCCTCCATAGAAGAAGATTTTTTTTCACTAGTCATGTAACAAATTTGCACGTAATAAGGATCACTACCATTACGATTCAACTAGACTATAACTGGGCTGAGAGGGTCATTCAAAGGTGGATTAAAGTGTGGAAATTAAATTTTTTCAATTACCTCAATAATAAAATGGTCTTCCTCCATATGACCAATATTATCCCCCCAACCTAAGTATGGTCTAAATTTTCTGATGTCAGAAAAACCTATGTCTACATGGTGGTGGACCCTCCTCTTCAGGAAAAATGTGTAGAAATCTACAAGAACAAAAGTTACTTTATTAAACCATGGTGAATATATGTGTTTTATCCAATTAATATAGTTAAGACACCCTTGTGTCCAACTACAACTCAAACCAAGATATAGAGAAGTGATCTTCCCATTTACAAAGCCTGCTTGATCAAGGCACAGGTCGATAGAGAAGATGTGGTTAGGATAATTATAATAGTAACATGCTTAATGACCCTTTTAAAACTATTCCTAGTACCCTTATTATCCATGGGGTACCCTCTAAGAGGATTGAGTGATTATGCCTAAAATCACCCTATGTATAGAGAGGATTAACCCCTCCCCATCACCCGATGTAAAATATCCTAAAGAAAGGCCACTCTGGTTACCACCAAAAAAAACACGCCCTAGGGGGGGTAGTTGTTATCTAGATTCACATGCAAGGGTAGGAAAACAAAGTTTGAACCCCTTGGATAGATCCATCAAATCAAGGTGTACTCCTCCCAAGTGGTCTCTAAGTGCTACAACAAAAATGCTAATAACACGGTTTATAATACATGAAAATCCCACAATCTACACCATCAATACTTACGAAGTTTTTTATGTCACTCTACTAGCCCCAAGTGTAAATTTGTGATTAACCCTTGTGTTTGAAGGGTTTCAAATATTGTATCACTAAAACTAGATTTACCCTCCCCACCGCAATATGCTAATTTTATTACCTAGTCTTGTAGTAGTTAACCTCACACTCATATTACAAGACCCTAGTCCATACCAATGTTGGTTTGATACCAGTGAAAAGAAAAGACGAGTCAAAATAATTTTATTAAAACATTAATTTTAATAGGATGATATTTACTCAAAAGGGAAATGGCATGAAACTCAGATGGTGTGAATAGGCTCTTGTTATAAATGCCCTAATGCAACTGCATGACAATGCACGATTTTATTTTCAATTCGATGAAAATTAACTACATGAGGGTTAAATATTCTTTTTCCTTTTACAATGAAAACAATGTTTTCAAACACTCTCAATAAATTTTATGAAATTCACTAAATTTATAGTAAAATAGACCCAAGAAAACAATCCAAACAAAATCACTCAAAAGAGAGTGAAAATAACACCCCAAACAAGAACATGAGATGCCAGAAGCTCAAAACTTGGGATTTTACAAAATAAAAGAGCTCAAACACAACCAAAAGAAATAAAATGGATTATGAAAATAAAGTAGAGTTGTATCTCAATGTATAAGAGAACAATTATCTATAAAAGGTTAAAAAACCACTTACCCTAACTCAAGGAAAAACTAGCAACGAATGAGAGGAAATACAGATGTTCAAATTTGGGGGAAATAATAGATCAAAAACACTCAAATAAACATTTCTACCAATTATTTTCACATCCATAACAATTTTAAAATGAAAGAAATACTAAATGAAAGAAAAATAAAGCACACGAATTGGATGAAAAATATACAACAAGCAAGCAACCAAAGAAAAAAAATGAACCAATCAATCATAGATCTGAATTGTAATCGAAGGAGCAAAAATAGACCTAAAAAAAGAGATCCAAGTATTGAGGACAAAAGCCCCAAACCAATCACAAGAATTATTCAAGAAAACCCCTAAAACTTAGCCAATAAACTGATCAAGCTCACAATGAAGGGAAAAAGTTAAATCCGATATGATAATCATTTGCTAATGGTAGTAGTACATAGATATGGAAAGCTCAAAATATATCTAAGAAATTAGAGTTCAAATTCAAGCAAGATAAGATTTACTAGGAAGCATGTGGATCAAATGAAAACAAATTAAATACAAGGACTTAGATCTGAAACAAAAAAAATAACAGATCTGGACTGAGACAAACATAGAAAAAATAGATCTAAGAAATCAAATCAATTCCTATAGGAGAAACCCTTAAAAACCCTAAATTTAAGATATCCTTGTTTGGACAAGGTTAGCAACAATGCGAGGATCTTCACTAGGAGGATAACCATCACCTTGCGAGGCTATTTATCTTCACTCTGTTAGTTGTTGTATTATGTTGTTGTATTCCAACGAGGATGGGAAAAAACAAATTTTAAGGAGAGATTTGAGTGAGATCACACTAAAAGTAGGATTAACCTAAAACGGGTCGCAATCACTCATAGAAAGAAATAAAAGCAACAAAAATCGAAATAGGTTAAAAAGAGAAGAGATCCAATAGATCTAGGGCTGACTCCCCAATGGAGTCACTAGTTCTGTTGTTGGATAATTTCGCCTGAGCTAGCGGGCTACTTTTAACCCTTCAGATCAACTAAGTAGCTACCTAGATTTGTATGTGTAATGTTGAAGAGAAATCAACAAATCTAGCCCTAGTTTACTCTTACACAAGCAATCAATTTTCACACTCATACATCTTACAATAATAAGGAGGTTTGAAGGCTAGTAACAATCAGCCTCACATATCGGTGAAATATTTTGGGCATGATGTAGAGAGATGTTCTCTCTCCTAGTTAAATATCTCATTTCCATCTTCCAAAAACTAAGTCCCTACACACATACACCACCAACCAAGTGAATAATAGCCTTCCACAGAGGGCTTGTCAGCATAAAAAAAACATTTATAAGTAGGAAAAACTATTATATCATAATTCTAAGAAGGGAATAATAATTTATTAATCATAAATGAAAATACAAAATATATACCTCCATTCAAGAGAGCCCTCTCCTCAAACATGCAACATATCCTTCTCCTTTAAGTGCAACAAAGTACCTATGATCACTTGAGCTAAAGATCTCAGATCTAGGGAAATACCATTCTCTCCACGACTCAAAATCTAACCATTATAACCCGACCCTTTGGAATCACTAGTATAAATAGGTTTAGAGACCTATTCTAGAGGTTTAATATGGACACTTGGCATAAATAGAAGTTAGGCAGCTTCTCTAATAATGCACCCAAACTAACTCGAAGACATGATCCTCTAATATAATCTCATAGGGAGAATAAGACTCTAGAAACTCATCCATCCTCACTAGGATAGATAATCAATGTTGGATGATCCTCATTGGGAAGAAAAAGGAGCCCAACAAGGATAGGGTATGCTCACATTGTTCAGCACTACATAAAAAGGAGGAAAACCAAGGGATAAGCATCAACAAAAAGGTCATCAGTATAAAGGCACATGTACATTAACTCTGAGGAAATTAGGTTGATAAAAATTATATTAATAATGTACATTGATTTCAATGTAAGCACAAAAAAAATTGTTGGTTACATGCATTGATTTATGTGTTAGATTAATTCAATCATAAATAAATACTTGAATTCTCATCTTAAATAAAATGTTCACTTACCTAAAATGTTTTCTTCTTGAAATTGTAAAGTATTTGTAATTGACTACATTCTTATAATTCTTATTTTCCGTCATTCAAAATTATTAGTCACTTTGCATTCAAATGAGGTAATAGAAAACACACTTACTTGGGATAAACATTTAACATTAATGTTTATATGTATGCTCAATTAAAAAATAATAAAAGGCTAAAAGTAATATGGAGCCCACTATGTGGGAGATGTTAAAGAGTGTAAACATTTAAATGTTGGCTAATTAATAATAAATATTTAAAAGTGATAAAAATAATAAAATTCAATTTGTTATATTGTAATTTTTTGGGGGGGCAACTTAGTCCCTTCATCTCAAGTTAGAAACTATGCTCTAGGAACAATTACATAAATAATTATAACTTACATTGGTCAATGCTAAATTAATAGTGGTCTATAGGAAAATCATCCTATAGTCTTGCTTTGGTAGGAATAAAAAAAGTTATATATGAAGATAGGAAAATAATCCTATAATCTTGCTTTAGTAGGAACAAAAAAATTGAGATGTGAAGTGGATAAGTAAATTTATTTCTCAAAAAAAAGAACTTGCATAGATTTTGGTGGGTAGTAACCACTAGTAAGTCTACACATTTAAATTTTTACTCCTATATAAGTGCTAAGGAAAACATAAATAATGGTGGGAAGTAAATCTTGGTAAGTATATTGATTTTCATATTATTCCTTTCCATTTTTTATGCAAAGACTTGATTAATTATGGTGGGAAGTAATTGATGGAAAATTTTCAAGGATTTTATTTTTGGACTAATAATGACTTTGTAACCATATTTAAATTTAATTAATAAGCACATCAAAACTTAATACTTGAAATAAAATTACAATATCACAAGATTCTTAACTATGTATATTCATCCCCACTTTACCATGGACAATATTAACTTCTAAACAGATTTTGTTGCAATACCATGGTTTATCATTACCACATGCTCAAAAACCATAGTTCATTTCACAATAAAAATAAAAATTAAAAATGTAAGTTAAAGTGTAATGTAATGTAAAATCTAAATGTGTAAAATGTAATGCAAAATGTAAGGCACAAAGCTCCCAGAAATTGGTTTGCCTATAAAGTAAAGTTAACATACTAATATTTATTTAATATTTTATTTATTTATTTATTATTATTGGTATAATAAGCAATAATATTGATTATTATTATTCCAATATATTATAATAATAATCATCTCCATTATTACTATTATTATATTATATCTTACATATATTATTGACTACACATAGTGAGGATTCTCAATCATTTTTGAACATATAGATGGAGGGGAGAGAGATATATATATAAAAATAGAGAGACTGAGAGAGGGGAGGAGGCGGAGAGAGAGAGGGGAGGAGGTGGAGAGAGTGTGGGACAGAGATAAGGAGATAGGGAGGGAGATAGTGACATATTTGGAGGGAGAAGAGATAGAAAGAGTATTGGGGGAGAGAGAGATGAGAAGAAAGAGAGAGATAAGGGGACATATATGGATTTGAAGGGGGAGAGTGAGAGAGGGAAGAAAAGATACATAGAGAGACATATGTGGAGAAAAAGAGAGGAAGTGGCAAGGTAGATATAGAGAGAGAGTTAGGAAGAGAGGAGAGGAGGAGGGAATAGATAGAGAAGGAGAGGAGAGAGAGGAGGAAACATGGAGATGGAGGGGGAAGAGAGGGGGAGAAATAGAAGAATAGATGCAGGGAGATATGATTATATTTGTAGGGAAGAGAGAGATATAGAGAGAGAGTGATGGGGGGAGATGCATAGGGAGGTGTCAGACAAAAGGGAGAGAGAGGAGAGAGAGGGAGGGAGAGAGATGTGGAGTTGGAGGGGGAGAGACATGGAGGGAAGAGAAAATAAATAAACACATAGAGGTGGAGAGAGAGGGATAGAGTGACAAGGGAGATATGTAGAGAGAGTGAGGGAGAGATGAGAGGAGGTGGGAAGAGAGAGAGAGATAAGGAAAGGAGAGTGAGAGAGAGAGAAGGGGCAGAGAGAGAGAGAGAGAGAGAGAGAGAAAGAGGGGATTACAAGGGAGAGATGGAGAGAGATTGGGGGAGATATGAGAGCGATAGGGAAGAGAGAGAGAGAAATAGAGAGAGAGGGGGAGAGAATAGGAAAAGAGAGAGAGAGGAATCAGGAGATGTATACATACATATCAATATATATATATATATATATATATATATATATATATATATATATGGAGAGAGTGTGTCTAGGTTTGGGAGGTGAGATAGAGATACAAAGAAGGAGATACGAAGGGATATAGTCATGGATGGAGGGGAGGGAGAGGAAGAAGATAGAGACAAAGAGAGGGAGGGAGTGAGAGATAGATAGATATGGAGAGAGAGTGTGTGTGTTTATGTTTATGGTGGTGAGATAGAGAGACAAAGAAAGAGAGATGGAGGGAGATATATATTGTGAGGGGAGAGAGAGGGAAGAAGATAGAGGCGGAGAGAGGGTGGGAGAGATAGAGAAAGAGAGACATGGGGGAGAGAGTGAGGTAGATAGACATTGAGGTGGAGAGGAGGAAGATAGGGAAGAATAAAGAGATACATAGAGAAAAATACAACAACTATATAGTATTATATAATATTGAACATTATAAACCTTAGAGAAAGAGAAATCCTAGGCTCTTAGAAATGGTAAAAAAAAAAATGGATTTAGAAAGCCATGAATATTTTAGTTTTTCACTGAAATACATGTATTTATTTTCGTAAGATGTTGATTTCTAATCATATTTTATTGACTGCACTAGATGCATTGATTTCAATGTAGTTGTTTATTTCTAATCCTACTTGATTGCTTGCACTAGATGCATTTATTTTAGTATAGATGTTAATTTCTAATAATATTTGATTGCTTGCACTATATGCATTGATTTTATTTTAGATGTTGATTTCTAATCGTATTTGATTTCTTTCCCTAGATGCATTGATTTAAGTATATATTTCAAATGTTATTTTATTGTTTACACTAGAAGCATTGATTTTAGTGTAGATGTTGATTTTTTATTTATTATAACTAGATGTATGGTGTGCATGAATTTCAAAGTAATTAGATTAATAGTGTACATTGATTCATTGTAAGCACAAACAAATTATTAACGACGTGAATCAGATAAATTTTGAGGTCCAAAATGGGCCTCCTAAGATAAATGTACCACCAAAATAAAATTTATAAGAACCAATAGGATTCAAGATGACGATGTCAAACATGGAGGCTGATTCACCATTTTTGGGATAAAAAAGTAAAAAGATTAAAAATAGTAAAATAATAAAACTACTTTTTCAACTTGTATTTTCAACTTATCTCCCTAAGGTTTTACTCAAATTTCAGCGGGAGTACTCATTGGATGCAAAATTTAATTCCTCGCCCAAGGAGTACCCATGTTGCTTACTTTTGATAGACTCTGCTATACGAAAAAATAGAAATAGATGAAAAAATGTGATTGCAATAATTTTTTTCATGTATTTTTTTATTTTTTGAAAGTATGAAACATGGGTACTCCTTGGATGAGGAATCAAATTTTACATCTAACGAGTGTTCCCACTTGAAATAAAAGTAAACCCATAAAGAGATAAGTTGAAAATACGAATTGAAAAAGTAGTTTTTTATTTTTTCCCTCTAAAATTTGAGGGTGTAATCTAACTTTCTTATTTTATTATCTCCACTATAATTTATTTTACAATTTCCTTAGGAGGACCATTTTAGACCTAAAAATTCCATTAATGTTGCATTGATTTCTATGTTACATTAAGTCAACCATAAATTAAATACTTGAATTTTCATCTTAAATAAAATGGTCACTTACCTAAAATGTTTTCTTCTTGAAACTGTAAACTATTTGTAATTGACAACATTTTTGTTATTCCAATTTTCCATCATTCAAAATTGTTAGTAACTTTGTATTCAAATGAGGTAATAGAAAAAACTATCTTGGACACTTACTTGGGGTTTAACACTCCATAAGTCACAATGGTTGACATTAGATAAAGCTACTATGAATATTGTAGAGCAAGAGAGACAAAAATATGATGTTTACTACAATAGAACGAGTTAAATATTTCAATGGTATGAAATTTCAACGGTGATTTTTTATGTGATCAATATGAAAAGATGCAAATACTAGTGTGACAATAAGAAATAGTAGACGAAAATAGTTTGAGATTGAGCACAATGAAGACTATTTGTAATTGACTACATTATTATTATTCATATTTTATATCATTCAATATTTTTACATTGTCACTTTGCATTCAAAAATTGTATTTCATCATTTTTCTATCATTCAAGTTACTAACAGTCTCTATCATCTCAACAAATTGAGGTAACTAACAACGTTTAACAAAATGAGAAGTTGAAATCGTAACACAGTATACACATGTGGGAATGATGGAGGGTATGCAACTAAAACCTAATTGGTTGGTGAAGGAGAGTCATTTAAATGGTGGAACCCTTGGTTTCTATTAGGAGGGAGCCTCGTTTTCCTACCATTTGTGGATGAAGAGGCTCAACCAAGTGCTAACAGATGGTTGGTTGCATGGGGATGGGTGTATAACTATTGTGTAGGCCAGTTATTGTCAGACTGAGGGATGAGCTCTCCACTTGGCATGTTTTGACTTCTTTGACCTTAAGTTCTGGCTTTGGCACATGGGTGGTCACTCTTGTGGTCTGTTTTCATGCAGTTTCCATTTTTTTGTGGTCTTGTGTTACTCTCAGTGGAAGCTCGTGATCTATTTCTGCTGTGGTGTAGTTTTCCATGTTATGGGGCTCTCCGAGTTACTAGGTCAGTTGCGGTTCCTTGGATTAGACTTCCCTCTTTCACTGTAATTTTCTATGAGACGGTAAGTCTACTTTATCATTTTTTTTACTGTCATCTCTCTGTCAATTCTGGTTACGGTTTCCTATTCTATTGGGTGTCGAAATTTTACCTACTTGTGGTTTCAGTAATGGGGCGGGGGTCTTGCTGATTTGGGTGGTTATTGAACGTCGTTTTCATCTTTGTTCTTAGTTTTTTTCTGCCTTGAAGGCTTTAATCATTACTATTTATTATTTCCATTTCCTTGAGTTTCTCCCGGAAGTTTAGGGACTGTCTGTTGGTCCGAGTTTTTCAGAATTATGGGTAATGAGAAATAATTTGTTTACATGGAACCCATGGCTGAGTATATCCTGTCCATTTGGGGTCTGGAAATGACTAAGCAAAACCTGGTCCAAATTTCCCTTCTGAACCGATGTCACAATGAGCAAGTTGGGGTAGAGAAGCTGAGGTGGAACCCTATGGATGGGCTTACCTCCCTGGGAGGGGTTGACCTCAAAACCCTAAACCCTTTAGTCTATGTTTGTCCTGTGAAAAATTCCCCTCCGATTTCAAAAGGGTTGGTAGTTGAAAGATGGGGCTTGGTTTTTTCCTCAGCGAATTTTAAAGCTCATAAACCTCCTTGCTCTCCCTCTATTACTTTTCTATCCGGTGGTTGGGAAGACGTTGTGTTATGGGCAGGTGGTGAAGGTAATCTGGGCCTGGGTCCAAATTTAGGAGTCAGGGTACAAGTTTTTCTGGAGGTGAAAGGTGGAGGTTTTACATGGCAAGCTAATACTGATAATTTTATCTCAAGCTCGGGAAAGGATACTACTTATATGGGTGGTTTATCTATGAATGAAATTGTTGGGAAAAATGGCTCTGAGTGGAGTACTCAAGAGGGCTTAGAAACTTATACCTTTGAAGGCTTGAATGATGGCCTCCTAGTTTAGCAAGGGTGTATCGGTGAAAGGGAAGGGGAGAATTTTTCAGTGGAATATCTAGGCCTTTGGGTAGGTAGTATTGGGGACTCGACTTCTAGTTTTTTGGCTCCTCTCTTGAGACCAGAAGGGGATGATGTTCTTCTGGGTGGGGGTAGAAACCCATATTTTTGCACCAAACAGAGGGATGCCTCGGGAGTATTCTCCAAATCCTCAAATTTTTTTGTTAAATTTGATGGTCAAGCTGGGGTGAAGCGAAAGAAGGGGAAAGTTATCAACAAAAAATTTCAAATGCCCAAATTTGGTATTCGGGGTTGATCTCCATTTTGAAAAGTTGATGACTACTTCTAAATCCATTTTGGTAGGCAGAGCTAGAGGAAAATTCTTCCCCATGGAATATATTTCGGAATGGATCAAGCGGAGTTGGCCTGAAGCTCCAGACAGAGATGTGGAGGTAATAACCCTGTCAAAAGGCTAGTTTATGGTGAATTTCAAGAACCCAGAGACCCTAGAGTGGGTCCTTAAGAGACAATGGGGTTTTGGCATTGCCCCAATTCTATTTAAGAAGTGGACTACTTTATTCAATGCTAACATAGAACGGGTGGGTGAGATACCTATTTGGGTATGGCTCCCTGCGCTCCCCCCGCATTTTTGGACTATGGAGGGTTTGCAGGTTATCGAAGATAGTTTAGGGACTTTTATGGAAGCGGATATGTCGTTCATGGAAACCTGCTTGAGGAATAGTGCTCATATTTTGGTGAAACTAGCTTCGAGAGGAGTGATTTCTAAGATTATGCTTAACGCAAATGGATATGCAATTGAACAACTGATAAACTATGAACATCTACCGTTCAGATGCCACTGTTTTCATAGGCTGGGACACTTGGTGCGGGACTACCCTCTAGGATTTTATAATAGCAGGAAACATAAAAGTGGGGCTATCCATGTCCCCCACATTAGATTTGAGGCTCCACTACATGAGGTGGGGGATGAAAGAGTGGGAGGGGATCCTATCAAGGATATCTCACATAAGGGGGAAGAATTTCCCATGGAGGCCTTAAATCCTACAGAGACAGTAGAAATGCAGGATGTGCTTCAGCAGCCCATTCAAGAGCAGACAGTGACCGCCCTTGCTGATCCAATGTCATATTTAGCGGGTATTGTCCCATGCCCCTCATCTCCTGCTTTAAAATCTTTTGATCTATTTTTAAACTGTATGGGATTTCCTGGTCCCTCCAGGTGTGATTTTAATTCTTCCCTCTATGTTAGTAATATCTCCTTGGCTATGGATAGCATTATTACCACTATTCCAAAACTATCTATTGATTATGTTCCCTACAACCTAAGACCTAAAGTTAAGAAAATGTTGGATAAGGAATTTCATGGTGGGTTAGGAAGATCATCCCGAATGGATAAATTTAAAATAATGAGGGGGAGAATGTTAGATCTTTCCAAACCTCAATTAAAGGCAATAAATGATATTTTTAATGGTAGACAACTATCCCTCAAAGGGGCGCTTAGATTAGTGACTTCCCTGCCCTTGCTGTCTAAATGATTGTGTTATCTTTCAATTGTAGGGGTCTGGCTAGTGCCCCAAAAAAACTAGCCTTTAAAAACTTGATCCTACATTAAAAACCTGATATCTTATTCCTACAGGAGAATCTGGGTGTTGGAGACCATATTTCTACTTTTCTCCCTTCTTTCCTTCTTGGGTGGTCTTTTGTTACCTCTGATGCAAGGGGTTGATCAAGAGGTTTAACAACAAGTATAAAAAATGGTACTGTTAAAATCTTAAATTGTTGAACCTCAAGACTATTGATTGGGGTGGAGGTTTCTTCGCTGAAACTGGTCTCAGATTTCACTTTAGTCAATATATATGGCCCCTGTGTAGACAGAGTGGGTTTATGGAATACGCTCTCTGACAAATCCTTCATGAAAGGCCCGAATATGATTGTGGGTGGTGACTTAAACATCTCCCTTGGAAGATCAAAGTCATGGGTTCCAAATGCTAGGTCTGATCCCCTTGCTGATTTTTTCCTTAAAAAATTACGGGATGGAAACATGATTGATTCAAACTTGATCAAGTTTGTCTCCACATGGAGAAATAATCGGGTGGGTGAGGCAAGGATTGCCAAAATTTTGGACCGCTTTATCTTGAGTGATGTTTTTTGCTGCATGATTGCTACTTTCTTACAATGGGTGGGCACCGAGGGTGAATCAGACCACTCCTCGATACTCCTTAAGCTGAAGGGACAACATAAAGAAACATGCTCCCCCCTTTAAATTCAATGAAAGATGGCTAAAAGAGCGAGACTATCACAATCTGGTGCTCGACACTTGGATACCTGTTAGTGTGGCAGAGAGTGGCTCATATGCCCAGGATCTTATCAATAATTTGAAAACATCAAGAAGGCTACCATTACCTGGGAAAAGAGAAGGAGAAAAAATACTCAAAAGACTTGCAGGACATTTTTGAATCCTTGAAATATTTTTATGGGAATTTTGAGGAGGGCTTCCTCAATGTTGACTCGAGATGTAAGATCAAAGAGCTCGAAAGTAGCAGAAGGATTTTACTAAGGGAAAATGAAGAAAGATGTAGGCTAAAGAGCAGAGCCATCTGGCTAAAGGGCGGTGATGAGAACACAAAGTTTTTTCACAAGTATGCCAAGGGCCAAAAGAAATCTAATACCATTTGGGATCTTGACTCCCCGAAGAGAGAAATGTCAAAATCTTTTAAAAACCTCTCTTGTATAGGAAAATAATATTTCACGAACCTTTATGATGACCAAAGTGGTGTCTCGATTGGGGAAATATTCTGGGTTTCTCAACTATTTCCTAGATATGTTGATGAGGAGGAAAATGACTATCTTCTGGCTCATGTGGAGAAAAACAAAGTTTAACTTATTACAAAATCCATGCAAAGAGATAAAATTCTAGGTCCGGATGGCTGGATGGTGGAATTCTTCCAACACTTCTTTGATCTGATGGGGGACATAATTACAAACGTTGTGTGTAATATTCCCAAATGGGAAAAGTAGGAAAATAATGAAAAATGTTGGAACAATGTTTTAGATCATCATTTATTAAGCAAGAGGCCAATATGGATACCTTTCTTATGTTATTATAGAAGCAAAATATACATAATAAATGGGCCATAAGATGCATAATAGGAAATACAAGCCTCTAATGAAAAAAATCCCTCAATAAGAGGTGTTGCAACCATGTATAAAAGCTGGAAGACCCTTACAACGTTATTTTATTACCTATGCTATAGCAGTTGATTATACATCAAATAT
This sequence comes from Pinus albicaulis, assembly GCA_034641835.2. Taxonomy (NCBI): domain Eukaryota; kingdom Viridiplantae; phylum Streptophyta; class Pinopsida; order Pinales; family Pinaceae; genus Pinus; species Pinus albicaulis. The sequence continues at coordinate 70,144,759 of CM076574.1, read as the reverse complement.
AGGGCTGATATGTGCCTCAAAAGATAGATCTATATCAGATCTGAGCACTATACAAGCTCCTTTAAAGAACCCCTCAAGGGTTTTCAGCAAAACACCAAGTACAAGTTGTAGATCTGAGATCTAAGACTACATATATACTGAGAAATACAGATCTGGAAAGTGTATCCAATCTAATATGATCAATAAAATAGCCTCCTCCAATATATCTTCAAAGTGAAAGGCAGATCCCCTTCACTTGAAAATCAGCTCTCCAAATGGTGTGCCAAACCACCCTGCAACTCCTCTTACAGAAATAACGTAGACCTGGAAGTAAAATGTGATACAAGGATCAAAATATGGTTGGCCTAATGCCAAGATCTAAGAATAAGCTCAATGGCTTTCAATACTGTCCTCCCAATGGAAAGGAAGCCTCCTCCACTGAAAATAAGCAATGAGATCTGGCCTAGATCTAGAGATCTAATCACCAGTTGTTGCAACCTGCAAAAACAACCAAACCCTCAACAGGATCTGCACTGTAGTTGAAAGAAGAAGCTTGGCCTTAAGCCATATATTGGACAATGTAGTGCAAGACTCCTCCAAGATATCCTCAATGGAATAGGTGGGATTCCCGATCAGGAACACCCTGTGCTAAACAACACTCTATCTTAGCTAAACAGTAAGAGAAAGATATATGTCTAAACATACCATATATTCAGAAATATAATATACATCAGCAACTTCATATGGATGCCATCCTCTTCCTTAAATAGAATATGAGCTTGTAAACCCTAAGCCCCATCCCAAAATATCACTACATTCACACAAAGCATCTCCATCTAAAACTGCGTTGTCCCTCATTGATGGCCACTCCTCCATGACTATCTAGCGATTTTGATTTCGTCAAGGTTGACCCAGTCAAAGTGATCCAACCCCTTTCACACCAGGGGTGCTTCAATTAAGCTGCCAAGATTTTTCTCTTTCACATTTGGAATTGATTTATTCATTATTAAGGAGATGGACCTCCTTTTCCCTCTTATTCTTTAAACAAAGCAATGAAACAAAATTTAATATTCTAATTAGCTTATAACTAATTGGGAGTATTACAGTCTTCCCTTCCCAAATGTTGTGTGTCCTCAAGAAACAGACAAGGTGAGTGCTGCAACTCTTATCCTCCTCCATTAGTGAAACCAACATGTGATAAGATTCCCTCATAAGCTAAGTGTTCACCAATCCATCCCTCCATGAATTTCCCTCCATATTTCTCATGAGATGCAAATAATCCATCCCATAAGGAGGCAATAGTTCAAATGAAACAAACATGGTTTTCCCTATGTTCTCCTTGAAACTTGTAGCATAGTGAACATGGAGAATGTCCATCCCATAGGGCACATACATACCTCCCATCATCTCTCTCCATACATTCCCATAAAAAGTATAAGTACATCATCAATGTATGGGATCAAAATTAAATACATACAAATAGAAATTTATGCATATGGAGGATGTGGAACCAACGCAGAAAATCTCCTGACTGCATCAGATCATGATGTGGTAAGTGGTTTCCCCACCACTTACTTTCTTCCCAAGTCATCTCACCATGGCTGAAAGTGTGAGATATATTTGGTGCCTTAGGAATGCACCCACAATGATACAATATATCCCTTTGATCTCCAAGGGAGTGGCCATGTTCATAAATTTGTGTGGCCCGAAGTTGGCCATGAATTTTATATGGTATAGTGCTCCTTATTAGAGCTATGGCCTACACATACATGGTGAAAGAATGCAAATAATAATCAAATGAAACATTAGTTACACAAGCATGTTTTTCACCAACATTTCTCCTCATACAAATGGAGTGGTGCATAGATTTATCTCCTCTCATTCCAAAAGAGGAAAGAGGTCGCTAAATTAACTCCTTCATAGAGTTATGTTTCTCTCCCAACTCCACATGGTTCATGCATCTTTGAAAATGCTAATATAGTTCTTCTTCAAAGCCCTTCCAAGTTTATCTTCTCATGATAATGTTGTAGAATCTCATGGAATATGTGTGGCTAAGAAAGAACTCTTCATAAGCCCTTTGTAGTAACTTCTCCTTGAGCATGGAGGCTCTAGATAAGAAGATCATACCATGATAGTAGATGACTCCTTCTTGTACTGAATAGCCCTCTTCATGTAGTTGTTCATCAAGTATCATGAATGTGAAAAGATCCTTGGAATAATCCACCAACAATTGGGATTTCCAATATGGATCAATCTCCCATAGTGACAACACAGATGATATATCATAAGGAATGTCTATCATATGGCTACTCTCCTCCTTGACATCTCCCATGCCAAACATACATGTTGGAAGTTCATTCCTTCCATGCTTCTCCTCCCATAGTGAAAAATCTAAAACGAGAGTGGGTAATGATGATGTTGGGAGAATATCTCCCTCCTCCCTGAGCCTACCCATGACTCTTAGCATTGTATCATTGCCTTCTAATTCTCCCATCCTTCCAGGATCTATGAATGGAGCATCAAGATGTGAGACATATTTCACCGAATCTGAATCAGGTGGTGTCCCAAGTGGTTTACCACAAGATAATGATGTCTCATGAAACATCCTCATGTGCATAATAGATGCGATCACCTTATCCCTATTTCCATTGCACAAATCCAACTCTATTTCTTGTGTGGAAGCTTTATGATAATGGGGTACCACTCTTAATGATGCAAGAGTGCCTCTAATTGGAGCAATTGCTCCATCAACACCTCCAAGTGGCGGTGGATCATCTCATGCTATTCCAGTGATGTGATTCCTCCCTTGTTCTTCTTCTTCTTCCTCCTCATAATCTGAGAAGACCTCTATGTAGTGTGCCTTTCCAGCTGCACATCTATGTCTGGGTGCCCAAGCTTCTTGGAAGGTGAAGCAAAGATTCCTCCTCCTCAAATCTCTTCAGACATCATCATCAAGAGGTTTTTTGTATTGACTCTCCTTTGAAGGAGGAGCCTTCTCTTTTTTTCCCTTTGATGGAAAAGAGGGCTTATGCTGAAATGTTGCCTTTGCTTTTGGCAAGGCATCTTAAAGGTCTCTAGCCCTTTCAATGGCATATTGTAGGGTAGTGGGCTTGGTAGACTTAACCAACCCATGAAGAGGTTCATCTAACCCATCAATGAACATGTACACCCTTCTTACTGCAGATCAATCAGGAACCATAATAGAAAGTCTTAAAAATTCATAGATGTAAGTTTCTGCATTACCTGATTGTTTTAGCTTTGCAAGCCCCATGAATGGTGCTTCAGGATCTATTCTATCAAACCTTTCCACCAGCCTTCTAGTGAACATTGAATATGTAGTTACATTGGCATGACCCAATGTAGACAAGCCATGGAACCACCAGTCATGTGCTTCACCCTCAAGGTGCAGCACTGCAATATTAAATGCCTCAATTTCTGGAACCTTGTTCAACTGAAAGTGGATGTCAAGTTTTTCTACCCAAGATTTGGCAGTACACTTGGATGATCCATCAAAGTTGGGTAAAAAAAATCTGCCCATAGTGTGATGTCGATCATGATACTGAATGAATCCACCACTTCTATGATGATGCATTGGTCTTCTATTTCCCTTTATTTGACAAAAATCCTGAAAGCTCAAGTGAACCTTTAATATCTGATTTTGAGATTCATACTCCATAAAATATTCTTCAAGGGATTCTTGCTCCTGAAACCCTTCATTTCCCACAGCCAAAAATGTAGGCATAGTAGAGCATTGGGAAACTTGTGGTTGATGCACTGGTTGATCATTCTAGTGATGAGACATGCCAGAGCCTTCTCCATGATGAAATCATTCAAGGGATTCCTTGAATCTATCCATCCTCATCTCTTTGATCTCTCTAGCAATGTCTTGCATGGATCTAAGAAGGATCTTAGGGAACTCCTTCTCTTCATCTTCACCTCCAGATATAGGGGTTTTACCCTTTTATTCTTTCTCATCTTTATAATCAAAATTTATGTGTCTTCTCCTTTGATACCTCTTCTATCTTATCAATAAGAGTCTCTCCTTCTTCAGATGACATATTGACTTTTAGAATGCACAGGTTGTGCCAAGATTATGTTCTGATACCACTGTAATATTCCCAAAAGGTAAAAGCAGTAATATAGTGCAAAATGTTGAAACAATGTTGCACATTACCATTTGTTAAGCAAGAGGAAAATATGGAGATCTTTCATATGTTATTACAACAACAAAATATACATAAGAAATGGGCCATAAGATGCATAACAGGAAATACAAGACACTAATGACAAAAATCCCTCAATAAGAGGTTTTGCGACCATGTATAAAATTTGGAAGACCCTTACAGCGTTATTTTATTACCTTTGCTACAAAAATTGATTATACATCATATCTAGTGCTGATATGTGCCTCAAAATATAGATCTATATAAGATCTTAGCACTGTACAAGCTCCTTTAAAGAACCCCTCAAAGGTTTTTAGCAAAACACCAAGTACAAGTTGTAGATCTAAGATCTAAGACTGCAGATCTACTGAAAAATACATATCTAGAAAGTGTGGCTGATCTGATATGATCAATAAAATAGCCTCATCCAATATATATTCAAAGTGAAAGGTAGATCCCCTTCACTAGAAAATCAGCTCTCCATAAAGTGTGACAAACCACCCTACAACTCCTCCTATAGAAATAACGCAGATCTAGAAGTAAACTGCACTGTAGGGATCAAAATATGGTTGGCCTGATACCAAGATCTGAAAATAAGCTCAATGGCCTTCAATATTGTCCTCCCAATGTAAAGGAAGCCTCCTCCATTGAAAATAAGCAATGAGATGGCCTAGATCTAGAGATATAATTACCACTTGCTGCAACATGCAAAAAAAACCAAACCCTCAACAGGATCTGCGTTGTAGTTGAAAGAAGGAGCTTGGACTTAAGCCAGATAGTGGACAATGTAGTGCAAGACTCCTCTAAGAGCTACTCAATGGAAGAGGTGGGATTCCCGATCAGGAACACCCTGTGCTAAACAACACTCTATCTCAGCTAAACAACAAGAGAAAGATATATGTCTAAACAAACCATATATTCAAAAATATAATATACGTCAACAACCCCATATGGCGTCCATCCTCTTCCTTAATAGAATATGAGCTCGCAAACCCTAATCCCCATCCAAAAAGATCACTACATTCACACAAAGCATCTCCATCTAAAACTACACTACATTCACACAAAGCATCTCCATCTAAAACTACATTGTCCCTCATTGATGGGCACTCCTCCATGATAGTGTTTTTTATTTGGTCAAGGTTGACATAGCCAAAGTGATCCAGCCCCTTTCACACCAAGGGTGCTTCAATTAAGCTGCCAAGATTTGTCTCTTTCACATTTGGCATTGATTTATTCATTATTAAAGATAATTATGGACCTCCTTTTCCCTCTTATTCTTTAAACAAAGCAATGAAACAAAATTGAATATTCCAATTAGCTTATGATTAATTGAAAATATTACATTGTGGAAGAGTCCAAAACCCGTGGTCACATCCATGAAGCTCTCAAGACGACCTTTTTGGCTCTTATTTTGAAGAAGGATTCCCTTAACTCTTTTGATGATTTTTGACCCATTTCTCTTTATAGCTATATATAAAATGTTATTGCCAAAATTATTGCTAACAGGCTAAAACCCATTTTATCTAACTCTATTTTTAAAGAACGGTTTGGTTTCCTGGATGGCAGGAAAATTCATGAAGACATTGGTGTGGCCCAGGAGACACTCCACGGTATTAAACTATCCTGAATAAAATTTATGATAGTGAAGATTGAACTTTCGAAGGCATATGATCATATCAAATGGATTTACCTTAGGATTTTGTTTACACACCTGGGTTTTCACATTCATTTTATTAACTGGATTATGATTTGTATTACAAATGTGTCCTTTTTTGTGATTATTAATGACGTCGTCTCTCCTTTTTTCTCTCAATAAAATAGGGTTGAGATAAGGTTTCCCACTCTCCCCTCTGTTGTTTATCCTTGCAGCTGAAGGTCTTAGTCATTTGCTTCATAGAGCCAGGAGAGTCAAGAATTTTGGGGGGGTCGAAGTGGCTACAAATCTGTTCATTTCTCATCTCCTGTTTTTTTATGACAGTATTTTGTTTTTCAATGGGAACAGGGAGGAGATACAATGGCTGAATAATATGTTGGATATTTAATGAAAGCTACAGGGTATAACCATAAAATTTCAAAATTCCACTCTCACTCATGAAGGAATTTAGGAGGTTGATCTGGTTTGTATTTTCAACATCCTCCCTTTCATCCAATCCTCTTTTGGCTTTTTCATAAAATACTTGGGTTTCTCCCTCAAACTAGACTCTAAACGATAGCAAGATTGGTTTTGGATGATTTCTAAGGTTGAAAATTAGATCAATGTTTGGAGCCACAAGTGGCTCTCAAGAGCTGGGGATTTGGTCCTTATAAAATTAGTGCTTATGGATATTCCAGTTTAGTTTATTTCTCTGTCTTGGGTTCCCATAGGTATTATCAACAAAATCAGAAGTATCTGTAGCAATTTTCTTTGGTCTTGTAAAGATGAAAATAATACTCTCCCTTCGGTGGCCTACAAAAAAATCGCAAAACATAAATATTGGGGTGGTTGGGGAATCAAAAGCCTTAGACATTTCACTATTTCTCTGGCTGAAAAATCGAGTTGGAGTGTCCTCACTACAAATAACCTATGGACCTTTATGGTTAGGAGGAAATATATTGACCCCCTCCCTGTTGATGACTGGATCCGAATTCTAGAGAAATCCACTTTTAGAGTTTCCGCAATCTGTAAGGCTACGTTGGCATCGATTGGGTTGGTGGAAAAGGGGTTGTCTTGGAAAAGTGGTAATGGGGAGAGGTGCCACATTGATTTGGACCCATGGGTGGGCTGTAACAATGGTTTTTTTCTTTCGGAAGGCATAATGGAATCCCTAAATATTAAATGTTTTAAACTCTGAATCAGATCAGTGCTTTGGAGGGCTCTGCTATTTGGGCAGAGGCTTGGAAAACTGCATAACACATGGGTCTTAAGGATCAGTGGAAGTGGGAATGGTGGGGTTATATCTTGATTTTGGAGCATTTTGGTGTCTGCATTAAATATTCTGGAGACTCCTTGTGCTGGATTCATTCCAAATTAGGAATATACTCTGTTAGCCACCTATAATAATTTTTCAAATAAAACTGGTGGCTAAATCTGTTCAAGCCTTCAAGTGAAAATTTCCCTTGAAAATTTATCATCCTTGAAGCCTTGTGGTGTCCTTATCCTCCAAAGGAATCTTCACTGTTGTTTCCATTGATGAGCCCTACTGTTTTGTGAGAGAAACTATTTTCAAAAGGCCTACATCTTCTCCATCTCACTCCCACAAAATTCCCCATTTTCATCCTTATTCTCTTCACAAAAACTCCTAAAAAGACCTTCACTTTCCTCCTAAATCATCCCAAAATACCTTTTAAACCTCAAATCTCCCTTATTAGGTTTTAAAAATCCCTCTTCTAGTCTATCGAAACCTCCAAATTCCTTAAAAAACCCTTCAAAATCCTTGAAACTCTTCATTTTCACATTAAGGCCTTAAGCCCCTTTAGCCTTAGCCCATCTCCTTCTCCCCGCATATGACTCGGAGCCATAACCTGGAGCTAGCCCCCATCGTGCAATCGCAATCGGGGTTCCCTGTCTCTTTGTTTCCTTTTACTTTGAACTTCCGATGCGATGAGATTTCCGCTAAACTCTTTGATGCGATAAGCCCTTTCTTTTTAAACCCTGGTCTCCTTACTTTTTTCATGGGACCACACCCCACCATCGCAATCACAAAAAGTTATTCTCTTTGGTCTTCTCCTCGACTCTCTGATCCTCTGATTTAATCTCGACCGTCGATTCCACAAGAACCGACGGTCGAGATTCAATCATGCTCCACTCATAAGCCTTCAGTCAGGCACTTAAGAAACACAAACCTTCACGTTAAAAACCTCACTTTCTGCCTTGTTCACCTTTCCCAAAAAATAAAGTTTTTAAATGAATCTGGACCGTTGAATCCACAAGAAGCAACGGCCCAAATTGTGTCGCACTCTGCCCATTCATCTAACACCTCTTTCACTTTCAAAACCTCTGACCCTTCTTTTAATCTTGACCATCCATCTGAGAAATATTACGGTCAGGATCTAACCTGATATTCCTCATCCACCTTTCAAACACCCCTCTACACGACAAAATAAATGTCGAGCCCAACACTCCTCTCATCCATACATCTTTCCCATCACATTTTTTCTGCACTGTCGGATCTAGGTCCTCTGATCTGATGGCTGATGTTCCATTTCGCAAAAATTTTGCGCCTACAGTTTAACACCAAAAAAATTTCAAAAAAGGGCGGTTTTAGGAGGGATAGGTGTCAATTAATGTATGGAATCGCATTTTTGTTTGGAAATACCGCCACCCCTCATTTTAATTTTCAAAAACCACTATCGGTTTTCCATGATACCGCTTCCCCCCCCCCCCTGCAATGTAATTTCTCGTTTGATCTTGACTATCGATCTTTGACATCGAACGGTCCACATTACGTCACAACCCCGTTCACTCACCATTCATTTGTTCCCCCAATGACTCCATCCATAGATCTCTGCCATCGATTATTCTAATCGAACGGCCTACATTTAATCTAGCCCTATCCTTTTCCATTCATCCAAATGACTACATCGAAGGATCTCAACCGTAGATCACCGTTGATAGATCTAATCCAACGGTCCACAACTCACCTTGCACTCAACCTTCATCTGCACTTGTTTTCGCCTTCCGCCATGGTTTTTCATCACATTTTCGCTACATCCACCATTTTCTGTCGTTGTTCCTCCATCCTCCACGAGCCTCTGAAACAATCCTCCTCACTCCCACAGGTTTGTTTTTTTTTAATGAGTTTATTGTGTTTTGCAGGTTTTGCAGGTTTTCAAAGGGCATTAAGCCATACTGTCTCTGCAGTCACAGTTAGGGTGATTTAGAGTGCAAAAAGACATTTACAGAGCCAAAGATCACAGAGGAGACATCCCTGGAGGGTTTAAAGCATGTTTATTGAAAGATCAGTGTCATTAACCCTGATTCAATCCTCCAGCGCCTCCATGACCTGTATATTCACAAACACAGGTTAGAAGTAGCAGCAAAGAGTATCAGAAGACAAATTTAAGGATTAATGCCTAATGTTGAAGAATTAATGCTTATAATCTGATGTTTAAAATAATAAGGACACAGATGAAGACCATAAAAATGATCAAGGAGGCTTAATGAAGCCTAAAGCACATAAACAAGCCATATCAGTGATTTAATATCAGCAGAATGTTCTTTTTCCTGAAAAGGACAAGTTCCCACAGCATTCCCTATTCCACATCAAGCCCATAACAGTTATTATTCTGATAGAAAGCTCCTAGAACTGTTAGTGCATTGGTTATGAAGTATGGAAGACCTGAAAGTCAAATCTTCACCCTTTCTTGTCACGGAAGATAAAAAGAGTACCACACCCAGAAAAGTACCTCCAAGAACATACCCATGGAGTTATTATCAACCTGTCGAAGACCCAATTCAGCTATAGGGTACTGAAAGTGTTGAAGTTTTCAACAAGAAACAGTGAAGGAGGCATCCTGAAACATCATCCTTGATCCTAGTTGGAAAATAATCACCTAAACTAGGTGGGGCCCACACAGGGTATTTTTAGGTGTATGCCTATTTTTAGACATGGTGAGCATATTCTATATGTAGTAGGAGCCTATTTGTAGATGGTTGGTCAAATGTGAAAAATAGATGAAATTCTATTTTTAGAATATTGAGCGAAGTCTATTTATAGAGTGCTGATCTAAAAATAGATGCATGTCGATTATTATTAGCTTTTAATAATAATCAGACTCTAAACAACAACTTATTCTCTTGGAGCACTTAATTTAAGTGCACAGATGTGGCACAATAGATGACAGAAGGAATTACGCTATTCCTGAGGGTTTACTAGAGCTATTGCATGGAGGACTTCAGTTAGAACTCATGTGACAGATTTTAGTGGAGTTAGAGAAGTAGTTGGTGGAGTTGTGTTCAGTTTAACTCAGTTAGACATAGTTGAGCTAGTTGTATCTAGTATAACTGAATGATACACTAGTGAGAGTGGAGTGAATTAATTAGTTAATTAATTCACAAATAATAATTCATTAATCAACTAAAAAATACAACAGTTAACTACAGTGCATGGCAGTTTCAGTGGAGACCAGTGGAGAGATAGGTGAAAGGGCAAGATGGACTATCTGTTGTGACTATTAGTGATGAATGAATTGCATCTACATATACATTGGATTTGCCAATGATAATAATGCATTCAATGAGATTGGGATTACATTTAACTAGTCTTTGTAATCAGCTTGGATTGTGCAGTGGAGGCAGGCTAGCAGGTGGCAAAGATCGGTGCATGGATTTACAAGATTGGGCCTGATTAGTGTATGATGATTGTACTATACTGAGAGCTTGTGATAAGCTTTGTCTTCTTGTATGATATTTTCATATGATCTCCATGATATACATAATATGATAGTTGGGGTTTCCAGCTTCAGGCTTTCCCGTTAAACAACTGTGTTATGTGTGTTTTTATTGCTTCATGTGTTTTGCAATTGTTGATTAAATTTCCGCAAGAATTATAGTGGAAGGATTTTGTATTTTGCAAGAAGTTAAATATTTTGAGATCATGAGAGTCCGGATATATATATATGCATATTGCATATAATTTCTACATGGTATCAGAGCGGTTGATCATTGGAGCAGATTGCAATTATTGAAGCGGTTGAGTTTTGTGCTGGTGGAATTCAAATTTGTTGTGGCGTTTTCTTGGTGTCGAAGTTGAGCATTCATTGAAATGTATTTCAAAGGATTACGATTGGAGTATGCCCTTAAGGGAAGCTCGAATTATATTGTATGGAAGGACAGGATGGAGGCAGTGCTGGAGGATAATGGGTTGAAGGAGTTCATAGATGTTGATATTCCTAAACCGGGTTCTAGCGATGCTGCCACACTTAACGCATGGAAAAATAAGGTAGAAAGGTGTCGAATGATTCTGTTGGAAGGTTTGAAGGATCACATTGTGTCCATCCTTCATGGTAAAGCCACTCCATTCTTGATGTGGAAGGCTTTGACAGAATTGTTCCAAAGCAGAAGTGACCAAAGGAAGTTGGCGCTTAAAGACAAGCTCAGGAAAATAAAAATGGAGAAGAATGACACTATTCCGATATACTTGACAAAGTTTTTCCACTATAGGGATGAGCTTGGGAGTGTAGGAGTTAGTGTGGATGAAGAATACTTGGTGAGCTTGGCTCTCCTTGGCCTTCCGAAGAGTTGGCATAGCTACGAGGACTATGTCGATGGTTGGGAGAAACTGCCAGGATGGGAGCAACTTGGGTCGGATCTTGTGCAGGAGGAGATAAGGTGAAGTACCAGGGATGGCTCTTCATCAAAGAATGATGATGAAGAGGATTTCTCTTTGACTTCCAAATCAAGGAAAGGGAAGGGGAAGAAAAATCCTTCTCAATCCGGTGAAGATGGCAAAGAGCGTGACATGTCCAAAGTGAAGTGTTTTCATTATCATGAACATGGGCATTTCGCCACACATTTTCCATAGAAGAAGAAGAACAAGCAGGTTTCTGGAGCTGCAGTTGGTGAGGCTCTTTCCTCAAAATTTGAGTTGGACTTCTCATTGATTGCATACATGGTATCAGAGCTGTGTTATAGATTTTCTACATGAAATGAGAGCAGGAATTTTTGGGTGCGCGAGTTTGCAGAGAATATCTGAAAATTTTGGTGAAATATTTTCAGAAAAAAATAGTATATTTTGATTCCTTGCGAAAAAATACCCAAACTGAAAAAAAAAATCGATCAAATCGAAGCTCAGATGAGGGAGATATCATCGATTTAAAATTAGCTCTTTTGTTAGAAAATTTTCCGACGGCGGGAAAATTGCAATGTGCGCGAGCCAAGAATCTACATGCACTGAGGTACAAGATGCATGCAAAGCTTTGAGGAGAAAAGCAGAGGTTAGTGACTTGGTGGTTGAGGGAGCCTTTCAACATGCAGCGTGAGAAGCAGTCTCAGAAGGTTGTGGAGCAACCACAACTGAAGATGCAAAAGAATCTTTATAGATTTGATGTAGATGGGATTTCTACGGAGCTTCCTACTATTGGGAAGTGCAAGAAAGACATGAAATTGAAGCTTGAGAGGGAAAAATATTTGCATGCAGGTAAGAGTGAACCTTAGGATGTGGAGCAGCCACAAGATGAGGATCATGGAGTGGGAGCAACCACTCATGTAGAGAAATTTCGTGCCAGATGGGCAGAGGGAGTGCATGCAGCTATACCACCAGGTGAGAGGTGGGGCGACATGCATGAGTAATCCCAAGAGGATATTTCTAGGCAAGATTCATGGAGATGGTATGGATCTCATGAATTGAACTTGGCTACGAGGTGCCCACAGAGCAGCAGTAGCATGATCAGTTGGATTGATGCAGGCAGATCAAAGTGATAGTATCAGATACTGGAGCGCGGTTCAGAGTTGACAGCAAGTGTAGAGTGCATGGGTGCATATTTAAATAGCGCAGTGGCTCTTGAAGACATGTGCAGTAGCTAAGCATAAGTCGAAGACTTTTATGATATATGCATTAGATTGATTGAGTTGTTTGGAGCCTATTCAGTTTCGAAAGAGTTGTAGAGAAGATGCATGGAGTTGCATGGTCCTTGCAAAGGTTGCAGGGCGAATGCATGGAGTTGCAGGTCGCATGCAAAGACAGTCCTTTCTTGTTGAGAGGGAGTGTTGAATTTTGCAACAAGAAACAGTGGAGGTGGCATCCTGAAACATCATCCTTGATCCTAGTTGGAAAATAATCACCTAAACTAGGTGGGGCCCACACAGGCTATTTTTAGGTGTATGTCTATTTTTAGACATGGTGAGCATATTCTATATGTAGCAGAAGGCTATTTTTCTATGGTTGGTCAAATGTGAAAAATAGATTAAATTATATTTTTAGAATATTGAGCGAAGTTTATTTATAGAGCGCTGATATAAAAATAGATGCATGTCGATTATTATTAGCTCTTAATAATAATCAGACTCTAAACAACAACTTATTCTCTTAGAGAACTTCAGTTAAGTGCACAGATGTGGCACAGCAGCTAACAGAAGGAATTACGCTATTCCTGAGGGTTTACTAGAGCTATTTCATGGAGGACTTCAGTTAGAACTTATGTGACAGGGTTTGGTGGAGTTAGAGAAGTAGTTGGTGGAGTTGTGTTCAGTTTAACTCAGTTAGACACAGTTGAGCTAGTTGTATCTATTATAACTGAAGGATACACTAGTGACAGTGGAGTGAATTAATTAGTTAATTTATTCACAAATAATAACTCATTAATCAACTGAACAATACAGCAGTTAACTACAGTGCATGGCAGTTTCAGTGGAGACCAGTGGAGAGATAGGTGAAAGGGAAAGATGGACTATCCGTTGTGACTATTAGTGATGCATGAATTGCATCTACATATACATTGGAGTTTCCAATGATAATAACGTAGTCAATGAGAGTGGTATTACATTAAATTGGTCTTTGTAATCAGCTTGGATTGTGCAGTGGAGGCAGGCTAGCAGGTGGCAAAGATCGGTGCATGGATTTGCAAGATTGGGCCTGATTAGTGTATGACGATTGTACTGTACTGAGAGCTTGTGATAATCTTTGTATTCTTGTATAATATTTTCATATGATCTCCATGATATACATAATATGATAGTTGGGGTTTTCAGCTTCAGGCTTTCCCGTTAAACAACTGTGTTATGTGTGTTTTTATTGCTTCATGTGTTTTGCAATTGTTGATTAAATTTACACAAGAATTATAGTGGAAAGATTATGTATTTTGAAGGAAGTTAAATATTGTGAGATCAGGAGAGTCCGGATATATACATGCATATTGTATATAATTTCTACAGAAAGTTAATGCAGAGATATTAAATAGAATGGGCTTCATAGACTCCTCTTCTTTTGTTTTAATGAATCATTTAAGTTCTATCTACCACTACTATCACTCTTTCACCTATAAGAACTCATGAGAAATACATTATAAATGTTGGTTGGTTGATTATTGAAAATCACTGATTGTAAGTTGTTTCACTGAGTTAGAGTTCTGTGAGTAGTAGTTGTAAATAGGCTGAAGATGATTTCTGGATGATATCAAGCTATTGGACAAGACTGTATGTGACTGGTTTTGCTCTTCTAATATGACAAGCATGTTCATTGGATCCTGATCTAAATCAGTGGTGATGTGTTCTTTCTTTGTTATTGTTTTCCCTCTGTTATACATCATGTTTCATTTATCCGATAAGAAATAGTAATTTTAGCTTAAGATATACTGTTGCAAGTACCCTAATGCTTCCTCCACTTTCTTATTTTTATGTTTTCTGCTAATTGTGTATCTTAGAAAAAATTCAACATAATTTAACCAGTATAGAAGTTGGTTTTTCCATACTTACTGATGTATGAATTTAGAGTTTGTTTCTTAGATGTTCTTGTTTGGTTTTTCTCAAAGAATAGGAGAATAGGGAGATTTAGTGATTATTCTTGTCCCCTAAGTTCCTTTTCCAACATTCAGCCTTTCTAAGATCCCTTTGACTTGAATACCAAAGCAGAGAAGGTTAAAAGTATTTCTCTGATCTTAGACTTCACTCCGTGTCTAACCTTAAATGTTTTCTATTGTCTGAAAGTAGTCAGGAGGACTGCTGGATCGTTGTCTTTAGAGTTAGCCTCATTATGAGTTTGGATCATAGAGGTATAATGCATGTCCTGTCCCTAGAATTACTCCAAAGTGGTCACCTTGTAATGTTTTCCTTGTCATGCCCTTTCATTTCCTTATTATTTCATCCCATACTATCATCTTAAGAGATCCTCTGTTTTAGATGACTAGCCCTTTGAAAGCCTTGGATATTTGAATTGTAAGTAAACCCTTTTATGACCCCATTTCCCAATGGACCTGTGCTCTATTTGAATTGTCTCCCCATTGCCAAGAAATCCTTCTCTACTCATTTCTCTACATTCATTTAACCCTTCTTTCATGTTTCCCAACCAAACAAACAAAACAAAACAAAAAAACCCTTTCACTCCATAACTAGCCTAACACCTTAAATTGACCTTTAAAGATACATTATTTCTTCACCTTATAGAGAGATCCCTCTCTGGATCCAGGAGGGCTAGATCCTGAGATCCAAAAAAAATTTGATGTTGTCTTGTCATTTGGTATTGCCAAATCTGCCAAATCACAGGAACCACAACATAATGGTGACTCCGCTGGGGAGTTTTGAGTAAAACACTCCTTAAAACACCTCTAAGAACTCAACAAAGACCAATTAGCCTTGATCTGGTAATTTAATCACTGTGGTTGATATTAGATCTTCTTTAAACACTTTAAACCCTCCACCTGGAGACTCCACAGTTCCTAAATGACCAAAAGACTTCACTAGTGATCACTAGGCCTACTGATTATCTCTGTTTCACAAGACTCCACTGGGAGACCAGTTTCATCACAACATCATTCATACTAAAGGTAACTCTGAGGATTAATTTTCTTTGTTTAAGGATAGATTTCCTTTTAAAGAGTGTCATATCTGGCTAGCTTTCTCATTTTTGGATCTGAAACTTAACATACTGGCTTCAAGAACAATCCATACCAGAGATTATCCTAATCCAAATCCTCCTGAAGTAGCTGACAATCCCGAGAGCATTCTTAGGAAGTCTTTCACATCTAGGGATCCAACTATTTTCAGACCCATCTATAGAGCTAACTCAGCACCTGATAACCTTGCAGCTCTATCAGATACTCAAGTTGACTTAGCGTTACCAAGCAATTTACCAAGAACTAAGTCATTCAGTGATATAGATTAGACAAACTTTGAGCCTCCAAGTTCACCACCACATAGTGGCCAACATATTAGTGACAGAGAAACCCCTCCATCAACACCTCCTGATATCCACTTCATTTATAACTTGGGCCTCTCTCACCCTAAATCTACTCAACAGTTTGTTGCTGGTCCAAGAATTTCTGCCATTCATACACCTGCTGCTGAAGCCAACCCTCTACCTCCACAAAACACTATCATGGCAGCATGGTATGCTCCCCTAGTGTTGCCACAACCTCTAGCTCCTCTACCAAGTGGCTATCAGTCTAAAATTCCCCATTTCACTGGAGAAGAATCTACCACAGCTTAATAACATGTAACCAGGATGGAAGATGCATTTTATTATATGGAAATAGAAGATGAGACCATAAAGATGAGAATATTTGCTCAAAGTTTAGGAGGAGAAGTAAATAAGTGGTTTAAAGGCTTAACTCCTAATAGCATCAATGACCTTCCCTTTTTACATCAAGATTTCATAAACAAATGGGAAATCAAAAGCAACCCTCTACAAATATTTGCAGAGTATCAGAGCCTTAAAATAAATCAGGGAGAGAGTGTTCATGATTACTCCACCAGGTTTAACAAGGTCTACAATGCTCTTCCACCTCACATGAAACCTCCCCAAGGCATGGCCTTAGTAAAATATCCTGAAGGTTTCGATGCTAATATGGCCTCTAGAAGACATGCAAAAGGGAGTTGTGAGTGTAGAAGCAAACTTGATTGACAAAAGAGTTAGGATGAGGGCCGAAAAGAAGGTAACCTATAGGGAAGACACCACAGCTTCTACATCTGATTCCAAATTTGATGATCTAGCCAAAAACGTGAACAGGATAGAAAGGATGATGGAGAAAATGGTTATCCAAGTCAATAATCAAAATAGAAATCAATCTCAAAACCAGAACCAAAACTTTAGGAGAAACACTCCTTCCAATAGGAAAAGGGATTCTGATCAACAAATGATACCTCCATTCCAAGAAAATTTCCTTGATGAGGATGAGGGAATAATAGAAGAATCAGAGGGAACTACCATAAACATGGTGGAGGTGGATCACCAAGATCACACCTTTTACACAGAAGACAACCAGACCTCATACACACATTGGGATGAGGAAGGGTTAGAGTCTGAAGACTATAGGTTAGGATTCAATAATGCCATCATGCAGGTCCAAGAACAATATGATCTCAGAAGCAAAAGGAACCCATAAGCTTCCAAACCCAAAACCTCTGAGGTCACTATCAATAAAAGGCCTGAAAAAACACCTAAAGAAACTGCTGAAAATACCAAAAAAGTAGTTAAAAGTTCTGGTAAAACCAAGGCTAAGAGTACCCAACCCACTGATAAACTAAGTAAATAATCCAGTAGAACTAGCATTATAGCTAATGCTCCTGAAAAAATAGTTTCAACCAATGTACATAATGAAAATTAGCAAGCTGATTCTGCCAATAAAACAGTGACCAACAAAACAGAATTGAACTTTCAAAGAGTCAGTCTCCTTTCAGTCTGGAAAGTGAGATTTCCAAAATCAAAATTTCCGTACCTCTCACTGAGTTGGCCACCCAAGATGTATATAAAAGTCAAATTTTTAAAGCTTTAAACTTAGGAGAAAACAGTGACTCTGTTAACTTAAATGATGATCAACCAGCTCTCTTATTTGGCCCAAAGATTGAAGGGAAATTTCAGGAAGGAGTGGTGCCTCATTTCTATGTCAGTCTCAACATCCATGAAAAAATCCTACATAATGTTATGCATGACTCGAGGGCTTCAAATAACCTCATGCCAAAAGTGATCATGGAAAAATTAGGCCTAGAAATAACCAGACCATATAAGGATTTACATTCTTTTGACTCTACCAGAGTGAAGTGTTTGGACCTGATCAAAGATCTCTGTGTGAATTTGACCCAAATCCCAGCCAAGTGCATGGTGATGGATGTTTTAGTAGCTGATGTGCCTCCCAAGTATGGCATGTTGCTTTCAAGATCATGGGGTGCTAAGCTACAAGGTACAATGCAAATGGACATGACATATGCCACTATCCCTGTCTTTAGCCAACCTAGGAGACTATATAGAGAAGCACACATGAAATTCATGGTAAGCAGCCCAGAGAAACCAGAGAATTCCCCTCTTTACTCTGTCCATACAAACCTAGACTCTTTTATCCTTTACAATGATGATTTTACAGATGAGCAAGAGCTAGAGAATAAAAGTTAAAATAGCAGAGTAGAGGCCAAAAATATGAACATAATGGCAACTCTGGATATAGAGGAAAACAAGGGAGAAACATTGGAACAGTTTGTAGAATTAGAAAAATAGAACCAATACTATAGAGAGAAGATTACCCATCAGCCTGCTAACCTCAACAAACAAGATGACAGTAAGGAGGAAACTGATAAAAATTCTGCAAACAATCCCTTATGGAGCATGAGTTTTGATGGATCTTGCACTAGAAGAAGTGCGGGAGCTGGGGTATGGTTGCACAATACTGAAAACAATTATACTGAGAGTCATGCTTTCAAGCTAAATTTCAAATGTACAAACAACATAGAAAAATATGAGGCTCTCCTCTTAGGATTCCACCTATTGAAAAAACTAGGAGCTGAGAGGATAGTTGTTCATGGAGACTCAGAACTGGTCATCAAAAAAATAAATGGAGAGTACACTACAAAACATCCTAGGTTAAGGGCATACATAAATGATGCCATAGATCTTTTGAAAAAATTTGTAGAATATGAGCTTGTGTTTGTCCCTAAAAGCCAAAACATACTTGCAAATGGTTTAGATTGTGCTGCTAGTTCAAGTCAAAGACCACTTAGTGATAAACAGCTCATTGTTCAAACAAAATATAGACCAGCAGTACCAGATAATGAAAAATATTGGTAGGTCTTTGAGGGTGACAAACAGATAGAGGATTTATTGCTTTCTAGGAATGAGTTTGAATTACCAGATTCAAATTCCAAGTCCGAGGAAGACTGTTTGAATGAAGAACCCCCTGATGAAGATAAACCATCCCCTACTGCAGAAATAAACATGTTGACCAAAGAATTTGAAAATCAGACAGAAGAATACAAGAATGTGGATAAGGAAGACATAGAGGTATTGCAGTCCAAAGACAAAAACATACCCAGAGGACTAGCACCCCTAGAGGACCTTTTTTATTTTAACGATGTGGCAAATAAACCCACTATAGAACCCACTGAGTCTGATGTGGAAGAGTGTAATATAGGCAACAAATACAAGCCTAAGATGATTAAATTATCAAGGACTTTTCCATCTCATATCAAATAGAAATACATTGATTTATTTAAAGAGTTTGTTGATGTTTTTGCCTGAAGCTATGAGGATTTGAAATCTTATGACACAGAGATAATATAGCATAAGATCCCATTGAAAGAAAACCAGAAACCTTTTAGGAAAAAACTGCACAGAATCAACCCTGTATAGTTACCCCTGGTAGAAAAGGAAATTAAGAAAATGTATGAGGCTGGAATCATAGTCGCTGTGAGATTTTTAGATTGGGTATCTAACCTTGTGGCTGTAAGGAAAAAGATAGGAGAAATTAGGTTGTGCATTGACTTTAGAAACTTAAACAGAGCATCACTAAAAGAAAATTACCCTTTACCCAAAATGGAACACATCCTACAAAAGGTAGTTGGTTCTAAGAGGATTTCTCTGTTAGATGGCTTTTTAGGGTATAACCAGGTCTTAGTACTCCCAGAAGATCAGCTTAAAACAACCTTCACCACACCTTGGGGCACTTTCATGTATGTGAAGATGCCTTTTGGATTAATGAATGATGGTGCCACCTTTCAAAGAGCCATGGACATTGCATTCTCAGAAGAAATAGGGTACTTCATTGTAATTTATCTTGATGACATTACAGTCTGTTCCAAAACTAATGAAGAACACCTTAAACATTTGAGAAAGGTCTTTGAGAAGTGTAGAAGGTTTGAGCTATCTTTAAATCCCAAAAATACAGTGTTCGGTCTCCAAGAAGGTAAACTTCTTGGTCATATTATATCTGAAAAAGGGATTAAAATAGACCCAAAAAGGATGGAGGGAATATTGCAGATTAGCCACCCAAGAAACATCAAGGAATTGTAGTCCTTTATTGGGAAGATTAATTTCCTGAGGAGGTTTATACGCAACCTAGTAGAACTCCTTAGAAACATGACTAATATTCTTAAAAAAGAAGTCGGAGTTAAATGGACTCTAGAAACCAAAAAATCCTTTGAACTGGTCAAACATGCACTCACCCGAGCACTAGTTCTCATCAGCCCAGATTTTACTAAAGATTTCCTTATTTTCTCATTTGCATTAGAACATACTGTGGTTGTTGTCCTATTTCAGAAAAATCCAGAGGGACAAGAGCAGCCAATTGCATTTTTTAGCAAGGCATTAAGAGATGCACCTCTGAAATATAATATAATGGAAAAACAGACCTATGATTTGGTAAAAGCCTTGAAATATTTCAGAGTGTATATTTTACATTCTCATATTATTTCCTTTGTGCCTAATATAGTGGTTAAAGACATTTTGTCACAAGATCCAGATGGAAAAAGAGGCATGTGGATTGTTGTGATACTAGAGTATGATTTGGAGATCAAACCCACTAAACTCATCAAGGGTCAAGGCTTAATGGTTGAATCTAACTTACAAGCCCTTGACATAAATATGGTAGATGCATTGGATGAACACAAAGGATTTCATGCTCCCACTATTGAAGAGAAGTTCCAAAACTCACCTTGGTATGCTGATATCTTTTATGTGCTTACAAATCTCAATGCCCCTCCTGATTTATCTAAGACAAAGGCAAGATTTTTAAAGTTAAAAGCTAGAAATTATTGCATTTTGAATGAATTTTATATTGGAAAAATTCCAATGGTTTATTGCTTAATTTTTTTCCTGAATTTGATGTAGATAGAATCAAGCATGAGTTTCATGAAGGTGAATGTGGAGGCCATCTCTACTGGAAAACCACTGCCAATAAAATCCTTAGAGCTGCTATTACTGGCCCACCCTATTCCAAGATGTCCACAAAATGATAGTTTCCTACCACAAGTGCCAAATCTTTGAGGGAAAAAGAAAACTCCTTCCTCTACATTTACAACCAATCACTGTTGAAGCTCCTTTTCAATAGTGGGGCCTAGATTCCATAGGGGAAATCCATCCTGCTTCATCTGCCCAACATAGACGGATACTCACAGCCACTGACTATTTCACCAAATGGATAGAGGCCATCCCTTCTAGGAATGCCATAGACTCTATTATCATAAAATTCCTTGAAGACCATATCCTATCTAGATTTGGCTACCCTAGGAAAATTACCACCGATAATGTCATTGCATTTGGTTCCAAAAAGATGATTGATTTTTGTCACTGGTATCAGATTGCACTTGGTCATTCTACTACTTATTACCCTCAAGGTAATGGGCTAGCAGAATCATCAAATAAAATTTTGGTGACCATCATCAAGAAGCTGCTTGAAGATAATAAAAATCATGGCTTAACAAGTTGGTGCATGCTTTATGGGCAGACAAATTGACAACAAAGAAATCTATTGGAATGTCTCCCTATCAGCTTGTGTATGGAGCAGATGCAGTGTTTCCTACTAGTTTAGGAGTGCCAGTGATAAAATTGGTCCAATAAATATAGTCAGAAGATGACAGCATGGTTAGAAGGATCAATTAGACCATACATCTCCAGCAGACAAGGGAAGAAGTCTACAACAAATCTCAGAAAATGCAAGAGAACATCAAAAAGTTATTTGATAAAAGGACAAAGGCTTGTGATTTCAAAATTGGGGACAAGGTACTCAAGTGGGACTCTAGGAGAGAAGATAAGGTTAAGCATGGAAAATTTGACAATTTATGGCAAGGTCCTTACATTATTCAATCTGCCATTGGTCCAAATGCCTTTTTTCTGCAAGAATTAGATGGTACAGATCTGTTTGGGGGTCCTGTCAATGGCAAGATGCTCAAGCATTAATTCTGCTAATTTCCATTTTATATTCTTCACTTCCATTGTAAATACCATTGCTATGTTTTATTTCTGAAAAGAAAAGGAAAAATATACAAAAAAAAATAAAGGAAAGGTTCAGACAAGCTCAAATCTTGAACCTATTAAAAAAAAAAAATGGCTCAAATTAGATCAAAACCTGAGCCAGATAAAGAGGAAAAAGGCTGGTTTTAACATGCTCAAAACTTGAATCAGAAAAGAAGAGGAAAACAGCTCTAACAGGGTCAGAATCAGAGCTAAAATGAAGAAAGAAAGGTGACTCTAACAAGCTCAAAATCTGAGTCACAGAAGAAGGAAGGATGCTTTAATTTTCATAATTTCAAGCCTTCACAATTTTGTTTCAATTTTCTGCAAAATTTCAGTTCATATGCAACTTGTCTTTATGCCATGGACCCACAGCAAACCAGACAGCCTAATCCTGGTTTGTCTGTATTTAAATTTCTATTTTAGAATGTAGTGAATGAAAATCTATCAGACAGTTTAATCCTGGCAGATATTAGTTTAGGTAGAGAAGCTATGAGGCCAACTGTTTAATCTGGTCTCATGGAGGAATAAGGGTAGAATTAGATTATTTTTTCTTCTTTCAATAAAAAATAATGATGAATAATGTCTGCAAGTCTAAATGCACCTTGAAGAAAAAAATTTAGGATAGTAGGATAGGTAGGTAGAGTGTTTGGGGAAGTATTGCTGCTGATATAATGCTTTTCACTTATGTAACAGCTAATCAAAGAAGAAAAATATAGTCAAGTACCAGGCATCTGGCCTACTTCCAAAGATTATTTCTAAGATTCTTGACACCTTAAAGAAGATGCCATCCCCATGTGGAGCCATTGTTAGCCACCTATAATAATTTGTCAAAGCAAACAAGTGGCTAAATCTTTTCAAGCCTTCAAGTGAAAATTTCCCTTGAAAATTTATCATCCTTGAAGCCTTTTGGTGTCCTTATCCTCCAAATGAATCTTCACTTATGTTTCCATTGATAAGCCCTACTGTTTTGTGAGAGAAACTACTTTCAAAAGGCCTACATCTTCTCCATCTCACTCCCACAAAATTCCCTATTTTAATCCTTATTCCCTTCACAAAAACTCCTAAAAATACCTTCACTTGCCTCCTAAATCATCCCAAAATCCCTTTTAAACCTCATATCTCCCTTATTAGTTTTTAAAAACCCCTCTTCTAGTCTATCGGAACCTCCAAATTCCTTAAAAAACCCTTCAAAATCCTTGAAAATCTTCATTTTCACATTAAGGCCTTAAGCCCCTTTGGCCTTAGCCGTAGCTCCTTCTCGCTGCATATGACCCAGATCCATAACCTGGAGCTAGCCCCCATCATGCAATCGCAATTGGGGTTCCCTGTCTCTTTGTTTCCTTTTACTTCAAACTTCTGATGCGATGAGCTTTCCGCTAAACTCTCCGATGCAATAAGCCCTTTCTTTTTAAACCCCGGTCTCATTACCTTTTTCATGGGACCACACCCCGCCATCGCAATCACAAAAATTTATTCTCTTTGGTCTTCTCCCCAACTCTCCAATCCTCTGATTTAATCTCGACCGTCGAATCCACAAGAACCTACGGTTAAGATTCAATCGCGCTCCACTCATAAGCCTGCAGCCGAGCACTTAAGAAACACAAACCTTCGCGTTAAAAACCTCACTTTCTTCCTTGTTCACCTTTCTCTGACATTAAAGTTTTTAAATGAATCTGGACCATTGAATCCATAAGAACCAATGGCCCAGATTTCGTCACACTCCGCCCGTTCATCCAACACCTCTTTCACTTTCAAAACCTCCGACCCTTCTTTTAATCTCGACCGTCCATCTGAGAAATCTTATGGTCAAGATCTAACCCAATCTTCCTCATCCACCTTTCAAACACCCTACTACACGACAAAATAAATGCCAGGCCCACCACTCCTCTCATCCGTGCAGCTTTCCCATCGCATTTTTTCTGCACCGTCGGATCTGGGTCCTCCGATCGGACGGCTGACGTTCCATTTCGCAAAACGTTTGCACCTATAGTTTAACACCAAAAAAATTTGCGAAAAGGGCTGTTTTAGGAGGGAAGGGTGTCAATTAATGTATGGAATCATATTTTCTTTTGGCAATACCGCCTCCCCTCATTTTAATTTGCGAAAACCGTTGGGTTTCCCCTTGTCTCATTTAACCCCCCGCAATGTAATTTCTCGTTTGATCCTGACCGTCGATCTCTGAGATCGAATGGTCCACATTATGTCACAACCTCGTTCACTCACCATTAATTTTTTCCCCCAATGACTCCATCCGCAGATCTCCGTCGTCGATTATTCTAATCGAACGGCCCACATTTAATCTCGCCCTATCCTTTTCCATTCATCCAAATGACTACATCGAAGGATCTCAACCGTAGATCACCATCGATAGATCTAATCCAACGGTCCACAACTCACCTTGCACTCAACCTTCATCTGCACCAATTTTCACCTTCCGCCATGGTTTTTCATCACATTTTGTTGCATCCACCATTTTCCATCAATGTTCCTCCATCTTCCATGACCCTCTGAAACAGTCCTCCTCACTCCCACAAGTTTTTTTTTTTAATGAGTTTATTGTTTTTTGCAGGTTTTCAAAGGGCGTTAAGCCATACTATCTCTGCAGTCACGGTGAGGGTAATTTAGAGCACAGAAAGACATTTCCAGAGCCAAAGATCACAGAGGAGACATCCCTGGAGGGTTTAAAGCATGTTTATTGAAATATCAGTGTCATTAACCCTGATGCAATCCTCCAGCGCCTCCATGACCTGTATATTCACAAACACAGGTCAGAAGCAGCAGTAAAGAGTATCAGAAAACAAATTTAAGGATTAATGCCTAATGTTGAAGACTTAATGCTTATAATCTGATGTTTAAAAGAATAAGGACACAGATGAAGACCATAAAAATGGTCAAGGAGGCTTAATGAAGCCTAAAGCACATAAACAAGCTATATCAGTGATTTAATATCAGCAGAATGTTCTTTTTCTTAAAAAGGACAAGTTCCCACAGCATTCCCTATTCCACATCAAGCCCATAACAGTTATTATTTTGACAAAAATATCCTAGAACTGTCAGTTCATTGGTTATGAAGTATGGAAGACCTGAAAGGAAAATCTTCACCCTTTCTTGTCACGGAAGATAAAAAGAGTACTACAACCAGAAAAGTACCTCCAAGAACATACCCATGGAGTTATTATCAACCTGACGAAGACCCAATTCAGCTATAGGATACTGAAAGTTAATGCAGAGATATTAAACAGAATGGGCTTCATAGACTCCTCTTCTTCTATTTTAATGAATCATTTAAGTTCTATATACCACTACTATCACTCTTTCACCTATAAGAACTCATGAGAAATACATTATAAATGTTGGTTGGTTGATTATTGAAAATCACTGATTGTAAGTTGTTTCACTGAGTTAGAGTTCTGTGAGTAGTAGTTGTAAATAGGCTGGGAGATGATTTCTGGATGATATCAAGCTATTGGACAAGAATGTATGTGACTGGTTTTTCTCTTCTAATATGGCAAGCATGTTCATAGGATCCTAATCTAAATCAGTGGTGATGTGTTCTTTCTTTGTTATTGTTTTCCCTCGGTTATACAACATGTTTCATTTCTCCGATAAGAAACAGTAATTTTAGCTTAGGATATATTGCTGCAAGTACCCTAATGCTTCCTCCACTTTCTTATCTTTATGTTTTCTGCTAATTGTGTATCTTAGAAAAAATTCAACATAATTTAACCAGTATTGAAGTTGGTTTGTCCATACTTACTAATGTATGAATTTAGAGTTTGTTTCTTATATGATCTTGTTTGGTTTTTCTGAAAGAATAGGAGAATAGGGATATTTAGTGATTATTCCTGTCCCCTAAGTTCCTTTTCCAACAGCCGGCCTTTCTAATATCCCTTTGAGTTGAATGCCAAAGTAGAGAAGGTTAAAATTATTTCTCTAATCTTAGACTTCACTATGTGTCTGACCTTAAATGTTTTCTATTGTTTGAAAGTAGTCAGGAGGACTGCTGGATTTTTGTCTTTGGAGTTAGCCTCATTAGGAGTTTGGATCATAGAGTTATAAGGCATGTCCTGTCCCTAGACTTACTCCAAAGTGGTCACCTTGGAAGGTTTTTGTTGGTTGTGTGTTATATTCTTTCCACGACTAGCCCCACGCGCTGTACGTTGCGCCAAGCGCAGCAGGGGGGTCATGGGGGGGTGGCAGCCCCCCTTTGCGGGGTCCGGGGCAGCGCCTCAGTGAAAAAAAATTTGGTATGCGGTCCCACCCATGTTTTGTGCATGAGTTTGCACATGGTTTTGGGGTACGATGGTTTTCGACCCCTGGTATTTTGTAGATCCGATCAAGGGAACTACGGTTATGTTCTAATCCAGGGTTAATGGATTGGGGTTTATGTATGCTTCGGCATGTATATATATGTGTTGTAACACTAAAAGGAATATAATGAAAAATCATCAAGGCTGGTCGTCCCGATTCCCAATTTGGGATCCGAGGGGGAAAATGACTGTGTTTGTCTGTTTTATGTTTTATTCTCTCGCTATTGTTTATTTCTATTATTATAAGATTTGTGTGTAGATAATTTACTCGTCGAGGTTAAACCCTACATTTAGTATCTGGTATTCGAGTTGTTTCGGCTTCAAGGGGATGCCTTTAACTGTGAGGTTTTTTTTTTTGTTTGAGGCTGAGGTAAAACACTGTTCGGTGGGAGATCTACGGGATTGATTCTTGTAGTGGAAAAAATCAGCAAAGCGGTGGAAGAATGAGATCAGTTGTGGTCGAGTTTTGAGTTGTGGAAGCTCAAGATGGAGGATGCGGCTGTGAATGAATCGGTGGTCATTGTAGATCCGGTTACTAAACCAACGACAATGTCAGATGAAGACTGGAAGAAACTAGATCAGAAGGAAAAGAGCACAATACGGTTGTGTGTCTCAGATTCAGTATTGTTGAATGTATCTGGGGAAGCTACGGTGAAGACCTTGTGGGAAAAACTTGAGACTTTGTACCAATCTAAGTCTCTGGTGAATAAATTGTTCCTACAGAAAAAGTTGTATAACCTGAGGATGAAGTATGGAGACTCGGTGACAAAGCATCTGAACGCCTTCAATACTGTGGTAAGTCATCTGTCATATGTTGATATTAAAATCTCAAATGAAGATAAGTGCATTAGTTTTTTGTGTTCTCTACCAGACTCGTGGGACAATACGTGCTGCAATGGTGTGCAATACAACTACCTTTAATTTTGATGACATTTTCTCAGCCTTGTTGTCGGAGGAAATGAGACGGAGAAATATGGTGGGCCAGAATGGAGATGCCTTATCTGTATGAGGAAGGTCCCAAAATAGAAACAAGAGTAAGGTTTCGAGTGGGAGATCCAAATCTCACAGGAAATTTGCAAGGTGTCTTTGAAATCTGAAAGGAAAGGACCTTTTCACAAAGAATGCAGATCTAAAGCTCCTGAGAAAGGAAATGGATCTGATGATGCTGCTTCTGTAGAGGCAAAAACCACCTCGGATGAAGGTGGGGATGTGTGTTTGGCTTCTTCTTCAAATACACATGTAGATCATGAGTCATGGTTGATTGACTCAGGTGCATCCTTTCACTTCACTCCCCATAGGGAGTGGTTCTGCGAGTATGAGAAATATGATGGTGGTGATGTCTTCTTAGGGGATGATAGGAAGGTCAGAATCGTCGGACATGGAAAGGTCAAGCTGAAGCTGCAAGGTGGAAGGATTAGAACACTTCCTGGTGTTCTGTATATTCCTGCATTGGCCAGAAATCTGATTTCTGTAAGCAAGATGGATGATGCAAGTGTAAAAACAGTGTTCGAGAAAGATGCCTACAAGATGGTTCGGGGAGCACTGGTATTAATGTGGGGAGTTCGGACTGGAACTCTATACAAGCTACAAGGTAGCACTGTTATTGATGGGTGTAACAGTTCTGTGGTTCTTGAAAGAGGAGCGGAAATCCTAGCTGCCTCTGGAGAAAAGACCATGCTATGGCATCAAAGGTTTGGACATATTGGAGAGAAGGGCCTTCAGATACTGCATATAAATGGTATGGTAGAAGGTATGTCTAATTTCTCTCTGGATTTCGATTTCTGTGAACATTGTGTATATGGGAAGCAAGAAGGAATTTGAAGAGTTCTGTAATAATTGTGGTATAGCACGGCAGAAGACTACTCCATACACACCTCAGAAAAATGGAGTTGCTGAAAGAATGAATAGAACACTGATGGAAAAGGAAAGAAGCATGCTCAGTGGTACCGGGTTAGGACAAGAATTCTGGGCAGAGGCAGTGGAGACTGCATGTTACTTAGTTAACAGATCACCTTCATCAACATTGGAGGATAAGACTCCACATGAGGTATGGACTGGTAAGAAACCCTCTCTTTCACATCTAAGGGTATTTGGATGTGATGCATATGTACATGTTCCAAAGGAGAAAAGGACCAAGTTGGATAATAAATCTGAAAGGTGCATCTTTATTGGGTATAAGGATGGTTTAAAGGGTTACAAGCTTTGGAATCTAGAAACAAGGAAGGTTTTGTACATCCGAGATGTGGTGTTTAGAGAGGTGAAATATGTTGTTACACATGAATTCCTACCAAAGGAACCTCAGAAGATAGAGTTTGAGCTAAAGGAGGATGAATCAGACTCTACAACAGAAGAAGACTCAGAAGAGGAAGAACCACAAACCCCGGATTTGAGAAGATCAGTTCGGGAAAGAAGGCAACCAGAAAGGTATAGTCCATCTGCTTTTTGTTTAGGTTTTTCCTTAACTATAACTGATGATGATCCCAGAACTGTCAGGGAGGCAGTAGATTCAGAGGATGGAAAACTCTGGAAGGAGGCCATGGTTGATGAAATGGTATCCTTGCACAAAAATGAGGCATGGGATCTGGTGGAGTTGTCGGCTGGAAGGAAGCCCATCGGGAGCAAATGGGTGTTTAAAAAGAAGATGAATGTAGAAGGCAAGGTGGAGAAATACAAAGCTCGGTTGGTAGCAAAAGGTTATTCCCAGGTGCCGGGAATTGATTTTGGTGATATTTTTTCTCCTATTGCCAAGGTTACTTCTATTAGATTACTTTTATCTGTTGTTGCTGCATTTGATTTTGAGATAGAACAGATGGATGTGAAGACAACATTTCTTCACGGGGATCTAGAAGAGGAGATCTACATGAAGCAACCTGAAGGCTTTATGGTGAAGGGTAAGAAAGAACTGATATGCAAGTTGAAGAAGTCTCTGTATGGGTTAAAACAGTCACCAAGGATGTGGTATCAGAAATTTGATACCTATATACGGGGACTTGGCTTCACCAGAAGCAAGGAGGATCACTGTGTTTATTTTAAATTAATTGGTGACCATATTATTTATTTGGTCTTGTATGTGGATGATATGTTGTTGATTGGAAATGACAAAGAAATTATCCAAGATTTGAAGACCCAACTGTTCTCCAAATTCGACATGAAGGATCTTGGTGCTGAAAACTATATTTTGGGCATGGAAATTAAGAGAGATCGGGCAAAGAGGAAGCTCTGGTTAAACCAGAGGAAGTATGTCGAGACTATATTGCGGAGGTTCAATATGCAGGATAGTAAACCGATGAATGTTCCTATTCCTGTAGGTGTAAAGCTGTCTGCTGAACAGTGTCCCAAGACACAAGAAGAAGAGGAGGATATGTCCCGTGTTCCATATGCAAGTGCAATGGGTAGCCTAATGTATGCAATGGTCTGTACTAGACCAGACATTGCACATGCAGTGGGAGTATTGAGCAGGTTTATGTCAAACCCAGGGAAGGAGCATTGGACAGCAGTGAAGCGGGTTTTCAGATATTTACGTGGCACTAGTGATTATGGCTTGTGCTGCCAGGGAAGACCAGGATTGGAAAGAATGTTGGACATTCGTGGTTTTGTTGATGCAGACTGGGCTGGAGATCTGGACCAAAGAAGATCTACAAGTGGGTATGTGTTTAACCTATTTGGAGGCGCAATCAGTTGGATGAGTAAAAGACGGTCTATAGTGGCTCTTTCAACTACAGAGGCAAAATACATAGCGGCCACTCATGCAAGCAAGGAAGCAGTTTGGTTGCAGAGATTGTGTTCAAGTATGGGGTTGGTATAGCAAGCTATAAGGATAGACTGTGATAGCCAAAGTGCAATTTTCTTGGCTAAGAACCATGCTTATCATTCAAAGACAAAGCACATTGATGTTCAATATCACTTTGTTAGAGATATGGTTGAGGCTAAAAGGGTGTTGCTGGTAAAGGTGGACACTTTGAAGAATGTTGCAGATGCATTGACGAAGTCTGTGAGCACTCAGAATTTCTCTTGGTGTAGAGAAACAATGGGTGTTGAAGAATTGGCCAAATGACTAAGCTCTCCTGTGGCCCCCCGTGGAAAGAAAACAACAAGTGGGAGAATGTTGGGTGTGTGTTATATTCTTTCCACGACTAGCTCCATGCACTGTACGTTGCACCGGGCGCAGCAAGGGGGTCACAGGGGGGGCGGCAGCCCCCCCTGTCGGGGTCCGGGGCAGCGCCCTGGCGAAAATTGTTTTGGTATGCGGACCCACCCATGTTTTGTGCATGAGTTTGCACATGGTTTTGGGGTACGATGGTTTTCGACCCCTGGTATTTTGTAGATCCGGTCAAGGGAACTACGGTTATGTTCTAATCCAGGGTTAATGGATTGGGGTTTATGTATGCTTCGGCATGTATATATGTGTGTTGTAACACTAAAAGGAATATAATGAAAAATCAAGCTGGTCGTCCCAATTTGGGATCCAGGGGAAAATCTCTATATTTATCTGATTATGTTTTATGCTCTCGCTATTGTTTATTTTCTGTTATAAGATTCGTGTGTAGATAATTTCTGTTCAGGGTTAAAACCTACAGTTTTCCTTGTCATTCCCTTTCATTTCCTTATTGTTTCATCCCATACTATCATCTTAAGAGATCCTCTATTTTAGATGACTAGCCCTTTGAAAGCCTTGGATATTTGAATTGCAAGTAAACCCTTTTATGAACCCATTGTCCAATGGACTTGTGCTCTCTTTGAATTGTCTCCCCATTGCTAATAAATCCTTCTCTACTCATTCCTTTACATTCATTTAACCCTTCTTTCATGTTTCCCAACCAAACAAACAAAACAATACAAAAACCCTTGCACTCCATAACTAGCCTAACACCTTAAATTGACCTTTAAAGATACATTATTTCTTCACCTTATAGAGAGATCCCTCTCTGGATCCAAGAGGGCTAGATCCTGAGATCCCAAAGTGGTTTGATGTTGTCTTTTCATTTGGTATTGCCAAATATGCCAAATCATAGGAACCACAACATACTCCCCTAAAGAAGGGTACGCACAAATCATGAAAACTATTGAGTAGGGGGAATTGGAATGGTGGTACAAGACTCTGTGGAAATTGGAGGGCCCAACTAAAAAAAAAAGAATCTGGTGCATGTTGAGGCACAAAGTCCCCACTTGGGATATCCTACAAAATAGATTCTTGATTGACCTAGGCTAGCGTATTCTTTGCAAGGAGGCTGAGGAAACCAATGAACATCTCTTCCTCTCATGTCCTTTCTCTAGGAAGGTTTGGATCTCACTCGGACCCTTTGCAATACTAGTGCTATTTGGAGAGGGGATAATTGTAGTGAAGCGTGGAAAATATGGTGGGATAACTGTAACGATCAAGCTCTCAGATGCATGCCCCTCATTGCCTCTTGGGGTATTTGGTTTTCCAAGAATAAAAGTATCTTCAAGGATAAAAATTCACATCCTGAACATCCACTGGGACTGGCATCTGAATATTTCACCATTATATTCTTCTCTCCCCCGTCCAACAACTCAACTAACCCTCGAAGGATTCAAACTGAAATGATTGATTCTGATTTTCTTGGGGCCTATTTTGACAGGGCTATAGACCATGGTACTTACGGGACTGGGATGATTATTCAAAGAAATAAAAGCTCT
The DNA here is from genome assembly GCA_034641835.2 of Pinus albicaulis. Classification (NCBI taxonomy): domain Eukaryota; kingdom Viridiplantae; phylum Streptophyta; class Pinopsida; order Pinales; family Pinaceae; genus Pinus; species Pinus albicaulis. Next base: position 70,112,797 of record CM076574.1, on the reverse strand, counting down.
TCTTTGGCTATACCCATGGGTCTTGGTGATGGCATGAACAATTTTGTTGAACTTCAAACGATAAAAATCTTCCTCTGTTGGCTTATTCATCTAGGCATTGGTTCGATCAAAATATTTGGGGATTCTATAAATGTCATAAATAGTTTGAAAAATCTCAGAGATATATAAAATTTTTATTACTTCCTATTCTTGAAGAAATACAGGCTCTAAAAACTCATTTCATCTTGGTTTCTGTATGCCATATTTACAAGGAATGGAACGGGATGTCTGATAGTCTATCTAAGATCTGTCTTCAACTTGATCTGAGCTCGTGGAATATAGAGGAGAGAGATGGTATGGTTGTTCGTGTGTTGAACACCAAACCATATTTATTTATGATTACTTGCTTATAGTTTATTTTTTTCCTCCAACCATGTTATATCTCTTAGAGGCTTATTGTACAAAGCATCATACTTAGTGAACTCTAAAAATATTTTTTATTAGATATGTTTATATTTTTGGACATATTTTCTCTGGGTGACTTTATTTTTTTGGGGCCGTTTTCTCTTCCAAGAGGCCTGTTTTTTTTTTTTAGGGTGTTTCTCCATTCTTGGAGGCCCTTTTGGTTTATCATGGATATTTCATGCTTCTATTTGACACTCTCTATCATGTGTTTCTCGCCTTCCTGGTTTTTTTTTTTTAGACACATGTGCAGTTGCTTGTTTTTGTTTCTTTGGGATGGGTGACCTCTCGTTAAACAAGAAAATGAATCACATAGCATCAATCATCACTTATTGTTTTTATTTCTTTGGGATGGGTGACCTCCCGGGAAATAAGAAAATGAATCACATAGCATCAATCATCACCTCTGGGGCTTACACCCAGTAACCAAGACTTCCCGAGAGGTCACCCATCCCAGAACGCCTCTGGCTCAAGTGCGCTTAACTGTAGAGTTTTCCCCACAATCAGGCCCACTTAGCTTACTACCCCATTTGCAAAACCTTAGCAAGTATTGTGCCTCATGAACCATTCAAGTAGTGCTCCCTTTACTCTTTGTATTTAAGTATGTGGGGTTTCCGTAGTGAATTATATTAGAGGTGTTCTGAGATGGGTGGAAAGAAATATATATTTGGCTAAAATTTATCTATATTATATTATTATTATTATTGTAATATTATTATTAAAAATATCATTAACTTCAAATATTGCAATAATATTATTAAAGTATTATTAAAATAATAATAATTTCAGTATATATTTGTATAATATAATAAATATCTATATAGAATATGTTGCTAAAGAAACAAACTTGGGTGAACTTTACGGTTAGGAGTGCAAGGAGATATGGCAGGTGAAATAAACTTATGCCTTAGCCAAACTATATAGTATTTTAGGACATCTTCTCTCCTCTATAGAAAGGATTCGAGAAACATATGAACCCTTATAAATGAATGATGTTTTATTGAATGAATTCCTTGGATTTCAAAATCTTATCCAATAAGAGCATGGATAACATAAGTGGATTTTGCATCCCATGCTTTACCTCCATCTACGCATCTCTATTTTCAATTTGAGGGTAAACAATCATGTCTTTTACGGGATCAAAATTGCAAAAGTAGAAGCTTGAACCACACATAATAGAAAATTTTTCATTGATTTATTTAGGCTCCTTAGAGGAATCTCAAATATGTCTTCTGCAAGAACCCTCCAAATATATTCTCGCTTTAGAAGGACCTAATGGAAAACTTGAAACTAAAGGGTAACCTTGGAATTTTGATATATGTCCTAACACTGTTATTTTATTAATTTTATTTTTTAATTGTTAAACATGTAAACATTTTTCCCAACAAAGCCCCATGAGAACATGACGTATTGATAATTTCAGATGGAGTAGCTCCTAGAAAAATCACCTGTACTATAGTATGCTCATAATATAACTTCTAATAATTAAAATATTGTGTGAAATAAAAAGGCAAATGTTCTCTAGTTTTATATTGGGATAAGCATTGTTTAACGACGCCAACAACACGTCTCATATGTAACTCACATCAACATGAAAAAAAATGATAATTCCATTCATCTCTTGGCTATTCAACTTCACTAACTTGTTGGTCACCACAATATCAAGTTGTGCATTGTTGCTTCACAATATCTTTCATCTTCAATGTTGAAACATTGTGTGCAATTTCCATGTATAATATCCTATGTGCATCATAATAAGGTCAAGATCTTTAACATTAAAGCCATTTGGAAAGTAGTGTCTAGTCTTTTCTTAGATCCATAACCAATATTGGGCATAAGGGAATTATGAACTTTCTCCTTAAACATGAATTAATACCTTTTGGTCTATGCCAGTTCTCCTTGAAAGTGATGCGAGGCCTCTGGAACTTCTTCGCAATATTCTTCTTCATGAGAGGAATGGCTATTTTCTTTGTCTCTCACCTTCCCTTCCTCCTTATTCTCTCTTACTATTACTCTTTGTTTCTAGCTCCCTATATATTATTATTATTATTATATTTTTTATAATACAATAAATAGAGAGTTTTTACCTAGTCACAAGAAATACATATTTGGATTATTGTATTCTCCAGATAATACGATAATCCAATATAATACAAGAATCCAATATAACCACGTGATAGTTTTATACAATATAACCCACCTCATAGATAGATAGGTTTCACTAAAGTTGCAAGTAGTACATATTTAGATTATTTTATTCTATGAATAGTATAATAATCCAATATAACCACATGACAGTTTTATACAATAGAACCACCTCATAGATAGAGGGTTTTCACCAAATTCACACATAGTACATATTTGCATTATTGTATTCTCCCTAGAATTATCAATTATAATATTTTCAAAAGTTTCATATCTGAGTTGTATAAAAGGGTCGCTATCATCCATGTGTAGCAATATGCTATGAGAATCTATTGAAGGGTCATTATTTTCCATGTGTAGCACTATGCTATGAGAATCTGTAAAAATTTCACTCCATACAATTTTCATGTGGCCAATCCATTATAATTCACAGCATAACAACATGAATATTTTAGATCGTGGCATTTATAAGTTTGTCTACACCTAGACTCATATCGCCAGGGTACCATTCATTGTTTCCTGGTAATCAAATGTCATATAGAGTATATTCACATTCTCCCATATACTCAATAATTCCTACATGTCTCTATTTTCTCCTCGACTATAATATCTAAACACTACAATCGAGATCAAGTGTTTTTGAACTCCCTCCCTAGCTACTTGTGAAATCAAGTCAAATTCACTTGTCTCTACTACAGTGGAAATTTCTAAACTCCCTCAAGAATATAGCTTAGTCAACTTTTGGACCAATATCTCCTTAGAAATATTCATCATAAAATCTTATAGTTCAATATAGTTTCCATTCCTTATTCTTCCATTTTTATATGAGTAATTCCTAACTTTCACACATGGCTGAACTTTGATCAGGTGAGGAAAAAATTTTTGTTTAGATTTATAGATAGGGAAAAACTATATGTTGTGTATATGTTCCTAATTAATCATTCGACACTCATTTTATTTTGTCCAAACCTTCCACTATTACCTTAAATATTTCAGTAAGATTTCATTATATTTTAAAGCATTCTTAAAATAATTTATTTGGGAAAAAAAACATACAAAAATTTTAAAAATTTTAAGGATATATATATATATATGTGTGTGTGTGTGTGTGTGTGTGTGTGTGTGTGTGTGTGTGTGTTTGTGTGTGTGTACCAAAATTGTGATACAAATTTAACCCCAACCCCAAACAAAATCTTTGTGTGTGTGTGTGTGTGTGTACACACACACACACACACACAAAGATTTTGGTTGGGGTTGGGGTTAAATTTGTATCACAAGTTTGGGTTGAATGCATATTCACATTACATATTTTGGTTGGGGAAAAGAAATATGTATGGGCCTTGCCATCATTAGTTTAGGAAATTCATTCTTTATTTTGTCTAGTCTAGTTAGTGATAGAAGTTTGAAATTTTCAATAAAATTGTAGAAATATTATATCGGTGGTCTTAAGGAATTGTTTATGAACTCTACTGAATTATCATTAAGTTGAATGATTTCATTATAATTATAATAAAATTCCAGGGAAGCTTAATATTCATTGGACCTAGGATTAATTCTCAGGGTAGAGCTCCAATCCATCCCTCATCAAAACATTTATTAGCCTATGTAGATTCTTCAAATAATAACATTGCCCAACTATAGCAATTCTAGTTATCTTCCCAACAACCACTTAGTTTATGATTTACTAAAATTTTACAGTTATGAGCGTTTTTAAAAATGTTAACATCACTAAAATTATAAACTCCATAGACATACCCTAATAAGAGAAGAATATCTAATTTGTGACAAGAAAATATGGCACCCAAAGACTCATCAATACAATGATGTGGCTCTAGCTCCTATGACATTTGGAAATTATTAAAAATACTAAATATCATAAATATTAGGGTAACTCAAGTAGTTTAATTTTGTACATTTATTGAATCCTACTTTGGGATATTATTAAATAAAAACCAAACAACCAACATGTATCTTGTGTTACACATATCTTATCTTTGGATGGGTTATTTAAAATGAAAATATATTTTGATGGATTGGTTATATCATAAAATTCATATTAATGAAGTAAGTTTCATTAATCTAGACTATAAATGAATCCCAACTAATAATAGAGAAGAAAAAAGTGTTGTAGTAGGTTTAGACTTCAAGAAAGAAAAATCATAGGAGGTTGCTTTAGTGAACTTAAAGACAACCCCAAATACATGGTTGCTAGAAATTAAAAATGAAACTGTATTATACTCCAAACATTAAATTTTTGATATTCAATAAGAAAATTTCAGCATCCATGCCTAGTTGCATTAAGCACCCAAAATAGGGTGGGGCCCATAGTGCTATTTTTGGGTGCATGTCTATTATAGTTATCCCTTAATTAAGATGGACAATAAACTGTAATATATTCTCAATGATGACTTGAAATAGTTAACTGAGAGTGATAAACTCAGTTAGCTAGTGGATTTCGAGTTAGAGGTAGTTGTTGAGGCATGGAGAGTAATTCTAGTTGTAACAGAGTTCGAAGTGAAGTGGTGCATTAGTTAGTGCAAGTTGTAAACAGCTTAACTCAGTTAAGTGAGTTAAACTCAGTTGTGCTATTTGTAACTGAAGTTACACTAGTGAGAGATCAAGTGAATTAAATATTAATTAATTCACAATCAGTGATGTCACATGCAACTGAGGATTTACTATTATTAGTTGCATGCATGTCAGATTCAGTGGAGACCTAGTTGAGTTCTAGGTGAAAGGGAAGTTAACTATCAGTTGTAGGATTATTGGGTTGCACACATGCAACCAAACACCCATTGGAGTGCCCATGATACTTGCGCAGTCAAGGAAGGCCAAAATTCCTATCTTTTAGGGATTGCATTCATAAGGGATTGCGCAAGCAAGGCAAGTTGTCTAGAGGCTAAGAATTGGCTATGTGTTGGTCAGTTTTTTTTCATGATAGTGTGAGACAATTAGTTGAGTACTGAAGAGCTCTTGTGAGAAGATTTTAATATGTAATTTTTTCATGATCCATGCTTAATATACAATAGAAGATAGTGGGGATTTTAGTCGTAAGCTTTCCCCGATAAATTATCTGTGTTGTGGTTGATTTTATTCTTCTTCATGTTCATGTGATTAGCGATTGTGTGTTTAATTCCACAAAATATTTGTAGAAGTGATTCAGTATTTAACTGTTGTACGTTGTTAGATTTGGTGAATCCAAGATATACATACATGTTGTATAATTTCTACATAGATACACAAGCAGCCCCGAGGGTTATCTCAATTGGTCAAGATCATGTTGCTAAAGTACATTTCCATTGGGAGGTCATGAGTTCAATTCTCCTTGATACCCTGGTGGTTAATATCTACTAGTTTGGCTGGCAGGATGTCCTTCGGGTTGATCTACCCAAATTTTCCTCAGATAATCAAATTACATTAGATACACAAATTGTAATAATGGAAGTTAGAAATATATATAAAATTAGTGAAACTATAATTCAATATCTTCAAACCAAACCCAAATCTTTTCCAAAAAAAAATTATTACAATTCCTAAAAATGAAGCAAAAAAAGAAAGAGGGAAAGGGAGAGCATGCAAGAGGAATTGGAATGTAGAACAAATACACAAAATATTGAGAGGAGTTACATATACCATTGTTTGTTTAGTTTTGACTTTGAAATTCAAATTCCACAGATTTGAAAACAAGCCTCATGCATCTTCAAATCAAAACCCAAATATTTTCCAAACAAAAATTATTACAATCCCTAAAAATGAAGCAAAAAAAGAAAGAGGGAAAGGGAGAGCATGCAAGAGGAATTGGAATGTAGAAAAAATACACAACATATTGAGAGCAGTTACATATACCATTGTGTGTTTACTTTTGACTTTGAAATTTAAATTTCACAGATTTGAAAACAAGCCTCATGCATTAGATATGATGCCTCGTGCATTAGATATGATTATGATTAAGTAGACGCAAACTCTGAAAATTGTAAGAATACTATTTAATCTTTAAATAGATAAGGAAATAAGACTCTTGAAATTTTAAATAGAGAGGAATCATTCTTTTCTTACCATTTGTTCCAAAAAATGGGGGCATTTTTCTCATAATTAATCTTAATACCATGAAATAGGGTCAAATGAAAGCAAGAATATCATTTTACACTAAATACAGAGGGTGAAATAGCTATCATAAATACCAATTCTTGACAATTGGGGTGAATGGAAGTTTGTAGCTCGTAATTCCAAGGGATAAATTTATTTTTTCCCCTCCCTTGAAATAAGGTTAGGCTAACCTCCATACCTAAAATTTTTTTATAAAATGAATTTGGGGTGATTGATAAAAATGCACTATCATACAAAAAATTCACCCAATCTAAATTTGAAACCCCTTAATTTTTCCCAAGGGTGAAATTTCTCCCCTAAAATTTTCCATGATGTTTTTTACCCTAAGACTTAGTTCCGAGATTGTTGAATTTGATTTGTAATTAGACCTCTTTAATAAATATTTATCAGTTGGATAAAGGATGCATTACTCTTAATATCCTCATAATGTGCTATAAATTCTAAATCTATATAAATGGACTAAGAGATAATAAGATCCGTATTTCATAAAGTCATTGATACCAGACAAATTGATCATTTTCTAAATGCAAAGATGGAATAGTTAACTTTTGTAAGTTTTACACTTGGTGTAGATCAAAGTATTGCTCCATCTAGAATATCCATTTTATAGGATCTTTTCCATCAAACTTCCTCATACCGGTATTTGGAATTAAGCATTAAACCCCCTATGGTGTGGATATGGAAGTGATGAATAATAGTGATCCTGGGACTAAATTTGTATTTCCTCTACATTTTCATGATTTTCTTGAATCTTGATATCTCCTTTAGGGATTTTATCATCTAGTGTTTTTAATGTGTAACTTTGCAATTATTCCATCTTCTTTTAAATGTTATTTTCCTATTTTCATTAATCTTTTCCATTTTTTCTTCAATTTTGTGAAAATTAATCTTTTCTTTCTTATTGAGTCACGTTTGAGCTTTCTAGATGTATAGTTGGTGAATTTTTGAAGCACCCTTTGGAGCCATGCAAAAAAATAATGATGTTCATTTTTCTCCTCTTTATAATAGATTTTGAATCACCAAAAATAGATCTTCCAATCAAAAGTTAAGCCACTTACTTTGGAGAATATCTGGATGATTGATGTATGTGTGTGAGCACACTAAAAAATTTACGGGGTCTTAATGAAAAGGGAATTTTGAGTGTTATAGCTCTCTGATATATGTGTATGGTCCAATATTAGTACTCAACCAAATATCCAATGGAACAAATTAAGGAGGCTCAACCATGCCCTCATCCATACTACTTGAATTCCCTAGCATCAGAGAGTGGTCTCGTTGAGTCTTGTTCTGATTGTACTATAAAAACAAGATGGAATATTAGTTTATCTTAAGATAACTTTAATAATACTCCAGGTATTTCATTTATACTAAAAGGTACATGTAAGTGAACTTCCATAAATAGGTATTGTTTGATGGTGTACTACTCAAAGGGATGTCAACAAGGGTTACAAGTATATCCCAACCACAATCTAATCCACCAAATTATATATCATGTTATTTAAATATATTTAAACATGTCTCTAAAAAAATAAAAAATAATGTGAGCTTTATAACCCCATAAAAAGCTCTTAAAATCACTATAAATTAACTATCCAAAAACCTTAACTTCCACAAGATATATAACATCAAATATAATGATTCAAAATTGGAAAAAAAATCCATATGTAACTCACTACAACATTCAATATTTTGAAATTTTTAGAATTTTAAACTTCACCTGAAACAAGTTATAGTAAAAAATCCATGATGACTCTTTGAAAACTGGTTTTGGGATGCCTTTTATGGATGACAAGCTACTTTCTATTCATGTTTAATTTTTTGGTTCATAATATCTTTGTTTTTGTTCTTGGATACTCTTCAACATGTTTTTGTAAATATTTTTAGCATACTTTTTTGTTACTATAAACAAGTTTTGATGCTTAACAACACTATTATAGATTTTATTTTTTGTCTAGTGTACAGCAAATGTAAGTCCTTTTATGGGTAGAACAACAAAAAAATTTCTATTTTTTTTCTGTTTGGTTTATATGCCAATATAAGATCTAGGAAGATTCCTATGATTGGAAATATGTTTTTTGTTTCCAAGGAAAAAAAAATAGTTTTCAGATTAGTCACAAACCTTATCTTCCGTATACCATATCTATCAAAATAGTGAACCTGAATCTGAATTTTTTACCACCTATGCCACGTTATTTTTCATTAGTCTCCATAAAATTTCATTTTCTAAAACTTCCCAAAAATACATGATATCAAAAATTTCAAGGTGCGTTGTTTAGAATTTGTTATCACCAATAAAATTTCATTCTGGTTAGGAAGGTCATTTCACATAGGTTTTATTGTCTTGATAAATTAATTCATGAAACTGATTAAATTTTGTGAATTGGTCATAATCCTAAGTTTTTAGATTCTCGCATGTCATGTCATATGGTAAAATCAATAAAAATCCATCAAAAATCTGCATGCATTGGTTCAAAATTTTGTTTTAGCCACCTGTCTACTTTTTTCCTGAGTCCATAGCAAAACCTATGGAAAACATGTTTTTTTCGCTACGGACTCACCTACCAAGTCAGTAGCGAATCTTCCAAACTTATAACGGAAAATGCTACAAACTCATGTTTTTATGACCTATAAAGAAATGGGTGAGGTTTCAAGTTTCAAGTGGTTATAGTCCAGTTTTAGGTCATGTGATTAGTTATTTGAAGTCATGGAACATGTGTGATCATCATTTGACATCCCATGATTTCATTTAACCTCCCTTATTTTTCTTCATCCCTCTCACACTTGAAACTTACATTTTTAAATATATCCTTGTGAGCTTATGTCTGTCACCTTTTCCTTTTTCCTCTGAGTATAGTTGTTGTTATCATATTTAGTAAGGTCCATCTTTGTTTGCAAGCTCCTTGTTGTGCGAAATTATTCTTTGCAGTTGTCATACTTCCAATGAGGCCAGTGTTGTATTAAGAGGGATGGCCATGCAAAAAAAGACTAACAAAGGGGGCTGAGTGGTCAGGTATGAGCCAATGAATTTAAAATTTGTCAATGAATACCCTAGTTTTGTAGCAACCTTCACCAGTGTTGGTTGCATTAGGTTTTTCTAGAAATTGCAAGGTTATCATGCCCAAGTTTCTAAGGACTTTGCGGTGAATTTTGTTGGCAGTGCATCAAATGTATGTGTGTTGAGTTTCATGGTTTCTCCTGAAATAATTTCCCAAGCTACAAAGATTCCAAGGATAGGGGAAGATTGGATGAAAGCCACTAAATTCAAATTGCAGAACTGTGATGACTTCGTGAAGCCGAAACACATTGGATTGGATATGACATCAGGGATCCCAAGAAGCTACCTTACAGAAAAATACTCCAAACTCATGCTGGTAATTCAGAAATATTTCACATGTGAAAGGAGGTTTCATATTATGATTCAGTATCACTTCAAACTCTTTCTACATTTCACTAGTAAGCAGCCTTTAGACCTTCCATTTTTCTTATTCAGAAGCCTAGGAAAAATGTCAAATAAATTTTAAGCTAGGCCTGAGGGTAGTGAAACTTCAGTATTTCATCATGGATTAATCAAGCTACTGGTTTTGGAAGAATTGAAAAAGTTAAAGAGATACTGGGCCACATTTATGTTTCTTAGTGGTTATGAAATGGATGCATTAACTCCCAAGAAAACACCTAAATCAAAGGCCAGTCCTTCAAGTAACAATGATGAACCTATAGCTAAATCAAAGGGTGTACAGGGAGAGGAAATGCAGCCCATTGTGGAGCCTATGGAGATTGAAATAGAACATGCACAGGAAACAGATATACCTCAGCCCACACCTACAAGTAGCAGGCCAAAGCCCAACAAAAAGAGTCATGGAAGAATAACTAGGAGCCAAGAAGTGGGGAATGGCAATCTTGAGGACATTTTACAAGCCATAGATATAGAAGAAACTTTTGTATTCAAAGCTATGGATTTCAAAGGAGGTAAGAAGAAAAATAAGGGTCTCACTGCCAAAAAACTTGACTTCTCAGGTGAAGATGCAGGTTTTGTATTCAAACCAAGAAAACCTCTCACAAGATTGCAACTTTCCAAAGGTGTCAAGGCTGAAAAAATATTGAAGTGACAAAAAAATGAAAATAACCTATGGCAGAAGACATCACTAAATTATCCCCAACAAAGGGAGAAATCATTAAGCAAAGTAAAGGCAAGGAGAAAGTCATTGAAAAATATGAATTGCAGCTTTTAAAGGAGCAATTGAGGGAAGGTAGGGAGGAATTTATTGAAACAAAGCTAGATTTGGAACAAGCTAAGCTAGAAAGAAAAATGGTGGAGGAGTTCAAAGAAAAAGTGAATGAGAAAATTAATCATTATGATGAAGCCTTAACCAATGCTAAGAAATTTCTAAAAATAACCCTTCCTCTACGTAGAGAGATGAAACATACAAGGAAAAGGAAAATTTGATTGCAGGCAGAGATAAAGAAGCTAAAAGATAAAGTAAAAGAGTTGGAGGTGAAAATGGAAATGATACAATCAGAACTCTGGAAAAAGGGTCTAAAAATGACTGCCATAGATGATCATATGGAGACTGAAGCTACTGCTGCCAAGGGTGAAACTTCTACTATTTGAAAAGGGATTAAAATACCCTTTAAATATTTTTTGCATCATTTTAGTTCATCACTTACAGAGCCATGGGAAAATTTTGAATAAGAAATGAAAAATTTTCAAGTCTCTTGTGAATTAGGAAATTTTGTAGCATGTATCAGGCTTGAAGCCCAGAAAATGCTAAAATCTCATTGTAGATTCTTTTTGGTTATATATCATAGGTTTTTCATGAAGAAGGTAGGTAAAGGCATGTATTTGATTATTTTGACTCACTAGACAACCTCAAATCGGCAAAGGGAGAAAATAGCTTGCACGGATGGTGAAAGTTAAAGGTGCTATGAACTCTCACTACAAACTTGCCTAAAATTCCCTTGTTTCTATAGTGAAGAAGATTTTGGATATTTTTCAAGCCTTGGTGGTATTTTTGAGTCAAGTCAGCCACCTAGAAAGGTCAAAGGCCATCAGTTAAATTTGTTGATGAAGACACACTCCTCGACAAAGCTTTTCAAATTTCCAGCTCATCATGGAAGCTACATCAACAATTATGACACCACCTCCTAAAATTTCAGAAGACAGGTCTCCTGACTTGGTGGGAGTATTTATGGTTCAGTCATGGTCAGTGCCACCTCAGGCACATGACCTTTTCGATGTAAATATGAAACTTTAAAAAAAAATTAATGTAATAAATATGTTTTAGAGTCCTATTAGGTTTCCAAGTCCTAAAAATAGTATAGGTTTGTTTTATTTCCTTGTAATATGGTTTTGGTTAGTTTAGGTGTCAACAGAAGTATTCGAAGGTCTCGCCTTGCTTGCAGACTCAATGTAAAGATGCTTAAGGTTATAAATAGGCAGATTATTGAAGGAGAGAGGGTAGATTGATGTTTTTACTACAAACTACTATTGTAAAACCTATTATCAGTAATATACAGTGGCATCTTACTTCTCTTTACCTGAGATTCATTTATATTCTCATGATCATTTTTCTTTCATGTTCTACAATTTTATCTTCAGTATCCTAGTGTTTGATTACATAGAATTCATGTCTTACATGCTCTAACTTCCTTCGAACACTTAGTCTGGTGTAAATGTTATTTTTTCGTCTATATATATATAGATATAGATATATGTATGTATGTATATATATGCATCAGCTTCCGTGAGAGGAGTTCCACATGTCATTGAGTTGTTTATACTGACTCCATATGCCCAATGGTAATAATTTGTCCACATATATCACCTGCACAAAAACACATTAAAAACCCAATTTTAGAGTTAGCCATCTGTTGAGCTTCATTTAGATAATATCTTATATATCCTTGAGAGAGCCCTCTTAGGCTGGAAAGGATAATTTTTAGCTAAAAGTAGGTTTGAAATAGTTACTCTAGGTTGACTATTGAAGCATCCCATCAGTATCAATTTAGTGATAAAAAAATTGATTTTGGGATTAGTTGTACAAGCCTTATCTTTCATAGGATATATCTCTAGAAGTATAATTAATTATAGCTTAAAATTTTTACCACTTATACCTTGATATTTTTCCTAGGTCTTCTCAAAAATTTTATATCTGAAATATTGGAAGAAAAAGGTTATAGTGAAAATTCCCAGACATTTATTGAAGAAGAAAAAATCTAGGATCATATCTCTGATACTAAATGTGAGGATTCAAGGGCATTGAAAATAATAAAAATTAAATGAATACAATCCTCTTAGAGGGTGAAATATCTTTTTGCAGTTAATCCAATGTACAAGACAATATTTGATTACCTTAAGACTAACTTTGGGGGTGTGTGTCTATGTGTATTATATTATATTATATTACACACACACACTTGAGTGTGTGTGTATTGAATTATTAAATTTATAATGTTATATTATTAGGTAATCTAGAACCTTCCATGGTATATTTTCATTATATAAGTACTATGTATCTCTCTCTCTCTCTCTCACACACATACATATATATGTTGTTTAGATAGGATGTCAAATACAGTTCTTAATTGTGTCATCTTGGATAACAAATTTCATTCCATTGTCTTTCTGAATAGATATTTGATGGTTCCTCCACACACCTCAATATCTCCCATACTTATTTAATATTTATTATATTCTTATTCAAATATGACATTTCGGCATTCCTTAGAACATTTCCATCTAATAATACATTTCTACTCACCGTTTACAATTTTATTCTCATAAACTTTTCATGCATGCTTCTCTATTATATCTAATTTTTTTGAAATGTCACTTCCTTTCTAGTTTTCTAACTATTTTCATTTCATATAAATTCTTGTGAACTCTCATTCTCATTTTTTGGAGGTACTCTTTGAATACATGTAAATATTGAGACCCAAAATTCTTGAAATTTTCTCCCTATGTCCCATTGGCCTTTTTTCTTTTTCGTGAATGTTTTTTATCATTTACCAAGGAAAAACCTTCAACAAATTTGTTGTATATTTCGAGTGAAAATGCATTTATATCACTTTGATCACTAGAGGAACATATACTCTCATCTCTTATTTGGATATTAGACAAATTTTCACAAGAGTTGACATCTCCTTCAGTGATAGATTGTTCAAATGACCTTGAATCATGAAGAGAATGTGGTTCTTTGGATTGAGGCCTTTGAAAGTATGATAATACATCTCTTTGTAATAATTTTTTCTTCCCACAATTGATATTTGACATCTCACTGAATATTCCACAATTGAAATATCAAATTGATTTAGAAACCAAACATAAAACTCGCATAAGAAAAACAATATGAAATCAGTACAATTCCTACCAAGTATGGAATATCTATATCTATATATATTTATTATATTTTTCATGAAACCATATCCTATAAGAAAACATACATCGAAAAATAATAGACATAAAAATTAACTTTACATCAACAAAAATCATTAAAAAAAAGGGTTGATGGGAAATGAATTAAGGAAGGAAAAATCAATTACAAAGAATAAAATCTTTCATTAAGCTGCATATTGTTGTTTAAACTCTTGTTGAAGGAAATGTTCAGTCTCATAGGTGACATTAGAGGGGAAACTACTACACAAGCCACCCATTGTTACCTAGTTCTCCTTACCTCTCATGTTTAGGTCAAATAAAAGGTCCTAAACCTAAGGGATGAATCCAAAATATTAAGAATTCATTTAAATTATATTTTATTGAAATTTTCATTATATAAATAGTTTTTTAATTTAAATAAATATTTTTAAAGATATTTTAAAAATAATGATAATATTTTATTTGAAAAAAAAAAAATATACATTTCAAAAATTATATATATATATATATATATATATATATATATATATATATATAATTCTAAAAAACCAATTAGCCATATTAAAATTATGGCTAATTTTGGAATCACTAGCAAAATCCATCATCGATACAAATAAATTTCATGTTAAATAGAAAGAGATAACTAACTTAAAATTAACTTAAATTAAACAATACTTTGGAAAAAAAATAAAAATTATTGTTGTCATAATAATATAATAACATTATTATTATGCTATTATATTATAATAATATTATTAGAATCATATAAGAGTATTAATAAATAACTATTATAATAATATGGAATTAATATATATATATATATAATAATAAATTAATAATTTTAATCTAATATTAATTGTATGATATAATTTGAGGTGCATTTTGTAATGTGAAAGTCACTTATTTAAAACTTTGTGGGAAAAAATCTAGCTATGTTAAGGGTTGATGTGGCCTAGGCCAAGTATGATTCCTAGGTAATTCTCTAGGTGATTTTGATGGTTTAGATGTGGTTTCTCAAGTCAAATATTAAGTTTGAAGTCATCTCACGACTCACACAACTTAGCAAACAAAAAAATATTATACTATAGTATAATAATATTATTGTAATAAAATATATTGATAATGTTATTGTAGTAAGCTTGTTATCTTTATCATAATAATAGTACTATTCATCATAAGTTATAATAAAAGTACTTAATTTTAATACAATAATAATAATATGATGATGATTAGCATCCACAAACAATATAGTAAGAAAGTAAGAAATTAATTAAGATTATTTAATATTTTATTTCTATAAAAAAAAAAAAAAAAAGTGTTTCACCATAGTTTTTATTGACTTAACCAACCAAAAAAAGTTGGTAGTATGAAGAAAAAAAAATTGGTAGTATGAAAAAGTTTTAAATATATTGTAATAATATAATTAAAATGTTATTAAAATAATATAACTAATAATAATATCAATAATTATTAATAATAATATTGTAATATATTAGAATTATATTTTAATGTAATAATACTATTATATTATATTATAGTTATAAATACTATATTATATTACTAATATTAATATTAATTATAATATTATATTACAAATACTAATATAAAATTATTATTTATTATTATTATTATTATTATTATTATTATTATTATTATTATTATTATTATTATTATTGATTCATAAATAATATTAGTATAGAATTTTTAAATTTTTAGTGTAGAATTTGAAGAAAAGTTTACGCTTGAGAGATTTGTTTACTCTCAATAATTAGCAGGTTAGAAGTTAAGATGGATCTACCTTCATTCATAATAATACTATTTACATTTTTATAAATTTCACACTTCTATACATAGAAATGTTTTTATTTTTAATCTTCTAAAACCATGATATCTTAATAATATTATTTGTAGTTATATAAATTCCACATTTCTATATATAAAAATGTTTTTATATTTATATAAATTTCACACTTTTATATATAGAAATGTTCTGATTTTTAATTTTATTAAAATGGTGATAAAGCATATGGTTACATGCTTAATAATTTTTTACATTAATTTTTTAATGTGATATGCATATCATTAATAATATATATAGATAGATATGTCTCTTCATGGAATCACCTAGTGGATAACATAATGGGATGTTATATTCTCCAACTGGTTCTAAATCCCATGTGGGACATATTTTGTCCCTTGTGACAAGAAGTAGGCTCTCCCACCCCATTCATATTAAGTAGTGAAGGAATTGCATACTTCTTGTAGTAAAAAGTAAATTATTTTTTTTACAATTATTTTACCTCTACATAAAGTTGATTAAAAATATTTTATTTATGGACCACATTATTCATATTAGAATTTGTTTTTCTTATTAGTATATTTTTAAAATACACATCGATATTGCTTCAATATTACTTAACTTTAGATAGTGAAATATTTTTTTTATGACTCACAATGAATATTTTTATTATTAATAATATTTTCAAATGTCACATATCAGTTTTAAGAATCTAATGAATTACACATTAAATTATTTTATTTTTAATTTTTTTTTTGTGCTCATTGAAATATTTTAATATGGTCAACGCACATATACTTTCTCTTTATATATATAAAGTTATTTTGAAGTATATTAGCTAATATAGATATTCAAATATTTTATTTAGGTTTTCTATTGAAATAAATATAAAGTGACTATAATTTTATTAATTTTTTTATTTTAACTTTTAATTTTTTTATTTCTCTAAATTTGATATAAAATTATGTTATTTAACATAGGCATCTGAATTTTTATTTATGGGTGAAAACTAGATTTGATTCCTCTAGACTCTTGGTAGATTTGAAGTTAAAATGGATCTATGCAACACATTAATGAAATGTTTAGAGAGAGAGAGAATTATTTTTATTATTAACATTTTTTAAAATGTTACATATCATGTAACATACACCGATAACTTCACATGGAAATTCCAAAAAAATTATACAAGTTACCAAGTTACCCATGGGTAACTATCCAAATCACTATTAAATAATCCTTACTCATCGTTACATAGAACATTCACCAATTCATAGTGTAACCTTAGAATAAGAATAAGAAGTTGCTTAACCATTAACAACCTATATTGTAGTACATTAACATAAAACTGTATGATGTAACCTTCCATTCATTTCATTACTCATGTCGTCATCACTTACTTGACATTGTGAACATCACAACAAGAAAGGAATCGACATCATCAACTTGACACAATAATCAATCACATCATTGAACACCAATATACCCTGGAAACCCCATAGGGTGAAAACCTACAACGTTTAATTTATTATTAAATTCTCGTGCGGGTGTTCAGCCCTCACTCAATGGTTTATAAGGGATACCATCCCTTAACCATTGTTATAAATATTACAAGGAAATATACAAATATCTAGCTTAAATCCATTACAATAAATATGATAAAAATTACCCTCTAATCTTCATATCTTCATATCTGCATATCTTGGTGGCATGGATGCCCTACAATGGAGCATCGTAAATTGGATCATCCTACAGCTCGCACTCATCTGCATGAACCATAATCATTTACCTGCCACTAGTTTACGCATAATATTTCCTTTGTACATGTCACCATCACTCCTTGCTAATGATGCCTTTGACATATATTGATGTCAAGAGTCATAAAGTATTAATAAACCATTTCATATATCTATACTATAGAGGCTTCTCCATCTACTCTTGTATATTCATGAAATGAAAGTAAAATACCTTGACATTCTCCCTTTACAGCACACACTGCATATGTGCCAGTTATAAGTCATCACATTAACTAATGTTTCCCTCGCATAAGCACACAGTCCTGCAAGACAATAGCTACATCTCCCCAACATTTCTTTAAAAGAACAGATATAAAAGTTACGATATTCATGCATGCGATTTACGTAAATTTAAGAAAAATAAATAACCCTTAAGATATTACCTTTGGTGCACGAAAAGAAATCTAACATAACAAATGTTGTTCCCATGCATTCAAATGCATACAGATTCCAAAGGAGTCTTCCCAAAGGAATTCTTAACACAACAGAGAACATAGCTTCCAAAAGAGTCTTTCCAAAGGAATGCTTAACACAACAGTGTATCCAAACACCTTTTTACATTAAAGCATACAAATACATGTCTTCATTTCCAATATTATACCAACATTGCCCATATATATATCCCAAGGAAACTAACACATTAATATGGGTTTTATGCATGTGTTCCATGTTTTTTTCCAAATATTATTTTCCTATGTAGCCTAACTAAACATGCTATCATTTCCCACATACAAATGTATATTCTTTCCAATTAAAGATAATGCAAATCTTACATGCATATACATGATCTTGTTTTGAAAGAAACTAACATAATAATTATGATAGCATAAGTAACCACAAATAATTCTTCCTGAATAAACATTATAACTCAATATTTCTTCTTATCCATGCAAAGAACATATCTCTATAATGACTATTATTTTCGCATGCAGGAGCTTATCATAATAGCTCTTCTTTAATGTAACGTAACACAATCACTATTCTTTGTGCATGCAAGAACTTATCATAATAACTCTTCTTTAATGTACATAGGACATAATCCCTTCTTGGAATTACACCATCATTGGCTAATTAAACAAATACATAATTCCTCCTCAAAAGGAAGTCAATATAACCTAGATTCTTTGTCTTTGTACATGTAGCTTCTCCCAAAGGAAAGCATGTAGTTTCTCCCAAGAAAAGCTAATATCATAGTTGATTCCCTTATGCATACAAGTTATGTTTCTTTTCCAAAAAGTATCTTTTCCAAAAGAATCTAACATAAACTAACATAATATTTTTGTTAGAATAAAGGTACTCACATATTTTTCCCAAAGATTAAAAGATAGCTCAGTATTTATTTTATCTGTGCAAAGAACATACCTCTATAACACAATGGCTATTCCTTGTGCATGCAGGAGAGATAACTCTCCCTCTTTGTGCATGCAAGAGAGACAGTTTTTCCTTTAATGTAGGCAGCACATGTTCTCTTCTTAGAATTCTATCATCATGAAATACTATTTTAAGGAAAAATATTAACATAATACCAATATTTTCAAGAGATTATTCTTTTTAAGAAAATTAACATAGTAACTTTCCTTATGTCTTTTACCATGGTATATCATATAAGAACAATCGCCTTCTAAAAGATTAACATAACAATATTTTAAAGAACTGACATACATTATGACTTTTACCATGGTAATTCACTAAGATCAATATATTTTATTGCTGTATGTATTTATATAAAGACAAGCTAAGTGTAACTTATCTCTTACTATTGTAGATAGATATATTTTCTTTATAAAAGGTTAACATAATTCAAGAATTATTTTCCAGAAAACCATTAATTATCTTCAAACCATCTATACATTTTCGAGTATAAAATACTTAACTCTTCCCAAAAACATATTGTGAGTGATTATCAACTATCGATATAAATAAAGATAACTGTGTAAAATTTTAAGACAATTATTAGGACAACTTATCTTTCCAAAACCTGAGTTCTTGGCCACAAATATTTCTTGCAGAAAAATGGTCAGCTCTAACTGTTACGTGTAGTCCCTTTCACTTTTTTGAAAACCTACACGTGGTTTTCAGTGTTTTCCTCTGAATTATTTCCATACGTCAACCATCAAGAAATAAAATAACTAAACAACCATCATTTTCTTTGAAAGTTAGTGCTAGTATGATGATAAATAATAACAATTTATAATGGATTTTTGCAGGGGAGACACGCAAAGACGCATATCAGAGGATGAATTCCTACCCCCTCCTCCTTCGTAAGATTTCATTTCATATCGGATAAGACTTGGCAGTTACAATCGCACGAACCCTAACGAATTCTTGAAAAACTAATTCATATTAATAATATTTGTTATTTAATCCCAGGTCTAGTTACGTGGTTTTTAGGGATGTTACATACTCCCCCCCTTAAGAGAACACTGTCCTCAGTGTGCTTCTATCACTGAAACTTAAACTTATACTCATAATATAATGATATAAACAACCCAAAGGGGGTCCTTCCCCTTTGCAATGAAACACTTTCTTTTCCTTAAATGCCATTAATTGAAACAATAATGTTTTTATCCATAGTCATAAGCATGTATAGCTCAAAATATACTCCATTTCCATTTTTGACTACTTATCCATTGTTCATTTCATAAAAATATAGAAAATTATATATATGAACTTACCATTACTTACCAATTACTATTGGAAGTAATGATGGATTTTACACAAGCTCTCTGAGAATGGTTGAACAACCCATCAACACTCCATGGAAAGAGCCTGTAATGTATGACTAATAAATTCAATGACATTAGCCACATAGTTTCAATCAAATGAAATACTTGCAATTATCAAACATTCTTGCGATAGCAAGAGATGTTTTAATCAGAGTACTTCCACAAGTACTCAGAGAGTGTTACACAGCATTTTGTCACTGTCCCTACAATCCCTCGTCCTGCACATTAGAGGACTATTCCCATGACCTATGAGCAATAAAATGTCCTGAAAATACCTTAATAACATCCTTCTACATAAGGATAAGAATTCTCTTGAAGAACAATTCCTCTGGAAAACCCTAAAAATCCATGTTTTGGCGTTGCCGCAGGTAGCCAGTTCATCCCTCACGCCAATGGGGAAAATGCACCATAGTGGGCATGCCAGTTGGCACTCTGTCCCTGTTTCATGCCTGTGCCAACCCTTTTAAGGAATGTTTTTTAATATAGAAGGTGGAAGTTTGGTTTTAACAAACTCAGAACAAATCACCAAAATGAGTTTGGGTTGTTTTAATCCGAATCTCCCTAATTAGGAAGTGGTTTTCCACCTCTCATGGAACCTTCCTAAGAGATAGGACTCTTCCTCATGATTATAGGGAGCCTAACCTCTCCTCCTCCCTATATATAAGCATGCCCTCTCTATTTGCTAGCTAGCTGAACTTGTGGGAGGAAAACTATAGCTGGGAAACTATTGAGAGCAGAGCCGAGGAGAACCCCATAAGAGAGAGAGCTTTGTCCAGATTCCTGACAGGCTTCGTTGAGACACGCTCTGCTACAAGCCCTACCGAAGGAAGATCATAGCATCAAAGAATTTGGTTGTAATCTCCCTTTTTTTCATTTTTAATATAAGCGACTCTGATTTTGGTTCCATTTGTGTGTTCACTCTTTTATGAAATCCAATGAATTATATCCTCTCTGACTGATATATAGTTACATGCTTTAATTATTATGTTGTATGTCATCATTTCTCTACATGTGTACAAGTGTCCAGACGGAGAAAACGAAAGGACTGTGATCTGTCAGGCTTGGGACGAAGAGTACCACTTCTTCCTCAACAACAGCAGCGTGGGATCTAAGGTAGGCTACTTATCGTGATCTTTATCTTTCTTGTAACTAGGAACCAACGTCATTGTGTGTTTCGATTATTGATAGACCCACTCTAGGGCTTGTGAGATTGCCTCTGTCTGCAGAGGGGATTTGCCGCCTCAACAATTTGGCGACTCCACTAGGGATCAGTGAGAGTTAGTCCTTCTTCCATTTGGGTTGTTTCTTGGCTTTTGATTGATTTATTTGCTTTTTTGGTTCACCTTCCTTGGTGTTAAACCCTTGTTCAGCCCCCAGAAAACCAAATCTAGTCTTAGTTTGTCCTTTTTTATCATTTTACTAGGGTAAACCAGCTTGGCGCGGTTTTTCTCCTGACAGTCACGCCGATTGGAACTTGTTGTTGGTTAGGCACCCACGCCAACCCCTATTTGGCACAAATTATAGCCAAACAAGTGCGCTAACCCTACTTGGTATTAGGGTTTTCATGTTTGTGGGCTTTCTGAGCTTGACTTTTGGTCCTGGTTCATTTTTTATGATTGCTTGAGTTCTTTGAAGTCATTTTTTACTGATTTTAGCCCCTGTCCTCTGGTTGTTCGCCTTTTTCTATCAGTTTTTCATTCTAGCCCTAGGGCTTCTAGGTGCTTCAGTGTGCTGAGCCTCCTGTGGGAGTTTTGGGTCTTTTCTTTCCCGATCAACTTCATTTTTGCTTCTTTGCATTCATTTTGTTGGATTCCATTGTATCATTGTGTTAGTTGAGTGATTTTCCTCTCTTTCATTCAGTTTCTCTTTGTGTTACTCCAAGCCTAGATTACGCGGTTTGTTTGAGTCTCTTTCGAGATTATTCTTCACTTTGAAGGATTTCGTCATCAGTTTGAGTCTTGATTGTGTGCGTTCGGATTGAGTGAACTTGTTTGTTTTAGCTCTCTCTTTGTAATTTCTCGAATTGATGTTTTCATTAGTTTTTTCATTCATTTAGTGCATTTTCTCTTATCTATTGAAAAATACAAAAACAAGATCTTTGCATTTGGATTGGCGTAGTGAAAATTAAAATCTCTTTCGCATTATTAGTGTTATATAACTCTAGATAGAATTTTTCTAATTTCATTAGCTTGCATTGGAAACAATAGTGGATGTTTTTGTGTGTTCATTTTTTCATCATTTGAAAGCTATCAACTCTCCCGTAGATAGCTCTTCATTGAACAAAGTGATATTTTGTGGCATGTAGTTTTCATTTAGAGGTTTTATGAGATCCAACATTCGATAGGGCCTTGAAATTGAAACGTAAATTGAAGATCAAATTTAAAATTTACTGAATTAACCTAAGGCAACATTAAAACATTAATGGAATATCTAGTAGTCTAAGGTAGAGACGTGTTCTAGCATCTTTAAGCCTAGCAGTTCTCGCTCGCCATCTGGCTACAGACAGCACTAGTATGGACTTGCGCTCCCCATACCGTCATGTATATAAAGGGAGACCCCATTATATTGCAATCCTTTATCTGTAGGAAGCTGAGTCTGTCGCCTTTTACCTGTGATACACCGGACACAGCATTCAAGGAGATTACCTGCACATACATCAAGTCCTTGGTTGATTTCTCTTTCATTTTTTACCAAGGTGTATATGGTAGTTCATGGATATCTATTACACCCATCTACCTAGATTACCAGAGCAGTCATTTTTTATCTTTACTGACTCTTTAAACTTGAAAATATCATCAAGCGCTTGCCCTTTCACACTTGTTTCCAAACTGAAAGTGATAGAGTCATATTTTACTCATTTCTAGACTCTTAAAACATGAAACAGTAAAATTTCCAGTTTCAATGTGGTAAAATTAATCACCTACGATCACACGCCCATTTAGAGATTGATTTTTCACCCTGTTTTTGTTTGCCTTGGTTTTTTCCCGTGCGTCTTCATTTTTGGTCTCTTACTCTTTTTTGTTATAGTCACAGTGGCGGAACCATCAGTTTCGTCTACTGGTAGTCCCTATACAGACGATTCATCAGAGGTCTCCCAGTCCTCTGCTGAGTATTAGCAGCCCGTTATATCTGAGTTTCCCAACGGGGGACCGGTTATATCTGAACTTCCCTTTGGAGAGCCAGTTGACTTCAATTAGCCCTTGTCCAATGCTTGGTTTGGATTTGCAGTAGGGGAACACTTCCCTCTTCTTACATCGGGATCACCCTTTTTGGCTACTGTCATACCTACTAGTCCTCGTCATCTTTTAAAAGATCTCATGGCAGGGTCAGATATGTACTCATCTAGTCCTTCTCCTAGTGAGGGAATTCCTACTTCTGGTGAAGATTACCAGCTTTTTCCCAAAGACATCCTCAAACCTTCTATCATGTTTTCACCTGGTCCAACGCTCCCAGCTGGATATAGGTCTTTAAGTTAGGTCATGGCTGCTATTGCCTCTATGGGAATATCGACTCCATCCACGAATCCGACCATTCCCTCGTTAGGGATGTCACCATTGACACCTCTCACGACATCTCCCTTTATCACATCAGCACCTATTATACCTACTGTCTGTGTGGTTGCGTCTATGCCTATTGTCACTACTCAGTCAACTAGGACCTCGTTAGTTCCTGAAGACATTTATATAGCTTATGCCATTCCCGAGAATATTTCTCCTTAGGAGTATTGGTTGTATTTACAACCGTTGCTCTCCGAGGTTGGTTAGTCCTCTCAAGACCTTAATTGTCCTTAATTTTCCCATTATGGAGCGCATGGTGCTCCGATTTATGTATTTCCATATAAATATGATGAGCAAGGCAACCCCCTTAATTTTCCTACTCATGAGGCTTATCAGTATATTAATGGTTTTCTATCTACCTAGGCTGGGCAACCTTCTAATCAACAAGGACAACCCTTACAGTGACAACCTTTGTTTTAGCAAGGATATGCTTCTGGCCCACAAGGAAAACCCTTCCAGGGACAACCTTCAGCCCAGCCAGGTTATCTATATGACTCGCAAGGACAACCCTTATAGGGACAACCTTCGAGCCAGCAGGGATTTTTTTACGGCCCGCAAGGGCAGTCTTACAACCCTCAAGGTCAACCTCTGCAGCCTCACCTTATGGTCCAACTAGGGCAACCTCAAGGACCGACGGGACAATCGGGGTATCAACCTACACCACCGTACGATCTTGGGGGGGAAACCCATCCTTCTCAACCTTTGGTGAAACCTCAGCAACGTCATTTTCCGATTGGTCAAAATGTTGCACAACCAGGGCCACCTTATGGTCTTGTCACAAGTCAACCTGGTTATCAGGCACAACCTGGCCCACTCCCGCCATCAGGCCAACCTATTCAACCAGGGCATCTTGGTCTCCCTCATCAGTAGGGTCAACCTGTTCAACCAGGGCAACCTGCGCAACCAGGTCAACCTGTTCAACCAGAACGACCTGCATAGCCTGTTAACCCTGCTCAGCAGTTGGTCTACTCTATGCCACAGCTGAATCCACCTGTGCACACGACTTATTCGACTCAGCAAGGCCCCACTTACTAGTAGCCCGTTCGACCTCAAGGCAGCTATTACCTTCAAGGTCAATCTCGACCGGTCTACAACCCACCTCAAGGTTCTGGTTATTACTCTCAACACCCAGGCTATACTTATATTCCACAACAGAATCCATATACTACTCAAACGAGGCCCACATATAATTTGAATGAGTACCATGGTTATCAACCCTCATATCCTGGTTATCAGTCGCCATATCAACCTCATTATCTAGCTTATACCCCCTATGGTCAAAATTCTCCAAGACAGAACCAATGGGGCAGATTTATGCTCAACCAGGATGGAGTATAGGTACAGGTCCTTATCGGGGACCTGGCATGCCTTTTAACCCACAATTACCTTTTCTCACCACATTGGAGTTACTGAACGTATCCAAATTGACCAATGATCTGATTCTTCATAATCCATATTGGCCTCTGGTTCTGACGAAAGTGCCTGGTGACTATCCTAAGTTTGAGGGTAAATCTAGAGAAGACCCCCAAGCACATGTCATGACATACCATTTGTGGTGTTCTTCGAACTCTTGGATAGATGACTCGATTCGTCTACGTCTTTTCCAATGCACTCTCACCGGTGATGCTGCTAAATGGTATATAGAGCTGCCCCATGGTATTTTTCAAGATTTTAATACTCTAGCCATGGCATTCCTGACGCATTTCCAGTTACCGGTTCATTACGAAGCCGGGATGCATCTCCTGAAATCTCTGAAACGGGACAAATCCACTCATATTTCAAATCATGTTCATGAGTGGAGACGTCATCGTCGTCTGATCAAGTTTGACATTCCTGATCAGCTTCTAACTCATTGGTTCACTACCTACTTTTTCAACAAGATTGCATAGGACATTGCTATGGGGGCATGTGTAATCGATGAACAAGCCATTGCTCATGCCCAGTACCTCAATTTAGTGTACTCTCAGTCCAGCATGTTATACGACATCTTGACTGATGCCCCGTAGGCAACGACCTCTAAAGCGTCGGCTACTCCATCGGTAGACGGTGTTATTGGTTCTGTCTCTCAGACTTCTCGCAAGTCTTCCAATGGGAAGAAGAAATCGAATTCTTCCAACAATTCTGCTCCTCAGACTACCCCAGATTTTGGTAAGACCGTGGAGGTCAGCGCCGTTCAGGCTAATCCTGTGAACAATACTTCGAAAGGGAAGAAGAAGGGAAAAGGAAAAGCCAAATCTGATGCCCCAAAACTAGAATCGTCCAAACCACATGCTGATGATGGTTCGCAATGAAAGTCGAAGTACCCTTTCCTGATCTATGATGAAGACCACTACACCAAAGATTTTCCTCGATGATCTGAGGTTAGTAAGCTTCTTAATGGCTCTAAAGGAACTCCGGCAGTTCTTAAGGAACCTTTTCCATCTCAGCAAACCCAGATGGTTGAGCAGCCTTCACCATCTGCACTATTTGGGTCTTAGGTTTTCATGATGAATGGTGTTGCACCTGTTTCTATTGCCACTCGATCGAAGGATTATGTCGGATCACGCCAGGAAACTGGGAAGGAAGTCCTTGATGGTCCTCTTCCCCCACCTACCTCTGGTCCTCTGGAGATTGAAAGGCCCAATGTTGAACCTGTTGTATGGCCACCTTCCAAAGGTGTTCTCTGAAAATCTTCCTATAATCCGAACGCCTGTGCTGCTCAGCATTACAGCATTGTTGAGGATTTGGCACAGGCGTCTTCCACGATGTCCACGTTGGAAGTTCTTTAGAGTTGTCCGTCCCAATGGAAAGCTTTTCTATTTTCGATCGGTGAAATCGATCCTGCCAATTCTAGCCTTCTCACCTTCGATATAGAGAATTTTGTCCCCCAACTTCCGCATCAGATCACGCTTGTTATACAAGTTGGTATCAACAGCCTTAACATTCATAGAGCCATTGTGGATGAAGGTGCCTCTACCTGCGTTATTTCATTTGCTTGCTGGAAGGCCATTGGCTCTCCAGCCCTCACTTCATCTCCCAATTCCCCTTAGGCATTCGATGGAAGGGAATCCAAACCCTTGGGTGTTCTCACGAGTCTACCGATTACATTGCAAGGTAAGACATTCAACGCCGAAGTGGAAGTTGTTGATGCCAAACTTAACTACAATCTTCTACTCGGTCGTAGCTGGACCCACGCCATGTTATGCGTTCCGTCCACCCTCTTTCGAATTTTGAAGTTTCCACATGAGGGCAAGATTATTACTGTCGATCAGTTGTCTTTCTTCACCACATACTCCGAGAAAAACGTACCATACGTGGATCAAATCCACAATCCACCTGACAATATAGGACCAGGTCTTTTCAAGGACCCCATTCTCATGGGTATTTTTCCCATTCCACCACTGAACACCATTCAAGTCAATATGGTCTCTAGGTCGGATGACCCATGGATCATCCCTTCTCCTGAACAGGTTGCCTCTTTTGGAGAATCGATGCCTCTGACCCTAGTTGAAATCAATTATTGCAAGATTATTTCCGCATCAGATACTCCTCCTTCTGGTAATGCTCCTTCAAGCATGGCTCTTGATGTTTATTCTCAATCCCCTTGGCTCAACAATGTAGATTTGCCCAATCCTTTGAGAGAATTTTTTCCGTCTAATGAAGCTATCATGGAGACTATGTCTCTCAAAGATCTGTCGTGGAGCAATGGACATCATTGTTCCTCGTTTATGCCTAGCCTAGGGAAAATTTCTAATTGTCTCGAGCGTTTTGCATTTGGTTATCCCACTCCTGAACCTGCTCCTTTGAGCTCGTTGGAGCATAGTTCCTTTTCTTGTGTCAAGCTCCCTAAACAATGAAGCAAGTTGCTATGAGGGCAGTTCTTTTAAGTGTGTCAAACTCGTTAAAACAATGAAACATAATCCCATTCAATTCGAGTTTTTTTAGATTTCGGAAAATTTAGGTTGAATCTCTTACTCTTGTGTTTTGAACCTTCACTCTATTTTCTATGGACTGGAGCTTGGGGGGCATGTACACCTCGAATTGATTCATTATGCTGGGGGCATGCCTATTTCTTCAAGCATAGTTTTCATTTGTGATTTTAAGCTTGCGTAAAAATAAAATGTGTGGTGTGGTGTGCTCTGTAAGCATTTTTCTGCTCATTAGGTCTTCCTGGTTGTGCAGATGTCTATTACTCCTTATTTCGGTTTCGCAGATGGTGCCTCTTGCAGTATTTAGGAACATGTCCTTGGCAGCCTAGGTAATTTACAATCCTGCTGGTGAGTTGGTTAATTTACAAGGTGTTTGTCTAGGGCCTGCTACAAATAATGTCGCAGAGTATAATGCCATTTTGCAATTATTAAATGAGATTGTTAACCTTGGTATTCGTGCATTACTTGTACATCTAGATTCACAGTGTGTGGTTTTACAGCTCAATGGTCACTATTCAGTTAGAAACCCATGCATTTTAAGACTGTATCTACGTATTCATTTACTTGAGAGAAATTTTGATTACATTACATATCAACATATACCAAGATGAATGAATACATTAATAGATGTAGTAGCCAACATGGTATTAGATAGACATTTACGCAATTTATAAAAAACATCATCATATGTAAACAATATCCATGTAGAAAATAGATGTGTGTATATATATGTCGAGTGTTTGCAACGACTGCATCATATAAAACCAAAAATATACATGTTTGTTTCAAATTACATCCGGAGACAACATGTCTCTCAAAAAATATGCTTATAAAAAGCCTAGGTGACTAATCAGAATGTTGCTCATGGTAGCACATCATTGCCCGCACCAACCACCTCAGTAAGCGATGGAGTCGACTCGGCACCCCTACGGTGTGCCTTTGATAAGCCAATGTAACATCAGCTAGTCGAGCATAGTCCGAGACTCCGCGAGAAATCCCCTCCAAAATCTACACAAGCTCGTCCCCCTTGCCCCCCTCACCTTGAGGGTCATAGGCGAGAGGGGTCCTCCTCACCACTAGTGAAATTCCAACAGGCCTCTGTAGGCCAAAATCTACATACATATAGGATCAGCTGTTAGAACATGCATGTATACCAAAAAATCATAAAACTCATAAAATTAAAAATATTCTTACCCAACTCCTCATCCCAGTCCTCTCCTTCCGAGAGCGGAAGCTCTGGGTCTCTTGTGAAATCGGTACCAGCATAGGGCCAATCCTCTACGATGATCAGCTGTCGTCGAAGCCATCCAAAGAACTCGGGCCGCCATGACATCTGTTGGCCACCCCTGCCCTGGGCATCAATGTCACCCATCGAGCCATCCGTGTCTCTCTCAATGTTGGATCTGGGACTATATCCCCCTAGCCCTGGAATATAGGTAGTCATTCCAAGAATAACGATACCAAGATGGACCCTAGGAGATGAAGCGCCAAAACAATGAGACTCGTTTGGGTAAATTGGTGGTTCAACTTCCCGGGGACGTAACTTTGGCATCCAATATCTGTTTGACGCACGCAATAGCTCGTTAGAAATATCTATCTGAGGATTACAACTTTCAATGTGATAAAAATCAGTCCATAGACACATGTTGCTCCCTGTTTTCCCAAAAAACATCGTTTAGGGCCTCAAAATAGCTCTGGAAGTTCAGGACCCGAAAAACTGCTAAAAATTGTAAGTTTTTTTGCAACTTAAAAATTGAAAGAACTGATGGTAGGGGTTCAAATGGAATAGGTGGCTGGCCACCAATATCCACTTGGATCATTAAGGCCCCAAAACAGCTTCGGGAGTGGAGGACCTGAAAACCTGCTAAAAATAGGAAGTTGTGTTGAATGTGAAAAGATGCAAGAATTAATGGTGCTATTCCAAATGGAATAGGTGGGTGGCCACAAATATCCACCTAGATCATTCCTCCCTCCTTAGGAAGCAATGTTCCCCATTGCATTGAGATCCTCCATGAGATGAGGCAAATTTTGTTGAACTGGGTATTAGATTTGTTGAAGATGTCATGGACCTGCAGGTAGACATGCTGGATGCGTTTAGTAAATTTGGTTTCTTTATCAGCCTCATATAGTCCATGTTTGGATTATGTATGTGTAGTTGTAGGATGTATGGAAACATCAGGCGGTGGTGCGTTGGGAGTCAAATCAATGAAGTGCTTGTCCTGACAGTGTAGAGGAACCTCTGTGAGTGAGGAGAAAATGTCCTCGTATTCCTCCATGAATTTGGTCATCTGTTGCAGCCGTGCAAGGGAGCCCTGTTTCAAGGTTGTGGCCACAATATTCTTCTTTCCCTATGAGCGAGTTGTAAGGAAAATGAATTTCCTGGTTTGGGAAACAATCTTACTACGTTGTTTTGCAGTAGTAAAAGAGATGACAGGAGGCAGTACTACCTCCGGTATCCTGTACAAGTTATTTCCCAAAGTAATAACAATAGCATGAGTCCTAGACTCATACACAGCATGTCACCTCCACAAGTATGGCTGGCCCAATAATACATCAGCTACATCAAGAGGAGCAACATCACACAATACCTCATCCATGAATGGCTTGATACTGTATGAAAGGCGGCACTGCTGGCGGATGCGGAGATCTCTCCATGGGTGGAGCCACCCGATGGTATATGGCTGCGGGTGTGCTATGGTCGGTAGGCCTAGCTGCTTCACGACCTCTACTAAAATGAGGTTCTTTTGGCTTCCGCTATCAACAAGAAATTGTAGCAAAGAACCCTTCACCCACATCTACGAATGGAAGAGGCGCCCCCCTCCTCTGGATCCTCTAGATCCTCCCTCTGGATCTTGGTGGTGGAAAAAATGGCACTAGGATCCACATCAATGATCTTCTTCCCTTTTTTATTGCCTTTTTTTGGTTCTAACTCAAGATCAAAAAATTCATCTGATTCAGGTGCCTTTAGTTAGGCCACCAATGACTGTTTCGCCCGACACTCGTTTTTGCTATGACTGGGGTTGTTATGAAATTCACACCACTTCCCCGTGTCCTTATTTGGATTTGTGGTGTTGTTCTGATTCGCACTGCTTTGGCCTTGCCCCTTGTTCTTTGGTTCGGGGACACATTCGAATTCACAGATCCAAAGTCTCGCTTCTTCTGCTTAAATTTCTACTCGATCTTGGCAACATAGTAGTATGTCATGCCAAGCGATGTAATTTCAAGGTACTCCATTTCCTCCTGAATGTGTTTGTGCAGAAAGCCGCGGTACTTGAGCACCAAATGTCTCTCTAAATATTTAATACCCAACTTTGTGCGCAGGGTATGGAACAGATTCGTTATTTTGTGCACATCTTGAACCCTTTGTTGCCGCAACGTGGTCCACTAGATGTATTTTTCCTCATAGCTCCCCACGGGGTAATATTGTTCCTTGATTCTGTCTCGGAATGAATTCCAAGTGGGTGTGGCCGAGAATGGAGAGGGTTCCCCTTCATCCTCTTGCTCACAGTAGGTTTCCCACCAGTCTTTGACCTGCGGGGCAGCTTTGAGGAGTGCAAAAATAATATTTTCTCGGTCATAGAAATCATGGACTGAGAAATACCCTTCCATAAAATTCAACCATCTATCTACAGCGTCTACATCTATTTGGCCTTCAAATACAGGAATGTCAAAGTTTAACTATACCTTGAAGGGAGTGGTGCCTCCAGAGTGGCTGTTAGATGCATATGCGCCATAGGTGGGCAGTCGTTGAAGGATCTGAGCAAAGTTATCCATCATCGCATTCCTTTATTTCTCAAGGGCCTCCCCGAGAAATATTTTGATAGGATCTCCTGCTCCCTTGTCTTTATTTTCTTCCGCCATAGGAGGTCGTCAGGGTTTGTGAGGCTGATCTTTCAAGGGTTCAACCAAATCGAGCCCTAACTCCTTATACCCTGACCACGTTGGGGACATGCAAACTAAAACAACGAAAGAGCATACCCCTCTGATACCACTGATCCGGATTTATGTAGGAACACAACAGAATACAGAAATAACCATCAACATAGAGATGCAGTGGAAATAATGCTTCATTTCATTAATATCAAAGACTGAAATAAGCTTAAAAACATAATGGAAATAAAATATCTAGGGTGCTGGTAGCAAATCTCTCAGAAGAGATGTGGCAGCTACATACCTCTGAACTGTGTTACAATGAGGCTCGAGGGCCTATTTATTATTGAGAAACAATGGAGAACTCTAAACGTCCAAAAACCTAACCCTAGGAGATGAAGCGCCAAAACTATGGGCCCCATTTGGGTAAATTGGTGGTTCAACTTTCCAGGGACGTAACTTTGGCCTCCTATCTCTGTTTGACGTGCTCAATAGCTCATTTAGGGCCTCAAAACAGCTCCAGAAGTTCAGAACCCAAAAAACTGCTAAAAATAGTAAGTTTTGTTGCAACTTAAAAACTGAAAGACCTGATGGTGGGGGTTCAAATGGAATAGGTGGGTGGCCACCAATATCCACCTAGATCATTAAGACCCCAAAACAGCTTCGGGAGTGGAGGACCCGAAAACCTGCTAAAAATAGTAATTTGTGTTGAATGTGAAAAGCTACAAGAATTGATGGTGCTGGTCCAAATGGAATAGGTGGGTGGCCACCGATATCCACCTGGATCAGTAAAAGAGGTTCTCAAAACTCTGATATAGTACATTTCCTATTGGAATTCCCTTCATGGCTGAATTTTTGGCTTGTTCCTTTGCCACTTCTCTGATTTTCTTATCATAATCCTCATGTTTCATCAATCTTTCATTGATAACCAATGGATTTGGTAGGACTTTCTACCTCAAAATATCAAACTTCACAATGAATCTGGATATGGAAAGCTCCATGTTTTGACACTTGTCGTTTAGTTGTACCATCAAGTTCCTTTTGGAAATAACCTTTCTGACTTCAAGAATTGTTTTTTTCCTATCACTAATGCCAATTTCTTCCAATTCCTGTTTGTTCTTGGAATTAAGAAACTTAATGATTTCATTGGCCTCTTATGGATTCTTACCAAGTTCTTCCTTAACTTTATGTATGGCTTCACTTGTTGTTTTGATCAAATCCTTTTGTTCATAATTCACTTGAATGGATGGCCAAATATCATTGACATATTCAACGATATTGGCCCATAGTTGCTGCTTGGATTGGGCAAGTGGTTCTTTCAATGTCAACTCTTTCTCTAGATTTTGTAATTTCTCATTCAATCTGTTTGTCTTCTATACTTAATTCTTGTCCATGATTTGAACTAGTTTATTTTCATCCTCTAGAATTTTGATTTGTTCTTTAATTCTATTTATTTCATTTGTCTGGATGGACATTTCTTGCATTGCTTTAACTGGTTTACCTACTTGATCACTAGGTTGTGTTGCTGTTGTAGATGAATCTATAGTTGAAGTATTTTCTGATGTAATGGGAAGTGTTGTAGCTACTGGAACTGATGGGTCCAATGAATATGCTAAATTAGAAGGAACGATTGTAGTGACTGTAGGAATAGCAGTGACAGGTATTGATTCCATGCTGGCCTTTTTCTCCTGCCCTAACTTATCCATCTCATTTTCCATTTCTTTCAATTGGGAAGTTAACTAAAGAATGAGGTTCATCATCTCATCTTTTTGGCTCTCATCCTATAATACTTATTTGGCCTGGGGATGCTTAGTAGGAGGAAATTTGAGTTGTTTCTTTAATGCAGTAATGTCTGAATTATTTTTCTTTATGAGTTCTTCTGCAACTTTAATGTTCTTAGGATCATATCCTACCCTCTATGACCAGTTCTTCTAGAGATTTGATTCTATTGTCTTTGGCTTGTGAGGAAGCCTTTTCTAGCTTTAGTTGACTTCTAATGTTTTCTAGAGTATTTTGCAGCTTTTGTACACTCATGGCTTTGTTTGTCATGGTAGAATACAACATTTCACCAGCTTGCTTAGGAAATTCTATTTTTTCTATAGAATGAAGATATTTGGCTTCGACTTCATATGATGTCTTCTTATAATCTGTTGATGACTTAGGATGCTTCACTGTGGGCTGTAATAAAGTCATCTACATCTTCCTGGTCTTGTAATCAAATGCAAAAAGTAACCTGCTTTGGTCACTTGGTGTATGCTTCGAGTATTGGGCATAAGTATCTGCTTTTAATGCCTCATTTCTTAGTTTGATTTCCTTGTACTTTTGTATGATATCATGTTCTTTATATGTCAGTTTACTAGATGAAGACACTTCAACACTATGTTGCTTTTGAGTGTTAGATGTTGAAGGCTTGTGTGTTTCCTCTAAAACTGCTGGAGGTGCATTGTATTTTACCACTGTATCTGTATCAATAATCTCAATTATTTCAACTTGTTCAGTTACAGGATTTAATTTCGGTTTCTTCCTGTACATCAATTTGAATTTTG
Organism: Pinus albicaulis; assembly: GCA_034641835.2. NCBI lineage: Eukaryota > Viridiplantae > Streptophyta > Pinopsida > Pinales > Pinaceae > Pinus > Pinus albicaulis. The sequence goes on along the minus strand of CM076574.1, from coordinate 70,078,534 downwards.
TTTTAGTGGTAGTTTGAGCTGAGTATGATCCTTCTTCTCTTGGTCTTTTGGAGTTCCTGTCTTGTGGGGCTGTAGTTTGCAAGATGGAACTAGTATCACCTTGCTTCTCTACCTCTTTCAAAGTGTTCTCCAACCATTTAGGTTGATTGGAGTACTTCTAAATGTCTGGCTTGGACTCATGGACAAAAGGAGTTTGTTTAAATTTGATCCTTAGTTTTCTGATAACCCTTAAAGGATCATAATTCCATTCGAAACTTTCACTGAACTTAAATTCCTATAAATAATTTCTTGCCTGTTGACCAGTAGTCATGTTATTGCAGATGAATGGACCAATCTGGTTTTTTTTTATTTTAAACTGTGTTTTCTTTTTGGTTGACATAAAATTCACTTCATCGGAGTTAAGGATCTACTTGATATACTCAAGTGAAAATAACCTCATTGGGAGGTATTTTGGCAGTTTATATGGGATTAGCTGACAACAACGATAAACTCTAATCTCTATGTGGTTTTGATAAAGATACCAATATCCTATCCTAATATGTTCTGATAACTGCAAGACCTTTTTTATCTCATCACTGACTCTTAGTTGACTGCTACTGTTCAACATGTTGACAATTGGATAGATGAATGAGTCAATGAAGCCTTTTATGTGAACTCTGTTGAATCTTTCCTGATTAATGAAGTCCAAAAGATTACTAACTGAGGATTACCTTCAACATCCAGTTTTTGAAGGTTGATTGTAAATCTTTCAGATTGGAAATATAAAAACATGTGAAATAAGACTGAAGAGTATTTGAATATTTCTTCCTCTGGTAATTTAACCAGTTGTTCATGGACTATATTAGAGAGGTATTGTGAAAAATTGAATATAGAAGCAGGAGGTTGACCAAGGGAAAAAATAGAAAGAAAACCTAGGACTAAAGCATCAACATGCTCATCAGTAAAATAACCTAGAATACAAGATATAATTGTGATGATATGCCTAGTTCTCTTAGAGAATATAGCAGATGGATAAGGAGGATTAGTCTTGGGATTTTCTACTGATGAGGGAATGAATGTCTGGAATATATGGAACAGCTTGGGGAAGTCCAGATTTAGATATAACTCATTAAGGGTCTCAATAGACAAAGGGGCTTCATCAGACCTAGGTTGAATTTGCAGCATCTAGTTTATTGATTCAGCTGTGATGGTGAATAAAATCTCTTTACCAGGGGTCACTAAGGCTCTTTGATTAGGAAAGTAACTATTTTGACAGAGTTTGATAACCTCTGGACACTGGAAGGTCTGTGGGAAAATATGCTTGGGAAAATTTGACTCCCAAAGGAAAACATCATCAACTTGGTCAGTTGACTTATCATGGCTCCAGCAATGCAGCTCAAGGAGGTTGAAATCACTGACAGGGTCACTAATTTTAAAGTCTCTTTCTGCAAGGGGGGTATGTTCTAGATCAAACACTGGAGGTTGCAAGGGATTGATTGTTACAATACCTTGAGAAGCCATGGATTTATTTATTTTATTTAAATAATTACTTTTTGGCTTAAAAATAGTCTCAGACCTTCAGGAATACTTGTGCACAGATGAATTGGTTCTGCAGAAATGGTTTGAAGGCAAAAATAGCTTTTATATGGTCTGCAAAGCTTTAATTTGATTAAATTATTACTTTCTTTGCTTAACAACAAGTCTTGGTATTTCAGGAATACCTGGAAAAATGAAGCTTTCAGTTTGTAGAGAAGGTTTGGAGGCAACAGTAGTTTTCCTGGTCTTTATAGAGCTTCAGACTTGTTCTGCATCTGTTTTAGCATCAAGAGTGTTGAATTTTGGTTGTGAAATGGCTAAAAAAAGGTCGGTAGAGTAATATTTGCTTTGAAATAGGTTGGCAGTAGCTCTTTCTTCGCAAACTATAACAGAAATGGTGAAAAAAACTTGAAAGGGTGGTCTTTATGTTTTAACCAACAGTGGTTAAACATATGGGTGCGGAGTTAATTTCAAATGACAAGGTTGTATTATTCGTACAGGCGGAAAATAGCCAAGTGGTTTTCACATTGAAAAATTCAAGTGGGCGGTATTCTTTATGTGGATGCAATATAATCAAGGGTTGCCACATAGCAAGGAGCAGGGCTACGAAATTAGCTCATTTCGCAAGGTCTCGGTGGTGTTAAATTTTTGACAATTGGGGATGCGAAATAGGCTATTGGCCATTGGATATGGGGAATGATGATCCGACGAATGGGAAAATAGGATGGATGTATCAGGGATTTGATAAGCAAGGCCTGAGGAATAACGTCATGCAGTTTGTTTTAATATATATGAAAATTCTTATATATACGGGGTCAGGACTTTATAATGGGCAAGGTTATAGTAAGTGGGCCCATAAATATATATATAGGTGGGGTGATATAACAAAACTATATATTAAATTAACATAAGGGGTTGGGGAAACACATATAAGTGGGAGTTAATATAATACGGGTTAAAGGTATATATGGGAGTTAATAAAATAAAGGTAAACAAGGGATTAATATAAATGGGGGGGTTAAAATGAATATGATGCGGGATTATAACATGTGCCGAAATATATATATCTACGGGATTATAAAATACACTAAGTTTTAATGTAAAAACTGATATCGAGAAGGATTTGCTATACTGGGGCCCAACTTTATCTTTTTTTAAATATTTAAAACTTTAGGATAAGTGTATTTTAGGGGGTATTTTGAAAAAGGGAAATTAGTAAAGGGATTTTTACTTTTCCAAAGGTAATATTCTTTTTTAACTAAGGAAAGGGGTTTTTTGTAAGGAAAAATGAGTGAAGTAATGGGAAAGGTTAATATGAAGGGGAAGGGGTATTTTTACAAGGGAAATGAGTTTAGAAGGAAGTTAGTAATATGAAATGACCAATTTCTGCTTTCCATTCCTTGTGAAAATTGTTTATGCCTACCCATCATCTACCCTAACAATTTTTCTTCATTTATATGGGTGCATTTGAGCTTGCAAACCTTTTAATTTTTCTTTTATAAGAAAACTATATAATTCTATCCTTATGACTTCCAATGGCTCAGATTAAACTGATGAGCTCATTATTATTCTCTACCTAACTATTGATCTGCCAAGATTAAATAGTTTGGCGAGATATTTATTCTCTAACTATCAACATCAATGAGTCAAGATTAAGCTTTTTGACCATCATGGATTGTGGCAATTTTGACAAGATGCACACAATCTTATTTTGCAAAGTAAAGTAAAAAGTAGTGGCATTTGAATTTGCATCACTTTCAAGATCTTAGTTTTATCTCTTTTTGGTGGCGTTCATATTTTATATTCTTTTTTGATCTTTTTCTTTCAGTCCTTTTATTTTTCTTTTAGGACTTACCCTCTTTACATTTTTTAATATGGGAAAAAAATTTGTAGAAAGAAAAGTATGTACAATATTACAAGACTAATCATGTTCAATTCAAAATTATGAAGCATATTTTTATAGGACCGTAACAAAGCCCTAGACACATTCAAAAATATTTGCGGTGAATACAATTGTGGAGAGATCCATTATATCCATATTGAGAGTATGGAAGGCTATCATCACATGTATGTTGATGTGTGACTTGGAAGTGTAGATGTACCCTTGTAAATGAGGTGAATGTGTATCTATACCCTTCTACAAGCTTTTCCACATGTTTGTGTTCTAGAGAGAGATCTTGTTTTGAAGCTATGGTGGTCATGGCAAACATTTTTTCTCCTTGAACAATGATGAGGACAAACCTAGAAGTATGAGAGATTACCTTTTGACATCGTTGTGTCGATATCAATGAAATTGTAGTTAATTGGAACTACCTCAGATAGATTGTAGAGCTAACCCTAGTGCTAATTGCAATTGGAACTACCTTAGATAGATTGTAGAGCTAATTTTAGTAGTATAGTCTTTCACCTGTTGTTCTAGACTAGCACCTATCTAGGGAAGTGTAATTTATCTGTAGATTACAATTATGGCCCAACAAATTGGTGACTCCACTTAGGATAATTTCTCTTAGTTCTATGTGTTATAGCCTCTGATTTCCTTTGTTTATCCACCCAGTAGCTGTTACACATAAAGATTAACCTTTTTCAGAGCCAAATTTGCAAAGATAGTGGGTTAAATAGTAGCATTTTTATTTGTTTACTGCGCCCAATGCACCCTTAGACTAGACACAGTGCTTTGTAGAGCATTGTCTCCCTTCCTAGCCTGCGTTGCAGAGCACTGTCTCCCCTTGGAGACTACGTTGACTCCTGAAAGTGACCAAATTCCCTTGAATTTGACTTTGCAACTTGCTTCAGTTTTGTTTGCTGCTGTGTTTTGAAAATTTTGATGCTCAATTAACCAATGACTCTATATACTTCTTCCTCCTTTGGCTAAAAATTTGTTCAATGTTTGTTTCGAAAAATTTTTCTTTATCATTGACAAGTTGATTTCAAAGTATTTTTTATGGTCAGATTAAGAATCATTTTCTTTCGAAATAGGAAATTGTCATAAAATATTCATTTCCTTGATAGGAGAAACTGTTGTTGAAATCCTTATTTTTCCTTCAAAAGAGAAATTGTTGTTTGTATTCTTCATTTCTCGAAAGTAAAAATCATTTGAATTATTGATCCAGTGCACCTAGTTTCTTTTTTGCATTCATAAAATTAAGGAAAATGAAAAGAAAAACTTGCATTTGCATGTAGGATTGTGTGTGTTTTGAAAAAAGGAACATTAGGAAATCTGCATTTAGTTTTTGATTCATTGATTTTGTTTTTGTTCATTAATTTGTTTTCTCACGAACTATTTTCTCTCTTCCCTTAGTAGCTAGGTTCTTCATTGAAAAAGCTGAAAGTGAAAGTTTGTTTATCATTCTTAGCTTAAATTTTAGGAATTTCATATACATTATCGCGATGAACCTGAAAGGCAAATTTTTAAGCAAGATCAACATAAAAAAAATCTCAATTTACTTAAAAACGCTTTGGAACCTTAATGATAAGATTTAGAAGGTCTAGCCTAGAGATGTGTTCCGGCGTCGTAACACATATCAGTTGTCGTTAAATTATCTGTGATACATTTCGAGTGTGATACGTCACTCCACGTACATAAGTATATTGTAGCTCATCCACGTACTCTCGGGTATATAGGGAGGTGTTATAGTATGATAAGTATAAAGGCATGCTCTCACTGTGCGGTTTCGCATCAGACAATGCTAATATGGACTTGGGCCTCCACGTACCTTCAGGTATATTTGGTAGGACAACTTTTAGGTGATATCCATCCATATCGAACCGATTCGGCTGTCTTGAAATTGTGATACACCGAACACAGCATTCGGGGAGATTACCTACCCGTACTTCTTAGTTCACCAAGAGGTATTATGCAGTTCACAGTTTCTTGGTAAACCCTTTTGCCTAGCATTACCCTCTCTTCTTTTATTTGTTTTTTGGTTAAAATAAATTAGTAATTTTGGAAGAACAAAATCCTATCCCCCGTCGTTCACGTAGATTAGCTTTAAAAGCACCTTTACCACCAAAGTTACTTCTGGTAGGCGAAGGCGATCACGATCTTCCGAATCAAGTACAATTCGTACCTCTGGAGAAACATCATCTCTTAAACCAGAGCTAGCTTAAATTGTTTCCACACATCCTAGCTCATTTACTGTTGTCGAAGCAGAGTCTTCATAGCTGCCCGTGGTCACGATCCATTCAATCGCTGAGACCATACCTCCTGGACTCGACGTTGTTCAATCACAAATTGATCCAGATCTTGTCTCTTCTTTGCCAAAACATCTGAATCCTGAAGTCAAAAAACCGAAATTTTTTCCTACCTTGGTCACCCCACAAATTTTCGTAGCCACTGAAACTCCTATATCACACAGTCAACCGTCTGAAATATATTTTGGGCCTGACGGTGAAGTTCTTCGTCCTGGTTTAATAATTGCGATTGACCAAATCCCACAAGACAATACACCTTTAAGTCCAACCCATTTTGGGGGAGACCTTTACATGTACCAGTATTTTCCTCAATTGTTTCCATCAGCTTTTGTTGATCCTATTGCCATTCAATCTCCCGTCAATTTTGGAGAGTATACATTTGGTCACACAACCATGTCTTAACCTACATCTTCGGTTGGGTATGTTGTTCCAATTACGTCAGCTCCTACCCTCGCTACTCCGTCGATGTTCACAACCTCACCAGAGTCATATTTGCACGGTGGCCCTTCAGTCCCAACAATTTACAAATCATTATTTGGAACTTTCTCTGGTACATCTTCAATACCATAGTCTTTACCAATGTCATCATTTTGTGTTTTAACTAGTAGTCCTATCATTAGTACTGAATGACTTGATTCATTACATACATCATTAGGGCAATATCAAGTCGGTCCTTATGGGTCAATTCCTTTAAGTACCATATCAACTGGACTCCTAGAATTTGGAGAAAATTATTTTATGTCTTATTATCCTCCTTATGTTGGGGGGCAACCTTTGGTCACCCAATATGACAGTACTCAGTCACATTTTGGTCAAACTAATGTTGACATGAATGTTTGTCAATGGCAGCCCACTCTGCCTATCCAGCCACAAACGATTGTACACTCGTATCAATCGGTTCAACCTGTTACATCCACTTCATTACCACTTGTTAATACATATATACCCCTGTTACAAAATCAAAATATTGTACATCAACCTTATCAAGAGAGCTCTTCAACTCAATATCATAAAATTTTGGGTCCACACACTCAAAATCCTTTGGTTAATTTACAACAACCTGTATCAGGGATCATTTATTCACAAGCTGGTGTACCATTTTATGGGATGTCACAAACACAACCTGGTTATACATATCAACTGAATCCAACTTACACTAATTTGGGTTATAAAATTGGTGGACAGACCCCTTGGCAGCCACAAGTGCAAATGCCTCAAACTTCATTTCAACAAGTATCATATCCAGGTTTTGGTCAACAGAATTCTCAAGCATTTGCTATGAAAAAAAACCCCTATCTGGGTTACCAGCATCAAATTCCATGTGTTGGTGCTCAAAGTCCTGTTTCCCAAGCAATTCCATCTTACCCTGGATATGCTCAACCTAACCTTAATAGACAGTTACCTTTTGTTGCAAACTTGGAATTACCAGATTTAAACTGGTTAACCAATGATCCTATCAATTATGCTCCTTGGTGGCCGGTGATACCTCATAAATTACCCTTCGACATTCCTAAATTCAATGGAAACCCTATAGAAGATGCGTCGACTCATGTCATGACTTATCATTTATGGTGTTCATCAAATTCCTTGAATGATGATTCTATTCAATTACGTCTTTTCCATCGTATGCTCATAGGTCTTACTGCTAAATGGTACATTAAGTTACCTAGAGCTTCTTTCGAAAATTTCACTGCTTTAGCTACTGCTTTTTTTACCCATTTCCAATTACTGATTAGATACGAAACTGGAACAGAAATCTTGACCAACTTCAAACAGACTAATGCTACTCACATTTTCGATCATATTCATGAGTGGCGCCATCATCGACGAATGGTTAAGACATTTGTTCCTGATCATCTACTTGCTGAATGGTTCATTAAGTCCCTGTTACCATCTATAACTGAGGATGTGGCTAAAGGTGGCATCATCACATAAGAGCAAGTTATCACTCGTGCCCAATATTTAGACTTGATTTATACTCAATCTGGCATGCTCTATGAAAAAATCCCTAATGCACCGCGATCTAATTTCAATGTTCCTCCTCAAATAAAGGACTCTCATGCCGGAGACGGCTTGATACGCACTACAAACACACACCACACTACTGTATCTGATCCTAATCCTACTTCCGAAATTAATGACGTGTCATTTTACAAAGGCAAAAGTGACAAGAAACCAGGAAGTAAGAAAAAGGGGAAATCAAAGAAAAAGAAAACTTCTAACCCATAGGAAAGATCATCTGATCAACCGTCTGGACCACGGAAACCTCATTATCCATGCATAATATGTAACAAGGAACACTTTTTTAGGGATTATCCTCACTGTTCTGAAGTCTCAAAAATCATCAAGACTTCTCATGCATCAGTTGTGTTGACAGACCCATTTCCAAATCTGGACACTAATTTGGTTGCTATGGATCCAGCTCCTAATTCCTAAGTGTTAATGTTATCCACCACAAAACCTTCACAAGATATTTTGGTGTCGACACGGAATAAATACTATAGTAGTTCGGCCACTGATCAACATACTACCTCGACAACGAATCCATCTAATGAATCAGTACCACCAAAGGGAGTAATTCATAAATCGACATATAATCCTCAAGCAAGAGCTGCACAAAATTATAATATAGTTGAAGATTTGGCTCAATCCCCTTCAGCTATGTCCGCTCTTGAGGTATTACAAAATTTCCCTCCTAGAAGCAGGCTTTATTGTCGGCCATTGGTGGAATTGATCCAACTAATTATAATCTTGTCGTCTTTAATCATGCGGGCTATGTGCTGCAATTACGAGCAGAATTGGCATTCTCCATACAAGTAAATGTTCTCAATCACCTTGTTCATCGCACTATTATTGATGAGGGAGCATCTACGTGCATTATTTCTCTAAACTATTGGAAGTCACTTGGCTTGCCATGATTATCACAATCATCAACGATGTTGAACGCTTTTGATGGAAGAACATATAAACCTTGTGGTATTATCAATAACCTGCATGTTGAATTATGGGGAAAAATAGTAATTATTGATGTTGAGGTTATTGATGGACCCCTTGACTATAATATTTTACTTGGAAGACCATGGGTATATGCAATGACTGCCATTATTTCTACATACTTTAGAATGATTTCCTTTCCACATAAAGGTACAATCACAGTCATTAATCCCTTTTTTTCCTCCTCTTCGCAGGTAACTGGAAGCATTTTGTTTGTTCACTTACCCCAACTAGAAATTCAGAACATTTGTGTAGGACTCTTAAAGGATTCCACTCTTATGGGAACCTTTGCATTACCACCGCCTATGACGTTGGCATAAATTGCAAGCATAGAGACCTGCTACATGATCTCTTCCACTCTATCTAGCTTAAGGGAGAGTATGGGTGATTCTAATGTTTCTACGTTGGATGATGTTTTACCGCCCTGCCCTATTGAGTTGGCATAGCAATCAATCTATTTGGCTTGGGTGGAAAATCAAAAATTAGCGTCACCGATTATTTGGGTTGATCATTCATTAGATTTTTGTACTCCATCTAATCCATTTTCCTCAAAAATTTTGACAGATGAAAATATTTAGGAAGCTATGATGTCAGAAGGAGAACCATGGGAAGATTATCATCATCATTCCCATCTTCCTAATTATGAATAAAACATTCTCAGTGAACTATATCACCCATCCATCACAAATTTCTTTTCGAATTCTTTACCAATTAATGCAATTGACTCTGAGCGAAATTTATCTAATATCGAAGAAATTATTTCTACCGATATTTTGACCAAACCTGGCATTGTAGAAAATATTCATGTCGGTGTATCTTGTTCTCCATCAGAACTTGATTCATATCGCTCTCTTTTTCATGAATTTTGTGACGTATTCACTTGGTGTTACGAGGAAATTCTAGGCATAGATACTAGTATAGTTGAACACACTATTAATATGTTCCTGATGTCAAACCGATGCATCAATGGCTTCGTCCTGTTCATCCAAAGAAAGCCGCTGCCATCAAAGCAGAAGTTGAAAAACTTTTGTGTGCTAGTTTTATTTACCCTGTTCCGCTAACTGAGTGGGTTTCTAATATTGTTCCTGTTATGAAAAAACAAGGAACCATTAGAGTGTGTTTCGATTATTGGGATGTAAATCAAGCTTGTCCAAAAGACAACTATCCTACTCCCTTTATCGACTAGATTCTTGATGATTTTGCTGGATGCGAAATTTTTTTCATTCATGGATGGATTTACCAGCTACAATCAAATCAATATCCACCCAGATGACCAACATAAGACATCATTCATCTGTCCCTGGGGCACATTCGCATATAGGAAAATTATGTTTGGTTTAAAGAAAGTTGGGGCAACCTTTCAGAGTGTAATGGATTATGCTTTCAACAACATCAAGCACATTGTTCAACCATATCTAGACGATTTACCAGCGCATTCACGAAATCAGACTGATCACCCGATGCATTTGAGAGCCATTTTCTTATGCTCCCAACACTACAAGATACGCCTCAATTCACACAAATGTGTTTTTTGCATTGGTTTTGGTCGATTTCTCGGATTCGTAGTCTCAAAATAAGGAATTCTAATAGACCCACTGAAGGTACAGGCCATTCTTGATTTGGCTATACCATCAAACTTACTTCAGATACATAAACTTCAAGGAAAGGCTAACTTCTTGAGAAGGTTCATTCCAAAATATGCCGAAATGGCTAAAGGATTTACTCGATTATTGAAAAAGGGAGTTCCCTTCCATTGGGACCAAGTTGCGCAAGCTTCTTTTCATGTTGTCAAGGACCATCTTGTCCGGGCATCATTAATGTATCCTCCTAATTATCAAAATGATTATTTCCTATATATCGTCGTGGCTGAAACGACCATCACTATGGTTTTGGTCCAAGTAGAAGATGGAATTGAACATCTAATATATTATTTGAGTCGTAATCTCAATGATATGGAAGTTAAGTACTAGTACATGGAAAATATTTCCTTGGCAGCCATTCAAGCTGTCCAAAGATTTCGCCATTATATCATGCTCTGAAAAACAACAATAGTTTCGGATTGCAACCCCATGACTTACATCTTATCATGTCAATTTCTGGGGGGGGGATATTCAAAATGGATTGTCATTTTGCAGGAATTTGATTTGGAATTCATCAAATCCAAGTCAAAGAAGTCTTTAGTTTTGGCTGAGCTTCTCTGTGATCTTCCCTCTGATAATACGGCTACTACGTCAGAACCATCTATTCCAGACGAGTCCATGTTTCTGATTGGATCATCTGATCCCTAGTATGGAAATTTTATCATTTATCTCCAAACCCAAACTTTTCGACCTAATACCTATCGCTCTGATCAGCGATGTATTCAATACCAAGCCAAAGATTATCTGATCGTTGGTGATACACTTTATCGTCGTGGTGCCGATACCATTTTAAGGAGGTGCCTCACTCATGAGGAGGCTGAAAAAGTGTTAAATGACTTCCATGCTGGGGCTTGTGGTGGAAATTTATCTGGATATGCTACCGCACAGAAGATACTCCACGCCAGTTACTTTTGGCCTACTATTTTTCGAGATTTCATCCTCGCAGTTAGAAGTTGTCATGCATGCCATATTTTTTACCATAAAATCTGCAAATCGCCAGCACCAATGCATCATGTTGTCTCTGCTGGACCATTTATGAAATGGGGTATGGACTTCATGACCTATAACCCTCCTTCGTCCAGGGGGCATGGTTATATTATTGTCGCAGTTGACTATTTTACCAAATGGGCCAAAGTGATGCCTACATTCAACAACACGGGACAAACAGCTGCATTGTTTTTCTTTAACCATGTTATTGCACGGTTTGGGGTCCCATGGGCTATAGTTATGGATCAAGGGAAGCATTTTCACAACCATATGACTTCTGAATTGACTGCCAAGTTAGGATTGTCACATGATAATTCTATTCATTATCCACAATCAAATGGACAAGTTAAGGCTATTAATAAAATTCTTAAATGAATGCTTCAATGAATGATAAGAGTCTGTAAAAAGGAACTGGCACCTGATCCTGTACTCTGCCTTGTAGGCGTATCGAACCTCGATAACAAACGCAACCAGATTCACTCCTTTTCAGTTGGTGTATGATCTAGAAGCTATCTTACCAATCCAATGTGAAATATCATCGTTAAAACTCGCGATAGACTTGTTACCTGACACCTCAAAAGAAGAAGTGCATCTCCTTAACCTCATCCATCTAGATGAAATGTGCCATGAAGCCCAATTGGCCAATGAAGCTCATAAGAGACGTATAAAGGCGCAATATCACAAAAATGTCCAGCCTTGCATCTACTCAGAGGGCGACTTGGTCCTTCTTTATGATCAAGAAGCTGATGTTATAGGTACAGGGAAATTCAAACCATTATGGCATGGGCCCTATATTGTCAAAATAGTTCTTGCTAAGGGTGCCTATGAGTTACTTGATTACGATGGGATTCCATTGTCACAGCCTAGAAATGGGTTATATTTGAAACGTTACTATGCTTAATCATGAGCGTAGTAATTTTTTGTATTATATTGTTTATATGTTGTTGACTTGCATTCACTATCTTAATTTGTTTTTAGAGTTTTCTTGACATTAGTAATCCGCTTTACATTTCATCGCAGATGACTGAATCTTCGAAACCATTTGTTGGACATGCTGATGGTGCTAGTCGTAGTACGCAGAATCTATCCTCTGCAGCATGGTCCATTTTCGCTCCGAACGGCGAGTTAGTGAGTTTTCAAGGGATTTGTATCGGTAGATCGACAAATAATATCACTGAGTATAGCACGTTGATTGAAATTCTCTCTGATGCCATTTCATTTGGTATTAACCGCATAAGGTTAGACTCACAACTTGTGGTACTACAACTTACTAGTATTTATACTGTTAGAAATCCAACACTTCTTAGATTGTTCCTAACAGTTCAACTTTTGGAGAGACATTTTGATTTCATTCAATATCAACACAATTGTCAGAAATCTGAACACTTTAACTGATTCATTAGCTAATCAAGTTTTAGACAGACATTTGCGATATAGGTAGAGAAAACATTCACATAATTGAATAATATTGCGCATTAAACATTGGAAAAAATCTGAAAATACATAGATAGATAGTTAAAGGTTTTTTAAAAAAATTGTGCCCAAGACACATAGGTCATCTGACCTCAAAATGTATGCAAAATGTCACAAGTAAACTAGTGGTGATCATGGTAACATGCTATAGATCTATCGATCCTACGGAGAAACCGCATCCAACGGTTAGAAACCCTGATAGTGTGTCGTTGCAGTCGCATGGGAAGCTCTTCGATCTGGAAATCCAGAATCCCAAAGGTCAACCCTTCTATGTGTTGTTGAAGCTCAACCAGAGTCTTAGCCATATCAAGGTCCTGAAGGAATGCTCTCCCGACATCCCTCTCTGCTAGCGCATCTGCTTCGTGCTATGGTTCCTCTACTGGTTGAACGTGACCAATATATGCATTACATTAAACATTTATTTTAGTCTTGGAAAGAAATCAAAACACAAAAACATTGTATAAACCTTATAAAAATCAAAAACATGGTTGAATCATTCTTACCCATTGCACCCCACTGAGCACCTTCTGGTAATACTAGATCTAGATCTCCTCAGAAGTCAACGCCTACGTATGCATACTCATCGATGGCGACGATCTGTCGCTAGAACTAGGTGAAGAATGCAGTCGAGAACACAACGTTCGATTGCACTGTGTGCCGACCCATGAGTTCTACCCATCTCTGCATTTGAGGATCTCTAGGAATAGATATATCCAATGTTACATGTTGTGGCTGCATCAGTGGAATCTGTTCCAAAGCGAAGGAGATAAGGATTGAACCATAACTAAAATTTTTCTTCCTTCCTCCCTTTTCTTTATTCAGTCGTTCCTTTATCTCAGATATAATAGCTTCAGACCAGTTGAAGAATGTTGGCTCTAAGCACTCTAGCGCACACTACATATACGATCGATTCGCTACATGTAGTGTAATGGTGCTAGCAAGTTTAGCGATCGTTAAAAGGATGGTTCTCAAAGGAAAATCCCTAACATCTCAGATGTTTATTTTTCCATATTTTCTAGGCTCTAACCTTGGATAGAAATACAGCACAACGTAATCCCTCATTGTCTCTCCTCCAACGGTAGACCCTGTGAGAGAAATGGGCAAACCTCTCCTTGACAAACCTGTGAGAAAATACACATCGTCAACTGTTATGGGAACCACTTTATTTTTTATGTGGAATGCCTCTATCGCCAGATCCCATGCCTAACCTAAGAACTCCAAGAGTTCTATTTGTTGCCTCATTCCCAATAATTTGAAGTACTTAAGTAGTCCACAATCTCTTAGGGCTCTTACAGTACCCGGTTCATTCAAGGAAATCATATCTTATTCTTCATGTTCTCTTTCCCTCCATGTAATCATCATTATAATCTGATGGAAACCTGGAAATCAACCATAAGATCCATTAGATTCCATTCATTACAAAAAACTAGGCAAATTTTGGACACAACTTGAAAACCAAAAACTTGAATTGCGCCCAACACACTCCCTGGGCAGAGACAATGCATTGCACATGCAGGTACCCTTCATTGTACCTACTATGCAACGTAGGTTTCGACATTCAGGGGTGCGTTGTCCTCATTTTCGGCAAAATTTACCCTAGGGGCCTCAAAATCTTAAAAATTTGCAAAGAATGGAAATTAAATGAATATTGAAGGAAAGAGGAGGTTCATGGCACTAACCTGGATCAAATGGTGACAAAATCCGTCCACAGAAACGACCGCAATCAACAACTGAAGCTCGGGAGAAAAATCAGGTTCAGAGCTCCAAAATGCAAATGGTAACTATGAAATGGTAAAAATGAATAGTGAAACTACTTTTTATAGTCATTTAATTGTTTGCAAGTTAAATTTATTGCTATGACTATAGTTTTATTATGTCTTTATCATGAAACATGTATTTTTAATCCATTTGATGTTGTTCTGAACAATAAATACAACTGATGAACAGATTATTCATGCAAATTTATTCAAACAATGACTTGACCACAAAGCATACTTCTTCTCCTTATTTTTCGAGCTTTGTTAAAAATGAAAAAGGATTTGAAGCGCACTTTTATCTCTTTTTTGAGCTTCGATAACAGCGAAAAAAGAACCCCTGGTGTTTTCTTTCGGCTCTTTTCAGACTCTGATAATGTGAAAGATTGTCGAGCACTTGTCTTTTCGAGCTCGTTAAAGTAAATGAATCAATATCTGCTCAGTATAAGTTTAACCCTTTTTCGGACTGAGATAGATTATTTAGGAAAAAGGAATACCTTGGTTAAACATGACCAAAGAGGTTCTTTCAGATATTATTTTACACTTTTTCGAATCTGAGAGACAAATTTACGAAAAATTACTTTTGGAGTTCTCTTTCATCCTCTTTTTCAGACTCTCTAAATATGAATAAGGACCGGGCTATCACTGTCGTTAAGCTCGTTAAAACATAAAATAGCGACGGGCTTGTCAATCATGGCAAGAATCAAGTTTCATTCATTGCTAGACTCGTTAAATTATTAAATAGCGATACATTATTCACCCGAAGGGTTGAATTATAGATCAAGAAAATGTTATCCTCCTCAAGCTTGTTAAAAATAAAGAGGTACTAGTCGACAAATGACCAAGGAAAATTTTTGAAAAGTAAGAAAAGTTTCTTTTTGGTAGAAAGTCGCTCTTGAGCATGACACTTATTTCACTCCATGTCCGTGACATGTTGGGTTGGGTAATCATCATGACGGTTCATTCACACCTATGGTTCATCATACCTTCACTTTGGTTTTGGGTCAATGTTACCAACTCATCATAGTTTCGCCGATATGTTCAAGAGAAGTCATCCAGTGATTAAAAAACTCATCCATCTACAACACTCGTAAACCTTCATTTTCATGACCATCATCCCTAAAAATTGCTATATCAAGTCATACCCTTGTCTCCGAAATCAGTAATTCCTATTTTGCAATAAGGTGACTTCCTATCGATGACAAATCAATATCTAGGAATTTCACTTAGAAACATCAGATTCCAGTACCATGAGGCTTGTTATAGCATTGAAAATATCCTCGCTTCCGGACCTTTGACTGAAATATTTTGTTTGGCGTTCGACATCAAATCATCTATTCACACCTTACAAAATGTACTGCAGTACCTTGAGGGCCATTGAAATTAATGGTGGTTCTCTTGCGTTTGTTAACAGCTCGCATCATTGGCTGGTAATCAAATGATGTCTTTCCATGTTCGAATACAAATCATATATTGACATGGCTAGACTTGTACCCGAATGATTGAGTGAATGAGATAAGAAGACCCTGGATCTAGTTTCATCCATCTAGGTTGCAATTTCAGGATTGTTGTACACATCATCTGTATGATGACCTTACATACAGATTGTCATCCAAACATGGGCCTATATCTACAGGCATGTCTGCATCTGGGCAACATTCCAATGTAGATGACTTTCTTAATTATGTACATGTTATTAGATTGTTTTATGTGTTGAACATGGGAATGCCTACCCTCACCAATTATGATCAATAGATGATATATCATGATGTAATGTATTGTAATATTAATGTTGGTTACCACGCCGCTTCGTTTCTAGACTCATCACAGTGTAAAGCATCTCAATCAAATGTTCTTATTATTTGGATCTCATGCTTTAGGGGGAAATTGTTATAGGTCAATTTGGGCACCATTCCCAATGACCTGGTTAACTAGGCATCATCTCTAGGACCAATGATCAAGAGTCTATCATTCCCTATCATTTTAGTTTCTACATGCCCTAAAACAAGAAACAAGACAAATCAAGCAAGACTTTCATCAAGCAAAGGTTTCCATGGTTTGAAGCTTATTATATAACATATGAGAGCTCACCAATGTAGGCTCTAAGGGGCCTAAGTGCGTTGCATATGCAGGTAGCCCCATGCAAGGCTGCTCTACAAAGCACTTCCCGACATTCATAGGTGTTTTGGTCACATTGGGAGAGAAATTCTCATTGTTCCGGAATCTCCACTTGGACAGTGCTTTCTAGAAGAGTTCACATGTGTCAAGCATCGAATCCAAGTGTCCATTTGACATCTACATGAATGGAAACATGTCTTGCCTATTTTTGGAAATTTATTGATTAAAAAACAACCTACATTTCATCTATAAATTGAGCACAGATCTAAGTATTTGAGAAGGAAGAATTCGAGTTAGGAGAAATAGTAGTATAGTCTTTCACTTGTTGTTCTAGACTAGCACCTATCTAGGGAAGAGTAATTTACCCGTAGATTAAAATTATGGACCAACAGATAGGAGGACTATGAGCGATGGTGGAAAACCCTAATAATGGAGGAAAATTTTGGTATCTACAGGTTGGCTCCAGGCTTTAGATCCCACACGTGTGGAGGCCCTAGATGTGACAAGTGCTCGGGCTTGTCAGAACATTGCGACCATTTGTATGCTCTGCTGAAGGACACGGGTATTACGGGATTCTCCGGGACCACATCCAGTAACCGAGGTCAAGATGGCAGTTTACTATCCAAACCCTAACTTTTCTACTAGACGGAATTTCGGGCTTAGGGTTTTTGTTTAGGTACGGTTTATGCGCTATCGTGGAGTAGGTTTAAGACCTAAATCTTGTTTTAGCAATGGGGTTTGAATGGGATCACATGGATATTGATTCGACGCCAAAATACCTACTAACTTACTCAGGGCATGAGGTGCCAGAGAAAAAATTTTGCCTATTTAATCCGGCCATTGCATAATTAGAGCCGAGGTCCATTGATTCGGAAGGAGCTCGGGGTTTAAAGAATGGAGCAGCGTTGTTAGAATAAAGCCTACATAATACTTTTAACTGTGTGTGGAAGGCAGGAGGTGCAAAAGGGCTAGATTCACTAGCAACCTCTCTGGATCGTGTTAGAGGTGGCCATCATCGGACAAATCTGCGAACCCTTCCAAACTCTTCGATGCTAGGTATTTCCTCTATTTCGGTTTATATAGGGGGATTAGAAGACATTGTTGCAAGTTGTGGGTTTCAGGGTTCTGTGGGACTAAAATCTATTGGGGATGAGAGAAAAATAGGTCTAGATCTGAGTAGAGGTCAACCTAGGGAAGACTCTATTCTGTATAGAAACCCTACTCTGTGTCAGGGTTTCAGTTTCTTGGAAAATTTCCTTCTCTTGCAAGGAAGCGAAGTGGCTAGTACGGGTCCGGTCTTGGCAGAGGGTTTGCCTCGAAACTCCCTGGAATTTCTCCAGCCAGACAAAATATAAGAGAGGGTTATCCCACCCTTGTTAGAAGAAGGAGAACCAGAAGGACCCTCGGATAATCTCAAAGGAGTTAGTCAAGAGGAGGGTTTAGGTCTCGAAACGAGTAAGGAAGTAGCAGGGGTCTTAGATAGGGAAGGGACTTTTTCTACGAAAGGAAGGCGACCGGGATCCCCTTTAACAGAAATACCAGATGTGCTCGAAAGGCCTGTGGAAGGTGAGGAAGGAGGAAGAAGTGGGTCTGCAGGAACGAAAATGAAAAATAACAAGCTCATTAAGAGGAAAGATGAGTGCCCTTACTGTGTTCTTGGAGTAGACATTCGTATAGATGAAGTTATGGAAGACACTGAGACTATTCTTGTTGGCAGGGTCTGCGGAAGAAAATTCTCGGCAAACTATATCACTAAATGGTCCAACGCGGAATGGAAGGACACCCCATGGAAACCATTGGAAGTCCAAACTCTAGCCTAGGGTTGGTTTAGCATCAAATTTGAGCAAAAATATCATCTGGACTGGGTTCTCGAGAGGAACTGGTGTTTTGGGAAGTGGTCGGTCCTGTTCAAAATATGGACACCGCTTTTAGATGCTCAGCGAGAAAAAATGGAAGATCCCCCCATATGGGTAAAGCTCTCGGGACTCCCTTTTCCATTTTGAAAAGATTCAGCTTTTCGATCTATCAAGAATACCCTTGGACAATTCTTAGAAGTTGATATGTCTTTCCAACAATATAGGGATCTAAGTGCGGCAAGAATCCTTGTTAACTTAAATCCCAAACAAGGACTAGTAGATTAAATGTGCCTGAAGTATAAGGATCTTGAATTCAACCAGATTTTGGACTATGATCATCTACCTTTTTGCTGTCATATTTGCCACAAATATGGTCACCTTTCCAAGGATTGTCCCCTGGGCATCGCCGCAGAAGGAAACAGAAAAAATATCATCCAGGAGTTCATTCCATCAGTTGGCGCAGAAGAGAATAGGGATCCGGAGGAGGATCTGATGGAAGGGGTAGATGGTTTGGGTGCTGCAATGGAAGAATCCTTGCCCTCAAATCATACGGAAAATTAAAAAAATCAGCATGCAAAGGATCCAAATCTAGAGCTCCCCCAGGCACAGGATCCTCCATCTAAAGCTGGGTCTGCAGGAACATCCTAGGATGGTATGCCTCTTGTCTCTTCTCCCTCCCTTTTCACATCCTTTTTCTCATATTTTTTTTATTTATCTAAGCTTGGTCCCTCTAGGCCCATTCCAATGGAACATATGCAAATGCATGATGTCATTCAGTCTCTAGATAGTATCATTACGTCCATTCTGTCATCTTCTTTGGCCTCCCCTCTTGATACTGAGACAGACTTAGTCCCTTCCTTGTCTAGTCTTCTTGGTAATCCCCCGTAAAACCTTAGATCCCTAGTGAAAAAACCTTTGAAAGAAGAAACTTTTGGAGCGTTGGAGTCTATTCATGACCCGATCAGTCCAAGGAAAATGAGAGGAAGAAAATCGAACCTCTCCAAAGCACAAGTTAAGGCCAAAATATACATTGTAGATGGGAAGAAAAGGTCTCTCTCTGGGGTGCTTAGAGAAGCACAGCCACCCTCTCAGGGTTATCAATGATTATTCTCTCTTACAATTGTAGGGGTTTAGCTAGTCAGCCTAAAAAACTAGCATTAAGGGAGTTGATGAAGTCCCATAATCTGGATGTTCTTTTGCTCCAAGAAACCTTGGGCCAGGGGGAGGAGGTGAAAGGTCTACTCTCAAGGATGTTTCTGGGCTGGTTTTTCCAGGCTTTGGATGCCCATGGTAGATTGGGGGGATTGGTAATGGGTTTTAACTCAGGAAGAATGAAGGAGTTGTCTTCCTGGGGTTTTGGAAACTTCTCAATTTTTATGGGCCCTGTGCAGAGAGAGTGTAGTTTTGGAACAATATTTTGGCCAAATATTGTTTAAAAGACCCAAATATCATATTGGGAGGTGACCTAAATTTCTCCTTGGGGATATCGGAATCCTGGGGACCCTCTGCGAGATCAGACCAGCTTACAGATTTCTTCATCAATAAGTTGGCCTCCTCTCATCTTGTGGATGAAAATTTGATCAAGCCTAGACCTACTTGGAAGAATAGAATATTGGGAGAATAATGGGTGGCAAAGAAGCTGGATCTGTTTCTTCTTAGTGAAGATTTGGTGGCAAGATCATTTATCTTTAGACATTAGGTTGGGGAGGGTGGTCTATCTGACCACCTCCCCATCCTCCTTGAGATTAAAGGCACTTAGAAAAACTTGGCGCTCTGTTCAAATTCAACTCCTCTTGGCTAAAATACAGGTCCTACAACTCTCTGTTCCATGCTACATGGAGGAAGGATAAACCAAGGGATCCTAGTAACATGAGTAGGCATTTTATGGAGAATTTGAAAAACACGAAGAAATCTACCTTGGATTGAGTGAAAAATAAAAAAATTAAAGGAGGAGGAGATAAGGAAGGTCAATGAGGAATTATATTTTCTTGAAAGACCAGAGGGGGCAAGATATTCCAATATTGATTGAAGGAATAGAATAAGCGATCTGGAAATAGTTCGAAAGAAAATTTTGCTGGAAAGAGAAGAGAGTTGGCGCTCGAAAAGAAGGGCCATCTGGCTCTTAGCCAGAGATGAAAATACTAATTTCTTCCAGAACTATGCTAAAGGAAGGAAAAACATAAATACCATTTGGGAATTGCAGATGGAGGACGGTGGTTTTCCTCGATCTTTTGAATATATCTCCTTCTTAGGAGTCAATCACTTTAAATCCCTGTTCAGAGCTCCAGCGGAGGCTTCCATTGCTGAAGTAGTTAGGGTAGCTCAGTTCTTTCCTAGTTACATTGATGAGGAAGGAAATAATAGCATTATGGAGCCTGTTACAAAAGAGGAAGTGGAAGGAATCATAAAATCAATGCAAAAGGATAAAAGCCCAGGACCTGATGGATGGATGGTGGAATTTTTTCAACATTTCTTTGAATTTCTGGTGGAGGATCTTGTAGAGGTGGTGGAAGAGTCTCGCAGGATAGGCTCCATATCTCAACCTTTCAATGCTACCCTCTTAGCTCTCATACCTAAAAAATAACATCCCATGTCCTTCGATGGCTTTTGACCCATTTCTCTCTACAATTGTATCTACAAGATTATTTTAAAAGTGATTGCCTCCCATCTAAAACCTTTTCTCTCTAAAAATATCTCCTTGGAACAATTCGGTTTCCTGGATGGAAGGAAAATACATGAGGTTGTTGGGGTCACACAAGAAACCCTCCATAGTCTAAAAATAAGCAGGAAAAAAGGAACCATCATCAAAATTAATTTATCAAAGGCTTACGACTGAATAAGCTGGATGTATTTGAGGCTCTTAATGACTCATCTTAGCTTCAGGATTGACTTCATAAACTGGGTGATGGGATGCATCTCTTCCTCCAGTATAGAAATTTTGATAAATGGGGCAGCAACAAATTTTTTTAATCCTCAAATGGGTCTACGTCAAGGATGTCCTCTCTCCCCCCTTCTCTTCTTATTGGTAGCAGAGGGACTCAACCTGATGGTACACGAAGCAAAGAGACAAGGGGAGCTAAAAGGAATTGAAGTGGCGATGAATTTATTTGTTACTCACCTGTT
Organism: Pinus albicaulis; assembly: GCA_034641835.2. Lineage (NCBI taxonomy): Eukaryota > Viridiplantae > Streptophyta > Pinopsida > Pinales > Pinaceae > Pinus > Pinus albicaulis. The sequence goes on along the minus strand of CM076574.1, from coordinate 70,056,883 downwards.
GTTTGTTGATGATATTCTAATGTTCAGCAATGGTAGCTTGGAATACTGTCGATGCCTTAAGAAGTTGCTAGATCTTTTTCTGAAAGCCACTGGCCTTTGTATAAACTGCCAAAAGTCCACCCTAACAACGGCATGCCTCTCCAGGGTGGAAGTGGGCAGAATCAAAGGAGTGCTTCACTTTGAAGTTAAAACTCTTCAGGACAAGTTTAGATATTTGGGGTTCTTCCTTAAGCCGGACTCATATCTCATTCAGGACTGGAATTGGCTCATTGAAAATATCAAGGCAATAATGAAACACTGGAGCTTCAAATGGTTATCTAGAGCAGGAAGACTTGTGCTGATAATTTCAGTTTCCATGGCCATTCTGGTGTACTGGGTTGGCCTTTCTTGGGTCCCTAAAAGCATCCTATCCTCAATAAATAAAGTATGCAACAGATTTTTATGGGTAAGATCTAAGGTGGAACATGTGATGCCCTGGGTGGCTTGGGACAAAATAGTAAGATCGAAAATCTGGGGAGGTTGGGGAATAAAATAACTTCCCTCATTCTCGAAGTCTCTGGCAGCAAAATTAGCATGGAGACTCATCACCCTTGATAATATTTGGACATCAGTTACAAAAATAAAATACATTTATCCTATGCCAATTCAGGACTGGTTGAGATTGCCTTAAAAAAAAATCAAAGAATTCTTCAATAGTATGGAAAGAAACTATAGCCTTTGTCAATATAATTGAACAGGGGCTAGCATGGCATGTGGGAGATGGATCCCAGGTTAGGTTGGGAAGTGATCCCTGGGTGGGTTGTTCTGAGAGATATGCCTTATTAAGAAATATAATTGAGTAGCGGGACCAAAGGGGCTACAGCACTCTGAATCAGATTGCAAATCATGAAGGATATACAATGTGGAGACAAGCTTGGATGACCGGGTATGAACTTCAGCTTGAAGATAGATGGTTGGAGGAATGGCAGGGCTACATTTTGTATCTTCAGAACTCCAATATAAGGATCCAGTATAAGAGAGATGAGCTCAAGTGGGTCCATTCCCCATCTGGGATGTAATCCCTAAAGTATGGTTATAATTGGCTCATGTCTCATAAGGGTTGGGGGAGCCGGAGTGGTGGTACAAGCCCCTGTGGGAGCTTCAAGGGCCAACTAAAACGATATTGTTCTTCTGGTGCATCCTGTTGGAAATACTGAGAGGGGGGGGGGGGGTGAATCAGTATTCCTTTCAATTAGAGCATTAGGTAATCTTCAATTATTATCAGTGTTTGTACAATGATAGCAGCAAACAAGAGGAACACAAATGCACACAATTTTTAAGGTGGAAACCCACTCTAGGAAAAAAACCACTTAATGCTTTTCTAATAATTATTTAATATTCAACTCCAATTGAAAATAAATCTCCAACTTCCTAGAATCTAGAAAATCATTCTTCTCCAGCTCCCATTGGATGGACGCTCCAACGACCAAGATTCTTCAGTAGTCAACTGAACGGATGCCCCAACACCCAATGAGCTACAACTCACCCTACCACCCTATAGAAGAATAAAAGAAGAATGGACTCTCGTACCAGAGAAAATGGTCCACTTTACAATGATATAGAATGATGTAGAAGAAGAAGATATACTAGACCATAACCCCAACTTTGACACAACCACCTAATGATGATCCTAGACCTCCCAACACCGCCTCTTCAACCCTTGGTAGATAGACACTAGTACAATTTGTACAATAATGTATTTACAATGAATAAGTACAATGATACCTTTACAATGATTGTATGCAGTGCTGCCCACTTGAAGACTTCATATGATGAAATTCTTGCTATTTTTATGCACCTTAGTTGTTGCTCTTGTCATGCTACCCTCTGTTGCACCTTGCTTTGATTTTCTGCTATAGAAAGTCTGGTCCTTTGTAATCCTTGACAACACATGTTCTAGATTTTTCTTGCCTTCTAGGAGCTCGATATTGAATCTGGTGTATCTCTGTTATTTCAGATCCTCAATATTTGAGTTTTAGTCCTGTTGTATTCCTCTGAGTCACCTTTCCAATGCCACAGGTCTGACCCAATTTGGATTCTTCAAGAGAGAGCTATAACAAATTTCTCACAATGCCCTAATTATGCATTGTTTCATAAGAGCGCACTTGTACGGTGTGCCACATGTCACTATTTTCTTCATTTGGCTCTGAAATTGATAGAGAGAAAACTACATACTATGCATTATCTTCCACTTTTTACAAAATTCCAATCCGATACTCAGAGAGAGAGTTATGACTATTTTGCGCACCTTGATCTGAAATTTTTATTGCAGCGTCCTCAGGATTTCACCTTCCCCTCATAAAAATTTCAGCTTTTGAACCTTCGTAGAAAAAAATTTAGAGCAAAAATTCCATGATGACCTGTTTCGACTTGTTATAGACACAATTTTACCATACCTGCCTTTCTTGATTTCACATTTTGTGGAGTTGAATAGCATTGTGTGTCCTTGATCACACAATTGTCCAACACTGAGCAGATTGTGATTCATGTTTTCGACCAATAGAACATTCTTGGCTACAACATCTTTTCTTCCGAGAGTGACAATACCTGATCCTATAACATTTGAAGATCCATCATTTCCAAAGGATATGGTTCCATCCTTCTTCTCTTTCAGAGATACAAATTTATTTCTATCTCCAGTCATATGCGTTGAGCAACCACTGTCAACATACCACACATCTTTATTTTTTTGAGCCTTTAGAGCGAGAGCACAATTATTAGTCTTCTTCTTCTTCCATGTTCGTTCATTCTGTGGCTTCAAAAATTCTTTTGGAGGATTTTCAAGTCTACCGTCTCTAGCTATGTGTCCAAAGTTTTGACATTTGTAACATTTCATATTATTTCTTAAATGTTCAAATCTATTGATGTTTCGTTGAGCCCTGGGAGGTTCATGTTTGAAGAATCTCTTGGAATTGTATTGGTTCCTAGGGTAAGTGCGACATTCTACAGCTTTATGACCAAATTTTCCACATGAATAACAATAGCCATGAAAAATATGTTGGTGCCTGGATTAAAATATTCGTTGAGGAATCGTCTTCCAAGGATGTGCTTGCGAATCTTGTCCAATTAAGTCTTCATGTATGTTATATCTCATAGGTTCATTGTATTTTTTTGTAGAAAGTCCTGCTTCTTCTTCTTTGTAACCAAGGCCAGTTCTGTCATTGTAAGATCGTTGATTGTTAATGAGTTCTTCCAATGCCCTTGAGCTGTTGGAATACTTTTAGATAGTTTTTCCCTTCTTCACTTCCTTACACAGCGAGACTACTTCGGCTTCTAATGCTTCCCTTTCTTGGTTTCTTTCTTCCAAATTGTTTTGAAGTGACTCTTCAATACATTTGTTTTCTTCAACCTCAATTTTGAGACCTTGAACTTGTTCTTCAAGAGTATTGGAACGGATCTTTTCAGCATTGAGCTCTTTTATAAGCTTGATTGCCTCCTCATAAAAATCTTCTATGGTCAACCCTTCTTCTTCTTTGGTTGATACTTCTTGTTTATTGTGCTTGGCCATAAACAATACTTTCTCATTGGCTTCTTCTTTGCTGTCACTTTCTTCATCGGATGATGAGCTATCTTCTTTAGAGAGAAAGTTCCTTTTGGATCCTTTCTTTTTGCCTTGCTTGTTGAATTTCTTAAAGCCTTTCTTTCCTTTTGAGTTTCCATCACTTTTGTTCGGACATTTCTTCTATGAAATTCCCACCCTCGCCACAACCGAAACATATCAATGGAAGTTTACCTTTGAATTTTCCCTTACCAGGTTTTTGTTTTCTCGTAAAGTAAGCATATTCTTCATCTGAAAGACCTTCTCCATCATCTCCCTTTTCTTCACACTTGCAGGTGCATGTCATTTCAATTGAAGGTTGTTTGTCCTTATTGGTTTGCTTAGATGCAACAAACGCAGTTTTTTAGATTTGAAGTACCCTTTTCTTCATCAAGTCTCATTTCATATGCTATGAGAACTCCATGTAATTCATCCTTGGCGAGTTTTTCCAGATTTTCACTATATTCTAAAACCGATACCTTTGGGTTGAATCTCCCTGGTAATGTTCTAAGAAACTTCCGCATAATAGTATTCTCATCAACTGGCTCTCCCAATCCTTCTAGATTATTGGTTATTTCATCAACGTATTGGAAGTATGCAACACTGTTGCAATCTTCTTTCATTCTGAGTTGCTCAAATTTTGCTCTATAGATTTGAAGCTTTGCTTCTTTGACATTTGAGTCACCTGCATATATATTCTCAAGCTTTTCCCATACATTTTTGGCAGTTTTACAACCCAACACCTTATGATAAGTAGATTCAATAAGTCCACTGATAATAATATTCTTTGCTTTTGCATCATTTACCAAATTCTTCTTACCTTGTTCATTCGTGGTTGATGTAAATCCATTTTGAATAGTGTCCCATACTTCGTAACCTTGCGCTAAGAGATAGACCTCCATTCTTCCTTTCCAAAGTGCATAATTATTTTCATTGAATAGAGGTATACCATTCTTGGTATGCTCCATGACCTCCTTCGAACTGTTAAACTGTTATTGAAGGAACCAAGCTCTGATTCCAATTGTTGGAAATACTGAGAGGGGGGGTGAATCAGTATTCCTTTTAATTAGAGCATTAGTTAATATTTAATTATTATCAGTGTTTGTACAATGATAGCAGAAAACAAGAGGAACACAAATCCACACAATTTTTAAGGTGGAAACCCACTCTGGGACAAAAACCACCTAATGTTTTTCTAATAATTATTTAATATTCAACTCCAATTGAAAATAAAGCTCCAACTTCCTAGAATCTAGAAAATTATGCTTCTACAACTCCCACTAAATGGACGCTCCAATGCCCGAGATTCTTCAGTAGTCAACTAAACGGATGCCCCAACACCCAATGAGCTACAACTCACCCTATCACTACCCTACCACCCTATAGAAGAATAAAAGAAGAATGGACTCCCGTACCAGGGAAAATGGTCCACTTTACAATGATATAGAATGATGTATAAGAAGAAGATATACTAGACCATAATCCCAACTTTGACACAACCACCTAATGATGATCCTAGACCTCCCAACACTGCCTCTTCAACCCTTAGTAGATAGACACTAGTACAATTTATACAATAATGTATTTACAATGAATAAGTACAATGATACCTTTACAATGATTGTATGCAGTGTTGCCCACTTGAAGAATTCATATGATGAAATTATTGCTGTTATGCACCTTGGTTGCTGCTCTTTTCATGCTACCCTCTACTGCACCTTGCTTTTCTTTTCTGCCGTAGAAATTATGGTCCTTTGCAATCCTTGAAAACACATGATCTAGCTTTTTCTTGCCTTCTAGGAGCTCGATATTGAATCTGGTGTATCTCTGTTATTTCAGATCCTCAATATCTAATTTTTGGTCCTGTAGTATTCCTTTGAGTCATATTTCCAATGCCATAGGTCTGACCCAATTTGGATTCTTCAAGAGAGATTTATACCCAATTTCTCACAATGCCCTAATTATGGACTGTTTCAGAAAAGCGCACTTGTACGGCTTTCCACGTGTCATTGTTTCTTCATTTGGCTCTAAAATTGATAGAGAGAAAACTATATACTGTGCACTATCTTCCACTTTTTAAATAATTCCAATCCGATACTCAAAGAGAGAGTTATGATTATTTTACCAAGGTCACTTCTTTGAGATGAATTTCAGGAGCCTGCAAAAACCCTGACTTCCACAGATCATATCTCCAAAAATTTTGTGCACCTCGATCTGAAATCTTTACTGCAGCTTCCTCAGGATTTCAGCTTCACTGCATTAAAATTTCAGCTTCTGACCCTTCGTAGAAAAAAATTTAGAGTGAAAACTCCACGATGACCTATTTCAGATGGCCAAATCCCTTACATAAGGAGGAAATGAATATCACAATTTATATGAATGCTTAAGTTGAGAGGGGCTTCAACAAGTGAACGTGGGAGGGATTTTAGGAGCATAAAAAATATTAATTATGACTTTTCAATGACCCATGCCCCAACCCCATGGGGTTTTAGCCCACTAACTCGGGGTACAAACATCAAACATGAATATCTCTCAAACCGTGAAGAATTACTTGGCGTGCCATATATCAACGGAAACATATCGATAAGTAGAAACCATAAAAGGCATTATTGACCCAGAATATATTAATTTGGTAGGTCAAAATTCCCTTGCAATATTTGGTTAGCCCCTGGTGTTGCTTGGGTTGACATCAATGACAACTGCTGATCAACAATCTCCCCCTTTGGCATTGATGGCAACACAAGTACTCCCCCTGCGATCGTGAAACCTCTTCCTACAACTTTCTCTCCCCCTTTGACATCAATGGAAAAGGGTAACTCCCCCTGAAACACAACCATCCTATGGACCTGTACACACTTCCACTCCCGTTGATACACAACCGTCCTGCAGACCTGTACACACTTCCACTCCCCCTGACACACAACAGTCCTGCAAACCTGTAATCTAATGAGAACTTGGGAGAATCCCAAGCTTTTGACGATCATATTCAAATGCTTCACGAGGTAAAGGTTTAGTGAAGATATCAGCAATTTGTTCTTTTGTACAAACATACTCAAGTTTGATATTCTTTTCAGCAATTTATTCTCTAACAAAATGATATTTGATCGGAATGTGTTTTTTTTTTAATGCATGACAGGATTCTTGGAGATGTTGATGGCACTAGTGTTGTCACAGAATATGGGAATAGGCTCACTGAATTGTACTTGAAGATCTTGCAAATTTTGGTTCATCCAAAGGACTTGAGTACAACATGATGCTGCTGCAATGTATTCTGCTTCCGTTGTAGATAACAAGATTGAAGTTTGATTTTTACTCAACCATGATACGAGACAACCACCTAGATAGAATGCTGCTCCACTAGTACTCTTACGATCATCAACGCTTCCTACCCAATCTACATCTGTAAAGGCTTGAACAATGATATTGTTACCCTTGGGATACCACAAGCCATATTCTTTTGTGCCCTTTAGATATCGAAGAACTCTTTTTTACGGCAATAATATGTGATTCTTTTGGTGCTGCTTGGAATCTTGCTACTTATCCAACTGCTTGCATAACATCTAGCCGATAGGTTGTTACATATAGAAGACTACCAATCATAGATCTATACAACCTCTGATCCACATCCTTAGATGAGTCATCTATGCTCAATTTGCAACATGTTACCATCAGAGTAAGGAGAGGTTTGCAATCTTCCATTTTGAATTTCTTGAGCATTTCCTTGATGTACTTGGCTTGAAATATAAATATTCCTTTCTCTTGCTGAGATGTTTGAAGCCCGAAGAAGTATGTCAGCTCACCAAGTAAAGACATCTCAAACTCACTTTGCATCTTTGTAGAAAATTTCTTACTTAGTCAATCATCATTGCTACCAAATATTATATCATCCACATATACCTCAACGATTGTTAAATTATATTTATCTATTCATACATAAATATTGCTATCAATAGTACCTTTCTTGAACCCTTGTTGACGTAGATATCCATCAAGATGAGCATACCATGCCCTAGGAGCCTGCTTGAGACCATATAGAGCCTTCTTTAACTTGCAGGCATAGTCTTCTTTTTGTGATAGTAGAAAACCTTCAAGTTGTTCAATGTAAACTTCTTCTTCTAATTCTCCATTCAAAAGTGCTGACTTAACATCCATTTGGTAGACTTTGATTTTTCTTGAACATGCATAGGTGAGAAACATTTGGATGGCTTCCATTCTGGAAACTGGTGCAAATGTTTCATCGAAATCAATTCCTTCCACTTGTGCATAGCCTTTGCAAACCAATCCTGCTTTGTTTCTGGTAACCTTCCCATATTCATTCAATTTGTTCCTGAACACCCATTTAGTCCCAATAAAATTTTTTAATTCTGGTCATGGGACTAATTCCTAGGTGTTATTCTTCTCAATTTGATCCAATTCTTCATTCATAGCTGCTACCCAAAGTTCATTCTGGCTGGCTTCCTCAAAACTACTAGGCTCAAAGGTTGCTAGAAAAGCAACATGACCTTGTTGTGATGAACGAAGCTGTCAACCTTCATTTATGTCACCAATGATTTGATTTGATGGATGGTTCTTTTGAATCCACTCTTTTGTTCTCCTTAGAGGAGCTTCTTGTTGTTGTTTTGGTATATCTTGATGATCATTGTTTACTTCTTCCTCGTTGATAGTTGCTTCTTGTTCTACAATTTTATCTGTTTATTTTTCAGCCTCTATCTCAAGTTTCAAAGATTCTAGATCCTCATCATTACTCACTAGAACACCATCTTCGTCAAATGTAACATTTATGCTCTCCACTATCTGTTTTCATCTTAGATTATAACATTTATAGGCCTTTATTTTGCGTTAGTAACCAACAAAGATACCTTCATCAACACGTGATTCAAACTTACCCAAATTTTGATCTTCTCTTTTGATATAACATTTGCTTATGAATATTCTGAAATATTTTACATTAGCTGGTTTTCCTTTCCATAATTCATATGGAGTCTTGTTGCAATTATTTCTGAGAAGACTTCGGTTGATAATGAAGACTATCGTATCAATTGCTTGAACCCAGAATTTTTCATCCAATTTTGAGTCCTTAAACATTGTTCTACCCATTTCTCGTACAGTTCTATTCTTTCTTTCAGCAACTCCATTTTGCTGAGGTGTTCGTGTTGTTCAAAATTGCCTTTTTATTCCATTTTCGTCAGAGTATTGCTGAAATAATTTGGAAGTGAATTCTCCACCATTATTTGATCTTAAACACTTTATTTTCAAATCAATTTCATTTTCAACCAACTCCTTATAGATCTTAAAGCACTCAAATGCTTCAGATTTTTTTCTTTAGGAAACTGACGGTTGTCATCCTGGTATAGTCATCTATCATTAACATGAAATATAATTCTTCGTTTAAGCCTTTTGTTCTCACAGGACCACATAAATTAGTATGTATCAATTCAAATGGATGTGATGAAAAGTGTTCTTTTTTTTTAAATTGGACTTTTGTCTGCTTGCCATGCCGACATGCCTCACATAGTGTGTTGGAAGGTTTTGAGATTTTCGGCATTTCTCATACTGCGTCCTTTTTGCTTATCCTGACAATATTGTCAAAGTTTATGTGACCCATTCGTTTGTGCCATAACTAACTTTCATCTTCTTTAGCTAGTAGACATGCTTTAGTTGCTTCATCCATAACATATATGTCGTTTGGAGGTCGACTTGCTGTAGCCACAATTTTACCATACCTGCCTTTCCTGATTTCACATTTTGTGGAGTTGAATGGCATTGTGTGTCCTTGATCACACATTTGTCCAACACTGAGCAGATTGTGATTCATATTTTTGACCAATAGAACATTCTTGTCTATAACATCTTTTCTTCTAAGAGTGACGGTACCTGATCCTATAACATTTGAAGATCCATCATTTCCAAAGGATATGGTTCCATCCTTCTTCTCTTTCAGAGATACAAATTTCTTTCTATCTCCAGTCATATGTGTTGCTCAACTATTGTCAACATACCACACATCTTTATTTTTTTTGAGCCTTGAGAGCGAGAGCACAATTATCAGTCTTCTTCTTCTTCCATGTCCGTTCATTCTGTGGCTTCAAAAATTCTTCTAGAGGATTTTCAAGTCTGCAATATTTGGCTATGTGTCCAAATTTTTGACATTTGTAACATTCCATATTATTTCTTAAATTTTCAAATCTATTGATGTTTCATTGAGCCCTGGGAGGTTCATATTTGAAGAATCTCTTGGAATTGTATTGGTTCCTAGGGTACGTGCGACATTCTACAGCTTTATGACCAAATTTTCCACATGAATAACAATAGCCATGAAAAATATGTTGGTACCTGGATGAAAATCTTCATCGAGGAATCATCTTCCAAGGATGTGCTTGCGAATCTTTTCCAATGAAGTCTTCATGTATTTCAGATCTCATAGGTTCATTGTATTTTGTTGTAGAAGGTCCTGCTTCTTCTTCTTTGTAACCGAGGCCAGCTCTGTCGTTGTAAGATCATTGATTGTTGATGAGTTCTTCCAATGCCCTTGAGCTGTTGACATACTTTTGGACATTTTTTCCCTTCTTCACTTCCTTATGCAGCGAGAATACTTCGGCTTCTAATGCTTCCCTTTCTTGGTTGTTTTCTTCCAACTTATTTTGAAGTGACTCTTCAATACATTTGTGTTCTTCAACCTCAATTTTGAGACCTTGAACTTGTTCTTCAAGAGAATTGGAACGGATCTTCTCATCATTGAGCTCTTCTATAAGCTTGATTGCCTCCTCATAAAATTCTTCTATGATCAACCCTTCTTCTTCATTGTTTCATACTTCTTGTTTATTGTGCTTGGCCATAAACAATACTTTCTCATTGGCTTCTTCTTTGCTGTCACTTTCTTCATCGGATGATGAGCTATCTTCTTTAGAGAGAAATTTCCTTTTGGATCTTTTCTTTTTGCCTTGCTTGTTGAATTTCTTAAAGCCTTTCTTTCCTTTTGAGTTTCCATCACTTTTGTTCGGACATTTTGCTACGAAATGCCCAACCTCGCCACAACCGAAACATATCAATGGAAGTTTACCTTCAAATTTTCCCTTACCAGATTTTAGTTTTCTCGTAAAGTAAGCATATTCTTCATTTGAAATACCTTCTCCATCATCTCCCTTTTCTTCACACTTGCAGGTGCATGTCATTTCAATTGAAGGTTGTTTGTCCTTATTGGTTTGCTTAGATGCAACGAACGTAGTTTCTATATTTGAAGTACCCTTTTCTTCATCAAGTCTCATTTCATATGCTATGAGAATTCCATGTAATTCTTCCTTGCTGAGTTTGTCTAGATTTGCACTGTATTCTAAGATTGATACCTTTGGGTTGAATCTCCCTGGTAATGTTTTAAGAATCTTCCATATAATAGTCTTCTCATCAACTAGCTCTCCCAATCCTTCCAGAGTATTGGTTATTTCATCAACGTATTGGAAGTATGCAACAATGTTGCAATCTTCTTTCATTCTGAGTTGCTCAAATTTTGCTCTATATATTTGAAGCTTTGCTTCTTTGACATTTAAGTCACCTGCATATATATTCTCAAGCTTGTCCCATACATTTTTGGCAGTTTTACAACCCAACACCTTATGATAAGAAGATTCAATAAGTCCACTGATAATAATATTCTTTTCTTTTGCATCATTTACCAAATTCTTCTTACCTTGTTCATCCGTAGTTGATGTAAATCCATTTTGAGCAGTGTCCCATACTTCGTAACCTTGTGCAGAGAGATAGATCCATTCTTCCTTTCCAGAGTGCATAATTATTTTCATTGAATAGAGGTACACCATTCCTAGTATGCTCCATGACCTCCTTCCAGCTGTTAAACTGCTATTGAAGGAACCAAGCTCTGATTCCAATTGTTGGAAATACTGAGAGGGGGGGGTGAATCAGTATTCCTTTCAATTAGAGCATTAGTTAATCTTCAATTATTATCAGTGTTTGTACAATGATAGAAGTAAAAAAGAGGAACACAAATGCATACAATTTTTAAGGTGGAAACCCACTATGGGACAAAAACCACCTAATGCTTTTCTAATAATTCTTTAATATTCAACTCCAATTGAAAATAAAGCTCCAACTTCCTAGAATTTAGAAAATCATTCTTCTCCAACTCCCACTGGATGGACGCTCCAATGCCTGAGATTCTTTAGTAGTCAACTGAATGGATGCCCCAACACCCAATGAGCTACAATTCACCCTAGCACCACCCTACCACCCTATAGAAGAATAAAATAAGAATGGAGCCTCGTACCAGGGAAAATGGTCCACTTTACAATGATATAGAATGATGTAGAAGAATAATATATACTAGACCATAACCCCAACTTTGACACAACCACCTAATGATGATCCTAGACCTCCCAACACTGCCTCTTCAACCCTTGGTAGATAGACACCAGTACAATTTGTACAATAATGTATTTACAATGAATAAGTACAATGATACCTTTACAATGATTGTATGCAGTGCTGCCCACTTGAAGACTTCATATGATGAAATTATTGCTACTGTTATGAACCTTGGTTGCTGCTCTTGTCATACTATCCTCTACTGCACCTTGCTTTGATTTTCTGCCATAGAAAGTCTGGTCCTTTGCAATCCTTGACAACACATGATATAGCTTTTTCTTTCCTTCTAGGAGCTTGATATTGAATCTTGTGTATCTCTGTTATTTCAAATCCTAAATATCTGATTTTTGGTCCTGTAGTAGTTCTTTGATTCTTCTTTCCAATGCCATAGGTCTGACCCAATTTGGATTCTTCAATAGAGAGGTATACCAAATTTCTCACAATGCCCTAATTATGGATTGTTTCAGCAGAGTGCACTTGTACGGAATTCCACGTGTCACTGTTTTTTCATTTGGATCTGAAATTGATAGATAAAAAAAAAAAGACTATGCATTATCTGCCACATTTTACGGAATCCCAATTCGATACTCAGAGAGAGAGTTATGACGATTTTACCAAGGTCACTTCTTTGAGGTGAATTTTAGGAGCCTGCAAAAACCATGACTTCCACAAATCATATCTCCAAAAATATTGCGCACCTTGATCTGAAATTTTTACTAAAGCTGCCTTAGGATTTTGGCTTAGCCTCATAAAAATTTCAGCTTCTGAACCTTCGTAGAAAAAACGTTAGAGCGAAAATTCCACGATGACCTGTTTCAGATGGCCAAATCCCTTACATAAGGAGGAAATGAAGATCACAATTTATATGAATGCTTAAGTTGAGAGGGGCTTCAACAACTGAACGTGGGAGGGATTTAAGGAGCATAAAAAATATTAATTATGACTTTTCAATGACCCATGCCCCAACCCCATGGGGTTTTAGCCCACTAACTGGGGGTACAAACTTCAAACATGAATATCTCTCGAACTGTGAAGAATTACGTGGCGTGCCATATATCAACGGGAACATCTCGACAAGTAGAAACCATAAAAAGAATTATTGACACAGAATATATTAATTTGGTAGGTAAAAATTCCCATGCAATATTGGGTTAGCCCCTGGTGTTTCTTGGGTTGACATCAATGACAACCGCTGATCAACACATCCTCGAAAACAAAGTTCCAACCTGGGACTTTCTTCAGCATAGGGAAAATATCAGCCCTCGTTGGTGCTTGCTATGCAAGAATAGCTTAGAATCAGTGCAACATATTTTCCTCTCATGTCCTTTTAATATCAGTCTTTGGAATGAATCCCTGCGGGTTCTCAAAATTACACAGAGATGAGAAGGTCGGGATGTGCAAGAAGCCTGGCAAAGATGGTGGCAAGAAGCTCCAAATGACAGGGTCAGAAATATCCCTCTCCTGATTGTCTGGGGAACCTGGTTAGCAATGAATCGTGTTATTTTTAAAGACCCTTTTTTTCCAATCAGTATCCTAGTGGTGGAAGGAGTATCCATTTATGAGTACATTCCAATCCCATCCCATCCCCAACAAGCCCGAGTAATCCAACAAGAAAACATTCGGGGGGACATCCCATGGGCCTATTTTGATGGGGCCTCAAACCCTAAAAATAGATGTGGAGTGGGGCAGGTCATTTATTTCCCTTCTATAATACTTCTTAAAGCTTCGATTAGACTGGGTTAGGGGTCTAATAACTATGTAGAGTTAAAATATTTACATCTTATGTTATGTTGATTTTCCTTCTTGAGAATGAGAGAGGTTCAGATTTTCGGGGACTCATTAAACATCTTCAAGTGGTTCAATGGGACTCAAAGATGTCTTAAATATATCTTGCTTCCTTTACTTAATGAGGTGTTCCATCTTAAAAAAAAATTAATGAGATATCGGTTTGCCACATTTACAGGGAACGGAACCATGAAGCAGACCTCCTGTCTAAGGAGGGCATTTGGCATGATCTGCGGCACTGGATAGCTATTGAGGTCAATGGTGGGATGGTTTAATAGAATATCGAACAGCCTGCCTTTTCTTGATGGTTCTCCTGCTGTTGTTGTTTATTTTCCTTTTTTCTTTTCAAAACAGACAATATGAAGTAATTTTTCTACTTAAATACTTGCAACTTTGTCTCTCTGTCGAATTTTTTTCCTCAATGAGGAGGTCCGGGAGATCAGAGTAAACTTTCATCTTTCAGATTTTGGTCTAAAATATATATGAACTAGATCGGTGTCTACCACCCAGTTTTTGGTTTTTTGTAATTACCAAATAGACACGGTCTCTACACACCTCTGTTTCGGGCGTATTTTTCCTGAAAAGGAATGCCCGGGGGGTGAAAAAGGACGTTGTAAGCTCACTTATGTGTGAAAATGGCTGAGAGGTTTGTGGCTCCCCAATTCATATCAGTAGTAACTCCATTTTATCCCTTTAAAAATGGGGGGGGAATGTATTTCTTTTTAATGCACCATGCATATGCTATGTAACTCTCTATGACTTAATAGACTATTAGATTTTTTTTCTTGGGAAAAAAAAACTTGTATTAGTTAACTAAGTGAGATAGACTTAGTTAGCTCAAGAAGTTTGAGTTGAGGGTCAATTATGAGGCGTGTAGAGTGATTCTATTATTTTTGGGGTCCAGTTGCAGTTAATGCACTAGTATAGTGTGAGTTTAATCAGTTAACTTAAAATAATTTAGTTAAAATCAGTTTAACTAGTTCTAACTGAGTGATGAGCTAGTGAGAGGTCAAGTGAATTAAATTAGATTTAATTCACAAGTAGTGATCTATCAAGTAATTGATGATTTGCTATTATTAGCTACATGCATGTCAAATATGATGAAGGCCCAGTTGAGACAAAGGTTAAAGGGAAGATAACTATCAGTTGTATTATTAGTGAACTACCCAGGTGCAGTTATAAAGCCACTGGATTCCCATGAAGGATTGCGCAGTCAAGGAAGGTTGGAATTCCTATTTAATAGGGATTAATTTTGCCTAGGGATTGCATGATCAAGGTAGGTGGAAGGTAGGCTGAAAATTGGTTGACTTTGTCCAATTGTGCCTAGATCAGTGTGAGACGATTGGTAGTGTATGAGATTCTTGTGAGAACACATGCATTGTATTGTTTCATGATTCCTTGGCTTATTATAAAATAGAGATAGAGGGGGTTTTAGCAGTTGCTTTCCCTGGGAAAATATTGTGTCGTGTGATTGATTTACTTATTTCTCTTACTTTCATGTGATTGAGCGATCGTGATTTATATTCCACAAATATTGTAGAATGATTCAGTATCTTGTTTTAGTACATTTCTTGATAAGATTGAATCCATTGATGTAATTTATGCACGGTATCAGAATGCCTTGAATCACAATAGTGGAGAAGAAATTGATTTTGTGTTGAATAGTATTCAAATTTGCACATATATTCTTTGGAGTTAAAAGCTGACCAGGATGTCTTTCACTAGCGTGAGACTCGAATATGCACTCGAGGGAAATTCAAACTATATTGCATGGAAGGACAGGATGGAGACAGTATTGGAGGAATGGGTTGAAGGAGTTCATTGACACTGATATTCTTGAACCCAATTAGGTAGATGGTGCGCAACATGAAGCATGGAGGAAGAATGTTGCAAAGGTGAGGAGGATCTTATTAGAGGGAGTTCAAGATCATATTTTCTCGAGTCTCCATGGCAAGGAAACTCCATATGATATGTGGAAGGCCTTGACATATCTTTTTTGAAACAGCAGTGACCACATAAAATTGGCACTCAAGGAAAAGCTCAGGAAAATCAAAATGGAGAAGGGCGACACAATCCAGAAATACTCGACCAATTTCACTCAATGTCGAGATGAGCTTGGAAGTGTTGCGATTACTATAGATGATGATGACATGGTGAGCCTAGCACTTCAAGGCCTTCCCAAGAGCTAGCGTAGTTACCAGGACTCTGTGAATGGGAGGGAGAAGCTACCAGATTTGGAGCAACTGTGGTTGGATTTGGTAGAAGAAGAGTTTCGGTAGAATACCAGGGATGGATCCTCATCCAAGACTGATGATGAGGAAAATTGTGCCTTGGCTAGTAAGGAAAATAAGGGGAAGGGGCAAAAGTCTTATTCCAAATTTGAGACTAGAAAAGAAGTCAAGAAGCGAGACATGTCAAAGGTGAAATGTTTCAACTAACTTGATCATGGAAACTATGCCACAAATTGTCCACAAAATAAGAAGAACAACAATAAGGCTCCAGGATCTGCAACGAGTGAAGCTTTGGCCTCACATTTTCAGTTGGACTTCTCTCTCATCACATGCATGGTTTCAACTGTGATGGGATTTATGTGGTACTTGGATAGTGGAGCAGCTTTCCACATGATGGGAAACAAAGAATTCTTTAGTGTCTTGGAGGAGAAGGACCTTCAGATGCACATCGAGATGGGTGATGACGGGAGGTATAGCGCTACCAGGATTGGTACATTTGTTAGAAAATTATATATTATGGAGCAATGAAACACATAAAATATGCGGAAAATAAAAGCACACAAAACACATAAAACTAGAGAGACACAGATATACGTGGTTCACCCAGTTTGGGCTACGTCCACCCCGAACAGCCAGTCCTTCCTTTCTATTATCCAGCAAAAATGAAGAGACAAAACCTACAGCAGATTCGCGGTAATATCCTCTGTTCTCTCTCACAGTCTCCCTCTCTGTTTCTCGCTCCGAGAATACACATACAATACACAGCCGCAATACAATGCCCTCATAAGCTCACCCTGCCGGGCCTTGGCGGAGGTTTTGGACATTCTCCCTACGAGATTGGCCATTTGACCCGAGGGGTTGCCTTCTAGGGAAAAAAAACCCTAATCTAAACATAACTTCTACTGTCAGATAATTTTCCTAATGAACGGCCAGAATTTACTAGAAATTACTATAATTTTACAAGGAAATTTTACATCTGTTTTTAGTTTCAGGGGCCCTGGACCCCCCACGGCAGCAATTAATTACAGGCGGCGTTGCCGCCCCTTTTAAGGTACAGGGGTCCAATGTTGTGATACAAAGTAAACAAGATAATCAGGCTCCACACCCAACAATCTCCCACTTGGAGACTGATTGTAGCAACTCCACTGCTACTTCATTTGCTGGATAACGACTCCTCTATGGACCTGGTTATTCCTCATCTTCATCGTCATCGTTGAAGACCAATTGAAACTGAGCACATTCTTAGTTTCTCCCTGGTTACAACTTTTGTTAGCATATCTGCAGGATTCTGGCTAGTGTGTATATTTTCCAGCTTCAACTCTCCATCTTCCAATACTGACCGTATGAAATGGTATTTGAGATGTATGTGTTTAGTCCTGGAATGAAATGTTGAGTTCTTTGCAAGATGAATGGCACTTTGTCTATCACTGTATAGCGTGCCCATATCATGCTTCTAACCCAATTCATCCATAAACCTTTGTAACCAAATCATTTCTTTACTAGCCTCTGTAGTAGCAACATACTCGGCTTTTGTTGTTGAAAGTGCAACAACACTTTGGATTTTTGAAACCCAACTGACAGTTGTTCCACCTACAGTAAATACATATCCTGTAGTGCTACTCCTTTTATCTCTGTCACCTGCCATATCTGCATCAGCATATCCCTGTAGAGCAATGTTTGAACCACCAAAGCATAATTCCTGATTTGTGGTACCTCTCAAATATCTGAGAATCCATTTTACTGCCATCCAATGTTCTTTTCCTGGATCATTCATGTACCATCTTACAACTCCCACTACATGTGCAATATCAGGCCTTGTGCAGACCATTTCATACATTAAGCTTCCAACTGCTGATGCATATGGAACTTTAGACATATATTCAATTTCTTCTTGGGTCTTGGGGCACATCTCCTTACTAAGTTTGAAATGGCTAGCAAAAGGTGCACTAATTGGTTTTGCATTCTGCATATTAAATATTTTCAACACCTTTTCTATGTACTCATTCTGAGACAGTGTTAATTTGCGATTTTTCCTGTCTCTAGTTATCCTCATACCAAAGATTTGTTTTGCAGCTCCCAAATCCTTCATTGCAAATGAATTTGCCAATTTTCTTTTGAGCACATTTATTTCCTACATGTTAGATCCTGCAACAAGCATGTCATCTACATACAATAACAATATAATATAGCTACCATCATTTTTCCTTTTTAGATAAACACAATGATCAGAGTGACATCTAGTATAACCTTGTTCAGACATAAACTTGTCAAATTTTAGATACCACTGCCTTGGAGCCTGTTTTAAGCCATACAAGCTCTTATTTAACCTACAAACCAATTTTTCTTTCCCTTTTACCTCATATCCTTATGGTTGCTACATGTATATCTCTTCCTCCAAATCTCCATGGAGAAATGTTGTCTTTACATCTAACTGTTCAAGATGTAAATCTTCCGCTGCTCCAAGACTTAAGATAGTTCTGATTGAATTCATCTTAACAACAAGAGAAAATATTTCATCAAAATCAATACCTTTCTTCTGTGGAAACCCCTTCACCACAAGTCTAGCTTTGTACCTCTGTTTTCCTCCATCTTCTTCCTTCAGCCTGTAAACCCATTTATTCTGCAATGTAGTTTTACCTGCAAGCAACCTGATTAAGTCCCAAGTCTGGTTATGCATTAAGGAGTCCATCTCTTCTTCCATGGCTAGCTCCCACTGCTTCCTACTTTCAACCTACATTGCTTCTTCATAACATTTAGGTTCACCAGAATCAGTCAACAATAAATAATATAATGAAGGAGAGTATCGTTCAAGGGGCCTACTTATCCTGGTAGATCTTCTAACACCACTTTCAGGTGTTTGAGGTGCATGTTGTTGTTGTGGTAGTTGCTGCTACTGTGGTTGTTGATTATTATTATTTTCAGGCACCTTTACTTTTTCGGATATCTCATCAAGAACCGTGTATTCCTTGCTTTCTTTTTCCTGTTTCTTTTCCTACAGTTGATTCTTATACAAGACCTTTTCATTGAATATTACGTCTCTGCTCCTAATTATTTTGTGATTTTCATAATCATATAAGCGATAACCAAAATCATTAACACCATATCCAATAAAGGCACATTTCTTTGATTTTGCCTCAAGATTTGTTCTATTTTATTTATTAATATGGACAAAGGCCTCACAACAGAAAGGATTTAAAAAAGATTAGTTTACCTTTTTACCTGTCCATGCCTCCTCTAGAATACCACCATCCAAGGAACTTGAAGGCCCCTGTTTATTAGATAAACAACAGTATCTACAGAATCTGCCCAAACTTATAAAGGAAATATAGCATGTAATATCATGCACCTTGCACGCTCCATCATTGTTATGTTCATCCTTCTGACACACCATTTTCTTGTGGTGTTCTTGGAATTATCTTCTCTCTGTGAGTTCCATGCTGTGAACAGTACCTATCAAACTCTTTGCTGTAATATTCACCTCCATTGTCTGATTTGAGACACTTCAACTTCTTTCCTGTCTCAATCTCAACCAAAGCTTTCCATTTCTTGAAAGTATAAAATACATCAGATTTATTCTGAATACAATAAATCCAAGTTTTTCTAGTTGCATCATCAATCAAAGTAACATAATAACGAGAGACACCAAGAGATGATACCGATCGTGTCCTCATATTCAGACAAAAGCCAAGCTCCACCTTTCACTCTATTTTCTTTCCCAACTCCTAGAAATCCGACTTTCTCTTTTTTGTTTTCCATAAATGAAATTCTCACAGAAATCCAAATCAACATTCATCAAACCCGACAAAAAATTTCTTGAGTGAAGAATATTCATCCCCTTCTCACTCACGTGTCCAAGCCTATGATGCCATAATGCTGCATCTGCTCCTTTGGAAGTTAAAGTATTAACATATTTAGAAATACTATTTCATAAATACAATGTACCAACCTTTTCACCTTTTTCTATTACTAGGGCTCCTTTGGTGACCTTCCAAGTTTTATCTATGAAAGTTGTCACACAACCTTCACCGCCTAACTGCACTGTTGAAATCAGATTTTTCTTCAAATCTGGAACATGCCTTACCTCCTTTAATATCCATTGGTTTCCATTTTGTTGTTTTACAAGAAATTTACCCATTCCAACAATTTTACAAAAATTTATCATCCAAAAGAACTTGTCCAAAATCTCCTTGAACATAGTCATAAAAATATTTCTACCTAAAAGGAATGAAGCCCCCCGAATCGTTAACCCAAGAATCAGTAGTTGACAAAGAAAGAATCAAAGCATCTTGTAACACATCACCTGTCACATTTGCTTCATGATTGTTTTCTTGTTGTGTGTCTCCTTCTTTTCCCTTCCGAGATCTACAGTGTTTCTTTAGGTGTCCTTTATTTCTGCAATTCCAGCACACTATCCCCGATCTGGACTTGGATCTTCCTTTCCTTGATTTACTGTGATATCCAGAGCTCTTTCCTCTTTCCATTCTTCTTCCCCTAGACTCTGCACTCAAAGCATTACCCGATGTCTCACCGGAGCTTTTCCGTCGCATTTCCTCGCTAAGGATAGCACCGACAACATCATCAAACTTTAAAGTACTAGATCCGGAGACAGAGTTACTAATGGCCATAACCAAACCATTCCAGCTTTTTGGAAATGAGCACAAGAATAACAGAGCTCTAACTTCATCATCAAAGTTTACCCCTACAGAACTTAACTGACTGGTAACTGTATTAAATTCATTTAAATGGTCTGCAACAGATCCACCTTCCGAACTTCATATTAAATAGTCGTTTCATAAGAAATACCTTGTTTGAGGCTGAGGATTTTTCATATAGTTTCGCCAACGTCTGCATCAAACCCTTTGTTGTTTTTTCCTTTGAAATATTGAAGGCGACTGACACCGCAAGACACAACCGTACTATTCTGAGTGCCTTTCTATCGAGAATGTTCCATTCCGCGTCTGTCATGGCCATCGGCTTCTTTGTTTTTCCGCTTAATGGTAGGTACAGATCTTTCTGATACAGATAATCTTCCGTCTGCATCTTCCACAGCGGGAAGTTTTGGCTGTTAAATTTCTCGACTCTAAACTTATCATCTTCCGCCATTGCTCCCACTCGTACCAGGAACCCTTCTTTCCTGCGAGTTTATCAGCCAAATATACCTTCGGCTCTGATACCAATTGTTAGAAAATTATATATTATGGAGCAATGCAACACATAAAATATGAGAAAAATAAAAGCACACAAAACACATAAAACTAGAGAGACACAGATATACGTGGTTCACCCAGTTTGGGCTACGTCCACCCCGAACAGCCAGTCCTTCCTTTCTATTATCCAGAAAAAAATGAAGAGACAAAACCTACAGCAGATCCGCTGTAATATCCTCTGTTCTCTCTCACAGTCTCCCTCTCTGTTTCTCGCTCCGAGAATACACACACAACACACAACAAGAATGCCCCCCAAAAGCGAGGGGTTTCACTCTGGGGAAAACCCCACCCAAACATAACTTTCTACCGTCAAATCATTTGCACAATGAATGGCTCGTACTGACTAAGAATTACTATACTTTTACAAGGAAATTTTACATTCATGAAGCCAGTTCCGGACTTACCAGCCTCAAGTCATGGCAAGGCCACGCCCTTTTTCAGTTATAGTGTCTAACAGATACAAAGTAAACAAGATAATCAAGCTCCACACCCAACAACATTTACTTTCCAAACACAGTCAGGTAAAATTTTCATATTAAAAGATGTCATGCAAGTACCAGGTTTGAAAAATAATTTATTTTCAGTTTCCATGTTGGAGGATCTTGGATATGATGTGGTTTTCAGTAAAGGAAAGGCGTTCCTTCGTCACAAAGCCACGGGAAAGGTAAATAATATTGAGGTTCATTTGAAGAACCTCTACAAACTTGATGTAGATGGTTGTGCAACATTGATCAGATGAGTCGGGATACTGGTGAGTTATTGCATAGGAGGTTGGGTCATCTACACCACAATTCTTTGAGGATCATGCAACAGAATTCTACAGGTCTTCCAAAGGTTACACTTGCGCATATAGACACATGCAAGGGATGCACCATGGGGAAGTATACAAAGGTCACTTTTCATGAGAAGGAGAATCGATTAGCAATAATCCTTGAGAGATTTCACTCAAACATGTGTGGACCATTCTCAATAACTTCCACAACAAAGCATAGGTATTATGTGATTTTTGTTGATGATTTTTATATAAATTGTTGGATCTTCTTTCTGCAAAAGAAAGATCATATGTTCTCCAAGTTTTGTGAGTTCAAAGCACTGGTAGAGAAAGATACATGGAAGACTATGAAGGCTCTAAGGAGTGACAATGGTGGTGAGTATATCTCTAATGAATTCAAGAACTTCTGTGCTAAAGAAGGAATTCGGAGAGGATTGATTGCACCTCATAACCCACAATGAAATGGGGTTGCATAAAGGAAGATCTGAAAAATTTTGGGAGCAACACAATCTATGTTACATGATCAGGGCCTACCGGTGCATCTGTGAGCAGAGGCATGCAACACAGTGGTATTTGTGCAGAACCGTAGTCCTCATCAGATACTTGGCATGAGTACACCAGAGGAGGCTTTTTCAGGTAAGAAACTGGATGTTTCATATTTTAAAATTTTTGGCTCATCTATATATTTCCATGTGACCAAAGATGCTAGGAATAAGCTAGAACCAACAGCAGAGGTTGGGATATTTTTGGGGTACATTGATACTCCCCACAACTATTGGGTGTATTTGTTGGCTAAGAGGATGACAAAAGGAGAGATGATAAATTTGATGAGGAGAAAGCCATGTGATTGTTCCTTGAGAGGGAGCTTCACTTGCATGCAGATAAGGAACTCTTAGTTACAAAGGATGAACCTCGAGATGTGGAGCAGCCACAAGTAGGGAATCATGGAGTGGTAGAAACCACTCATGCAGAGCCATCCACCAAAAATGGTGAGACGCGCATTAGAGAGGCTAGCAGATTAATGTTAGATGCGACAGAGAATGTAGGTGCACCCACATCACATCGCAAGTAGAGAAGGTCCCCAGACAGGTATATTCGATACATGTCTCTTATGAGCGACTGTATTGTGACAAAATCATCCTCTTTTGAGGAAGCAGTGTAACAGCTAACATGGGTTGATGCCATGGTTCAGGAGTATGACTCCATTATCATAAACAGTGCATGGGAAGTGGTCCCAAGACTAGTGGGGAAGTCAGTGGTTGGATCCAGGTGGATCTACAAGGTGAAGCAAGCAGTAGATGGGAGTGTGGAAAAATACAAGGCTATATTTGTGGCCAAAGGATTCTCGTAGATGGGCAGGATTGACTATGCGGATACTTTTGTACCGGTTGCAAGGTACTCATCAATTAGGTCCATCCTTGCACTCTCGGCATAGATGGGGTGGAAGATGCATTAGACGGATATAAAGACAACATTTCTCAATGGGGTTATTGAAAAATAAGTGTACATTGAGTATCCATAAGGCTTTGAGACCTTTAACAGAGAGTCGCATGTGCGCAGACTCAAGAGAGCATTGTATGGGCTGAAGCAAGCACCTCATGCTTGGTACACTAGGATCGATAGCTATTTCACTGGGTTGGGCTTCATAAAGAGTGAAGAGGATGTGAACCTATATCATATTGTGGTTGATGGTAAGATTTTTATTATTATACTTTATGTTGATGATCTTATACTGATAATTTATGAGCAGCTCATAACTTCTTGCAAAAAGGATATTGCAAGAGAGTTTGAGATGAAGGACATGGGGCTCTTCCACTATTTCCTTGGCTTGGAAATATGGCAAAGAGATGGGGAGATATTTGTATCTAAGGGAAAGTATGCCAAGGATATTATGAGGAAGTTCTACATGGAGGGCAGCAAACCCATGGAGACTCCTCTTGCAGGAAACTGGAGGAAGGAGGATGCTACTTCAGGTGAGGTAATGGATGCTACTATTTATAGGAATCTTGTGGGTTCACTTATGTATTTGGTGAACACACGACCAGATATATGCTACGCAGTTAACCAACTTATTCAAGCTATGGTTAAACCTACGAAGCTCTTTTGGAATGTGAGGAAGCATGTTTTTAGATATCTTAGGAGCACTACAGGGTATGGATTATGGTACATATGGATGGAGGGAGTGAAGCTTCAAGGCTTCACCGATGCAGATTAGGCAGGCAGTCCATCAGAAAAGAAGATCACATCAGGGGGCATCTTCAACATAGGATTAGCAGCAGTTTCTTGGTACAGTAGGAAGCAAATATCAGTTGCACTTAGTTCAGCCGAGGCAAAGTACATGGCAGCTAGTCAGGTTGGATACGAGGCCATTTGGATGAGGAAGATACTTGTTGGTTTGTTTGGTCATCAGATGGATCTAACGATGATACGTTGTGATAACAATATTTGCATAAAACTCCCGGTTAATATTGTATTCCATGATTGGTCCAAGCATATTGACATACAATACCACCATCTCAGATATTGTGTTCAGAGGCGCATTATGTTTTTGCAGTACATTCCCATGGAGGATCGGGATGCAGATATATTGACGAAGGTGCTTGCAAAGAGAAAAAATGAATACCAAATAGGCATAATCGGGGTAGCTGATAATCCATTTCTTGTTGAGAGGGAGTGTTGAAAATCAACAAAAAAATGTGTGTCTAATTTATTTTTCCCTTAAATAAATTAGACAATAAATCGTAATCTTATCTCATAATAAATTGTATTAGTTAACTAAGTGAGATAGACTTAGTTAGCTCAAGAATTTCGAGTTGAGGGTCAATGGTGAGGCATGTAGATTGATTCTATTATTTTGGGGCTCCAGTTGCAGTTAATGCACTAGTGTAGTGTGAGTTTAATCAGTTAACTCAAAATAATTGAGTTAAAATCAGTTTAACTAGTTCTAAATGAATGATGAGCTAGTGAGAGGTCAAGTGAATTAAATTAGATTTAATTCACAAGTAGTGATCTATCAAGTAACTGATGATTTTCTACTATTAGTTCCATGCATCTTAAATCCGAATAAGACCCATCTAAGACAAAGGTTAAAGGGAAGATAACTATCAGTTTTATTATTAGCGAACTGCCTAGGTGCAGTTATAAAGCACAGGATGCCCGTGAAGGATTACGTAGTCAAGGAAGGTTGGAATTCCTATTTAATAGGGATTTATTTTTCCTAGGTATTGCATGCGCTAGGCAGGCTGAAGGTGGGCTGAAAATTGGCTATGTGTTTGTCCAATTGTGCATATATCAGTGTGAGATGATTGGTATTTTGTATGAAGTTCTTGTGAGCACACGTGCATTGTATTGTTTCATGATTCCTTGGCTTATTATACAATAGAGATAGAGGGGTTTTTAGTAGTTGATTTCCCCAGGAAACTATTGTGTTGTTCGATTGATTTAATTATTTCTCTTACTTTCATATGATTGAGCGATCATGATTTATATTCCACAAATATTATAGAAGGATTTAGTATCTTGTTTTAGTACATTGCATGATCGGATTGAATACATTGGTGTAATTTCTACAATAATGAGATGTAGTCGGGTCCCCTTCACCCACATCTATGAATGGAAGAGGTGCTCACCCTCCTCAATCTCCTCTAACTCTTATGGTTTAATATTTGTAGTTGTGATGGAAAAATTGGGTTCTACATCAATGATAAACTTTCCTTTATCCTATTCTAAATCAGAATCTGAGCCAAAGTCTATTTTTTCCTCTTTAAGCTCAACCAACAATGATTGTTTCAAGTGGCATTCATTAGTGTTGTGCCAATGGATTTTGTGGAACTCGCACCACTTTCCAACATCCTTCTTCAACTTACCATTACCCTTCTTTTCCGATGAGTTGGGTTGGTTATCTTGATATTGACTCTCCTTTCTTTTTTTGTTATATTGTGAGTTAAGGCCTCCTTTTCCAAAATTTTGTTTCCCTTGATTATTATTTTGATACAATTTGTGATATAGTTTAACAACATATCTAATAGTGGACACTAGTGAGGATATGTCTGGTAAATCCATCTTCGTTTGGATGTACCTATGTAGGAAATTATGGTATTTCAAAAGCATGTATTTCTTAGAGGCTCTGTTACCTAGATTTAGGTGCAAGGTATGGAAATTATTAGTGTACGCTAACATCATCTGGTCTCTCTCCAATCACAGAGTTTATCATGTAATGTATTGGTCATCATATTCCCTAAAAGGTATAATTCCTCCTTGAGGGCATAAAAAAAGTGGCCCAAGTGGGTCCTTCATTGAACATCATAGACACGTCTTTGTTTTGTCTCTCCAAGTAACCTTCCTATGAATATTTAACATGAGGAAGGGATTTCAGGAGCACGAAGGTGAGCTTTTCATTGTTCGAAATATTTTGGACAAAGTAATAGTCATATAAAATATTTAACCATTTATATAAGGCCCTCCTTTATTTTTTACTTTATTTTTTGAGTTAAGGCCTCCTTTTCCAAGCTTTTGTTTCCCTTGCTTATTATTTTAATTCAATTTTTGATATAGTTCAAAAACTTATATAAGAGTGGACCCTAGTGAGGGGATGTCTGGGAATCTTCGTTTGGATGTACCTATGCAGGCCATTATGGTATTTCAAAAGCATGTGTTGCTCAGAAGCTCTGGTACCTAGATTTGAGTGCAAGGTATGGAAATTATTAGTGATCTGATTTATGAAAAAGGTATTATTGACATCTATGTGAGCCGCTTATGTTACTTAGTGCAATAGATCGATAAGTTTAAGAATAACATAAACAACATAAGCAAATGAAAACACAATCAAACACATTAACACAGCAAGAATTTAATGACGGAGTTCACCAGAATTCTTGGCTACGTCTTCTGGTCCTTAGCTTCCAGTGCTGACCGCTTTATTTTTTCTTCAAAATGTTTTTACAAGTACGAGCTCAAAAACAGAAACTCAAATGAGAAAAAATACTTCACCATTGCGACCGGCTCGAAATTTTGGTTAAAACAAGTATAAAATTTTCTATATTATGCCATTGTGACCTCCAGACCCCCTGGAGAATTCAAAACCACCTCTGCCCTGCAAAAAACCACCTTCTTGCATAAATACCACCTCGGACTACGCACTGGCGATTTTCCATTGGTTCGGCTTTGTAACTGTTTAAATGAGAATTTGGGTGGCTTGGTTACAAGCACCACCACTCTGGCATACCGGCTGGCGGACTTATGCAAAGATGTTGTATTATATGCATTTTGGAAGGTCGACAGGTCGAAACCCCTGTCCGACCCTATCGTTGAACCTCCGGCAGTTGTCAACTATATATGGCATGATATATGTTAATATATATTGAAACATATATTATATGCGGCGGTTTTGAATTGTAATAATGTCTCGCGGTTAATATATGTGATTTATATATGCGAGCTTGATAATATGTGGTGAGATAACATTATTAAGGGTCCGGCGGTCGTGGGGTTGACCTCGACCGTCCGACCTTTTTCCAGAAAAACATCCCGCTCCACCATAAATATAAAATCTTCACATTTATTACCAAGCAACACGGTAGCTCGACCATTGAGCGAAATCCGGAAAAATCTTAGCATTCCAGGAGGTCAGGGGTTTGATCCTCCCTGAACCCCAAATTTTTGGAAATAATACCAAATTGGATAAAATCCGGGCTGCCACGTGTCAACCTCGGATTGGTCCATTCTGTCCAAAAAAAACCTGACATGTCATCGATCCTACTGACATCACCCTGGACATGTGGCACATTCCCGGGATGACATGTGTCCTACTGACATCATCTGACTGTTGACTTTGACTTTGACTTTTTTCCATTTTTCCCTAATTTTTCATAAACTTTGACTGGCCACATCTTCTTCATACGAACTCGGTTTTACGCGTCGTTCACACCATTGGAATCCTGTTGAAGAGAACTTCAATTTGATCCTATTTTCATATGCATTTGAAGACTTGTATCTAGATGCAAAACTGAATCCATTTTGGATCACTTCTCCCCACTAGAAGCTTTTGGACCATCAAAAGTTGGTTTTAGCTATCTAGTAAGTGAGGATATGTTTCCTTAATTTTTCCAATTTCTATCCATCGTGCTTTACTTGGATTTGTACCTTTAAGCCCAACTCGAAGATACTCAACTTCTCCTCATCGCAAAGTCCTTATCATCCTGTCGAGAATTATGTCCTCCTGCAACTCATTGAGATACTCCAGTGAAAAATCTTCGATGGAAGGTACCTGAATTTGCTCTTCTGGATCTTAAATCAACGAAGGCTCATACAATTGCAAGTTTTCAACATCTATGATGGAATAGATCTGCATATAAGATGGTAGATCTAGGCGGAAAGCATTTTCACCAATTTTGTCAAGAATTTTGAAAGGACCATATCTAATTGGTTTCAATGTTTTACCTTCCCCTTGAAGTCTTTCTTTGCTAATGTACAACCATACTTGATAACCAACTTGAAAACTATGCTCAACTCGATGCTTGTCGTGCCTCACTTTATACTTTTCTTGGCTCTTTTCCAGTTGTTCCTGTAATCCCTGGTGAATTTTCTGGATCTATTCAATAAACTTGGTTGCTTTTTCCACGTCGTTGTGTCCATCAACTGCTATGTCTTTACTAAAGACAAAATCCAAGGGAGACTTTGGTACAAAACCAAAAAAAGTCTCAAATGGAGATCTTTGAGTAGAAGAATGTTATGCATGGTTGTAAGCATCTTGCACATAACACAAATGCTCATCCCAAAGTTTATGATGCTTGTTGCAATAACCTTGAAGCAATTGTACCACTGTCCTATTTACCACTTCAGTCTGGCCGTCTATTTGTGGATAAAAGGATGTGCTCTTATTTAATTTTGTGTCCATGAGTTCCCATAAACTTAACCAAAATTTCTCGACAAATCAAGAATCTCGGTCAGATACAATAGAGGTGGGTAACGAAAAATGAACCCATAAATTTTGAAAGAACAACTTTGCAGTTTGTTCAGTTGTGACTTGTTTAGTACATGGTGTCAAAATACACATCTTACTAAACCTATACACAACTACATACAAATAATCATGACCTTTTGTAGACATTGGCAATCTCCCAACAAAATCCATGGATAAACTTTCCCAAGGACAAGAAGGAATTGGAAGTGGATTCTACAAGCCAAATTTTCTGTTACTTGGCTTGCTTGTAGCACACATAGTACATCCTTTAATATATCTTGAAACTGTTTCATTCATTCGTGGCCAATAGCAGAATCTTTATAATTGTGAAATTGTTTTACTTACACCAAATTGACCTGAAATTAGAGAAGTATGTGCTTCTCGAATCACATTAACTCTTTCAGTTTGTGGAATGCATAATTTTCCCAAATGATATAAGATTTTGTCCTTTATGAAATAATCCAATTCTTCTACCTGCTTTCCATGACTTAAAGTTGCATATACATCCTTAAAATATATGTCTTGAGCATATTTTTCAATATAGCTTTCGTGCATTACTGAATTATGCTTAATAATTGTGGATGCATTTATGATTGGTCTTGATAACATGTCTGCATCCTTATTATGTATGCCTTTCTTATATTTGATTACAAGAGGAAATTTTTGTAAGAAACCCATCCAATGATAGTGTCTTGATTGTTGCAATATAGTTTATGAGTGTAAATATTGTAGTGGTTGATGATCTGTATGTATGATTGTTTCTTTTCCCATTATGTAATGTTTCCACTTTTTAACTCTCTGTGCTAATGCATATAATTCTTTATCGTATGTAGGATAGTTAACTACTACTAATGTGAATGTATCAGAATGAAAGCATATAGGATTTTTGTGCTGCATCAACACTGCCCCCATCGCATATTCACTTGCATCTGTCTCAATCTCAAATGGATGTTGAAGATCTGGCAGTGCTAGTACTGGCGATGTACTGATCCTTTCTTTCAATGTGTCGAAGGCTTTCTGCTATTTTCCTCCCCACTGAAGCATTTGTTTCACACTTTTCAAAGCATGTATAGGAGCTGCAATCAAAGAAAAGTTAGAAATAAACTTTCTCCAGTATTGTGTTGCCCCCAAGAAACTTCTAACTTCTGTAGCAGTATTGGGCTTAGGCCAATTTACAATGACTTCGACCTTAGAGGGATCTATCTTCAATTCACCACCCCCTACAATATAACCCAAATAATTTAAATATGTCCTGCCAAATTCACATTTTGACAATTTTACATAAATATTTTCTCTTTTTAGCACATCTAAAACCTAATTTACATGCTTTATATGTTCATCCCATGTCTTACTAAAAACAAGAATATCATCTAAGTAGACTATTACAAAATAATCTATAAATGGCCTAAAAACATCATTCATGACATGCATGAATGTAGTTGGAGCATTGGTCAAGCCGAAAGGCATAACCATCCATTCATAGAGCCCTTGCTTCGTTTTGAAAGCAACCTTCCATACTTCTTGTTCTGAAACCCTGATCTGATGGTAGCCACTTCAAAAGTCTAACTTAGTGAAGTAAACTACATCTTTCAACTGATATAATAAATCGTCGATGCAAGGAAGAGGATAACGATCCTTTATTGTTATTTTATTTAATGCTCAGAAATCAATTCACATTCTCCACGAACCATATTTCTTACGTATCAACACAATAGGCGATCCGCATGGTGAAGTGCTTGGTCGAATAAACCCTTGATCGAGTAATTCCTGTACCTGCTTCTTTATTTCTGCATTCTCTAGAGCTAATAACCTGTACATTCCAATGTTAGGAAGAGGAGAATCTGGTTGCAAATAAATCTCATGTTCTATCTGTCGCTTAGGAGGAAGCCCTTTAGGCTCTTGAAATAGAATATCATAATAAGAAACAACTTTAACTAAATTTGCTTTCTATTTAGGATTACAACCTTGAAAAGCATCGGACTTATCAAGATCCTTTGCTTTTACAATCATAAGTAAAAATTGTTTACTTGAATTTATAATTATTTTCATTTGTCCTGTATTTATGAGAGTGTAGTTATCTTTGAGTTTATGAGCTCTTAATACATATTCAATTCCATCTTTAGTGAGTTGATACTTATTTGCCCTTCGATAGAAGACAACATCTCTATCATACAAGTATGGACTCCCTAGTACAATTCCACATATATCCAATGGGATTATATCTAATTCAACCTCATCTACAAACTCCGATCTAATTGAAAAACTAAGTTTGCATTGTTTCGTAACCTGTAGTTTAGTTTTATCACGGACCCAACCCAATGGGTATGGCTTCTTATGAGGTTTTGTTTCAATACCTAATTTCTTTACAATTTATTCAGCAATCAAATTAACTTGAGAGCCACTATCAAACAAAGTATTAATTTTAGTATGCTTGGAAATGAATCTAATATGAAATAGCTCATTTATTTTCCTCTCATCATTTTCATTTTCAACAGAATGCGAAGAAGTACTTGTAGATGGTTGAGAATTTTTACCTTTTATATCTATAGTGGTAATTGCTGTTTCATCTCCTGAATCTAATCCCAAGTCCTTTTGCATAGAAGCAGCATTCTTTCGCTCTTTGTTCCTGAACTTTTTAGGCTTCAATTCTGGATACAGTGCCCAGCAATGTGCCTCATCATGTCCTTCTTTCTTACAATGAGTGCATGTAGGCTTTTATCTCTTTACAGTGTTTGTCTTCCTTTCCTTCCATTTTTGTTTCTTCTTTTCTTTATTCTTGATTTCAATAGATTTAGATGACTTTCCAACATCATGAGATAGATTTTTACCCCTAGCTTCTAGATGAGTTCTTGAACTAATACATCATCTAAGCTAGTTGGATTAAACATCAGTATGGTATGCCTCAAATAACTATGTAGGCCACCAATGTATTTCAATAATTTTTCTAGTGAGTCCAATGATATGCCTAGTGTCAAAGCTCTTTTATGAAATTCCTGAGTGTAACTTTGCACACTTTGACCCTTTAACTGATGCAATGTTTGCCAACTCATCATATCTTGTTGCATATAAGCCAAAGGATAAAAAAAAAATTAATAGTAGAAACAAATTCATTCCATGTCAAAATGGTTTTACCATGTTTTTGAAGATTTTCTTATGTCTTACCATCCCACCAAACAAGTGTGGTTCCTCCAAGACGAAGGCTAGCAAGCTGGATCTTCTTTCTTT
Organism: Pinus albicaulis; assembly: GCA_034641835.2. Taxonomy (NCBI): domain Eukaryota; kingdom Viridiplantae; phylum Streptophyta; class Pinopsida; order Pinales; family Pinaceae; genus Pinus; species Pinus albicaulis. Next base: position 70,024,749 of record CM076574.1, on the reverse strand, counting down.
CTGAAACAAATTTTTGTACCCTACTATAAACTTCAATTTGTCTTATCCAATTATCAAGATTTTCAACATTAAGCTCACCATCATAAATTGGAAAATCAAATTTTACATCTAATTTGATCAAAGAGGATGTCTTCTTCTTCTTCTTTTTAGAAGAACTAGATTTATGAGAAGAGGACGATGATCACGATGATGGTGATGATGGAGGAGATGGTGGAAATAATGAAAGAGGCTTTTCCCCTGATTCTTTGTCTGTTTTAGGTGATGAAGTTCCTTCACCTTTGCTCTTTTTAAACTTTTTATACATCTCTTCTATCATCGCATGTATTTTCATGAAGTTGTCCACGAATTGAGCTTTTGTTCCCAATACGTTTTTTTTTGTCATCTTCTTTTGTGAAAATACCCTTCCAATCTCTGGATTCGCTTCAACAAGTTCTCCTTCTCCTCGCTTGGACTTTGACCTAGTAAGAATTCAAATATTCACATGACACTATCAAACCTTTAAAAATTAACCTGAAGCTCTGATACCACTTGATATGATTTATTAAAAGGGTATTATTGATGTCTATGTGAGCAACTTATGTTACTTAATGCAATAGATCAATAAGATTTTGAAAAACATAAACAACATAAGCAAATGAAAACAAATTCAAACACATTAACACGGCAAGAATTTAATAACAGAGTTCACCAGACTTCCTGGGTACATCTCCGGGTCCTTAGCTTCCAGTGCTAACCGCTTTATTTTGTCTTCAAAATGCTTTTACAGGTATGAGCTCAAAAACAGAAACTCAAATGAGAAAATGGACCTCACCATTCCGACCAGCTCAAAATTTAGGTTAAAAAGAGCATAAACTTGTCTATATTCTGCCACTATGACCTCCAGATCCCCTGGAGAATTCAAAACCACCTCTTCCCTGTACAAATACCACCTCGAACTGCGCATTGGCAGTTTTCTGCTGGTTCGGCTCTGCAACTGTTTAAATGAGAATTCGGGGGGTTCGTTACAAGCACCACCTCTCTGGCTTACCGGATGGCAAACTTGTGTGAATACATTATATTATATGCATTTTGGTCGACCACGACCCCCCCCCCCCCCCCCCCCCCCCCCCCCCCCGACCCTTATGTTGAACCTTTGGCGATTATCAACTATATATGGCATGATATATGTTAATATATACTGAAAAATATTTTATATGCGGCGGTTTCAAATTATAATAATGTTTGGCAATTAATATATGTGATTTATATATGTGGGCTTGATAATATGAGGCGAAAGAACTTTATTAAGGGTCTGGCGGTCATGGGGTTGACCCCGACCATCCGGCCTTTTTCCGGCAAAACATCCTACTCCATCATAAATATAAAATCTTCACATTTATTACCAAGCAACACAGTAGCTCGATCAGTGAGCGAAATCTAGAAAAATCTTAGCATTCCAAGAGGTCAGGGGTTCGATCCTCCCTGATCCCCAATTTTTTGGAAATAAGGCCAAATTGGGAAAAATCCAGGCTGCCACATGTCAGCCCTGGATTGGTCCATTTTGTCCAAACAAAACCTGACACATCATCGATCCTGTTGACATCACCCTAGACATGTGGTGCATTCCTGGGATGACACATGTCCTACTGACATCATCTGACCATTGACCGTTGACATTGACTTTGACTTTTTTCCATTTTTCCCTAATTTTTCATAAACTTTGACTGGCCACATCTTCTTCATACGAACTCGGTTTTACGCGCCGTTCACACCATTGGAATCATGTCGACGAGAACTTCAATTTGATCCTATTTTCATATGCATTTGAAGACTTTGATCTAGAGGCAAAACTGAATCCATTTTGGATCAATTAGTGTATGCTAACATCATCTATTCTCTCTCCAATCACAGAGTTTATCATGTCATGTATTGGTCATCATAGATCCCTACAAGGTATAATTCCTCCTTAAAGACATCAAAAAAAGTGACCCAAGTGGGTCCTTCATTGAAAATCATAGATATGTCTTTGTTTTGTCTCTCTAAGTAACCTTCCTACCAATATTTAACATGAGGAAGGGATTTGAGGAGCACAAAGGTGAGCTTTTCATTGTTCGAAATTTTTTGGACAAAGTAATAGTCATATAAAAGATTTAACCATTTATATAAGGCATCTACATGTATTTTTCCTTTAAATAAATTAATATCAAAGTTAATTTGTAGCTTTAAGGGTATCACACCTCTGAAATTACCGCTTGTTGAAGGTGTGTTTTCCGTTGTTGGCAAATATCAAAGAATCTCGGTGAAATTGTACATCATCTCGTTCCTTTTTCATATGAGTGCTTCCTTGAACAATAACTTGATGGGATATCCTACTCTGTAGTTTCTCTTTTCTTCCACTATGGGTAGTCACTTGGGCTGGAAAGAGTGGTTGTTCTTAAGTGAAACTATTTTGAGATTCAACTCTCTATACCCTGACCTTATCGGAGATATGCATTATAAAATGACAAGGAATGTATTAATTTGATACCACTAATTCAAGTTTTGAGAGGAATGTAACAAAGTATTGACAATAGGAAATGTCACAATTGCATGAAATAAATAATGTAGAGAGGAAAATAAAATGAAAAGAGAATAATTCTTTTCATTAAATGGTAAAAGATGTCATCATACTACCTCATGATTTTTACAATGGTGAATGCCCATATTTATATTATTTATGGGTTCCTTTTCACCTAGATTCATCCTCTTTTGTTATATTTAAAATACCATGGGTTACAAAAAACCATGGGTGAATACCATAAATCATTATGGTAAAAACTAATGAATGATTGTATATGGTAAAATCTATTTGTATGATTGTATTTTTTTGTTTCCTTCCACCTTTCAAATACTGTGGTTTAGAAAAAAAAATGGGCTTGTAGACCACTAATAGTAGAAAAAAATTATTTATCGTGGCCATTCACCAACATCCACCTAGGTCATTTCTTCCCACAATACCAACATTTCAACCTCCCTCCAGATTTGTATATACCCTTCTTATACTTTCCATGATTCTCAGGCTCTTTCCTCTCTCCTTTTATCTTCCCTTGTTTTCTACAATCAAAGCATTACTTAACATCTCACATGTTCTTTTCAGTCACATTTCCTCACTAAGAATAACACCAACAACATAATCAAACTTTAAAGTATTTGATCTGAAATTGATTGCTCGTTAATGTTGTGCTAATATCAGTTTCAGAATTAACATGAAAGTGCTTTGGTTTTCTTATCAAACAAGGGTTTATACATGTGCTTATGAGTGAAAATTCATTAAAATTGATGAGATTAAGTGTATTTCATGAACTTAAAATCATGGAAACTCAATGTTGAACAGTAGCATAATAAAACACAGCAAGCACAAATAATAGAGACAAATACACAAGTTTTTGATGAAGAAGTTCACCCCTCATGGGCTACATCTCCTTGGTCCAGCTTCATAGTGTGGGACTTTGTATTAGCTTCAATTATGAAAAATTGATGTTTACAGTCTCTTGTTGCCTCTGCAACCTACTCCAATGGCTCCAAAACATCGAATCTACCAAGAATGACTCTTCCTGAGCCAAAATTGGTCGAAAATTGCCTCAGTTATGGAAAAATAAATTTTCCTAGTTTTTCTCCACTAAATCTGGAATTCCACCAGTTAACTCCACTAAATGTGGAGATTCCGTCGAATCTGGTGGGTCCGCCAAAAGCGCCGCTAAGTTAAGTGCATGATTAAGGTTAAGATAAGCATGTTTTAAGTGGGGTTAAAACACGTTTTTCGCTAATCTGCACTTATCCACAAATATTGGATTAACATAATTTAACCACAGATTAACATATAATAAATCTTGGCTTAATTTTATTTATAAATCCACTGTATTTCTTCTCTTGGCCCCTGGTATTTGTGCGTGGTTGTGTGGGAGGTTACATGGAGAGGGGGTTGGCCCCCTCCTCCACCCAATGGTGGATGCATTAAAAGTAAAATAGTATCGTTCTCCTTCATATAACAATGAACACATAGTATTCTCTTGGTATGTCATGGTGGTGGTATGGGGGAGGTCGCGGGGTCAACCCCGACCTCCGCCCCTCCTTGGTGCATAAAGTTTTGCAATGGAATACAATATAGTTCGGACTTTGTAATAAAATTTGGCTTAAAAATTTCATGCACCATCTATAGATGCCATGGGGAGGGGGCACGTGGTAGCCCTTGGCTGCACCACATGGCCCTTTCTCATTAGTTCAAAAATTCCACCAATATAAAAATTACCATGCACCATAAAAATTGAAATTTCAGCCTTAGACTAGCAATACAAATATTTCAATTCCTAAGCAACATCGGCGAATCCGGTAGTGACACTTGGCACAGTGTCATTGGCTGAAACTAGAGAATATTCCCTGAAGATTCCTAAGGTGCTGACTAGACTTCCAAGTCATCATTTAGTCATTGTTCTGCACAATTTTTACCTGTTTAGGAAAACGAACAGTAGACCATAACTTACTCATAAAAACTCGGAATTTATGAAACAAGTTGCACTGGAATCCTAGTGACAAGCTCTATCTGGTCGTTTAGGTCTGAAGCATTTCTGAGCACTTTCATTTTTTAGCTAAATATTGAGCTCCTGATCAGTATTTGAACCAGTGACAAAATTACTCATAACCATGACTGAGCCATTCCAAATTTTTGAATATGACCACAAAATAAAAATATCCATAAACTCATCATCAAATTGTATTCCTACAAAACTTAAATAACTAGTGATCATGTTAAATTCATTTAAATGATTAGCATCAGAACCACTTTTTGACATCATATTAAATAAATGCTTCATAAGAAATACCTTGTTATAAGTTGAGTTTTTTTCTTATATTTTATCCAATGCCTTCATTAAACCTTGCATTGTTGTTTCTTTTAAAATTTTAAAATGCATTGATGTTTCCAAGCACAATCATATTGTTCCTAATTCCTTTCGATGAAGAATCTCCCATTCTTCGTCTTTCATAATTATTGAATTCATTATTATTCCACCTAATGGTAGATTATTTTTTCCTAACATAGATAATCTTCCATTTTCATATTCCATAGTCATTAGTTTTGGCCATCTTCTCGACCCTAAAACCTTATTCTTCAATTGCTCTCGCTTGAACTAGGAAACCTCCATTCCTGTGAGTTTTTATCAACCAAATAAACCTGCAACTCTAATACCAATTGTTAGAAATAAAATCATGGAGCAATAAAATCAAAATGAATGTGGAAATAAAACATAAAATTAAATAATACAAAGACACTAATATATGTGGTTCACCCGATTTGGGCTATATCCATGGATAGATAGCTAGTCCTTTTCATTCCATCCAACAAAATGAAGTGATACAACCTGAAAAACATCCATTACAACATCATATTCTCTCTCCCTCATAGTACCCTCTTTCTCAATTACAATGTTCTATTAATGTTACACCGCTAAAATATAATTTCCTCATAAAAATAGGGTTTCCTTCTAGGGAAAAATCCCCTAACATAACATCTACCATCAAATATGTGACCTAATGATGAATTATCCAAACTGACTATGAAATTACAACATTTTACGAGGAAATTTTTCAAAAGTTTCTCTTTTGGGGTGGCTCCCCCAAACCCCCACTAAGGGGGCTCAAAACAGTTGTCTCTGCCCCCACTAAAATCTTTGGTGACAATAGTAGGGGGGAAACCCACTTACACCCCACCCTCAAGAATTGGGTTCTAAATGCAATTAAAAACAAGAAATTTGAATCAGAAATATAATCAACCTCCATAACCAACAAAAATTAATATCACCTCATGTCCTCAATCTTCTCTAATCAATGTTCATTATATGAAAAGAAGTTTATTTTTACTTGTGCCATGAGGATAAAGCATTTTTTAGGGGGGGAAGACTTGCAATATACCAAAGGCATATTACAATTATTATCATAATTTAATGATATTCATAAGACAATCATTATGTGATGCAGTAATTAAAATGTTATAATTATATGTTGATCCCTTATGCTAAGGACCTAAATTATCACTCCTACATGTATTTATGTGCATTCCATTGTAATTCAAGAACATGTCAAAGTAGAACAAATAATAATTATTCATTCCTTGTGGAATATATGGATTTGTCTTTGTTATAATGGATTCTTAGGTGAAGTGACCAAGAGGGTCACTTGAGTCATTCTATAAGAGCTTATCATTTTACAAGTTTTCTGTTGGATACTTCTAAGTTTAATTCCCTTTCCATCCAAGGAAAATATGAGGAAGAGTTCCTAAAAGTTAAGAACCATTATTCCCAATGATTGCAACCATTAGACCCATAATATACCATTACAACCATCCATTTGGATTGAAAACATGGGAATATTTAATAATACTCCTCCATATTGAGCTTAATACCATGGAATTTCAAAAATTTATGACACCTCCATATGCAATCAATACTTGAAATTATGGTGCTGGAAATACAAAACAATTGATAAGTTTCACTAATTTATAATTAATCTAGCTATGGATACTATTGAAATCAATCAACATTTTCACCTATTTATTTTTTATATATTCTTCTATCTTGAGGGTTTGTGTATAATTTCCACGAAACTCTGATATGCTAATAAAAACAATATGGAAAAACTCTTTATTTTCTTACAAACAAAAAATTTCTCTACTTAATTTGTAGCGGAATTAGGAACATAAATAAAACACAATCGCACGATTCAAGGAACAATTATTTTACTAGGGAAGCCAACTAGGAAAACCCTCTGCTTGATGAGAATTGTAATGATAGGGAAAATAACCAATAAATCTCTTAAAAAGTAATTGTTTCAATCTGAAAGACACACTTAACTTTCTTGCTTGATCTAAGCTTAAAACCCTTGTAAGAAAGTTGATCTATGCTTCCCTCTACCCACCTATGCACAAACTTCTCTTGCACACTCTTCCTCTCACAAGCTCTACATAAAAACTTTTTCTTCCTATTGCTTGTTCTCACCAAATCATGCTCACCAAAACAATGATTAAATGTGTGCCTTCATTCCTTATTTTAAAGGAAATTTGAATGGGTAAAATTAATGAGTTTCCTAATTAAGGAATTGAACTTGAGTTTTTCTAGTTAACAAAAGTCAATAGAAATAGTTAACTGGATCCTCCTAAAATTTAGGAGGCAAAATCCACTTAATATTTTAGTTCCCAATTTAACTCACACTAGAAAATCAAGAACTTGACTTTCAATTTCAACACATCAATTAATTTCCTCATGCACTCCTAATTTTTAGGGAAACTCCTAAATTTTAGGAACTCGACCATGCACAAAAAGGAACTCGACTTTGACTCCTATAATTAAGGCAAAAATCAAGGAATCACTTTTCTTGCTAAATTTCAAGACTCCCTCTTAGCGAGGAAGGTGTTCCTGGAAGAACCTCGTCCACTTGGATTTGTCTCTAACTCTACCAAGTTCTTCGTTGCTGCAGTTGCTCCCTCTAAACTAGAAGGCTTCCCTTCTTTCTTCTGTGGAACCTAATTTGAAGACCTATTCTTTCCCACCGTACTCTACGAGTCCATTATCTTCCACTATCAATTATCACAACTCCTTTTGTGTCACTAAACTTTGGATCACTGATTTTCCCACTAGTAGCCTTCTAGATCCATTAAAAAGTCAACACATAGGGTCTTTTACATCTGCACTGAACTAGAGCTCCATAAATCTTCCTCCTAACATTCCATGGCTCCTTTCATGTGTATTTTACTTTAGGTCTTTAAGTTGCTACATACTACATACCAAATTCATTGTTCACAACTACGTTTGTGAACAGTGCTCAACCTTTCATATATGCCCTATATCTATGACATATCAACTATTATTGTCACTCTTCTTGGGGCTTTTAGATATGCCCACATACAGTCACTCCTTGAATGATATACAAATTTTTCAACAAGCCCTCTTATCTATGATTTTTCAAACAATAAACTAGTGAACTAGGGCAGCAAAACCAACCCACTTGACTACTCTTGGCTGCTCCAAAATTTAATCCTTGGGGTATCAAAATGCATCACACTTGTTGTGAAAAGTCTGCCACTTGTCCACAAAACTCATGGAAACTAGACAGCCACTAATAGGCATCCAACACATTGTACATAGCTGCTAAAAAAAATTTGTTCAAAACTCTGAAGAACCCTCATCACCTAGCATTCAATCAACATGACATTTGGAAGCAAAATCACTAAATTGAGATCAAAGCTCATTTTCCTTATGCGAGATACACCTATTATGACCCTTAAATTAGTTCCAACTTAGCTCTAATACCATGTATAATTTCTACGAAATCTTGATCTGTTGATAAGATAAATCTTTAAAAAAAAACTTTCTTTTCTTACAAACACATAATTTCTCTACTCAATTTGCAGTGGAATTAGGAACATAAATAAAACACAGCCACACAATTCAAGAATTTTTTTTTTTGCTAGGGAACCCAATTGGGAAAACCATCTTCTTGATCATTTTAATGATAGAAAAACTAACCAATAGATCTCTTATAAAGTAATTGTTTCAATCTGAAATACACATTTATCTTTCCTGCTTGATCTAAACTTGAAACCATTGCAAGAATGTTGATCTCTACCGCCTTTTACCCACTTGTGCACAAGCTTCTCTTGCACACTCTTCCTCTCACAATCTCCACACACAAACTTGTGCTTCCTATTGCTTGGTCTATCAAACTTGTGATCACCAAAACAATGAATAAAAGTGTGCATTCGTTCCTTCTTTTAAAAGGAAATTTGAATGGTTAAAATTAGTGATTTTTCGAATTAAGGAATTGAACTAGAGTTTTTCTAGTTAACAAAATTCAATAGAACTAGTTAACTGGATCCTCCTCAAATTTAGGAGACTAAATCCACTTAAGCTTTCAATTCCCAATTTAACTCACACTAGAAAATCAAGAACTAGACTTTTAGTCTCAACACATTATTTAATTGCCTCATGCACTCCTAATTTTCAGGGAAACTCCTAAATTTTAGGAACTCGACCATGCAAAAAAAGGAACTCAATTTTGACTCCTAGAATTAAGGCACAAATCAAGGAATCACTTTTCTTGCTAATTTTCAATAGTTTACAGATTACCAATGCTAGCCAACACATGATAATACATGATTGGAGCAGTCTTTTCTAGTTCTAAAGTTTGTGGTGGTCTAAATCTTTATATTCTTCCTCTTCATAGTAATATTTGAAATACTTTATTTTCACAACATGTATTCCCCTTACCATTATTTATGTCACAATTGAAACATAATCCTTTTGCATTTCTTTCATCCATTTGTTGAAGTGTCAACTTCATAGATTGAGGTTAGGAGAAGGATCATGGTTCTATCTATAGTTGTTAGTGGACTCTCTTCTACTAGCCATAATTTTACTTTCAACTTTTCTTGCCACATTAAAAGCATGCTCTAGGGATTTAATTTCGAAGAGATATATCTAATCTTAAATTATCTCCCTTAATATGTCCATAAAGGGATCTCACAAATTATCCTCTAGAATGTTCCTTAACTTTAGTAAGAGTTTTTGGAATTGTTGAATGTGCTTTTTAATTTGATATATTTTCCATATATTTATCAATAAACTAAAGAATTCATTGCTCTTACTATTCCATATTGTCGTATTAATTAAATCATGAAAATGGACCAAGAGACAATAAAACCCTTTTTTGTTCACAAATTTATTGGGTTATAATCACAAGGATGTAAGTATTACCTTTTGTAAATTTGAAACTTAGTGAAAATACAATCATTTCTCCATCTAGAATATCCATTTTATACGATCATTTTCATCAAATTTCCCAACAAAAATATTTGGAATTAAGCAGTTCATGTTGAAAATTGCAACAAGAAATATTGAAAATGGCACCCAAGGGGGCTTCTAATTTTATTTTCCCTTAATTAAATTGGAAGAGAAAATGCAATTTCATCTCATGACAACTTGTATTAGTTAACTAAGTCAAGAAGAATTAGTTAGCTTAGTAAATTCGAGTTGAGGGTCAGAGAGGAGGCATGTAGATTTTTCCCATGATTTTAGGGGGTCCAGTTATAGTTATTGTGAGTTATAATTAGTTAACTCAATTACTTGAGTTAAAATCATTTTAACTAGTTCTAACTCAAATATGAGCTAGTGATAGGTCTATTAAATAAAATATGATTTAATTCACATGCAGTTATCAATCAGTTAAATGATAATTCACTATAAATAGTTGTTGCATGTCAATTATAAGGAAGGCCTAGTTGAGATTTGGGTTAAAGGGAAGATAAATACGAGCTGTATAATTAGAAAATTGTACAGGCCATGCATGAGGTCATCAAGATGCCTTGGATTTATTACGCAATATATTAATGGTAATTTCCTAATTAATAGGGGCTCAATTAGCCTAGGAATGCATAAGCAAGGTGAGTTATGCAGAGGCAAGAAAGTCGTAAAATATTGGACCAAACTTGCTTATATCAGTGACAGATTCGAGTAGGATCAGAGTGAGACAGTCAGCATACTACAGAGGTTTCTCACTAAGGGAAATAGCATTTTATTCTTTCATGGTATTGAATTTATGAAATATATAGATAGAGGGGTTTTGAGTAGTTTCTTTCCCCAGATACATCTTTTGTTGTGTGATTGATTGATTCTTTCTCTTACTTGTTATGTGATTGTGTGATCAGATTTCGTTTCCAAAAATTTGTAGAAGGATTTAGTATTTTGTTCTAGTAAATTACAAGATCATATTGAATCCATTTGGATAATTCCTACATGGTATCAGAGTGTCGGGAATCACAATAGAAGAGAATAACCAGAGTTTGTTTTGAACAGGTACATCGAATTTGCAGATTCATTCTTAAGGATTAGCAATAGATCAAGATGTCTTTCAATTGCTTGAGACTTGAATATTCCTTTGATGGAAATTCAAATTACATAGCATGGAAGGGTAGGATGGAGGAAATGCTATAGGAAAATGGACTAAAGGAATTCATAGACAATGATACTCCCCAACCCACAGCTGATGCATGGAAGGAGAAGGTAGCAAAGGCAAGAAGGATCTTGTTATAAGAAGTTTGAGATCATATTGTTTCGAACCTACATGGAAAGGAAACTCCATATGCTATGTGGAAGGCCTTAGAAAATCTATTTCAGAATAGCAGCGACCATAGGAAGTTGGAGCTGAAAGAAAATATCAGAAAGATCAAGATGGAGGAGGGCGAGACGATACCAAAATACTTGACGAAGTTCACTCAATGTCGAGATGAGCTTGGAAGTTTTGGTGTGACAGTAGTCTAGGATGATTTGTTGAGATTGCAATAAGATGATGAGCTTAGTGGAAATGAGTCGCCTTCACTAAGTGGGCCCGCAGACTATTTTTGGCGCAAAGTCTATTTTTAGACATATGGATCATGTTCTATGAGTTGCAGGATGCTATTTGTGGATGGTTAGTCAAGTCGGAAAAAATAGATGGACTTCTATTTTTAGACATATTGGGCGGAATCTATTTTTAGATTGCCAGTCTAAAAATAGATATGTCGAATATTATTAGCTCTTAATAATATTTAGACTCTAAACAGTATCTTATTCTCTTGGAGCACTTCATTTAAGTGCACAGATGTGGCATAGGATTTGACAGAAGGAATTACGCTATTCCTGAGGGTTAAGTGGAGCTATTGCATGGATGCTTCAGTTAGAACTCATGTGACAGAGTTTGGTGGAGTTGATTGAGGAAGTTAGTGGAGTTGTATTCAGTTTAACTAATCTAAACATAGTTGAGCTATTTGTATTCAGTTTAACTAATTGATATAATTAGTGAGAGTGGTGTGAATTAATTATTAATTAATTCACTAATTATAAACTCATTAATCAACTAAAGAATACATCAGTTAACTTCAGTGCATGGATAGTTTCAATGGAGACCAGTGCAGAGATAGGTGAAAGAGAAGGTTAACTATCAGTTGTGACTATACAGTTGCTATTTGCAACACACAGATAGGTGGAGTAGCCCATGAGGATTGCACAGTTCAATCCAGGTGGTTTATCTATTTATTGAAGCCATCCCATAGCATTGAAAATGCAATAGAGGTTGGCTATCAAGTGGCAAAATATTGGAGCATGTGTTTTTCTAGATCTAGCTTGATAGTGTGTAGCAATTGAGGGTGTGCATGATAGCTTGTGAGGAGCTTTTGTACTATGATTGTTACATGATCTCCATGACATATAATATATAGATAGTTGGGGTTTTCAGCTTTAATCTTTCCCATTAAATATTGTGTTCATATGTGTGATTGTTTGTGGTTTTAATGTATGCATGAAATTGATTTTATTTCCGCATGTGATGATCAATGGTAGAAGAGATTTTGTATTATGCATGAAGCTAAAATAGTGTGTGATCGGAATAATCTCGGTGAATAATATCTTAGTTATTCAAATTTATACATGGTATCGGAGCGTTATTGATCATTGGAGCAATTGCAAAACATTGAAGTGGTTGAGTTTTGTGCTGGTGGAATTCGAATTTGCAGCAGTGTTTTTCTTGGTGTCAAAGTTGAGATTTCTTTCAACGAATTGTGATTGGAGTATGCCCTTGAGGACAGCTCGAATTATATTGCATGGAAGGACAGGATGGAGGCGGTGTTAGATGACAATGGGTTGAAGGAGTTCATAGATGCTGAAGTCCCAAAGCATACTTCTAGCGATGCTATCGTAATTGAGGCTTGGAAAAAGAAGACAGCAAAGTGTCGAAGGATTCTGTTGGAGGGTGTGAAGGATCACATAGTGTCCAACCTTCATGGTAAGGCTTCTCCATTCTTGATGTGGAAAGCCTTGACAGATTTATTCCAAAGCAAGAGTGACCAGAGGAAGTTGGCGCTTAAAGACAAGCTCAGAAACATAAAGATGGAGAAAGGCGACGGTATTCCAAAGTACCTCACAAAGTTTTTCCAATGCAAGGATGAACTGGGAAGTGTGGGGGTTACTATTGATGATGAAGACTTGGTGAGCTTGGCTCTCCTTGGGCTTCCGAAGAGTTGACATAGCTACGAAGACTCTATCAATGGACGGGAGAAATTGTTGAGATAGGAGCGACTTTGGTCGGATCTTGTGCAGGAGGATAGCGAAGTACAGGGGACGGATATTCATCAAAAGAACTTCTGATGAAAGTGCGCTTTGGCTATAATGACAAGAAGGGAAGAGCAGGAAATCTTCTCAATCCCGGTGCGAAGGCAGAAGCGAGCCAAGGTGAAGTGCTTTCACTGTCACCAACACGGACATTACACCACAAATTGTCCGCAGAAGAAGAAAAATAAGCATGTTGCTGGATCTGTAGCGGGAGAGGCCTTAGCCTCCAATTTTGAGCTGGATTTTTCACTAATCGCATGCTTGGTCTCAAGTGTGCTAGGATCAATTTGGTTCTTGGACAATGGTGCATCTTTTCACATGACTGGAGATCGGGATTTGTTTTCAGATCTGGATGAGAAAGATCTTGGAGTGCACCTTGAGATAGGCGATGATGGTAGATACAGTGCGACCGGTATCGGTACCATCTCCTTTGAGAGGGATTTCGATAAACCCTTCGTATTGAAGGATGTGATGCATGTTCCATGATTGAAGAGATGAAGAATAATCACTTATCTCGTGCGATGTTAGAAGACAAGGGATATGATGTTATCTGTAAGGAAGGCTTTCCCTGCCTTGATGCAACTAGTGAGACCGGAGGATAGGGGTTCGAGTTAAGAACCTTTATCAGTATAGGTAGATAGAGCATGTGCGGCAATGGTAGGCAAGGCGAAGGAGTGGTGGCGGAATGATGGCGACTTGCTAGCCCACCAGATTGGGCCACCTTCTGCATGGAGCTTTGTTGCTGAAAATCTTGCTTGATTTCTCTTGGGCTTCCTAAGGGTACTCTTGCAGTGGTGGTGCAAGAGTGTACATGGGGAGAATTGTGAAAGCCACCTTTCACGAGAAGGATAGTCGTGCCACGACGATCCTTGAGAGAATTCACACAAACGTGTGTGGACCTTTCTCAGTAGCTTCGACAGCAAAGCACGGGTATTATGTGATCTTTGTTGATGATTTTTCTCGTAAGTGCTGGATCTTCTTCATGCAAAAGAAGAGCGAGACATACTCAAAGTTCTGTGAGTTCAAGGCACTGGTTGAGAAAGAATCGGGGAAGCAGGTGAAGGCTCTAAGGAGCGACAATGGTGGTGAATTAATCTCTGGCGAATTCAAGGACTTTTGCAGCACAGAAGGAATTCGAAGAGAGCTCATAGCACCTCATAACCCACAGCAGAACGGGGTTGCTGAGCGGAAGAACAGAACGATCGTGGGTGCTGCACGGGCGATGTTGCATGATCGGGGCCTACCCATTCACTTGTGGGCGGAGGCATGCAATAATGCAGTATATGTGTAGAACCGTTTTCCTCACAAGATACTTGGCATGAGTACACCCGAGGAGGCGTTTTCTGGTAAGAGGCCTGATATTTACCATTTGAGGATTTTTGGTTCACATGTTTACATTCATGTGACGAAGGATGCTAGGAAGAATTTGGAGCCGACCGCGGAGGTTGGGATATTTTTGGGGTACACTGATACGCCCCACAACTATCGTGTGTATTTTCCAGACAGTCGCAAGACTGTTGTGCGACAGGATATCAGAATTTCGGGAGGAAAGCCATGAAGTGTTCGCTTGAGAGGAGCCACACTTGCATGCATATGAGGAACATTAATTCCTAGGATGAGTCTCGGGATGTGGATCGGCCACAGATGAGATTCATGGAGTGGAAGAGACCACTCATGCAGCACCAACCATCAGAGGGTGGATTTTAATTACGAAGTTGACGACTAGCTCCCATCATCTAGAAGATTGTAGGACCACCTATAGCACAGCGCAGACAGAGACAGTCACTGGATCAGTACACTGGATACATGTCTCTTGTGAGCAAATGTGTTGTGACAGAGCCATCCTCTTTCGAGGAAGCTGTGGAGGACCCCGCATGGGTAGATTCCATGGTGGAAGAGTATGATTCGATTGTCAGAAACAGTGCATGGGAGATTGTCCCGAGACCGGAAGGAAAATCAGTGGTGGGTTCGAGATGGATCTACAAAGTGAAGCAGGTAGCTGACGGGAGTGTGGAGAATTATAAGGCAAGATTTGTTGCCCGGGGCTTTTCACAGATAGAGGGGATCGATTATGAGGATACCTTTTCACCTGTCACGAGGTATTCTTCCATACGGACGATTCTTGCTTTCTCAACACATATGGGGTGGCACATTCATCAGATGGATCTAAAGACTGCATTCCTCAACGGATTCATTGAGGAGGAGGTGTACATAGAGCAGCCCGAAGGTTTCGAGATCTTCAGTAGCGAGTCGCATGTGTGCAGGCTCAAGAGAGCACTGTATGGTTTTGAACGAAGCACCTCGTGCTTGGTACACACGGATAGACGGTTATTTCACTGGACTTGGATTCTCCAAGAGTGAGGCGGATCTAACTTTATGCAGTTGTGGTGGAGGGTTAAGGATTCTTTGATCATTGTACTTTATGTATATGATTTGATTTCGACAGGTGATGAGTTGTTGATACTCTCATGGAAGGATGATCTTGCAAAATATTTTGAGATGAAGGACTTGGGCCTCCTCCATTATTTCCTGGGATTGGAAATTTGGTAGCGCAGTGATGGAATGTTTGTTTCTCAAGGAAAGTATGCCCGGGAGATACTAGAGAAGTTCAACATGCATGGTTGCAAGCTTGTTGATACTCCTCTTGCTGGTGGATGGAGGAAGGAGGATGCTACTTCGGCGGAGGTAGTGGATGCCACTGTTTATCTACAGTTGGTGGGGTCGCTTATGTATCTGGTCAATACACGACCCAACATATGCTATGCAGATTCGCCAACTTTCTATGGCTATGGTTAAGCCAGCAAGCTCTTCTAGAAGCGAGAAGAAAGCATGTATTGATATATCTCAGAGGCTCATCGGGATATGGATTATGGTACAGACATTTGGATGAGGTGAGGTTGCATGGCTTCACGGATGCAGATTGGGCAGTGAGCCCAACGGACAGAAAGAGCACATCTGGAGGGATTTTCAGTATCGGGTCGACAAAATTTTCTTGGTACAGTAGGAAGCAGAGATCCGTGGCACTCATTTCAGCAAAGGCCGAGTATATGGCAGCGAGTTTGGCTGCATGCGAGGCTATATGGATGAGGAAGATCCTGGTCGGGTTGTTCGATTCACACTTAGATCCTACTGTGATATATTGTGATAATCAGAGTTGCATCAAACTCTCGGTTAATCTAGTATTTCATGGTAGATCTAAACACATTGACATGCGGTATCATCATATCAGAGATTGTGTGCAGCGGAAGGTCATGTTACTTTCATACATTCCTACGGAGGATCAGGATGCTGATATCTTGACGAAGGCGCTCACCAGGAGCAAATTCGAATACCACAGGGGCAGGATAGGGGTTGCAGATAATCCATATCTTGTTGAGAGTGAGTGTTGAGATTGCAACGAGATGATGAGCTTAGTGGAATGAAGTCGCCTTCCACTAAGTGGGCCCTAGAAGCTATTTTTGGCGCAAAGTCTGTTTTTAGACTATGTCTATTTTTAGACATGTGGATCATGATTCTATGAGTTGCAGGATGCTATTTGTGGAGGGTTGGTCAAGTTGGAAAAATAGATGGACTTCTATTTTTAGACATATTTGGCGGAATCTATTTTTAGATTGCCAGTCTAAAAATAGGGATGTCAAATATTATTAGCTCTTAATAATATTTAGACTCTATACATTATCTTATTCTCTTGGAGCACTTCAGTTTGATTCCTAGAAGTGGCACATGCAGCTGACAGAAGGAATTACGCAATTCCTAGGGTTTAGTGCAGTTATTGCATGGAGGACTTCAACTAGAACTCATGTGACGGAGTTTGGTGGAGTTGATTGAGGAGTTAATGGAGTTGTGTTCAGTTTAACTAATCTAAACATAGTTGAGCTATTTGTATTCAGTTAAACTAATTGATACAATTAGTGAAAGTGGTGTGAATTAATTATTAATTAATTCACTAATTATAAACTCATTAATCAACTAAAGGATGCATCAGTTAACTTCAGTGCATGGACAGTTTCAGTGGAGACCGGTGTAGAGATAGGTGAAAGAGCAGGTTAACTATAAGTTGTGAATATACTGTTGCTATTTGCAACACACAGATAGGTGGAGAAGCCCATGAGGATTGCACAGTTCAAGCCAGGTGGTTTATCTATTTAATGAAGCCATCCCATAGCATTGAAAATGCAATAGAGGCTAGCTATCAAGTGGAAAAATATTGGAGCATGTGTTTTGCTAGATCTAGCTTGATAGTGTGTAGCAATTGAGGGTGTGCATGAGAGCTTGTGAGGAGCTTTTTTACTACGATTGTTACATGATCTCCATGAAATATAATATATAGATAGTTGGGGTTTTCAGCTTTAAGCTTTCCCATTAAATATTGTGTTCATATGTGTGATTTTTTGTGGTTTTAATGTATGCATGCAATTGATTTTATTTACGCATGTGATGATCAATGGTAGAAGAGATTTTGTATTATGCATGAAGCTAAAATAGTGTGTGATCAGGAGAATCTCGGTGAATAATATCTCAGTTATTCAAATTTCTACATGATTTTCTGAGAATAGCACTTCTAGGCCTTCCCAAGAGCTGGCATAGCAACTAGGACTCGGTGAATGGGAGGGAGAAGCTACCAGATTGGGAGCAACTCTGGTCTAACTTGGTACAAGAAGAGATAAGGTGGAGCACCAGAGATGGAACCTCTGACACAAACAAAGAAGAATATTTTGTATTATTCAGAAAAGGAAAGAAAGCCAAGGGAAAGATTTCCCCGAGAAAATATGGAAATGAGACTTTTCTAAGATAAATTGTTTTCAACTGTCACAAGTACAGGAACTATGCCACGAAATGTCCATAGAAGGCAAGCAAGAAGGAGCATGCAGTTGCAACAGCTGATGAAGCTCTAGCTTCACAGTTCGAGCTTGATTTTACTCTCATTGCATGCATGGCCGACGATGTAATGGGATGCATGTGGTATATCAACAGTAGTGCCTCGTTCCATATGATGGGGAATAGATATCTCTTAAGTGACTTGGAGGAGAAGGACCTCCAACGGAACATAGAGTTTGGAGATGATAGGAGGTATAGTGCAAATAACATAGGTACAATTATATTTGAGTGGGAGACTGGCTCCCCTCTCAGACTCAAAGATGTTTTGTTTGTTCAAGGACTAAAGAAGAATCTTATTTTCTTAGGGGTATTGGAAGATCGTGGCTATGATGTGATATTTAGAAAAGGAAAGGTTTTCCTTAAACACATTGCCACGGGACACGTGAAACAGATCAGGGTTCAAGTCAAGAACCTATATGCACTTGAGGTACCAGATGCATGCAAAGCTTTGAGGAGAAAAGTAGAGGTTAGAGGCTTGGTGGTTGAGAGGGAGCAAAAATTACCTCTCGACATGCAGCCTTAGAAGTAGTCTCATAAAGTTGTGGAGCAACCACAATTAGAAAAGCAAAGAGGATACCAATTGGAAGCGTCCACTCAAGCAGAGACCTCCATGAGGGGGAAATTTCAAGCTAGATGGGTAGAGGGAGCACATGTATCCATACCTCCAGGTGAAAGGTGGGGTAATGTGTAGACATAATCATGAGATAAGAAATTTGGGTAGGGTCCATTGAGATGGTGTGTCTCATGGATCATACCTGGCAACGGGGGCCTAAAATATGTAGTAGCAGGATGGATCAATAGGATTGATGCAGTCATGTATCAGAGTGACAAATGTTAGATATTGGAGCGTATATCATAGTTGGAAACGGTGCAGATGGCACATATGCGAACGGCGGCAATGCGGGTTTTCGATGAACAGTACGGTAACTAGCAGCAGTCAGAGACTCTGAAGATAGATGCATCATACTCATTCAGGCTGGATGTTTTTTTTTTAGTTTCAGAAGTTGCAGTAGAAAACAACACTAGAGAAGTGTTGCATGCAGAACATTCCAAAGGTACCGCATCGGGATAGATTGAATTCCTTTCTTGTTGAGAGGGAGTGTTGAATATGGCAACAATAAATATTGAAAATGGCACCCAAGGGGGCTTCTGATTTGATTTTTCCTTAAATAAATTTGAAGATAAATTGCAATTTCATCTCATGATAACTTGTATTAGTTAACTGAGTCAGTAATACTTAGTTAGCTTAGTAAATTCGAGTTAAGGGTCATATAGGAGGCATGTAGAGTTCTCCCATGATTTTAGTGGGTCTAGATATAGTTATTTGTGAGTTGTAAATAATTAACTCAATTATTTGAGTTACAATCATTTTAAATAGTTCTAACTGAGATATGAGCTAGTGATAGGTCCAATGAATTAAATCTGATTTAATTCACATGCAACGATTAATTAGTTAACTGATAATTCACTATAAATAGTTGTTGCATGTTAATTCTAAGGCCCGATTGAGATTGGGGTTAAAGGGAAGATAACTATCAATTGTATAATTATAAAATTATATACGTCATGCATGAGGTCATCAGGATGCCTTGGATGTATTTCACAATCTATTGATGCAAATTTCCTAATTAGTAGGGGCTCAATTACCCAAGAATGCATAAGCAAGGATGGTTAGGTAGAGGCAAGCAAGTGATTAAATATTGCACCAAACTTGCTTAGATCAATGTCAGATTCGAGTAGGATTAGAGTGAGACAGTCAACGGAGTGCAGAGCTTTCTCAATGAGGGAAATAGCATTGTATTGTTTCATGGTCTTGACTTTATGCAATATATAGATAGCTAGGTTTTGAGTAGTTTCTTTCCCCATATACATCTTGTGCTGTGTGATTGATTGATTCTTTATCTTACTTGTTATGTGATTCTGCGATCGTATTTGGTTTCTGCAAATTTGTAGAAGGATTCAATATTTTGTTTAGTATGTTACAAGATCATATTGAATCCCTTTGGATAATTTAAATAGTTCCCTAGTGTTGATTTAAACCCTTGATGATGTAGATCTTGGAGTGATGAATAATCATGATTCTAAGACTCAATATTTATGTTCTCCACATTTTCATGATTTACTTGTGTCTTAGTATCTCCATTAGAGAATATCTCATCTAGGGCATATGAGATGGAATTTCATAGTTGTTCCATCTCTTTATCCTATTTTGATTCATGGAATTTTGTAAGTGTTCTATATTTTGACCAACACTTTTTTATTTTATATTCCACCAAATTTTCTATTTTATTTTCCTTTTGATCCATCAAAATTTCCATTTTATCTACCACCCCTCTTCTAAGTATTTCTTGAGAATTAGATAAATCCATTAGTTTCACCATACTATCACTTATTTCATCAACTTGGTTCTTCAATTGGGATAACATGTTTTCTAAGTCTTCACTTTCATCAAATGTCATGTGTGAATTATCTAGACGTTTAATAGGAGTAGAAATCCTTGAAAAAACATTTTCCATGTAAAACAATAATATTGCTCTAATTTTTTATCTTTGTCACAAATTTTGAATAACCAAAAACAAATCTTACAATTAAATGTTATGCCAACTATAAGTTTCATACCTTTAAAACCCTATTTTGGAGACCATATTGATAGTCAAATTTGTCCTAATGTATCTCTAAAATTTTGGCCCTTCTAAGTCTAAAATTTGATCTTGTAGTGCTCTCATTTTTCTTCTCTATAGTTCCACAAATTTAACTAAAATTTGATGCATTAGTAAAAGTTTTGATAACTTTCCTGGAACTTCTTGATTCTTGGCCCTCTCTAAAGAGTGCACTTGTATGGAATGACACAATCCACATTATTTAATATATGATTATGAAAGTTTTACTTGAAATAATATGGTTTGTACTCTTTCTAAAGGAACTAGTGGCACTCAATTTTGAATTTCCTAACTTAATATATTATAGTTGTACTAAGAACACTTGTTTGCGAGTAGTGTTAAAACTAGTCAAAAACCATAATTATGATAGCCTGTATTTTTGAAATTATAGTGACTCAGAACCTAAAATTTCTACCACATGTACTCAAATATATCTCCTCATATGCCTAAAAATGCCATGGTATGAAACTTCACTAAAAAATTATAGAAAAGATGTCAAGATGACTCATTTGAGATCAATTTCAGGATTAGTTAAAAACACCAACTTCCATGGGCTATATCTTAAAAATTATAGTGATCAAAAACCTATTTTTTTATCAAAGTTACTTTTCTTTGTCTTCATAATCTCTTGAAAATTTCATAGTTTTAAACTTAGCCAAAAAATGTTATAATGAAAATTCCAAGATGACTTATTTGAAGGAACAAAACCCTATGATTGTATGCTTTGATGCCAAATGTTAGGAAATAAATAACTAAGTATCCTAAACATATAAAGAGAAGTAACTCCATGCCTTGAGAAGTAGATATAATAATGTAAGATAAGCCTTTTTGATGTGGAAACATCCTTCTACAATAAAACAAATGTAAAATATGAAATGATTATAAAACTAGGTCCCCTTGGTCTACATATACGATACAAAAGGTACCATTACAATTAAGGGTCTATCCATCAATACAAATATAATAATAATAATAATTCTATAACTCAATGTATATGGTTTTACATGGGAATTCATGCTAGACATTGGGCTTTATTTAGGGCTTCACAAAGGTGTACCTTGATGAAATGGCCTAGGTAATCCTTGTCATATTTGGTTGATGAAGCATAGTGGCTCTCCACATTCTCCTCAAACATCTAATAATTGACCTTGATAGCTAGAAAGAATGTATAGCTTTTAGTTGCATGTTTCTCTTCTCAACTTGTATGAATTTCAATATTGTTAAGTGGGCATTCATTTCTTGTAACAACTCTACTTACCCAAAAAAAAAAAAATCTATTTATACAATTTATGCTACTTTGTCGTCATTGACTTGATTTAATTTCATCATATTACTATCTTTAAACATATGTGTACTTTCTGTCGTTAACAATTACTATAATTACATAATTGTTTGAGAACAGAATAAAACTTTGTTGCCAATGATAATTCAACCAACACCTCTTTTAGTCTTTATTGTCCTTTGTGACATTTCTTCAATGTACACAATTTCTATTATAATAGTAGATTATTTTATTATTCATATACATATTAATAATATTATGCCTTTCCTAGCATTTTTATCGACATAATAACTTTAATAATTCTCATACTAAAGTTATGTATTAGAATATATAATTATATTCTAACATTATACTCGTTATCAAAGGTTTCCCTTCTAAATATTTTCCATACTCTTACTCATACATTCCACTTATACAAACTCCTTTAACCTTTTGAATCTAACTTTGAAGATTAATATAACAAGGGTTTATATCTATGTGTGAACCTAACACTTATCCCACGAATAGTTAATTTACCGTTAACTATTTCAATGGTGTATGGGCATCGTTGATAATTTATATCCAACGAATTCCAATTACTACCATTACCTAATCATTAGAATTCCATTCCAATTAAATCTTTGGATTTATGGACATGAGCACTATCATGAGTTTTGAATATTATATATTAATGTTACATATATAGTCATCCTTGCATTTAGTACCATATAAAATATCAAATACAGTCAAGTCCTCTTTATCATATTACGTTGGGTTATTACGTTAGAGTTTCAATGCCTAAATTTATTTAAATGATATACGATATACTCGGCTAAGGTTAAAATATCTTGTTTTGATATTTGAAAATAAGCATTGGGATTATATCGTATCCCTATCATAAATTTATGGAAACTCTTTAATGTAATTCCTTTGTTCGAGGCCATCACATTTTAATGGATTCGTACTTTGTCCACTAACTTGTCACATGGCCTGGTTGATATTTTCGATTTCTTGCACCTGAGATTGATGCCACGTTAACGGTGGGGATGAGTTTGTATCTTGTCCCTCCATTTTCTTCGTTAGGCTTTTGATGGCTTGTCATTTTAACGCTTTCACTTTTTGTTTGGCAATGCGTGGGCTTCGGCTCTGGTTCCCCACCCAAGCTAGTATGCATTATTGTAACCTATTCGTTTGCTTATGGATACATGCTCATCCTTAGGTAAATAAATTTTCATGGTTTGATTTATTCCTGCCACTGGCTAAATTTTGTTTTATTATTTTTCAGATTAACTCCTTAACTCATTACGTTTTGTTTCAGTGAATGCAGGGCCTTTTTACAAAATGGAATTAGACCTTTTTCGCATCCTCTATTCCTTACAATCCCGAGGTAACATCATTTTTGTATTCTCCAGGTAAGAATTCCATTAAATTGTCGATTTACTAAGACAAAGTCTGTCTCTAGTAATTATATCAATGGTCGTGGCTAAATTTTTTGAGCGTTGACGCAACAAAACTGAAAGTCGGCCCACGGAAGGCGGTCAACTCTACATGGCGTGTGGTTCTGTCGGCATTTCCCTTTTAACTCCTTTGTTTATTTCCCCACGTGGTCTTCTTTCCTTTCCTTGGGTTTATTTGTCAATTTCGAGAGAAATTGATAAATAAACATATATTCACGACTTTTTCACTTATATATTCGACTTATATAATTGTCTCCAAGCCTTGGCTAAGTTTATAACCCTTGAGATTTTATATTAATACACACGCCTTTTTGAATAAATAACTTTTAAATAAACCTTGGCTCTGGGCCCCGCGTCTACGTTCAATCGCCCAATCAACGCACTCACCATACCTTGTTAAACCCCACGCATCTCTGTCAGACGACCACCGTCCGATGACTCTGCGCCAGATCGACGATATCGCTCCACCTCCTGGTATGATCGTTAACATGTGATGAGAATACGGAAAGGCGGTTTTGTGCTCCCGTCCGGTGCCACGTGTCGAAGGCTCTATGGAATCGCTTCAATTCAGGAAATACCGCCTTCTCCGCAAAAGCGGTGCAATATGGGCAATCCGCCTTTGGGAATCCACTCGTGGTTTTGCTACAGTGATCAACCAAGGTTGAGTCGGGGTTGGGATGCTCTTCATATGCCTTAACTCCGGTCTGTGGCTTGGGTTCGTTCAATTGAATTCGTTACGATTATACAGTGGGAAATTCCATAATAAAGATACAGACAAAGGACTACGGTGGAATTTAACTCGCAAGGTGTATCCAACAAATTCATGGGAAAAATAGATAGATAATGCGGAATTATACAATCACCATTCTCAACAATTTCACACTGAACCAGTGTACAATCGTTTCTCAATCAAACAATTTCTTCATTAATAAGAATTCGAGACAATTCGATGGCCTATGAGCATTGAAATCATTTAACTGGAAACAATTGTTAACACACAGAGTTTAATTGCAGAAAATCTCTCCTCTTCTCTTCTTCTTGCTCTCCCCTAATACATTCGAGGGATTACATTTATATACATAAACATATGACTCTTTAGTTCCTCTGAGAGGATCGGTTTAGGAAACTAAAAGCCTAATTACAATTATTCAAATAACTGAAGTGACAGCTGGATCGAACCTAACTGTTCGACTTCCACAACTCTAACTAAGCTAAATAATACAGTCAGCTGAGGTATTGACACCTAGCTGTTACAATTCAAGTGATTTCGAACCCTCCCAGCCACAACATGTGGACAAAACCTCCTACATTGCTGGCTAGTGTCTCATGCCATTGCATTAGACTCCCGAGGGAAATTTTCTTCATGGGCTCCTGTCCATGAGCTCTTCCACTGATCTGCCTATCTTCTGCAACATTTCTTCAGTCATCCAAGTGGCATCTTCCTCTAGCTTATCCTTCCATTTGATCAAGTACTAAAAGTACTCTCATCCTCTGGTCTTTCTGAATGGTCTTTTATCCAATATCTTCTCTGGTTGCAATGGTTGTGCTGGAGGTAGTTGTTCCTTCCACTCAATTTGTTCCTTGTCTACTGCTCTTTCTTCTGCACCATCATCTTCATACTTGTACAAATCTGCAATATTAAAAATGGGAGATATTCCAACATCAGGAGGTGATTCAATCTCATAAGCATTTGCAGAAAACTTTCTAAGTATCTTGCATGGCCCAATATTTTTGAACTTCAACTTGTTGTACTGCTTCCTTGGGAACCTCTCCTTTCTCAAGTGTGCCAGAACCTGATCTCCTACTTCAAGATGAACTTCCTTTCTGCTCAATTTTTCTCTGCTTTTGTATTTGATGTTGCTGCTTTGTAGTTGTTGTTTCACTTGTTCATGTATGGCCTGGATCTCTGAAGCAAATTCCTCACCATCTGCACTCCTTAGCTCTGCCTTCCCCAAATTTATCAACTCTGATATTCCTCTGGGGTGCATTCCATAAACAATATGAAATGGACTCTACCCTGTGCCCCTGTTTGGTGAGTCATTATATGCATATTCTTCCTGGGGAAAAATATGATCCCACTGCTTGGTATGTTCTCCTGCAAGACTTCTCAATAAATTTCCCAGACTCCTATTCACTACCTCAATTTGTCCATCAGTCTGAGGATGATAAGCTGAGCTGAAACTCAATTTGGTACCAAGTTTCTTCCACAATGTCCTCCAAAAGTGACCCACAAATCTGATATCTCTGTCCGAAACAATACTCTTGGGCAACCCATGTAATCTAACAACTTCCTTGAAGAACAAGTTAGCAACATGGGTGGCATCACTAGTTTTATAGCATGGAATAAAATGTGCCATTTTGGGCTTGTTAGCTACAAAAAAGGCGCATCAATCCCCTCTCTCGAGTCTTGAGAAATCCTAGAAAAAAATCCATACTCACCATGTCCAAAGGCCTATACGGAATAGGAAAGGGAGTGTACAATCCTGCATTACGGCTCCTTCCTTTAGCATATTGGCCAGTTTTTGCAATTCTTGAGAAACTTGTCCATACGCTCTCATCTTGGGCCGGAAATAAGAAAGTATTGACTGCTCATAAGTCTTATCGGTACCAAAGTGTCCATCAAGTCCACCACTATGCTTCTCTTTGATCAAATTTTCTCTCATGAAACATTTTGGTACACACGATTAGCTTCTTCTGAATAACAAGTCCTCCTCCAGAAATAATCCAGCCACTGGCTCCTATCTGTTAAAACAGGGTTAATACATGCCTCAAATTCTTCCCTAAAATTAGGATCTATTTTATACAATTCCTTGAGAAAATCAAATCCTGCAACTTCAAAATTAGTTTCTTGAACAAACATGTGCCTCCTACTCAAAGCATCAGCTACTTTATTGGCTTGGCCACTTATATGTTTCAAAACAAAATTAAAACTTTGGAGATACTCAACCCATTTAGCATGCTTATGTTTCAACTTGGGCTGTTGTACGATATACTGCAAAGCATGATTGTCGGAATATAATACAAACTCCCTGGACATCAAGTAATGTCTCCATTTCTTCAGTGCCTGAACAATTGCATAGAACTCCTTCTCATAAGAGGAATACTTTCTTCTGGTGTCATTTAGTTTTTCACTAAAATATGCCACAGGCCTATCATCTTGACTTAACACAGCTCCAATGGCCTCTCCACTGGCATCACATTTTACTTGAAATGGTTTAGTAAAATCAGGCAGAATCAAAACAGGCTTCTTTGTTATCCTTTGCTTCAAAACTTTAAAGTTCCTTTCTGCCTCAACAGTCCACTTAAATGGCTATTTGCTCTTCTTTATGGTCTCAATTATGGGTGCATTGATCTTACTGAAGTTTCTTATAAACTTTCTGTAAAAGATAGCAAGTCCATGGAAACTTCTTACCTCAAAAACATTCATGGGTGAAGGCCACTCTATAATTGCCTTGACTTTCTCCGGGTCCATCTTCAATCCTTCTGCAGAAACAACAAACCCCAAATACACTAACTCTTCCTTCATGAATGAACATTTCTTCAAATTTATCAGCAGTTTCTCTTGGTGCAGCTTCTTCAAGACATGATTAAGATGTCCTAAATGTTCTTCTTTAGTTCTGCTGAAAACTAATATATCATCCAGATACACTATCACAAACTTACCAATAAATTCTCTTAATAATTCATTCATAAGTCTCATAAAAGTGTTAGGTGCATTTGAAAACCCAAAAGGCATTACCATCCATTCATATAATCCTTAATTTGTTTTAAAGGAAATTTTCCACTCATCACCCTCTCTTATTCTAATCTGATGGTATCCACTTTTTAAATCTATCTCTGAAAAATATTTAGCACCACTCAAACAGTCCATTAAGTCCTCAACTCTGGGCAAAGGGAATCTATACCTGATTGTGATCTTATTAATTTCTCTGGAATTAGTACACATCCTCCAGCCTCCATCTTTCTTTGGGCTCAATACTGCTGGTACGACTTATGGACTCAAACTTTCTCTAATTAGTCCCTTGTCCACCAATTCCTGTACTTGTCTCCTGATTTCCTCATTTTCTTTGGGATTCATTCTGCAGGGTACGCCTACTTGCTTGAATTTGAACCGAAATAAATCTATCTGATGCCTGATCTTTCTCACAGGTGGCAGCTCATCAGGTAAATCATCCACAACAATGTCACAATACTCATCCAACATTTCTTGGATTTCTATTGGCAAGTCAGAAATCTTTGTAGAATTAAGAACTACCTTAGGTTTGCAAACTAAAGCAAAACTTACCTCTTCTTCTTCTATCTGCTGCAGATATTCCTTCCCGCTCAGCAACAAGGTCTTTGGATCAATCACTCTGCTAGATGGCTCTCCTTCTTCCATGGGTATCAATGTATGATGTACCCCATCCTTGAAGAAATTGTAAGTGTTCTTCTTGCTGTTAGACTCCGTCCTGTCAGTCTGCTGCAATCAAATTCACCAAGGTTCATTTCTCCTAATTTGCAGTCATTAAAAAGTAAGGTCAGTCTTCAGAAATATTTCAGTAACATGTGCAGGCCAGAGGAAGGTTCAGAAAGTCTTCATTTCAGGAATGTCATTGTAAATAATGCAGGATTGATTCTTCTTCAAAACCCTGTTTTGAAGAAGAAATCATTAAATGTGGTTTTTTAGAATATGTATCAAATTCTCCAGCTCTTCAAAAGGCAGCAGCTTCCTCAGTTCCTATCTCTGCAAAAGCACAAACAAAAGAAAACAAAACATCATCAGCGATCATGTCCATTTGTTTGATCTGGTCTAGAAGCTGTCTTATTACAGTTGTCATTTGGTTATACAGCTCTCCATACATTTGGTTATTCAGATCTGGTTATTTAGTCAAGGAATCGCTGGAATGAAAGGCATATTTTGATCACTTGACAAACATATACCTACGGCCTTGTTGCTTAACCTCTGCTGCAGACTTCTTGGCACATGGATTTACATTATTCAGGGAATTCTTTAGAGCAAGATTTGAAATCATTCTTTAAAGATATGTTGTTATCTGGTGTGGCTGAAAGTTTTCTTTCATCCATGAGGCTAGGCCTACAGATAAAAATTTAGTTTTTTTCATGCAGACATTGTATGACCGTGTCATAAGTCACATCGTTGGTGGAGATTTATTTTTGCAGGGACTTGCAGGATTATATGCATTACATTGTCTTTATGAAACACAATTGTTTGGTAAAGCTTAATGTTCCTGTGAAAGGGAGAACGAAATTGCAGGATCGGAACATCGACCCTGGGCAGAATTCCATTAAGAGTACTGGGTCGAAATTTCCATCCTCATGTGAAATTGAATCACTGCTGGTGTTTACTTCTGCCTTCTCATCTGTTGCACCTGAGGAATATGTAAAGAGAAACTATGCTAACAATATTTCAGAATACAACACCAGTTTCTGCAAAGCATATTCTCTGCAATTCGAGTTTGGACAGAGAGTTCATAACAAAGGCAATCACTCTACTTGTAGAAATCATGGACCTCATGGACATTGCAGATCCGGATGCTGTTCGTGGAGTTCGTGGTTCACAAATTCTCAAGGCAGAAAACGGATTAGTGAAGTTGAGGGCCGAATTCAAGGTTTGAAACATCGTTGACAGGGTTTTGGAGCTCGAGCGACCCACTTGGGCGCGAGCGACCCACCTGGGCAGAGCGACCCACTTGGGTGATTTTCGCAGTGTGAAATTACAACGTGAGCGACCCACTCGCCAACAGAAGTCCGGAAAATGGTTTTATGCGCCCAGTCTTCATCCAAAACGACTTCAACGACATCCAAAATGACTTCAACGAAATTGCAAACAGGTTTCTAATGGTTACTCAGTGATCTTTGAACAGGGGATGGAGAAATTATAATTGCAAGAATTCGAGCCAAAGCCTATTAAAAAATCTCGTGCGCTTAATGTTGTGTTTAACGACCTGCAAAACAGTTGAAAATTTTATGTTGGCCAAGACTTATCTTAGCTGAAGATACGATTCACGGATTGATTGACCTTGAAAGGAAGCATGAGAGTATTTTTCGAGGGATAAATAGATCAAACCAGTAATCTCGCAAGCTTGAACAGTGTAACATCTTAGGTGTTGCAAGAGATCTCAAGGAGCTTTCCCTTCTCCTACCTGATTACGGAGTTTGATTGAAACCATTTATGAATGCATGGCGATATGTGAACTTTGCTAGAAGGAGATAACATGTCGACGTTGGTCTCGCAAAGGAAATACTTGTACTTGCAGCACGCCAAATCCTTGCAACAGCGAACAGCTAAATACCAAATATTGCTGCTGCCAAATCTGTTGCTCTAATCTTCGAAAGAGAGCATGGTGGTATCACAAGCAGGCCACAAGGCTCACCGATGAAGAAATGCACCTCAAACGACTCATTGCTTCGCAAGAAGTTAATCTCAGAACTCTCATAAACAAAAATCAGTCTCTAACGTCCGCAACGAAGAACTCCACGGAAGAAAATGAATCCCTAAAGTCCGCACTCAAGTCTCTCGAGGCTAGAATTCAGTTTTTAACAATGTGGGATTCGGACCCTGGATATGACTCCTCTGCGGACGTCGTTCTACTTACACCAGATGGGGGACGATTCATTGCCCACAGTTCAATTCTGGCAGGCCGATCTATTGTTTTCAAGGCGATGTTAAATTCAGGCATGCAAGAGTCCAGGAGCATGGTAATTAGTCTGGAAGATCTTGCATCTAAGGCAGTTAATTTTGACAAGAAGGTAAAAGGATGGTATACTGGTTCTTATCTTCACAAGTAAGGTGTCAGGCATACAAACGAGCGCTATTCAAACGGAGCCAAAACAGCAGAAGACATAGGATTCGATTCCTATTTCAAAACTTCAGTCCTGATCCTAACCGGATCTGCACTCCAGTTTGTCGACCATCAGCGGGATACTTGCAATTATAGTTGAACAGCTCATCTTTTTTATCGATCTGTAGGGAAAAGTTTTTGGTCTATTTATTGTATCCGCTGATCTTTAGGAATCGATGAGTGGCTTTTACTATTTTTCATAGTGCCAGTTGAAACAGTTCCATCTTTTCATGGATCGGTTTTCTTCTGAGGCGCTTAATGTATTAAATAATCATTTTTGTAAAGGGTGGGAAGAATTCTGAGAGCTAGTGTAGGAGAGAACAGAGCTTCATTGTACAGATTTTGACAGAGATTTTAATGAAGAGATACAGCTCTGTTTTTTTTGAGATTCTTGTGGCTTGAAATTTAACATTTGTGTCCTCTTTTGTTTCATATGTAGCCTGTTATGTGTTCATGTCATTTCATGATCGTTTCCATTTGAACAAATGAAGTGTTAAGGTAGAATTCATAATTTATATGCTCTGCCTTTAAGTTTGTTCATATTTGATGTTTTCTTCTGTTTGACAAGGATTCATCCTCTATGCCCTTGTCAACTCCTCAGCAGTCCAGCCATTCCATTTAATTTCAAATTTGATGTTAAATCTCTTGCTTATCTCGCCTCAGGAGATAATTTGTGTTTTTGATTATATTTCTCCGTTCAAGCTGTTCTTTGCCCCACACAGCCCAGAAACCCATCATTTATTTAAAAACCCCTTTCTATCAGTTTACTAGCCTAAGATCAGTTTTCCTTATCGGTCATCTCAAATCCCATTGGACATCTTTCACTGAGTTGGCCCGGAGAGAGCCCTCTCCTGTCCTCGTAGGGCTAGCTACGAGGCTGAGCTTGGTTTGATGTTGCCTCGAACCTCGCCTTTTTCAGCCTGAGGCAGATTCGAGCGCTAACATTGCCATCATGCACTACTGCTCTGTAAAACTGCCAAGGTCTACCCAACAGTATATGAAACACATCCATGGGAATTACATCACACAGGACCTTATCTTTGTAGTTTCCCATTTGCAGCTCTATCTCACACTACTCTTTTACAACCAGCTAGTGCCCTTTATGCAGCCAGGACACCCTATAGGGAGTAGGATGCTCCCTTGTCTTCAACTTCAGCTTCTCTATCACCTCAGTGGAAACCAAATTGTCTATGCTGCCACTATCAATGACTAGCTAGCAGCATTTCCCCTGGACTTTGCATATGCTCCTAAAAAAAGTCTTCCTTTGTGCAGGCTCAGTGATCTCTTTAGCTTGTTTCAACAGGACCTTATTTACCACCAAGGATTCTCCCCTCTCTGGAAGAATTTCTTCTTCAATCTCTGCCTCTTCTCTGGCCTGGGCAAAAACAGCATTCCTTGGACCAGCACCCACATTCTCTGGACATTCATAGTGCTTGTGTCCCACTTGCTGACATCTATAACACCTCAATTCTCTACCTCTGCCTCCTCTTCCTTTTCCTCTGTAGGAACCCCTTCTGCCCCTTGCATCATCCTCTGTAGATGCATTCTGAGGTGAGATACTATTAGCTCCATCCCTAGGTGTAGCAAGCTTTCCTCTACCACCTTGACTCCCCTTCCCACGGAAAGTACCTCTCTTCTTGGCAGACTGTTTCCTCAGGAGTTTCTCCTCTTCTTTCAAGGCCATCTGATAGGCCTCTTCCACTGTCTTAGGAGACAGGAGTAATTCTATCTTGGATTCCCCAAATGTAGGTTTATTAACATATCCTTCGTAGTCTTCATGGTGTGTCTTGGATTTTCCTACCCTTATGCTTACTTCCGTAGAACCTCTCGTGTGAAAAACAGTCCTGATTTGGTCAGACGTCTCAGGTTCTACATTTGCTTATACAATGTCAGCTGGTAATCACTAGGTAAGAATTTACCTTTTAATTTAGCCATCATTCTGGTCCAGCTCTTGATAGGTTGCTTGCAAACTCTCCTCCTTTCTGCCTGCACTCCATCCCACCAAAGTGCAGCATGTCCTTTCAGCTTTGTTACTACAAACTTGAACTTTTTATCCTCACTTATTTCTTCATAATCAAAGCACTTATTCATTTCATTTATCCAGTCCACCAGTTCTTCTAGATTCAATCCCCCTGCATAACTCGACACTTCAATTATGGGCTTAACTGCAGACCCCAGAACAGTTCTAAGGAGCCGCATGTCAGGAGGAATCTCAACATTTTCTTCAGCTTCTTATGGTTCAAGTTCACTGATGTCTTCAGGATCTGTGGGCTGTCTTCGCTCCATGGCATCCATTCTGGCCTCGACCCTCTGCAACATCCCCAACACCTCTGCGTTGGCAACGGGCCTCCTTCTGCCAGCACCTCTACCAACCCAGATCGCCATGTCATCTCTTCTACAAAAACAACCTTAAAACAATGGCTCTGATACCACAAATGATGCAACAAAACTGAAAGTCAACCCCACAGAGAGATGGTCAACTCCTGTAGCGTGGTTCTGTCAGCATTTCCCTTTTTGAACTCCACTGTTTATTTCCTCACGTGGTCTTCTTTCCTTTCCTTGGGTTTATTTGACAATTTCAGAGAAATTGATAAATAAACATATATTCACGACTTTTCACTTATATACTCGACTTATATAATTGTCTCCAAGCCTTGGGTCTAAGGTTATAACCCTTGAGATTTTATATTAATACACACGCCTTTTTTAATAAATAAATTTTAAATAAACCTTGGCTCTGGGCCCCACGTCTACGTTCAATCACCCAATCAACGCACTCACTGTACCTTGTTTAAACCTCGCGCATCTACATCAGACGACCACCGTCCGATGACTCTGCGCCAGATCGACGGCACTTGACGATATCGCTCCACCTCCTGGTATGACCGTTAACGTGCAATGAGAATATGGAAAGGCGGTTTTGTACTCACGTGCGGTGCCACGTGTCGAAGGCTCTATGGAATCGCTTCAATTCAGGAAATACTGCCTTCTCGGAAAAAGCGGTGCGATATGGGAAATCCGCCTTTGGGAATCCACTCGTGGTTTTGCTACAGTGATCAACCAAAGGTTGAGTTGGGGTTGGGATGCTCTTCATATGCCTTAACTCTGGTCTATGGCTTGGGTTTGTTCAATTGAATTCGTTACAATTATACCGTGAGAAATTCCATAATAAATATACAGACAGAGGACTACGGTGGATAACTCGCAGGGTTTATCCAACCAATTCACAGGAACAATAGATAGATAATGCGGAATTATACAATCACCATTCTTAACGATTTCACACTGAACTAGCGTACAATCGTTTCTCAATCAAACAATTTCTTCATTAATAAGAATTCGAGACAATTCGATGGCCAATGAGCATTGAAATCATTTAACTGGAAACAATTGTTAACACACAGAGTTTTATTGCAGAAATCTCTCCTCTTCTCTTCCTCCTCTCCTCTCCTCATATACATCCAAGGGATTACATTTATATACATGAATATTTGTCTGTTCGGTTCCTCTGCGAGGACCATTTTTTTTGGAAAATCAACAGCCTAATTAAAATAATTCAACTAACTGAAATATGACAGATAGACCAACTGAACTATTCGACTTCCACTAACTCTAACTAAGCTAAATAATACATTCAGCTGAGTTATTGACACCTAGCTATTACAATTCAAGTGATTTCGAACCCTCCTAGCCACAACATGTGGACAAAGCCTCCTACATTTCTGGCTAGTGTCTCATGCCCCTACATCAAGCGTACTACTCCTCCATTCGTTTTTATCATTTCCTTTCTTCCTGTGAGGAATCCATTCGATTTATGAATTATGTTCTAGGAGGAACTTCTCTTTGGGTTTGAGATAGTTCATTCGTTGAACGATTTTCATTTTGTTCCTATTAGTGGATTCAATATTTTATACAAAGATAGGGTTTCTTTCATTAAAATCGTTTTTTTTTTTTTTTATGGTATCGATTTGTCCAATTGTTTTTTGGTTCATCCCTTAGATAAAATTTCGTGTTTATTTTCCAAGAACAAACTATGATTTTGGTTTTGGAATTCTTTGTCTAACATTTAAAATCAGTAAGAACTTGCCTTTTACATCACATTAATAATTTGGTTCTCGGCTTTCTTGCGAAATTATATATAACACATGAGATTCCATTATGGAAGTATTGACTTCTTTGTGTATGAAATTTTCCTCATTTTGGTATTAAAATTCTGTAGATTTCGTTCATACTCATTTTTCCTCCATTATGAGTCTTTAACTATGGTTTTTAACATTTCTTTGGGTATTATAATTACCCTGTTATATAGTCTTTTTTCCTCAAGACTAAACTCATCATTTTATCCTCTATGATGATGGTAAATTTCTTAATTATAGTAACCCTAACAGTAGGCAACCTAATTTCAATTATGTATACACTTCATCAATTTTCTCTGTCAATGAAGACTTGCACTTCTTTTCCTCTGGTTTAGTTTACTTCGTTATAATACAGACTCATTTATTTTATTCATACCATAATATCCATCATGTATGGAACCAATAGTTAATTCAGGTTATGCAATAGGGTCTTTAATTTCATTACAGTTTGAATCCCAATTTCCATTTATGTATACACAGATACATGTTTGTAATGACTTTGTATTAAATTCCAGTAGTCTATTTTATTTATATAATTAATTTTATGACTTATAAATATATATCTGTTAATTATTCAGTAATTGATTTGATAAGAGACTATGATATTCTTCTCTTAATTAGTACTTCTAGTTTTATTAATTTCCTTAAATTAACAAAATGATTGATTGTTCATGAACTCTTTCTCCTCTATCAGGATCATTCTAGATTTCTAGTACATACCATTTCTGCCATAATACAAGTAAGGTTATATTGATATCTCAATATTGTCACTACAATATCTTCTTCTATTCATTTACGCACATGAACTTATTTATTTTCTTCTTTGTGTGCAACGATGATTCCACTGCTTACATTTGACTAATAAGGTAATCTTTCTAATTCAATTACCCTCGTCAATTTCTTTTATTTTATATAATTATTTAAATTATTATGTTCATATTTTCGTCTTATGTATTTGGTATATTTGTGTAGGTATTTCACTTCTCGCATTTTACCATTCAACAAATTGGGCATTCCTTCTGCCAACTTTGACACTTTATATTATTTCTTCTATTTACAGGATGGTCAATATCATGCATAGAATTCAATCCACTGAATTCAAGGATATGTATTCATGTATAATTTATGTAATTATTTATACCTAACAATGGACTTTGTTCAAAGAATTACTGACAATCTGTAATGATATATTCTATCATTGTTAATACAATTTTCTGCTCCATTCTATTTAGGATGATAAACATTCATTTTTATGAGTAGTTGGTATATGTATTGGTCTACTTATTTGTAATATTTCTCTTGTACTATCCTCTAGTAATTTAATATGTAATTGATATTTAATTTCTTATTCAAGCAATAAGAATGAATACCTATATGAAACTTTTCTGTTAATGTACAGCAAAGGCATTTAGATTTAATTTGTACAATCATGCTTTCTTCTATATTAACAATAATCTTTTGTTGTATATACATTTATGTTTCATTATTTTTTACAGAATAATTATATTAATTATGGCTCTTCCATCCTTTCCACCTTTACTGATGTATTTTCTGCATTTAATAATTAGATCCCTTCAACCTAACAATAGATTTAAACCCTCCTACTTGGGTTTAGACATTTTGTTTGTTGGTTTACTAATTTAAGTTTTCTATGTAACTATAAAGAAATAAACTATATTTACTATAGTATGTTCTGTTAAATACATCAGACTCTATAACTTATAATTAACAGAAAATTTATTATACTATTTAATAATAAAAATAAGATAATTTCCACATATATTTGTACCTAAACCATTATTACTCTAACTCTAATCATAACAATAGAATCATAAAATAGAATTAAATTAATTGTGCATAAAAATTCTGGTAAAACTATTGGCTACCCAACATTGGTTTTTCTCTCCACAGCTCTCCCCGAGTAGAGACCAATTTCTCCAAAGAATAGACAACTTCTTGTCTACCATGGAATGGCTTATTTAAGCTTGCTTTCCTTTCAGCATGTTTCCATAACTGCATCCAGTTAAATCAGGATGTTGCTTTCCTTTAGCCTAGGCTTTACTTTTGTTTTTTCCACAAAAGCTCCTTAAAACTAGATTTTTCCTCTTTCTAGTTTTATTCCACCTCTTCTCAGTAATTTTCCACTTTACTATGGTATATTTTAGATTTGTATCTCCAATATAATGTTTTTAATTTATTTTATTTTCTCCAAGGATTTTTAGATAATTTGGGAAAATCTTTGGATTTAATTCCATCTTCATGGACTTGCAATCCTGGTCTCCAATATACTCTAGCCTTTGCACAATAATTAAAATTTCACATTTATTAAATGAAAAAATATAATATGTCCACACATATAGTTTTCCTTTAGGTCTGCTTAATCTTTAGGATTTTCAATTGTCTAATAAAAGAAGTAAAAATAGGGATATTACATATTCCCCATCTAAAACAAAACATCATCCTCAGTGTTGCAAAATATCAGTTCACTTTTCAAACAGTGATGGATATTTCTCTTTCATTTCCTCTTCTCGTGCTAGTATACGAAGGTGCTCTGGAAGAAATTCTCCTTCGGTTTCCACCTGTATCGCAGTCCAATCAATTACATGAATACAATCATGTACATACTTTTTCAATAAGGAAACATGAAAATCATTGTGAACCTTAATGTGACTAGGAAGAGCAAATTTATAATCTACTGGCCCCACTCTTTCTAGAACTGCAAATGGTCCACAATAGCATGGAGATAACTTAGCACAACTACCCATACTCTTTTTAGGCTTAATCCTCAAGTAAACATGGTCTCCCACTTCGAATTCTCTATGAATTCTCTTTTTTTCTGCATAACTCTTTTGTCAGTCTTGAGTTGTTTTAATATTTTGCTGAATTTTCTTCACAGTTATTTCCATCTCCTGCAATGCATCAGGTCAAAGAATTAACTTATCTTCTGGTTGAATCCAGCTAAGTGGTGTGTGGCACTTTCTACCATACAATTCTTCAAAAGGAATCATCTTTATTGAAGCTTGATAACTATTATTATATGAAAATTATGCTAAATGAAGACAATCTTCCCATCTTGTAGGTCTATCCATAACATACATGTGTAGCATGTCTTCTAAAATATGATTGGTCCTTTCAATTTGTCCATATTTTTTAGGATGGTATGCAGTACTAAAGTTCAATTTGGTACCCATTCCTCCAAACGGATTTTTCCAAAAGGCTGAAGTAAATTTTAAATCTCTATCTGATAGAATCATTTTTTGAATGCCATGTAGCTTCACAATTTCTTTCATGAATACATTAGCTACTTGAGTTGTGCCAAAAGTAGATTGCACTGGTAAAAAGTGTAGAGTTTTAGTTAATGTGTCTACAACCACCATTATAGAGTCATGTTGATACTTAATTATAAGTAATCCAGTAATGAAATCTATGGAAACCACTTCCCACTTCAATTCTGGAATGGGTAAGGGGTTCAGTAATCTTGCCGGATGTTGATGTTCCACTTTTACTTGCTAGCATTGTAAACATATAGCTAGATAATCAGCCACATATTTCTTCATACCTGGCCAAAACATGTTATTCCTCAATGCTAAAATCAATTTTTGATAACCAGGATGTCCTGCATAATGTCTTTTATGATACTCGTCTATAATTTCTTGTTTTAATGATGTCACATTTGGAATATACAGTCTTTGTTTGTAATAAATCAGCCCTTTCTGATTTTGAGTATATCCCACTATTTCAGTTTTTTGCAATTTTTCTTGCAATTCACATAGTTTGGATCTTGCATCATCACTTCTTGTATTAATTCTTATATGTCAAATTTCACAAAACTTCCAACGTTGTTCAAAATTTAATGAGAAATCCTACTCAAATAATCTACAATCTTATTTTTCTTTCTTTTAATGTGTTTGATTTCCATATCAAACTCACTAAGAAAAGATAATCATCTAGCTTTTCGAACATTTAAATCATGTTGAGTGAAGAAGTATTTCAAACTAATGTGATATGTCATTAGTACGAACTTATTTCTTAATAGATAATGTCTCCACATCTTCAATGTGTGTATCACCACAGCTAATTCTAAGTCCTACACAATATAATTATGTTCATGTTTCTTTAATTTTCTTGGCTCATATTTCATGATTGAGTTTTCTTGTAGCAATACTCCTCCTAATTCTTCTGCACATGTATCTGTACATACTACAAATAATTTATTTGGATAAGCATTCTTCAATATGGGGGCATTTGTTAGTTTAATTTTTTATTGTTCAAAACTATTTTGACACTCTATTGTCCATTCAAACTTTACTCCCTTATTCTGTAAAGAAGCAATAGGATAGGCCAAGGCTGAAAATCCTTCCACAAACCTACGATAGTATCCAGTAATACCCATGAAGGATATTATGGATGGGACATCAGTAGCTATGGGCCAATCCATAATGGCTTGTATTTTCTCTAGATCTACTACTAATCCATCCTCTGAAATCACATGACCCAAATACTGAATTTTTCCCTTGTAAAATTCACACTTGCTGAGTTTAGCATATAACTTATGTTCTCAAAGTGTTTGTAAGACAATTCTGAGGTGTTCTTTGTGTTCTTATTCATTTTTTGAGTATACCAAAATGTCATTAATAAACACTAATACAAACTTGTCTAGATACTTGTGCAGTACACTATTCATTAAACACATGAATGTAGCAGGTACATTAGTAAGTCTAAAGGGTAGGACTACAAATTCATAGTGTCCATATCTAGTTCGGAATGTTGTTTTATTGATTTCCTCATCTTTGATTCTGAGTTGATGATATCCTGTTCTTAGATCAATCTTTGAGAATATAGTGGCTCCTCTCACTTGATACAATAATTCATCTATTCTTGACAGAGGATATGTGTTCTTTATGGTCAATTTATTCAGTTGTATGTAATCTATGCACATCCTGAATGTGTCATCTTTCTTTTTAACAAATAATATAGGTGCTCCCCAAGGAGACACACTTGGTCTGATGTATCCTCTGTCTAATAACTCCTCTAGTTGAAGTTTTAGCTCTAAAAATTCAGGGATACTCATTATATAGGGTGCTCTAGAGATAGGTGTAGCTCTTAGTACCAATTAAATTTAGAAATAAAATTCTCTTTTAGGGGGTAGATGGGGGATTTCCTCTGGAAATACATCTTTGAACTCTCTGAATCTGGAAATTTTTCTACAGCTTTTTTATCAGTTTGTTGTCCCAATTCTTCCACTTGTACAACATACAATTGGTAGCCTTTTTTTGTTGTCCTTTTTAACTGTAGTGCGGAAATTTTCCTGACTGATATGGGTCTTGGTTTGCCTTTCAATATCAGAGGTCTTTTATCACCATCTATACAGTGATAAGTTTTATCTAAGTAATTAACTATTGCTTTTTGCTTCTCTAACCAGTCCATTCCCACTAACACATCTATGATCGTAGAGGAAAAAATTTTAAATTCATTTCAGTTTCATACCCATTTAAATTTACAGCGGTTTTTGGAAGTTTTTGGGTAGCTTTTATTTTTGTTCCAGTAGCTAACTGAACTAACCATGCTTGCTGAAATTTTTCTGATTTTAACTTTCACTTTTCCACCATCTGAGGACTTATATCGTTTAAATTTTCCCTTGGATCTATCAAAACAAAAACAGGTTTTTCAACAATCATACTTTCAATTTCTATCATGGCTAATTGGTGTTCAACCTAGTGATCTTCAAGTGCAACACTAATCCTTGCAATGTTTCTAGCAATTTCGTTCACAGTAGTCGCCTCTCGTAACACTTGAATGTTCTGGAATGTTCTATGAGGACAATCATGTAACATATGAGGTTCTCCACATCCCCATCACTTTAATGGTTCTTTCATTTTTACAGCACCTTCATTTTTGTTGTTTGCATCCATCTCCTTAGACCCAGTCTCTGACTGTGCTGGTTGATTTTCTCCATTTTTGTTAAACTTCTTACTTTGATGATTTTTTCCAAAAATTTTTGAGTATACTGGTTTTACTCTTTTGAAATTAGAGTCACTTTTCACTTTTTCTTGGTTTTCCCAATTTTTCAGTTGATCGTTTCTGCCTTTGAACTGCTGATAACACAATATTTCTTTGTGAACAGCTTCAACCATTGTCTTTGGATTTTCAAATTCTATTCTCTCTTTATAGATAGTATGTAGGCAGTTTAAAAATCATTGTACTTTAGCCTTTTCCTCTCTGATATAAAGCACATAACGAAGCAAGTTAGTAAATTTGATAACAAAATCATTAATGGTGAGTCATCTCATTCTCATCTCATGAAATTCTTTGGCTTTGTCATCATAATATCTCTCATTCAGATATCTAGACTTGAATTTTGTTTGAAATTCTTCCCATGTAACATTTTTTTAATCCAGCACATGTACCATTTTGGTTTCTTCCCATCAAAGGGTAGCTTTACCCTGTAATTGGTAAATGACCAATCTAGATTTCCAGTTACTTCCATATTCATAGGCTTGAAAGAATTTAACCATTTTCATAAGTCAAGCTTCTGCATCCAACTCATTTTCACCATCATAAGTGGGAGGTTTTATTTTCCGGAATTCTCCTTACAATTCATTTTTCTTTCTAGATTGATGTTTGGATGCTTCACCACCCTCAGGTCCTTCTGAGTTAGCTTCAACTTCTTTTCTCTTTTTCCAAGGGTCTTCACTTTCATGACTAGACCTTGAGGCTAATTCTTTGATCAACCTCTCTTGCTCTTCGCTGGCTTGCAATAATCGTTCATTGTTGGTTCTCAGCTAAATCAATTCTTGTTGCATATCCCTGACCATATCCAACAATTGAGAATTTTGATCTGGTGGATTTCCCTCATCCCCCGGATTCACGTACATCCCTCCTCCGTCACTCATAATAATAGTTGTACTTTTTTGCACTTAATCACTGTATACAGAAATAAATTAGTGCATCAAATTCTAAAAATTGTAAATAATTTACAGCAGCATAATTTGGGATTTTATATTTTCTTTTCTGTGTGGGGACACATAGGCCCAGTGTTTTCAACATGGGCTCTGATACCATTTGTAACAACTCAACTTACCCAAATAAGATTAAAAAAAAAAAAAAAAAAAAACCTATTTATACAATTTATGCTACTTTGTCGTCTTTGACTTTATTTAATTTCCTCATATTACTATCTTTCAACACATGTGTACTTTCTGTCATTAACAATTACTATAATTACTTAATTGTTTGAAAATAGAATAAAACTCTATTGCCAATGATAATTCGACCAGCACTTCTTTTAGTATTTATTGTCCTTTGTGACGTTTCTTCAACGTACACAATTTCTGTTATAATAGTAGCTTATTTTACTATTCATTTACATCTTAATAAAATTATGCCTTTTCTAGCATTTTTATTAACATAATAACTTTAATAATCCTTATAGTAAAGTTAACTATTAGAATATATAATCATATTCTAACATTATACTCATTATCAAAGTTTTCCCTTCTAAATATTTTCCATACTCTTACTCATACATTCCGCTTATACAAACTCTTTTAACCTTGTGAATCTAAATTTGTCGATTAATATAACAAGGGTTTATATCTATGTGTGAACCTAACAATTAGCCCACGAATATTTAATTTACCCTTAACTACTTCAATGGTGTATGGGCATCGTTGATAATTTATATCCAACGAATTCCAATTACTACCATTACCTAATCATTAGAATTACATTACAATTAAATCTTTGGAGTTATGGACGTGAGCACTATCATGAGGTTAGAATACTATATATGAATGTTATATATATGGGCATGCCTGCATTTAGTAACATATAAAATATCAAATACAGTCAAGTCCTCTTTATCATATTACATTGGGTTATTACGTTAGAGTTTTCCATGTATCAATTAATTGAAATAGTATATTAATATACTCGGGTAAGGTTACAAAAACTTAGGATGATATTTGTTAATCTGTATTGGGATTATATCATATCCCTGTCATAAATTTTTGACAGCTCTTTGATGTCATTCCTGCATTCGAGGATATCACGTTTTAATGGATCTTACTTCATCAATTAAACTCATCACATCGCCTTGTTGATATTTCAATTTCTTGCACCATGGATGGATGCCACGTTAACCTTGGGGATGAGGTTGTATCCCCTCCCTCTTTTT
The DNA here is from genome assembly GCA_034641835.2 of Pinus albicaulis. Lineage (NCBI taxonomy): Eukaryota > Viridiplantae > Streptophyta > Pinopsida > Pinales > Pinaceae > Pinus > Pinus albicaulis. The sequence continues at coordinate 69,982,191 of CM076574.1, read as the reverse complement.
TTCTTCGTTAGGTTTTCGATGGCTTGTCATTTTCTGCCTTTCACTTACATTTGGAAATGCTGGGTAAGGCTTTGTCTTTGGTTTCCCACCCCGACCAGTATGAATTCTCGTAGCCTGTTCGTTTTATTATGGCTACATGCTTAGCCTCAGTTAAATAAATTTTCACAATTTGATTTATTCCTCCCATTGGCTAATTTTGTTTTATTACTTTTTCATATTAACAACTTAACTCATTTCGTTTCGTTTCGGTGAATGCAAAGAATTTTTACGAAATGGAATTCGACCTTCTTCACAACCTCTATTCCTTACAATCCTGAGGTAAGGCCATTTTGTATTTTCCAGGTAAGAAATTCATTAACCCATCGTTTTACTAAGACAAAGACTATCTCTAGTAATTATATCAATGGTCGTGGCTAAATTTGTTGAACGTACTCCTCCTCCATTCATTTTTATCATTTCCTTTCTTCATGTGAGGAAGTCATTCGATTTACGAATTCTATTCTACGAGGAACTTCTCTTTGGGTTTGAGACAGTTCATTCATTGAACGATTTTCATTTCGTTCCTAATAGTGAATTCAATATTTTATACAGAGATAGGGATTATTTCATTAAAATCGTTTGTTGTTGGATTTATGGTATCGATTTTTCCAAAAAAAAAATTGGTTCATCCCCTAAGATAAAATTTACTGTTTGTTTTCCAAGAATGGAGTACAATTTTGGTTTTGGAATTCTTTGTCTGGAATTTAAAATCAGCAATAATTTGTAGTTTCTTTTACATTGGGTATTTAATAATTCGTCTTCTTCATTTTCTGAAATCTTGCATGGTAACACATAGGATTCAATTATGGAAGCATTCCATCTTCGTATGAAATTTTCTCTCTCATTTTAGTACATCTTTTAGAGAGTTCATACTCATTTTTCCTCCACTATGAGTATTTAACTATGGTTTTTAACATTTCATTGGATATTATAATTACCTTGTTATATATTATTTTGTCCTCGAGACTATACTCATCATTTTATCCTCTACGATGATGGTAAATTTATTAATTACAGTAACCCTAACAGCAGGCAACCTAATTTTTATTATGTATACACTTCATTAATTTTCTCCGTCAATAAAGAATTGCACTTCTTTTCCTCTGGTTTAGTTTACTTCGTTATAATACAGACTCACTTATTTTAGTCATACCATAATATCCATCATGTATGGAACCAATAGTTAATTCAGGTTATGCAATAGGGTCTTTAATTTCATTATATTTTTTCTCTTAATTACCATTTATGTATACACAGATAAATTTATGTAATGACTCTGTATTAAATTTCAAAAGCTTATATTATTTAGATAATTAATTTTATGACTTATAAATATATATATCTGTTACTTATTCAGTAATTAATTTGATAAGAGATTTTAATATTCTTCTCTTAATTTGTACTTCTCGTTTTATTAATTTCCTTAAATTAATAAAATAATTGATTGTTCAGGAACTCTTTCTTCTCTATCAAAATTATTCCAGATTTCTCACATACCCTTTCTGCCAGAATATAGGTAAGGTTATTTTGATATCTCAATATTGTCACGACAGTATCTTCTTCTTTTCATTTACGCGCATGAACTTGTTTATTTTCTTCTTTGTGCACATCGATGATTCCACTGCTTACATTTGACTAATAAGGTAATCTTTCTAATTCAATTACCCTCGTAAATTTCTTGTATTTTATTTAATTATTTAATTATTATGTTCATATTTTCATCCTCTGTATTTGGTATCTTTGTACAGGTATTGCACTTCTCGCATTTTACCATTCATCAAATTGGGCATTCCTTATGCCAACTTTGACACCTTATATTATTTCTTCTATTTACAGGTTGGTCAATATCATGCATAGAACTCAATCCACTTAATTCAATGATATGTATTCATGTATAATTTATGTAATTATTTATACAGAACAATGGACTTTGGTCAAGGAATTCCTGGCAGTTTGTAATCATATATTCTATCATTGTTAATAAAATTTTCTGCTCCATTCTATTTATGATGATAAACATTAATTTTTAGAAGTTGTTGGTATATGTATTGGTCTACTTATTCGTAATATTTGTCTTATACTATCCTATATTACTTTAATATGTAATTGATATTTAAGTTCTTATTCAAGCAATTAGAACGAATAGCAATATCCAACTTTTTTGTTAATGTACAACAGAGGTATTTAGATTTAACTTGTACAATCATGCTTCCTTATATATTGACAATCATCTCTTGTTGTATTTAGATTTATGTTTCATTATTATTTACAGAATAATTATATTAATTATGGCTCTTCCATCCTTTCCACCTTTACTGATGTATTTTCCGCATTTAATAATTAGATCCCTTCAAACTAACAGCGGATTTAAACCCTCCTACTTGGGTTTAGACATTATGTTTGTTGGTTTACTAATTTAAGTTTTCTATGTAACTATATAGAACTAAACTATATTTATTATAGTATGTTCTGTTAAATACATCAGACTCTATAACTTATAATTAACAGAAATTTTATTATACTATTTAATAATACAAATAAGATAATTTCCACATATATTTCTACATAAACCATCATTACTCTAACTCCCATCATAACAACAGAATCATAAGACAGAATTAAATTAATTGTGCATAAACATTCTGATAAGACTATTTTCCACCCAACCTTGAGCTTTCTCTCCACAGTTCCCCCCGAGTAGTGACCAATTTCTCCAAAGTGTAAACAACCTCTTGTCCTCTTTCTAGTTTTATTCCACCTCTTCTCAGTAATTTTCCACTTTACTGAGGTATATTTTAGATTTTTATCTCCAATCTAATATTTTTAATTTATTTGATTTTCTCCAGGAATTTTTGGAGAATTTGGAAAAGTCATTGGATTTAATTCCATCCTCGTGGACCTGAAATCCTGGTCTCCAATATACTCTAGTCTTTGCACAATAATTAAAATTCCACATTTATTAAATAAAAAAATATAATATGTCCACACATATAGTTTTCCTTTAGTTCCCCTTAACCTTTAGGATTCTCAATTGTCTAATAAAAGCAGTAAAAATAAGAATATTACATATTCCCCCTCTAAAACAAAACATCGTCCTCGGTGTTGCAAATATCAGTTCATTTTCAAGCAGTGATGGATATTTCTCTTTAATTTCCTCTTCTCGCTCCCAAGTAACGTCTGCAGGTGTAAATTCCCTCCAATCTCACTTAAACTTTCTAGCTGAATGTCCAGGTTTCGGGTTGTCTTCCAAAGGCTAAGATACGAAGGCTCGAAGAAATTTTCCCTTCTGTTTCCCACCAGATTTTGCCAATCAATTAAATGAGTACGATCATGTACATACTTTTTGAATAAGGAAACATGAAAAACATTGTGAACCTTAATGTGACTAGGTAGAGCTAATTTATAAGCTATTGGCCCCACTCTTTCTAAAACTTCAAATAGTCCACAATAGTGTAATGCTAACTTATCACAACCACCCGTACTCTTTTTAGGCTTAATCCTCTAATAAACATGGTCTCCCACTTTGAATTCTCTATGAATTCTCTTTTTGTCTGCATAGCTATTTTGTCGGTCTTGAGTTGTTTTAATATTTTGCTGAATTTTCTTCACAGTTATTTCCATCTCCTGCAATGCATCAGGTCCAAGAACTAACTTATCTTCCAGTTGACTCCAGATAAGTGGCGTGTGGCATTTTCTTCCATACAATGCTTCAAAATGACTCATCTTTATTGAAGCTTGATAACTATTATTATATGCAAATTATGCTAAAAGCAGAAAATCTTCCCATCTTGTAGGTCTTTCCATAACATACATGCGTAACATGTCTTTTAAAATCTGATTGGTCCTTTCAGTTTTTCCATCTATTTGAGGATGTTATGCTGTACTAAATTTCTATTTGGTACCCATTCCTCCAAACATAGTTTTCCAAAAGGCTCAAGTAAATATTGCATCTCTGTCTGGTATAATCATTTTTGGAATGCCATGCAGCTTCACAATTTATTTTATGATTACATTAGCTACTTGAGTTGTGCCAAAAGTAGATTGCACTGATAAAAAGTGTGCAGCTTTAGTTAATGTGTATACAACACCATTATAGAGTCATGTTGATACTTAATTCTAGGTAATCCAGTAATGAAAACTATGGAAACCAATTCCCACTTCCATTCTGGAATAGGTAAAGGGTTCAAAAATCCTGTAAGATGCTGATGTTCCACTTTCACTTGTTGGAATTCTAAACATCGAGCTAGATAATCAGCCAAATATTTCTAAATAAGTGCGCAAAACATGTTCTTCCTCAATGCTAAAATCAGTTTTGATAACCAAGATGTCCTGCATAAGGTCTTTTATGATACTCATTTAAATTTTTTTTTAATGATGTCACATTTGGAATATACAATCTTTGTTTGCAACAAATAAGCCCTTTATGATTTTGAGTATATCCCACTATTTCAGTTTTCTGCAATTTTTCTTGCAATTTCACATAGTTTGGATCTTGCATCATCACTTCTTCTATCAATTATTCTATGTCAAATTTCACACTACTTCCGGCATTGATCAAAATTTGATCATCATTCTTACTCAAAACATCTGCAATCTTATTTTCCTTTCCTTTAAGGTGTTTGATTTCCATATCGAACTCACTAAGGAAATATAACCATCTAGCTTGTCTAGCATTTAAATCAAGTTGAGTGAAGAAGTATTTCAAACTTAAGGGATCTGTCATTAGTATGAACTTCTTTCCTAACAGATAATGTCTCCACATCTTCAATGCATGTATCATCGGAGCTAATTCTAATTCATACACACTATAATTATGTTCATGTTTCTTTAATTTTCTTGACTCATATGTTTTGACTGAGTTTTCTTGTAGCAATACTCCTAATCCTTATGCACATGCATTTGTACATACTAAAAATTCTTTGTTTGGATCATCAATCTTCAATATGGGGGCAGTCGTTAGTTTAATTTTCAATTGTTCAAAACTATTTTGACACCTTTTTTGTCCATTTAAAGACAATACGAAGTTATACAATAGGCTAAGGTTGAAAATCCTTCCACAAACATATGATAGTATCCAGCAATAGCCATGAAGGATCTTATGGCTGGGACATCAGTAGGTACAGGCCAATCCATAATGGCTTGTAGTTTCTTTAAGTGTTTTTAAGACGATTCTAAGGTTTTCTTTGTGTTCTTCTTCATTTTTGGAGTATACCAAAATGTCATCAATGAACACTAATACAAACTTGTCTAGATACTTATGCAGTACACTATTCATTAAACACATAAATGTAGCATGTGCATTAGTAATTCCAAAGGGTAGGACTACAAATTCATAGTGTTCATATCTTGTCTAGAATGTTTTTTTATTGATGTCCTCATCTTTGGTTCTGAGTTGATTATATCCTATTCTTAGATCAACCTTTGAGAATATAGTGGCTTCTCTCACTTGATCAAATAAGTCATATATTCTTGGTAGAGGATATTTTTTCTTTATGGTCAATTTATTTAGCTGTCTTTAATCTATGCACATCCTGAATGTGCCTTCTTTCTTTTTAACAAATAGTACTGGTGCTCCCCAAGGAGAAGCACTTGGTCTGATGTACCCTCTGTCTAATAACTCCTATAGTTAAAGTTTTAGCTTTAAAATTCAGGGGTACTCATTCTTCTTTAGAGACAGGTGTAGCTCCTCGTACCAATTCAATTGAGAAATCAATTTCTCTTTTATGGGGTAGATGGGGGAGTTCCTTTGGAAATACATATTTGAACTCTCTAATTACTGGAAATTTTTCTACAGATTCTTTTTTAGTTTGTTGTCCCAATTGTTCCACTTGTACAGCATACACTTGGTAGCCTTTTCTTCTTGTCCTTTTTAACTATAGTGTAGAAATTTGCCTGACTGATATGGGTCTTGGTTTTCCAAATCTATCACAGGTCTTCCCTCACAATCTATACAGTAAACTGGTTTATCTAAGCAATTAACTATTGATTGTTGCTTCTCTAACTAGTCCATTCTCACTAACACATCATATGATCCTAGAGGCAAAATGTTTAAATTCATTTCAGTTTCATACCCATTTAAATTTACATCATTTTTTGGAAGTTTATGGGTAGATTTTCTTTTTGTTCCAGTAGCTACCTGAACTAACCATGCTTGCTTGAAAAAAAATTATTTTAACTTGCAATTTTCCACTATCTGAGGACTTATATAGCTTAAATTTGCTCCTCGATCTATCAAAACATAAATGCGTTGTTCATAAAGCATACCTTTGATTTCTATCATGGTTAATTGGTGTTCAACCTGGCGATCTTCAAGTGCAGCACTGATCCTTGTAATGTTTATAGAAATGTCGTTCACAGTAGTCACCTCTCATAACACTTGAATGTTCTAAACTATTCTATGAGAACAGTCACCTTACAGGTGAGGTTCTCCACATCCCCAACACTTTAATGGTTATTTCATTTTTACAACACCTTCCTTTTTGTTGTTTGCATCCATATGCTTAGACCCAGTCTGTGATTGTGTTGGTTGGTTTTCTCTGGTTTTTTTAAACTTCTTCCTTTTATGGTTTTTCCCAAAAAAATTCAAGTATGTTGGTTTTACTCTTTTGACATTAGAGTCACTTTTCCCTTTTTCTTTGTTTTGCCAATTTTTCAGTTGGTCATTTCTTCCTTTTAACTGTTGATAACACATTCTTGCTACGCGAAAATATTCATCCATTATCTTTGGATTGTCAAATTCTATTTTCTCTTTATAGATAGTAGGTAGGTAGTTTAAAAATCGTTGTACTTTGGCCTTTTCCTCTCTGATATAGGGCACATAACGAAGCAAGTTAGTAAATTTGGTAACAAACTCATCAATGGTGAGATGTCCCAATCTCATCCCTTGAAATTCTTTGGCTTTTTCATCATAATATCTCTCATTCAGATATCTAGACTTAAATTTTGTTCGGAAGTCTTCCCAGGTAACAGTTTTTTCATCCGGCACTTGTACCATTTTGGTTTATTCCCACAAAAGGGTAGCTTAATCTTGTAATTGGAAAATAGCCACCCTAGCTTTCAGGTTATTTCCATATTCATATACTTGAAAGTATTTAACCATTTTCAAAATTCAAGCTTCTGCATCCTCCTCCTTTTCACCATCATAAGTGGGAGGTTTGATTTTCCGGAATTCTCCTTGCAATTCCTTTTTATTTCTGGACTTATATCTAAATGCTTCACCACCCTCAGATCCTTCTGAATTGGTTTAAGCTTCTTTTCTCTTTTTTCTAGGGTCTTCACTTTCGTGACCAGACCTTGAGGTTAATTTTTTGATCAACCTCTCTTGCTCTTCGTTGGCTTGCAACAATCATTCATTGTTGGTTCTCATCTGAATCAATTCTCGTTGCATGTCCCTGACCATATCCAGAAATTTAGCATTTTGATCTGGTGGATTCCCTCACCCCCCAGTTCCAAGTACATCCCTCCTCCTTCACTCATAATAACAGTTGTAATTTCTGCACTTAATCATTGTATACAGGAATAAATTAGTGTATCAAATTCTAAAAATTGTAAATAATTTACAGCAGCATGATTTGGGTTTTTATATTTTCTTTTTTGTGTGGGGACAAATAGGCCCAGTGTTCTCAACATGGGCTTTGATACCATTTCTAACAACTCTACTTACCAAAAAAAAAAAATCTATTTATACAATTTATGCTACTTTGTCGTCATTGACTTTATTTAATTTCGTCATATTACTATCTTTCAACACATGTGTAATTTATGTCATTAACAATTAATATAATTACATAATTGTTTGAGAACATAATAAAACCCATTTTCCAATGATAATTCCACCAACACCTCTTTTAGTCTTTATTTTCCTTCATGACATTTCTTCAATGTACACAATTTCTGTTATAATAGTAGCTTATTTTACTATTCATTTACATCTTAATAATAGTATGCCTTTGCTAGCATTTTTATTAACATAATAACTTTAATAATTTTCATACTAAATTTATCTATTAGAATATATAATTATATTCTAACATTATACTCATTATCAAAGTTTTTCCTTCTAAATATTTTTCGTACTCTTACTCATACATTTTGCTTATACAAACTCTTTTAACCTTGTGAATCTAACTTTGAATATTAATGTAACAAGGTTTATATCTATGTGTGAACCTAACACTTAGCCCACGAATAGTTAACTTACCCTTAACTATTTCAATGGTGCATGGGCATCATTGATAATTTGTATCCAACAAATTCCAATTACTACCATTACCTAATCATTAGAATTCCATTCGAATACTAATATATTAAGGTTACATATATATTCATGCCTGAATTTAGTACCATATAAAATATCAAATACAGTCAAGTCATTTTTATGATATTACGTTGGGTTATTACATTAGAGTTTTCCAAGTATCAATTAATTGAAATAGTATATTAATATACTCGACTAACGTTACATACCTTATGATGATATTTGATAATCTGTATTTGGATTATATCGTATCCCTATCATAAATTTTTGACAACTCTTTGATGTCATTCATGTGTTCGAGGATATCACGTTTTAATGGATTGTACTTCATCAATTAAACTCGTCACATGGCCTTGTTGATGTTTTCGATTTCTTGTACCATGGATTGATGCCATGTTAACGGTGGGGATGAAGTCGTATCCCCTCCCTCCATTTTCTTCGTTAATTTTTCGATGGCTTCTCATTTTTCCCCCTTTCACTTGCATTTCACAATATTGGGTAAGGCTTCGGCTCTGGTTCCCCACCCAGGCTAATATGCATTCTCGTAGCATGTTCGTTTGCTTACTGCTACATGCTTAGACTCGTGTAAATAAATTTTCATGGTTTGATTTATTCCTGCCACTGGCTAATTTTCATTTTATTATTTTTCAGATTAACTCCTTAACTCATTACGTTTCATTTCAGTAAATGCAAGGCGTTTTTACGAAATGGAATTTGACCTTCTTCGCATCCTCTATTCCTTACAATCCTAAGGTAACATCGTTTTGTATTTTCCAGGTAAGAAATTCATTAACCCATCTTTTTACTAAGACATAGTTTGTCTCTAGTAATTATATCAATGGTCGTAGTTAAATTTTTTGAGTGTAATGCTCCTCCATTCGTTTTTATCATTTCCTTTCCTCCTATGAGGAAGTCATTTGATTTATGAATTCTATTCTACGAGGAACTTCTCTTTGGGTTTGAGATAGTTCCTTCGTTGAACGATTTTCATTTCGTTCCTATTAGTGAATTCAATCTTTTATATAGAGATAGGGTTTCTTTCATTAAAATCGTTTGTTGTATGATTTATGGTATTGATTTGTTCATTTTTATTTTTATTTTTTCATCCCCTAAGATAAAATTTCGTGTTTTTTTTCCAAGAATGGACTATGATTTTGGTTTTGGAATTCTCTCTCTGGCATTTAAAATTAGTAGCAATTTATGTTTTACATCGCATTAATAATTTAGTTCTCAGATTTCTTGCGAAATTCCAGAGAACACATAAGATTCAATTATGGAAGTATTGACTTCTCTTTGTATGAAATTTTCCTCATTTTGGTATTATAATTCTGGAGATTTCGTACATACTCATTTTTCCTCCACTATGAGTATTTAACTATGGTTTTAACATTTCGTTGGGTATTATAATTACCCTATTATATAGTCTTTTGCCCTCAAGACTATACTCATCATTTTATCCTCTACGATGATGGTAAATTTCTTAATTACAGTAACCCTAACAATAGGCAACCTAATTTCAATTATGTATGCACTTCATTATTTTTCTCCATCAATAAAGACTTGCACTTCTTTTCCTCTGGTTTAGTTTACTTCGTTATAATACAGACTCATTTATTTTAGTCATACCATAATATCCCTCATGTATGGAACCAATAGTTAATTCATGTTATGCAATAGGGTCTTTAATTTCATTACAGTTTGAACCCCAATTACCATTTATGTATTCACAGATACATGTTTGTAATGACTCTGTATTAAATTTCAGAAGTATATTTATAAATATATATCCGTTACTTATTCAATAATTAATTTGATAAGATATTTTGATATTCTTCTCTTAATTAGTACTTCATGTTTTATTAATTTACTTAAATTAATAAATGATTGATTGTTCATAACTCTTTCTCCTCTATCAAGATCATTCCAAATTTCTAGTACATACCCTTTCTACTAGAATACAGGTAAGGTTATTTTGATATCTCAATATTTTCACTACAGTATATTCTTATGTTCATTTACGCACATGAATTTATTTATTCTCTTCTTTGTGCACAACGATGGTTCCACTGCTTACATTTAACTAATAAGGTAATCTTTTTAATTCAATTACCCTCGTCGATTTCTTGTATTTTATTTAATTATTTAAATTATTATGTTCATATTTGCATCCTCTCTATTAGGTATCTTTGTACAGGTATTGCACTTCTCGCATTTTACCATTCATCAAATTGGGCATTCCTTCTGCAAACTTTGACACTTTATATTATTTCTTCTATTTACAGGTGGGTCAATATCATGCATAGTATTCAATCCACCGAATTCAAGGATATGTATTCACGTATGATTTATGAAATTATTTATACAAAACAATAGAATTTGGTCAAAGAATTCTTCACAGTTTGTAATGATATATTCTATCATTGTTAATACAATTTTCTGCTCCATTCTATTTATGATGTTAAACATTCATTTTTAGAAGTAGTTGCTATATGTATTGGTCTACTTATTTGTAATATTTATCTTGTACTATCCTATAGTACTTTAATAATTAATTGATATTTAATTTCTTATTCAAGAAATAAGAATAAATAGCTATACGCAAATTTTCTGTTAATGCACAATAGAGGTATTTAAATTTAATTTGTACATTCATGCTTTCTTCTATATTGAAAACTATCTCTCACTGTATTTATATTTTTGTTTCATTATTGTTTACAGAATAATTATATTAATTATGGCTCTTACATCCTTTCCACCTTTATTGATGTATTTTATGCATTTAATAATTAGATCCCTTCAACCTAACAACTGATTTAAACCCTCCTACGTGGGTTTATACATTTTGTTTGTCGATTTACTAATTTAATTTGTCTATGTAACTATAAAAGCTAAACTATATTTATTATATATGTTATGTTAAATACATCAGACTCTATAACTTACAATTAACATAAAATTTATTATACTATTCAATAATACAGATAAGATAATTTCCACATATCTTTCTACATAAACCATCATTACTCTAACTCTCATCATAACAATATAATCCTAAGACAAAATTAAATTAATTGTGAATACCAATTCTGGTAAGACTATTTGCCACCCAACCTTGAGCTTTCTCTCCACAGCTCCCCCCGAGTAAAGACCAATTTCTCTAAAGTGTAGACAACCTCTTATCTACCATGGAGTGGCTTATTTAAGCATGCTTTCCCTCCACCATGTTTTCATAAATGCGTCCAATTAAATCAGGATGTTGTTTTCCTTTAGCCCCGGCTTTACTTTTGTTTTTTCCACAAAAGCACTTAAAACTAGCTTTTCTCTCTTTCTAGTTTTATTTCACCTCTTCTTAGTAACTTTCCACTTTACTGAGGTATCTTTTAGATTTTGATCTCCAATATAATATTTTTAATTTATTTTATTTTCTCTAAGGATTTTTGGAGAATTTTGGAAAGTCTTTGGATTTAATTCCATCCTCATGGACTTGAAATCTTGGTCTACAATATACTCTAGTCTTTGCACAATAATTAAATTTCCACATTTATTAAAAAAAATAAAAAATAATATGTCCACACATATTGTTTTCCTTTAGGTCCACTTAACCTTTATGATTTTCAATTGTCCAATAAAAGAAGTAAAAATAGGGATATTACATATTCCCCCTCTAAAACAAAACATCGTCCTTGGTGTTGCAAAATATTAGTTCAATTTTCAAACAGTGATGGATATTTCTCTTTCATTTCTTTTTCTCACTCCCAAGTAACCTCTTCAAGTGTAAAGTCTCTCCACCGCATTTTCACCCTAACTATCATCCTATTCCGGAGCTCGATTTCTTCCCATGCTAGTATATGAAGGGGCTCTAGAAGAAATTCCCCTTCTGTTTCCACCTGTGTCACAGTCCAATCAATTACATGAGTAGGATTATGTACATACTTTTTCAATAAGGAAACATGAAAAGCATTGTGAACCTTAATGTGACTAGGTAGAGCCAATTTATAATCTACTGGCCCCACTCTTTCTAGAACTTCAAGTGGTCCACAATAGTATGGTGATAACTTAGCACAGCTACCTGTACTCTCTTTAGGCTTAATCCTCAACTAAACATGGTTTCCCACTTTGTATTCTCTATCAATTCACTTTTTTCTGCATAGCTCTTTTGTCGGTCTTGAGTTGTTTTAATATTTTGTTGAATTTTCTTCATAGTTCTTTCCATCTCCTATAATGCATAAGGACAAAGAATTAACTTATCTTCTGGTTGACTCCAGCTAAGCGGCATGTGGCACTTTCTGCCATACAATGTGTTATCACCCAAAAAATTTCAAAACATCATTTTGACAAGGTTAAAAAAATTCATGGATCAAAATAGGGTTTTGTGAGTCAATTTAGGTTTGATCAAGGGAAGGTTTTAGATTTTTTATAGTTTAAAGCTCATCCTAAGTTTCAAATAAAGCCTTATTTAAATCTCTTTCATGTCAAACATTCATCATTTTTTTTTTCATTTCATTTCCCTAAGTTTCTTCATCAAAACTATCCAATTAGCCGAGAAACCGTAGTTTCATAGCGTCACCCGTTGAAAAAAGTCATTTTGTGCTATGAAAGCGCTGATAGTTTCGTAGCGCAAATAGGAAAAATTACACTGCATGCACTATGAAAGCGCGGTTTTGTAACTGTCTTGTCAGTTGAGTTGGAAAATTTCAGAAACTATTGGGAAAGGGTAGGATAGTGGCATGTCAAGTCATGTAATGATGAAATTGAAGTACAAACCCATGTTTGCAGCTGTCATGGTCATTATAGGTTATGAATAAGGCATCATTTTAGTTATGAGAGGACATTTAAAATTTCAAAATCTTTCCTAATTAGTCATTCTCACCCTTTTACCTCCATTCGAAATGTCTGAGCTCTGAGTGTCAAGTCAAACCTGTGGCTAGTTCATACAAAGGTTTTACTACACCCATATCAAGCGAGACTGAGAAATTTATTCAAGCAAGGATGATACATCCATATCAAGCGAGGCTGAAATATTTGTTCAAGCGAGGCTGAAATCTTTCCTCAAGAATATGGTAGAGGAAAGAAAATTTCACAGAGGAGGACAGTGCTTAAGGCATGAAGGCAATAATTGAAGACCCAGCAGTGATGGAAGCATTCATAAGAGTAGGTTGCCTACGGTTTTGTGATAAGTTGCACGGCTGTCACGCACAGGTATCCAAGGAATTTGCTATGAATTTCAATCGAACAACCACTAAAGTCGGGATGCTAAGTGTGTCCATTACACCAGAGGTCATTGTTGTCGTTACAGAGATACCAAGAGGTCAAGAAACTTGGTTCAAAGGGTTTAAATTTGATATGGAGCAATGTAAAGAGTTCATGAAACCTGAGCACACAAACATGGACCTTAATAATGCTATCCCTAGAAGTTGCATCAAAGATAACTATTCAAAAATGTTGCTCAACATTCAAAAATATTTTACCTGTGAAGGCAGATATCACAAGGTTTATTCATATCATTTCAAATTGCTTCTACACTTCATTGGTAAGATTTCACTTGATTTAAATTTATATCTGCATAGGAGTCTTAGAAAGATGGCTGATAAGGTTCAGGAAAAATCTGAAGGGAGTGAAACATCCTTATTTCATCATGGCTTAATGAAATTATTAATTTTAGATGAACGTCAGAAGATAGGCAGAGATTGGTCATCATTCTTGTTTATAAATGGTTTTGAGCTGGAAACCCTAACTTCTGCAAGAAACCCTAAAGATAAAGAAGTTCCATCATCACCAGCAGTAGAACCAAGCCAACCTATGGTTGCAAAACCAAAAGCAACTGCAAGAGTGAAGCCAAGAAAGCAAATTGAGAAAGGGCCAGAGAAAATGCAAATGCTTGATACACCAACTCTCCCACCCGCAAAACAGAGATCAAAGGTTGTCAAAGATGCAAAACAGAAACAAGCTGCCAGCAAACAGGGGACCAAAAGAGTAACTAGAAGCCAAGCAGTGGCATTGAAAGGAAAGACAGTTGCTACAGAAGACAACCCAGTACCAAAGGAGAATCTAGAGGATATTCTTCATGCCATTGACATAGAGGAAACACCCATAGTCCAAGCTGATTTCATTGGGGAAGATGAGAATAAGTTGAAAAAGGCCAAGTCTGCAAAGAGGTTAGAGTTTGAGGTGGAAGATGCAGGATTCATCTTTCAAGCAAGAAAGCCTATGAATAAGCATGCTAGGAAATTAATGGAAGTCAGCAAAGAAGTTCAAATACCAACTCAGATACCTAAAAAATCCAAAGAGATAATTGACCTCTCATCACCCATAGTGAAAGATACAATCAGCAAAACAAAAAGGGGAAAAGAGAAAGTGATAGAGAAAACAGAGTTTCAGCACCTTGAGGAAAAATTAAAATTGGCAAATCAGGAAATTATTGCCATGAAAAAGAAATTTAGAAAGCACAGTGTCTAGAAATTATAGTTTAAAAGAATGAAGGTAATGTGGGAAGGCCCAGGTTGAGTCTGTTTTTGAAACTTTAAGTAATACAGAGAAATTTTTCAAATGGACAGTTCCAACAATAAAAGAAGCTAAATTTGACAGAATAATAAATTCTCATTTGAGAAATACTAATAGAAGACTTAAAGACCAGGTGAAGGATTTAGAAGAGCAATTGGAGTTAATTCATGATGAATTAAAGAGCAAAGGCATTAAAATTATAATCATTGAAGAACCAATAGCTCAAACAAGAGTAAATGAAGAAGGAAGGCCTCAATGAAGCTAGAACGAAGTGGGTTTACAGTTTTAAATACTGAAGACAGGTTATGTTTTGAGTTTTGGAGGCAAACACAATTTTCACTTGGAAAATTTTATGAAGAATCTACACACTCAGTAGTTTCATAGCGCATTTAGTGTAAAAAAGCAGAAAAGAGCTACGAAACTGTTGTAGGTGCTTTTATTGCTTATTTTGATCAGATTTTAAAAGGTTGAAGACTCAGTTAAGAACTAAATTTGTTATGGGAGATGTATTAAAGGAAAATTAAAGTGATGCAGAGGAAAGAATTGAGCTTTTGGAGGATAAAGACATGAAATTGCAGCGCTACAAAAAGCGCTAAGAAATTGTTGTGTTTTCGTAGCATGGGACATTATAGCATTTTGAGCAGTGTTTAAAGTGGTTTTAGACAGCTGGAGGCTAGGGAGGACTTATGGGACGTGTGAAGCCAACTTCCAACAACCAAGGACCACGAAATAAAGAGTAAATGATGGTCAGAATGTTAAAATAATGCAAAAGGTCTTATGGCTAAAAAACAGTGTACTGTTTCCTATTTTTGTGGAGATTAGCAAAGTGATCAAGAAGAAATGAAGCCCACCATCCAAATTCGACCATGTGATGATACACTTTGCAATGATGTAAATTTAAATAGATAAGGTTGTTATAGATAGTGATAAAGAGTTTGAGTCCTTTTTGGAATAGGACTGTTAAGTAGAGTAGGTGTCTTTTTGTAATAAATTACATGTTTTATGATTATGCAAGGTGTTAAGGGAAATAAATTCGATGGATCTAGCCTAGAGGCAGATCATCTCATGTTGTAAGATGTCTATTAAAGACCAAGAGGTCGAATTTATCAAGGGTTGGACATTTTTGGCAAAACTATGTTTTTTGTGAATTGACTGGTTTTCAGCTAATACAGAGATCTTTTGCTTGACCAACTTGAGATTCAGAAGGAGTTTTAGTGTTTTCCTATTCTATTTGCATCTCTTATATATCTCATTTGCAGTGGTGTTCATCTATATTACTCATAATTCATCTATTAGATGCTCTGACTTCCTATATAAGTGAATTGACTGTGTTTTTACAGTTTGATGTGTGTGTACCTTATGACTAAAAATCTGATATGCCACAAATTCCATGTTAAGTAGATTCACTGACTTACTGAATTGTTTTGACTCCATAAGCCCAATGCATACATGCTGATGTGATTCTAAACCTACATTTATCATTTATCATTTTAGTTCCTAAATAGAGTTAGCCATCTATATTTTTACCCATATCTTTAACCCTTGAGAGAGCCCTGTCAGGCTGAGGAGGCTAAGCCTCAGTCAAAATATTAGGTTTGAAATAGTTAGATGAGATTGTATTATCAAGCAGCCTATCAGGTCCAATTTTGTGATAACATTTTGGTGCGTCTGCCAGGAGCCTGAAGATTATACTTTCCCGAAAATTTTGAAGTTGAACTTCTGAAGGTAGCAGGAGCTCAGTAAGCTTTTTCGAGGTTTCATCTACCTTGGTGACTCCATTCAAAATTCATATGAGCAAAGGTGGCTTAGAGAAGGAGATACACGAGGAGTAATCCTGACCCAGATCCACCTACCATTGTGGAAAATCCAAACACCATTTCTAGAGGCAGTCAAGGCATTTCTAAAATATTAGGTACTCCATCACATTCAAAATCCTTTTCCTCTAAAATATTAAGAAGTCTTGAAGATAAAAGAGTTGATGATAAAATCCAGGAAATCTTGTTTAGGTCTGAAAGTGAAAAAGAATTAACCAAAATTATCTTAGACTTTCATAAAAGAGGCATTGATACCTCAGCCCTAGTAACAAAGGAAGATAAAGAGGAGTTTTGGGAAGCAGTTAATTCTGAGTTCTTGTTGTAAAGAGAGTCTTTAGATAAGTTGAAAGAGCTTGACCCTTTTGAAATCTTGTTGAAAAGTAAAACTAGTTTTCCTCTTCCTGATTGGAGTTCAATTGTTAGTGGACAACAAAGACCAAACAGTCCTCCTCATAATAGTTCTTCATCCTCTATTGTTGTTATCCATAAATCTACCACAGTCCCTCTCACTATGGCTGTAAATGTACCTCCTCCACCTGTTGTACCTGCTAGATACGCCCCTCTTGTTCTTCCACCTGTTTTACATGGCCTCCCTAGTAAATATGCTGCTAGAATCAAAACTTGGGGAAGTGATGAAGAGATTACAGCAGAAGAACATGTAGACCAATTTATTGATTTTCTAGACATGGAGGAGGTTGATCACGAAGATGTTAGGTTGAGATTGTTTTCTCACAGCTTTACTAGTGAAGTTAGGAAGTGGTTCAAAGCCCTTACTCCTGGAAGTATTCATATTTAGAACGAGTTTGAAGATACCTTTTTGAGAAAATGGGGAAATAGAACTAATCCAGTACAAGCCCTCACTGAGTATAACAGATTAAGAAGAGTTGTTGATGAAACTGTTAAAAAAATTTCAAAGAGGTTTAATAAGGTTTATGACTCTATTCCTGCTCATTTAAAACCTCCACAAGCTTTAGCTCAGACGAGATATGTCGAAGCTTCTGATTATGACTTTTCTATACTACTAAAAGAGAGAGAATCCCCTACACTTGTTGAAATGCAAAATGATGCAGTGAAGGTGGAAGCTAATATGATAGTAGCCAAAAAATAAAAAGTGGGTAAGACTCAGTCAAAAGAAGAAGAGAAACCTTCCTCCTCTACCTCTGATGATAAATTTGATTCAATGATGAAAACAATGGAAAATTTGATGGATAGGCTAGCTCTTGGGAATACCTCTGCTCCTCCTGCAAAACATGAACCTCAATTTATAAATCCTCAGTCCAGGAGACCTCGGAATCAACAAAGACCAAGAGAAAATAGAAATTAGCAGCCTAATCCTCCAGTGAGACCTCCTTTCCAGTAGCACTTGATTGATGAAAAATATGAGCCGAAAATTCCTAAAGAGTCTATTCAATGTTTAGATGATGAAATTTCTAGAATTTTCTTGACTAAAGAGGAACATGATGAACCAGACCAAGGTAATCATGGAGAGGAACCATCATATTATCTCAAAGGGTATCAACATGTTATTTTTGAAATGAAAAAACAATACAATCTCATAAATAGAAATGTACCTATCATTGCAAATAAAACACATCCTAAGAAAGAAACACCTAAGGCTGTTGATGGCAAGAAAGATACTCCTAAGGTTGTTGAAGGTAAGAAAGATACACCACCTTTTCCTCCTATCAAAGAAGCTAAAAATTTTGTTTTTGTTTTCAGTTTGGAAAATTAAATTTCTAAGATCAAAATACCAGTACCTTTTGGTGATATTCTCAAAGTCAATGAGTATAGAAGCAAGATTGTTAAAATGTTGAATTCACAACCAGGAGCTGCTGATATTTCAAATGTACAAGAGGATCATCCAACAATTTACTGGGGTTCAATATTATAAGATGAATAGAATAAGGAGGTGCCTCCTTTTTATGTGAGCCTTAGCATTCATGACATGACATTACATAATGCTATGTTAGATTCAGGAGCCTCACACAACCTTATGCCCAAATTAATCATGGAAAGGATGGGGTTAGAAATAACTAGACCATATAGGGACTTGTTTTCTTTTGATTCGAAAAGAGTTCAATGCATTGGTTTAATAAAGGATGTTGTTTTTGGTCTTACACAAGTCCCTGCTAAGACAATGGTCATGGACATCGTGGTAGTATACATTCCATCAAAGTTTGGTATGCTATTATCAATGTCATGGGCAGCAAAAATAAAATGTACAATGCAAATGGACCTTACTTATGCCACCATTCTTGTTTTTGGTGAGCAAAGAAGATTGTATCGAAAGACAAGAATGGCTTACATGGTGAGTAGTAAAGACAAACCTTATAATCTTCCAATTTATGCTCTTGATACTGAACTTGGATCTACTATTCTTTTCAATGAGTCAACTAATGAAGCAGAGGATGAGAAGAAAGTAGAAAATCAGCAATTTGAAATTCAGCAGTCTGAAAATCAACAAATGGAAGATCAGCAAGTCAGTGATAAGGAGGCAGAAGGTTGGTGGTCATTGCATTTTGATGGATCAGAAGAAAAATATGGGGCATGAGAAGGGATTTGGATCACAAGTCCAAGTGATGAAAGTAAGTTCCTTTGATACAAATTGAACTTTGATTGCATAATTAATAACATGGTTGAGTATGAATCCTTGACTTTGGGTTTAGAAGTCTTGAAAATAATGAATGCTTAAAAGATTTCTGTTTTTGGAGATTCAGAATTAGTCATTAAACAAGTTGAAGGTGCTTATCAAACAAAGGATATAAGGATGAGGGCATATAAAAACTTAGTTTTGGACATGTTGGAAAATTTCCAAGCTTACTCATTCATTGTCAAAACTAGAGATCAAAATTCCATTGTTGATTCTCTTGTTGTCTCTGCAAGTCTTTTCATTATTCCCATACATTCCACTAAAAAAAAAGGTTTAAGTTTGCCATAGACCAGCTATCCCTGATAATATTACTCATTGGCAAGTTTTTGAGGATGACCAACAAGTGAAGAACTTTATTGAGCTGAAAGAAGAGTTTGAAAATATACAAGTAGATCAGGAAAATATGCTTGCTGAATCTAAAGGAAATTCTGAAGTTTTGCAGCTAAAGAATAATTCCATACCAAAGGGTCTCATACCTCTTGAATTTTTTTTTTATCAGAATGATATTTTTAAATCTCCTAAGATACAAGCTGATGATGAAGAGGTTGAGAGTTGTAACCTTGGTACATTAGCTATGCCCAAAATGATTGAACTTTCAAATTTTCTTTCAGTTGATATGATGTACAAGTATATTGAGATGATGAAGAGATTTATAGATTTTTTTTCTTGGAATTCTGCTGATTTGAAAGAGTATGGCCCCAATATTATTCAGCATACTATTCCCATCAAAGAAAATGAAAAGCCTTTCAAGCAAAATTTGAGGAGGATTAATCCACTTCTCATGCCATTGATTGAGAAGGAAGTCAAGAAACTCTTTGATGCCAAAATCATTGTCCCAATTAGATTCTCAAATTGGCTTGCAAACTTGGTTCCGGTTAGGAAAAAGAGTGGAGAAATCAGAATATGCATTGAATTCAAAAACTTGAATAAAGCCTCTCTGAAGGACAACTATCCTCTCCCAAAGATGGACCAAATTTTGCAAAATATTGTTGGTTCTAAAATTATGTTTATGCTTGATGGTTTTTCAGGTTGCAATCAGATCTTGTGCATCCGGATGATCAGGAAAAAATAGCCTTTACTACACCATGGGGCACTTTCATGTATGCTAAGATTCCATTTGGTCTCATGAATGCAGGAGCTACCTTTCAGAGGGAAATAGACATTGTTTTTTCTAAAGAGAAGGACAAGATGGTGGTTGTTTATCTTGATGACATAGCAGTCTTCTCAAGGAGGGAAGAAGATCACTTGAAACACCTAAAAATAATTCTGTTGAAATGTAGAAGGTTTGGTATCTCTCTAAATCCCACCAAAAGTATTTTTTCTTTAACTTCAGGTAAATTACTTGGACACGTCATTTCTAAATATGGGATTAAGATTGATCCAAACAGGGTCAATGCAATTTAGAAGGTGGATTTTCCTAGAAGCAGGAAGGAGATTCAATCTTTCCTTAGAAAGATAAATTTTGTAAGGAGATTTATTCCTAATTTTGCTGAGATTGTGAAGGACATAACAAGGATGCTGAAGAAGGGAGTTGACATTAAGTGGACAGTAGAGGCAAGACACTCATTTGAGGAGATCAAAAAGGAATTCACTCAAGCACCGGTATTGATCAACCCAGGTTCCTCAAAAGAATTACTGGTTTGCACTTTTACATCAGAAAATACTATTTCCGAAGTTTTGTTACAAAAGGGATAGCAAGGTATTGAGCAGCCCATTTCATTTTTTAGCAAGACATTAACCAAATCTGAGCTGAAGTACAATATCTTAGAGAAGCAAGCTTATGCCTTGGTTAAGGCTATCAAAGATTTCAGAATTTACATTCTGCATTCTCATAGTGTGGCTTTTTTTCCTAATACTGTTGTGAAAGACATCCTAACTCAAGCTGATCTTGATGGTAAGAGGGGAAAATGGATTTCTAAATTGCCGGAGTATGATATATAGATCAAGCCAACAAAATTGGTCAAAGGAAAAGGCTTAGAAAAGCTAATGACACAGTCAAACTTTGACTATCTTGACATAAATTTAATTGCAGAAATATCAGAAATTTAAGATAAGAATAACTAGTCCCTATTGAAGAAAAGTACATCACTTCAGATTGTTACAAGGACATTTTTTTGGTCCTACATCATCATAAAGCACCTGCTGAGCTAACAAAGTCTAAGGCAAGATTTGTGAAGCCAAAATCCTTGAGGTATTGCATTTTTTATAAAAATCTGTTTTGAAAGGATATCGACAGTATTTTGCTGAATTGTTTGCTGGAAGAGGAGGCTGATAAAGTGATTGAGGAGTTCCACAAAGGAGATTGTGGAGGTCACCATTATCGAAAGGCCACAGTGAACAATATTCTTAGAGCAGGGTATTATTGGCCTACAATGTTTAAAGATGTCTACAAAAATATTGTTTCTTGCCATGAATGCTATATTTTTTATGGTAAGAAGAAGCTTGTACCTTTACCTTTAATGCCTATCTATGTGGAAGTGCCATTTCAGCAATTGGGGGATTTTATTGGAGAAATTCATCCATCATCATCAGGTCAGCATCGTTGGATTCTCACAGCAACTGATTACTTTACTAAGTGGATTGAAGCAATCCCAACTAGGCAAGCAAATGATTCTGTCATTATTTCCTTTTTAGAAAATAATGTCTTGTCTAGATTTGGTTGCCCCATGAAGATCATAACTGATAATGCACAGAAATTTAAGTCTAAGAAGCTGATTAATTTATGTCATCAATATCATATTACTCTTGGGCATTCCACTGCATATTATCCACAAGGGAATGGTCTTGCTGAATCTTATAACAAGAGCATTGTGAGGATCATTAAAAATGTGTTGCGGGAAAATAAGAAGGCTTGGCATTTGAAGTAGAAGTATGCCTTATGGGCTGATAGGATATGCACAAAAAGGTCAATTGGAACTTCACCATATGAACTGGTATATGGAGCTATAGCCATTTTTCCAACATCTTTAGGGGTACCTCTCATGAAGCTGATTCAAGGATTAGAAGAGGAACCAAATGCAATTCAGAGAAGAATCAATCAGTTAATAGCTCTGCAAGAGAAGAGGGATGAAGTTTATAACAATAATCAACAATCTCAAAATAGAATCAAGAGGACATTTGATAAGAAGATCAAGGGAGAAAGTTTTCAAATTCAGGATGAAGTGCTGAAATGGGAGGCCAGAATTGAAGAGAAAGGCAAAAATTGGTAAGTTTGAAAACTTGTGGAAAGCACCTGTCAAAATAGCTGCTTTCCATGGAAACAACACTTACGTACTGCAAGAGATGGATGGAAAATCATATGTTGGAGGACCTGTCAATGGTAGGTTTTTAAAGCATTACTCTTCCTAAAATCTATTGATCCTTCATATCATTGTATATATTCCATTTTATGAGTTTTTTTGCTAATAATGACAAGCTAAATCAGCAAGCTTGAGCCTGAGGTGAAGGTCATTAGAGCTTGAGGAGAAATCTTGGCAATTTCAAAGTTTTTTCTGTTTTGGTCAAGAAAATGGATAGCAGCACTGCAACTACTAGTTCTTAGTGTACCACAGGGGCACACTATCCCAAGTGGAGGCACTGTTATCACCCAAAAAATTTCAAAACATCATTTTGACAAGGTTACAAAATTTCATGGATCAAAATAGGGTTTTATGAGTTAATTTAGGTTTGATCAAGGGAAGGTTTTGGATTTTTTATAGTTTAAAGCTCATCCTAAGTTTCAAATAAAGCCTTCTTTAAATATATTTCATGTCAAACATTCATCATTTTTGGTTTCATTTCATTTCCTTAAGTTTGTTCATAAAAACTGTCCAATTAGCCAAGAAACTGCAGTTTCATAGCGCCACCCATTGAAAAAAGTCATTTTGCACTACAAAAGCGCTGATAGTTTCATAGCACAAACAGGAAAAATTACACTACAGGTGCTACAAAAGCACGGTTTTGTAACTGTCTTGTCAGTTGAGTTGGAAAATGTCATAAACTGTTGGGAAAGGGTAGGATAGTGGCATGTCGAGTCATGTAATGATGAAATTGAAGTACACACCCACATTTGCAGTCATCATGGTCATTATAGGTTATGAATGAGGCATCATTTTAGTTATGAGAGGACATTTAAAATTTCAAAATATTTCCTAATTAGCCATTCTCATCCTTTTTCCTCCACTCAAAATGTCTGAGCTCTGAGTGTCAAGCCAAACCTATGGCTGGTTCATACAAAGGTTTTACTACACCCATATCAAGTGAGGTTGATACATTTATCAAGAGAGGCTGAGAAATTTATTCAAGCGAGGCTGATACATCCATATCAAGCGAGGCTGAAAGCTTTCCTAAAGAATATGGTAGATGAAAGAAAAATTCATAGAGGAGGACAGTGCTTAAGGCATGAACCTAAAGACATGAAGGCAATAATTGAAGGCCTAGCAGTGATGGAAGCATTCAGAAGAGTAGGTTGCCTACGGTTTTGTCAGAAGTTGTAGGGCTGTCACACACAGGTATCCAAGGAATTTGCTATGAATTTCAATGGAACAGCCACTAAAGTCGGGATGCTAAGTGTGTCTATTACACCAGATGTCATTGTTGTCGTTACAGAGATACCAAGAGGTCAAGTAACCTAGTTCAAAAGGTTTAAATTTGATATGGAGTAGTGTAAAGAGTTCATGAAACCTGAGCACACATACATGGACCTTAATAATGCTATCCCTAGAAGCTACATCAAAGATAACTATTCAAAATTGCTGCTCAACATTCAAAAATATTTTACCTGTGAAGGCAGATATCACAAGGTTTATTCATATCATTTCAAATTGCTTCTACACTTCACTGGAAATATTTCACTTGATTTACCTTTTTATCTACATAGGAGTCTTGGAAAGATGGCTGATAAGGTTCAGGAAAAATCTGAAGGGAGTGAAACATCCTTATTTCATCATGGCTTAATGAAATTATTAATTTTAGATGAACTTCAAAAGATAGGCAGAGATTGGTAATCATTCTTGTTTATAAATGGTTTTGAACTGGAAACCCTAACTCCTGCAAGAAACCCTAAAGCTAAAGGATTTCCATCATCAACACCAGCAGAACCAAGCCAACCTATGGTTGCAAAACCAAAAGCAACTACAAGAGTGAGGCCAAGAAAGCAAACTGAGAAAGGGCCAGAGAAAATGAAAATTCTTGATACACCAACTCTCCCACTTGAAAAACAGAGATCCAAGGTTTTCAAAGATGCAAAACAGAAACAATTTGTCAGCAAAAAGGGGACCAAAAGAATAACTAGAAGCCAAGCAGTGGCATTGAAAGGAAATATAGTTCATACAAAAGACACCCCAATAACAAAGGGGAATCTAAAGGATATTCTTCATGCCATTGACATAGAGGAAACACCCATTTTCCAAGCTGAGTTCATTGGGGAAGATGAGCATTAGTTGAAAAAGACCAAGTCTGCAAAGAGGCTAGAGTTTGAGGGGGAAGATGCAAGATTCATCTTTCAAGCAAGAAATCCTATGACTAGGCATGCTAGGAAATTAATGGAAGTCAGAAAAGAAGTTCAAATACCCACTGAGATACCTAAAGCATCCAAAGAGATAATTAACCTCTCATCACCCACAGTGAAAGATACAATCAGCAAAACAAATAGGGGAAAAGAGAAAGTGACAGAGAAAACAGAGTTTGAGCTCCTTGAGGAAAAATTAAAATTCGCAAATCAGGAAATTGTTGCCATGAAAAAGAAAGATAGAAAGCACAGTGTTGAGAAAGTACAGTTTAAAAGAATGAAGGTAATGTGGGAAGGACAGGTTGAGTCTGTTTCTGAAACTTTAAGTAATACAGAGCAATTTTTCAAATGGACAGTTCCAACAATAAAAGAAGCTAAATTTTTTAGAATAATAAACTCCCATCTAAGAACTACTAATGGAAGACTTAAAGACCAGGTGAAGGATTAATAAGAGCAGCTGGAGTTAATTCATGATGAATTAAAGAACAGAGGCATTAAAATGGCAGTCATTGAAGAACCAATAGCTCAAACAAGTGTAAATGAAGAAGGAAGGCCTCAAGGAAGCTAGAATGAAGTGGGTTTACAGTTTTAAAAACTAAAGACAAGTTATGTTTTGAGTTTTGGAGGAAAACACAGTTTTCGCTTGGAAAATTTTATGAAGAATCTATACACTCAGCAGTTTCGTAGCGCATTGAGTGTAAAAAAGTAGAAAAGCGCTACGAAACCGCTGTAGGTGCTTTTCTTACTTATTTCGATCAGATTTTAAAGGGTTGAAGACTGAGTTAAGAACTGAATTTGCTATGGGAGATGTATTAAATGGTAATTAAAGTGATGCAGAGGAAATAATTGAGTTTTTGGAGGAAAAAGACTTGAAATGGCAGCACTACAAAAAACGCTACGAAACTGCTTTTTTTTCGTAGCGCAGGACACTACAGCATTTTGAGAAGTGTTTAAAGCGGTTTTAGACAGCTAAGGCTAGGGATGAGTTATGGGACATGTGAAGCCAACTTCCAACAACCAAGGACCACGAAATAAAGAGTAAATGATGGTCAGAATGTTCAAAGAATGCAAAAGGCCTTATGCCTAAAAAACAGGGTATTTTTTCCTATTTTTGGAGGTTAGCAAAGTGGTCATGAAGAAATGAAGCCCATCATCCAAATTCGAACATGTGATGATACACTTGGCAATGATGTAAATTCAAATAGATAAGGTTGTTATAGATAGTGATAAAGAGTTTGAGTCCTTTTTGGAATAGGACTGTTAAGTAGGATAGGTGTCTTTTTGTAATAAATTCCATGTTTTATGATTATGCAAGGTGTCAAGGGACAGAAATTCGATGTATCTAGCCTAGAGGCAGATCATCTCATGTTGCAAGATGTCTATTAAAGACCAAGAGGTCGAATTTATCAAGGGTTGGAAATTTTTGGCAAAACTGTGTTTGTTGTGAATTGACTGGTTTTCAGCTAATACACAGATCTTATACTTGACCTACTTGAGATTTAGAGGGAGTTTTAGTGTTTTCCTATTCTATTTGCATCTCTTATATATCTCATTTGCAGTGTTGTTCACTTATATTACTCAGAATTCATCTATTAGATGCTCTGACTTCCTATATAAGTGAACTGACTGTGTTTTTACAGTTTCATGTGTGTGTACCTTATGACTAAAACTCTGATATGCCTCAACTTCCATGTTAATTAGATTCACTGAATTACTAAATTGTTTTGACTCCATAAGCCCAATGTATACATGCTGATGTGATTCTTAACCTTCATTTATCATTTATCAGGTTATTTCCTAAATAGAGTTAGCTATCTATATTTTTATCCATATATTTAACCCTTGAGAGAGCCCTCTCAGGCTGAGGAGGCTAAGCCTCAGCCAAAATATTAGGTTTGAAATAGTTACATGAGATTGTTTGATCAAGCAGCCTATCAAGTCCAGTTTTGTGATAACACAATGCTTCAAAAGGACTCATCTTTATTGAAGCTTGATAACAATTATTATATGCAAATTATGCTAAATGCAGAAAATCTTCCCATCTTGTAGGTTTGTCCATAACATACATGTGTAGAATGTCTTATAAAATCTGATTGTTCCTTTCATTTTGTCCATCTGTTTGAGGTTCGCATGCGGTACTAAAGTTAAATTTCATACCCATTCATTCAAATAGAGTTTTCCAAAAGGCTGAAGTAAATTTTGCATCTCTATCTAATATAATCATTTTTTGACTGGCATGTAGCTTCACAATTTCTTTCATGAATACATTAGCTACTTGAGCTATGCCAAAAGTAGATTGCACTAGTAAAAAGTGTGTAGCTTTAGTTAATGTGTCTTCAACCACCATTATAGAGTCATGTTGATACTTAATTCTAGATAATCCAGTAATGAAATATATGGAAACCACTTCCCACTTCCATTCTGGAATAGGTAAAGGGTTCAGAAATCTTGTCAGGTGTTGATGTTCCACTTTTACTTGATGGCATTCTAAACATTTAGCTAGATAATCAACCACATATTTCTTCATACTTGCCCAAAACATGTTCTTCCTCAATGCTGAAATCAATTTTTGATAATCAGGATGTCCTGCATAGGTCTTTTATGATACTCATCTAAAATTTCTTGCTTTAATGATGTCACATTTGGAATATACAATCTTTCTTTGTAATAAATCAACCCTTTATGATTTTGAGTATATCCTAGTATTTCAGTTTTCTGCAATTTTTCTTGCAATTTCACATAGTTTGGATCTTTTATCATCACTTCTTGTATCAATTTTTCTATGTCAAATTTCACACTACTTCCACGATTGTTCAAAATTTGATGAGAATTCCTACTCAAAGAACCTGCAATATTATTTTCCTTTCCTTTAATGTGTTTCATTTCCATATCGAACTCACTAAGGAAAGATAACCATCTAGCTTGTCTAGAATTTAAATCAGGTTGAGTGAATAAGTATTTCAAACTTATGTGATCTGTCATTAGTATGAACTTCTTTCCTAACAAATAATGTCTCCACATCTTCAAAGCATATATCACCGCAGCTAATTCTAAGTCATATACAGTATAATTTTGTTCATGTTTCTTTAATTTTCTTGAGTCGTATGTTATGACTGCGTTTTCTTGTAGCAATACTCCTAATCCTTCTGCACATGCATCTATACATACTACAAATTCTTTGTTTGGATCAACAATATTCAATATGGGGGTAGTTTTTAGTTTAAGTTTTAATTGTTCAAAACTATTTTTACACTTTGATGTCCATTCAAACTTTACTCCCTTTTTCTGTAAAGAAGTAATAGGATAGGCTAAGGCTGAAAATCCTTCCAGAAACCTACGATAGTATCCAACAATACCCATGAAGGATATTATGGCTAGGACATTAGTAGGTATAGGCCAATCCATAATGGCTTGTATTTTCTCTGCATCTACTACTAAGCCATCCTCTGAAATCACATGACCCAAATACTAAATTTTTTCCTTGTAAAATTCACACTTGCTGTGTTTTGCATATAACTTATGTTCTCTAATTGTTTGTAAGACAATTCTGAGGTGTTCTTTGTGTTCTTCTTCGTTTTTGGAGTATACCAAAATTTCATCAATGAACACTAATACAAACTTTTTTAGATACTTGTGCAGTACACTATTCATTAAACACATGAATGTATCAGGTGCATCAGTAAGTCCAAAGGGTAGGACTACAAATTCATAGTGTTCATATCTAGACCAGAATGTTTTTTTATTGATGTCCTCATCTTTGATTCTAAGTTGATGATATTCTGTTCTTAGATCAATCTTTGAGAAGATAGTGGCTCCTCTCACTTGATCAAATAATTCATCTACTCTTGACAGAGGATATGTGTTCTTTATGGTCAATTTATTTAGTTGTCTGAAATCTATGCACATCCTGAATGTGCCATCTTTCTTTTTAACAAACAATATCGGTGCTCCCCAAGGAGACACACTTGGTTTGATGTATCCTCTATCTAATAACTCCTATAGTTGAAGTTTTAGCTCTAAAAATTCAGGGGTACTCATTCTATAGGGTTCTCTAGAGATAGGTGTATCTCCTCGTACCAATTCAATTTAGAAATCAATTTCTCTTTAGGGGGTAGATGGGGGATTTCCTCTGGAAATGCATTTTTGAACTCTCTAATTACTAGAAATTTTTCTACAATTTCTTTTTCAGATTGTTGTCTCAATTCTTCCACTTGTACATAATACACTTGGCAACCTTTTCTTGTTGTCATTTTTAACTGTAGTGTAGAAATTTTCCTAATTGATATGGGCCTTGGTTTGCCTTTCACTATCACAGGTCTTCCCTCACCATCTATATAGTGAATTGTTTTATCTAAGCAATAAACTATTACTTTCTGCTTCTCTAACCATTCCATTCCCACTAACACATCATATGATCCTAGAGGAAAAATGTTTAAATTAATTTCAGTTTCATACCCATTTAAATTTACAACAGTTTTTGGAAGTTTATGGGTAGATTTTTTTTTGTTCCAGTAGCTAACTGAACTAACCATGCTTGCTGAAATTTTTCTGATTTTAACTTTCACTCTTCCACCATCGGAGGACTTATATAGCTTAAATTTTCTCCTGGACCTATCAAAACAGAAACAGGTTGTTCATCAATCATACCTTTGATTTCTATCATGGTTGATTGGTGTTCAACCTGACGATATTCAAGTGCAGCACTGATCCTTGGAATGTTTCTGGCAATGTCATTCACAATAGTCGTCTCTCGTAACACTTGAATGTTCTGAAATGTTCTATGAGGACATTCATGTAATAGGTGACGTTCTCCACATCCCCAACACTTTAATGGTTCTTTCATTTTTACAACACCTTCCTTTTTGTTGTTTGCATCCATCTGCTTAGACCCAGTCTGTGATTGTGCTGGTTGGTTTTCCCTAGTTTTGTTAAACTTATTCCTTTGATGGTTTTTCCAAAAACATTTCAGGTATGCTTATTTTACTCTTTTGAAATTAGAGTCACTTTTCCCTTTTTCTTTGTTTTTCCAATTTTTCAGCTCATCACTTCTGCCTTTGAACTGTTGATAACACAGTCTTGCTTTGCGAACAACCTCATCCATTGCCTTTGGATTGTCAAATTCTATTCTTTCTTTATAGATAGTAGGTAGGCAGTTTAAAAATCATTGTACTTTAGCCTTTTACTCTCTGATATAAGGCACATAATGAAGCAAGTTAGTAAATTTGGTAACAAACTCATCAATGGTGAGTTGTCCCAATCTCAACTCATGAAATTATTTGACTTTGTCATCATAATATCTCTCATTCAGATATCTAGACTTAAATTTTGTTTGAAAGTACTCCCAGGTAATAGTTTTTTCATCCAGCACATGTACCATTTTGGTTTCTTCTCACAAAAGGGTAGCGTTACCCTGTAATTGGTAAATGGCCAATCTAGCTTTCAGGTTACTTCCATATTCATAGACTTGAAATTATTTAACCATGTTCAAAAGTCAAGATTCTGCATTCTCCTCGTTTTCACCATCATAAGTGGTGTTAGTGTCAGTCTAGTCATACTACCATCAGTGATCAAAACTGCTCTTTTGCATCTGCATATTAGGTGTCTCATACCGAATAAATTTCACCATTCCGCTAGGTCATGGATTCATTGATGGTAGTAATTTTTATCAGTCGTCCCTCATGAGGTACTTGCTGATTTTCCTTTCTATGGTCTTTAGTCATTAGTCACTTTTATTCTCAAAATCATATCAGTAGGTCATAGGATGGGTCTCATTAGTTTCTAGGGTCTCACCATGGTCAAAATTAATGAGTCAAATGACAATAAATATCAGCAAGGTCATGAGGAAACCAATAAGCTCAAAGTCACATCACCTAGAAGATCAAAGAGACATTTTATTCAGTTTGATGTAATTTTCGCCTCAAAACCATGTGTTAAGGTGAAAACATGATATTTCGCCTTTATTATTATTCATTATATATCATCATATGTAATAAGTCGCAATTCAGAAGCTGTTATCTCCACAAAGTGATGTCCTTGCCTTCAAAGAGTTTTCTGCAGCATGTTCAGCACCAAATCATCTTCCAAGTAGATCCATCAAAAAGAGCTCAGAAAGATATTTCCAACGGTATACTACACTCTCAAAACTGACTTCTGGATTGAAATTTATGCTTAAGTGAAGTAAAAGCCCTCTATATCCTAATCCTTCCCCTTTTCCCATTTTTTCCCTTAAAATTTTTTTAATTAAAGTTTTATATCCCTTTAAAAGCCCCTTTTCCCCCTTTCCGATTATAAATTCGCATTCTAAATCATTTAATAAAATATGTGATTTAATTGCTAAACCACTTCCCCTCCATGCCATAGAACTTTATAATAAAAAGTTTGATATTATAAAGTCTCACCCTATGAACCACTTCCCCTCCATTCCCGTTGAAAACCTTATGTTAAATATTTCAAAGGTTCGTGTATATATATACTCCCTGTCGTTCCCAACCACTTCCCCACCATGCTTTGTAATTAAACTTTATTATAAAGTTTTATATCTTATAAACCCCGCCGCTTTTCAATCTCAAATTGCAAAGTTTGTGCTACGATCCACTGATCGCACCATCCTCCAATGCGATCAATCGCAAATCACAAAGTGTATGTTCCGACCCACCAATCGCAATAAACTCTGATCGATCAATCGCAAGTCTTTCCTTCTGATCTCCCGATCGCACCCCTCCTTCCGATCTCCTGATCGCATACTTCCTTCCAATCTCCCAATCCGCTCCTCCGATCGCGACTACCCCTGATTGATCTCCCCACTGTTGATTTTCCCTGCCGATCGGACGGCCCATAGCTAAACAGGCCATCGCAATCGGCATTCCCCATATGTGTTGCACTCCGCCCCTCCCTCTGATTTGCGATCACGATTGGTCAGCCCCACCATACAGTACTTCCGCCCATGCATTATAAAGGGCCTTCCCCTTTGTTAAAAGCAAATTTTGGTTTTATTTTATTTATATGAAATACCTCCCCAATCGCATCGGCGATTCCATATAAATCATTCTGCCCCACTCCCGAGCCCGATTGCGATTGCGATTATAATCCCCGGTCCCACCACATAAAAACCTCTGCCATTCATTATAAAACCCATTTCTCCTTTGTAAAGGTTAAAATTCATCCGTTTCGTTTATTACAAAGGCCTTCCTCCCCATCGCATCGCATGTTTGTAATATGTTCACCTCCGCTCCCATCTGATTCCGATTGCGATGATTACATTGAGATGTGTTTTATTATATATATCACTCCGCCTACCACGCTCTCTGATTCTGATTGCAATTACACTTGTATTTTAATATGTTATGTCCCTCCGCCCGTCCATTCCGATTGCGATTTATATGCGGGTACCACCCATTTCCCTTCCCTTTTCCCATTTAAAATAAATTTTCCCTTCACTAAAGGCAAAGTTTCATTTCAAAGGAATTTTTATTAAAAAAGTTGGTTTTATTCAAACAGCAAATGGAAAGCGAACAGTCAAAGGGCCGAGAGCTTATTTAAAACAAATATTGTTACAGCAAGCAGCGAAATAGGAAATATGTTCATCGGTTTACCTATTTTCTTTCATACAACCTAACAGCAAAATCTCCAAGTGGTCAAATGCAATGATGTCCCTTATTTTCAGGGGCTGATTGTTGTATTTCTTTACTATGATTGTATTTTAGTTCTTCAGCTGTTAAAACAACTCCCTTCTCTTGTGGATCTATGTTCCTACATTCCAGCCTATTTAATGTAATTGTAAATCATTTGTAAAGCAGTCTGAAAGTAGGGGAATAGTGTGGAAGAACATCTCTGCGCTACATTGTACAGTTTGATAGGAATTAATAAGAGATGCAGCTCTGATTTGTGGGATCCATGTGGTATGAGAGTTAGCATTTTTTTTTCTCCTTTGTTTCATATGTGAATTTTTTATGTGTTCCATTCATCCATAAACATTTCATTTTCGAATGCTTTCAAGATAGAAAGATAGAATCCATTTTATATGCTCTGCCTTGGGAAATCATTCATGCTTTGTGTTTTTTCTTCTGTTTGAAAAGGATCCATTTGTTGTGCCCTTTTCAGCTCCTCACCAGTCTTTCCATCCCATCCTCATTAAATTTTAATTGCTAATTTTCCTGCCTATCTTGCCCCATGAAATACCCTGTGTCCTGATTTAATTCCCGGTTTCAACTGTCCCTTTATATCCCACACATCCCTGAAATTCATTCATTCATTTTATTTAAACCTTTTATCCCTATCATTTTACCTAGCCTAATATCATATTTCTATTGCAGTTTATTGAATATTCTTTTACGGAGAGAGCCCTCTCCTGTCCTTGTAGGGCTAGCTACAAGGCTAAGCGTGGTTTAGTTGTTACCCTGATTTGCCTTTTGCAGCCTGGGGTCCAATTCAGGTGCTAACATCTCTGGCGACCATACTGGGGATAAGTTCAAGATTGTTTGTTTGTTAGTGTTATTTGTTTTATAAACTACAGACGAAGCCTGAAGTATGCCAGGTAGCCTTCGAAATGCACATTGCTTTGCAAGTGCATAAGTAGATAAATGCTACTTCAGTCAATCTTCGGTCTAGTTTTATAAACATAACATCTGACTTGCAAGATTTGCCCCAGTACATCAAATAATTCCAGACCTTTGAAAGATGATGTTCAGATTTTGCTAGGCTGCAAAATAAGATTTTTGTAGAATAGAAATTTGACCACACTGGCTTCAAGAAGATACACCAGGGCTAATCCAGATCCAAATCCTCCCCCTGTGTTTGAAAATCCAAATCTTATCCCAAGAATTGTCAGAAGACAAGAAGGATCATTAAGCCCCAGACCCGTTTTCAGGTCCTATACTTGGCCCAGTGAATGGTTTTTTGTAGAGGATCTTTCTTTTGATGAGAATTTTGAGCTTCCTTTATTTAGGAATAAGTCTGAAAATGACATTGATGATACAGTTTTAGATCCTGATTTCCTTGTAGATATTGAAGTCCAAAGAGCAAATACCTCCATTGACGATTACATTTTGAATTCTCCTTAGTCCATCACTGTAACTAATATCCCTGAGCCTTCAGAATCATTAGGAACAACATTTCCCCCTCCCAATTCATCAGCATTCCCATCAGTCAATTCCCAATTATCATCTCCTCCATTAACACCGTCCTCAAATCCTACAAGTCCTGTCGTAAATCCACCCAGAGTTATGGCTGCCAGGTATGCACCCCTGGTCTTACCCCAGGTCCTCAATGATATGCCAGCTAACTATCAGAGTAAGATTCCAATCTTTGATGCCACTCAGAGCATCACGAATCAACAACATGTTGATAAAATGAATGAATTTTTTTATTTGCATGAGGTAGAAGCAGAGAATGTAACAATGAGGTTGTTTGTTCAAAGTTTCGGAGGTGAAGTCAGAAAGTGGTTTAGAGCCCTACCGCCAGGCACAATTCGCACTTTGCAGGAGTTGTACACTCAGTTCCTGGACCGGTGGGAGGTAAAAAAGAACCCACTTCAAATCATGTCTGAATATGAGAACATTAAAAGAAATGTGGGTGAAACCATGCAGGATTATTGTTTGAGATTCAATGTTGTATATAATGCTATTCCAGCTAATTTGAAGCCTCCTATGGGACTAGCATTGTTAAAATTTCCCGATGGATTTGATGTTGACATGGCATATCAGCTGCGTGAAAGAGATCCGTCTTCACTTGAAGACATGCAGAAGATAGCGGTAAACGTTGAAGCTAATCTGCTGGCTAAAAGAGCAAGAGCCAGAGCCGAGAAAAGAGTCACAATAAAAGAGGAGGCCTCTAATTCAGACAATAAAATGGACACTCTGATCAGAACAGTGGAAAAAATGGTTGATAGGTTAACCATTGCAGATAGACCTGAGCCTCAAATAAGAAATCTGAATTTCAGAGGACAGCAGCCGCAATTCAGAATTAAACAGAGAGAGCAAAGAACGCAGGACCAAATTACGCCACCACAGCAGCAGATTAAAACACCTTTGCAGCAGAACTATGTGCAAGGGACAGATTCAAATGACGATGATCCTGTGATTGAGGCTAATCACTTTTTCACGGTTGATGGTGCACCCATTTTCCTAACAGAAGACGAATAATACACAATGGCGACTCCAGATATTCAAAAAGACCAAAATTTCATTTTGGCCAATGATATAGTACTGGAAGAAGAGTCCGATGACTACCAGAGAGGGTATATGAATGCTCTATCGGCTCAACAAAGGCAGTACTCTTTAAGGAACAGAGAGGTTACAGTCAGCCCCATTCAAAAGAGAAAGGAAATCCAAATGAAAAACGATGCACAGAAGAAAGCTAAGGAGCTGGCTGATCCTTCCTCTAGCAAAGCACCTGCAGTTGCTAACACAGCCAATGAGAAGAAACAATAGAACGCAGTAAAGGAGCCAACAGAGAAGAGAGACCCGCCCATTAAAGTGGTAGAAAAAGCTCCCTCCTTTAATCTAGAAAATGAAATCTCTAAGTTAAAAGTGGTTATGCCCCTCACAGAGTTGGTGAAGAATAGTGTGTATAAAACTTAGGTGTCCAAAGTCTTGCAAATAGATTCCGTCTCCGATATGGTCAATGTAGAAGACGACTACCCTGAACTTATTTTTGGTCTAGCCACAGAAGAATCTGAAGAAAATGAAGTCCCTCCTTTTTACTTGAGTCTTAGAGTACATGAGTTTATCCTGCATAATGCTATGTTGGACTTCGGGGCCTCACATAATTTGATGCCCAAAGCTGTCATGGAGAAGCTAGGCCTTGACATCACTCGTAAATATCATGACTTGTATTCCTTCGACTCAAGTAGGGTCCACTTTATTGGTTTAATTAAAGATTTGGTAGTGTCTTTAGATCAGATTCCAGCAAAGAATGTCTTGATG
Organism: Pinus albicaulis; assembly: GCA_034641835.2. NCBI lineage: Eukaryota > Viridiplantae > Streptophyta > Pinopsida > Pinales > Pinaceae > Pinus > Pinus albicaulis. The sequence goes on along the minus strand of CM076574.1, from coordinate 69,946,520 downwards.
GATGTAGTTGTTGCTGATGTCCCACCAAGGTTTGGAATGCTCCTGTCTAGGTCTTGGGGTGCAAAACTTAAGGGAACCATGCAGCTTGACTTCTCTTATGCCACTAGCCCTGTATTTGGCCAATTGAGGAATTTATATAGGGAAAAGAAAATGAAATATATGATTACCGGCAAAGACAAGCCTGTAAATCATCCCATCAATGTTGTCCATACAGACTTAGAGTCTTTTGTCTTGTATTCTGATGGTGGTTTAAATGATGAGAATGTTAAATTGGTACAAGTGGATGAAATAACTAAGATTTCAGAGAATTTCATAGAGGTCCTCAAACAGGAAAAGGACAAAGCAGCAAACACTTCTGAACCTCCTGCCTGCCAGCAGCAAAGGGACAGTGAACAGCTAAAAATCAGCCAAGGTAAAGAAGATAAAGAAACAAATTTCCAGCATCTTCAAGAAGAAGAAGAAGGCCCGTGGAGTATGTATTTTGATGGAGTTGTTGGTAAGGATGGAGCTGGCATTGGAATATGGATTAGGAGCCCTGTTTTTCAACCTGAGAAGGTTCCAAGTAATGTTAGAGTTTGTGCTTATAAGCTAGCTTTTGATTGCTCTAACAATGAAGAAGAATATGAGGCTTTGATTGTAGGCCTCAAAATTTTGAAGAATTTGAATGCAAAAAGGATTTTTGTATATGGCGACTCCAAATTGATAATCGAACAGGTGAAGGGCGAATATCAAGCAAAACATCCAAGATTGAGGGCATACAGAAATGCAGTCTTGGACATTTTGAAAACATTCCCAGAGTATACTTTGACAGCAGTGCCCAGGATGCAGAACATTATTGTTGATTCTCTTGCCACTACTGCAAGTAACTTGAAGATTCCAATGAACTCCAACAATAAGTTTGAAATCTATGTCAAACATAGGCCTGCTGTTCCGGACAATTTAAGGTATTGGCAAGTATTTTTGGATGATAATGAGATCAATGCATTTTTGCAGGGTGATGGAAAATTAAAAGATACTCCAATAGAGTGTGAGTATGAGGTTGATGATCAGGAGTTGGAAGCAAACCAGATGGACATATTGCAATTAAAGGATAATGCAATTCCTAGAGGTCTCATACCTCTAGAGGAGCTTTTTGATCAGGATGATGTCGCAAAGAAACCAAGCTTGGTGCCCACAGAGAAAGGAGTTGAAGATGTGAATATTGGAATAGCTGATCAGCCCAAGTTTGTCAAATTATCAAAGGCATTATCCCCTGAGGTAAAGGAGAAGTATGCTAAATTTATTTCTGAATTTTCTGATGTATTTGCATGGGATTATTCAGATTTGAAAGTGTATGATAAGAACATAATTCAGCATGCAATTCCTATCAAGCCGGATCAGAAGCCTTTCAGACAGAAGCTGAGAAGAATCAATCCAAAGCTGCTGCCATCAATTGAAAAGGAGGTAAACATGTTGTACAAAGCAGGAATCATAGTTCCTATTAGATTTTCTGATTGGATTTCGAATTTGGTCACAGTGCATAAAAAGATTGGAGAAATAAGACTGTGTATTGACTTTCGGAACTTGAATAAGGCATCCTTAAAGGATAATTACCCACTTCCAAAAATGGACCATATTCTGCAAAGAGTAGTTGGATCATCTAGGATGTCACTACTTGATGGCTACTCATGCTACAATCAGATCTTGGTGCATGAGAAGGACCAAGATAAAACTGCCTTCACAACACCCTGGGGAACCTTCCAGTATGCCAAGATGCCCTTTGGACTGAAGAACGCTGGAGCCACCTTCCAGCGTGCAATGGACATTGCTTTTGCAAATGAAAAGGATGTTTTTCTTGTTGTTTATTTGGATGATTTGACAGTGTTTTCAGGTTCATATGATGAGCATTTTCACCATCTAAGAGTGTTTTTTTAGCGTTGCAGAAAGTTTAGGATTTCTCTCAATCCCAAAAAGATCCTTTTTGCCATGGATGAGGGCAAATTGCTCGGGAATATCATATCTAATGATGGCATCTGCATAGATCCAGCCAGAGTGGAGGCAATTCAGCTCATAGACCTTCCACGGAACAAGAAAGAGATTCAGGCCTTCAATGGTAAGATGAATTTTTTACGCAGATTTATACCTAATCTGGCTGAGCATTTGAGAGAAATGACCAATATGTTGAAGAAAGACAACACGGTTAAGTGGAGTGAGGAAGCTATCAAGTCATTCAATCTGGTAAAGTTTTCTTTGTCTAATGCCCCAATTCTGATCAGTCCCAACTATACTCAAGATTTTATTATATTTTCGTTTGCATCTGAGCATACTATGGTTGCTATTTTAATGCAAAAGAGAGATGAAGTAGAAAAGCCAATTGCCTTTTTCAGTAGGACTATTAGAGATGCTGCTTTAAGATATAATATTATTGAAAAGCAGGCATTGGCTCTTGTCAAGGCATTGAAAGATTTTAGGGTCTATATTCTACATTCACACACTATAGCATATGTCCCTAATGTAGCAGTCAAGGATGTGCTCATGCAAACTGATCCAGAAGGTCGAAGAGGCAAATGGATAGCAGCTATGTTGGAGTACGATCTAGAGATCAAGACTACTAAGTTGATCAAAGGCCAAGGTTTGGCGAAATTGATGGCCTAATCAAATCTGCATGCTTTATATATAAACCTCATTTTAGCAATGTCGGAAGAAGAAGATGAAGGTTTGTTGGTTCCTATTTCAGATATTTTTCTGCAGTCCCCTTGGTATTCAGATATTGTGTATGTTCTTCAGCATCTGTCACCTCCTCTAGGCATGTCTAAGAGTAAAGGTAGATCTTTGAAGCTTAAATCTGCAAAATATTTCATTTTGAACAGTGCTCTGTTTTGGAAGGATCCGGGAGGCGTTTTGCTAAATTGCCTAGTTGAAGAAGAAGCTCAGAAGGTAATGCACGATTTCCATAAACGTGACTGTGGTGGCCACCTTTTTTGGAAAACTACAGCGAACAAGGTATTGAGAGCCAAGTATTATTGGCCCACATTATTTTCTGATTTATATAAAACAGTGATGAATTGTCATGAATGTCAAATTTTCCAAGGGAAGAAGAAATTGCTTCCACTTCCTTTGAAACATGTTTCAGTGAACGCGCCCTTTAAACAGTGGGGGCTCGATTTTATAGGAGAAATACATCCCGCGTCCTCAGAATAGCATCGATGGATATTAACTGGGACAGATTACTTTACGAAATGGATCGAGGCCATCCCTGCCAGGCAAGCGACTGACACAGTAATTATTCAATTCCTGGAATCAAATATTTTATCCCGTTTTGGTTGCCCATGTAAAATTGTGACAGATAATGCAGCCGCGTTCAGATCAAAGAAAATGATTGATTTCTGCGATAAATACAACATCATGCTAGGCCATTCAACAACATATTATCCACAAGGAAACGGCCTGGAAGAGTCATACAACAAGTCACTGATGAATATAATTAAGAAAATGTTGAAGGCAAACAAAAGAAATTGGCACCGAAAGCTCATCAACGCACTGTGGGAAGACAGAGTTAGCAGTAAAAAATCAATAGGTATGTCACCTTTTGAGCTAGTTTATGGTACTGATGCTATCTTTCCCACTTCTCTTACAGTTACAGTTATGAGATTATTACAATAAGTTGGCAACGAAGATGATGACAACCAGCGAAGGATCAACCAGATGATCCACCTTCAACAAACAAGAGAAGAAGTGTCACAGAAAGCGAGCCAGTTGCAGGACAAGATTAAAAAGATCTATGACAGGAAGACTAAAGCAAAAAGGTTTCAGTTGGATGATGTGGTGTTGAAATGAGATGCAAGAAATGAAGACAAAGGGAATCATGGTAAATTTGACAACCTTTGGAAGGGACCATACAGAATCACAGCATACAAGGGTCAGAATGCCTTCTTACTTTCATAAATGGATGGCCATGATTGTCGTGGAGGAGCAGTAAATGGTAGGCTATTGAAGCACTACCATGAAGACATGTATCAGAATTCTATCTCATCATCATTGTATATACCATTTTATTTTTCTAAAAGCAAAGTTCAAAATGCACAATCATTCAAGTTTGGGGCCCGAGGTGAAGGCTATAAAACTTGGATGATATGTGTATGGTTTGGTTTTATTTCAGTTTTCAGTCTTAGTCTAGAGTCAAGGTCAGTTTGCATTTGTGTCATTTTTCAACATTTTTGACTCCATGCCCAATGGATAAGGCTACTTGTTCTACAGTGTTCTTGGCACCTCCAAGGAGCTACCATCCCCATTGGAGCCAATGTTAGTGTCAGTCTAGTCATACTTCCATCAGTGATCAAAACTGCTCTTTTGCATCTGCATATTAGGTGTCTCATACCGAATAAATTTCACCATTCTGCTAGGTCATGGATTCATTGATGGTAGTAATTTTTATCAGTCGTCCCTCATGAGGTACTTGTTTATTTTCCTTTCTATGGTCTTTAGTCATTAGTCACTTTTATTCTCAAAATCATATCAGTGGGTCATAGGATGGGTATCATTAGTTTCTAGGGTCTCACCATGGTCAAAATTAATGAGTCAAATGACAATAAATATTAGTAAGGTCATGAGGAAGCCAATAAGCTCAAATTCACAGCACCTGGAAGATCAAAGAGACATTTTATTTGGTTTGATGTAATTTTCGCCTCAAAACCATGTTTTGAGGTGAAAACACGATATTTCGCCTTTATTATTATTCATTATATATCATCATATGGAATAAGTCACAATTCAGAAGCTGTTATCTCCACAAAGTGATGTCCCTGCCTTCAAAGAGTTTTTCGCAGCATGTTCAGTGAAAAATCATCTTCCAAGTAAATGCATCAGAAAGAGCCCGGAAATAGCTTTCCAACGGTATACTACACTCTCAAAACTGACTTCTGGATTGAAATTTATGCTTAAGTGAAGTAAAAGCCCTCTATATCCTAATCCTTCCCCTTTTCCCATTTTTTCCCTTAAAATTTGTTTAATTAAAGTTTTATATCCCTTTAAAAACCCCTTTTCCCCCTTTCCGATTATAAATTTGCATTATAAATAATTTAATAAAATATGCGATTTAATTGCTAAACCACTTCCCCTTTGTGCCATAGAACTTTATAATAAAAAGTTTGATATTATAAAGTCTCACCATATAAACCACTTCCCCTCCATTCCAGTTGAAAACTTTATGTTAAATATTTCAAAGGTTCATATATATATATATATATATATATATATATATATATATATATATATATATATATATACTCCCCGTCGTTCCCAACCACATCCCCACCATGCTTTGTAATAAAACTTTATTATAAAGTTTTATATCTTATAAACCCCGCCGCTTTTCAATTGCAAATCGCAAAGTTTGTGCTCTGATCCACTGATCGCACCATCCTCCAATGCGATCAATCGCAAATCACAAAGTGTATGTTCCGACCTGCCAATCACAATAAACTCTGATCGATCCATCGCATCATCCTCCGATCAATCGCAAGTCTTTCCTTCCGATCTCCCGATCGCACCCCTCCTTCTGATCTCCTGATCGCATACTTCCTTCCAATCTCCCGATCCGCTCCTCCGATCGCGACTACCCCCGATTGATCTCCCCACCATCGATTTTCTCCACCGATCGGATGGGCCATAGCTAAACGGGCCATTGCAATCCACATTCCCCATATGTGTTGCACTCCGCCCCTCCCTCCGATTTGCGATTGTGATTGGTCGGTCCCACCATACAGTACTTCCGCCTGCGCATTATAAAGGGCCTTCCCCTTTGTTAAAAGCAAATTTTGGTTTTATTTTATTTATATGAAAGACCTCCCTAATCGCATCGGCGATTTCATATAAATCAGTCCGCCCCACTCCCGAGCCCGATTGCGATTGCGATTATAATCCCCGGTCCCACCACATAAAAACCTCTGCCATTCATTATAAAACCCATTTCTCCTTTGTAAAGGTTAAAATTCATCCGTTTCGTTTATTACAAAGACCTTCCTCCCCATCGCATCGCATGTTTGTAATATGTTCACCTCCGCTCCCATCTGATTCTGATTGCGATGATTATATTGAAATGTGTTTTATTATATATATATCACTCCGCCTACCCCGCTCCCCGATTGCGATTGCGATTACACTTGTATTTAAATATTTTACGTCCCTCCGCCCGTCCATTCCGATTGCGATTTATATGCGGGTACCGCCCATTTCCCTTCCTTTTTCCCATTTAAAATAAATTTTCCCTTCACTAAAGGCAAAGCTTCATTTCAAAGGAATGTTTATTAAAAAATTTGGTTTTATTCAAACAACAAATGGAAAGCAACAGCCAAAGGGCCGAGAGCTTATTTAAAACAAATATTGTTACAGCAAGCAGCAAAATAGGAAATCTGTTCACTGGTTTACCTATTTTCTTTCATACAGCCTAACAACAAAATCTCCAAGTGGTCAAATGCAATGATGTCCCTTATTTTCAGGGGCAGAATGTTGTATTTCTTTACTATGATTGTATTTCAGTTCTTCAGCTGTTAAAACAGCTCCTTTCTCTTGTAGATCTATGTTCCCACACTTCAGCCTATTTAATGTAATTGTAAATCATTTGTAAGCAGTAGGAATAGTCTGTAACTCAGAAAGTATGGGAATAGTGTGGAAGAACATCTCTGCGCTACATTGTATAGTTTGATAGGAATTAATAAGAGATGCAGCTCTGATTTGTGGGATCCATGTGGTATGAGAGTTAGCATTTGTTTTTCTTCTTCATTTCATATGTGAATTGTTATGTGTTCCATCCATCCATAAACATTTCCTTTTGAATGCTTTCAAGATAGAAAGGTAGAATCCATTTTATATGCTCTGCCTTGGGAAATCATTCATACTTTGTATTTTTCTTCTGTTTGAAAAGGATCCACTTATTGTGCCCTTTTTAGCTCCGCACCAGTCTTTCCATCCCATCCTCATTAAATTTTAATTGCTAATATTCCTGCCTATCTTGCCCCATGAAATACCCTATGTCCTGATTTAATTCCCGGTTTCAACTGTCCCTTTATATCCCACACATCCCTGAAATTCATTCATTCATTTTATTTAAACCTTTTATCCCTATCATTTTACCTAGCCTAATATTATATTTCTATTGCACTTTATTGAATATTCTTTTACGGAGAGAGCCCTCTCCTGTCCTTGTAGGGCTAGCTACAAGGTTGAGCGTGGTTTAGTTGTTACCCTGATTTGCCTTTTACATCCTGGGGTCCAATTCAAGTGCTAACAAGTGGTAGGTTTTATTTTCCAAAATTCTCCTTGAAATTCCTTTTTCTTTCTGGACTAACGTCCAGATGCTTCACCACCCTCAGATCCTTCTGAGTTGGTTTCAACTTCCTTTCTATTTTTCCCAGGGTCTTCACTTTCGTGACTAGTCCTTGAGGTTAATTCTTTGATCAACCTCTTTTGCTTTTCGTTGGCTTGCAAAAATCATTCATTGCTAGTTCTCTGCTGAATCAATTCCCATTGCATTTCCCTGACCATATTTAGCAATTGAGAATTTTGATTTGGTGGATTTCCCTCACCCCCCAGATCCACATACATCCCTCCTCTGTCACTCATAATAATAATTGTACTTTTCTGCACTTAATCAGTGTATACAGAAATAAATTAGTGCATCTGATTCAAAAAATTGTAAATAATTTACAACTACATAATTGGGTTTTTATATTTTTTTTTCTGTGTGGGGATACATAGGCCCAGTTTTTTCAACATGGGCTCTGATACCATTTCTAACAACTCTACTTACCCAGAAGAAAAAAATATTTATACAATTTATGCTACTTTGTCGCCATTGACTTTATTTAATTTTGTCATATTACTATCTTTCAACACATGTGTACTCTCTGTCGTTAACAATTACCATAATTACATAATTTTTTGAGAATAGAATAAAACTCGGTTGCCAATGATAATTCGACCAACACCTCTTTTAGCATTTATTGTCCTTTGTGACATTTCTTCAATGTACACAATTTCTGTTATAATAGTAGCTTATTTTACTATTCATTTACATCTTAATAATATTATGCCTTCGCTAGCATTTTTATTAACATAATAACTTTAATAATTCCTATACTAAAGTTATCTATTAGAATATATAATTATATTTTAACATTACACTCATTATCAAAGGTTTCCCTTCTAAATATTTTCCATACTCTTACTCATACATTCCGCTTATACAAACTCTTTTATCCTTGTGAATCTAACTTTGAAGATTAATATAACAAGGTTTTATATATATGTGTGAACCTAACACTTAGCCCATGAATAGTTAATTTACCCTTAACTATTTAAATGGTGTATGGGCATCGTTGATAATTTATATCCAATGACTTCCAATTACTACATGTACCTGATCATTAGAATTCCATTCGAATTAAATCTTTGGAGTTATGGACGTGAGCACTATAATGAGGTTCAAATACTATATATTAACGCTACATATATAGTCATGCCTACATTTAGTACCATATAAAATATCAAATACAGTCAAGTCCTCTTTATGATATTACGTTGGGTTATTACGTTAGATTTTTCCATGTATCAATTAATTGAATTAGTATATTAATATACTCGGCTAAGGTTACAATACCTAATGATTATATTGGGTGAACTGTATTGGCATTATATCATATCTCTATAAAAAAAAATTGACAGCTCTTTGATGTCATTCCTCTATTCGAGGCTATCACGTTTTAATAGATTGTACTTCGTCAATTAAACTCATCAAATGGCCTTGTTGATATTTTTGATTTCTTGCACAATGGGTGGATGCCACATTAACGGTGGGGATGAGGTTGTATCTCCTCCCTCCAAGTTCTTCGTTAGGTTTTCGATGGCTTTTCATTTTTCTGCCTTTCACTTGCATTTGGAAATGTTAGGTAAGGCTTCGGCTCTAGTTCCCCACCCAGGCCAATATGCAATCTCGCGACCTGTTTGTTTGCTCAAGGCTACATGCACAACCTCAGGTAAATAAATTTTCATGGTTTGATTTATTCCTACCACTAGCTAATTTTCATTTTATTAGTTTTTAGATTAACTCATTACATTTCATTTTGGTGAATGTAGGGCCTTTTTACGATGAGACAGTATCCCCTCCCTCTATTTTCTTCGTTAGGTTTTTAATGGCTTTTCATTTTTCTGCCTTTCACTTGCATTTGGCAATGTGGGGTAAGGCTTTGGCTCTGGTTCCCCACCCAGGCCAATATGCATTCTCGCAACCTGTTCGTTTGCTTACGGCTACATGCTAAGCCTTAGGTAAATAAATTTTCATGGTTGGATTTATTCCTACCACTAGCTAATTGTCATTTTATTAGTTTTTGGATTAACTCCTTAACTCATTACGTTTCGTTTTGGTGAATGCAGGGCCTTTTTACGAAATGGAATTAGACCTTCTTCACATCATCTATTCCTTACAATCTTGAGGTAATGTTGTTTTGTATTTTCCAGGTAAGAAATTCATTAACCCATCATTTTACTAAGACAGAGTCTGTCTCTAGTAATTATATCAATGGTCGTGGCTAAATTTGTTGAGCATACTACTCCTCTGTTCATTTTTATCATTTCATTTCTTCCTGTGAGGAAGTCATCCGATCTATGAGTTCTCTTCTACGAGGAACTTCTCTTTGGGTTTGAGACAATTCATTCGTTGAACTATTTTCATTTCATTCCTATTAGTGAATTCAATCTTGTATACATAGATAGGGTTTCTTTCATTAAAATCGTTTGTTGTTGGATTTATGGTAATGATTTGTCCAATTATTTTTTGGTTCATCCCCTGAGATAAAATTTTGTGTTTTTTTCCAAGAATGAACTATGATTTTGGTTTTGGAATTCTCCGTCTGGAATTTAAAATCAGTAAGAATTTCCCTTTTACATCTCATTAATAATTTGTTTCTCAAATTTCTTGCGAAATTCTAGAGAACACATAAGATTCAATTATGGAAGTATTGACTTCTCTTTGTATGAAATTTTCCTCATTTTGGTATTATAATTTTATAGATTTCGTTCATATTCATTTTTCCTCCACTATGAGTATTTAACTATGGTTTTTAACATTTCATTGGTTATTATAATTACCGTGTTATATAGTCTTTTTTCCTCAAGACTATACTCATCATTTTATCCTCTACGATGATGGTAAATTTCTTAATTACAGTAACCCTAACAGTAGGCAACAAATTTCAATTATGTATACACTTCATTAATTTTCTCCATTAATAAAGACTTGCACTTCTTTTTCTCTGGTTTAGTTTACTTTGTTATAATACACTCATTTATTTTAGTCATACCATAATATCCATCATGTATGGAACCAATAGTCAATTTAGGTTATGCAATAGGGTCTTTAATTTCATTACAGTTTGAATCCCAATTACCATTTATGTATACATAGATACATGTTTGTAATGACTCTGTATTAAATTTAAAAAGTCTATTTTATTTAGATAATTAATTTTATGACTTATAACTATATATCTGTTACTTATTCAGTAATTAATTTGATAAGAGATTTTGATATTCTTCTCTTAATTAGTACTTTTCGTTTTATTAATTCCTTAAATTAATAAAATAATTGATTGTTCAGAAACTCTTTCTCCTCTATCAAGATCATTCCATATTTCTAGTACAATACCCTTTGTGTCAGAATACAGGTAAGATTATTTTGATATCTCAATACTGTCACTACAGTATCTTCTTCTGTTCATTTACGCGCATGAACTTATTTATTTTCTTCTTTTTGCACAATGATGATTCGAGTGCTTACAATTAACTAAAAAGGTAATCTTTCTAATTCAATTACCCTCATCAATTTCTTGTATTTTATTTAATTATTTAAATTATTATGTTTATATTTTCATCCTTTGTATTTGGTATCTTTGTACGGGTATTGCACTTCTTGCATTTTACCATTCATCAAATTGGGCATTCCTTTATATTATTTCTTCTATTTACAAGTGGGTCGCATGGAATTCTATCCATTGAATTCAAGGATATGTATTCATGTATAATTTATGTAATTATTTATACAGAACAATGGACTTTGGTCAAAGAATTTTTGATAGTTTGTAATGATATATTTTATCATTGTTAATATAATTTTATGCTCCATTCTATTTATGATGATAAACATTCGTTTTTATAAGTAGTTGGTATATGTACTGGTCTACTTATTTGTAATATTGCTCTTGTACTATCCTCTAGTACTTTAATATGTAATTGATATTTAATTTCTTATTCAAGCAATAAGAACAAATAGCTATATGCAACTTTTCTCTTAATGCACAACAGAGGTATTTAGATATTATTTGTACAACCATGCTTTCTTCTATATTGGCAATTATCTCTAGTTGCATTTAGATTTTTGTTTCATTATTTTTTTAAAAATAATTATATTAATTATGGCTCTTACATCCTTTCCACTTTTACTAATGTATTTTCTGCATTTAATCATTAGATCCCTTCAACCTAACAACTTATTTAAACCCTCCTACTTGGGTTTAGACATTTTGTTTGTTGGTTTACTAATTTAAGTTGTCTATATAATTATACAGAACTAAACGTTAAATACATCAGACTCTGTAACTTACAATTAACATAAAATTTATTATACTATTTAATAATACAGATAAGATAATTTCCACATATCTTTCTACATAAACCATATTTACTCTAAGTCTCATCATAACAATAGAATCATAAGACATAATTAAATTAATTGTACATACCAATTCTGGTAAGACTATTTTCCACCCAACCTTGAGCCTCTCTACAACTCCCTTCAAGTAGAGACCAATTTCTCCAAAGTGTAGACAACCTCTTGTCTACCATGGAATGGCTTATTTAAGCTTGATTTCTCTTCAGTATGTTTCCATAATTGTGTCTAGTTAAATCATGATGTTGTTTTCCTTTAGCCTAGGCTTTACTTTTGTTTTTTTCCACAAAAGCTCTTTAAAACTAACATTTCCCCCTTTCTAGTTTTATTTCACCTCTTCATAATAAATTTCCACTTTACTAAGGTATCTTTTATATTTTTATCTCCAATATAATATTTTTAATTTATTTTGTTTTCTCCAAGGATTTTTTGGAGAATTTGGGAAAATATTTGCATTTAATTCCAACCTCATGGACTTGAAATCCGGGTCTCCAATATACTCTAGTCTTTGCACAATAATTAAAATTCCACATTTATTAAATAAAAATATATAATATGTCGACACATATAGTTTTCCTCTAGGTTCACTTAACCTTTAGGATTTTCAACTATCTAATAAAAGTAGTAAAAATAGGGATATTACATATTCCCCCTCTAAAACAAAATATCATCATCGATGTTGAAAAATATCAATTCACTTTTCAAATAGTGATGGATATTTCTCTTTCATTTCCTCTTCTCGCTCCCAAGTAGCTTCTTCAGGTGTAAAGTGTCTCCACTGCACTTTCACCCTAGCCACCATCATATTCTTTAGCTCGATTTCTTCCCATGCTAGTATACAAAGGGGCTCTGGAAGAAATTTCCCTTCTATTTTCACTTGTATCACACTCCAATCAATTACATGAGTAGGATCATGTACATAGTTTTTCAATAAGGAAACATGAAAAACATTGTGAACCTTAATGTGACTAGGTAGAGAAAATTTATAAGCTACTGGCCCCACTTTTTCTAGAACTTCAAATGGTCCACAATAGCGTGGTACTAACTTAGCACAGTTACCTTTACACTTTTTAGGCTTAATCCTCATGTAAACATGGTCTCCCACTTTGAATTATCTATGAATTATCTTTTTGTCTACATAGATCTTTTGTCGTTCTTGAGCTGTTTTAATATTTTGCTGAATTTTCTTCACATTTCTTTCCATATCCTGCAATGCATCAGGTCCAAGAATTAACTTATCTTCTGGTTGACTCCAGCTAAATAGTGTGTGGCACTTTCTGCCATACAATGCTTCAAAAGGACTCATCTTTATTGAAACTTGATAACTATTATTATATGCAAATTATGATAAATGTAGAAAATATTCCCATCCTGTATGTATTTCCATAACATACATGCGTAGCATGTCTTCTAAAATCTGATTGGTCCTTTCAGTTTTTCCATCTGTTTGAGGATGGTATGCAGTACTAAAGTTCAATTTGGTACCCATTCCTCCAAACAGAGTTTCCAAAAGGTTGAAGTAAATTTTGCATCTCCATCTGATATAATCATTTTTGCAATGCCATGTAGCATCACAATTTCTTTCATGAATACATTAGCTACTTAAGTTGTGCCAAAAGTAGATTGCACTGGCAAATAATGTGCAACTTTAGTTAATGTGTCTACAACCACCATTATAGAGTCATGTTGATACTTAATTCTAGGTAATCCAGTAATGAAATCTATGGAAACCAGTTCCCACTTTTATTCTGGAAAAGGTAAAGGGTTCAGCAATCATGTTGGATGTTGATGTTCCACTTTTACTTGCTGACATTCTAAACATCTAGCTAGATAATCAACCACATATTTCTTCATACCTGGCCAAAACATGTTCTTCATCAATCCTGAAATCAGTTTTTGATAACCAGGATGTCCTGGATAAGGTATTTTATGATACTCATCTAAAATTTCTTGTTTTAATGACGTCACATTTGGAATATACAATATTTATTTGTAATAAATCAGCCCTTTCTGATTTTGATTATATCCCACTATTTCAGTTTTTTGCAATTTTTCTTGCAATTTCACATTGTTTTGATCTTACATCATCACTTCTTGTATCAATTCTTTTATGTAAAATTTCACACTACTTCCAGCATTTTTCAAAATTTGATAAGCATTCCTACTCAAAGCATCTACAATCTTATTTTCCTTTCCTTTAATGTGTTTGATTTCCATATCGAAATCACTAAGGAAAGATAACCATCTAGCTTGTCTAGCATTTAAATCAAGTTGAGTGAAGAAGTATTTCAAACTTATGTGATCTATCATTATTATGAACTTCTTTCCTAACAGATAATCTCTCCACATCTTCAATGCATGTATCATCGGAGCTAATTCTAAGTCTTACACGGTATAATTATGTTCATGTTTCTTTAATTTTCTTGACTCATATGTTATGACTTATTTTTCTTGTAGCAATACTCCTCCTGATCCTTCCGCTCATGCATCTGTACATACTACAAATTATTTGTTTGGATCAACAATCTTCAATATGGGGGCAGTTGTTAGTTTAAGTTTTAACTGTTCAAAATTATTTTGACACTTTATTGTCCATTCAAACATTACTCCCTTTTTCTGTAAAGAAGTAATAGGATAGGCCAAGGCTGAAAATCCTTCCAAAAACCTACAATAGTATCCAACAATACCCATGAAGGATCTTATGGATGGGACATCAGTAGGTATAGGCCAATCCATAATGGCTTGTATTTTCTCTGGATCTACTACTAAGCCATCCTCTGAAATCACATGACCCAAACACTGAATTTTGTCCTTGTAAAATTCACACTTGCTGAGTTTTGCATATAACTTATGTTCTCTAAGTGTTTGTAAGACAATTATGAGGTTTTCTTTGTGTTCTTCTTCATTTTTGGAGTATACCAAAATGTCATCAATGAACACTAATACAAAATTGTCTAGATACTTGTGCAGTACACTATTCATTAAACACATGAATGTAGCAGGTGCATTAGTGAGTCCAAAGGGTAGGACTACAAATTCATAGTGTCCATATCTAGTCTGGAATGTTGTTTTATTGATGTCCTCATCTTTGATTCTCAGTTGATGATATCATGTTCTTAGATCAATCTTTGAGAATATAGTTGCTCCTCTCACTTGATCAAATAAGTCATCTATTCGTGGCAGAGGATATGTGTTCTTTATGGTCAATTTATTCAGTTGTATGTAATCTATGCACATCCTGAATGTGCCAATTTTCTTTTTAGCAAACAGTGTCGGTGCTCCCCAAGGAGACACACTTGGTCTGATGTATCCTCAAACTAATAACTCATGTAATTGAAGTTTTAGCTCTAAAATTTCAGGGGACTCATTCTATAGGGTGCTCTAGAGACAAGTGTAGCTCCTCGTACCAATTCAATTGAAAAATAAGTTTCTCTTTTAGGGGTAGATGGGGGATTTCCTATGGAAATACATCTTTGAACTCTTTGATTACTGGAAATTTTTCTACAACTTATTTTTCATTTTGTTGTCCCAATTCTTCCACTTGTACAACATACACTTGGTAGCCTTTTCTTGTTGCCATTTTTAACTGTAGTGAAGAAATTTGCCTCACTGATATGGGTCTTGGTTTTCCTTTCACTATCACAGGTCTTCCCTCACCATCTATACAGTGAACTGTTTTATCTAAGAA
The DNA here is from genome assembly GCA_034641835.2 of Pinus albicaulis. Taxonomy (NCBI): domain Eukaryota; kingdom Viridiplantae; phylum Streptophyta; class Pinopsida; order Pinales; family Pinaceae; genus Pinus; species Pinus albicaulis. Next base: position 69,931,134 of record CM076574.1, on the reverse strand, counting down.
ATTAACTATTTCTTTTTGTTTCTCTAACCTGTACATTCCCACTAACACATCATATCATCCTAGAGGAAAAATGTTTAAATTCATTTCAGTTTCATACCCATTTAAATTTACAGCAGTTCTTGGAAATTTATGGGTAAATTTTCTTTTTGTTCGAGTAGCTAACTGAACTAACCATGCTTACTCAATTTTTTTTTATTTTAACTTGCACTTTTCCACCATATGAGGACTTATATAGCTTAAATTTTCTCATGGATCTATCGAAACAAAAATAAGTTGTTCAGCAATCATACCTTCGATTTCTATCACAGTTGATTGGTGTTCAGCCTGGCGATCTTCAAGTGCAACACTGATCCTTGGAATGTTTCTAGCAATGTCGTTCACAATAGTCACCTCTCATAACACTTGAATGTTTTTAACTGTTCTATGAGAACAGTAACGTAACAGTTGAGGTTCTCCACATCCCCAACACTTTAATGGTTCTTTCATTTTTACAGCACCTTCCTTTTTTTGTTTGCATCTATCTTCTTAGACCCAGTTTGTGATTATGTTGGTTGGTTTTCTCCTTTTTTGTTAAACTTCTTCCTTTGATGGTTTTTTCCAAAAAAAATCAAGTATGATGGTTTTACTCTTTTGACATTAGAGTCACTTTTCCATTTTTCTTTGTTTTTCCAATTTTTCAGTTGATCGTTTCTGCCTTTGAATTGCTGATAACACAGTCTTTCTTTGTGAATAGCTTCATCCATTGTCTTTGGATTGTTAAATTCTATTCTTTCTTTATAGATAGTAGGTAGGCAGTTTAAAAGTCGTTGTACTTTGGCCTTTTCCTCTCTGATATAAGGCACATAACGAAGCAAGTTAGTAAATTTGGTAACAAACTCATCAATGGCGAGTTGTCTCAATCTCAGCTCATGAAATTCTTCGGATTTGTCATCATAATATCTCTCATTCAGATTTCTAGACTCAAATTTTGTTTGAAAGTCTTCTCAAGTAACAGTTTTTTCATCTAGCACATGTACCATTTTGGTTTCTTCCCACCAAAGGGTAGCTTTACCCTGTAATTGGTAAATGGCCAATCTAACTTTCAGGTTACTTTCATATTCATAGAATTGAAAGTATTAACCATGTTCAGAAGTCAAACTTCTGCATCCTCCTCCTTTTCACCATCATAAGTGGGAGGTTTTATTTTCTGTAATTCTCCTTGCAATTCATTTTTCTTTCTAGACTGATGTCTAGATGCTTCACCACCCTCAGATCCTTCTGACTTGGTTTTAGCTTCTTTTCTCTTTTTTCCAGGGTCTTCACTTTCATGACTAGACCTTGAGGTTAATTCTTTGATCAACCTCTCTCGGTCTTCGTTGACTTGCAACAATCGTTCATTGCTAGTTCTCAACTGAATCAATTCTCATTGCATATCCATGACCATATATAGCAATTGAGAATTTTGATCTGGTGGATTTTCCTCACCCCCCAGATCCACGTACATCCCTCCTCCACCACTCATAATAACAATTGCACTTTTATGTACTTAATCACTATATACATAAATAATTTAGTGCATCAAATTCTAAAAATTGTAAATAATTTACAGCAGCATAATTTGGGTTTTTTTTATTTTTCTTTTCTGTGTGGGGACACATAGGCCCAGTATTTTCAACATGGGCTGTAATACCATTTGTAACAACTCTACTTACTAAATATATATATATATATATATATATATATATATATATATATATATATACAATTTATGCTACTTTATCGTCATTGACTTCAATTAATTTCCTCATATTACTATCTTTCAACACATGTGTACTTTCTTTCGTTAACAATTACTATAATTACATAAGTGTCTGAGAACAAAATAAAACTGTGTTTCCAATCATAATTCGACCAACACCTCTTTTAGTCTTTATTGTCCTTTGTGACATTTCTTCAATGTACACAATTTCTATTATAATAGTAGCTTATTTTACTATTCATTTACATCTTAATAATATTATGCCTTTGCTAGAATTTTTATTAACATAGTAACTTTAATCATTCTCATTCTAAAGTTATCTATTAGAATATATAATTATATTCTAGCATTATACTCATTATCAAAGATTTCCCTTCTAAATATTTTCCATACTCTTACTCATATATTCCGCTTATACAAACTATTTTAACCTTGTGAATCTAACTTTGAGAATAATATAACAAGGATTTATATCTATGCGTGAACCTAACACTTAGCCCACGAATAGTTAATTTACCCTTAACTATTTCAATGGTGTATGGGCATCGTTGATAATTTATATCTAGCAAATTACAATTACTACCATTACCTAATCATTAGAATTCCATTCGAATTAAATATTTTGAGTTATGGACGTGAGCCCTATCATGAGGTTCGAATACTATATATTAATGTTGCATATATAGTCATGCATGCATTTAGTACCATATAAAATATCAAATACAGTCAAGTCCTCTTTATGATATTACGTTGGGTTATTATGTTAGAGTTTTCCATGTATCAATTAATTGAAATAGTATATTAATATACTCGGCTAAGGTTACAATACCTTATGATGATATTTGATAATCCGTATTGGGATTATATCATATCCTTATCATAAATTTTTGATAGCTCTTTTATCTCATTCCTCTGTTCGAGGCTATCACATTTTAATGGAATGTACTTCGTTAATTAAACTCGTCACATGGCCTTGTTGATATTTTCGATTTCTTTCACCATGGATGGATGCCACTTTAACGGTGGGGATGAGGATGTATCCCCTCCCTCCGTCTTCTTCATTAGGTTTTTGATGGCTTGTCAGTTTTCCGCCTTTCACTTGCATTTGGCAATGTTGGGTAAGGCTTCGGCTCTGGTTCCCCACCCAGGCCAGTATGCATTTTGGAAACCTGTTTGTTTGCTTATGGCTACATGCTCAGCCTCAGATAAACAAATTTTCATGGTTTGATTTATTCCTGCCAGGGGGCTAATTTTCATTTTATTAGTTTTCAAATTAACTCCTCAACTCATTACGTTTCATTTCGGTGAATGTAGGGCCTTTTTACGAAATTTAATTCAACCTTATTCGCATCCTCTATTCCTTACAATCTTGAGGTAACGTCGTTTTGTATTTTCCAGGTAAGAAATTCATTAACCCATCGTTTTACTAAGATAGAGTCTGTCTCTAGTAATTATATCAATGGTTGTGGCTAAATTTGTTGAGCGTACAACTCTTCCATTCGTTTTTATCATTTCCTTTCTTCCTGTGAGGAAGTCATTCGATTTACGAATTCTTTTCTATGAGGAACCTATCTTTGGGTTTGAGAGAGTTCATTCGTTAAACGATTTTCATTTCGTTCTTATTAGTGAATTCAATATTTTATACAGAGACAGGGTTTCTTTCATTAAAATCTTTGGCTGTTGGATTTATGGTATCGATTTGTCCATTTTTTTTTTGTTCATCCCCTGAGATAAAATTTCGTGTTTGTTTTCCAAGAATGGTCTACAATTTTGGTTTTGGAATTCTCTGTCTAGCATTTAAAATCAGTAATAATTTCCCTTTTACATTGCAATAATAATTTGGTTCTCGACTTTCTTGCGAAATTCCAGAGAACACATAAGATTCAATTATGGATGTATTGACTTCTCTTGGTATGAAAATTTCCTCATTTTGGTATTTTAATTTTGTAGATTTCGTTCATACTCATTTTCCTCCACTATGAGTATTTAACTATGGTTTTAAACATTTTTTTGGGTATTATAATTACCCTATTATACAGTCTTTTGTCCTTAAGACTATACTCATCATTTTATCCTCTACGATGATGGTAAATTTCTAAATTACAGTAACCCTAACAGTAGGCAACCTAATTTCAATTATGTATAAACTTCATTAATTTTCTCCGTAAATAAAAACTTGCACTTCTTTTCCTCTGGTTTAGTTTACTTCGTTATAATACAGACTCATTTATTTTAGTCTTACCATAATATCCATCATGTATGGAACCAATAGTTAATTCAGGTTATGCAATAGGGTCTTTAATTTCATTACAGTTTGAATCCCAATTACCATTTATGTATACATAGATACATGTTTGTAATGACTCTGTATTAAATTTCAGAAGTCTATTTTATTTAGATAATTAATTTTATGACTTATAAATATATATTTGTTACTTATTCAGTAATTAATTTGATAAGAGATTTTTATATTATTCTCTTAATTAGTACGTCTCATTTTATTAATTTCATTAAATTAATAAAATGATTGATTGTTCAAGAACTCTTTCTCCTCTATCAAGATCATTCCATATTTCTAGTACATACCATTTCTGCTAGAATGCAGGTAAGGTTATTTTGATATCTCAATATTTTCACTATAATATCTTCTTCTATTCATCTACCCGCATGAACTTATTTATTTTCTTGCTTGTGCACAACAATGATTCCACTGCTTACATTTTACTAATAAGGTAATCTTTCTAATTCAATTACCCTCATCAATTTATTGTATTTTATTTAATTATTTAAATTATTATGTTCATATTTTCATCCTTTGTATTTCATATCTTTGTACAGGTATTGCACTTCTCGCATTTTACCATTCATCAAATTGGGCATTCCTTCTGCCAACTTTGACACTTTATATTATTTCTTCTATTAATAGATGGGTCAATATCACACATAGAATTCAATCCATTGAATTCAAGGATATGTATTCGTGTATAACTTATGTAATTATTTATACAGAACAATGGAATTTGGTCAAAGAATTCCTCACAGTTTGTAATGATATATTTTATCATTGTTAATACAATTTTCTGCTCCATTCTATTTATGATGTTAAACATTCATTTTTATAAGAAGTTGGTATATGTATTGGTCCACTTATTTGTAATATTTACCTTGTACTATCCTCTAATACTTTAATATGTAATTGATATTTAATTTTTTATTCAAGCAATAAGAACGAATAGCTACATGCAACTTTTATTTTAATGTACAACAGAGGCATTTATATTTAATTTGTACAATCATGTTTTCTTCTATATTGACAATTATCTCTTGTTGTATTTAAATTTAAATTTCATTATTTTTTACAGAATAATTATACTAATTATGGCTTTTACATCCTTTCCACCTTTACTAATGTATTTTCTGCATTTAATAATTAGATCCCTTTAACCTAAGAGCATATTTAAACCCTCCTACTTGGGTTTAGACATTCTGTTTGTTGGTTTACTAATTTAAGTTGTCTATGTAACTATACATAACTAAACGGTATTTATTATAGTATGTTATGTTAAATACATCAGACTCTGTAACTTACAGTTAACAGAAAATTTATTATACTATTTAATAATACAGATAAGATAATTTCCACATATCTTTCTACATAAACCATCATTACTCTAACTCTCGTCAAAACAACATAATCATAAGACAAAATTAAATTAATTGTGCATACCAATTCTGGTAAGACTATTTGCCACCCAACCTTGAGCTTTCTCTCCACAACTCCCCCAGAGCAGAGACTAATTTCTCCAAAGTGTAAACAACCTCTTGTCTACCATGGAATGGCTTATTTAAGCTTTCTTTCCCTCCAACATGTTTCCAAAACTATTTCCAGTTAAATCGGGATATTGTTTTCCTTTAGCCTAGGCTTTACTTTTGTTTTTTCCACGGAAGCTCTTTAAAACTAGCCTTTTCCTCTTTTTAGTTTTATTTCACCTCTTCTCAGTAACTTTTCACTTTACTGAGGTATCTTTTAGATTTTTATCTCCAACCTAATATTTTTAATTTATTTTATTTTCTCTAAGGATTTTTGGAGAATTTGGAAAATTCTTTGGGTTTAATTCCATCCTCATGGACTTGAAATCCTGGTCTCTAATATACTATATTCTTTGCACAATAATTAAAATTTCACATTTATTAAATAAAAAAATATAATATGTCCACACATATAGTTTTCCTTTAGTTCCACTTAACCTTTAGGATTTTCAACTGTATAATAAAAGCAGTGAAAATAGGGATATTACATATCTAATGTGTTTCTTTGTGCATTTAGGATAAAATATAGTTAGAGCTCTTTTTGCTTCATCTTTATTCATATTTATCTACAATGTATCCATATGCATGGCTAATGAGTGTAAAATATTAATTGTCACATTTTCAAACAATCTTCCTAATTCGTTTTTAGTGAGAGTTTCAAATTTAAATTATTATGTTACCATATGTCTTCCATTACCGCTCTCTTATAAATTTAGAGTAAATTTTAAATACTTTCTTGATCTCTTCATACTCCAACTGGTAGATTTATTCTTTTGTAATGGTATTCAAGGTATCCACAAGTTCCTCTCTTACCTCTCTAAAAAAGAAAAGTTTTATTTTGTTATTATCCAATGTGCAACTATGAAACTCATTTTCAACTGAGTTGGAACCTTTACTCATAGTTTTCCAGAGGTTCATTCTCTCCTTGGATCATTCTGCAGATCTCATCTCTTGTGTCCCTAGCCTTGCAATAGTCCCTATACTTTTCAATGAAGGTTTTCTTCATTTTTTCCTAGATTCTAATATTGTTTCCTTCTATACTCATGAACCATCTTAAGGATGATTCCTTCAATGTCGTGGGAAAGGGATTGAGCTTTTGATCATTAGATGCACTATCGTAAGTCCCACAAACAACTTCAAACTCAAAAAGGAAAGTTTCAAGGTCTTCTAAAGTAAGGTCATGGAAGAGAGGAAGAGAAAAAGGTTTGATATTCTTAATTTTTGTTTCAAATATTTGAGATTTCCGATCTCCATATAACACCATGTTGTGATGAGATGTTGATTCTTCTTCTTCTTCTAAAAAATTGCAAAAATTCATTTCCACCCTTGGGATAATTCCCCATATTCTACAATGATTTCTCGGATGTATGTCTCATAATCTAATTTTTGTCTTCGATTGGTTGTACACGTTTCAACATTGCGAGCTTGGTAAAAATCTACCAAATCTATCTCTAGTTTTATGCATGCAATTTAATATTTTATTTATTTATTTATTTTATTGATAAAAATGATGTAATGTGTGCAATTTTTAGCACCTCGTTGGAAACAACACAAAAAAGTGGTGGGCTAAATGATTGTAACAAGATTTTTGAACTCCTTGGCTTAATTTTAAATTGTCAACCCAAGAATGTGCTATGTTGATGAGGTATTGTGCACTATATATGAAAACTACATTAGAGAAACTATCTACAAGAAAGAAAACATCAAAATTATAAGAATGCAAGAAATACTTAAAAACAAGAAGAGATGCACAATCTCAACCTATTTACTTATGTTTCCTTACTCTTTGTAACTGTCAGCTCTACATTGTGTCTACCCCAAGTCAAGGACACCAAGAGTTGGGGGTGTGGAGAGTGTTTTCCACTTTTTTAGAAAGGAATGAGATGACAGTCATAAGGGTAATCAATCAACAAATGGTTTCAAGGAAGGATCACCTTAGATTCATATGATGAGATATGGTATTGAATAAGAGAAGAGAAGCTTGAAATGTAAATAACTAGATAAAACGAAAGCTTGAAATAACATGTTTTAAAATGATTATGATGCTAGAAAAATAGAATTGAAAGGGGTTACAAAGAAAAGTTAAAAACATTATAAATGAAATGACATAAAGTAGTTATTTCTACTTGAATTGACATGCTATAAACTTGAATTGAAATTGTTGCAAAAAATACTTAAAAACATATTTTAATGAATTACATAAAGTAACTAACTCTACTTGAATTGACATGTTATAAAGTTTAAATGAAATTACTGCAAAATAGAGTTATAAGCATATTCCAATGAATGAAATAAAGCATCTAAGTTGTTAATGCTACTCGAAGTGATATATGTTGAAAAAATACTACAAGAAACTAAAATTGCTTGTAGGAAATGGTACATAACAAAAAACAATGATAAAGTGAACTAAAAATAGCGATAGAAAGGAAAGATGACAACACAAAAAGGTCCCCTTAAGAGGGCCCTACTCCATGCTTCTACAAGAAACATAGAAAAAACACTCTTTAGTAAGAAATTTGAAAATACACTTTTTGCATTAAGAGATTAATTCATAATAAAATTTTTTTCTTGACAAGTTCAATTATACTATCTCAAAAGAGAGTTCCCAATCTCAAGAGTAAGAAGAATAAACTAAGGCTAATCCCTTTCTACAATTTATATGAAAAGTACTCAAAAATCAACCCTTCAATCAATCCTTTATTGAAGGGCTATTTTCCTCAAGATACCTTTAATTAACGACCCATGTTTTAAGGGTCCAATGCCATTTTAAATTGATTTTCCTCGATTAGAGACTCAAATTAATATATTGTTAGATTGGTTTCTTAGATCCATTGAAGACTTGACATGTTATGGATATTTAAGAGTATGCATAATCCTTGTTTTTCCTCAAGTGTAGGTTGATGAAGTCTTCCCTTGTAACTTGAGTTGTTTCAGCAATGGGTTCATACACTCTAAGAAATGCACAAATTTATCAAAATCACAAATAGACTATGATATAACACATAACTCCATCATTCAATCATATCATATTATCCAAGTGCACAAATCCCAAAATATTTTTGTTAGTCATAGTGAAAAATAAGTCCTTTAGTATACAAGGAATGCCACATCATCCCTAAAATGGGCCTCAAAGTACATCAAGTAGGATACCCATTACCTAGATATAATCCTCCATTATCTAGGGGGCCTACATAGTCATTTTCAAAAGCAAGTGATGCTGCTCAATTATCTAGGGGGGCTACATATTCATTTTAAAAATCAAGTGATTCTCTTCAAACCTAGGATAATTGATGAAGCATGTGTATAATAGGGAAGGACAACCAAGTGGTGCCAAAAAAAAAAACAACCAAAATGATTCCAAGGAGGGGAAGAAGAAGTGGAAAGAAGTAAAGAAGAAGACAACAACCATTTCACGTCAGTGCATGTATCTAAATAACAACTACAACCATTATAATATTTATGGTTACAATGAAGATATGTGTTGTTTCATCTAGAGTTGAATCCAAAGAACTATAAGAAGGATGCCAAAAATAAGAACCTGCTAAGAGTGATTTTAGGCAACCAAGTAGAGATTATCTTGAATGTAGATGAAAATATAATCTACAGTATATTGTAGATGGAGGTGAAGCTAAGTAGCCTTCATCACAAGGAAGATAAGGAGATGAATAAACTTCTCCATGTTGATATCTAGGCCAAGAATACCAAAATGGGACACTCTATTTGAATCTAGTTCACAAGTCAACATCACAGTAGAAGATAGGGTCAAGAAGCTTGGATTGGAAGTTCATGATTATCCTATATTAGGCTGGATAAATAAGGATGTTGAGCTCAAGTTCAATAAAAAATGTAAGATCAAACTTTTTATAGGTGAAAACTATATTGATAAAGTGGATGTAGATGTAGTATCACTTGATGTAGGTGGTGTAGTGTTTGGAAGCCCTTATATGTAAATGAGGGGTGCAATCTTCATGGGGATAGAAAACCAATACCACATAACCAAGGGATGCAAGTGTACATAAAATTGTTTTAGGAGCCTAAATGGTTACCATATAAGAGGGAAGAGGAGCATGATATACAATTTTTGCCTAACTGCCCATTTATGATATTTGGTTGTACAAACATTCCATCTTGCAAAAAGATGAAGTGAAGAAATAGTTGCAATGGTTGCTAGAGTAGGGAGTAATTCAACCAACATGTTGATAAACTATCATCACAGTACCCAATAATGAGACTTGGTGAATATATATTAACCACAAAGGTTTGAAAAAAATCACACTTAAGAATTGGTACCATTTTCCCAAGATCAATGTTGCTAGATTAGTTGTAGCATGCCAAGTACTTCACCAAGTTGAATCTCAAATCGGGATACCACCAAGTATGAGTTAAAGAAGAAGATGCCCAAATGACCACCTTCAAGATAAGGCAAAGTCGATATGAATGGTTGGTAAGTTTATGTAATTCACCAACTACATTAATGCATTTGACGAATGATGTATTGTGCCCCTTTCTAGATTCATTTGTAATAATATACTTAATATATTTATATATAGCTATACCTAGGAAGATCATATCTCACATCTCATGCAGGTATTATGGAATTTGAAAAAGAATCAATTTCTAGCTAACCTTAATAAATGTGAATTTAGTAGTTATTGGTGTATTTGGGGTATGTGATTGGTGGAAAAGAATTCAAGATAAATTCCACGAAGATGGAGACCATCCTCAAATGGTAAATTATTACCAATGCCACTTAATATATAATAGTTGTTGGGATATCACAATACATGTGGAAGTTGATAGTGTCCTTTTTAGTTGTAGTTGCACCACTTCCATGACAACCAATGGTAAGAGTTTCTAATGGGGGAAGAATCAATATTGAGATTTTGATGAGTTGAAATAGAAGATCATTTTTTGGGATTATCTGCATAGAGTAAGTCAATAATGTATGATCCATATCTAGTAGCTTCTTATATTTTAATAGTTTATGTAGGCTATTCTTGATAGGGTTTATAGGGTTTATTGAACTAATTATTTATATAAATAGAAAATAAATATTCATTCTTATCATTAATTTTCAAAAGTTCATCTCATGGATATTTGTAAAAGGAGGTTACCCTTTGAAGAGGCTTAGTTTTCATATTAAGAACTTAGGGATTTTGGCTTCATTCTATATTTTGATCTATTCACTTTTCTCCCATTGCTTGGGTGTTCTTGTTTTTCATGCAATTGAGTTGAACTTACACATATATCTCATTATAAAAAGAGCATTGCTCCACCTAAATGTGGCTTACACAAGCTACTACACCTTCCTACAAAACAAACTTGACTTTGATCACCAATATAATGCAATATAAGACACTAGATATACCATATAAATAATTAAAAAAATAAAGTGTTAAATTGTGATCTAATGTGCCTCAAAAAGATTATGCCTCCTATAACCTAGTTATGGTGAAAACTCCCTTAAAATAGAATAGCTAAATTGTCCAACATGTCCTACAGAAAGATAAAAAGCCTAGGAGGAAGAAGTTGAATTAGAAGTAAGAGATACATGCAGAAGTGTTGAAGATGACATGACCAAGTAACTTAAGAGCATGGAGTAGTAGAAAAGCTAGATCAATATTTTTCACTAATTTGGAGATGTTCCTCTGAGATACTAGGAGATATTAAATAATTGAAGAGTAATTGAAGAGAGCTTGTGGAGAGGAAGATAACGATATAAATGCCTAAGAGATGACCTCATGGCATAAGTGAACATTATCTTAGCTGTTGGGAAAAGTATACCCTTTGTTGGATGCATACTATTGGTTTTGATTACAAATTGCAAGAATTTCCTTAGAAAATTATGTTTTATTATGTAGGTTGTGATTTATTGTCATGTATAGACTATGAAAGTCATGATACACATGATAAGAAATGAGGAATGGGCAAGGAAGGCTTAACTAATTGAACATGTGTTGAGCACGCTTAAACATATTTCTATCATTGATTTAAGCACTCCAGCTAATTGTGGGATAGATGAGTGAGTTAAAGCTCAAGACGAATCCAAGAGAAGACAAAACTCCATAACACTATGGAACTCAGCTACCAAATTTGATTTAGTTGCTTGCCCATAGCACATTGTGTGGGTCCATGACGAGTTGGTATTGACTAAAGGCTAAAGAGTTAAATTGGAAACAAGATGCCCATTATGCAGTGCTGCTTGTGACCCATGACATAAAAAATACATATGACATCATGACTAAACCAATATAGCTAGAAAAATCAAAACCAATGAGAATGTTTCCTCAATGGGTGCCACAAAGAGTCTAGTAGAGTCAAATCAATGACCAAAGACAAAAGGAGGCGATAGGGGATCCTACCTAACCACTAGATATCCCAATGAGGTATGACATCTAGACTAAGGAGGTAGGGTGATTACATGGAGAATGTTATAGCACAAAAAAATTGAAAAACAAAAGATATCGATATCATTAATGAATGGATTATATATGGTTAAATTATAAAAACAAATTATACATTAATATATTGAAGTAAGTGTGTGTGTGTGTCTATATGTATGTATGTATGTAGGTATAAACCGCTATATCCATAGAACATTTGTACCAGAAAGATCCACCTAAAGGGATCACCTCATGTTGGCTCAACCACAAAGTCTGACCCTGAGAGTTTCGAGAGAATTGAATTTGTGACCTCTCAATAGAAAATGTGCTTTAACGATGGGGACTTGACCTATTAAACTAACCTTCAGGGCTCTATATATATATATATATATATATATCCAATTTTGTTACTTATATTTTGTTACATATATATAATGTTGCATAATTAAAAAACAAAGCATACTTCTATATAAAATTTGAAAATATTTTTACTAAACAAATAATAAATAACAGCATACTTTTCTTAATAAACCAACAACCATATATATAGAAAGTTACATATATTTCATAGAATCCTCGAATCATTTCTTAGGCTAAATTATGATTGCTAGGCTAATTAAGCTCGTGCAAGTCATTATATACACCCAATATCAACTGCCATGGATACTTCCACAAAGTAATAGACAACGAAATATTTCCCTTGGGCTCAAATTAGATTTGTTATATTCATGTAATATAATTGTACAACTTTGTGTTTCCAGGAGGGATAAAGATATGAAAAATGATAATGGTCTGGTTACTGAAGCTCACACAAAGAATATACACACTCAATATTCAACACACCATAAAAGTATGAGTGGTCACGTACCTCCTTAGAAAATTATGACACCAACAACAATTCCAATGCTTAATGGGAATCCACTCGACAAGAATATATGTCTCGTTGAAAACATAGGATCAAAATTTGGATTAAAATCCCATATCCAACTTGACATGACATGTGGGGAGAATATATGAGGACAATATTTTTCTTTCTATGGTTTTGGTCGCCCATATTTTCTCACTGAGAAGGACCAAATACAATTTGAGGATGTATGTAGTTGTAAAAGGGGCCCTTATTCCTTCATGAAACTTCCCCACCTAATGTTGAACCTATAGGTTAACGTGTTCTCATAATTTGATACATGTCAATATGATGACCCACCCTCAAACTAGAAGTTGTAGGACTTACATAGACCAACTTATCACCAATTGTTGTTTTGGTAGGCACTCTGTCTACCTTTCTTAGAACCATTATTTCAGTTGGCAAAGTGACTTTTAACGGCCTTCCACTCACAACGATTCCAATTCTTTCTTTCATCTTTTCTAACTAAAATAAGGGTTTTAATTGATAAAAATTATTATAATTTAATAATTATATAAATATTATTATAATTTAATGATTAATCTACAGTAATAATAAGGACAATCATGATTGATTATTATTTCAAATTTAATTTATTATTAATTATTATCAACAAATACAAATTAACCCATCACTTCTACCTAATCCCGGATTATTTTTAATAATTAAACTACACAACTCCTATCATTTTCTTTCTACAATTGCAATGTCAACCCAACAAAAATTCGTGTGTTTTTGTACACTCACCTTTATACTGAAATGATTTGATCTCATTTCACAGTCTCGTTATTTCTCACATATTGTTACAACGTATGACGTGTACCTTTTCGACTTAGGGTTTTTTTATTCCGATATCGTTTGATTGTGTGATGTGTGCTTAATCATTTTCCCCCTTTTGAATTGGTTGAAAGGGTATATGCTATTTTCTATTTTTTTAATAAATAATCGGTAGCTTTTATGATTGGTGCAAGCTACCAAAACTTGAAAGGCATTATTTAAGAAAGAGAATCAAGGATTTTTCTAGATCATTTAGATATTTTCCTTGTGTTTTTGCAGGTTAATGTGTTTATAATGTATTGAGTTTTTGTAATAGGAAAATGATGGGAGAGATGCTCCATTACATTAGATTAATCGTTGAGATATTCAATTGGTCTTTTTACATGTTAGTTTAGGTTTGTGTGTAATAAATATTATAATAAATAGTTGAATGAAAATTTTAAAATCATATATTAATTTATTTTAAGATAAGTTGATGTATATTTATATAATATTATAAGATTTATGGATAAACATTATATATTTTTATTTTTAGCATGACACTATTATGTTATTATGTTTTGTTTATATAATTTTATTATAAATGTAATTTTGCATATACAAAATTGTTATTTAATGTATAAAGAGATTTAACACTTTGAAACGTTGACAAAAAATGAAGATTGTGGAGATTCTGAATTTTATATCTAAAAATCTACACCACAGAAACCTCTAATCTATCAGATTTAACAATTTTAAATCACCCTAATACATTTAGATTTGTCAGGCTTAATGTCAAAAATGTCAATTCCTCTTTCCATTATTCTGTAAAGTATTTCTAGTATGACATCATTGTATTGATTCATATCATTCGTATTATTCAGTAGTATATTACATATTTGTAGATTTACTCAATCAATCTTATAATAATTTGCATTATTCAGTATTCTATTACATATTTATAGACTTACAATGTTAATCTCATAATAAACATGAATTATTTATTCTGTTTGATATTAGAATCATCATTTGTTCAATGTGTGTATTAAATCCATAAAGCATACCTTGTCTTAATTGTGCATATCACCACAACTCTTTATATGATTTATGTACTCAAGAAAGTAGTATTTTCATAGCCACCATTATTGCTTGACATACTCTATCTCATACATAGTCACAACCACTACCCATTGTACTTTATCTATTACACACAATTTTATTATTGTACATTATTGTCACCACTCATAATTATGCATATTCACTTACCTCCATTTGAATGTGTTGACTTGAGCTAACTTAATTCAAACAACTATTTAAGAAACTTCCACACATTTGTATACTTTTTCCCTCAAGCCAGCCCTTTAAAAAAATTATCACCATAGTTTAAATTTTTACTTTGAAAAGATATATGCATATTTATGTATATAACCTTTAAAAAAATCATTTTCATAATTATAAAAGTTTATATACATAGTATATAAAGTAAGTTAAACATGAATTTGACTAGGACAAATACCAACAATAAAATAGATAACAATGATGAATTATAAGTAAATGTTACTTGTCATTGAGATAAAGTCAACATCATAAGAACCATTTCAATAACATTGAGAAGGGACAAAAATAATCACGGGAAATTTGACAAATCAATAAAAGATGCACATAAATCAATAGGGGACATAATTGACAAAGTAATAAATGATTATGAAAAATGACAGTTATTGCTAATATGAAGGATAAATGACAAAATGGATGAAGCACTAAGATAATTAATAATCACAAAAAAATGATCAACTAATTAATTGAAAAGATAGATGCTTTATCAATGGAACCCTTAATCCATACATGACCACCACCAAGCTCAAACTCATAAAAGATAAGTTATAAGGGATATCAAGATAACATGGGATATCTAAACAAAATCAAAATCAATATACCTAAATAAAATGGACAAGATGATATAAAGGATATCATGTGGGTTAGTTGTAGCAAGTGTGTGAGGGAGGACTAGGGAAATAGGGATTGGGGGTGAGGGATCATTCTTGATTTGGGGGGCGGGGATAACTGACTTATGAGTAGGTTTAGGCATAGCGAAAAACAATTAGGCTAAAATGTATGCACACGAGAATTGACTTATGAGTAGGGTTTATGCATAGCTAAAAATAATTAGGCTGAGGTGTATGCTTTGCTCCAATATTTTGCTCTCCATAAATGTAGCTAGAGTGATGACCTTGATTATTATTGGAAACTCAAGCATAAATCTTATGAACAACAAGAAAAACCCATTTGATAGCAAGCTTTCCCACTTCATTTTGAAAATTTAGATGGAGACTTTAATTCAGGGAGGTCAATTTTTTTCCAAGTAATGAGGGCTCTCAATTGAAAAACATACATCCTTGTGAATGGGGCCTCAAAATTAAGAAAATGAATCCTAAAGGAAAATGGAAGTATTTCTTATAAATCTATCACTTGTGTTTTAGCTAAGTTTATTTAGGCGTGATGGCACACAACGACCATCATTATACACTTGTCAATGTACCCAAGATTATATATTATAATAAGAGGGAGGTGAGATGTAGAGAACACCACCTCTATAAAAGACTTATACATGTCGATCATTAAGGTTGATTTAAAATTCAAAGCAAGCAATGCATAATTGTGGGTTAATGACACAAAATATAGGTGAGTTATTCAACAAGAGTTTTTAGTTGTGGTCATCCCTAGTTTTTTTATATTCTCAACTAAACATTTCTCCTTGATTCTTATTGGTGTTCCTTGGATTTTACTTAAAGTGTTGGGATTAGACCCTAGTGGTTTTCATCTTGCCTTCGTGCTCTCAAATTTTGATTTTTCTCCTTGTTCAAATTACATGTGTTGGTTTAAAGTTCCCTTTATATGGCCTATGAATCAAGGGCCTTGAGGTTTTCCTCTTCTTGGGTAGCCTCTTATTATTAGAGGCTCTACATCCCATTTTTTGGATTTTGTTAGACTCCACGAAAGAATAATTGGGATGGCTACCCATGACCACCTTGTTCTTTTGTGTGCATATTATTGATTCGAGGATAATATGTATCTTCCCTTTTAGGTTGGAATCATAATCTAGTTTGTTGCATATTCTGATTGGGAAAGTCTAATTCGATCTGCTAGAATTGTTCCTTTGGGTTCTTTGTAACTATTTCTTGTGTGAGCTATAAAGGAAGTTTCTAGACATGGATTATAGGGAAGTCTAGGAAAAGCACAAGGTGCTACACAAGCATAAATATTTCATAAACAACAAGGAATATATATTATTGGTGGCCACCAATGTACACGAGAACAAACATCAATTCATATCTCAAAATGATTATGGGCACTCTTGTTCAACAAAAGAGGTAAATTCAATTACTAGATGTTGAATGCTCAATGTTAAGGAATATGGTTTGTAACCTTACTAAAGGCTCCCCTTCAGTTGCCTCAAATTATAGGATGTCAATGATTTTGGCTCTTGATGATCTATAAGGAAGAAGAAACATTCCATCAAATTATTGAAGATTTGGATTTGGGAAACTAAAAATCCCATCCAACTAATATCGATCAAGATGAAGCTCTCAACAAGCATGTTTTTCATTTGTATTTCATGTAATGCATACCAATTTTAATATTAGGCATTTTTTTAAGATTTTGCACTAGCAACAAATTTTTGAAATCCTTTGTTAAGGATTACTTGAAATTCTTTGTACCCAACACATATTGCATGTTAGTATTTGGTAGTTTTGGTTCAGAAACAACACTCTTTTTGTATTCAAATACTATTTATCTCCATTGCATCATTTTCTAATACAAATATTATACATTTACGTTAAGAAAAAGGATATCATATGGGTTAATAAAATTGAGGAGATTTTCCCCTATGGAACTGCCTATTAACACATTAAAATATCAATCATATCCTTACACTTAGACGATGATGCTTATGACTAGTTCAAATGGTGGTCAAAGTAAACTAGCGATTTTTCAGTAGATTGGTGGATGTTCATAGAAGACCTTAAGAGATTTCATGACGATGAACAAGATGACACCTTTATTAGGTTTTCCCATTTATGTTGAATGCATATGATTGATTAAATTATCAATAAAGGGGAAGCCATAGTGATTATATTTCTTGATTTCATGGACAATCAATTACTAAAAATATATATTTTAGGATTAAAATCCATCATATGTTGTGAGTTAAAGCTCTCAATAAATGCAAATTTAGTTGAATCTAGAAGCATAGTAAAGATGATTGAAAGGAAGATCATTAGTAAGGGTAAGTTTTGACTCACTGGAGAAGATAACCAATCATGGTCCACCAAGCCACTACAAAGATACTAAATATCACTACTTAGAAAAGGAAAAAAACAAGGAAAACAATTGTTGCAGATATAAACGATATTGAATGTCACTACTAAAAAAAGGGACAAAAACAAGGAAAAAAATTAAATCATAAATTTGGTAAGACGTGGATTCCAAAACAATGATGTAAATACAATTCACTCTATTGTTCAAACATATTGGATGGAAATGAAGTAGAAATCATGTATCCAAGAAAGGAAATCACTAATGGATAGTATTTAGAATTTAATAATGATGTGGCAATGTCAAAATTATCATTAACATCAATCTTATGCATCTAACATAATAAGAATGAATAAAAAGTGTTCCAAAAAGAGATCATTTCTCAAAAAGAATAAACCCAAGAACCATACAAAGGATATTCCACCTCATCTAAGAAAAGTTGATAAGAGTCAAAAAACAAGAAATTAGAAAACCTAACCTATAGTTCCACTTGTAATTATGATACATAAATTATGACCAAAGACCCTAAAGCTCAAATAAATTTCATAAAAATAAATAAAAATATATTGATGATCGTAAATTTTGGCAGTTCATAATTGTATAGCCATCAATTTTTCCAAGCAACTAAACCTTTTTGTACACCCCACTAAGGACTTCAAACTTATAATCATTGATGGAAAGAAGGCCAAAGTAGTAGGAAGATGTCATAAAATCCCTGTTCAAATACAATAATTGGAACTGCAAATATGATTATACACTTTACTACTCAATCAGATGGATATGACGATAGGTGTTGAATGGTTCAATCAATTGGATACTTATACCATCAATCTTGAAGAACATATCATGGAATTTAATTAATAAGGATGAAATTATAAATGGAGTGGAAAATTGCATGCTCAAGGAAAGTGATTTACAACTAATGAAAAATGGGCAAGAAACATAGACAAACATACAACAACCAAAGGGAGACAATTATTTACCTAGGAGTATCAAGGTTTCACATTAAACAACTAGGTTAAAAGACCTCATAATATGATGCACACACTATAAAGGAACTTTGCTAGCACTCAAATAAAGATAAATATGATACCACCAAGATAGACATACTCAACTACAAAGATAAAACATATATACCTAGATAAATATGATGCCACCAAGATAAACATATTCAAATACAAAGATAAAACATCTACACCTAAATAAAAATAACATCGCCAAAAAAACATGCTCAACTACAAATAATCCTACTTAGTATGTTTTTAGGACAAAATAACTTTTAAAGAAATGTCAATGCAATAATAATAATAATAATAAGTTTAATGGGACATCAAAGGTTACATACCCTTTCACCTCATAACATGTGTATGCATATTTATACACCATCATGAATACTCATTTTAACCATTCATGTCAATTAAATTGTTCAATCATTATTATATATTTCAATCAAAATTATATATTTACATATTTACTTTGTTAACTTTATAATAAATATAAACCACTTATTCTAATTAGTAAGTGTTTACAATGCCTATTGGGTAATTTTTACATAAGTTTTTAATTGACAAAGTATTTCTTTTAAATGTTTTGTCCCATCACTCTAGTAACTCGGCATAACAAGAAGAGAAAACATATCTGGAAAATGATGTTCATTATGCAATATATTTTCTTATTAGCAATTATATTGTTTAAGAGGTAATTAACCCTTATTCATTTGAGAATGTCTTCCTTATTATATTGTGAGGAAGTCTCTCTATTCATAATATGACAAAAAGTTTATGGATGAATATTTAATTTATAAATAAAAATTAACCATGTTTTTTTCTAAGTAAAAACTTGAATTGGCTAAAATAAAAACATAAAACATAAAAAAAATTATGTAAATTATTATATATCACTCTAGAATGGAGTGTCTGTATTGTTGTAAGGGTTAGTTAATTGTTATCTAAAAGTTGATTAACTTACTATAATGTGAAAAAGTCTTTTTATGCATAATGGAACTACTTCTTCTTCTTCTTCTTTTCTTTTCTTTCTTTTCTTTCTTCTTCTTCTTTCTTTTGAATCAACAAAGTATCATACTAGCATGACATGGGGTCGAATCCCGCTGACTACCCCTATAAATCTAGAAGGAACCACCACGCCCGCCATAACAGCCCTCGGGATATTCGAGACTGGAACTCGTGACCTGCTCAATGTCATGAACGCCTTAACAAGCATCCCCTAGCCACGAGCCCAAACCTTCATACACCATAATGGAACATTAATTTATGAGTGAATATCTTAATTTATAAATAAAGATTTTGAGTATTTTATTCTAAGCCAGAGTTGAGTTGACTAAAATAGTGATGAAACATAAAGATTATGTATAATTTATGAGTGAATATCTTAATTTATAAATAAAGATTTTGAGTATTTTATTCTAAGCAAGAGTTGAGTTGACTAAAATAGTGATGAAACATAAAGATTATGTAAATAATAGGCATGTTAATGTGTTGGATTTTCTATTTATAATTACTTGATACTTCTTTTTCTCTTACAAAATTATCTATAATTAACCATACTATAATATGTTGGATTTTCTTTTTGTAATTACCTATATTTCATTTCCTTAAATTTTAGAATTCTTATTTATTATTATAAAATTCTCCTCATTATTCATGTCTATCAATTTACTTTTATTAAAAAAGCAAAAGTTTTATTTTATATGTTATTTAAAAAAAAAAAACCATTATATTAATTTCAACATATTTTTTATTTCAATTAATTAAATATTATTATTATTTTTTTATAATTAAATTATATAAATATATTTAATAATAATATATTAAAAAATATTTTCAATTTATAATATAAATAAATTTATAATATTTTTATTTCTTTTAATACATTTTTTAAATTAATTTATTTAAATAATTAAAATTACGATTTTTTTATATTGTTTACAGTGTTAATTTAGTACTAGCCACCTCCATCAACAACATTTACTGGTTATTCAGAGAAACCAAGGTAAATAATCAAATTATAGACAAATATGTTATAGCTAGAACTTCAAATTTAGGTTTTGAGAGACAATAATTAAAAATACACATGTATGTAAAATCATAATTAAAAATTAAAATAAAAAAATTATATATATATATATATATATATATATATATATATATATATATATTTTTTTTTTTTTTTTTTTTTGGAAATGAGAATTTTTGGAGAAGTGTCTTTAAAAGATTGACTATCCCTATTAAATGTCACAAACAAACATTATGAGAAACCAAGATAGATAATCAACTTAGAGATAAATATGTTATAGCAAGAACTTCAAACCTAGGTGGAGAGTGACAATAATTAAAAATACATATAAAATCATAATTAAAAAATAATATATATATATATATATATATATATATATATATATATATATATATATATATATATATATATATATGAAATTTTTTAGAAAAGTGATTACTCTAAAAGATTGATTACTCTTATTAAATGCCATAAACAAATAAATTAAAAATACAATTAGTTCACTAAAATTCTTTGACTTTTAAATATATCTTTTAACTAATTTATTTAAATAATTAAAAATTATAATTTTACAAACAATTATATTTTCCAATTAATTTATTAAAAATTATAATTTCACCAACCATTTAAAAAATTAAAACACCTAAATTCATATTGATAAATTTAATATTTTTAATTAACATATTATTATTAAATAAGGTATAAAATTAGCTACAAAATTATTTATATATCTTTGAAAAAATCGATAAAGTTAGAATTTTATAGAATTTTTTCCGTAATAATCACATGCAAAATGAACATTATCTAGAACCAACCAATATGATTCATTATCAAGAAAAATTCTATAAAATTTTTACAATGAATCATAGAAACCAAAATTCTAAAAAACTAAAATTATTTAATATCAAAAATTTTAACAATATCTTAAGTTTTTACAATGAAAAAAAATAAAAATTACGACAATCTACTTAAAATATTATATATATATTACTAAATATTTCATCTCATATTAAACAAACTTAATTCTTTTACCAAATAATTTATAAAATTTATTGCATTCACATTTATACAACACTTTTATAATATTTTATTTCACAGAGATTAATGAGACATGTTCTCTAACATTTCGGTCGCAAATTTCTTCTCTCAAATTATTTATACGAAAGGGTCAGATCCCTCCCAGAGCTTTAAATTCTTCAGATCCCTCCCCGAGCTTTGAAGTCTGCAATGATCATGGACATTATAATATTCTCAATGTACTGTAAAATTAATGTTTAAAACATGTTTGACACTTACTGCAGCACATGTACAGGGGAAGAGATTCTGTGTCGTTTGTGGTCCCGATTTAATAATATTATACCGTAAATAAACAAACCATATAGTTAAATCCACACCAAATTTACCATTATACACAATTCAAGAAATATTTACGGAGGTCTGGAGTTCAAGTTATGCGCAGTACTAATTTTTTTTGTTCGATTCTTCGTGGGTGACACCATGATTACTGTACTGGTGCATTAAAATAATTAAAAAACCATATTGTCAATTATAAGGCCACCATGAAGCAAGGAATAAAATATTTATCCGGAGCTTAAAGCAATGCATTTTTCTTTTTTATGTTGTCGTGAGCGCCACGTAGAGAGGGGTCAACGTTGGGCATCTGCACTTATTGTGTGTGGACAGATTATATTCTCGTTCTGCAGTCGCTCACAGAAAAAAAATGGGATAACAGCCAAGTTTTTGGCTATTTTGGTGTGGGCTGTCAACATATTGTGTGCCACTCAGATGCTGGCTCTGCACAAAAATTGGGAAAATAGCCAAAACTTTGGCGATTTGGTGTAGGTTAAGGACTTAGTTATGGCTAATTAGTTTCCTGTCAATGGGATTGGGCTGGTTTTCAGAACTGCTTATATGGCAATGAATTGGTTTCCAGGACACAAAATATTCAGTGAAGGGGTAATTAATGGGCAGATCTTTGCTCTGAGTTTGTTAATGGTACCTTTCAGTGATTCTAACGGCACTTCAATGGGGTGTACGTATGAGTTTGTTGAATGAATTCTGGTTAACAGCATATATTCATATTATATATATATATACGTGTATATATATATTGTATATATATATATATATTTATATGGGTGGCTGCCTCTGCCTCTGCTGCTGATTCGACATCGACATCGACATCGACATGTCTGTGGGTTGTTTCAGATAAAACTCCCACGTCGTTTTCTTGGCATCGTTGTATGCTCTGCAATCGAAGGCGACCTGTCAGTAAAGATCAAGGAAGGGGAGGTGATATTGGACTAGTTCAACTTGGTTTGCTTCTTATACCCAATCCCCCTACTGGGACAGAGCAAATTTCAGGAGAGGGAATCCCCATATACACAGGGCTCGAAATTAGGAAGCTTTTATGGCGATTGGACAAGGAAACTGCCAGTTCTGAGCCAGGAAATCTGCGGGAGTGAGTTAGAGAAAATAACAGAAGGAAATAAGTGTTTCGAAGATGCCGGAGATGCCCAATCCGGTGATAAGCTACGAGCAAGTAATCGATGAATTCGAGGCAATGACTAAGGATGCTGAGAGTGTTCAGAGGAAAATACTGAAGGAAATCCTGGAGCATAACAGCGGGACTGAATATTTGCAGAAGTGGAATCTCAACGGAAGGATCGACGATCCCCAACACTTCAAATCATGCGTTCCTTTGGTAACTTATGCCGACCTGGACCCCTACATCCAGAGAATTGCAGATGGGGATACTTCGCCTGTTCTTACCCGTGATCCCATCCATTTGATGTCCTTCAGGTGAAGGATTTCAGTTACCCACTTTCACTGTTCCACTGCCGGTTGACTGTCTCAATTTTTTTCCCACAATTTCCATGAACAATAATTTCTAAAGAATCTTGTTTAGAATTCTGTTGAAACTAACCGTTTCTGCAAAGTATATTGAACTATGTCACCTCACTAGGCACAATTATCTCATTGTGAGAGAATGCAAAGTATATTGCACTATGCAAGCTCACAAGCAGTTGGGTGAGCATCATTCATTGTAGGGTAATAGCCCAT
This sequence comes from Pinus albicaulis, assembly GCA_034641835.2. Classification (NCBI taxonomy): domain Eukaryota; kingdom Viridiplantae; phylum Streptophyta; class Pinopsida; order Pinales; family Pinaceae; genus Pinus; species Pinus albicaulis. Next base: position 69,907,130 of record CM076574.1, on the reverse strand, counting down.
AACCTGAATTTCATTTCATTTGCTTTGCTAACAGGTAACCTGGCTTTGGGGTGCAAATCCCCATGTTGATGTGATATGATAGCATCCTCCTTGACTGGGGGTATTCATATGCTTAGTGTGTTGTCTGGAGCATTATCCACCGCTGGCTTGTGTGAACTGCCCAGAACCATGATGAGCAGGGGTGGAACTATGAAATGGACTGTAAAGAATGGTTCTTTGGTGGGAAGCGTTATTCACCCCAAAAATACCATCACTGGCTTGTACGAACTTCCCAGAAGGGGTGGAACCATGAAAGAGATTCGAAGGAATGTTTGGCCATCATGTTTCTTTGGCAGTGGGCGTTATTCACCCCAAGCATGCCATCATTGGCTTGTAAAAACTGCCCAGAACCATGATCGGCAGGGCTGGAACCCTGAAATGGATTGTATGGAGCGTTTGCATATCATGGTTCAGGCAGAACGTACAAATCATTTCACAGTTCCACAGGTTCTGCACAGTCTCTTGTCAGGGGATGGTTGCTGTTTTTGGTTTATGGGTCTTGTCTTTGTGATGACGCAAGCTATCTTGTTACTGTGACATATCCCTATGTTGGGATTTTTTTCCACATAACCAATGACTGCATTGACATCGCCCCTTTATCAAGGGATGGCGATTCTAAACATCATAACCAGTAATTTGCATTGACATTGCCCCTTGATCAGGGAACGGCGATTCAGAAAAATTAGAGGCATCCTGTCACTTGATTTCAGATAATAAGCTTTGAATAATATGTTAGTTTCCTGATAGTTGTGTTCCATAACATTTTGTGAAATCACCACTTCTTTAGGAAGCAGAAATCACATGTGATATCCGAAAATCACACTTTTTAGTCAAAGATGAAAATGTGAAATAAATTTCTTATTTCCAGTCAATTTACTTTATATTTCCTGTAAATGGTGTTGGGTGAGAATGGTCCATTTCTGACCAATTGAGGAACTTGGCCTTGACACTTTCCTCGATCATGTCTTCTTTCCAGCTCGGGAACTACAAATGGCAAACGGAAACAGTTACCATTCAATAAAGACTTGCTTGCATCAACATTCCAGATCTATTATATTTCAGGCGCTTATAGATCTCGGTATGCTATCCTCAATTCTTTCTTACTATTTCTGGATACGTTAAATCAAAATATTAGCTTTTTGGCTTCTTTTGTTATAGTTTCACTCCCCCAAAGATTAAAATCTGATTGTGAGACATTGTTTTTTGCATTTTTGTACTGAATTTCTATTGTCTGAATTTACAATGATATATAGAGCTTCAAAAGTTGTCTTACGCTTTTTTTAGTTAGTACACCTGCTTAATTTTTTAAACAAACTGGCTTCTAAATTTACTATATAGTTAGTTTTACAAAATAGCAGATGAGCCAATTAATGTTCAGGTTGGAAGAGGGAGAAAATCAGCTTCTTGTAATGTTCCTAGCTGCAAAATTTCATTACAATCACGCGAAGACCAGACAATACACTGCTGGCAGTGTAAGCTAATCCAAACAGATAGGCAGTACAAATAATTCCCTTCAGGAAGTCTAGTCCTCCAAACATCTCTGGTCAAAGTCTATTCAAATGATGTTCTTCTTTCTAGAATGATTCAAGCAGATGTAGCATCATCCTTCTAAAGTATTTTTCAATCAAGAAATTTGAGACCTCACCGTTCTTCAATCACTTTTCACTTCTGCTAATTTTCCTAGATGTGGCAGCTCTGCTACTGGAAATATATCCTTCCAAGTTGCTCCTTAAGCATGGATATATTATGCTTGTGTTTTGCTTTAGGCAAATATGGACAGTTGTTCGTAGGTCATGCAATGTGCATGAACCTATCAACCCAGAAGTCCTGTTCGTTATATAGATATTTGCCGCTTGTTTAACCTGATTCTGTTGTCAATCCTATTAGAAACTAGCTATGATGAGGCTTTATTTTGGTTCAGTAAATCCTAAGTTGCCATAATCTTCAACATGAATAGAGCCAAGGGATTGGCAAATGCCAAAAGTATTCCATAAATTGGAAATAGGGACATCCTGTTATGAACCTAATGTATAATATGATTTGTATCTGGAAATCAGTTTTGAATCCGGTAACAATTGGAGCTCTGATACAACTGTTATGAGCCAAAACTTGAAATCTGTTTTCTGTTTTGAAACTCTGAAAATTGATAGGCACTAACAGCAGCAAACTTGGCTCAAATTGTCTCTTCCAAAGTACTTGCAATACCACAATTCACGGAAACCCCTGCTCTGATGCCTAAGAAACTTCTTAATGGTCAATTTACATAGTCGGGGAATTTAAGAAAAGAGGAGTTAAAATCCTTGATGACGGACACTCATGATGAGTGGGAGTTACTAAGCTAGTAAACACTAAATATAGGTGACGTTATAGGGATCTCATGAGTGAGCTGGCTATTAATGTAAGTATGCATAACAACCATTAATGTGAGCATGCATAACATCATTCATTAGTACGAGCATGCATTAGTAAACTTTTATGCTAAGAAAAGAACAACTCTTTATGCTAAGAAAAGAATAAAAAGAGACACTCCCACATAATTATTATCACTAACAAAGCTATCCTATTTTAAGGCTGCCGTCCAGCCTATAAATCACCTTTCATCTGTGCATAGCTCATCTAACACAAAATTGGGTGCTCAAAATTAATTTCTTCACTGCTGAGCATGATAGTAGCACTGCTTCTATGCTGGAATTGGAAACACTAAACTGCACTTATTCTGATGTACTATAGCAGTTCCCCCTCCTCAAATTGCTTAGCCCCAAAGCAACTATAGAGATGGATGGCACAAACAAGAAAGAAAGAAATTATCCATATAAAGGTATGACAATCTGCCCATATTTTTGTTGTCATGACTAGAAACCAAAAAGGAAGCATGGCCCCATCACTTCATCCAATCTTCTATGCTGGAAACACTAAACAGTACATATTCTGAGGTAGTATAACAGTGCCCCCTCGTCAAATTGCTTTGCCCCAATGCAACTGTAGTGATGTCTGGCAGAAACAACAAGGAAAACAATTATCTAGACAAGATATGACAATCTGGCCATATTTTTTATTGTCTTGGCAAGAAACCAGTAAGGAAGCATAGCCTCATTACTTGAACTAAGAACCACTTTCGAGTTGAACACTTCCACTACCCATTTTTTGTATTTTAATGGCAAGCAATCAATAACCAATCATGGCCCCATCATTTGAACCAAGAAACACTTTTGAGTTGAACCATTGTTGAAGTTCCAACTCAGCTGACAGTGGCTCCAGTTAGTGCAGGAGAGTGGAGACACCAGTGCATCTGAACTAATGAAAAATCCCTTGCGATTGGCTGCTCAAGCTGTCAATGTTGGTAAAACTAAAAGGAAGTCAAGGACCATCACTTGAACCTTCATCTCTTCTCTTTTCAACAAAATGTTCATTATAATATTGCATGTTAGTTGAATTGTACTAACAATTTCCTGGGAAACATCCCCAACTAATCTTGAAAGGTATTACCTATTTATGCCCTCCACGTGACACTAGACCATTGCAGTCTTTTCATTAAAATGCAGTCCGGGATAATGTAGAAATAAATATTGAATGAAAATGGTGGGCTTCTCTTGACTTTCTCGTGTAATGAAGAGAATATGTGGGAAACAATGATTCTGTCGTTGGTGCTGCTGCACATTTTAACATGATGCAAGATATGCTATTGTGGTTGTTGTAGCAGCACTTTTGGAGCTTGTTACTGAGGTATATGTTGTTGTGACTATTGTTGCTGCAAGTTCCATATTTCCGATTGAAGAAATATGCTGTAGATTTGTTGATGGCAGGTGCTGGAAAATTTTCCTTTGTAGTAGCGGTTGTGACAAAGTTGTTGAAACTGAAGAGGTTGTAGTGGTTGAAATTGCAAAGGCTGTTTTGAAGATCAACACTTTTTATTTCTTGCAATGTTCAACTTTCTGCGACTATTTCTGTGCAGGATTCTGGGTGGATTACTATTACTTAAGAGTCTAATTTATGTTGGATCTGTAGCCAAGAGTCCATGCCTAGTCCTTGAAAGTTTAAACCTGAAGGTGCCTGTCCTCAATTATCCTCTACCACCCACCTAAAGCTTTTATTCAAGTTTCCCTTGTCATCATTAATACCAAACAATTCTAAGCAGATTTACTGCCATCCTCAGTCAATAACTACACGGGTTCTTGCTTTGGTTGTAAAATGTAAGCAACCACAGCATGGGTAGACTTAATGTGCATCCCTCTTGCAGTTAATGCACCAATAACAAGGGTTATTAACTTATTATTATGGAGGAGACACTTTTATAATTTAAAGGAGTAACATCCAAAATTTGCAATTTGGCTTCTAAAGTGCATACTCAAGATAATTTACTGGTTTCCAAACTAAGGGATGCTAAAGCATCCTCTAGCACCTCTCCAAAGTCCTGTTGTTTTGAGAACCAAATTATGACCATCTCTGTCATCCTTGTAATCAGTTGCTTTACCCCCTTGTCTCTTACAACCAACACAGTTGCAGCAAGTTGTGCAAGCTGGCTCAATTTCAAGAATAATGACTGGACAGTGGAAAGATAAATAAAGCATGGGATCTAGGTCTCAAAATAGTTCCTCTCTCCTCCCACTTAGGTTTGTATTTCCAATCAATTGCACAATGGCTTCTCTAGAAAAAATCTGGGGGACGTATTGCTAATCAAATTGATCTCTTGGTCTGTCTGCAACATATTGAATATGATGTTTCAAATTCTTAAGTTATATTGAAAGATGCAATCTGCTCTAGTTCTGTTAGAGCTGCCTTGCATGTGCCTTTCTGGTTTCCAGTTTGTTGTCTGAAAACCTTTTGAGACAGCAAGTTGCATAGTTCCATGTATTACTCAAGGCACATGGGAATATTATAATTAAAAAGCTTCTGAAGAAATATTTTAGAGTATGTTCAGTTTTACAAAGAAGATTAGCGAAACTTCCAGATATTATAGGAGAGGAATCTGCAACTGACATGGAAAATACAGAGCATGTTGATGATCAAAGGATGAACTTGACCCCACAGATAACAGCTTGAATGATAAAAATAATTGAGGGTGCTTAATCAGCATTATTTTCAGTGTTTGTTAAGCTTGGTGATGAAAAGGAAGAGTTTGCCTGAAGTTTGAATCATGAAGGATTACAACATTACATACTGGAAATATTGTTGGGGAGATCTCCTATATTAGTTACTCATAATACCACTACTAATAGACCTCCTATATAAGATGTCCAAGGTGAGAACTAGGTGGTCCATTCAAAGCAATTTCCAGATTTGAGTGTCTGAAGTTCCAAGACAATTATTGATATTCAGCAAGTTAGGATAGGTCAAAGAGGGTACCCCAAACACTACAAAAGAAGGAAAAGCTATGGCTGTTGTAAACCTCGTGTGAAAGATAGTAAGGTTCAGAAATACATCAAGTTATAACAGCAGCAAACAAATCAGCCTTTTAACAAGTAACTGATCAATGAAATTAGGGCTGAAATTATCATTTAAATTAGGGTTTAGGAAACCATTTGATTCGGAAAATTAAATGGCACATAACAACCCTACGATGCAAGGTGTCAAGCCCTGATAGGGCTGAAAAATAAATCAGCAATGCAATGAACGATAATAAAATATATTTTTAACCATACAAGTGCTAATTACTTAATTAGCCCTATAATCCTAGCCCAATTATGGCCGAAAAATAAAGTATAGCTGTTACAAACCCTATTATAACCCTAAAACATAAAATAAAGGTCAAATTTTGAGTTTTCTGATTGACTATTGGGAGAGGCTAGTGCATACTATTTTTTTTGGGCACATGGAATCAAACTAAGGACTCCCTTGAAAAGGTAAAGAATGGATTTAGGGTGATGATTAAGGTTGACCACTTCTAACCTTAGAATATCCTTCAATAGGGTGATGATTAGGGTTGTCCACTTCTAACCCAGGTTATCCTCCTATGACTTTTACAAGCTTTCAAGACAAAATCACTGGCAGATTCTCCACTAGAAATCTTCCTATGGTTCAATAGAAAGGATCTATCTAAGAATAATTAAAAGAGAATGCATCCTCACCACTAGTTAAGAACATTTTCACTTAATACAATCAACAAATAAATCCACATGACTTAGAAAGAACACTTAATAAATCATTGCTTATCCATAAACCCTAGCTAGGAATCATTCATCAAGTTTGAAAATTCATCCACAAATCACCTCTCTAAGAGGTCACATTAGTTATTCATCCATAGCTAACGTAAGAGTATAAGAGTAGACAAGTAGTAATATGTCTCCACAAGTAGCAATGATCCAAATGTGAAGACAACTTCCTCTATTTATATGAGGAAACCAGACACTCTTCCTATGTAAGAGCTAAAATCCACTAAAATCCCCTAAAACCACATAAAAATCCATGATACATGGTGGATAGGTTTAGATCGACTTCCAAAAATGCCTCTATAATGAAAAATAAATGCTCATTCATAAAATTATCCTCAATAAATTCTCCATAAACATCACACGTGGGGAAAATGAACAAACGAGGGTGACGTCTCCTCTAAGATCATGTAAAAATGTTCCATATCTTCACCAAAAGATGCAACATCTCACTCAAAAGTCATGCCTCATCATAAGAAAGTGCCGACATCCAAGTCACTGCCCATTATGCTAGGTTGGTTCAAGTATAGTGATATATCATCATAAAGGTGTAATACCCCATCACAAATGTAATGTTCCCAAGCAAGAACATGATGTCATCAAGGCAAGCGGTTCCATGACCTTTCCAAAGAGGTGGAACATCATGAGAAGGATCAACATCCTCATTAAGTTGCAATGCTCAACATCAAAGCTAGGGCATCTTAACAAGTCATCATGTCATCTCAAGGCCCCAACACCCTCCAAAAGGTATGCAATGTCCTCAATGAAGTATGGAAGAAGCTTATCAATGTCCTGGACCATGTCTGTGCCATCATCAACAAGTAGGGGCTACAAGAATCAGGTGACCGACCAACTTGTACACAAGAGTCATTGTAACATAAAAAGTAGTGTTGCAAACATGGCAATAACATCGCGATAATATCATAATATTATCATGATGTCGTGATTTTTACCCCTAAACGATATTATTGTTGGTAAACAACTTGATATTTTCATTCTTGAGAATGTTGTGAGACACATGAAAATATCACCTTGCCCATGTATAAAGGTGCATAAAGTCTTTCTTTTCATTTTTTTTTGAATATTTTTGTATTTTATTTTTTATTTTTTTATTTTGTTGATATTTTGTAATATTTTCCCAATATTTCTGATATTTTCTTTTCCATACCCTTTGCAAGATTTTATTTGACATGATGTTTACAACATTGATAAAATATGAGTCATGATATAATGTAAAAGCCAATTAGATCAAATTAGGTATTCTCTTCAAAATTTACACTAACTTATGACTTATGCAATTTGCCAAGTTTAGGTATGGGAGGGCCATCATAGAACCCTATAAGGTGTGCTAGTACCCAAAAATGAGAGTATTTCTCAAGAAACCAATCAAGGTGTGAGTGTGAATGATTATGTTATAACTTGGGGTTTACTTTCATGGGAGTGGTGACTTTGACATGCAAGGCCACATGTAATGATCATCTCCATGGGTGCCTTCATAGAGGGAGCACTTCATGCATTGAGTTACCATTTCCTTGGCACTGTGTCTTTCCACGCTTTTCTTGCCTTTTTCTTTTATTCTTTGCTTTGCTTTGCAAGTCCCCTCTTCATGTGTAATATCCCTTTATATTATTTAATTAAAATTTTTAGGAAATAGCTTCAAAAAAAAATTCTGCAAATTTCTTAATAAGAAATGGCATAATTGTGCATTAAGCATTACCAGCACAATAAAATTGCAGATGTAAAAAAACTAGAAATATTGCGACTCAGCAAAAACAACCTTATTATATTAAATATGGATATGGAAATACATGCCAAATATGATTCTGAGAACTTGTTAAAACAACCAGCAAGATATCTATATGGCTGACAATGGCTCCTCCAACATTATGCACTTGTGAGAGATCTGATTGACCTCTCCTCACAATCTCCATGTTAAGCCCAGTGATTTGATCCCTCCTTTTTCGAGTGGCTAGGGTATATGTCTCAATACTGAAACCCCTCCTGATTGTATTAGCTAGGGTGGATCACTTACGACCGAAAATAACCCTGTACATAATATGGGCTCTCACACAGACAAGCTCCAAGAGATCAACTCAAAAATAAAAAACGATAATCCAAATGCACGCCTAAGGAGTGAGCTCTCATCTCCTTTAATAGTCATGGACTGTCAGAATACCATGGGTCATCCAAATATCATGGGTCTCTTTCTTCTTCTTTTTAAAGTGACTTGTAATATTCTTTTTCCTTAGTCACTTTTTAATTAATTAATTCCCAAATATTATATCAGTACTTTTTAATCTATAGCTTCTGGGAATGGCTAGGCTATTGAGTTAGTCTCTATTCCTAATGCTCGGAAAAAGGGACATTATCGTCTCCCTTCCTGAAATTGCTTGACCCCAAGTAATTCTAATCTCAATACCAGGATCCCAAATGAATTTGAAGAATTCTTGTTGCATCATTGAAATGGAATCCGAATTTGCATGCGAGGACCAATTCCTGGATTTGAATCTGAAGAAGGCTCCACTAAACTCCTACTGCATCAATAGGACACCATCGATTCTCATACATTCTGCCTTCTAGTTGTGCTTCCCTGCTTGGTCAATCCTTGCCATACGAGGGGATAATCCACTTGGATCCCACTTCCAAATAGGGAATCCATCATCCCCAATACTTGAACACTCCAATTGTGTTGTACCCTTGGTCGAAAGTAATCTCCCATAAATTTCCCATTTGATAGGGTACCAACTCATAATCTACATCCAGTCTAACTGCTGGGGGCCTCTGTCATACTAGATTCAATTGTTACCATAACACCTTTGGAGTCCATGACTCCCGAGAGAGTGTTTTTCCAACCAGTCATCAACAATCCTTGACATAGACCACCATGTTGACGCTACGCTACTCTGATTATAACTAGGATGCCGATATGCGAAGGTTCTATCTCCTGATTTTGCATCCTGTTGAAGAATCAATGTAGATATATATTAGGGTTTGATTCTTCGATTTTGATAATTACTTGTGATTATGTTGGCTTCTTTACTTCTTTATTATCTTTATCTTTCATCAAGCAATTACCATATTATGTGTTTATGAAGATAAAAACAAGAGACAAAAGATATAGGCACTATGCCAGGGCAAAACCCCCCTCGAGGGGAAAACCTAGTCAAGATAATTCTTCCTTTCAATAGTATTCTTTGAGACTCTTCACCCTAGACATTAGCCAAACTTTCCCTTCATACCAAGTCAGCCTTCCAGACCTTCGATCTAGCGGCAACAACAACTAGTCTTCTAGCAGCTTCGCAGATTTGCAGCAGCAGCAACGTCCAAACTTCAATGACTTCGATCTCCCAAGAGAGACCACGAAATAGAGAGATTCCTTCACCAAAATTTCGATTTTCTCTTTTTCTTTCACCGAGACCCAACTCGCACTTCTTTTGACTTCTTCTTCAATTTCACACTTTTTCCCTTGATGCAGTGAATTGGTGAGAAAATGAATTCGACCTCCTTGCATATATAGCCTTCTGATGGGTTCGAATTCCTCCCTTTGAGGCCGACTTGATCTCCTTAAGGCCGTCTTGATGTGGAGGGCTACTAGACCACTTTTGACTAAACCTAATTACATGATTCAAAAGCCCAAGGAGGGTCAATATAAATCTGTAATGACTAACCTAGAAGTCCACAATTAGGACCTTATACTAAATATGACCCAAGCATGAAACCCATGCTTTAATAAGTCATTTAATAATAAAATAAATATCAAAATAATAATATAAATTATTTTTCTTCAATTCTTTTGATGAGTACAATAAATATACATTATGAAAACCGAATGATCCAGGAGGATCTTGTTCAAATACAGTTAAGCAGAAAGGTCTAGTCAACTTCAGCAGTTCGATGTCCAGATCAGTCTTCATATACGCAGTTTCGTCAGTATCGTCCATGGTCCAGTGTCAGGTTCATGGCATGGTTGTCATGTGTATGATGAGAAGGTGAAAAAATGGGTTAAATACTTGGTGAAATACCTTACAATGTAAATCTAGACTTATGTTAAAACCTAGTGCTAAAGTCTAATTCAAGCACTATGCAACTAAAGTCTAAACCCTAAATCCTAACTCTAAAACCTAAGTCTAAATCCTAGCGCAAAGTTCCCATGGTCTAAAACCTTATAACATTCGAAAAACCCACTCTCGGACTTTGGAATAAAATAAAGGTTTAAAACATAACAGCTAAACCGCGCGGTCATTAAAACAGTGTCGGAGTTATAGACTGCTGGCATGTGAACAGGTTATATAACCAGCGGTGGAGAATAAGTTATGGATGTGGTTGACAGTTGTTTGACTGCCAGATGTTAGAACCCGCGACAGAGCAACATGTGACAACTATTTTCCGGAACCGTCGGGGTGACCGCCGGAGGAAAACCATAACCGTCGGTGTTAAATCTTGTCGCCGCTGATCACATGTCGGAGATCGTAACTTCCGCCCGGTTTGCAAGCCGCTTGGTTAACATTTTATCCTAAAGTTTTTATTTGGGTTTTTAAAATAAATATAGCGCTAAGGTCAAAGGATATTTATCCCTAGGTTTTAGGATTCATTAATAGGAGATAGGGATTCGAAACCTTATCACTCAAAAAACTCAACCATCTTCCAAATTTGGATTTCATAGGTTCGAATGCAACTTATATAAACCATGAAAAATTCATTCAGAAGGACATGGTGTGTGTTTAGAGTTCAGTTTCAGAAAGACATAGGTAGAATTGTTTGCAACATTGCTCAGCCATCGGGTGTCGGAATTGAGCGCAGAGACAAGCGTCGGAAAGGCGAGGGAGAGTACTTTCTGATTACAGAGTTCAGAAGTGCCTGCGTGCACAGTCATTCTGTTCCATTTCAGTGTAAAGAAATTCCAAGATCAATGCTAATAAAAACGGACGGCCACTTGAAAGTGGACCTGGAGATGTAGTCCAGGAGGGACGAACTCCGTCATCAAATTGTTTGCATCTTCTTCTATCTGTTTATTACTGTTATTTATTCATTTACTGTTGCTGGTTTATATCGTCTTCCATTAAAGATTACTTCAGTTAACAATCAATCTAAATCACAAACTAATCAGACTACTTAAGCACATTAATTCGATCACTTTTGGATCACCGAACCTAGTTACAATCTTCGACAGATCTTGATATACTTGTTATATTGCTCAAACAATCTGCAAGCTTGGATTCCTACTTCCTTGTGCCATCCATCCATCCATGCTTATGTGTCATCACCTTATCTCATTGTGCAAGGTTGCTTATTACTCACATTTCTATTCCCCTGCAGTTGTGAACTTAATTAGTTGCAGACCTTGCTTATATACTTCTGAATAGGGTTGTTGTACATCTCACCTCCCACTCTTCAAAAAGCAACTCAAGTACATGTTTTCACTATTGCCCTATTAGAAGTTTTAACTGCTCCACAGTACTAAGAAGCTTGTTAGTGTTGAAGAATGTAACTAGGTTTTGTCTTCATAAATGTATTTGAGTCATTATCTAATGTACTTATCAAAAGAATGAAAAAGAATTTTTTTATTATTGTTACAATGACTTATTAAAGCATGGGTTTCATGCTTAGGTTATCTTTTATTAGTCAAAGTCCCCCATTGTGGACTCCTAGGATTTATATTGAGTCATTAGAGTCATTGTATATTTTATGAGACCCTTCTTGGGCTTTTGAATCATGTTAAAAGAGTTATTTTTTAGTCAAAAATGAATTTTGTCACCTCCACACCAAGTCGGCCCTTGCCTGATGAAGTCGGCTTGAAAGGAAGTAATTCGACCCACAAGAAGCCTATATTTACATTTGCAGTTCGATTTATTTTCTCACCAACTCAACAAAGTCGACATACAAGAAGCAATGCAGGAAAAAGTGCGAAGTGCAGGAAGGAGAAGGAGAAGTGCAGGATTGAAGTTCTTGGGCTAGTTTATCTCTCTCTCTCTCTCTACGAAATTGCTGGGCATTTGCAAGAGTGAAGTTGTTGGAGTTGCAGGGACGAAATTCTGTAGCTCCAGTAGGTCGAAGTTGTAGGAGGGTTGAAGTTGCAGGGGTCGTAGTGCTGCTGCTACATAGATCGAAGTTCTGCTGCTGCAAGGTCGAAGGTCTAGATCGAAGCTACTGGAAGGAAGGGTTGACTTGGTGGTTGGAGGAAGTCTGTGTCTAGGGTGAAGAGTCTAAGACTATATCAGGAAAACTATTGAAGGAAGAGATTTTGACTGGGTTTTCCCCTAGACAGGGGTTTTGCCTACATCTTGTGTCTCTTGTTCTGTGATCTTCATACACACATAATTTGGTAATTCCTTGATGAAAGATAATATAACAAAGAAGTAAAAGAAGCCAACATAATTCACAATTAATTATCAAGAAAGAGGAATCAAAGACCTAAGTCTTCTTGCATTGATTTCTCAACAGTTAGTTCTCCTTGCACTCTTGATCCTCCATTTTTCAAGCTCACTATCCTTCTTTAATATTGTGCCCTTTAGACTCATGAGTTTCTCCTTCATTGCTAAGAAGCCTTCAACAAGGTTATTAATCTGTCTTTTAATGTGCTCCTGGGGACTATCATCTAGAAGCCCTGTAACCAGTATGGATGTCCTCATTTCTAGTTGCATTTCATTGATGGATGGTCCATAATGTGAGTGCTCAACCATCTCGCCCAATATTGTCGTTGGAGCCCTTGATGAGTTCTCCGAAAGAGATGATTCATGATCCTTTTGCTGCAAACTATATCTCTTCTCAAGCTCCTACCAATCTGCAACTTCGTCATACTTGTTCAGCATACTTGCCAAATCTTGAATGTCAATACTATAGTCATCCTCCTGTGCTATGGCATTTGTAGATGATGAGGAATGTGCTTCACCAACTCTTTCTTTTTCTACCAGTTCCTCATTAGCTGACATGTTTTCTTCTTGAGGTATTGCATTGACTCCATGCTTCATGGTTCCACTTGCTCCTTTGTCCTTAGCACCATGTGACTAAAAAAAATCTTTTCTTTTACCACTTCCACCCCAATGATGTGCTGTCCTCCTTGCCTGTTGTGTTGGACGATTTTTCTTCCTTCCTTTTTGGTTCTTACCCTTGTTGGCATATCGTGTGGCTTGCAACCCTATTGAATTTATCTTTCTTTCATTCAGTTTCCTTTTGAACCATTTAAGGTTAAGCTCGACCAATATTTTTGAGAATTCATGAGCGATATGTGAAACAACCTTCTCTTTCCTCCAAATAGCCAACACCTTTGATTGCAACTGCTTGCAAATGGCATCATCATCACCTAAAATTAAAGACAAAATACTTTGCATTTTAACTTTTACCAGTGTAGCACCACCCGCATAAGACCCGTGGGTCTTGGCGGGTTCTATAGTGAGACGGGTCACTCGCATAGAACTCGCGCTTAAGACTTGAACTCGGCTAAACCCTTATTAAACCTGATTACCCATATAAGACCTGTGGGTTTGGCATAAGGCTCGTATCGAACCCTTATAAGACCCGTTGACCCTCGGATTGCAATTTTTTTTTCTTTTTCTTTTGGAAATGAGGTGGAGGGAAAGGGAAATTGGAGGCAAGAAAATGCTTTATAAGTACCTCTCTCCCTTCCATTTGTCATTCACTTGTCATTTGAGTGTTTGGCTCATTTCTATGAGTGTTGAGTGACTCCATTGCACAGTGAAGGAGCTCTTGGAGGAGGCTAAAGGAGGCTTCATCAGATTAGACCCAGCTTCAGGTAGGCTTCATGAACCTTGTTTGAATGTTTTCCATGTAAAGTTTTTAAATTTTTTTTTGTTCAATTTATTTTTAATTTGCAAATTTTTTTGGGCCCTGTGTGGATGAGAAACTCAATGGCTCAAAAAATTTGTAAATTAAAAAAAATTCAAAACAAAAAAATATCAATTAAATTTTAAAAATTTATTTATTTTTTCTTCCAGATTCCGTCACATGCCACCAAAGGGTACTAGAAAGTCTCGTGATCTGGCATGGGCACATGGTCAATGAATCATTGCCGGTAATGACCACCATGTCAAGTGCAATTATTGCAATGCCACAATGCATGCAGACATAAACAGGCTAACATACCACCTAGCTAGAATTCCTGGGAATGGTGTGGGATGTTGTGAAAATTGCCCTGATGAAGTCACTACTGAAATGGCAGCTGCTTTGGAAGCCATTAAAGAAGAAAGTTCTAAGAGGGAAAAAAGGAAGGATGAGATTGTTGGGATAGGTAGATCTTCATCTCAAAGTGAAACACAGATTCAGAGTCCAGGTATTGGTAACTCCTCTTCAAGTGTTGTGGCAAACAGGAGTATCACCTCTTCTTTCTTCAGTCCTCGTACAACTCCAAGATCTCAATCAACCTTGGATATTTTTAATGAAAAGAACAGGAAGGAGGCAAATATGGCAGTGAAGAGGTTTTGGTACCATAACAGTCTTTCATTCAACTATGAAAAGTGTTATTTTTATCAGCCCATGGTGGATGCCATTGCAAGTGCTGGTCTTGGATACAAAGCCCCATCTTATAATGCACTTAGGAGAAAGAGGTAGATGAGGAGCTTGAGTGTGTCAAGGAACAACTGGAGAGCATTAAAAGCTCATGGAAATTTACAGGTTGTATAATGTATGTCTGATGGGTGGACAGATTAGAGGGGTAGAACAATAATAATTTTTGTTGTAGCTTGCCCTAAAGGAACCATGTTCCTAAAATCCGTTGATGCATTTGCACATGTAAAAGATGCACATCTGATTTTTACATTGTTGGCTGATGTGGTGGAGGAAGTTGGGGTTGCAAATGTTGTCCAAGTAATCATGGACAATGCGACAAATTATGTGACAGCTGGAAGGTTGCTTTGTGCCAAATACCCCACCATTTTTTGGACTCCATGTGCTGCCCATTGCATAGACTTGATACTAGAGGACATTGGGAAGTTGGAGTGGGTGCAAGATGTTGTGCAAGAATGCAAGCAAATTACCAAGTATATTTATAATCATGCTTAGGTGTTGAACCTTATGAGGGATTTCACACAGGGTGAGCTTAGTCGCCCAACTGTCACACGATTTGCTACAAAATTTCTTTCCCTCCAAAGCCTTTTGTATGAGTATCAAGATTTGAGAAGAATGTTTTGTAGCCAGAAATGGGTATTTTGGAAAGATAGCACAAAACCGGAAGCATTGTTTGTGAAAGCATCTGTCTTTGGTGATAGTTTGTGGGACAAAGTCACTGAGATTGTCAGCTTCACGGAGCCCCTTGTGAAAGTCTTGAGATTGATGGATCGAGAGAAACCTGCAATGGGATATATTTATGAGGGCATGGACAGGGCCAAAGAGGCCATCAAAACTTTCTATAAGGGAAATGAATCTAAATATCTGCCTTAATGGATAATTGATGATTCCAAGTGGGACAAGAAACTACATTCAGCATTGCATGTAGCAGGAGCATATCTCAATCCGAGCTTATTCTATAATGAGGGGTCTAACATTCCAAGAGATCCCAAGGTGATGAGAGGTGTCATGATATGCATTGAGAAGATGTTCCCGGATCAAGATATTCAAGAAAAAATCAACATATAACGAGATATGTACAAGGAAGCATCTGGCATGTTTGGATTTAGCTCAAGACAACGTCTCAAGGACCAAAAAATGCCTTGTAAGGGCAATTGTTAGAACTTAGTTTGTAATTTTGCTAGTTCTCTTTTATATGTTTGTCATTGCAAACTGATAATCTTTGTTGTTATATTTTTACAGCTAATTGGTGGATAGATTGTGGCACTCAGGGCACCACAATTACAAGAATTCACCATCATAGTTCTGAGTCAACCCTGCAATGCTTCTTCTTGTGAGTGCAGTTGGTCAGTGTTTGAGAACATCCACAACAAAAAGAGAAACAAGTTGGAGCATGAGAGGTTAGATAAGTTGGTTTTCATCTACTACAACCTTCGAATGTTCACAAAACAAGTGCAACCAAAGGATACAAATCCAATTTTATTGGATACATTGATTTAGAGTCTGATTGGGTTGTGGAGGAGGAGTCCCTTGATTTGAGTTGGCTTGATGAAGAGACTGAGGATCTCTCTAGTTTTCCATCTCAAATGGAGATTCCATATACACCTGCCTCACAGTTGCTTCAGCCTTCTGATGTTAGCACTAGCTCCACGAGGGCTTATTGTAGGCGTAGTCGTCCGTGAGTGATGAGACTCAAGATTGTTATGAGACAATCATTTATCATTTATGACATGTATTTGAATTTTGAACTTGCTGCCATTTTTTATTTTAATTATGGAATCATGATTCCTTTTCTTATTCAGTATCTAAATGTTTTGCTTACAAAAATCGAATATGTTATGTTGTACTTTCATAGATATGTGACAATGTTATGAATTATTGCATATATTGTGGTTTTTATAACTTATAAGGATTGGAATTGAAATTAGTTTCTTTTTTTGTGTTTAAAATTTACCATATTTTAAGTTTTTTTTTGTATTTTGACGAGTCTTATACGGGTCGTTCCCGAGTCTTATACGAGTCGACGAGTCAATAGCCAGACGAGTCTTATACGAGTACGAGTCGTGCAACATCGATTTTTATAATGCTCAGATGATATTTTCGGATGTTGGTGAAGAAATAGTGGAATATTTGAAAAATCAAACTACAATCTAGATTGAGCATAACGTTGCACATTCTAATTCTGGACACCATATCCAAAATCTTGAGTTTCTTACCAAAGGTAAGGTCCTCGATATCATGCAATCCTTGGAAGCTCTCCACAATCCACTGCAACACTCTTCTCAAAATGTTGTTGTAGGGGG
The DNA here is from genome assembly GCA_034641835.2 of Pinus albicaulis. Taxonomy (NCBI): domain Eukaryota; kingdom Viridiplantae; phylum Streptophyta; class Pinopsida; order Pinales; family Pinaceae; genus Pinus; species Pinus albicaulis. The sequence goes on along the minus strand of CM076574.1, from coordinate 69,890,122 downwards.
GAACATGAGCAGTTATCCTTATGATCTCACAAAGGGAAGAAGTGACTACAAGTCTTACCTCCTTACAAGGATGTTTCATAAACCTGTGTTGGATCAAGAAAAGCATTAATGGCTTCAATTCCCAACTTAAAATCTTCTAATTAGAGTGGACTACTTTGGAAAAATATGTGTATAACTCCTCCAATTGAGAGACAACAACCCCTATCTTCATAAACTTCAAATCTGACCCAAGTACAAACAATCAATTTTCCACTTCCTTTTTTTTTAGATCCCTCAACTGCTTGTGCTGAAGAGTAATATGGACTCCTTTGGAGAAGGATTTGTTGATCTGTCTTGTTCTTAGCTCCATAAGAAAATCACTGTCCAAAGAACCAATTGATGTACTGTTGAATTGCTGCTGCCTTCTTGCCAAGTTAATTATGGGATTTGTGATGCCTTCTAAGGTCTTTTTCCATTTGTCACGCATGAGAAATATTTCAAATTCCACCTGATTGCAGAGTTTTCATCTTTAGTCTTGAGGAGTCTAGTTAGCAAGATGGAACCTATCTAGTTGATCCAACTACTTCACTGATTCGTTGACTCCACAAGAATGATGGGTTTACATACCGCTTATGTCCATGATCTAACATTACATGTGCTCTTTATAGGCCTTGTGTCCTCCAGACGATTCCAAAAAGGTCACTCCTGTTTCTTATCGGATTTGTTTCATATCGAGTTTGCATTACAAGTTTTTGTACTCAAAGAAGAAACACATGAGGGTATTGTTGATTTGTGGTAGCATTGAATGTGCTCTAAGTCTCAAACTTTGTGGAGAGACTTAGACACATGTATTCCACATAACCCGGAAATTGTTTTGGGAAATTCCACCTAGAGACTGTTTTATTTAATAAATTAACTATTTTTAATGAGACTTTAAGTCTAAACTTAGGAAATTAAAATAATTAATGGGTATTAATCTAAATTGTGGGTGAAACTTCTAGAAAAAGAAGATCAAGTCAAAATGTAATCCTAGCCGTTGATTAGAGATCTAACCTCGGCCGTTGAAGTTTCAACGAGAAGACTATAAAGAAGATTTGAGGGTCATTTGGAAAAACACACCAAGACAGAGAAAGAATCCAGAGATCAAAATTCATTAGTGAGCAGTGCTCAGGGAGAAGATCGATCGAGAGGATTCTCGCAGAGAGGGGCAGTAATTCTGGTTGGAGATTTTCTTGAACCGGAGAATACATAGCAGAGAAGACAGAGAGCAGTACCAGCAGAGGCATCATAGTAGCTACGCAGAGCCAACAGTGGCAGCGCAGTAGCCCAGAGGAGGTTCGAGTTTCAGCTGAGGATCAGACAGATCCAGTGCCAGAAAGCCGGGGTGTGAGACCAGAAGGGGCCAGAGGGTCAGATCCAACTAGCAGAAGTGATAGAACGCAGAAGCCACATAGTCCCCATGCAGAGTGATGCAGAGACTGCGCAAAGGCAGTGGAAGGCTTGCCATCCGGGGTTTTGGCCGGTTGGGCTTCCAGTGTCAGTGTGAGGTTTTTCTCACTAACTCTTTGTCAGTCATATTCTCTGCAGGGATAGCCAGAAAGGCATCCCAGATTGTATTCAGAAAATTACCACATAATATATAAACCCCCAGATATGCTGCACCGATTTTCTTACATTGGGTTTTTCCAGGGACGTTTGTCCAAAAATAATGGTGTCAGATGTGTCTATGATTTCTTCTTGTTCAATTTTGTTTCCGCACTTGTATTTTTCCGCAGCGCTAAATCTGAGCAGTGCAGTGTAGAGTTGCAGCAGTGCAGAGAGATGCAGTGCAGAGTTGCAGTAGTATATAGAGACGCAGTGAAGGAGCAACAACAACACAGTGCTTCAGAAGGACAACGTGGGACTAGCAACAGTCAGAGTTTCAGTATTGAGATGCATCCTGAACACTTGTTCAGATTTTTGGATGTTTTTCAGTTGCTTCTCTCAACCGCTGAGTTGCAGTGCAGAGTTAGCAGTGGCAGTGCTAGCAGCAGATGCATCATTTTAGAGGGAACTGCAGTACGAATGCAGTGTTGATCGTGGAAGGGTCAACACCAGTATAGTTGTAACAACAATGCAATAGTTGGTGGACAACATGTTACACATCAGCAACATAGAGGGAGATGCTTCAGAGTCAGAGCAGTGTGCAGTAGGACATATTTATTAGAGCACATTCCTCGCTAAGAGGGAGTGTTGATTTGTGGTAGCATCGGATATGCTCTAAATCTCAAACTTTGTGGAGAGGCTTAGACACATGTATTCCACATAACCCAGAAATCGTTTTGGGAATTCTACTCAGAGACAATTTTATTTAATAGATTAATTATCTTTAATGAGACCATAACTCTAAATTTAGGAAATTAAAATAATTAATGGGTATTAATCTAAACTGTGGGTGAAACTTCTAGAAAAAGAAGATCAAGTCAAAATGTAATCTTAGCCGTTGATTGGAGATCTAATCTCAGTCGTTGAAGTCTCAACGAGAAGACTATAAAGAAGACTTGAGGGTCATTTGGAAAAACACACCGAGATGGAGAAAGAATCCAGAGATCGAAATTCTTTAGTGAGCAATGCTCAGGAAGAAGATAGATTGAGAGGATTCTTGCAGAGAGGGTTAGTAATTCCGGTTGGAGATTTTCCTGAACCAGAGAATACATAACAGAGAAGACAGAGAGAAGTACCAGCAGAGGAAATGTAGCAGCTATGCAGAGACTACATGGAGCCAACAATGGCAGTGCAGTAGCCCAGAGGAGGTTCGAGTTTCGACTGAAGATCAGTCAGATCTAGTGCCAGAAAGTCGGGGTGTGAGACCGAAAGGGGCCAGAGGGTCAGATCCAGCCAACAAAAGAGCCAGAATGCAGAAGCCACATAGTCCCCACGCAGAGTGACACAGAGACTGCACAGAGGCAGTGGAGGGCTTGCCATCTGGGGTTTTGGCCAGTTGGGCTTCCAGTGTCAGTGTGAGGTTTTTCTCACTAACTCTTTGTCAGCCATATTCTCTACAGGGATAGCCATAAATACATCCCAGATTGTATTCAGAAAATTACTGCATAATATATAAACCCTCAGATCTGCTGCACCGGTTTTCCTGCATTGGGTTTTTCAGGGGACATTTGTCCAAAAATAATGGTGTCAGATGTGTCTATGATTTCTTCTTCTTCAATTTTGTTTCCACACTTGTATTTCCGCAGTTTATTTAGTGAATATTGTAGTGTGTTTAATTCGATGTTATCATAGCAATAAACTGAATAATTAATTTATCAGTTAGAAGAATTAATACCAGTTGCTGCAATATAATTCCATATTTGGAATTCTCACAGGAACCATCTGAATATCCTTGGTTAATTTATGATCAAATATTGGGGAATTTGTTTTCAGAAAAATGAACTCTTATTCCAAATACGTCCAATATTGCACACTTTCACATAATAAAATTACCAACAATTTTAAATAAGACTTGTGATATGAAACCCAAAAATTGCTACAATTTCAACAATATTTTATTGATGAGAATTCTCAGGAGGAAATAAATTTTTAGTGTAGCACCTAGGGAGTATACCCTCAGATTGTTGGCCTCGAATTGTTGGATAATGTGAACCTTTGTTGGAGAATTAAGCCTGATTTCCAGTAGCAATTCGTGTCAATTTTTGGGTAGCATTGGATGTGCTCTAGCTCCAAAACTTTGTGGAGGGGCTTGAACACATGAGATCTCCAAGACCCAGAAATCATTTGGAGAAATTCCACTCGGAACTTAAGTTATTCAAATAGTTAATTATTTTAATGGAGATCCTAAGTCTAACTTAGGGAAATTAAAGAATTAAAGTGAATTAATTTAAACATGTGGGTTAATATGTTCTAATTGACGAGGAGCAAGTCTTTTCTAATCTTAGCCGTCAATTAGAGATTAGATCATGATCGTTGATTCGTCAACTGGAAAAGTATTAAAGGAAGGCTTGGGGTCAATTGGAAAACACACACAGAGTGGCAACACTTGAGCTAAGTCGAAGTTCTGGGGCGCAGTTTGCTGAGAATTTTAGAGTGAGCTTGCAGTGCAGTGAGGGGCAGTTCGGTAGCAGGATTTTTTATCTAAGGCTGAGAATACAATAATAGAGAGGCAAATCAGCACCAGAGAGGTAGCGCAAGCCCGGGAGGGGTGACCCAGAGCCAGCAGGGCTCACGCAGAGCTGACGCAGAGTCAAAAAGGGTGACGCAGTCACTCGTAGAGCTGCGCTGGGGTTTCTGTGGGGCAGATCGGGCAACCATCCAACGTTTGATTTCTGAGTCGTGAAGGCTCACGGAGAGGGTGACACAGTTCATGGAGAAGGTGACGTAGTCCAGCTTGTTGTAGCCATCGCTCATCAGCATTTGGAGACTGCGCAGTCACCTGTGGGGTTTCTTCATCCAGTTGTTGGATCCGCAATAATATCTATCTCCGGATAGAGGTACTTCTGTCGAGGATTTTCTCTGTTGGGTGAGCCATATTGGCACCCTAGTTTGTATTCAGAAATCTGCTTAATAATAAAACCCTAAAGAGCTGCTGCACCGGTTTTCCTGCATTGGGTTTTTCCAGGGACATTTATCCGAAAAATTTGTGCGTCCTTTGTCTGCATGGTTTCTTATTCTTCTTGATTTGTATAATTGTGTAGGTTGTAGTGTATTTACTTCAATGTTTTCATGAATTATTTAGAAAATAACTTGTTAAGTTAAATAAACAAGTAGGAGAAGTAAATCAGATTTACTGCAGTAGGATTTCTAATTTAGATTCAAAATTTTTCACAATTCGCCCCCCTTTCTAATTGATCCCTTATGAATTATTCCCTAGACAATTACTTTTGACTGGTTGAATTCAACCCAAAAGAAATTTATCTCGACTTCTCCAAGGAGCTCAAGCCCCTGCAATGGGACTCAACTTCACACTAGTTTTTTTTAATATCTCAACCTTGGAAAATAAACTTTTCACCCCCAACAATAAATTAGGCCCAACAGAATTAATTTGGCTGAGCAAAATAAATTCGGCCAAGCAAGATAAATTTAGCCCAACAAAGTAAATTTGGCCTAGCAAAATAAATTCATCCCAACAAGATAAATTCGACCCATTAAAATAAATTTGGCCTAGCAAGATAAATTCGGCCCATTAAAATAAATTTTCTCTAGCAAGATAAATTCGGCCCAGTAAAATGAATTTGGCCGAACAAAATAAATTTGGCTTAGCAAGAGAAATTCGGCCCAACAAAATAAATTCATATTCTACAAATAAAATCGACTTTGCAAATCTTTATGTGTGTGCTCGACTTAATCTTTAGCATGATCTCGCTGCAACATTTCTCAAATAAAACCCTTCAGGCTGACAAGAAAACTAGCTCTAATACCACTGTAATATTCCTTTATATTATTAAATTAATCTTTTTAGGAAATTGCTTCAGAAAGACTTGCCACAAATTTCTTAATAAGGAATGGCACAATTTAGCACTAAGAATTACCAGGGCAATAAAATTGCATATGTAAAGAAATCGGAAATACTACAACTTAGCAAAAACAACCTTATTTTATTAAATATGGATATAGAAATACATGCTAAATATGATTATGAGAACTTATATCTGTATGGATGACAATGGCTCCTCCAACATTATGCACCTGTGAGATATCTGATTGACCTCTCCTCGCCATATCCATGTTAAACCCAGTGAGAAAATCTGATTTGATCCCTCCTTTTTCGAGTGGCTAGGGTATATGTCTCAATACCGAAACCCCTCGTGATTGGATCAGCTAGGGTGGATCACTTGCCACTAAATCTAACCCTCTACATAATACAAGAAGCTCTCACCCAGACAAGCTCCTAGAGCTCAACTCAACAATAACAAAACAATAATCGAAATGCATTCCCAAGGAGTGAGCTCTCATCTTCTCTAATAGTCATGGACTATCAAAATACCATGGTTGAATACCATGGGGCATCCAAATACCATGGGTCTTTTTCTTCTTTTATTAAAGTGACTTATAATATTCTTTTTCCTCAGTCACTTTTCAATTAATTAATTACCAGATATTATATCATTACTTTTTAATCTGTAGCCTATGGGAATGGCTAGGCTATTGAGTTAGTCTCTGTTCCGAATGCTTGGAAAAAGGGACATTACATCATGTATATCCATTTCATTGCATAGGGGTCGGGATAATTTTAATTAAATCCTATCTATATTTATGTATTCATTGCATTAGGACTTGGGGTGATGGCTTCATAGCGAGGGGGTAGAGTTCAAGCTTCTTTGCCTTTTAACTCAACATTCATATCCATTTTATTTTTCTTTTGACTTTTGAAATTTATGTCATGCTATTTATTTTTTGTATAGCTGCATCAACCTTAGGCATCCTAGTCCTTTCTTCCCATGGGTGTATGAGGTATGGACCTTTTTTCGGATACCTGTAACAACCATCCCAAAAGAAAGGACAATAGGAGGGGAGGCAATGGCTTGTGTTAAGTATGGAAAGGATATGGGCATGTTTCCCTTATTAAGGCCTCCCGATAGTCATCCTCTCTCGAAAATTGGCAACACTTTCCTATAATACATATGATAGCCACCAAAGTGAAATAAGGCAAAAATCATAACTTCTAAGCATCGTGATTCATTATCAGATTTGAAGCCACGATCCCTACTTAAATGCCAAATACATCAAACTTAAACACTTCGTATGAAACAATGGCCATTGTACCTCTTGTGTGTTGGGTCACCATCATAGTCAAATGAGTGAGCTGATTAAATGAGGGTAGTGAGCATGATATATGAGGCGTCGATGGGATACTGCATGTGGAGAATATTTGTCATCATCACTAGGATCATTGTCTACAATGAGGATCATTGAAGAAAAAAATATCTAGTTACTCCTAGGTGAGAGGGGGAAACAAGATTGAAGAACCAAACAATATAAGGATATCAAAGCATATGGAAATACACTACAAGGGGCTATATTTGATGAAGTCACCATGAAAGACAATTATGCTCCTTCTAACCATGGAGGTATAAAACATGAAGTAGTAGTCAAACAAGACCCAAACATGACAAGACACAGTTATTAAATACTCTAATACAAAAAGGTGGTGCCAAACCAATTGCACACAAGGGTTGCATTAGTCATGCTTGTTGAGATTTTGTGTATTTGGGGTAGCATCAGTTGTGCTCTAAGTCCCAAATTTTGAGGAAGGACTAGGGTACACCTGATCTACAAGACCTAGAAATGGATTTGGGAACTTTCATCTGGTTTAGGAGATATTAAAATAATTAATTATTTGAAGTGTATTTCCTAAGTTAAAACTTAGGGAACTTAAATAATTAAAGTGAATTTAATTAAACATGTGATGAAATTGTCTTAAGTCACACGGATCAAGCTTTCTTTTAATCTTAGCCATTGATTCAAGATCTGATCATGGCCGTTGATTTGTCAATGAGAAAAGTATAAAGGAAAGACTTGGGGTCATTTGTAAAGACACATAGAGGCAGAGCACTGAAGCTAAGCTGAGATTCTAGGGCAGGGTTTGCTGAGAATACTCAGAAGTGTTTCAGCTGCAGAGAGGGGAATTTAGACCAAGGGAATGATCTGATCCTAGGGTCTAGAATACACAAGAGACAGAGAAGAGATCAACTCAAGGACAACACAGAGGAAGGAAGCAGTAGCAGCAGCAATAAGACAACGTAATTTTCAGAAAACCCTTCAGGGGTTACGCAGAGACCCTTAGGGGTAGCGTAGTGACTGCATCACCCATTCTAGGGTAACACAGTCCCTTCCGGAGCAGCGCTGAGGTTTTGGAGGCCATCCAAGGTTGACGCAGAGGTTTTCAGGGGCTTTAGAGGCTGACGCAGAGCCTTTCAAGGGCAGCGCTGGGGTTTCTAGGCCTAGATTTGGCTGAATTTTGTAAATCCCGTTTGAGGGTGTGGATCAGTCATTATTGTGGCCCTAGATTAGCCAGTGAACTGCAGATCTAGTGTTTTCTCTGTCGGGTTTTCTAGATTTGGAACCCAGAGTTGTGTATTCAAAATTTTTCTTAATAATAGAACCCTCCAGCAGCCAGAGACCGCTTTTCCCACATTGGGTTTTTCCGGGGACAGTTTGTCCAGAAATAACTGTGTCACTTTGTCATTGTGTGCATGTGCTTATTCTAGATTTGAATTGGTAGAGATCTATTATGTGTTTTGCTTCGATGTTAACTTGAATTAATTCAGTTGATAACTTATTTAAGTAGGAGGAGCTTAACCGGATTAACAATTATAATTTCTGCATAAGACATAAGATTCAGAAATTTCTACATGGTATCAGAGCAATTGCAGATCTAGAAGGGTCACCAACAGAAGAATCTGAAGGATCTTGCTGCAGAAAGCAGCAGAGAAGCAGATCTGAAGGGACAACGCAGTTTTCAGAAGTAGATTGACGTAGAGGGAAGGGTGACGCTGTCCAGTGCTGTGTCCTAGCAAGCCCACGCAATTACTGCGCAGAGGCAACTCAGAAACAACGCTGGTTGGGTCTGAAGCCAGCCAGTGTGATTCAGATCTGAATCTGTCAAATCCATAAAAGACTGCAGAAAAGCTGCAGAAATTCAAAAGAGCTGGTGGGGTTAAATTTTTGAAGTTTTCAGATTTTTAGCCTTAGCACAAGTGACAAAGGTTGGGAGGAGATCAACTTCTCAGGAAGTTTCTTGCCAAAGGAAACTTAGAGTTTGATCAGAGGATCAAAGAAGAAGTTGAATCATAGTTGATTTGTTAGATTTCCAAGGAGGGAAATCAAGTGTCAGAGGGAGCAGAGGGTGCCCAGTTCATAAGGGACCTTAGATCCAGATCTCTAGTATAGAGAGGAGGAGCTCCGTCACATTTTGAGCAAATGGCTCCTCATGGATTGCGTGATCAGGATAGGCTAGAGGGCCTCTCAAACTTTTCGGTTTGGAAAGCAAGGATCTTGATTGTCCTTGAGGCGTACAATGTAAGAGGCCATGCAGAGCAGACTCTGGCCACACCGACAGATGCAGATCTCCTACGGAAGCATAGAGAAGCTGCTGGGCATGCCAAGCGGCTGATAATGGATAGTATCAAGGACCATATTGTACCACACATAGCTGAGAAGAGGACAAATAATGAGATGTGGAAGGCCTTGAAAGTCTGTCTAAAGGAAAATGCTGTTGGAGACCCAAATGAGGTCATTCATGATGACCAAGGGAGAAGACATGGAACACTTTCTCTTCAGACTGCAGTCAATCAAAGATCAACTGACAGCAACGGGTGCAACGGTGGATGATGTTGTGATAGTCAGGACTGCCCTCAATGCAGTCACGGATGAGTGGGAAACCTTTGTCCAAAGTATCTTGGGCAGAGCGGACCTCCCAGATTGGGACAGCTTGTTGCCAATTTTGTGTCAAGAAGAACTCCGTAGGTTCACCAAGAGGCAGCACAACCCAGGATTGAGCAAAGTGAAGAAGGAATATGAGGAAGATGCAGCCTTGGCAACAAAGAAGCAGCCGAAGAAGAAGGATCTTTCAAAGATCAAGTGCTTTCAGTGTAGTGAAATGGGACATTTTGCCAGCCATTGTCTAGAGAAGAAAAAGGATAAGGAAGCATCTTCTTCCAAAGCAACTATGGTAGATGATGGGTCAGGAGATGATGCAACCATGAGTGCTCATGAACCACGGAGGTGGGGTGACATGGATATGTAGAGGAGCTACATAGAAGAAGGCAGGATCCTTGAGCAGCTCATCTCTTGGATCAGAAGCGAGCTATGACAACCTTAAGACAGTAGCGGGACAAGTGGAGCAGTGGGTGCATAGATCACAGATGAGGCAGAAGCAGAGGCAGATCTGAAGGCTAGAAGGAGAAACGCAGAGCATAGTAGCAGCAGTGTAGAAGTAGTAGCAGCGCAGAGGTTGATGTGACTTCAGCAGCGCAGAGTAGTGCAGAGCTGCAACAGCGCAAAGAGCTTCAGAGGGACAATGCAGTGTAGCAACAACGTGATAGATTTTAGCACAAGGAGCTGATGTGACTTCAGTAGTGTGCAGAGGGAGTCTGATTATGCAGGCAGAGCTGTAGTTGTGCATCATTCTTTAGATGTCAGCGCAGATCTGTAGCCTATGGAGCTTCAGTGATGAGGATGCAGCCCATCAGATTTGTTTGTCAAAGATTGGGCAGGAGATTCAGTTGTTTCTCTCAACAACTGAAGTTGTAGTGCAGTAGATCAGCAGTGGCAATGCTATGAGCAGCACAGATGCAACATATTGAGAGGGAGCTGAAGTACAGTGGTTGTAGTGGCAGTGGCAGAGTCATGGGCAGCAGTACAGAATGGCAGCAACAGTGCAGAGTTGAGTGGCAGCAGGCCAAGCTTCAACAACACAGAACCAGTACTCAAAGTCATGTAATGCATAACGTGATGTATTGCTAGAGCACACCCTTGATGCTAAGAGGGAGTGTTGAGATTTTGTGTATTTGGGGTAGCATCAGTTGTGCTCTAAGTCCCAAATTTTGAGGAAGGACTAGAGTGCACCTGATCTACAAGACCCAGAAATGGATTTGGGAACTTTCATCTGGTTTAGGAGATATTAAATTAATTAATTATTTTAAGTGTATTTCCTAAGTTAAAACTTAGGGAACTTAATTAATTAAAGTGAATTTAATTAAACATGTGATGAAATTGTTTTAAGTCACATGGATCAAGCTTTCTTTTAATCTTAGCCATTGATTCAAGATCTGATCATGGTCGTTGATTTGTCAACGAGAAAAGTATAAAGGAAAGGCTTGGGGTCATTTGTAAAGACACACAGAGGCAGAGCACTGAAGCTAAGCTGAGATTCTAGGGCAGGGTTTGCTAAGAATACTCAGAAGTGTTTTAGCTGCACAGAGGGGAATTTAGACCAAGGGGATGATTTGATCCCAGGGTCTAGAATACACAAGAGGTAGAGAAGAGATCAGCTCAAGGACAGCGTAGAGGAAGGCAACAACAGCAATAGCAGCAAGGACAACGTAATTTTCAGGAAACCCTTCAGGGGTTACGCAGAGACCCTTAGGTGCAGCATAGTGACTGCGTCACCCATTCTGGGGTAACACAGTCCCTTCTGGAGCAGCGCTGAGGGTTTGGATGCCATCCAATGCTGACGCAGAGGCTTTCAGGGGCTTCAGAGGCTGATGCAGAGCCTTTCAGGGGCAGCGCTGGGGTTTCTAGGCCTAGATTTGGCTGAGTTTTGTAAATCCCGTTTGAGGGTGTGGATCAGTCATTATTATGGCCCTAGATCAGCCAGTGAGCCGCAAATCTAGTGTTTTCTCTGTTGGTTTTTCCAGATCTGGAACCTAGAGTTTTGTATTTAGAAATATTCTTAATAATAGAACCCTCCAGTAGCCAGAGACCGGTTTTCCCACATTGGGTTTTTTCGGGGACAGTTTGTCCATAAATAACAGTGTCACTTTGTCAATGTGTGCATGTGCTTATTCTAGATCTGAATTGGTAGAGATCTGGTATGTGTTTTGCTTCGATGTTAACTTGAATTTATTCAGTTGATAACTTATTTAAGTAGGAGGAGCTTAACTGGATTAATAGTAATAATTTTTGCATAAGACATAAGATTTAGAAATTCTACAATGCTAAAGGGATTCCTTGAAACTATTTGCATGAAGTATAAATGCTTGAAAGTCAATTTTCTTCTTTTTCCCTTAACATTGGACGAAGTTGACTTTTCGAGCCTCCTTGATCAAGAAGCCGAGTTCTCAATCATTATCATCCTTGACTCCATATCCCCAAGGGAAATAGGCACTGTTACCTCAAAAGGGTGGTCATTTTCCCCTTCATTTTTACCTTTTTCCCCTTTTCCCCAGGTCCAACCCTGATAGGTCACCTAGGGCATCAATTTGCTGAGAACCCATCCACAGGAAAAAATCAATCTCTTGGAGGCTACTGTGTTGGCGGGTCCCCTTCCTCTCCTCCGAATTTGAGGCAATTCCTATAGTGGAATCTCCGGGAATCCCAAGCCCTATCTCTAGGACCTAGTTTTGCCTAAGCATCCCCAGGGCTAGACCCTACTAGGATCAATTTGACCTTTTGAAGCAAAATCTCTTGTCTGATCCTTTCTACTTACCTTGTCTAGGATAGGAACATCATTGGTTGCTATATTCCATCCCTGAACCTGGGATATGTCCACTTGATCCCGTGTGGTCCCGTTTCCTATCAAAGACTAATCATCAAGGGCTATTTATTAAACCGGGTTCATATAGGATTTTAGGGATCTGGAAGTACCCCTTCAAGTTGTACCCCTCTCCCTTATCCTCACCCCCTCTCCCATGGAAGTCAAGTCCCTTGCTTAAAGAGCAAGTAAGCACCATTCCTTCACCTCCTCCTTGGGAAAGGGTTACTGGGATCACTTCATACTTATCATTGACATATCCTTTATAAGTGGCTTTCCAAAAACATCGGGACTCCTCCTATCTGTGAAAGTCCGTAAAGAGTAGTGAATCTTAGTCGTGGTGACAGTGGGCTAAGCCTCCACCTTTGCCCTTAATCTAGTAGTTACCCCTTTAGGTCCCCTGCTGGGTTGAGTGGTAACATTTTTGGCGCTGTTTCCGGGGACGAGACGTGTGTTCGGTTCTCCATACAACAATATTGATATATTATTATTGGCGAATCCATTGGAAGAATGAAGCCCTAGTTCTTCATTGAACTTTAAGGTCAATGATTGTAGGGTGAAGCAAGTATTTTTCTAGGCATCTTCAAATTCACCCTAGTGACTCCTATGTATTTGTCATGTATATCTCAAATAGGTTCTCCTTCTTTGATAAATTTCCCGCTTTGGACATTGCTAGCATCCCAGGGCACCCCAATCATGTCACTGAAAGGATGGTACGTGGGGTACTCGTATTTGATGGTGACCCAAGTTCTGCAATTGACCATGTCAAAAGATTTAATGCACATACTTCAAAGGAAAAAGTGGTCTACCAGGATGTCCTTATGTTGTTATTCTTTGGTTCCCTCTATGGTCATAACTCATGGTTGCGAAATCACGAGCCTAGAAGCATCTCATCAATTGAGGAGTTTGTTGATGGCTTTCTTAGACATTTTCCTGTATGCCCCGCATTGAGCATTCAAGAGGAAGCCTTCATCGAGCATCATCAAGACCATAAGAACCTAAAAGATAAATGGGAAGGATGAGTCCATGGAAAGTGAAGTTAAGACTAACCTTACCTTGCTCAAGGATATTACTCTCGATGAATCTCCTTCTGAGAGCCTTGAGGAAGGTGATCCCATTAGCCCCTTGGAAGATTATATTGAAGATTATTTCCGCATCGAAAAGGAGAAAATGAGAAATGGGGAATTGTTGGTCCTCAATTTGATTGTGCTCCCATTTACGACACTGATAAGGAGGATGAGGTTGAGATTAGTATTCCTTATCTCTCGAGCATTACCTACGATGACATATCCATCGATACCCTTGGGAAGGAGGATTACTATTTTCCTTTGCATGAGTATGAGCAGTTGGAGATAGTCGATTCTCCTTTTACGAGAGACTAAATCTTCGATACTAATAATGATCAAATCAATGAGGCTCCCACCTATCTTCCTTATGATTCTATATTCAAATCACTTGAGCCTTTAGATTATGATTTGGAGGAAAAAAGACCCACTGAATATAATGTTTAATTCTCCCCTTTGTCTTTTCCTCTTAATCATCATCTTAAGTCCCCCGCAAGTGATTCCCTCACCCCTTATCACATGATCTCAAGCAGCAGTAAACCCTTTTCCCCTTCCAAACATAGTGTCAAGGATGAGCCCTTCATTGATTATACTTGATCTCCTTGGGCACCCCCTCAAGATCATGATCAATCTATAATCTCCCCTTTCCAGTGTGATCATCATGGGCAGCATATGTGTGTTTCTACATTTCAACATTCTCCCTTTCCTTCTAATCATAACCTTGTGGAGGCCATAAGACATGACATAAATGATAAGGACCATCATGGAAATAATATGCCCGAGATTGCCATGCATCAAAAGTTTATGGGCCTAATCATTGACATCTCTATATTTTGGTTAGAAGAGAGGATCTCATGGACTATATTGCATCCTTTTCTTACATGTTCTCACATAAACATCCATGTGTGGGCATCCTATTTCTCTATCTCCTACTGGCCTTATCATCCATGTGATTCTTTCCACCTTCGCTTTGACATTTGATACATTTGTAATCATATAGGTTGGTATGTTTATATTGATTTGATGATATGTTATTTGCATTGGCTCTATGATTACACTTAGTATTAGTTTTGAACCATATGCATGTTAGGCTAGGATGCATTGCATGTTGATTAACGCAATAGAGAATAACCGCATATGATATTTCTCATGATAGATTAACTGCATTTAGATTCAAATTTGCATATTCTATTACTTGTTGGTTTTATGGGCTGACATAAAACACCGTGAAAAACATGTTGGCCCGTGGCTTTGATTTTTGACATGTGCAGATAACAGGTCTACGGTGACCAAGAGATTGTTGGAGTTCTCGTGACCTCCCATTTGAGTAGCCTTGCCAACTTCTTCGAGAGATCACGTCCTAGTCAGAGCCTGTTGTTACCCACCACTTCATGGGTGATATCTCTAGGGGAAATGTTTTCTCCATGATGGACCTCAGCCGACAACCAACAACCTCTTACAAGCTTATTGTGCACCTGAACCATCCATGTGTCCCTCACCCATCTGTATTGACCGTATGTTTGAAGGTGGGCCTCCCGAATCTAAAGGTATGTCTTGTCATTTGATAATTGAGTACTGGGTTTACTTATCATCGATACTTCTGGGCAAGGATTGATGGGGGGATTTGGCAGAAAGAGTGGGCTTAGTCTGTGCTCATGTCCCCTTGATCTCTTTTGGGTGTTACCCTTGCATCTTAGTCCTGTGGGATCTCCTTTATTGATCATTTGGTTCTAGGGTGGTACTACATGGGAAACCCCAACTTTGGGTGTGTGGTCCCGCTCCTTTATCTGCATATATTACTCCCCTTCCACTCATTATACTCCTAGTCATCATTTCTCCCACCTGGGTCCACATAACCCCCATGGGTCCAAATAGGGTCAGCCTCTCTATCCTCTTGCCCCCACCTTGGGTTAGGCCTGGAATGACACCCCAGAGCTTGAAGCAGCTAAAAGAAAAATAAAAGCATAATTGGCCACACTTAACAAGAAATTGTACCAAAAAATGCAAAAGATGGTTGGGACAAAAATAATTAGCAAGTGGGCATAAGCCAATGCATGAGCTTTGCCCCTTACCCATGGCCATCACCCTGGTTCCATAGGGCCCTAGATGAGCCTCCTTTGTCATACAAGAACCCATGATTGTCCCAACCCCCTGGAGGGCAATGAACCACCCTACCTTAAAAGGGGTAATCACTGTTATGTCAGACACATCATGCTCTTATCCTTCAGCCCCGAGCAGTTAATTAAGGAAAATTCATAAAAGGAAAAAGGCATATAAAGAAGGGTGAAAAAATCAAGGTCGGGACACCTCATGAACCACGATTGCTCCCTCCTACACATTATATACCCTAGTGTGGCTTCCTCTTACGTGGTTGTCGCTATGCCCCGATATGTGGCCCAGGATTGCCCCTCTCATTCCCCGCTCTGTTTCACTTATTTATCACTTGCAACCCCCATTCAAAGGATGTACCTTGGACCTACTATCCCCTTTAAGGGTTGAAACCACTGAATAAGGTACATGGCTAACCCCCTTTGGGGTATGGAGACACTAGCACATGCCAAAGCCCACTCCAGAAGGGCATGCCATTGTGAAGTGCCCACTTTGTTATCCATGATTTGTAAGCTCTTTTACATGATTATTCTAATGATTCGTTGTACTGGAAGCCTAGGGGACACATTGGATCTTATACAGGATTGCAGGTGGTTTCCAATTGGGTTTGGTCTCCCTATACAAGATCCTGACCCCCAGAGAGCTACATTGGCACACATAGGGTGTGTATAGACTATACAAAGCCATGGGCCTCCACAGCAGCAGACAGCCATCCACGGATCCTCGTCGACCTTCAGAGACTAATAGCGATCCAAATTTGGAATGATGGTGATGTGCTTGGTACAGTATGCCCATCAGGACCAACACACTTGGAAGATGTCCCAGGACTTGTACGCTGTCATAGCAGCCTTGATTCCATCACTCGAGCCCTTGCAGAGGATCTATAGGAATCTTTGATTCATATGAAGACCAATGGGGTCATTTGTGTGCCCCCACACCCATTCGAAGTACCACAGGTCTACTACTTGGAGAACAAGGGGCCAACCCCTTGTCCATCATATTCTGAGGAATTTATTCCTCATTATGGCACTTCAGGACATTATTAGGCCTTTGGAGGGCCCCACGACATGTACATATTATTATTTGGCCCCTGCGAGGCTTACTTTTTCCATTTGTGAGCTAGTTTGGTGGGCTTGTCACCAATAGGGGTTTTATTTGCACATTATTTTATCATTAGGGGCTAATGTAAGCCCATAAGCTAATTTGACCTCCTTAGGAGGGTATATATTGATGTTAGATATATTAATGTTAGATACATTCATTTGTATCATCACATCACTTGGGATCTCTCTACTCTTAGAGAATTTCACATTTCTTCTTGGAGGAATATTTTGGAGATGAATTTTGATGTATGGATTTGGCCCATTTTTATCTTGGAGCTTCATTTTTTGCAAATATGATGTTGGTTGGATATACTCTCTAACACTGTAAGTAATTTTTAATGATATATTCTTGTTGATGGATACGGTTGAACTTCGCTATAATTAGGACTAGTTGTTGAATCATTGGATTGTGGTATTGAGTATCTATTTAGCTTGTTTAATGTATGGGTCATTGTTAAATGAATGAAATGTCCTAGAGATTGTTTTATCTCGATAAGCTTGCACTATTTGCATGAAGTATAAATGCTTGAAGGTCACTTTTCTTCTTTTTTTCCCTTAACATTGGACGAAGTTGACTTTCCGAGCCTCCTTGATCAAGAAGACAAGTTCTCAATCATTATCATCCTTGAATCCATATCCCCAAGGGAAATAGGCACTAGTCTCTCAAAAGGGTGTTCATTTTCCCCTTCTTTTTAACCTTTTTCCCCTTTTCAATTTCTCGAGAATCCATCCATAGGAAAAATTCGATCTCTTGGAGGCTACTGTGCTGGTGGGTCCCCTCCCTCTCCTCCGAATTTGAGGCAATTCCTAATGGCGGAATCTCCGGGAATCCCAAGCCCTAGCTCTAGGACCAAGTTTTGCCTAGGCATCCCCAGGGCTAGACCCTAGTAGGATCAATTTGACCTTTTGAAGCAAAATCTCTTGTCTCATCCTTTCCCCTTACCTTGTCCATGATAGGAACATCATTGGTTGCTATATTCCATCCTCAAACCTGGGCTATGTCCACTTGGTCCCGTGTGGTCCCGTTCCCTATCAAGGGCTATTTGGGAAACCAAGTTCATATAGGATTTTAGGGATCAACAAGTATCTCTAGAAGTTGTATCCTTCTCCCTTATCCTCACCCCCTCTCCCTTGGAAGCAAGTCCCTTGCTTAAAGAGCAAGCAAGTACCATTTATTCACCTCCACCTTGGGAGAGGGTTTCTTGGATCACTTCATACCTATTCATTGACATATCCTTTATAAGTGGCTTCCCAAAAACATCGGGACTCCTCCCATTGGTGAAAGTCCATAAAGAGCAGGGAATCTTAGCCGTGGTGACAGTGGGCTAAGCCTCCACTGTTGCCCTTAGTCTAGCGTTACCACTCAACCAAGCAGGGGACCTAAAGGGGTAACTAACCCTAAGCTTGATGTTTAGGCTCTCAAGTTCTCGTAAAAACTTTCCCAAGGCAATTCACTCTAAGCCCTAGCTGGACGTGCTACCTTAAGAGGGTAGACCAAAATTTTATAGATGAAAATCTATGTAAGAAAACTGAGAGTGATCACCAAGGACTTGGATTAGTGCCTTGTCCTTTTGACATATGGAGTCAAGGAGGCTATAGATAAGTTAAATCGACTCTAAGGAGGCTTGAAATTGATGCCCTAGGTATCAAATTCTAGCATTTACCCAATTATAAGGAAAATTGAAATTTATGGAGTGTTAAAAGTTTTTTCCACCAGGAATATCCATTACATGTTATACAATGAATAATATATGCAATTCTCAACTAGATAGCCTTTCAACATTAATTTTCAATAACTAGGGCACAAATTAGAATAATCTAGGAGTAGCAATTCCATACATTAGACAATTTTAAGATAAAATTCATCAACAAAGAGCGCTTACAATATCATAATCCAAAGAAAATAATGTTGAGATTTTGGAGTGTTGGGGTAGCATGAGATGTGCTCTAGTTCCCAAACTTCGTGGACGGACTAGAGTACATAAGATCTCCAAGACGCAAAAAGCGTTTTGGGAAATTCCATCAGGTTTAAGAGATATTTAATTAATTAATCTTTTTAATTAAGGACCCTAAGTCTAACTTAGGAAAATTAAAAGATTAAAGTTGATTAAATTAAACATGTGATGAGAATGACTTAAGTGACGCAGATCAAGCAGCTTCTAATCTTAGCCGTCGATTAGAGACTAGATCACGACCGTTGATGTTTCAACGAGAAAAGTATAAGAAAAGGGCTTGGGGTCGGTTGGAGAACACACACATTGGCAGAGCACTGAAGCTAAGCTGAGATTCTAGGGCGTGGTTTGCTAAGAATTTGAGGAAGTGTTTATTTGCATGGCGAGGGCGGTATTGACGAGGGGACGGTCTAGTCCCAGGGCAAAATACAATGAGGGCGAGCTGATAGACGAGGCAACACGAGCGGTGGCTACGCGGAAAAGGCCCGAGAGCCCAGAAGGGGCAGCGCAGAGGCAGCAAGAGGCCAGGAGGGTTGACGCAAGCCCAACTAGGGCAACGCAGGGGCAGCGTGACCCAGTCTAGGGTGACGCAGGCCCTTTCTGAGCAGCACAGAGGCTGACGTAGGCCAGGAGGGCTGCCGCAGAGGATTCATAGCAGCGCTAGGGTTTCTAGAGGCCAGAAAAGGCTGAGTTCTGTAAATCCCGTTTGAAGGTGTGAATCAGTCAATTTTCCTGTCTCCAGAATAGAGGTATTGCTGCAAATTTATTTCTCTGTCGGGTTAACCAGTTTGGTGGACAGATCTGTTGTACTTAGAATCTGCTTAATAATAAAAACCCTCTAGAAGCTAGCAGCACCAGTTTTCCCGCATTGGATTTTTCCAGGGACATTTGTCTAAAAAATCCTCTAGTGTCACTTTGTCATTGAGCATGTTATTCAGTTTAGATCTACATGTGTAGGTCGTTAATGTATTTACTTCGATGTTATTGCTAAAGTTTTCAGATTAATAACTTATGTAAGTAGGAGAAGTAAATCAAGAATTTAACAGTAGGGTTTCTGCAATTTAGATTCAGAAATTTTCATAGTATCGAGAGCGATTGTAGATCCTGCTGGATGCGCAATGATGCAAATTTACATGTGTCGTAGAAAGCGATCGAGCCGTGCAGCCACAACATAGAAGCCGGAGAAGATTTTCCCAACACCGGAAAGGACGCCGAGAGCGGCTAGAGCCACACGGGCGCGCGGTCTTCCGGAAGACGCGAGACGGCCCTACGACGCGAGCTAATCTGTGAAGGCCAACGGTGATGCGGTCGGGGTGATTGTTGTGCGAGTGCGTGAGCCGGAAAAGTTGTTGCAAACCTTCGACGGTTAGTGGGAGTGAAGATTACGCCGATTAGCAAATTTAGCCTAGCTAAGTTGACGAAAGCGAGGAGAGAACAACTTCTCGATGAATTTCCTGTAAAGAAATTTTAGGAATGATCTTGGGATCGAAGAGAGGCTGATTCATTATGTTTGGTAGACTTCCAAGGGAGGAAGTCAGTTGTCAGAGGGAGCAGAGGGTGGCTTTCTCCCCAAGGACCCTATATCTGAATCTCTAGCATAGAGAGGAGGATCCGTTCCGACAAATATCTGAGCAGATGGCGCCACATGGACTGCGTGATCAGGATAGGTTGGACGACCTGTCCAACTTTTCTATCTGGAAAGCCAAAATTCTGGTAGTCACGGAGGCCTACGATATACGGGAGCAAGCAGAGAAAGTCTTGGCTACACCAACCGATGCAACACTCCTAGAGAAGCACAATGAAGCAGCAACACATGCCAAGCTCTTCATCATGGACGTGGTCAAAGATCATGTGGTACCACACATAGCGGAGAAGACGACGACTCATGAGATGTGGGAAGCTTTAACCACATTGTATCAAGGGAGGTCCATCCAAAGGAAGATGCTTCTGGAGAACCAACTGAGGTTATTCATGATGTCCAAGGGAGAGGAAATCGATCCTTTCCTATCCAGATTGCAGTCGATTTGGCATCAGTTGACTGACATTGGGGGTGAAGGTGGATGATGATGTCATGGTGAGGACTACTCTCAATGCTGTCACAAAGGATTGGGAAATGTTTGTCCAAAGTCTCTTAGGCAGAGTGGACCTTCCTAACTGGGACAATATGTGGGCTATCCTCCGGCAAGAGGAGATCCATTCAATGACCAAGAGGCAGTACAGCATCGGTTCGAGCAAGATGAAGGAGGAAGAGGAAGATGCAACCTTGGCATCAAAGATACAACAAAGGAAAAAGAAGCGTGATCTATCAAAGATCAAGTGTTTCCAGTTCGACAAACTTGGACATTTCGCCAGCAATTGTCCTCAAAAGAAGGAGGACAAGGAAGCTTCTAGTTCCAAGGCTATTGTAGCAGATGATGGCTCCGACGATGACGTAGCCATGAGCACACATGAACCATGGAAGTGGGGCGATATTGATCTATAGAGAAGCTACAGAGTGATGGCGGGATCCTTGAATAGCCCAACTCTTGGATCACATACAAGCTACGGGAGCCTTAAGACGGTAGCGGGACAAGTGGAGCAGTGGTTGTAGAAGATCACGGATGAAGTAGAGGTAGAGGCTGACACGCTGAAGAGGGAGCAGCGCAATGCACATGCAGCAACAGTGCAGAGCAGAAGCAACATAGAGAAGGCTTGCTTTTGCAGTGCAATGTTGTAGCAACACAGAGGCTTCGGGAGGACAGTGTAGTGCATATGCAGCAGCAGCGTAGAGGGAAACAGTGTAGAGGCAGTGCAGAGAAGATCTGCTTACGCAGTGCAGAGCTGCAGCAGTGCAGTAGCCTTTGGAGAACAGTGCAGAGCAGTAGCCTCTGGAGCTTCAGTGATGAGATACAATCCAACTGACTTGTCTGTCAAAGATTAGGTGAGTGTCCTTCAGCTACTTACTCTCAGCAACTGAGTTGCAACAATAGCAGTGCTATGGGTAGCACGATGCACCAATTTGAGAGGGAGCTGCAGTACGAATGTAGTAGTGACGGTGGCAGAGTCATGGGCAACAGTACAAAGGGCCAGGCATCAATGTAGAGACCCACACCAGAGATCAGTGCAGAACTTCGAGGTGAAGTGTTTTGCTAGAGCACATTCCTCGCTAAGAGGGTGTGTTGAGATTTTGGGGTGTTGGGTTAGCATTGGATGTGCTCTAGCTCCCAAACTTTGTGGAGGGACTAGAGTACTACAATCTCCAAGACCCAGAAATCGTTTTAAGAAATTCCATCAGGTTTAAGAGATATTTAATTAATTAATTTTTTTAATTAAGGACCCTAAGTCTAACTTAGGAAAATTAAAGGATTAAAGTTAATTAAATTAAAAATGTGATGAGAATGACTTAAGTGACGCGGATCAAGCATCTTCTAATCTTAGCCGTCGATTAGAGATTAGATCACAGACGTTGGTTTTCCAACGAGAAAAGTATAAGAAGAGGGTTTGGGGTCAGTTGGAGAACAAACACACTAGCAGAGCACTGAAGCTAAGCTAAGATTCTAGGGCATGGTTTGCTAAGAATTTAAGAAGTGTTTCAGCTGCAGCGAGGGGCAGTATTGGCAAAAGGGATGGTTTAGTCCCAGACCAAGAGTACAATGAGGGCAGAGAAGGAGCATACCAGAGCAGCGCAAAAGCAGCAACTACGTAGAGAAGCCGAGAGCCCAGCAGGGGCAACGCAGAGACAACAGGAGGCCAAGAGGGCTGACGCAGGCCCAGCTAGGGCAGCACAGGGACAACATAACCCAGTCTAGGGTGACACATGCCCTTCCTGAGCAACGTAGAGGCTGACGCAGAGGGCTTCAGAGCAGCGCTAGGGTTTCAAGAGGCCGGAAAATGCTGAGTTCTATAAATCCCGTTTGAGGGTGTGAATCACTCAATTTTTTTGTCTTCAGAATAGAGGTATTGCTGCAAATTTATTTCTTTGTCAGGTTAACCAGTTTGGTGCCGAGATCTGTTGTACTTAGAATCTGCTTAATAATAAAAACCCTCTAGAAGCTAGCAACACTGGTTTTCCCACATTGGGTTTTTCTGAGGACATTTGTCCAAAAAATCCTTGTGCGTCACTTTGTCATTGAGCAATTATTCACTTAAGATCTGCATGTGCAGGCTGTTAATGTATTTACTTTGATGTTAATGCTGATGTTTTTAGATTAATAACTTATGTAAGTAGGAGAAGTAAATCAAGAATTTAACAGTAGGGTTTCTGTAATTTAGATTCAAAATTTTTCACAAATAACTCCAAAAATAATCCAAGAAAACTTCCATACATCAAAATGCATACAAAGATCTCTAATAACTAAGAAGGAACAAGTGTGAGTTTCTCTAGTGAGGTCAAATTGTCCAAGAGATGATGATGAGAGGTTCAAATGATCTCTCTCTTATTTATACATGTCCAATGAACTCTAATTTAGCCTAAAATCCCCTCTTAGTTGTAAAATGATGGGCAAAACTAATTGAGGTTACAACCCAACCTCATAGCCAATGTAAAAACATAAGAAACCACCCACAAGAGGGCTGAAATGTTGACGTCATGCATGGTGGGCTTCTTGGAGGCATGTGTTGAGCTCCTCTAGTGCCAAACTGAGTGAAGAGGGCTCCAAAAATCATTCTCTAGGGGTTGGCCCCTAGATATTTATGCAAATCATCGTGTGGACCCCAGTTTTGTGTTTGGAACACAAAATGGGTCTCATGGGTCTCCTGGTGATGGAATAGCTTGATTCTGCTCCAACGTTGAGGGCTCAGAGGATGGTGCTAGCCCTCCCATGCCCCAAGGGGTGAGACAAACATCATCTGGGCCTCAGATTAGCTGCCAAACCATGTGTACACTACTAAGCCGACTGGGGCATGATGGTCCAAGTGCATCATCTCATGATTAATGTGGGGAAAAGTACAGACTGCTGTGTTGTTGAAGGTGTCCATGGAATGAAGTGATGCTCTCGTGAAGTAGTAGGAGTCCCATGGCTTTCAATGCTTCACCTATAGGGTGTCATAATGCTCCTCTAGTGGACTTCGCCTCAATTAAGTTGCCCAGCCCATGATGGAAATGTCAAAAATCCACATAGATTCAACTGCTCTTATAATATGCTAAAACAAAATATTGAATCTATTTCTACAAATTGCGGAAACCAATTACGATCGCACAATCACATGAACAAGAAAGAGAAAGAATTTCAATCGCACAACACAAAAATGCTTCTGGGGAAAGCCTCAGCTAAAAACCCTATTATCTGTATATTGCATTAAGTCAAGAATATGAAACAATACAATGTTATTTCCCTTTCGGAGAAACCTTTGCACTATCTCTGACTGTCTCACTCTAATCTCAACAAGAATGGTGTGATACTTAACCAATTTCCTGCCTCTGGGTTGCTCAGCCTTGCTTACGCATTCTTGGAGGAATTGAGCCCCTATTAATTAGGAAATTCCCAAGAATTGATTGCGCAATACATCCAAGGCATCCTCATCACCTGTACAATTTTCTAATTATACAACTGATAGTCTACTTCCCTTCAACTACAATCTCAACTGGGCCTTTCTTAGAATTGACATGTAACAACTATTTATAGCGAATCATCAGTTATCTGAATGATCACTGCATGTGAATTAAATCATATTTAATTCACTGGACCTCTCACTAGTTCCTCCATCAGTTAGAACTAGTTAAATTGATTTTAAAAATAATTAAGTTAAATATTTACAACTCAAAATAAACTGCAACTAGACCCCCTAAAACTTAGAGTGAACTCTACATCCCTCCAGTTTGACCCTCAACTCGAATTGACTGAGCTAACTAAGTACTCCCAACTCAGTTAACTCGTACAAGTTGTCATGTGATGTGGAATTACAATTTCCTTTTAATTTAATTAAGGGAAAATTAAATTAGAAGCCCTTCTTGTTAACAATTTCAACAGGAAACCATCTGCCAATCACACATAATGTTCAATGTTGTATCTTCACCATTAGGTACAATCAATCATTAGTACATCTAAGCGAACCAAGCTTGTTAATCAAGGGCAAATTGAGACTTCATACGGGGCTTCTCTTCCAAAATTGGGGCTTTGATCGCGTAATATTATCACCTCCCTAGGTAGGAGTGGCTAATAGACAACCCTATTAGGCGTTCCTAGCCCCTAAGGGGAAGGACATGTCCATGGTACATCCTTCAATCAATAGGTGGCATATGGATAATGATGGAATGGATGGGGATAAGGGGGGTCTTAGAGCCAAATTCCATGGGACAAGGGGTAGCAATAATGAGGAATTCCACATATTGCTATACATATGTGAGGAGGGAGCAATTGTGGTTGCATGAGTTACACCAACCTTTGTTTTCCACCCTTCTTTATTTTCCTTTTGCTTTTTCTTGATTTTTTTCTTTATATTACTGTTCGAGGCTCTAGGAAATAAGAGCTTGTTGTGAATGATGTATAGTAGTTATTACCCCCTTAAGGTGGGGCGTTTCATCACCCACCAGGGGTTGGGATGTGCATGGGTTTCTTCAATGATGTGATGGGGCAATCAGTGGCCCTAGGAACTAGGGTGGTGGGCATAATGATAAGGGGTAAATCTCATGCTTGGATTTTTCCTATGTGCTATTATAAATGTCCTAACCATCTTTTGTATTTTATGATTTTCTTTTTCTTTTGTTTTTTGCTTGTGGCCATGATATGCTTTTAACTTTCTTTTAGCTATATCAATCTCCGGGGAAACATTTCTAGGCCCGACCCAAATATGTGGACAAGGGGAGGGGGTGTGCCAAACCCTGTGGACCCAATGGTCATGTGGACCCAGAGAAGGGAAACGGTGGAATAGGGATTGTAATGTGCGAAGAGAAGTGAGAAATATGGAATGGGAAAATGGGACTACCAAAATCGGGGTTTCCCAAGTAGTGCCCTTCCTAAAGCCATATGCTAATAGGGAGATCCCACAGGACTAGGATTGAAGATTAAGCCACCATTTAAGGTGAAGGAAAAAAACCATGGTCAAACCCTTCCTTCTTCCAAGTCACCCAATAGTCCATGCCAACTGCCCAAATGAAAAACAAGCATAAGCACCTAATTGCACAATGAAAAACATACCATTTGGGTTGGATTGCTCACCTTGTAACATGTGCTCTTGACAAATGGACGAGGAAACATACAATTGATGCAAGTGGCAGAGATAAAGTGGCATATCACATGAGCTACTTGGTGGCTATCAGGGGCTATTGGCTATTGGTTGGAAGAGGATGAATAGAAGAAATGCTCTCTTAATGGTACCCACGTTTGGTGGGTAACAAATATTTCCTACAATATGGCTTTGAAGGACAAGCTTACTAACATGCACATCAATGACATAAACAAGATGGCTAGCTACTTGATGAAGATCATTGAGTTGAGAAATCAACTTGCTACTATTGGGATGAGGTAAAAAATGAGGAGTTATAGATAGTTTAAACAAAAACGGAGGATATCTAGTTCCTAGCCCTCATTTGGATGGTGAGAAGAAAAGGTAAGAAAGGAGGACCTATGGTGAGTCATAAGGGTAAGGAAGAAGAATCATACTCTTCAAATCAAGGGCAAAAAGACTTGATCCATGTGAAATGCTTCAAGTGCCACAAGATGGGCCACCACACATCTCTATGTCTTGTGAGGAAGAAAGACAAGTAGCAGCAAAAGTAGTTTATACGTAGTGTAGAAGCTTTTGTTGGAGTAGATGAATGAGCATCTACATTTGAGACAACCATCTCCATGGTGTCATGCCTTTCCACTAACACCATTTTTTATTTAGGTTGGTATTGTAGAGCATCCATAAACATGATGTTGACAAGAAGTCTTTATGCAAGCTTCAAGAATGATATGATGGTATACAAGTGGAGTTGGGCCTTGATGCCACTTATCCAGTTACTAGAGTGGGCTCTGTCTCTTGCTCATGCCTTCAAGTGATCATTAGAAAATGCAATTGTGACCTAGTCATTTTGTGCAAAGGAGTGTGTGAAGGTGGCCTTTACATGTTACTCTCAGATCCAAGGATGTAATGTTCGAAAATAGGAAAAACAATGATATGCAAGCAAATAACAAATTTACACCACATAAATTTTTAAAACAATTTAGTAACACCCAGTACAATCAGAAATATGGAAGCAACTGAGCCATTTTATTATAAACTGGTGCAAGAGTACAAATATATGGAAGGAATGCACTTGGGCTTGCCTTTTTGGCAAGCGGAGCAAAGCCCAGGTGAAGCAATGATAACCCAGAAACTGCCCAACTGCTGCTCTGCGCTGCCCCAACAATTCTGCACTGTCTGCTGCAAAGATATGGCTGAAAACCCCACCTCTAGTGCTCAAACAACTTTGCAAAATTATTTCTAGGCTCCTCACACCAAACCCACCAAAACCCATAAATGGTTTGGCCTGGTTTGACCTTCCAAAATCGACCCCCAAAAGCCCTACACTCTCCAATAACTGTTGAAGCACGTTGTTTGTCCAACCACCAAAAAATCCCTCCCCAATCAGTCCTAAAATGTAGCAATCAACTCCACCAATACTTCTCTTATTTCTCCTGGCAAGCAGTAGCCCCAATGGCTGAGACTCTATCTCCCACGTGCGCCCAGTTTCTCTCTTCTATGCTGGCCCCAGAGACTGCAAAATCACTTCTAAATATTGTTGCCACTTCCAACCCCCAAACTCACCAAATGAACAACAAATCTCCTAAGCCTTATTCTCCTAATTTCTCTCAGCAATAGCTCTCTAGAAGAATGCTGAAATGGCCACACTAGATTCCTACTGCTTCCTCCAGGAATATGCACTACCTTTGCAAACTGAATACAATTGTTGGAAATCTCTCTACAAATCTCCTTCGGATGATAATGGATGAACCTCTCTAGGGTGGCACTCGAAGTCCCCCGAAGAAAGGGTGAGTTCTCCGCTTGCAAAACTCTTGCTAAACAGCGAGTGACCCGGCTAAACAACTCGAGCAACAGAATCAAGTTTGATAAGCCAAGAATGCCAAATGAAGTTTGCTGCCTTTCTTTTATAACTTTGTGGAGCCTTTCTTCCTTCGTGGGCCCCTCACCAAGCCTTCAATTTTACCTCTCATGCATTTCGAATCATTGGCTTAGGGAATGCGTATTTCTTATGTGGGTGACCCCCACATACCATTAACAAAATAAAATAAATTAACTTACCTCTAACTCTTAAGTCTTCTACCAAAAATCAAAATGGGCCTTGTCTTCACCAAAATTAGCCCCAAAATGTAGAATTAATCCTATTCCAAAATAATTTAGGAAGGGACATTACAGTTCTCCCCTCCCAAATGTTGCTTATCCCCAAGCAACTTCAGTGCTGGATGCTCAAGTATGTGCTCACACTCCCAAGTGGCATCCTCATTCGGCAAGCTATTCCAATGCGCCAAGTACTCTCTGATCGTTCTGCTCCTGACCTTCCTCTCCCTAGTCTCCAAGATGGCCTCCCGTTCCAAAACTAGATCCCCCTCATCATGAAGCGGAGGCAACTCCACAACTGTTGTAACCTGCTGCCCCAACACCCTCTTGAGGCATGAAACATGAAAAATGTTGTGGATCTTGCTCCCTGGTGGCAGATCCAACTCATAAGCTACCTCTCCAACCCTCCTGATTACCCTGTAGGGTCCATAAAATCGTGGTTGCAGCTTCTCAACCCCCTTCTGTTTCAAGGTGGATTGTCGGTATGGTTGCAATTGTAGGAACACCAAGTCCCCCTCCTCAAAATGCCTCTCAACCCATTGCCTGTTAGCATATATCTTTTGCTGGTTTTGAGTTGTCAACAAATTATCCTTAAGAGCCTTGAGTATGTCTTGGCTCGCTAGGATCCAATCTTTGGCCTTTGGGGCCCGACTGTCTCCAAAAACGATGTCGGCAAAAGTTAAAGCACCATAACCATATAGAGCACAGGAAGGAGACATACCGATGGACATATGATTGTGTGGTGTTGTAGCAGTACTCTCTCAGGTGCAGCCATCGAATCCATGCCTTCTGCTGCTCGGTCACATAGTTCCTGAGATAACCCTCTAACCACTTGTTCACCTTCTCTGTCTGGCCGTCGGTCTGTGGGTGGTAACTGGTGCTCGGGGTGAGCTTCGTGACCACTAGCCTAAAAACCTCCTGCCAAAACCCCCCTATAAAATGACTATCTCTATCACCGACTATAGTCTTAGGGAGTCTGTGCAAGCGAATGAACTCCTTAAAGAACAAATCTGCTACCTGAGAAGCTAAATATCGCGTCAGAATGGCAAAGAAACGTGCATACTTGGTTAGCCGGTCGACCATCACATAAATACAATCTTTCCCCGACATTGCGGGAAGCCCTGTGATAAAGTCCATAGAGATACTCTCCCATTTCCCCTCAAGAATGGGGAGAGGCTGCAACAATCCTATTGGGTGAGTCAACTTCCCCTTGTTCCTCTGACAGGCCTCACACTCCTGCACATATCTCAACATGTCCCCCTTGAGGCCCTTCCATGTGAAGCGCTCTCTCACTGCCATGTACGCCTTCCTGAACCCCTGATGCCTTGAAAATGGAGAATCGTGTGCTGCATGAAGTATCTTCTCCCTCAACTGCGAGCCCGAAACCAGAAATATGCGCCCCTTGTAGTAGATAATTTCATCCATCACTCGGTAGCACTCATCTATGTGAATGCCCTCCAAGATCTCACATGCTCGTCGATCCTTGGAGTACTCAACTAACAATTGTTCCTTCCAGTCATGGCAAATTCTCATGAGTGAAAGTTGTTAGAAAATCATAAAGGCAGAAAGATTTTCTTATTCTTGATAATTACTTGTGATGTTTCTTGTTATTATGATTCTTTATATATTTTTTCTTTTAGTTCATCAAGTAATTACCAAAGCAGCAACACATAAACCAATAGACACTAGATGTAGGCACTATGCCAAGGCAAAACCCCCCTCGGGGGGGAAACCCAATCAAGGTAATTCTTCCTTTCAATAGTATTCTTTGAGACTCTTCACCCTCGACATATACCAGACCTTCCCTCCACACCAAGTCAGCCTTCCAGATCTTCGACCCCTTTCTAGCAACTTTGAATACGCAGCAACTTCCAGTAGCAGACGACTTCCGACAACAGAAAAACTTGGAGGACTTCGATCTCCCAATCTAGGGCATGAAACAGAGAGAGAGAGGCACCAAAATTTCGTTTTTCTTCTTCTCCTTAGACTTCCCCAAACTCTTACTTCTTTCGGCTTCCCGGTAATAGACTTCAAACTTTTCCCAACTACAAGAGATATCCAATTTGCTATGAGAGAGTGTGTTCCAAATGAATTCGATTTCCTTCCTTTTATAGGCTCCAGGTGAGGTCGAATAGGTTTCTCTTAGGCCGACATGATCCCCTTTAGGCTGACTTGGTGTGGAGGTCACATAATTCATATTTTACTCAATATTAAACCTTTTTACATGATTCAAAAGCCCAAGAAGGGTCTCTTTAAATATAAAATGACTCTATTAACTCAGAATAAATCCTAGAAGTCCTCAATGGGGACTTTGACCTAAAACATGGTGACCCAAGCATGAAACCCATGCTTTAATAAGTCACAATAATAATAATATAAATATTTTTCTTTATTATTTTGACAAGTACATTACAAGATGACTCGAGTACATTAATTGAAGACCGAACCTAGTTACATTTTCCAGCAAAAGTCCCGTAGGTCTCCTGGATAGTGCATCGGCGACAAGATTGTGATTCCCCTGCACATACTCAATATCAATATCGTAGGCCTGCACCTTGCTGATCCACCTCTGCTGCCTGCCACTGAGGCCCAACTGCCCCATGAAGTGGCGAAGATTGTTATGATTTGTCTTCACCCAAAACCGGTTACCGACCAAATACTGTCGAAACTTGGCCAATGCATGCATTATGGCCAAATTCTCCTTTTCGTATATGGAATATGACCTCTCATGTGGTAAGAGCTTTCAGTTCTCGGAAGCAATGGGGTGCCCATCTTGGGACAAGACTTCCGCAATCCCCTGACCTGATGCATCACACTTCAATGTGAAAGACTGCGTGAAGTCTGGGAGTGCCAATACTGGGCAAATACTCATAACCTCCTTGAGGTGATCGATAGCTGCCTGAGCTCCATCTGTCTATGCAAAAGCCCCCTTCTTGGTCAGATCTGTGAGGGGTGCTGCCAACTGTGAGAAGCCCTTAACGAACTTCCTGTAATAAGTGCAGATGCCCAAGAACCCTCTCAGCGTTGTCACATCTCTAGGTACCGGCCAATCTCGAATGGACCTGATCTTCTCCTCATGCACCTTGACCCCATCTGTGCCAATAATGTGTCCCAAGTAAAGCATCTATGTCAGCCCATATTCACACTTGGACAACTTGGCGTAGAACTGCTGCTACTCTAAAATGCGCAATACCGTCTCTAGGTGTTGTAGGTGCTCCTCCCACGTCTTCCTGTAGATCAGGATGTCATTGAAGAAAACCAACACGAATCTCCTCAACTTCCCCTTGAACACATGGTTCATGCATGACTGGAAAATGGCAGGGGCGTTGGTCAACCCAAAAGGCATGACCAGGAACTCGAAATGCCCAGAATGACACCTGAAGGCTGTCTTCGGAATGTCCTGATCCCTCACTCGGATCTGATGATACCCCGATCGCAAATCTATCTTAAAGAAGAACTTGTCTCCTTTAAGCTCATCCATCATCTCATCAATACGCGATATGGGATATCGATTCTTCAACGTCCTCCTGTTGAGTGCCCTATAATCAATGCACATGCGTAAAGACCCGTCCTTCTTCTTCACCAATACAACTGAAGAAGTGAAGGGGCTGGAACTCGACCTAATGTGGCCCAACGCCAACAACTCCGGGACGGCTCGCTCAATCTCATCCTTATAGGCTTTGGGATGCCTATAGGGGGTGGTGATGACTGCTTGTACAACAGGCTCCAACTCTATGGTGTGCTCAAACCCCCTGTCTGGTGGCTGTCCTAGTGGTATATCTCCAAAAACTATTGAATATCTGTCTAGTATAGCCTGTATGTTTGGATGTGATGGCTTGGTTTGTTCCCCAGCCTTTGAAATCCTCAGCTCCACTGCCCATGTTATGTCCCCATGCCTCAAGTCGGCCTCCATCTGGTGAGCTGAAACTGTCTATGGGGGATATGGGTGCATACCCCGAAGAGCTACTAGCTTACCATCTGGTCCAGTAAACTCCATCTCGAGCTTCCTCCAGTTGGTGGTAACTCGGCCAAGGGAATACAACCATTAGAAACCCATCACCACATTGGTGTATGGTACATCCACCACAAAGAAATGATCTGTCATTGAATAGTTCCCCATGGTCACTGTCAAAGCGGGAACATATTGATTGCACTGCATAATCCTGCCCCCCTGTACTAGCACTGAAAACCCTTCAAACTCTGTAGTGGTGATGCCTCTCCTTTGGACCATCTCCGCATAAATAAAATTGTGGGTGGCCCCACTGTCAACTAAGACTGAGACATGTTGCCCCTGCACAATGCCTCTAATCCTCATTGTCAGAAATTTGGGTACCCCACACAAATAGGCAGGGAATCCCCCAGATGGTGTGAAAGATGCTCCTCCTGGTGGAGGTGGTGGTGGTGGTGTTGAGATTTTGTGTATTTGGGGTAGCATCAGTTGTGCTCTAGCTCCCAAATTTTGTGGAGGGACTAGAGTTCACCTGATCTAAAAGACCCAGAAATGGATTTGAGAAATTTCATCTGGTTTAGGAGATATTAAATTAATTAATTATTTCAAGTGTATTTCCTAAGTTAAAACTCAGGGAACTTAAATAATTGAAGTGAATTTAATTAAACATGTGATAAAATTGTCTTAAGTCACACAGATAAACCTTTATTTTAATCTTAGCCATTTATTCAAGATCTGATCATGGTCGTTGATTTGTCAACGAGAAAAGTATAAAGGAAAGGCTTGGGGTCATTTGTAAAGACACACAGAGGCAGAGCACTGAAGCTAAGCTGAGATTCTAGGGCGGGTTTGCTAAGAATACTCAAAAGTGTTTCAGCTACAGAGAGGGGAATTTAGACCAAGGGGATGATCTGATCTCGGGGTCTAGAATACACAAGAGGCAGAGATTAGCTCAAGGACAGCGCAAAAGAAGGCAGCAAGAGCAACAACAAGGACAGCGTAGTCTCTCCAAGGACAGTGTGATTTTCAGTAGGAAACCCTGAGGGGTTACGCAGAGACCCTTCAGGGGCAGCGTAGTGACTACGTCACCTAGTCTGGGGTAACGCAATCCCTTCCGGAGCAGCGCTGAGGGTTTGGAGGACTTCCAAGGTTGACGCAGAGGCTTTCATGGGCTTCAGAGGCTGATGCAAAGCCTTTCAGGGACAACGTTGGGGTTTCTAGGCCTTAATCTTGGCTGAGTTTTGAAAATCTCGTTTGAGGGTGTAGATCAATGATTATTTTGGTCAGTGAGCTGTAGATATAGTGTATTCTCTGTCGGGTTTTCCAGATCTGGAACCCAGATTTGTGTATTCAGAAATATTCTTAATAATAGAACCCTCCAGCAACCAGAGACCGGTTTTCCCACATTGGGTTTTTCCGGGGACTATTTGTCCAGAAATAACTGTCACTTTGTCAATGTGTGCATTTGCTTATTCTAGATCTGGATTGGTAGAGATCTGTTATGTGTTTTGCTTCGATTTTAACTTGAATTTATTCAGTTAATAACTTGCATAAGTAGGAGGAGCATAACCGGATTAACAGTAATAATTTTTGCATAAAGTATAAGATTCAGAAATTTCTACATGGTGTCAGAGGAATTGCAGATCTAGGAGGGTCACCAACAGGAGAATCTGAAAGATCTAGTTGCAGAAAGCAGCAGAAACGCAGATCTAAAGGGGCAGCGCAGTTTTCAGGAGCAGACTCACGCAGAGGGAAGGGTGACACTGTCTAGCACTGTGTCCTAGCAAGCCCACACAATTACTGCGCAGAGGCAGCTCATAAACAGTGTTGGTTTAGTCTCAAGCCAGCTAGTGTGATTCAGATCTGAATCTGTCAGATCCAGAAAAGACTACAGAAAAGCTGCAGAAATTCAAAAGAGCTGGTGGGGTTAAAATTCTGAAGTTTTCAGATTTTTAGCCTTAGCACAAGTGACAGATTGGGAGGAGATCAGCTTCTCAGAGAGTTTCTTGCCAAAGGAAACTTGCAGTTTGATCAGAGGATGAAAGAAGAAGCTGAATCATAGTTGATTTGGTAGATTTCCAAGGAGGGAAATCAGTTGTCAGAGGGAGCAGAAGTCACCCTTTTCACCAAGGGCCTTAGATGCATTTCTCTAGCAAAGAGAAAAGGAAGTTTCGACACATTCTGAGCAGATGGCTCCTCATGGACTACGTGATCAGGATAGGCTAGATGGCCTCTCAAACTTCTCAGTTTGGAAGGCAAGGATCCTGATCGTCCTTGGGCATACAATCTAAGAGACCATGCAGAGCAGACTCTGGCCACACCGACAGATGCGGATCTTCTTCGGAAGCATAAGGAAGCTGCTGGGCATGCCAAGTGGCTGATTATGGATGGTATCAAAGACCATATTGTACCACACATAGCTGAGAAGAAGACAACTAACGAAATGTGGAAGGCCTTGACTTCCCTGTATGAGGGAAAGTCTGTCCAAAGAAAAATGTTGTTGGAGACCCAAATGAGGTCATTCACGATGACCAAGTGAGAAGAAATGGAGCACTTTCTCTACAGACTGCAGTCAATCAGAGATCAGCTGACTGCAACGGGTGCAACGGTGGATGATGCTGTGATAGTCAGGACTGCCCTCAATGCAGTCACGGATGAGTGGGAAACCTTTGTCCAAAGTATCTTGGGCAGAGCGGACCTCCCAGATTGGGACAGCTTGTGGTCAATTCTGCGTCAAGAAGAACTTCGCAGATTCACCAAGAGGCAGCATAGCCCAGGATTGAGCAAAGTGAAGAAGGAAGATGAGGAAGATGCAACCTTGGCATTGAAGAAGCAGCCAAAGAAGAAGAAGGATCTTTCTAAGATTAAGTGCTTCCAGTGTGGTTAGATGGGACATTTTTCTACACATTGTCCTCAGAAGAAGAAGGACAAGGAAGCATCTTCTTCCAAAGCAGCTGTGGTAAATGATGGGTCAGAAGATGATGCAGCCATGAGTGCTCATGAACCACGGAGGTGGGGTGACATGGATATGTAAAGGAGCTACATAGAAGAGGGCGGGATCCTTGAGCAACTCATCTCTTGGATCACAAGCGTGCTACGACAGCCTTACGACATTAGCGGGACAAGTGGAGGAGTGGGTGCATAGATCACAGATGAGGTAGAAGCAGAGGCAGATCTGAAGGTTGAGAGAAGCAGCGCTGAGCAAAGCAGCAGTAGCGTAGAAGCAGTAGCAGCGCAGAGCAGTGCTGCTTACGCAGTGCAGAGCTGCAACAGCGCAGAAGGCTTTAGTAGGACAGCGCAGTGCAATAACAACATGATACATTTCAACACAAGGGGCTGATGTGACTTCAGAAGTGCAGAGGGAGCCTGATTACGCAGGCAGAGCTGTAGCTGTGCATCGTTCTTTAGATGCCAGCACAGATCTATAGCTTGTGGAGCTTCAGTGATGAGGACGCAGCCCATCAGACTTGTTTGTCAAAGATTGGGGAAGAGATTCAGTTGTTTCTCTCAACAACTAAAGTTGTAGTGTAGCAGATCAACAGTGGTAGTGCTATGAGCAGCACAGATGCAGCATATTGAGAGGGAGCTGCATATAGAAGTTGCAGTGGCAATCGTAGAGTCATGGGCAGCAGTGCAGAGTTGAGTGGCAGCAAGCCAAGCATCAACAGCACAGAACCAGTGCCCAAAATCATGTAATGCATAAGTGTGATATATTTGCTAGAGCACACCCTTGATGCTAAGAGGGAGTATTGAGATTTTGTGTATTTGGGGTAGCATCAGTTGTGCTCTAGCTCCCAAATTTTGTGGAGGGACTAGAGTTCACCTGATCTACAAGACCCAGAAATGAATTTGGGAAATTTCATCTAGTATAAGAGATATTAAATTAATTAATTATTTTAAGCAATGTTCCACCAAGACTCCGGTGCGGGGAGACGCGGGTGCGGGGAGACGCACAGGGGGGACGTGTGGGAGTACCCTGAAATTTTAGGGAAATTTCGGGGGTGCGGGGAGTCGTCGGGGTATATATATATATATATATATATATATAATTCAAGTTCATATTCATTGTTATATATATATATATAATAATAATAATAATAATAATACCAATAGTAAATACATTGAAAATTGAAATTTGATCTACACATGATAAAATTTAAATTCATAATCGAATTGAATAATGACATACATTGATCCATCCTCATCTTTCATTTTGATGCATACATCATTCATATGACATACTCATTATTCTAATATTCTTCCATAATCATTGATCATTCAATAAATAAATTCAATAATGAAATCTTCAAATACATTGATCCATGATTCCATATCATTCATCATTCATCATTCTACAATCTACAATGTACATTGATTTAAAAATTAATTTCATCATTCATCATTCATCATTCTAGAATCGAAATTGAAAGCAAAACATACTAGAAGTAGATAGTAGATACTAAGTTTGAACTTTGAACACTAAATAGTAAATAGTAAATAGTAAATTTATATAACTCAAAGTTTCAAACTCAAAAATAGTTAAGAGTCAAGAGTTAGGAATTAGTGTGAGGTCAACAACTGAAAAGTAAAAATCTAAGTCACCTGATACGGGGATACGGGGATACCGGGATTCGAAGTATCGGATACGGGTACGGTGACCCCGGAACAGGATACTTCTGGGATACGTTACGTTATATATTATTTTATTATATATATATATATTAAAAATTAGATATTTTTTGCACAAATTCATACAAAATTCATTGATTCAAACATAGATATTAGATACTCATGAGTCATACATCATCATTGATACTATAATACAAATTACAATGATACATTGATACACCATACATGATACAATCGTTAAATTTACTCAGAAAGACAAGATTGAAGATAGTAAGATACTGTAGTTTTTTCATTAAGTCATCAGAATCAAAATGTGTTACATAAGAACACTGCCAAGTGGATTGGTGCTCTTGATTAAATACGAGTTCCATAACCTAATACATGACAAAATTCGATGGAAACATTGCAATAGCCCAATCCTGAAATCCTGAAAAACTGATAAGTCTGCTGGATTTTGAATGAGATCTAAAATTCTACTTTCTCCATATGAAATCCAATGAGGTCGGAACCACTCTCAAACATCCTGAGTCATTTCATGGTAATGTTAAAAATTTAAGTAAAAGAATGAAAATGAAAATTAAGGAGAACGTCACTTTTACTTTAAGAATTTAACATTACCATGAATCATATATAAATACTAGGGCTATAGGCTTGATGCCCTCTCCTGAAAAATCCTCCTCAATTGGTGAAAAACAATGAGCAAAAGCCCCCCTTTATAATAAAAAAACAACGCTTTTTTGAACCCGCGGGCGTATCCGACGCCCAGAGGCTCATTTTTTAGGGGGGGACGCCCAAAAGCTCATTTTTTGGGGAGTCGCGACTCCCACACTGGGGAAACGCACCCCCCTGCGACTCCCCAAGACTCCCCAAAAAGGGTGCGTGGGGAAACGCACCCCCATGAGACTCCCCGTCCCGGGTGCGAGGGGTGCGTGCACCCGACCCTGGGAGTCGCGACCCCGTGGAACACTGATTTTAAGTGTATTTCCTAAGTTAAAACTTAGGGAACTTAAATAATTAAAGTGAATTTTTTTAAACATGTGATGAAATTGTCTTAAGTCACACGGATCAAGCTTTCTTATAATATTAGCCATTGATTCAAGATCTAATCATGGTCGTTGATTTGTCAACAAGAAAAGTATAAAGGAAAGGCTTGGGGTCATTTGTAAAGACACACAGAGGCAGAGCACTGAAGCTAAGCTGAGATTCTAGGGCGGGTTTGCTAAGAATTCTCAGAAGTGTTTCAACTGCAGAGAGGGGAATTTAGACCAAGGGGATGATCTGATCCTGGGGTCTAGAATACACAGGAGGCAGAGATCAGTTCAAGGATAGCACAGAAGAAGGCAGCAACAGCAGCAGCAAGGACAACGCAGTCTCTCCAAGGACAGCGTGATTTTCAGTAGAAAACTCTCAAGGGTTACGCAGAGACCCTTTAGGGGCAGCGTAGTGACTGCGTCACCCAGTCTGGGGTAACGAAGTCCCTTTTGGAGTAGCGCTGAGGGTTTGGAGGGCTTCCAAGGCTGACGCAGAGGATTTCAGGGGCTTCAGAGGCTGACGCAGAGCCTTTCAAGGACAACGCTAGGGTTTCTAGGCCCTAATCTTGGCTGAGTTCTGTAAATCCCGTTTGAGGGTGTGGATTAGTCATTATTTTGGCCCTAGATCAGCCAATGAGCTGTAGATCTAGTGTATTCTCTGTTGGGTTTTCCAGATCTGGAACCCAGATTTGTGTATTCATAAATATTCTTAATAATAGAACCCTCCAGCAGCTAGAGACCGGTTTTCCCACATTAGGTTTTTCCATGGACTATTTTTCCAAAAATAATTGTGTCACTTTATCAATGTGTGCATGTGCTTATTCTAGATCTGGATTGGTAGAGATCTGTTATGTGTTTTGCTTCGATTTTAACTTGAATTTATTCAGTTAATAACTTGCATAAGTAGGAGGAGCATAACCGGATTAACAATAATAATTTCTGCATAAAGTATAAGATTCAGAACTTTCTGCAGGTGGTGCTCTCTCTGATGGCCCCTCGCAGTCTCCCCCATGAAACTCCAACTCCACCTCCACCTCTTCCTCTTGATCACTATCTGAGAAGACCTCGATGTAGTGGGCCTTGCCCGTTCTGCACCGATGGCCTGGTTCCCACTGCTCTTGACATGTAAAACATAACTTCCTCCACCTGAGGTCTCTCCTAGTCTCATAATCCAACTTCCCTCACCCTTGCGCTGCTCTCTGCGCTGGTGGTGGTCTAGCATCACCCCCTTTCTGAGGGTAGGGAGTTGTTGAGATTTTTTGTATTTGGGGTAGCATCAATTGTGCTCTAGGTCCCAAATTTTGTGGAGGGACTAGAGTACACTTGATCTACAAGACCCAGAAATTAATTTGGGAAATTTCACTTGGTTTAGGAGATATTAAATTAATTAATTATTTTAATGTATTTCCTAAGTTAAAACTTAGGGAACTTAAATAATTAAAGTGAATTTAATTAAACATGTGATGAAATTGTCTTAAGTCACACGGATCAAGCTTTCTTTTAATCTTAGCCATTGATTAAATATTTAATCTTGGCCGTTGGTTTCCCAACGAGAAAAGTATAAAGGAAAGGCTTGGGGTCATTTGT
Organism: Pinus albicaulis; assembly: GCA_034641835.2. NCBI lineage: Eukaryota > Viridiplantae > Streptophyta > Pinopsida > Pinales > Pinaceae > Pinus > Pinus albicaulis. Next base: position 69,851,295 of record CM076574.1, on the reverse strand, counting down.
AAACACACACAGAGGCAGAGCACTGAAGCTAAGCTGAGATTCTAGGGCAGGGTTTGCTAAGAATATTCAGAAGTGTTTTAGCTGCAGAGGGGAATTTAGGCCAAGGGGATGATCTAATCCCGGGGTCTAGAATACAGAAGAGGCAGAGATCAGCTCAAGGACAACGTAGAAGGAGAGAGCAATAGCAACAACAAGGACAACGCAGTCCCCCCAAGGACAACGTGAGGTTCAGCGGGAAACACTCAGGTGTTACGCAGAGGCCCTTCAAGGGCAGCGTAGTGACTGCGTCGCTCAGTCTGGGGTAACACAGTCCCTTGCGGAGCAGCGCTGAGGGTTTGAGGGGCTTCAGAGGCTGACGTAGAGGCTTGCAGGGGCAGCCCTGGGGTTTCTAGGCCCTAATCTTGGCTGAGTTCTGTAAATCCTGTTTGAGGGTGTGGATCAGTCATTATTTTGGCCCTAGATCAGCCAGTGAGCTGTAGATCTAGTATTTTCTTTGTTGGGATTTCCAGTTCTGGAACCCAGATTTGTGTATTTAGAAATATTCTTAATAATAAGACCCTCCAGCAACCAGAGACCGGTTTTCCCGCATTGGGTTTTTCCAGGGACTATTTGTTCAGAAATAACTGTCACTTTGTCAATGTGTGCATGAACTTGTTCTAGATCTGGATTGGGAGAGATCTGTTATGTGTTTTGCTTCGATTTTAACTTGAATTTATTCAGTTAATAACTTGTCTAAGTAGGAGGAGCATAATCGGATTAATAGTAATAATTTCTGCATTAAGTGTAAGATTCAGAAATTTCTACATGGTATCAGAGGAATTGCATATCTAGGAGGGTCACCAGTAGAAGAGACTGAAGATTCTAGCTGCAGGAAGCAACTGGAAAAGCAGCAGAAACGTAGATCTGAAGGGACAACACAAGTTTCAGAGGCAGATTCACGCAAAGGGAAAGGTGACGCTGTCCAGCGCTGTGTCCTAGCAAGCCCACACAATTACTGCGCAGACGCAACTCAGAAACAACGCTGGTTTGGTTTGAAGCCAGCTAGTGTGATTCAGATCTGAATCTGTCAAGTCCAGAAAAGACTGCAGAAAAGCTGCAGAAATTCAGAAAAGCTGGTGGGGTTAAAATTCTGAAGTTTTCAGATTTTTAGCCTCAGTGCAAGTGACAAAGAGCGGGAGGAGATCAGCTTCTTAGAGAGTTTTCTAGCCAAATGAAACTTGCAGTTTGATTAGAGGATGAAAGAAGAAGCTGAATCATAGTTGATTTGGTAGATTTCCAAGGAGGGAAGTCAGTTGTCAGAGGGAGCAGAAGGTACCTGTTTCACCAAGGGCCTTAGATCCATTTCTCTAGCAAAAAGAAAAGGAAGTTCTGACACATTCTGAGTAGATGGTTCCTCATGGACTGCGTGATCAGGATAGGCTAGATGGCCTCTCAAACTTTTTAGTTTGAAAGGCAAGGATCCTGATAGTCCTTGAGGCATACAATCTTAGAGACCATGCAGAGCAAACGCTGGCGACACCGACAGATCCGGATTCCTTCGGAGGCATAAGGAAGCTGTTGGGCATGCCAAGCGGCTGATTATGGATGGTATCAAGGACCATATTGTACCACAGGTAGCTGAGAAGAAGACAACTAACAAGATGTGGAAGGCCTTGACTTCCCTATATGAGGGAAAATCTGTCCAAAGAAAAATGCTCTTGGAGACTCAGATGAGGTCATTCATGATGACCAAGGGAGAAGACATGGAGAATTTTCTCTTCAGATTGCAGTCAATCAGAGATCAGCTGACTACAACAGGTGCAATGGTGGATGATGATGTGATAGTCAGGATTGCCCTCAATACAGTCACAGATGAGTGGGAAACCTTTGTCCAAAGTATTTTGGGCAGAGCGGACCTCCCAGATTGGGATAGCTTGTGGTCAATTCTGCGTCAAGAAGAACTCCGCAGATTCACCAAGAGGCAACACAGCCCTGCATTGAGCAAAGTGAAGAAGGAAGATGAGGAAGATGCAGCCTTGGCATCAAAGAAGCAGCCAAAGAAGAAGAAGGATCTTTCAAAGATCAAGTGCTTCCAATGTGGTGAAATGGGACATTTTGCCAGCAATTGTCCTGAGAAGAAAAGGGACAAGGAAGCATCTTCTTCCAAAGCAGATGTGGTAGATGATGGGTCAGGAGATGATGCAGCGATGAGTGCTCATGAACCACAAATGTGGGGTGACATGGACATATAGAGGAGCTACATGAAAGAGAGGCGGGACACATGCGAGCTACGACATCCTCAAGACAATAGTGGGACAAGTGGAGCAGTGGGTGCATAGACCACAGATGAAGCAAGCAGAGGCAGATCTGAAGTCTGGAAGAAGCAGCGCAGAGCAAGGCAGTAACAGTGTAGAAGCAATAGCAGCGCAGAGGTTGATGTGACTTCAGCAGCGCAGAGCAGAGCTGCTTATGCAGTGCAGAGCTACAGCAGCACAAAAAGCTTCAAAGGGACAATGCAGTGCAGCAACAGCGTGATAGATTTCAGCACAAGGGGCTGATGTGACTTCGGTAGTGCAGAGGGAGTCTGATTACACAGGAAGAGCTATAGCTGTGCATCGTTCTTTAGATTCCAGCACAGATTTGTAGCCTATGGAGCTTCAGTGATGAGGATGCAGCCCATCTGACTTATCTATCAAAGATTGGGTAGGAGATTCAGTTGTTTCTCTCAACCACTGAAGTTGCAGTGCAACAGATCGGTAGTGGTAGTGCTATGAGTAGCACAGATGCAACATATTGAGAGGGAGCTGCTATACAGAAGTTGCAGTGGCAGTGGCAGAGTCATGGGCAGCAATACAAAATGGCAGCAGTAGTGCAGAGTTGAGTGGCAGCAGGCTAAGCTTCAGCAACACAGAACCACTGCCCAAAATCATGTAATGCATAAGTGTGATGTATTGCTAGAGCACACCCTTGATGCTAAGAGGGAGTGTTGAGATTTTGTGTATTTGGGGTAGCATCAGTTGTGCTCTAGGTCCCAAATTTTGTGGAGGTACTAGAGTAGACTTGATCTACAAGACCCAAAAATTGATTTGAGAAATTTCATATGGTTTAGGAGATATTAAATTAATTAATTATTTTAATGTATTTTCTAAGTTAAAACTTAGGGAACTTAAATAATTAAAGTGAATTTAATTAAACATGTGATGAAATTGTCTTAAGTCACACAGATCAAGCTTTCTTTTAATCTTAGCCATTGATTAAAGATTTAATCTTGGCCGTTGGTTTCGCAACGAGAAAAGTATAAGGGAAAGGCTTGGGGTCATTTGTAAAGACACACAGAGGCAGAGCACTGAAGCTAAGTTGAGATTCTAGGGCAGGGTTTGCTAAGAATACTCAGAAGTGTTTCAGTTGCAGAGAGGGGAATTTAGGCGAAGGGGATGATCTGATCCTGGGGTCTAGAATACACAAGAGGCAGAGATCAACTCAAGGGCAACGCAGAAGGAGAGAGTAGCAACAGCAGCAAGGACAGCGCAGTCCTTCCAAGGACAGCGTGATTTTCAGCAGGAAACCCTCAGGGGTTACGCAGAGACCCTTCAGGGGTAGCGTAGTGACTGCATCACCCAGTTTGGGGTAACAGTCCCTTCCGGAGCAGCGCTGAGGGTTTGAGGGGCTTCAGAGGCTGACGCAGAGGCTTTCAGGCACAACGCTATGGTTTCTAGGCGCTAATCTTGGCTGAGTTCTGTAAATCTTGTTTGAGGGTGTGGATCAGTCATTATTTTGGCCCTAGATCAGCCAATGAGCTGTAGATCTAGTATTTTCTCTGTTGGGATTTCCAGATCTGGAACCCAAATTTGTGTATTCAGAAATATTTTTAATAATAAGACCCTCCAGCAACCAAAGACCGGTTTTCCTGCATTGGGTTTTTCCGGGGACTATTTGTCCAGAAATAACTGTCACTTTGTCAATGTGTGCATGAACTTGTTCTAGATCTGGATTGGTAGAGATCTGTTATTTGTTTTGCTTCGAATTTAACTTGAATTTATTCAGTTAATAACTTGTCTAAGTAGAGCATAACGAGATTAACAGTAATAATTTCTACATAAAGTGTAAGATTTCAGAAATTTTTACCGGAGTGTGTGGTGGAAAAGGCGCCCGGGTCTTTGCGATGTCCCCTGCAAGTCTCTCGTAGAAGTCACGACCTCCAGTAGAGTAGAGGGTTTGCATGACTTCACCAGTCCATGCAGTGGCTCCATCAACCCCTCTACAAATGTGCACCATCCTAGCATCTGAAAAATCAGGCACCATGACCGAAACCCTCAGGAACTCCGAAATATAGTGCTTTGGATGTCTTGTCTGCTTGAGCTATGTCAGCTCCCTGAAGTGAGCCTCCAGATCCCTCCGATAAAAATGCTCCACTACTCTTCGCGTGAAGTCCTCATAAGAGGTCACGTTGGCATGCCCTAGAGTGGACAAGCCTTGAAACCACTAGTCGTGTGCCTCTCCCTCCAAATGCAAAGTGGCCACTTTAATGGTCTCCACCTCCGTAATTCTATAGAGCTGGAAATATGTGTCCAACTTCTCCACCCAAGGACGAGTTGTGCACTTGGTAGTGTCATCGTATGTGGGGAAGAACATCCTCCCAATGGTATGCTGCAATTCGGAGCTCTGCTTGCCCTGGCCTCCATAACTCCTTCCCTTCTCATTCTGCTTGAGCTGGCAATAATCTCTGAAAGTTAGTGCTGCTTCGAAGTCTTCTCCCATGGACTACCACTCTCTGAAATATTCTCCCATAGGCATTTGATCTTCAACTCCTCCCTGTTCACCCGGTGCCGAGAGTAGGAAAGAAGGCAATGTGGCTCTAGTTAGCCCTCTAGAGGATGGTGGCTGCGCAGTAGGTGAAGGGTGGTCATACTGTTTAGAGGCTCCAAAAGTCTCTCCAAATAGAAAATCCTCGTGAGTGCTCCATTCTCGGTTCTGCATTTTGATCTCATCTAACATCTCCTTCTACCCCTTTGCCTAATCACTCAAGTCTCTCAAGATACTGTCAAAGGCCATCTCTTCCTTTCTCTTGGGCTCCCCCATATCCTCTACTATCACCGCCTTCCCATGGTCCTCAGTGTCTGGAGTGATCTCTAGCTCCCTCTCTCTGCTCCGGTACCCTTGTCTCCTGTATTTGATATTCTGTCTATCCTCCTCACTTATTGGAAGAGTTCTCCCACGGCTAATCCAAGAACCTGGCTCTAATACCACTGTAATGTTCCAACTTCCAAAATAGGAAAAATAGTGATATGCAAGCAAATAACAAATTTACACCACAATTTTTAAAACAATTTAGTAACACCTAGTACAATAAGAAATATGGAAGTAGTTGAGCCATTTTATTATAAACTAGTGCAAGAGTACAAATATGAGGAAAGAATGCACCTGAGCTTGGCTTTTTGGAAAGCGGAGCAAAGCCCAACAATTTTGCACTGTCTGCTACAAAGATATGGCTGAAAACCCCACCTTTGGTGCTCAGAAAATTCTGCAAAATTATTTCTAGGCTCCTCACACCAAACCCACCAAAACCCAGAAATGGTTTGGCTTGGTTTTGACCTTTCAAAATTGACCGCCAAAAGCCCGACGCTCTCCAATAGCTACTGAAGCACGTTGTCTGTCTAACCACCAGCGAAATCCTCCCCAATCACTCCTGATAGCAATCAACTCCATCAATACTTCTCTTATTTCTCCCAGCAAGCAATAACCCCAATGGCTGAGACTCTATCTTCCATGTGTGCCCAGTTTTTCTCTTCTGTGCTGGCCCCAGAGGCTCCAAAATCACTTCTAAATATTGTTGCGACTTCCAACCCTCAAACTTACCAAATGACCAACAAATCTCTCGAGCCTTCTTCTCCTAATTTCTCCCGACAATAAGTCTCCGAAAGAATGCTGAAATGGCCACACTAGATTCCCTAGTGCGTCCTCCAGGAATACGCACTACCTGGGAAAACTGATACAAATGCTGGAAATCTCTCTACAAATCTCCACGGGATGATAATAGATGAACCTCTCTAGGGTAGCACTCGAAGTCCCCTGAAGAAAGGGTGAGTTCTCCTCTTGGAAAACTCTTGCTAAACAACAAGTGACCCGACTAAACAACTCGAGCAACATAATCAAGTTCGATAAGCCAAGAATGCCAAATGAAGTGTGCTGCCTTCCTTTTATAACTTTGTGGAGCCTTTCTTCCCTCCTTTTATTCCTTCGTAGGCTCCTCACAAGCCTTCGATTTTCCCTCTCATGCATTTCGAATCATTGGCTTAGGGAATGCATATTTCCTATGTGGGTGACCCCCACATACCATTAACAAAATAAAATAAATTAACTTACCTCTAATTCCTAATTTTCTACCAAAAATCAAAATGGGCCCCCTCTGGCCCTAAAATGTAGAAATTAATCCTGTTCCAAAATAATTTAGGAAGGGACATTCCAAATGTATGGTGCTTTAGTGCATGACAATAACAATTTGTGTGAGTTTTGGAAAATCTGATTGGATCACTAGTATTATCGAGCATTGCTTCTCTTGAAGGGCATGATGTAGGAATCGCCATATACGAGCGTGCAAGTATTGTGCACCTCATAAGAATGCCAAAACTTCTTTTCCAAATAGTGACAACAAATCAAGTTAGATTCTTGATTCATGGTGTCTTCAACTTCATTGATGGGTGATTTGTACTATGTCACTTTTACTGATGATTTCTCTAGGAAGACTTGAATTTATTTTATGAAGACTAAGTATGAAGTATACAATAAGTTCACAAAATTCAAATCCTTGGTTGAGAATCTGATAAGTTGCAAGGTAAAGGTGCTAAACTTTGACAATGGAGGAGAGTACACCTCCAAGGTCTTTGATACCTTTTTCAAGGAAGCATGGATCAAGAGGGAGCGGATAGTAGCTTACAACCAGCAATAGAATGGGGTTATAGACAGGAAGAACTACTCCATCATAGGGACAATCAAAGATATGATTCATAACATGGATTTGCCCATGTGTCTTTGGGTAGAGGCATGCAATACAATTGTCTACATTCTAAATATATATCCTTAAAACATATTGAAGGACAAGACTCTAAAGGAAGTCTCTACTAATGAGAAACCTTAGGGATTGCACTTTCATGTTTTTAGTTGTCTTGTTTATATTCATGATCTGAATTTGAATGTTAGTTTTGCTGTGCTAATTTCATCTTCAGAATTATAAATAATTTGCTGATCTTTTGCTTCATGTGCATAGGTTTCTTGAGGTGTTTGTGAGTGTTAAACAAGTAAATGTATCAAGTTTTATGTTAAATTCATGAGCATTTTAACTTACAAACATAATACTAAGCAGCAACAATTAAATGTACATCAAACCATCAAAATGATCCATTAACACAATGTTTTGATGAAGGAGTTCACCCCTCCTAGGTTACGTCTCCTTGGTCTAGCTTCCATGGCTTGGGCTTCTGTATTAGCTCAAATGTGAAAAAAATGTTGTTTACAATAATCTGCTGCTTCAATGTGTTCAAAATGTCCAAATCATCTAGAATAGACTCTTCTTGCTCCCAATTTGGTCGAATTTTGCAAAAGTTATGGCCAAAACAACTTGGCCTAGGAAATCTCCACTAAATCTGGAGATAACTCCAGTTAGGGCCACTAAATTTGGGGGCAACGCCGAATTTGGTGGATCCGCTGTTTTCTCCGCCATATTAAACTGTAGTTAATTAAAGTTAAGAGGAGTTTAACCACAGGATTAGCGCTAATCGGGCGCGTTAACCAAATCCCATTTAAAAATAGGATTTGCGCAAATTAAATAGGTTTATGGGTTTAAATAAACCCGCATTAACTTATTCCCGCACTTAACTGTAACTCTACTCATCCATGGTCTTCTGCCTTAGGTTGTATGGTGAGGGGGTTGGCCCCCTCGTTACCCTCGCCGCTCATACTATATGAAAATAAGTATAAGTCGAAGCCAGTATATAATTTGTAATTGCATGGTCTATTGGCATGGAGGGCCCGTTGTGTAGGGGAGGGCGCGGGGTCGAGCCCCGACCTCCGCCCAGCCTGTGCGTATTATTTTGCTCCACAATATTATATAGTATGACCCTTGATAAAATAAATTGCACCATAGAATAAAATTCAACTTTGAACATTGCTCCATAATTTGGATTTTGAAGTTATAATTTTTTTTTGACCATTGATAATGCAATTCAGCCTTGACCTTGGTCCACCAGAGGGGGCACGTGGCGGCCCCTGGCTGCACCACGTGTTCACCTTTGGTTGGACTATTTCAACCATTAAAAAAAAATTCTCATTCAACCGTTAAAATCGAAATTCGACCTTGGTGGTAACATACAAAAATTTCACCTTCCAAACTTTCCGACGAATTCTGCAGTGACACTTATCACAGTGTCATTGGGTGAAATGACAAAATATTCCCAGAATATTCCTTTTCTGCTGACTGGGATGTCATGTCACCATTCTGTCCTGTTCTGCAAATTTTTAGCTGTTTAGGAAAACGAACAACAGGCTCTATCTTCGTCATTCAAAGTCGGTTTTTGATGTAACGAATTGCGCCGGATTCCTAGCGACGAGCTCTTCGCTGTTGTTCAGTTTCCAATCAATTTTAAGAACTTTCACTTTTGAGCTTTTACACTGTGCACCTGATCAATTCATGTGCTTGACGAGAAGAGGAGTAAGTTTGAACAATTGAGCATCAAGGGTATATTTGTTGGTTATAGTGAGACCTGCAAGGCTTATTGAACCTATATTCTAGCATATTGGAAGACAATGGGAAATCATGATGTTAAATTTGATGAGAATGGATGGTTCTCTAAGTATCAGAAGCTGCCAACAAAGGTTGAGGAAGGAGATAAGTGTTGAGATTTTTTGTATTTGGGGTAGCATTAGTTGTGCTCTAGCTCCCAAATTTTGTGGAGGGACTAGAGTACACTTGATCTACAAGACCTAGAAATTGATTTGGGAAATTTAATATGGTTTAGGAGATATTAAATTAATTATTTTTTTAATGTAATTCCTAAGTTAAAACTTAGGGAACTTAAATAATTAAAGTGAATTTAATTAAACATGTGATGAAATTGTATTAAGTCACACGGATCAAGCTTTCTTTTAATCTTTGCCATTGATTCAAGATCTGATCATGGTTGTTGGTTTCCCAATGAGAAAAGTATAAAGGAAAGGCTTGGGGTCATTTGTGAAGATACACAGAGGCAGAGCACTGAAGCTAAGCTGAGATTCTAGGGTGGGTTTTCTAAGAATACTCATAAGTGTTTCAGCGGCAGTGAGGAGAATTTACGCCAAGGGGATGATCTAATCCCGGGGTCTAGAATACACAAGAGGCAAAGATCAACTCAAGGACAACACAGAAGAGGAGAGCAGCAACAGCAGCAAGGACAACGCAGTCCCTCCAAGGGCAGTCCCTCCAAGGGCAATGTGATTTTCAGCAGGAAACCCTCAGAGGGTTACGCAGAGACCCTAAGGGGCAATGTAGTGACTGCGTCACCCAGTCTCTTCCGGAGCAGCGCCGAGGGTTTGAGGGGCTGTAGAGGCTGACGCAGAGGCTTTTAAGGGCAATGCTGAGGTTTCTAGGCCCTAATCTTGGTTGAGTTCTGTAAATCCCGTTTGAGGGTGTGGATCAGTCATTATTTTGGCCCTAGATCAGCCAGTGAGTTGTAGATCTAGTATCTTCTCTGTCGGGTTTTCCAGATCTGGTACCCAGGCTTGTTGTATTCAGGAAATTCTTAATAATAAAACCCTCCAGCAGCTAGAGACCGGTTTTACCGCATTGGGTTTTTCCGGTGACTTTGTCCAGAAATAACTGTCACTTTGTCTATGTGTGCATGAACTTGTTCTAGATCTAGATTGGTAGAGATATGTTATGGGTTTTGTTTTGATTTTAACTGGAATTTATTCAGTTAATAACTTGTCTAAGTAGGAGGAGCATAACCAGATTAACAGTAATAATTTCTGCATAAAGTGTAAGGATTCAGAATTTTCTACATGGTATCGAAGTAATTGCAGATATAGGAGAGTCACCAACAGAAGAGACTGAAGGTTCTAGCTACAAGAAGTAGCTGGAAAATCAAAAGAAACGCAGATCCGAAGGGACAACACAGTTTTCAAAGGCAGATTCACGCAGAGGGAAGGGTGACGCTGACTAATGCTGTGTCCTAGCAAGCCCATGCAATTACTGTGCAAAGGCAGCTCAGAAACAACGCTGGTTTGGTCTGAAGCTAGCCAGTGTGATTTAGATCTGAATCTGTCAGATCCAGAAAAAACTGCAGAAACTCAGAAGGTGCTGGTGGGGTTAATTTTATGAAGTTTTCAGATTTTTAACCTTAGCACAAGTGACAAAGAGCGGGAGGAGATTAGCTTCTCAGAGAGTTTCTAACCAAAGGAAATTTGCAGTTTGATCAGAGGATCAAAGAAGAAGATGAATCATATTTGATTTAGTAGATTACCAAGGAGGGAAATCAACTGTCAGAGGGAGCAGAAGGTGCCTGTTTCACCAAGGGGCCTTAGATCCATTTCTCTAGCAAAGAGGAAAGGAAGTTTCGACACATTCTGAGCAGATGGCTCCTCATGGACTGCGTGATCAGGATAGGGTGGATGGCCTCTCAAACTTTTCAGTTTGGAAGGCAAGGATCCTGATAGTCCTTGAGACATACAATCTTAGAGACTATTGTCGCACAAAATGTCTAGGCACCGTGACAACGGCTCAGATCGGGCGCTGTCACTCTAATCTTCAATCTCTCTATCTAAGCAGTCTCCTTGCAAGCTAAGGGAGGTAGACCCTAACGAAAATGAAGAAGGAGAACTGGTTGGAGACCAACCAATTCAGGAGACACAGCTAGATAACCAAATACTTGTTAAGATTTACGAGATTTTACAGATCCAATTAGATTTGAAACTTTAAAACCAGTGCCTTGTGGAGTCAAAATATCCCGTTATTGTAAGGTTCCATAACATACAGAAATTTCATTTCAGACAAGTAGTAATCTAAGTATAGAAATTGCATTTCAGACAAATATTAATCTAAGTGTATATCCAGCAGTAACGTATTTCAATAAAAACTTGCAGTGGAATTGAAATGAGAAACAATTCTATACCTAAGAGGAATACATGGAAATCAGCACAAATTTACAAATCCTGAAGCGGGCTGAAGATTAGTTGAGCACATGGTGATGTCGTGAACAGATTACCGGGACAATCAATCCTTCCAGCCAATCCGGGAACAATCCCAGACCCAGAGGATGTCTCCTCTGCCCCGTGCCCAGATTTCCAAGAACCTAGAGACTCCTTCCCCAAACAATTCAATCTGACATTTCCTTCTCCCTTAAGCAGAATTCGTTTCTTCTCCTTCAAAACATTCCCCCCTTCTCCTCCATATCACCTCCCTTAAATAAGCTCCCTCCACCGCCTCTTACTTCTCGAGGTCTTCTTATTATTAATGGTGATATTATATGCATTTATGGTGGTATACTTTTCATTATAGTTGGATAGGAATATAATTTAAACAATCTTCCTCCACCGCCTCTAACCTCCCGAGGCCTTATCCATCCTTATGTTCATATTAAATGTTGTTATGGTGGGTGATCCATATTAATGTGAGTACGAATATACATTTATGAAGGTGGGATTATATAGTTATTTTATTTATAGAGCTTGGGCTTTATTTAAGTACTTTTAATATTAATCTTTAATATTGCATACTCATTTTTAACTTAAGGATTTAACTTTATTATTTCATTTATTTTATTACCTCTTTTCATAAATTTTATACTTAGTTGAACTTAATATAAATCTGAAATCTTAATATTAAGTTTCCAATCTATGTAATTTTGATATTAGTAGGTAGGTGTACTAGTGCGATGTGGGCGGTATAGGCAAGTGTAGCTATCAAATGCCTATATCGTTCACATGCTAATATCGTTTTGTACATACTTGGGAATGGGTCGTTACATACTTCCTCCCTTCAGAAAACTTCGTCCCGAAGTTTATGGTTTTATATACTCATAACAATATTGTGTTTTTAGAGATTAGGGTGTTTGTAGAATGCATGTATTTCAAGACTGAATTTTCGTTTAAATAAGTATGTATCCGTAATTTAATTGTTACTTCCCATCTTCGCCGAATCTCCAAACTATTCTAAAATCATCCTATCCTTCCTAATCTCTTCCACTCCCATCCTATCCGTCCTCTACAGGAATATGCCATGGCATCAGTTTTACTGATCCATTCATAGACCACAATGATGTCAGAGTCGATTACGTCGACCTGACATGCTTGTAGGCATTCGGCAGTCATCATCACACGTCTAGGGGAGCGTGACTCGCACAGTCCTCCCATAACTCCAGGTATTGGAGGATAAACAGTGGGCAACACCTCCACTCCTCCCAGCAGGACCAGGGTCAACACCCTATCGTGGGATCACATGGAGTCTCAACTGTTCCTGGAAATCTGTCATCACGCAGATTGTTTCGGTAATCTGTTTTTCTGCATTATACTCACTGGTACATAATCTGCAATGTAAACACTCGTACACATATTACAGCATATGCATCTATATTGTTTATAACCAATTGTTACCCATATAACAACCTTTACACATTCAAAATACTTTGATACGTATGATATCAATCCTAGAATTTATAAAAAGAAAATTTGTTCACATAGGTATCAATATGTTCAATAAAATTTATCATTTCAGATGCTGCTTCGGTTTAGCTCATTCATGTTCTATTTATGACGCACTGCTTTAACCATTTTCATTCTATATACCCTTATTTTTCACTTTTCATATTTAAAACGTAGTTACTCTTTTATTCCCTTTCTTTGAATCATATTTGAAATGCAATGAAATAATTTGATAGATATTTTCATCTATAATGTCTAATCTATAATTTCACATTTTTGCAATGTTAATTTAAATGACATATTGCATACCGGTGTCCATGCACCAATAAATTTAAACAAACAACATATATCCTGTATCACTAAAGTAAAGTAGCATTCTATCTTTATGGGTATCCATGTATCAGTGAGTAAAATTCATTCTTACGAGATAATTCAAAATAAAGTTTTCAAATTCATGGATAAGCTATGACCACTCTGTATACATGACCAGAAGGCAGTGTGATTATGATTACAAAACTGTAAGTTAGGCAAAATAATTGATTGTGTCATACTCTTCCTAGTTAATAAAATCGATGGGAATCAGTGAAGATAGTGATATGTTAATAAAGAATATGGAATCTTTACCCTTAACTCCATATTCGTACAACACTATCCTGTTTGTTATTTAAACATAGTGAGAGATGAACCTCTATACTAATAGAGCTTTTATTACCCTTATAAAAGGTTAACCATGTGAATCCATTGAATAGTATAGCTTATATGATACTGATCTTACGAACATGTTGACTACTAGTATCTTATAACAGGCCCGTGTGTTACTATTGGCCAAGTATGGCTATTTCCATTTTAAGCATACTATGTGAAATAGGTGAAGCAAGAAGGTCTCTCTTATATACGAGTAGAAGCTATATCAGATAGGATTCAACCTTTATCAAGCCTATGATTGCCATTACTTCTATCCTTATTCATACTTAACTAGTGAATGGTATAGGTGTTACTAATAGTAATGGAAACAGCGTAATGTGTTAAAGCAGATATATGTACGGGCTTATTGATGTGGAAACATACAAGTCAACTACATGCTAGGTCAAGATTGGAACCCTATTCAACCAAACTAAGTTAGCATGATTACTAGAATGATATGAGGTTACAACCTGTGATTAGCTTAACTACCACGAGAGGGTGATATCTTAGGCATAATATGTGTCACTACCACCTTCTCTATTAAGGGGCTTGCTTATAGGCAATGATATACCAGTAAATGAACACGAGATACAAGAGCTTAGTACATATACGATACAGGTTCATTACGGGATCACTTAGAGCACTTGTAACCATGCTTTTATGTGTAAGCTCTAATCCAAATAGATATGGTACAATACTCAGTAAGCTATGAAGATCATATGGTTCAATGTCACCCATATATTGCACTCACTCTGATTATGGTTATACACTCCTTGTTATTACCAAATACACGTGTTGCTTAAGCTTATTGATCAATATTTATTATGAATACTTATTAATTATAACCATTGTTATAATCACAGCTGTAATTAACAGAATCAAGTAGATCACAGTTATTGCACTAGTAATGAGTAGATACATATGTTATTAGAATACCTGTATTTTAAATAATGAGTGCCACTTGTGAGTATCCATCCTATCGCTTCCTTTTTGTTCCCATAGATATGGAACACGGTTAATCTCATAATGGTACTGAACAAATTGGCAGATAGTATAACCACCAAGTAATGGTAATGATTATGTCATCCCAATCTTATCACTTATATATGTAGTAGTAAACTCATTATACTGTTATGATAAGCTCTATTACGAGAAAATCTCATGAAGTCATAATTACTATGCACTTCGAATCCATATATGCCTAACTACTCCTAAATGAGCACCGTGAATGTTCCCTTACCTCATCTATATGCGTAGAGTTGTACAGTCAATCTATGATATGGAACTCGGTCACTAGAAGAGATAGGTAGTACTAAGGTCCTTAAGAGGATAGAGTCACCACTATTCCACGAACATGAGCTTGTATCCTTATTGTCATCTGAGATGGTGGTACTCATTCAGATCAAAGCTTAGAGAATAGGTAACACTAATGAGAAAACCCATTGTACTAGCAATATGCTAAAGCTTATACTACTAATCAAAGTAATGGGAATATCGTAATCAAGCATTCTAATATTAAGTACTAGTTTAGTAATCATGTATCCATAATGTTGAACAAGCTGGTAACTTATTTAAGCATGGTGAAGCAATAGGGATAGTAAGCACAATGTTGATTGGGCTAATATTAGTCAGAAAGTACAAGTGTAATTCAGGTAATTTGATACATAGAACAACAAGGTTACTAATACAGCTTATACAAGCTTAGATTAGCTAAACTAGAGAGAAAGAGTGATACTTCAATAGTAAGCATTTACCAAATTAACTTTATTCACTCAGATTAGTATGAGTAAATTTATGCAATAACTTGAAATCACCTATACCCCTTAGGTATGGCACTCTAACCTATGCACTTGTACCACTTGTACCAACCTAAGTTGAATATTATTGCATAAAGCATGTAAAATATAAGACATATAGGGAATATACTGAATATAACATATGTTGGTCGATGTGAAAATACACGTGTCGTATTTATAATTTTATACTACAAAGCCTGAAGGAACACATCCCTGTGTAAGGATAATATTATCTATTTGTTATTATATAGCACATATTATTTATAATACAGGGTATATCACACTTTTAGCATCCACAATTGGTCTATGGTGAGTTTTTTGATAGGCAGCAGAGTTTTTGGTCGATGCCAAGTTTATTTTACTTTTTAAGTCATTGCGAACACAGTTACTCTGCACCAGATTCTTGAATTCAAAAGGAAACATCTGAGGATCATTCATATCTATAGTTATGATTGCCATATTTCACATGCGATTGCCAACATCCAAAATTGCTCCAATAGTCATACTTCTCATAGTTTCTATTAATGTTGATATAATTATGATAGTCAATAGATTTGCTTATATGTGTTCAATCTATAACCAAGATGTGAACATACGAAAAAACCTCTCTATTTTAACAATTTGATATAGATCCTATATATACCAAGGTCATCCAGACGTCTATATACATAGCAATTGCTATTAATTCCATGAAATACCAGAAACTCAGATTAGCCAATTTAGTTTCTTGCTGCTACAAGGCCTGCAAGGTAGCACAACCTCTGCTAAGAATAAATAACATGCTAAGGCTCCCAGTTGTGTTTAAACACAAATGGTTAGCAAAATACAGGATTTAGCATGTTTGGACAAGAGTCAAGTGAAAAGAGGTAGGATTTAGCATTTGTGGTTTTATAGATGTTTTATGACTAACAATGTATTTAATATAATACTCAAAAAGAAAAATGCTGAACCACCAAACATCATGCTGATTCAAGATAAAGGTTTAATATACTAGTTACAGCCTTGGCATCTGTTATCCTAGACCTCATGATTCATGCGAATTGTTTCATGTTAAATTAAGATCTGAAGTAAAGAAAGAAAATTGAAAATGTCCAAACTCACTATTTACGAAACTACCTCCACACATTCTGTGGCAACAAAATGTAATCACGCCCTTCCATTAACGTGTCATGAAGCTCGGGCTCCACATTAGAGTCTTCACACTTGACATCCACAACTAAATCTGAATTGTTAACACTGGCAGTCATTTTTTTGGCGAAGTCGAAATAGTAGACAAATGCCCATATGACTTTGGATGGTGCACAGTAGTGTCCTTGCTTGTGCTAGTCCAACCCTCACAAACATAATCTAACCAGTCTTCCACCATCTGAAGTTTAGAAGGTAATATGTGTCGCCCTCCTTCATGTTGGCTTCTGCAGCGTCTGTACTCTCCCTGATTACTCCTTTCTCTTCTTCCGCGTCAATGCTGGGCGCTCCATTGTACAATTTGAATGGGGAATGCCATCCTCTATAACAAAATTCTCATTTATCGGATATGAAAACCTGTAATTTCTAACCCTGCAACAGCCAGAGGCTCCAAGCAGAAATTTTCCAAGGTTGTTGGAGACTATTTCCTGTACGTTTTTACAAGTAACATTGTGGGGCATATATATACGCTATATATATATATTTTAACCCAAATATCTATATATTAACCCAAATGGGTCTTAGAAGTCATAAACTCTGCATATTTTATGATCATAGGCCCCTACTTCTGATTCAGCATTTCATTTTATATGACGCGTTATCATGTACAACTTCTACAGCCTGCAGTCTAGAATCTACCGATAAATCAACAATTAGTTATATATATATATATATATATTTTTGGATGGAAGCGTCACTGAAAATCTTCATTTCGCCTTGACTTTTAGAATTACAGATTGAGTAAAGGGCAGAGATAAAGAAATATCTAAATCCTTAATGTTGAAACTTTAGCTCTAAAGTCTAAACATATATAATTAATTCAATCTAGTAACGCCTAAGAACAATGGCACTCGTTATAGCTTCCACCTTTGGTTTCTTGTTCACCTCAGACTTGAACCAGGACTTCTACCTTGTTATAACTTATAAGCTTATCTGACCTTTCTTGGAAACTCGTATCCCATTCCTCTGGAAAACAGTGCTATACCTTCATCGGCCTATTCTCTTATTCCAAAAAGGGCAACTTAAACTAAGCACGAAACCTATACTTTGGGCTATATAAATCGCAGTGAATGGTTTATTTCCAGTTAGAGACTAGCGCAGGAAGCCCATTAATGGTAGATACTGAATACAAACTTACTTTCATTCAGCGGATATGGTTGAAAGACCAGATTTTAAGGGAAAATGCAAGACACAAACTGGAAGCATATTCAAGGCCCACCGAAACAGCGAAAGATATATTTAACTGACTGGAATGAATTTGTCCCATGTGCCCGAAACAACATTTCATGAAATATCAGGTTACTTCTACCAAGACAATATGTGGGACAAAATGGAGCCACATGTTGATTTTATGATTTCCATGTTCATTTAATCTTAAAGAACGATTCATGCCTGTTTCATGTTGCCTTTGTGAAAAAAAGAAACAAGGCCAGCATGGACCTCCCAAGCCATGATGAGGATGTGAATATTTAAAAAGCATGAAGTGAACTTTTCTATCAAAATGCACATTTTGAGACAGTTTAGTTCACAAACAGCTCTGTGGACACCGCCCTCAATTTTTACAGAGGATATCCGTTTCAATTCTCAAAAGTATCATAGGAACTAATTGTTTATAGTTATAGCCTGAATGGATTAAATTTAAACTTATATGGCCTATAATTTATATAATAAATGAAATATAACCAAAATTTCTAACTTTCCATTATCCGAATTCATGCTATGTGCCCTATAATTAAATTTTATATTTTTAAAATAAAATAAACTATAAATGAATTAAAACACAAATATATATTTAATTCCATCTTCAATTTATCGGCAATCACATTATTTTCCTGATAATTAATTTTATATAACAACGACTTTCATAAGTCGGTCAAATAAATAATTTCTTTTTATAACCACGACTTCACAAAGTCGGTCTTCCTCCGATGTTTGATTTTATTAAACCATGGCTGTACAAAGTCCGCAGACCAATTGTAACGAGGACATGTTTTATAACCGTAGTTTGCCATACTACGCCTCAGCCAGACACCTCATAAAATTTCTCTCGAAAGCCACGTTTTCGCCTTAAGAGACCACACGTTATGAATTAAAATTGCCTCGGTGCTAAGCGTACAACACGCTATAACTTCCCGCAGGCATGCAAAAGGGTTAGTCCCATTCGTCACGCTGTGCGGTGATAGGAGTCCGAGTTCTTTTGAATATTCAGTGCTAAAAATGAAATATATACCTGAAACAAACTCTCTATCATGTAATTTTCCCTTTCTGTTTGGAATCTGGACATCTATCCCTGGATCGTGCGCTGCATTAAATTCTAACTTGTTATCTATATTTCAATCACCCCTTTTTAGATGACGGGCGGTTTTGGTTTCTTTTTGCTTGGAGGACTGTTTCGGGCTTCTCTCTGTTATGCGGCTTCAAGGATGCAGTGGTGTACAATATCATTATATATGGTCGCTGCAGACAGAGGATTTGGAGGAGCAGAAATCTGGTTCGACCATGTCATAAGATGGATGACTACTGGAACGTAAGGCTGCTAAGGGCATTTAATATGTTGGAATGTTATCGTGTGAATTTAGCCGTATTAACATTTTGGCACTGTGAAGAGTACACAAGAATGACCTATTTCATATGTTTTGGTACTTCATTTGTGTTAACTTGATCGGATGGTCAATATAATAGAAATTTCTTGTTTCATGTTTGATAAGGTTAACAATCCCCAGATTTTGTAGCTGCTTTTAACAATCTTTTGATTCATTTATTATTTTTTTTTAATGTTGCAATTGATTCGTTGTGTCATTAGTTGTAGTTCTTGCAATACGTTCTAAATCTATCACCTATAGTGGCCATAAACTCTGTAGCCATACTCCTTTTAAAATATCTGGTTTGAAGGCATTTGCCATTCCTTTTATCGCTTTTGAATTATCTTTTTTCATTTACAGCAAACCTCATCATTTTCTATCCTGAGTACTGTATATTTCCTACCTTTTGTTTTTCATTATGAAGAAGGTCAAAATTAAACTTTCTGATAAGTTTTTAGGAGAGCATCTAACAGGAAGGATAGCGGTGACAATTACATGATAGGTTCTGGATTTGTAAGAATTTGGGTTTGTGTGCTATTAATTAGAATTTAAATTAATCTTTCAATTGCCCTCACGTTTTCAGTAGGTACTCAACAATGGCTGTTTCATGTATTGCTGTTAGCAGTTTTGAAATTCAAGATTGTACAGAAGGAGTTCATTTTTAAGGGCTCTCCAAGGCAAGCTCGAGGGAGGGTATAGATTGGCTTGAGAAAATTTCTGTCATGCCTGAAGATACATTCAAGGCTGATCTGTTCTATGTAAATATCTGTTTTAAAACAGTAATAAAGTAGCTGCATCTACCAGAACTGTATTATTGTAGTGTCTGGTTTGTTTTATTCTATAATTTAGAACAACGTAATCTACAGGAAGACACTAAGGCACTTAACACACCAAAGCACTTTAACACAGGTCTGAAGGTTTAAACAAAGCTCTGCTCTGTATTAATGTTTGTCCTCTTTAAATTTGGAACAACCAGAAACAGCAACAGTCTTATAAATTATTTTAAAAAAAAAAAATAATGGGCCTATAAGGTCGGAAAGGGTTTGAAGCAACCTCTGATACCAAATGTAAGGTTCCATAACATACAGAAATTTCATTTCAGACAAGTATTAATCTAAGTACAGAAATTGCATTTCAGAGAAATATTAATCTAAGTGTATATCCAGCAGTAACGTATTTCAATAAAAATTTGCAGTGGAATTGAAATGAGAAACAATTCTATACCTAAGAGGAATACTTGGAAATCAGCACAAATTTACAAATCCTGAAGCGGGCTGAAGATTAGTTGAGCACCTGGTGATGTCGTGAACAAATTACCGGGACAATCAATCCTCCTAGCCAATCCGGGAACAATCCCAGACCCAGAGGATGTCTCCTTTGCCCCCGTGCCCAGATTTCCAAGAACCTAGAGACTCCTTCCCCAAACAATTCAATCTGACATTTCCTTCTCCCTTAAACAGAATTCGTTTCTTCTCCTTCAAAACATCCCCCCCCTTCTCCTCCATATCACCTCCCTTAAATAAGCTCCCTCCACCGCCTCTTAATTCCTGAGGTCTTCTTATTATTAATGGTGATATTATATGCATTTATGATGGTATACTTTTCATTATAGTTGGATAGGAATATAATTTAAACAATCTTCCTCCACCGCCTCTAACCTCCCGGGGCCTTATCCATCCTTATGTTGTTATGGTGGGTGATCCATATTAATGTGAGTACGAATATACATTTATGAAGGTGGGATTATATAGTTATTTTATTTATAGAGCTTGGGCTTTATTTAAGTACTTTTAATATTAATCTTTAATATTGCATACTCATTTTTAACTTAAGGATTTAACTTTATTATTTCATTTCTTTTATTACCTCTTTTCATAAAATTTTATACTTAGTTGAACTTAATATAAATTTGAAATCTTAATATTAAGTTCCCAATCTATGTAATTTTGATATTAGTAGGTAGGTGTACTAGTGCGATGTGGGCGGTATAGGCAAGTGTAGCTATCAAATGCCTATATCGTTCACATGCTAATATCGTTTTGTACATACTTGGGAATGGGTCGTTACAGTTATGAAATTAAAGCCAAGTAATTGATATGTAACTACTGCTGTGAAAAATAAATTTACCACAATGATATCCAATAAAACACCTTCACAATCATGCATCAACAATGTTCGATAAAGACATGTAATTTATCGTCATTTGAAATATTTCCACAAAAAAAAAACAATCAGTCACCAATTTCAAGTAATTTAAAATCACAATTAAATATAGCTCAATGATCACCAACCACAACTAATCACCAACCATTTAAATTTGAAACAAAAATGTTATCATGAGAGTACCATCAAATTTAAATGCCAGATATTTCCAATATTTCCGAATTTATGATGTTCCAAATAATTTCAATTCAGAAACCTATAATCAAACTTAGAATATATTCTTCAGCAATATTTCAGATCTGAAATATAAATTGCAGCAGTAATTTAAACCATAGATCAGCAAACAAACGATGCCGGCACCAATGCCCAAAATGACTAAAAATAGCAAAAATTGATGAACTTGAAGAAAAATCAATTTTTAAGGCTTGATTAAGTGAAATTTCAGATCTGATATTTTTATTTCAGCAGTGAAACAGTGACAGATCAGCAAGATAAAACTACCCAAAATAGCCGCGAAATACATACAGAAATAACAAAAATATATTAAAACTTGAAAATTTCAATTTTAAGGCTTTAAGAGAGTTTGATTCAGTAATTTTCAGAACTGACAAGTTTATAACAGCAGTAAAATGATAACATATCAGCAAACTGAAAATACAGAAATGATTCCCACAATATCTAAAAATAATAAGTTTTGCCAAAAAACTGAAAATTCAAAATTTTTAGACCTTATTTAGGATATGCATCAGAAATGTTCAGATCTGATTTTATACAATTATGCAGAATTTCCAGCAAGCTTCAAAATCAGATCTAGGCAAATTTAAAGATGCCTAAATGGTCAAAAATTCTGAAAATGAAGATTTTGCAATTCTAAACAATTTTGACCATATAAAATGTGTTTTTAGGGCCTAATTATTTGTGATTTGCTTGCTATAATAAAATTTGCAGAAAATAAAGGTTTAGAGATCAAACCCTTAGCCCAAGGCTTTGAAGATCCCACTGTTGAAAATTCTTGAAATTTTGGGATAATGTTGCCGCTTGAAAATTAGAAATTTGGAGACCAAAATCCTGTAAAAATAGCTTCAAAAGCCTATACGTCCTCAAGGGTCTAGATCTGGCTCAGATTTGAAAATTTCCTTGGCTGATTTTTCAGATCTGAAGATTTCCTTGGCTGATTTTTCAGATTAGAAGATTTCCTTAGCTGATTTTTCAGATCTAATCCTGCACAAGTGAAAAAAAAAACCCAATACCCAATATGTACAAAAATAGCAAAAATCCTAAAAACCCAAATGTTAGAAATCAAAATTATGTTACAAAACTTCAGATCTACACGTAAATTACAGATTTATACAATATATTTACAGATCTATGCACAAGAATTGCAGATCTATCAGATCTGAGGAGTATAAGTCTGACTTCGCTTCCAGATCTGAAGATCTAAGGCTCTTACTAGCCAGATCTAACTTTAAATTAAAAAAAAATTAAGAATTATTTATTTATTTATTTATTTATTCAGACACAAGCTCTAGAAAGACCCTGCAAAAAATATTTCGTAAGATAACCTTAGAAATTAGGAAACATGGGTTTTTTCAAATTTTTTGAAATCTGAAAGTCGGCTGATCTAACTGAAGATTTCCCCAATGCTCAAATCTTAAAAAAAATCGATCTCTGCACACTTAGATCTGAATTTGAGATTGATAGAGATTAAAAATAAACATGAGACCTTTCAGAAAAATAGATAACTAATCTTTCCGTTAAATTAAAATGCTATTTTAGAAACCCAGAAAACTGCACAAGATAACTATATGTAGATTAATCCATAGAGGCTATCAACCATCAAAAGCCAATAGAAGTAGTAGAGTTTAGAGACAATATCACCACATAGATCTGGAAAAGGAACACCAAAGTTTGTAACCCCAAAGTCTTTATGCTTTATTTATCAAAAAATCACAAGAACTTCCAAGAACAAGTGCACGATCAAGAGATCGGATCATTGAAAGACTGACAAAGACCTCTAATTTATAACATAAAATCTCCAATGACTAGTTTAGTTGATCCATGTCAAAATAATTTCGATCGTCGAAAAGATTTAATCATCTTATAATCTGGACCGTCGAAATTATAATTTTGAGGAAATTCGAATTTATCATTTAATTTCATTTAATTAATTCAAAAATAATATTTTTGAGTTAATTATCTCAAAATTTTAACTTTGACTTAACCACCAAGGCCCAAGGGTCAAAAATTTCTTGAAATTCTCAATATTCCCTTGGCCTGGGACCTTTAAAAATTTATTTTTTAAGGACCCACGAATTTTTCCTTTGAAGAATTTTAACTCACCTAGGACTTAAAATTAATTAAATTTCTGGTTTAGGATTTTTAATTAATTTGGCCAGAAAATTTAATTAAATGACTGAGAGGGGATTTAATTATTTTTTCCAACCCTCTTTACATAAGATAAATACATTTAGACACATGAAGGGGGAATACCCATTCGTATAGACCCTCAAAAAGCTACCCAATTTTGCGACTCAAAACATCATCTATAAGACCAAGTAGCTTGTAATAAAATAATCTAGCCAATTAGCTAGGATTATACCCAAACTACTTTTACAAAGACTCAATAGAAAACACTAGGACTCACTTAGCATCTTGATGACAAAATCCACCCTAGCTTTGAGGTGAGGCTGGAAGGGAAAAACTCTGCCGATCACTTGTGTCGAAAAACACAAGCAAATCAGTGAGACAAAAAACCTCCTAGGATAGAATTCGTCACCAAAATACTAGGCTTACCTAGGTTGTTACATACATGATGGTCTTACTTAGATCATTTACATCATAAACATGTAGAATAGGTTTACATTGTTTATAAAAATGCCGACTGATGATGGAATCTGAATGGTGCGAACACGTTGAACATGATGAATCCCATTTGAAAAAATGGGGGTGTACTGCTATGGGGCCGTTGACAAAGTGTGGTCAACAGAGACCATGCAGAGCAAACTCCGGCCACACCGACAAATCCGGATCTCCTTTGGAAGCATAAGGAGGTTGCTGGGCATGCCAAGCGGTTGATTATGGATGGTATCAAGGACCATATTGTACCACACATAGCTGAGAACACAGCTAACGAGATGTGGAAGGGCTTGACTTCCCTATATGAGGGAAAATCTGTCCAAAGAAAAATTTTGTTGGAGACTCAGATGAGGTCATTCATGAGGACCAAGGGAGGAGACATGGAGCATTTTCTCTTTAGATTGCAGTCAATAAGAGATCAGCTGACTGCAACGGGTGCAACGGTGGATGATGTTGTGATAGTCAGGACTGCCCTCAATGCAGTCACGGATGAGTGGGAAACCTTTGTCCAAAGTATATTGGGCAGAGCGAACCTCCCAGATTGGGACAACTTGTGATCAATTCTGCGTCAAGAAGAACTCCGCAGATTCACCAAGAGGCAACACAGCCCTGCATTAAGCAAAGTGAAGAAGGAAGATGAGGAAGATGCAGCCTTGGCATCAAAGAAGCAGCCAAAGAAGAAGAAGGATCTTTCAAAGATCAAGTGCTTCCAGTGTGGTGAAATGGAACATTTTGCCGGCAATTATCCTGAGAAGAAAAGGGACAAGGAAGCATCTTCTTCCAAAGAAGCTGTGGTAGATGATGGGTCAGGAGATGATGCAGCCATGAGTGCTCATGAACCATAGAGATGAGGTGACATGGATATGTAGAAGAGCTACATAGAAGTAGGCAGGATCCTTGAGTAGCTCATCTCTTGGATCACATGTGAGCTACGGCAGCCTTAAGACAATAGCGGGACAAGTAGAGCAGTGGGTGTATAGATCACAGATGAAGCAAGTAGAGGCAGATCTGAAGACTGGAAGGAGATGCGCAGAGCAAAACAGTAGCAACGTAGAAGCAGCAACAACGCAGAGGCTGATGTGACTTCAGCAGCGCAGAGCAGAGCTGCAGCAACGCAGAAAGCTTCAGAGGGACAGTGCAGTGCAGCAACATCGTGATAGATTTCAGCACAAGGGGCTGATGTGACTTCAGTAGTGTAGAGGGAGTCTGATTACGCAGGCAGAGCTGTAGCTGTGCATTGTTCTTTAGATGCCAGTACAGATTTGTAGCCTATGGAGCTTCAGTGATGAGGATGCAGCCCATCAGATTTGTTTGTCAAAGATTGGGGAGGAGATTTAGTTGTTTCTCTCAACAACTGAAGTTGCAGTGCAGCAGATCAGCAGTGGCAGTGCTATGAGCAGCACAGTTGCAGCATTTTGAGAGGGAACTGCAGTACAGAGGTTGCAATCGCAGTGGTAGAGTCATGGGCAGCAGTACAGGATGGCAGCAATAGTGCAGAGTTGAGTCGCAGCAGGCCAAGCTTCAGTAGCACAGAACCAGTACTCAAAGTCTTGTAATGCATAGTGTGATGTATTGCTAGAGCACACCCTTGATGCTAAGAGGGAGTGTTGAGATTTTGTGTATTTGGGGCAGCATCAGTTGTGCTCTAGCTCCCAAATTTTGTGGAAGGACTAGAGTACACTTGATCTACAAGACCCAGAAATTGATTTGGGAAATTTCATCTATAGTTTAGGAGATATTAAATTAATTAATTATTTTAATGTATTTCCTAAGTTAAAACTTAAGGAACTTAAATAATTAAAGTGAATTTAATTAAACATGTGATGAAATTGTCTTATGTCACATGGATCAAGCTTTCTTTTAATCTTAGCCATTGATTCAAGATCTGATCATGGCTGTTGGTTTCCCAACGAGAAAAGTATAAAGGAAAGACTTGGGGTCATTTGTAAAGACACATAGAGGCAGAGCACTGAAGCTAAGCTGAGATTCTAGGGTAGGGTTTGCTAGAATACTCAAAAGTGTTTCAGCTGTAGTGAATGTAATTTAGGCCAAGGGGATGATCTGATCCCGGGGTCTAGAATACATAAGAGGCAGAGATCAGCTCAAAGACAGCGTAGAAGAGGAGAGCAGTAGCAGCAGCAAGGACAGCGCAGTCCCTCCAAGGACAGTGTGATTTTCAGCAGGAAACCCTCGGAGGGTTATGCAGAGACCCTAAGGGGCAGCGTAGTGACTACGTCACCCAATTTGGGGTAACGCAGTCTCTTCCGGAGCAGCGTTGAGGGTTTGAGGGGCTGCAGAGGCTGACGTAGAGGCTTTCAGGGGCAGTGCTGGGGTTTCTAGGCCCTAATCTTGGTTGAGTTCTATAAATCCCGTTTGAGGGTGTGGACCAGTCATTATTTTGGCTCTAGATCATCCAGTGAGCTGTAGATCTACTATATTCTTTGACGGGTTTTCTAGATCCGGAACACAGGCTTGTTGTATTCAGGAAATTCTTATAATAAAACCCTCCAGCAGCCAGAGACTGGTTTTCCCGTATTGGGTTTTTCCGGGGACTATTTGTCCAGAAATTACTGTGTCACTTTGTCTATGTGTGCATGAACTTGTTCTAGATCTGGATTGGTAGAGATCTGTTATGTGTTTTGCTTCGATTTTAACTTGAATTTATTCAGTTAATAACTTGTCTAAGTAGGAGGAGCATAACCAGATTAACAGTAATAATTTCTGCATAAAGTGTAAGGATTCAAAAATTTCTACAATAAGTATGTTGTCCCAATGGCTGATTAGAAGACGAAACAGATTTAGACCTGTTGTTGCTCAAATTGTACAGGCACCGTGACAACAGCTCAGGGCGGGGGTTGTCACTTAGATCCCCGCTCACTCCATTCTAACTGTCTCCCAACAACACGGTATCGGGGTAGTCCCTATGAAGATGAGATGAAGGAAAACAAGTTGGGAACCAACTTGTCCGGGAGACACAGTTGAGTGGCCTAACTACTTGACGAAATTTTAGCAAGATTAACGATTTGATTAGTTTTGATGTTAAGACCAGTGCCCGATGGAGTCAAAACTGGCCTAACTACTTGACGAAATTTTAGCAAGATTAACGATTTGATTAGTTTTGATGTTAAGACCAGTGCCTGATGGAGTCGAAACTGGCCTAACTACTTGACGAAATTTGAGCAAGATTAACGATTTGATTAGTTTTGATGTTACGACCAGTGCCTGATGGAGTCAAAACTTCTTGCTTAATAGGAATTTGAGCCAAGCAACTGGATGGACAACTGCCGCTTATATGAAAAACTAACCGATATGAAATGCACTTCTAAGAATTAGGTGTGATGCAAAGATGTTAGTTAATTTTAGATTAAATGTCTACGCTAAGTTGAACCTCTCCCTTAACTGTTTTGAGAAATAGTCTTCAAAGTAGGTTGTGGGATGCAGCCAACGGGAAGTAGGCGAAGACTTGATTAACGATACCTCCCTTTGTGTTCCAACCACCCAGTGCCTCCGGCGCTGCAGAGACTGTGGCTCTGGCGATTGCAAGGTCACTGTGTTAACCACTAAGAAGGGCCGAGTCCCTCAAGCTAATCGGAATAGGGTTGCCCTAGGAGTCTTTCAACCAAGCTTATGCTTGGAGGTAAGTTATTAATGCAAATTAAGTCTTAGAATGCTTATGCGATGATGTCGAGTGAGATTACTTGAGTTAAGATTGTTTGAGTTTTTAAGTACTTAAGTCATGATTACTCTTTATGACAATAGTACTTAACAACAATTAGAAGACAATCTTAAAACAAGATAAGTGTTAAAGGATACAGGTGCTAATGAATCCACAAGATACTTAGAACCAATTATCCAATTGTTAAATGATCAATAAAAAATATTCTAGATGTTCCTATTGTAATGCCAATTAGATTCCAAGTGCCAAAACAACTTATACCATCAACAAGGTCTGAAATTTCGAGCTTAAGTGTATGAGTACTTTAAGTGTAACATTAAGAATTTTTTGTAACTTGAAACAAGACAAGCAAATGTTAGATCTCAAATATCCAAATCAGCAGTAACACTTCAGAGTTGAACACTTATTAGTCTTATGACAACAGTAAGGAAATCACTTTAAACTCAAGAGACAACAAGCCTATAACAACTAGATTTGATCACTAAAGTGCCCAACAACTTGCCAAAGTGAAACAATGAATTTTATCTCACTTGAAATGCAATTTTCAGAATTAGATCAGATCTTATATATCTTGTTACAATAGTAAATTAATCAGCAAATCAGTGAGTCAATGGTGCTACAACAAGTGCTACTTCAAGCCCAAAAATTGACAGAAAATTGTCAAACTGAAAAATTAATTTTTGAGCCATTTAGTGTGTGATTTTCAGAAAAATTCAGATCTGATTCAGTGATTTATGCAGGAAATTCCAGCAAACAAAATTATAGATTTAGGCTAGACCATTGATGCCCAAATGGCCAAAAATGAGAAAAATTCAAATTTTGCAAATTTAGAGTTATTTTTACCAATTTAGTATATGATTTTAGGGCTATTATATCACTGTTATCACTGTTATAATAAAATAGAGGCAAAAATGAGGGTTTAGAGAGAAAACCCTAGGCCCAAGGCCTTATAGATTACTTGCCAAATTTTGCCCAGAAATTCTTCAATGAATATGCCATCTGAAAACACCAATCTAGGGCTAATATCACCTGCAAAACTCACCGATTTTTAGTTCATAAAATTCAGAGATGGATTTAGGGCAAACTAGGGCTAGGAAGAGGTTAAAGGCTTGGGAGAAGAGGCCCAAGAGGATCACAAAAGGATGGAGAAGACCAAAAAGGCTAGTGGCTCAAGGAGGAGGCCCACCTAGGGCTAACGACTTAGGGAAAAGGCCTAAAGGCCTGGCATGAGAGGGAGAGAGCCCTCAAAAGGGCTGTCGTAAGCCACTTAAGGGCTACGACCTAGGGAAAAGGCCTAGGAGGCTTGTCGCAAGACATTAGGGGCTGCGACTTGGAGGAGGGAAGGGATAGGAGGGAGGAGAAGAGGGATAAGGGAGGATGAAGTGTCATGGAGGGGAACGAAGGGCTGAGGAATGGAGGCTGAGGCCTCAAAGCCTCACGGCCGGGCCCAAAAATGGCCTAAAACCAAGACGCAGGGAGAGAGGAGGAAGGTAGAGGGCCTTAGGGCCTACAACCAACCTCAGAGATGCTTGAACCCTTGACGTAGAGGGATAAAGGGTTGACACTGAGAGTTTGGAGGAGAAAACCAAGGCCAGGAGCCCTAAAAATCTTGAAACCCTTGCTCTAAAATTGATTTTGCTTCAGCTCTTCAATTTTCTAAAAAATTCTTCTGTTGCTAGCCCCGCAAAAATTTCTAGAGACTAGATATTACCCTCGAGGGCCTAGATTTAGCTCTACTTCAACTTCTTCTCTTGATTTGTCCTACAAAAATGGAGGTAAAAGACTGAAAACCCCAAATATATACAAAATCTCAAAACCCCTATTAGCCAAAATAATTTACAAATTTAAATTACAAATTTATTCACAAAATATACAAATATACAAGGGTTTTGAAAATTAATTTTTTTGAGGAATAATTTTTTTTTTGGATATTTTCTTTGATAAATGACTAAAATATACTTTAGAAATCCAATGCACACTATAGCCTTGGCGAATATTAAATCCACCACATAAATATTCGGGATCCAAGCAAAGTTGGTTTCTGCACAGTTTGTGAATTCGGAGACCAAGGACTGAAGTACCTACAAACACTATGTCTTTATCTCAAGACAATTTGCTAATCATATGGTGAATCAAATTACCTAAGATTAGCCCAAAACTATCAACAGAATGATTTTATCTCCATCTAATGAAAAACAGATCTTACCATTTATCAGCACAACATAGGAAAGCCCGTAGTCATTACATACTACAAATCAATGAACATGGAACACGTTGAATTGCACCCCAAAGTCTTTATTATGATAGAAAAAATATTTCCCAGTAGGACAATAGTGTTACATAGATGCTTCAACAACAATTTCTTAGCTAGAAATCAAATGGCTAGATCTCTAATTTATAGATAAATCCTCCAAGTGGAAAAATAATGGCTAGTTTCTTTGATCCTTGTCAAAATAATCTTGGCCGTTGAAAAATACTTGATTACTTTTTAACCTTAGCCATTGATTTTTTATTTTTGAGGAATTTTCGAATTTATCATTTAATTCCATTTTTATTAGCTCAAAATTAATTATTTTGAGCTAATTTCCTCAAATATTTGACTTTGACTTAAGCACCAAGGTCCAATAGTCCAATTTTTCTTGAAATATCCAATATTCCCTTGGTGGAAGACTTCCAAAAATGAATTCTTTTAAGACTCACGAATTTTTCCATTTGGAGAATTAATTTTCCTAGGACATTTTAATTTGACTCTAATTTTCTGGCTTAGGATTTAATTATTTTTTGCCAGAAAAATTAATTAATTGATATTTGAGGGGATTTAATGTTTTTTTCCACCCTCTAATATTTTAACCATGTTGTCTAAGTATGAGGGACCATGCTTTAAAATATTTTTACATAAGATTTACAATTTCAACCCTCAAAGGCGGAATATCCGTTCGGCTTAGTCCCTCAAGAGTCAAAATACATATCCAATCTGCGACACAATATGATCTAGTAGACCAAGTGATTTGTAATAAAATAATTTATCCAACTAGCTTAAATTATTCCCAAATTACTTTTACATAAGACTCGACTAGAACACTAGGACTCACCTAAGACTTTGACGAAGAATTCACCCTAGCTTTGGGGTGAGGTTGGAAGGAAAAACTCTGCCGACTGTCCGTGTTTTGAAACACAAACAAGTTAATGAGATGAAAAACCTCCTAGGATGAAATTTTCGCCAAAATAATAGGCTTACCTAGGTTGTTACATACACATAAGGTCTTACTAGCATCATTTACATTACAAATTTGCAGAATGGGTTTACAATGACTTAATCGCTGATGACTGACGATCTCGATCTTCGAAGAAAAATATGGTACCACTGTTTCCTTGGAACTTTGACAAAAAGTGCGCAACAAGACCAACAAGCCTTTGGTGTTGGAACATATGCTTCAATACCATGCAGTTCAATTAAGACGCCAAGATGGCTTGCTTAGATATTGCAAGATGTATAGGAACAAGTGGGAGCACCTAAAGCTACATATCAAGTGAGCAATCATCCTATGAAGTTTTGGACTTGTTTCATTAATGACTTTTGCTCATATGATAGAACCTTCCAGTCGTAAGGATAAATTTGAAAAGTAGGTATGGTTGGATGCCATGACAGAAGAGTTCGATGTCTGGAGGCAGCTACAAAACCCGCTATGGAATCAATGATTGATTTTAGTCATGCAGTCTTTGATGAAGTCTTTGAGATGAAGACAGAGTAACATTTTTGGTGGAACTTTCCTTGCAAAGAAGGAAAGTCAGTTTTATTTTTATTGCTCCAAGTTGGTTTTCTTGCAACAGGTAGGCACACTTGTAGATACATACAATACCCATGTTCTAAGAATGAGAGGAAGATCTATACAATAGCCCCATTCTGAGTATGAAAGCACAACTGTTAGGCAGACTTGTGGGTAGGGAACGCACATGCCTCAAACAGGCATTCACCATCTTTAGTAGGCTTTTCTAAGTTTAGAGGTGGATTTCTAGTTTGAGTAAGGCATTTCCTTAAGTTAGGATTTTTTTTGGGTTCTAAGTATAGGTACTAAATCTTCTTGTGTTTAGTATCATTCTGAAGTTATAGAAAAACATTGAGCTTGAGTTGGTTTCCAGATTTGTCTCTTCCAGTGGACAAATTCATGAATAGGGCTATAGTGCCTCAATTTGTTGCTCATGTTGTATGCCTTTCGCTCATAGAATGGCTAATTATATTTTGACCTCTCTCATACCAAGGATCTTCCACTTGGGGTGATCTTAGGGAGGGGTCTCTTAGATTTCTACAAATGCTATCTACTCCAACAGATCCTTCATTGGCAATGCTCTCTCCATCATGGATGACCTCCATCAATATGTGGTATACCATCAGCACCAACATGATTGGTATCAAAATGGGAATGCTGACCATCACCAGTGTGATCTCTATGGCAGTTGTTCTCATGCTTTCAGAGCTTCTCTCCTTCATGGGGTCACTCCATTTTCCTCCTAAGAAAGATTATAGTTGATGTTGCCCCTTATGAGCAAAGGATTCATAGAGAGGTTGTATGGTGGTTTCAGCATGTTATGGATGGCCAAAGTGGAAGTCGAGTCTAATATTGACACATTGACCCATTAAATTCTGATCCAATCATGGCATAGGACAAGAATAAATATTTTAACCATCAAGAATTGGACAACCATAATAGGCTTATCAAGTGTGGGTGCTAGGGAAATTGGCAGAATAGAAGATATGCAATGTATCTAGGTTTCTCTTCTTTTAAAGAAGCAATAGGCAGTTGGTTACCTGGAATGGTCCTGGAAATCTTGGTGGATGAGAGAGAACCCACATGCAGTCTTCAGATTAGTTCTCTGATGTGTAGTTCGCAGTAATTTAGAAAAAAAAAACTCCTTTTGTAGGGGATAAACCTAAAAATCCTCTTGTTGTTGTCACAAAATTTGTTGAGAATTGTTAAAAACGAAAGGAGGCACTCAGCTTTGGATCATCGGTCAAGTTTTATATCTCTCGTTTGAGGGTGATTGAAGATGATAAGCATCGATCTTTTGCAGTGGACAATATATTGAAGATGTAGAAATCTTTAACAGTATTTTGGATCTGTTGCTTTAGGAGGTATGTTGGAGGAGTAAACAATGAGCTCCAACTTAATATTATTTGTACTTTTGTACTACATGAACCTTACGTTAATACTTGTGACATGACATATGACCATTGTGTAAATATCAAGGTTAAGGTTAGTTTAAGGTAGCTAAACCACCATAATGGGCTTTTGGCACTATTAATATGTATAGGAGAGATTATGTGAGTGAGAGAAGAAGGTGTGCGACTTTGTGTGTAGGCAGGGAAACCTACCTTGGGCTAGCCTCTATTCTTTGCTTCAATAATATGATATTGTGTTATTGTTAAATATGAATGTGCATGCTGTCTAAAAAACCCACAGTAGGGCATGGTGGTCTACAAGTTGAATTGGTTTTAGTAGAGAATGGGAGTGCAGGAGGGGTGCATATGAAAGTTAGTGGATGAATTTTGTATTGGTGAACTTAGTGAATTTCCAAGTGGGGGATTGTTGGAGCTAAATGCATACAGCAATGGTAAATCCCGAAGTTTACGTGTTGACGAGATGGTGACATCGACATCAACATCAACAAATGATGTCGACATTGAAATGTGTTGAGTCAACCCATGTTGGGAACATCAATATGGAAGGGGTCAATGGCCAATGAGATTTAGTTAGGCTTTTGATGTACAGTCACTGTTAACTATTTAGTTATAACCCCTGGCTAGCAATCCAATTTGATAATATTTCTGGGTTGATTCTCACACCATGTACATTTTGCTGCAATAGTAATGGCCCTCCCTTAACAAACTTAGGTCTTTGCGTTCTGATGCCATCAAGATGATCAATTCTAAGATTTCCTTTTTTTAATATAATAGACTAATTGATTAATGGGCAGCTGGAAGTGGTAAATATCATTTGCTATTTTGGGGCTAGCTGTTGAATTGAGGTACTCAGATACAATCTGGCAAATGACAACAAATTTATTCTCCACAAAGAGGGAAAGTTGGTCAATAGCAGTTCATACAAAACCATTTTTAATAAAGAGGACAAACTGTAACATCACAGTCAAATCTCAAGGAGAATCCCAAACTTTGAACAAAGTTGTCAGAACCTGAGAGCTGGAATCTGCACTAAATATATAATGTCGTAGCATTACAAAAGTTACATGCTTTTGTCATATGCTTCCTATCTATATTTATTGTTTCTTATAAGTTATAACACTATTTGTAAGTTATACAGTCTTTCAAAAGTATTATATACATATTTTATAATAGTATCGTTGAGAATAAGAATATCAAATTTTGATAGTACCTTGTGACAGGATAAAAGCATTTTGCTGTTAGAATTCTGCATGTCTTTTGACTGCCAGCTGCTTTAAAATTTAATTTGAGTGTATAATGTTTAATATAATGGATAAAACTTAATTCTAATATTTGGCCATACCTTCAGTGTTCTGAAGATCACACTTCACTGTGAAGCCTCTGTATGTATTAAAAGACTACTTCTTGCTTTCTTATATGTAATCTTACTGGGGAAATATTTCATTTCACTGCATTATGTTTTCCCAGGCTTTCATTAGGTTCAGCTATAGTTTACTGGAATCTCACTGGTCAATTGCTTGCATGTTGTACAAGGCTCAACGTTATTTGGTAGATTTTTGTGTAATTTCTCTCCCAATTCTGAAAAGCATCCAGTGTTTGGAAAACTCTAAAATAATCATTACAGCCAAATATTTTTACTGTAGCTATATATTCCAATTGCTAATATTTTGTGTATCCATCCGCAGGTTATTTTCAATCAAGCCTGGGGGAAGAGTCCTTGAGTTTGTCTATGGTAGCAACCAATCTTACACCAAAGGGGGCTTACTTGCTTCTACAGCAACCTCAAATGTATATCGTAGTGACTCTTTTAAATTATACAAGGAGAACACCCAGATCTTGGGATGCAGCCCAGATGAGGTTATATTTGGGTCTGATTCTCGGCAATCCATGTACTGCCATCTTTTATGTGGGCTTCTCTATTCAAATGAGGTACAATATATGTCATCAACTTTTTCATACAGTATTGTAGAAGCTTTTCGGACCTTTGAGCAAGTCTGGCAACAGCTTTGTGACGATATTAGGGAAGGAAGACTCAATGAGAAAATCACAGTGCCCCCTATGAGGGCAGCCGTTTCCAAATTGCTTAAGCCTGATCCAGATTTGGCAGATGCAATATATGAGAAGTGTAAGAATATTGGGAATTGGTATGGAGTTATCCCAAAAATTTGGCCCAATGCTAAGTATATCATTTCTATCATGACAGGGGCCATGGAGCCTTATCTGAGGAAACTGAGACATTATGCAGGTAATTTACCATTGTTGGCTTCAGAGTATGGGGCTACTGAAGGTTGGATTGGTGCC
This sequence comes from Pinus albicaulis, assembly GCA_034641835.2. Lineage (NCBI taxonomy): Eukaryota > Viridiplantae > Streptophyta > Pinopsida > Pinales > Pinaceae > Pinus > Pinus albicaulis. The sequence continues at coordinate 69,816,228 of CM076574.1, read as the reverse complement.
AATATAGATCCCACGTCCTCACCAGAAAATACAATTTTCACAGTGGTTCCCAATATTGGATATTTTGAATTCATTCCTCTTCATCTGCGTCTCGGAGACTGGAAATTAGATAAAAATGTAGCTACTGCTGATTATATAGAATCGGAACCTGTGAGTTTGACAGAAGTGAAGGTTGGGCAGCAATATGAGGTGGTTTTGACAACATTTGCTGGTGCGTTTAACTTCTGTCTTCATCCCTGGATATGCATTTATGATCTATATTTTTGTCTATTGTTTGCTTTTGAAAGCTTGGATATATTAACTAAAGAACACCATGTGTAGACTCCATGGCAAGTTACAAAGGAAAAATGACAAACAATGAGAGAAAATACTTTCCAGCTCCTCAGAAAGCCACTGGTGTAATACAGGCATAAAGCTTGGAGAACATATGACCCACCATGATAGTGTGATAGTTGTTTGGGCCAGAACAACTACCAGACTATTTACAATGAACGTTAAATAGGCCCTAAACCTTCATAGGAAAAGTGTGGAGTTTGGTGTTTTTTTTACAAGTACTTGATATTCTAGGCTTAAGTTGGCATCCATTCCTTCATGTAAGAATTTCTTTTGTTTTTTTGTTTTTTTCTTAAATTGTGTTTGAAAATCAGTGCTATTTTCTTTTTCGGGCTAATATTTATATCTGATGTTCAATCGATCATTCTGAAGTTTAATGTGCTATATTTCAGAATACCTAACTACTGTTGCTGCATTTCTTGCTGTAATAGTTGATCTGTTAATTCAACTAATATCAATATGCTCATTGCTATTAGGTAGTTGTTGGGGATCATAATAGTCAGGCTCATAACAAATTTGAGACTCCGTTTTTTGTCAAATGTAACGAAGAAAAGACAATCACAAGTTATAATGCCCAAAAACTTTAGTTTGTTCCAGGCTCCAAACTGACAATCCAAATAGAGAAAAACTGGCAAAAATAATTAGTGAGGAAATTCCTCACTCCACAGACGAATCCGACATTGACCTCAGCTCGAAATTGAATCGTCCCCAACTTCCTCTGCGCAGTCTCTGCGTCACTCTACGCAGTCACTGTGCTCCTCCAACTCTACTCTACGTTACCTCTCACTGTCTCGTCAGTTGTTGTCTGGGACACTGATTTTCCCGGCCTTTGGAACCTTTGCCCAGCTTTTGGCACTGAATCTCGCCTTCTCCCCAGTAAAACAAAATTTTCCTCCAGAGGGCACTGCGCTGCCTCACTGTGGCACTCTCTGCCTCTCTGCAAATGTACTCGCCGGATCTGGAAATCTTCATCTGGCTTCACTATCTCTACCCCTCTCTCACTGCTTCGATCTCATTGAATCACTTTTGGTAAAACATAGCTGCTACTTTGGAAATCGATTTCTCAGCAAAATCGAATGCTCAACTGATTTGCCGTTTCTTCTCCCAGCCCCATCGACTTCTTCTTATAATCCTCCATTGAGACTTCAATGGCCACGATTAAATCTTAATCGATGGTTAGGATTAGCTAGAAATCGATCCATGTAATTTTCTAGAACATTCTCACCATGACTTAATTAATTTTGATTAATTAATCATATTCCCTAAGTTTAGACTTAGGAAATATTAAAAACTGATTAATAAATCTAATTAAGTCGTCTCTAGGTGGAATTTCCAGAAACGATTTCTAGGTTTTGGAGAATACATGTATTCTAGCCTCTCTACCAAATCTTGTGGCTAGAACACATCAGATGCTACAAAATCTAGACATGCCCTCTTAGCGAGGAATGTGTTCTAGTACTACAACTGTTGCCACAATACACTGTCTCTACACCATCTCTTGTTATGATGCTGATGTTTGACTACTGTTGCCCACCAACCACTGCGCAACTCTGATATGCGCTGCATCTGTGTTGCACTGCTGCTGCTGACCTTGCTAAACTGCTGCCAACACTGCAACTCTATTGCTGTTGCTACTGCAACATTTGCAACTCCCTCTCATCTGCTGCTGCTGCAACATCTGCAATTGAGAACTATCCAAAATACTGAACCATCTATGATCAGTATGATGCATTTGTCACCTGTGTCTTGACTGCTACTAGTCTTTGCGCTGTCACTGAAGCCTATGCACTATGCCAACTACACTGTTGCCAACTCTGCACTACAGCGCCCAGTATCTGACCGCAACTAACCACTGCATCTGTCGCTCTGGCATTTGACTACACCAACTGCCATTGGTCCATCCTGCTACTGCACACTGTGGGCTCCCATAGCAAGGTACTGACTCAAGAGGTGGACCTCCTCAAGAATCTTGCCCAACCTATAGCACTCTGGGGCTACAAAACCAAGTCACCCCACTTCACTCCTAGAGGGATGTCTACAAACATGGCGAAATATTCCTCCAGCTTGGAGGGCAGCCTATCGATCTTGGATGAAGCTACCTGCTGGCCCTGCTTCTCTTCCTTGCCCTTCTTCTTGAGAGGACATTGAGAACTGTAGTGGCCTAGCTCGCCATACTTGAAGCACTTGACCTTAGACAGGTCCTTCCAACACTGCTCCCCCTATCCCTGATGGGGACCCTTTGATGCGAGGGCCACATTCTCCTCTTCGTTTACCTCCTTCGATCCACTGCTACTGCTACTGTCACTGATTTGGCTCCTCATGAGATCTCGCCTCAACTCCTCCTGCTGCAAGTCTGCCCACATTCTATCCCATCTTGGCAAGGTTTCTCTGCCCAAAATGCTTTGGACAAACACCTGCCACTCCTCGAAAACACTATTGAGGGCTACTCGTACCAACTCTGTAGGATGAGGTGCTGACCCTGCAATTGCCAGCTCATCTCGGATCTGCTGAATCCTGGAAAGGAAAGGATCTATGTGCTCCCCCTTCTGCTTACGAGTACATCTCAACTTTTTTTCTAAGTACATCTTCCACTGCTCGGAAGATCCCCAGTATAGCGTGGAAAGAGAGTCCCACATCTCTTTGGCCGTGCCAAAAGATGCTATGTGGGATACCACATGATCCCGAACTCCATCATGGATCAATCTTTTCGCTTTCGCCATCTCCTTCTTGTACTCCTTTAGCTGATCTGGATCTGTGAGGAGTCGGGACAACCACCACGTTATCGATGTATGCTTTGAGATCATACTCATCTAAAAGGAAGGAAATCCTTGCCTTCCAAATCACATAGTTGGAGCCTCCGTCCAACCTATCCTGATCTCGCAGCTCGACTCTTGCCATCTCAACAAAGTATTTCAAAATTCTCTTCTTCCCTTCTGCGCAGCTGCTGCTAGGCTCTACGCACTCCCTACTGGAGCGAGTAACTTTACTCACAATGATTGCTGATCTGTAAGGGAATTTGAACTTCTGAGACTAGAAGTTACTTGAGGAAAAATTCCCCTGAATGTGTACTCTTTCTTCCGCCCGACGCTATTTTGCTCTAGAAAACTGCAACAAAATAACTGTGTCCAACTAGAGATCTTCTTTGCAAGAAAAATACAGCTGCTCCCTCTTCCTTTGGTAATCCTTGATCTGGAGAAATTGATTTCTCTGAGAATCGGATTTCTCTGTCGCTCTCTTAGCGAAATCGATTTTCCTCAAGAAATTGACCCTCTTGGCCAAGGATCTGTGCTGCCTTTGGGGTTTTCGAACTGCTGCTCACGCAAAGAAGCAAACCTCCTCTTTCCTTCTACTACTGAGCTCTCCAATTGATCAACTGCGCTTTGATACCATGTGAAAATTCAGTTCCCTGAATCCTATTGCAGCAACTGATGTTAATTCTTCTAATTGTTAATTTACTCAACAATTTATCTGTTGTTTCCTACAGAAAATATCGAATTAAATACACTGCAACCTTCACAAATAAACTGCGGAATAAATAAAACGCTGGAAGAAAATATATGCACGCACACAAAATTACATCATTATATTTGGAGCAATGTCCCTGGAAAATTTAAAAACCCAACTCGGGAAAACTGATGCAACAACTGAGGGTTTTATTATTATGCAGTAGTGAAATCTGAGTACAAACTATGGATGCCCAAATTGGAAATCCAAACAGAGAAAAACTGGCAAAAATAACTAGCGAGGAAATTCCTCACTCCAGAGACGAATCTGACACTGACCTCAGCTCGAAATTGAGTCGTCCCCAACTGCATCTGCGCAATCTCTATGTCACTCTACATAGTTATTGCGTCCCTCTATCTCGGAACTGCGTCACCTCTCACTGTCTCGTCAGCTGCTGTCTAGTAAATTGATTTTCCCGACCTCTAGAACCTCTGCCCAGCTTTTGGAACTGAATCTCACCTTCTTCCCAAAAAAACAAAATTTTCCTCTAGAGGGTACTGTACTGCCTCACTGTGGCACTCTCTGCCTCTCTGCAAATGTACCCAACGGATCTAGAAATCTTCCTCCAACTTCACTATCTCTGCCCCTCTCTCACCGCTTCGATCTCACTGAATCACTTCCGGCAACACAGAACTGCTACTCTGGAAATCAATTTCTTAGCAAAATCGAATGCTCAACTGATTTGGTGTTTCCTCTCCAAGCCACATTGACTTCTTCTTATAATCCTCTATTGAGACTTCAACGACCACGATTAAATATTAATCAATGCTTAGGATTAACTAGAAATCGATTCATGTACTTTTCTAGAACATTCTCTCCATGAATTAATTAATTTTGATTAATTAATCATATTCTCTAAGTTTAGACTTTGGAAATATTAAAAACTGATTAATAAATCTAATTAAGTCGTCTCTAGGTGGAATTTTCAGAAACAATTTCTGGGTTTTGGAGAATACATGTATTCTAGCCTCTCTACCAAATCTTGTAGCTAGAACACATCCGATGCTACAAAAACTAATAGGGAGCCCAAGAAGAAGGATATCAAGTTCCAGTCCTTGGGGCACACTTTTCCAAGAACAAATCAGATATGAAATCACTTTACTTACTGCAGAATTATAGTAGTAAATATCTATTATATTCAGGGAATAAATATTAAATCATTTAATACTTTCAACCCTTAATTATGTCAAATCAACATGAACAACTAGTGCTGAAATTAGCATGTCAAGAAGATAGTGCAGAGTCGCAGACTGAAAATAAAATCTACAATTACGTAATTTTTGGACCACTCAAACTTTACACTCACACACACACACATATAATTGAAATGGAGTGCATGCATGTACTCAGCTTATCACAAATTGCTACAATTCTTCGGACTTTCCAAAACCCTAGCTAAGGAAAACCATAAACACCACCAAAGATCTCTATCAAGCAAGAATCAACACAAGCAAGTCTTCCTTGGCTTCAACACTTGCTTTCCCAAGTGCAAGACATCTCTTCTGCTCCTCAACAACGTGTCTTCCCCCCTTAGGGTTTTACTAAACCCTAGTTTTATTTGTCTCATTAGGATGAAAACCTTAATCCTAGAATTTCTCTTAAATTCCCCAAGTATCATAGCACTCCAAGACAAAGACAACACTATAGAAGTACAAGGATAGAGGGATGTGCTCCACTCTTCACATATCTAACTCAAGATGATGACTGACTGAATGATGAAAGGACTCTCTTCTTCCTATATTTATATGAGAAGGGAGGCCAACCATATAAAATGGACCTACACCCTTACAAGCAATCTATCGTTGATGAGTAGGTCTAGATATGTGAAACACTCCACTCTAAAAGGACACATGTCAAGCACAAAGGTGATGTCATGAACAAGGACGTCTCCAAGGCATGGGCACCCGTCAAGCAAGGTCCAATGCTCCTCCTCCAAGGGATCCAAGGCTCCAACACATCTCCAAAGTAATGTGCTCCTCTAGATCCACCACACTCACTCACTTCCTCACCCCAAGCGTCCTCAACTCAAGTACAAGCTTCCATGTCTTGGGTCCAAGTGTTCCCATGCCATCTAGTGTTCAAGACTAAGTTGCACGAAAGGGGGAAACGAAAACGAGTTTCCGAAACGGGAAGCGATACGAAACATGACCTCCCCAAATTTTGGAAACGGTGAAACACGATATATATATATATTATAATTTAAATTTATATTAGAATTTAGGACATTTAAGAAATGTTACGTGAAATCATAAAACATACATGATAAATTCAAAGCATAAACTATTACAAATTACAACACATTTACTCATGAATGATGACAGACACAATGAAAATAGCAATATCGGAATATCCAAAACCAACCTTTATTATATATATGAGGCTGCAAGTACAATAAAGTCAAAAGACTAATACTCATTATCAGAATCCTCATCAAATATAGTAGCAGAAGCATGCTCAGCAGTGGATGGAGTAGTTGAAGAAGATGTTTGGCCAATCCACTTCTATGATCCTGGTCCTCAATATTCAAGGCAGCAAGAGAGAGATTGAAATCAGGATTTTTTGGATCTACATCCCATTCTTTAGAAGGACCATTGCCATATTCTGGACCCCTACGAGATGCAAGGCGAAGGTTGGAGTGCACATAAACAAGATCCTCTGCCTTTTGTGAGCCCAACCTGTTGCGCTTCATAGAATGAATAAAACCATAGGTGCTCCAATCCCTTTTTGTTGATGAAGAGCTTGCCACTTGTGAAGGAGGCGAATGGAAAGGTTTTGCAAATGTACACCATTTTCTCCATGACAAATCCACCACCTAACTGGATTAATGGTGCTTCTCTCCTCCAAAGATGATATATTTGAATAATCATCTATTCCTGTAGAAAAACTGACAAATTCTTCCTTCACCTCCTTGTGTAGATGAGCTGGAAAATTCTCATAAGGGCTTTTTTCACCCCATTAGCCACCTCTCTATCCTTATGGGGTGCCTTCCTCTTCCCATTGCTTTGAGCAATAAGTTCGTCATCATAAAGTTTTGGGTACAAGGCATGTGCTAAAGTGTGCAATGGAGTGTTGAAATTGTTCCACCTATCAACAATGATTTTCTTGATTAATTCAGCAAAATGATCATCTACAAACAAAAGCTGTGGAGACTCTTGTGAAATGATTTCCATAGTTTTCTCAACCATGGAGTCCATGCCATCATATACCTCTCCTAAGAAAGGTTGGTCAGTGTTAGCATTCCGAAGAAGCTTAAATGCAGGGGTTGTGAACATTAGCAAGAAATCTATCTTGCTCCACCAATCCTCATCAAGGCACAATCTACGCACCGTATATCCTTGCTCTGAATCTGCCTGTCTCCACTCAGCCCAAAGTTGACTCACCACCATAGACACTAATGCTTGCTTAACCTCAACAAGGCGGCGCAACATTATGAAGTTTGAGGCATATCTTGTCTCAACAACTTTTAACAACTCCAATTTGGAGTACTCTCGAAATATTTCTCGAGATTGGTGGTGGTTGGTGATGAATTTAACAATCTCCCTTGCTTCCCCTGCGAGTTCCTTTATCCATGGGACTTTATTGTCAAACTCTCTAAGATCAGATTCAGATTATGGACAATGCATGGTGTCCAAAAGATGTGGTCATACCTCCCCTCAATAATCAAACCTGCAACTTTGCATATTGGTGCAGTATCTGTGATAACTTGCACCACCCTATTAGGACCTACTTGTTCAATAGATTTGATAATAACATCAGTAATGAATTGTGCATCTTTTACCTCTCCCGAGCAATCTTCCGCATTTAAAAACATTGATCCTTTTGGTGAAGTGGCAATGATATGTATCAATGGTCTACGCCTTGTATTTGTCCATCCATCTGAGACTATGGTAACCCCAGAGCTACTCCAAGAAGAACGAATTGGTGATAAGACATCCTCCACAAGATCCTTCTCATTTTTGAGAAGCTGAGTTTTAACTTTCTCATAGTTGGGTCCCTTGTATCCTTGAGGAGCTTTGTTAACTACCCTTATCATATCTTGCCAGTAAGGAGAGCGAACAACATCGAATGGGATACCACATGCATAGATGCACCTAGCCACTCTGGAGTCAAATTCTTCTCTTGCTTTCACATTCACTAGTTTAGCAATTCTGCTATCTTGAACTGTATCGAATGCCCCTCTGGATGGTGGTTGTTCTGGTTGTGGAGTACCTCTCCTCTTCCTTGCTTCAACTACAATCCTTGGCTTAATGTTTGTTGGATTTTTAGCTTCACTAAGATCATCATGCTTTATTTTAATTCCAATAGCTTGATCTTGCTCTCTTTGATATTCCCTCCTCGTCACAGGGTCTAATGTTTTTGCGCAATCTGCAATCCCCTATCCTTCTCCATGTAAAAGATGTGCCTTCACTCTTGGGTAAACCGTAAGAGCCCTTGCAAGAATTACTGCAAAGATTACATCGCCATTCCCATGAGCCACCACCTCCACATCTTTGTAGCTTCTCAACATGCCTCCAAAGAGGATAATATTCAGCCCTTGGGTTGGCCTTGGGGTTTGAACTTGAACCTTGGATGGAAGCCATTGCTGCAAAAGAAATAAAAAATAAAATCTGTAAATAAAAAAACGCTTTTTATAATTTTGGTAGCATAAACCCTCGAAAAATAGACGAAACAATGGGAAAAAACCAAGAAATTGAATGCTTCTTACCCAAATTAATTTTGTGTAGCTGAAGCTACCCCAAAATGCCAGAAAAAACAAGAGAAATATGGCTTTAGCTGGGCCAAAAACCAAGAATGCCATAGCTGGAAACTTCGCACTCCAAATCTGCTTTTGAAATCTCTTTTTCTTTCTGCTGAAATCTCCTTTGCTCACTGGTGAAAACACCCTAGCTGAAGCACTACTCTCTTCCTCCTTTCTCCTCGCTAAAATCGCTCTTCTCGAAGTGAAACGACTTGCTCAATTCGTGTGATGAGAGAGTGAGGCAAATTGTCTTTTTATAAGTTTAGAAAGCCATCTAGAAGCATCCAAAAGACAAATTAAACAATTAAAATAATATTAAAAGGCATCCAAACCCAAAAAAAAAAAAAAAAAACCCAACTTAAAATGCTTTAGAGGGAAGGAAACGCAACTATACGGTCTGGAAATGCGTTTCTGACCATACTAGCAACGTTTTCCGTACGGGAAACGTTGCCAGTACGGTCGAAAATGCGTTTCCAGGTCGTACGGTATGCAGAAACGCATTTTCGTTTCGTTTTTTGGGTGAAACGGGGGTGGGACCCACGTTTCCTGCAACATAGGTTCAAGACCATCCTTAGGAACTGCAAGTGCTCCTCCAAAGCAAAGCTTCCTCACAAGCAAGCAACCAAACCTAGATGCTTTTAGTCTTAGCACCCTCTTCTTATGACATGGGAGGTTTCTTAAAGCTGAGAAGTTCTTCAAATAGTAGATGATGTCTTTGTACCAATCATGACTTTCTAATTCATCATTGACCACATAGACTAAAGTGCATGATTCTTCTTTTAAACCAAGAGCTTCTTTATTTCCTATTGCCATTAGCCGAGCTAAACCTTTTCCTTTGATGAGTTTGGTGGGTTTTATCTTGAGATCATATCTTTTATCTTTGCTACCCATTTGCCTCTGGTTCCTAGGCAATCTTGTTGAGATAAAATATCTTTCAATGTAGGATGTGGAACATAACAAGTTACCTTATTGTAGCCAATGTATGTTTTGAAATGTTTGAGTGACTTGACCAAGGCATATGCTTGTTTTTCCATAATTGCATACTTGAGCTCTACATCTCTAAACATCTTGCACGTAGAAGCAATTGATTGCTCATCACCTTGTTAATTCTTTTGAAGAAGTATACCTGCAATGGTATCATTAGAAATAAAGAAAATATAATAAAATTTCAAGAATAATTAGGGATCACCAAAACTGGAGATTTTACAATAGCTTCCTTGATGTCCTTGAATGCTACTTTGTTGCTTTCATCCCACTTGTCACTGACATCTTTCTTCAACAACCTATTCAATGGCTTGGTGGTCTCGACAAAGTTTGGGATGAATCTTCCGATGAAGTTAATCTTGCTGAAGAGGGATTGAAGAGCTTTCTAACATCTAGGTGGAGTGATTTCTTTGATTCCCTTAATTCTTTTTGAACCCACTCTTACTCCTTTTAAAACATATGCACAAGAAGCTTGCTTTTTATGGCACCATGGATGGTCATGTTTGGATTGAGAAATATCTGGCACCTTTCAAAATCTATCCGAGGTGAAAAACATGATAATATCTTGCTTTTGTATACACTATAAAACCATATTGATAAATCTCTATAATCTTTCCGATGAGGTCCCTAAATGCATGGCCCATTGCTCCTTTGAAAGGTTACACCTACATTGATTTATCTGAAAGACATCCTTTGATACTCATATGTACCCCAAGATGTGGTGAATGCCATCTTATGTCTATCGTCTGCTTTCACCAACACTTGGTTGTACCCTAAAAGGCCATCCAAAAATACATCATCTTGGATCTTGTTATTCTTTGTTGTAATAACTTCATGTTGGGGAGTGGATAGTTGTCTTTTTTTTTTAAGCGAAACGGTTAGAAAGTTTATATCAATAAAAGTATGGTTTTAGGGCCAATATATTTACATCAAAACTCTTACATCTCGAGTCATCCATGAAAGAGAGATCTTCGAATGAGTAAACAAAGTGTTTACTATCACCATTACACACCATGCTCCTTAAACAAAAAATATGCTCCCCATATATTCTACAAAAAGAGCCTAACAAAAAGCATAACTTGCATGCTATCATGACTAGAGGTTACATAACAAAAGAAAACTGGAACCCATTTCAAAAGAATTGTTTTCAAGACCAAAAAAAACCATCACCATGGGCCATGTTCAATATCTTCCATGTTGCGAGCTTGATGATTCCTTCTACGCCTAGCACGAGCACCAACAACGCCACCCTCCTCCGCATCCCTTCACACATTGGATATCTCCAGAACCACCACCCTCTCAGTGAGCTACATGACCTCAAATTTTAGCCTAGCCAGCGAGGACTCCATGGTTGTGTGATGCTCCAATATTTTGTTCTCCACAAAGGATTGGAAATAGCATCTTTGATGCTCTATTAAGTTCTCCAATCTATTAATGGTAGAGACTGTGGCATGCGTGGAGTCTAACATCTTATCTATCAGCTCTGATGCCCTGATGGTCTCGTGGAGTCCCTACTCTTTATCCATCCCTACCATGTTACCCGTTGTGGAGAGAGCTATAAAGTGCCAGCTAGCCCCGAAAGGGCTGAGGGCAGAGAGAACCAGAACACTGCCTCTTGTAACTCTTGTTTCCCTGACCCCTGTTGGACATGCTTGAGAACACAGATAGAAATACCAACGATTTTCATACAGCCATATATAATTCAACTTGCAATTGAAACGTGAGCTCAAAAAATCCTAAAGATCTCCCATCACGGTGAAAATCGCACCAAGACAAAGGATAAATGATCTTATGATCATGCCGGACGTTAAAATTGAAACCACCCTGCTCTGAATGAAGGATCCACTGCAACCAGAGGAGGAAGCATTAATTTAGATCTAGAGAGATTAGTTATGAAATGACAACAAAGAGTGAGCATCGAGATCCACTTGTTCACTGAAGAATGCCACTTGGACTTAGGTCGATTGAAGGGATGGGCTTGACCATGCCAACGGGAGCCTTCCTCCAATTCATTAATATGTAAATCCTGGGAAGTAGCGACCAAAGAATGCCTCCCCTCAACCCTTAGAGAGCAATGATTACGATTCATTTATGGAACTAGAAATAAGAATGATTTTGCATTAATTCCAAGGATCCCTTGAGTCAAAGTGGACCCTCTTTTTGCCAATTCATCAACACTTGAGTTCGGATTTCTATATATGTGTTAAAAATTAACTTTGTCAAAATTTGTCAATGAGACTTGTATCTTGAGAATCAAAGGGGAAGACAAGGAGTTTATAGATCTCTTTTCTTTAGTGAATTGCCTTATAACCAATAAAGAGTCCCCAAAGACAATAATATGCTTGATTCCTTGGTTTGAGACAAGTTCCAATCCTTTCCAAAGGGAAAGAAACTTGACATGATTGTTTGTGGCTTTACCAAGTCCCCAAGCATACTGCAACACCATTTGTCCCTTAGGGCCTATAATGAGTCATGACCCCACCCCCTCCAACCTCTCCATGGTTTCCTTTGGATGTACCATCAAAAAACATTTGGAAGTTGGTGTTGTTCTACCTCCATTTCTTGAATTCCTCTTGATTTAGATGGATGCAGGAGTTCCTGCAAGGATTGAGATGAAAGATCTACTTTGCAGGAGGTTGATAAACAAGATTTTCTTTTATTCACTCCTCCTTTGAGTTCAGGTTGTCTATTTCACTACGTTTGAAGCCATGGGAAAAGATGGCCTCAAAGAGCATTGCGTTTGCTCTGCTCGCCACTTGCAGAGGCATAAGAGATTCATTCCTAAAAATGAGTTTGTTTCGGCCCTCAGGCAATCCAAATCGACAAACAAAGAAATTTTGGTAAGTTCATCCAACATCTTATTTGCACCAAGGAGGATTTCCGAAGCCAGGGATATCTAGCCCTCCAGTTCACCAACATATCCTCCCAAGGGCAAGGAATAGAGAGAGAGTTTATAATAGGGCCAAAGGAAAGTTGCCAAGTCTTCGTTGCAAAGGAACAATACCAAAACAAATGGGGAATGGTTTCTTCATCATGGCAACATAGAACACATCTTGATGGGTCAACTATATTTATATTTCTAAAGTTTTCAAAGGTAAGAATATTTCCATGAACTAGAGACCAACAAAAGGTATTGGATTTTGGGATGCTATCGGGGCTTCATATTTTGGACCAAACTTTACTGCTAGGGGGATGAGGAATTCTCTTTACTAAAAGAGCATATCTCGACTTGACTGTATACCCCTTCTAGGTATTGGCATTTTAAATACGACGATTTGTTTTATCAACTGAGATGGGGGCCATACCTTTTAGCAAGAGAATTAGTTTTTGACATTGACCTTCGAGACAAGGAGGGAGATCAGGTCTGCGCCATCCCAACCAACGACCATGCTCATCCCATTTTGAAATGTTGTTCAGTTTTTGAAAACCATTGTCCTGGATCCATTGAGCTAGATCACTGAGAGAGTCCAACCTTCCAAGAGGGCTTTGAGGAGAGAAGTTGTCCTTCCAAATGTTGATGTGCGCCCCATTCCTTGCGCACCAACTAAGGTTCTTAACAATGATTGGGTAGCTCTTTGCACAAGGTCCAGAATTTGGATCTGGAGCCCTCCCATTTGATATCTTCTACCCTCATTAGCCGCTTCCTTTTGAAGTATTTTCTGATGAAGGAAAATTTACACCATTCCATGGAGTTTGAGATAAGTCTCCATATTATTTTAGCCCCGAGTGGCAAGTTCATATAGAGCGGGTCCCTAACGGACAAACCTCCATAAGATTTGGGTAATTGAACGATGTTCCGTTGAACAAGGTGGAACTTCTTTTCGTTATTCCCCTCCTCCACCCCCCACCATAGAAATCTTCTAATAAGAAAACTCATTTGCATTGCAAAGATACAGAGGAAGGGAAGATAGAACTGATTTAACAAGAATGGCTCTTCCGGCTAGAGTTAACCAATGAGCATCCCATTCAATAATTTTCTTTTTGAATTTTTTAACGACTTTTTCTTGTGAAATTTTCAAACTGAAAACTAAATAGTTGCAGTGATAGATTTATTTCTCCTACTTATTATTTCAATAAGTTACTATACAGAAATCTTCTGGCAAATATCAAAATAAATACTACTGCAACATTCACAACTATATATGCAGAGAAATAATCAGTAGATAACATAAGCACAAGAATCAATCACATGTAAATAGTTATTTTTAGACAATTGTCCCTGGAAAAACCCAATGCGGGAAAATCGGTGCAGCAGATGAGGGTTTTATTAATTCTTCAGCAAATGATATCTTTACAGGGAAATATAATGGCAGATAAATTTTGAAACACCTGAGACTAAATTTTTGGCTTACTCGGACAATTCTCTGACACCCTGATCAACCCCTGCATGCTCCTGTGTCTGTCTGCGTGATTCATTGCACAGTCCCAATGCTGGATTGCATGAGTCTGCGTGGGTTCTCTGCGCTGCAGCCTCCAGCTGCCTCAAGTGACCCACTGCTGCCCTCCGTCCTTGATCCCAATCACTACTGAGTCCCTCCTCCTTCTACTTCTGCAAACTTCTCGCTTTGCAACTCTCCCACTGAAATCGAATTCTACTTCAGAATGGATTTCCTTCGAGTACTGAGTGTATGCCCAACTTATTTTCCAAATGACCCTCAAGCCTTCTTTTATAATCTTCCTGTTGGAGAACCAACGGTCCAGATTAAAAGATTAATCAATGTCTAAGATTAAAACTTGACTTGATCCATGTTTTCTAGAAGATTCACACTCTGACTAATTAATACCCTTTAATTATTTCATTTCCTTAAGTTTAGACTTAGAGTCTTCATTAAAATAATTAATTATTTTAATAAGTCATGAGCCGAGTGGAATTTCCACAAACTGTTTCTGGGTTCTTTGGAATGTTGCTGTCCAAGCCTCCCTGCAAAGTTTGAGACTTGGAACACTTCCGGATGCTACAAAAATCAACACTTCCCAACACTCTAGAATGGATTGACCCAACGAAATTGGAATCCCTAGATATTTGAAAAAGAACCATTCTTCAACCAGTGAGAACTCCAAGACTTTTGCTATTTCCTACAAGGATAAAGGGGAACAATTCCATCCATACAACTGAATTTTACCCTTGTTTATAAGACCCCTCGATAAATCCAGATAATAGTCTAGGATTCTTTTGAACCTTAGGGCTAGTTGTTTTGAGGCTCCTCCCATTAGCAGGGTGTCATCTGCAAACTGAGAATTATTAATGTCCTTTATGTTTCAACTTTCAGGCTATACAAAGTCCTTTGATTTTCCCGTCAGTTTGGGCGACTTCAAGGTTTTTGCTCAGACTATCTACAACCATGATATACAAGATGTTGAAAAATGTGTAACTAGGTTCAGTCTTCATAAGTATGAACTGCATTTTTTATTCTTGTAAATTATGAAATGAAAGAAAATTTATTATTATTATTTTGGAGCATGGGTTTCATGCTCAAGGTCTTTTATTTTATAGGTCAAGCACTCATTGAGTACTTCTAGGATTTGTCCTAGGTCAAGAAGTCAAAAGAGTGATTATCATAAGTTGAAGACTCCACTGGGCACATTGTAACTTGTAAAGAAAATTATTTTTGTCTTTAAAAGTGTCGGAATACCCTCCAAGGCCAAGTCTGCCTGGCAGCTGGCAAGTCGGCCTAAAAGGAAGAGCCACGTCCACCTTGAAGAGCCTATATATAGAGGAGAACTCGTCCTCCTTGAGACACACTCACTCATCACTCATTCTAGTGGAGGAAGAGGAAGGAGAAGGCAATGAAGAAGAGGAAGGACGAAGGAGATTTTTTTTTGGGCTAACTCTCTATCTCACGTGCTAAAGAGGGCTAGGGTTTCTGCAACAGATCTATGGCATACATCTACAAGTTCAATGTTGGAGAAAAGGAGGCAAAGAGGTCAAGTGAAGGTCACCAAGGGTCTCTCTCAAGCTCCAGGAATCAGGGATTGGCAAGCGAAGGTCAGAAGAGGGCTCTAGAAGAAGATCGAAGTTCCCACGTGTGGCAGCAACAGTTGTAGGGAGGCCAAAGTTTCAGAGCTTCAGTAGGACGTTGAAAATCTTGCAGCAAAAGTTCGAAAAGGTGCTACTGGAAGAGATTTGTCTGGGTTTGACTAGATCGAAGCTGGCACATAATCCGAAGAGGCTGGTCTTGGTCTTGGAGGGTATTGGTCTCAGTATTAAGGTCATAGAATTGGTCAATTGAAGAATCTATAAGGAAGAGAAGAGATTTAAGGGTTTTCCTCTCAAGAGGAGAGGTTTTGGCCCTAGCTTGCAACCTATATACTATGTCATTGTTCTTCTTGTTTTGGTAGTTGTTTGATGCTTCACACATATAATAATAAGGAACAAAACTGATAAGTAAAAGGGAAACACACGTAGTTATCAAGTAAAGAGAATTAATCATAATCATTTCCCTATTGAATTCTCAACATGGTATCAGAGCTAACGTTGGCTAAGGGCATCATGAAGATCTCCTCTTCATTGAAGATGTTCATCAAGGAATGTTCAAAGGTAGCAAGCTATCTCAAGAAAGGCATTAAGGAAGCATGGAGTTTCTTATTCTCTACAAAGAAAGAAGTAATCGAGGAAAAGGACGATGGTCTCTTTTTGGCACTCACTGACACATTCCAAGATGAGAGCATTTGGGTAATTGATAGTGGTGCATCTAGGCACATGACAGGTCATCACAAACAATTGAAGACTTTATCAAAAGGAAAGTATTCTTATTTGGTGGAACTTGGAGATAACAAAAGCTATCCCGTAAGAGGTATTGGATCAACCTCTATAGAGCTGGAGAATGGAAGCAACATTTTATTTGTTCCAGGTTTGCATAAGAACTTACTTTCCATTTCAAGTCTAGAGGATAAGGGTGATAGAGTAGGTTTCATTGATGGAAAGGTTGTTGTATGGAGTAAAGACTCAAGTATAGAGAATGCTAGAGTAATTGGTATTCGAGAAGGAAGACTTTACAGGTTGATATCTCCTCTAGCTCAAGCCTTGGTTCACATTGAAATTAACCCATGTGAACTATGGCATAGAAGATTTGGTTATCTTCATTTCAAGATCCTCCCATCTCTAAATTCCATAGTAGATGGAATACCTAAGCTGAAAGAAGATCATGAAGGAGTATGTAAGGGATGTGCGTTGGGTAAGAATACCAAGAGACCATTTGGAAGTAGTGCTTCACGGTCAAAAGAAATCTTGGACCTCATTCACTCCAATGTATGTGGCCCTATGACTCCTAAATCACTTAGAGGTCATCGATATTATGTCACATTCATAGATGGCCATTCAAGAAAGACAAGGACGAAGTATTTACAAAATTTCAAGAGTTCAAAGCTGAAGTGGAGAACCTTACAGAAAGAAGAATCAAGATATTAAGATTTGATAATGGAGGAGAGTATACATCCAAGGAGATTATAACATTTTGTAAGGAATCTAGGATTAAGAGGGAGTTGATAGTCCCATATAATCCCAAGCAAAATGGAGTTGCAAAATGAAAGAACCGAGCCATTGAAGAAAGTGAAGAGGTGACGTTACATGATCAAGATCAACCGAAATTCCTATGGGAAGAAGCTACGAAGACAACAATATATATATTCAAAATAGAAGTCCCCACAGGTCACTAGAGAACAAGACTCCTGAAGAAGAATTCACTGTGAAGAAACCAACTGTAGATCATCTCCGTATATTTTGGTGTTCTGTATATATTCATATACCAAAAGAAAAAAGAAAGAAGGTGGATTCATCAGGCATGAGAGGAACATTTGTTGGTTACGACAATTGCTCTAAGGCCTATAGAATCTACATAAAGGAAGGACACCATATAGAAGTAAGTCGAGATGTCATATTTGACGAGAGTATCGCATTTAAGAAATCTAAGGAACTTCTCATGGACTCCGATGATGAAGAACTTCCAGTATTTGAAGAAGAAGTTAACAGGGAAGAAGAAGAATCTCATCATGAAGATGAGGGTCCCAGTGAACCCATTCAACCTATGGTCCTCCCCGAATCAAGAAAGAGACCAAATTGGTTGAAATCTACACTACTTGATGCAGCTGATCACGGGGAAGCAAAAGGCTCATTTAGAGAAAGCAAGAAACCTAAGAGATATTTTGGGTATGCTGCATATATGACAAAATTAATAGAAGCAGAACCATCCACTTTTGAAGAGGCTGTCAATCATCAGGAATGGAAGGATGCCATGAATGAGGAGTTTGGAAGATCGTACCAAGACCTGAAGGCAAATCTGTGGTAACTTCCAAATGGATCTACAAGATCAAACATGCGGCAAATGGAAGTATCAATAAGTATAAGGCAAGATTTGTGGCTAGGGGCATCTCTCAACAAGAAGGCATCGACTATGAAGACACATTTGCTCCGACAACTAGTTATACAACGATTCGATCATTGGTCTTTCTAGCAGCATTGATGGGATGGAACATCCATCAAATAGATGTCAAGACTGCGTTTCTAAATGGTACAATTGATGAGGAAGTTTATATAGAGCAACCCTTGGGATTTGAAGTTAAATACATGAAGGCATATGTTTGCAGATTGAAGAAAGCATTATATGGTCTCAAACAAGCACCAAGGGCATGGTATGCTACAATGGATGCATACCTACAAAGAATAGGCTTCACAAAATTTTTTGTTGATCCAAACCTTTATATCAAGGTTGTAGATGGAGAACCTGTAATCATTCTTCTGTATGTAGATGATCTTCTCTTGACAGGTGTAGAAGGCCGAATTGAAGAATGCAAGAAGCAAGTAGCAGCAGAATTTAACATGAAGGATCTAGGGATGATGCATTACTATTTGGGACTAGAAGTCTGGAAAGGACCAGATAATATTTATCTGGGTCAAGGGAAGTACGTGATCAAGATGTTGAAGAGGTTTGATATGATGGATTACAAACCTATGACCACTCCGATGATCACTAACTTAAAGAGACTAAGGAGTTCCAAATCGAGTCTGGTGGATCCTTCCCAATATAGACAATTGATTGGTTCACTGATGTACTTGGGGAATACTCAACTAGACATATGTTTTGCAGTAAACATTCTCAGTCAATTCCAAGAAGAGCCAAAGCATGATCACTGGATAGCAGCAAAACATTTATTGAGATATCTACGAGGAACTATCCACTATTGCCTGAACTATGATAGGAGGAATGATGTCCACTTGATTGGATATACAGATTCCGATTGGGGAGGCAGCAATAGGATGGAAGAAGCACTACATGAGGATGTTTCAGTTTGGGATCCTCCATGATCTCATGGATGAGCAGAAACCAAGACACAATTGCTTTGAGTAGTGCTGAGGCTGAGTATGTTGCGGCCTGTGAAGTAACAAGAGAAGCGATCTAGTTAAGGAAGTTGCTATCCGACATATTCGAAAGACCGGTGGACCCTACAGTGATACATTATGACAACACCTGTTGTATACGATTGTCTGAGGACCCAATATTTCATGGAAGGACAAAGCATATAAAAAACAAGTATCACTATATTCGAGAGCTAGTACAAAATGGTGTGCTGCAACTACAATATATCTCCACTGATGAGCATGGGTTTCATGCTCAAGGTCTTTTATTTTATAGGTCAAGCACCCTTTGAGTGCTTCTAGGATTTTCCCTAGGTCAAGAAGTCAAAAGAGTCATTATCATAAGTTGAAGACCCCACTGGGCACATTGTAACTTGTAAAGAAAATTATTTTTGTCTTTAAAAGTGTTGAAATACCCTCCAAGACCAAGTCGGCCTGGTAGCTGGTAAGTCGACCTAAAAGGAAGAGCCACGTCCACCTTGAAGAGCCTATATATAGAGAACTCGTCTTCCTTGAGACACACTCACTCATCACTCATTCTAGCGAAGGAAGAGGAAGGAGAATGCAACGAAGAAGAGGAAGGACGAAGGAGATTTGTTTTTGGGCTAACTCTCTCTCTCTCACGTGCTAAAGAGAACTAGGATTTTTGCAGCAGACCTATTACAAGTTCAATATTGGAGAAAAGGAGGCAAAGATGTCAAGCAAAGGTCACCAAGGGTCTCTCTCAAGCTCCAAGAGTCAGGGAAAGGCAAGCGAAAGTAAGAAGAGGGCTATAGAAGAAGATCGAAGTTCACACGTGTGGCAACAATAGTTGCAGGGATGTAATGTCCAAAATGCCAAAAATTTGGAATGTTCCTGAAATATTAACTCAAAAATACTTGAGATAAATTTTCCATCCATAAACAAACGATTTCCATGTAAAATTTGTGAAAAATAGCTTCAAAAATTTAAGCCGTCAACACCATAAACAATTTGCACAACATAAACCACAAAATTTACGACAAAACGGGAAATAGAATCTGCAACTGAATATTAGACAATATAAATATGCTGGTACAAAAACTGAAAATCGCTGAGGTAATGGCCTGAAAAGATATCTGCTACAACACTAAATCATGCGAACATATCTGAACTAAAAACAATAGTTGCAACCTGTGAATTCTGGATGAATTCACCAAGGGAAGAGTTGGGTGCTTGCCCACTCTCACTGAATCAACCAAGGGTTTTCGTTCTAGGCTATTGCTGAAGTAGAGAATCGGGTTCTCAACACCTCACCACAAAGACAATACACAAATTCAGGATGTCTTCAAATGACCTCCTCTTCCTCTTTTATAGATCTGATGGATAGATCTCCAAGCCTCTAGAAGCATTTTATTTTATTATTATTTTAGAAGCTCCTCCATTGACTTTATCTTAGTGACTTTAATTTAATTTTATTTCACTTAAGTTACTTTTGGTCCTTTTCCTCTAATTAATTATTTTCCTTAATTGAATGACTAATTAAAGTCATTTTTAATTAAGGAAAATGATAAATCACCCACCATACTCTCTTCGGCCACTAGAAGTCACCTCTCAGCATCCCATCCTGTAGATATTCTCATTTTGGTTACAACGAGCTATTATACTGAGGTGTTCCATCAAATAATCTTCTCGAAATGTCACCTCGAGCATAATTAATTAAGTTAGGCCCCATAATAATGCTAATTTTTGAAAGTGGTCGGAATGAGATGGAACGAAAGACAAATTGTGCTAATGATGAAATATAGCGAATGCCATTAGATCCCATAATAATCCTCAAAACTACCTCATAACCCCTGATGACATGAACCTGCTCCATTGACTTGGCCATCCCCTTCCTTAGATATCCACTCTGGCTGTACTATGGAGGAAAATAAAAACGGGGACATTACAAGGGGGCCGAAATTTCAGATCTGTAGTAGGAGGCCGAAAATCTTGTAGTAGAAGGTCAAAAAGGTGCTACTAGAAGAGATTTAACTGGGTTTGACTAGATCAAAGTTGGCACATCATCCGAAGAGGTTGGTCTTGGTCTTGGAGGGTATTGGTCTCAGTCTTAAGGTCATGGAATTCGTCAATTGAAGAATCTATAAGGAAGAGAAGAGATTTAAGGGTTTTCCTCTCAAGAGGAGAGGTTTTGGCCCTAGCTTGCATCCTATATGTTATGTCATTGTTCTTTTTGTTTTGGTAGCTCTTTGATGTTTCACACATATAATAAGAAGGAACAAAGCTAATAAGTAAAAAGGAAACACAAGTAGTTATCAAGGAAAGAGAATTAATCATAATCATTGCCCTCCTGATTCTCAATGCAAGAGAGGGGAGAGAGGAAATCCCACCTCAGCTCTTGAGATGCTGAAAAGAATTGACATGGTTGCCCACTGAGAAGAGGGGTTATCCAAGGTTTTCCAATGCAGGCTTTCACCCTCTTGATGAATTCCTTGTCAAAACCATATTTCTCCATAATGTCGAACATGAAGGAATGGCAAACCCGATCAAAGGCATTCGCCATATAGACCCTGATTACCACACCCGACTCTCCAGTTTGTTTACTCTAGTGGATCGTTTCTTGGACAAGAATGATGTTATCCATAATCTGCCTATGTTTCAGGAAACCTCCCTGATTTTTAGAGGTGATAGAAGGAATAATAATTTTAAGTCTATTTGCAAGGACTTTGGTCACAATTTTGTAGGAAGCATTAAAATGAGAAATGGGCCTGAATCGACCAAAAGAGGAGGGCTAGGGATAAGGGCTAAAAAGGACGAATTGGTGTTCCCACCCAAATTACCTTTATCTTTGGATGAATTGACCATGTGGAGGAAATCCTTTTTGTTGAACTTACAACATAAACAATAAAAGCTAATAGGAAAACCGTCAGGGCTAGGAGCTTTCTTATGAATTAATGACCAAATGGCACCAAAAATTTCATCTTCCTCAATAGGCTTCAAGCGCTGGATATTCTCAGAAGGGGAAACCGTGGAAGGAAGACAAGAGATAAAGGAATTGACTTCTCTAGGATCATTAACCATGACTTCTGAATATAGATTGCTAAAAAAGAAAAGGCCTCTTGTTTGATTTTAGCGAAAGAAGTGATTTTTTTATTACCTTCTGTAGTTATTTCTTTAACCTGATTTCGAACTTCACGCGCCCTGGCTTGCTTATTAGTTGTCTTTAATAGATGAAACTGTAATGCCCCTTCCTAAATTATTTTGGAACAAGATTAATTTCTAAATTTTGGGGCCAATTTTGGTGAAGACGGAGCCCATTTGATTTTTGGTAGAAAACTTAGGAGTTAGAGGTAAGATAATTTTTTTTTAATGGTATGTGGGGGCCACCCACATAAGAAATACACACTCCCTAAGCCAATGATTCAAAATGCATGAGAGGGAAAATTGAAGGCTTAGTGAGGGACCCACGAAGGAAGAAAAGGCGGGAAGAAAGGCTCCACGAAGGCTATAAAAGGAGGCAACACACTTCATTTGGCATGTTTGGCTTATCGAACTTGACTCTATTGCTTGAGCTGTTTAGCCGGGTCACTTGCTGTTCAACAAGAGTTTTCCAAGCGGAGAACTCACCATTTCTTTGGGGGACTTCGAGTGCCACCGTAGAGAGGTTCATACATAATCATCCAGAGGGGATTTGCAGAGAGATTTCCAGCATTTGCATTGAGCTTTCCCAAGAAGTGTGTATTCCTGGAGGATGCAGTAGGGGATCTAGTGTGGCCATTTCAGCATTCTTCTGGAGAACTATTGCCGGGAGAAATTAGGAGAAGGCTCAGGAGATTTGTTGGCCATTTTCAAGAAGGAAAATATGTCTGCAATACTTGGTTTATTTCTCCTACTTATGAGATAAGTTATTTATAGATGCTTTAGTAAATTCTGAAATAAACACATTTGCAGATCTTCACTATCATCAAAGAGCATAAGAACAGAAATAAGTTACACAAGTAGCACAATAGAAACAACCATATGAACACAGTTATTTTTGGACAATTGTCCCTGGAAAAACCCAATGTGGGAAAACCGGTGCAACAGATGAGGGTTTTGTATTTATCTTCAGAAATGGAGAGTACATTTACAAGAGTCTGATGAGCAGAGAAAAATTAGCAAACACTTGGCTGAATTTTCTGGAACCTCCAGACAAATTTCAGACCCTCGGGATGACCTCCTTCACCCTTTGTGTCATCCAGCGTGAGAGCTTTGCGCAGTGTCTCCCGGGAGTGCGTGATTCTGCGTGGAGGTGGTCTTGCTGTTGATTAGCTCACCCTTCCCTTCATCCTCCTGACTTTTGCTTCCCGATAATTGCTCCTCCCTCCTCCTTCTGCTTCTGCAACCCTGCCTCTACAATCTCACCCACTGAAATTGAATTCTCTTGCTTCATAATTGATTTTCTTCGGGTACTGAGGGTGTCCCCGACTTAATTTCCAAATGGCCCTCAAGTCTCTTCTTACAGTCTTCTCGCTGATGAATCAACGACCAAGATTATATCGTTAATTAATGGCTCAGATTAAAAGATGACTTGATCTTCGTTTTCTAGAAGATTCACATGCTGCTCTATTAATACCCTTTAATTATTTAATTTCCCTTAGTTTAAACTTAGGGTCTGCATTAAAATAATTAATTATTTTAATAAAGTCATGTCCGAGTGGAATTTCTGCAAACAATTTCTGGGTTCTTTGGATAACTATTGTCCAAGCCTCTCTACAAAAAAATGAGACTTAGAACACTTCCCGATGCTATAGAAATCAACACTCCCTCTTAGCGAGGAAAGTGTTTAAGCAAGATACTGTTGTACTGCTTCAACTCTACAATATTTGCTGCGCTGATGTTGTCCTGGCTGTTGCCCCTCATCTCTGCACTGCTGCTTCCTGTACTGTTGCCTCGTGACACTACCTCTGCCACTGCAGCATCCGTACTGCAGCTCCCTCTTCTTTTGAAGACCACCCTTTCCTCTAATGGAAAGGGTTCTCGACCATCCCCATCTTCTCTCTGAAGTAAGTGAATTTGATCATACTTAGAGCTTTTATGAGGATATCTACCACCTGTTCTCCTGTAGGAGTGTATCGCAACTGTACTGCTCCCCTCTGGACATAGTCCCTGATGAAGTGGCACCGAATGTCAATGTGTTTCAACCGGTCATGAAACACAAGATTTTCAGAGAGCTTAATGCAACTATAATTATCGTACATAGTCCTGGTAAGTTCCATTCGCTTCTTGAGCAGGTTCAAGAGTAACTTGCGGAGCTATTTGGCCTCGCACGAAGCTGTGCTTGCTGCCATGTACTCCGCCTTGGCTAAGCTTAGTGCTACGGAATTCTGTTTCTTGCTGCAGCAGGAGGTCATTCCTAATCCGAGATTGAAACAGTACCCAATGGTACTTTTCCGAGCTATTGTGCTTCCAGCCCAATCTGCATCTGTGAACCCACTCAACTGGACCTCATTACCCTTGGTGTACTTCAACCCATACTCGACTGTCCCTCTCAGGTATTTGAGAACATGTTTGGCTGCTGCTAGTGAGCCCTCCTTGATTCCACCATGAATTGACTGAGGGTATTCACTGCATAACAGATGTCTAGTCTAGTATTGACCAGATACATCAGTGATTCGATGAGCTGTCTGTACAAGGTGGGATCAACCTCATCATCCTCCGATGTGTCTATCTTCTTCCAGTTAGTAATCATTGGCGTGGCCATGGGTCTACAGTCTTCCATTTGAAATCTCTTCAGGATTTCTTTCGTGTATCTTCCTTGCCCTAGGAAGATTTCTCATTTCTGTTGCCAAACTTCTAATCCAAGAAAATAGTGCATCTGCCCTGGGTCCTTCATGTCGAATTCTGTTGCCAGATTCTCCTTGCAGTCTTTGATGAGCTTCGAAGGCTTTCTTAAGCCTACAAACATGAGTCTTCTGCTCATGTGTCTCGAAGCCCTTTGGCTGTTCTATGTACACTTCCTCCTCTATCACCCTGTTCAAGAATGTTGTCTTGACATCCATCTAGTGAATCTCCCATCCCATCTGCGCAGCCAGAGAGATGACGGATCTGATAGAAGTGTAGTGAGCTACTGGGGCGAAAGTTTCTTCGTAATCAATGCCTTCCTTCTATGCATACCCCTTAGCTACAAATCTTGCCTTGAACTTCTCTATGTTGCCATCTGCAACATATTTGATCTTGTAGATCCACCTGGATCCTACAACTGATCTATCTTATGGTCTAGGGACTACTTCCCAGACATCATTCGTCATGATGGAGCTATACTCCTCCACCATGGCATTCACCCATACTTGATGCTGAGCTGCTTCCCAAAAGGTGGACGGTTCACCAACCTGAGCTATCAGTGGCTGATATCTGTCTGGTTGCTTCCTTATCCTCTTTCCTTCTCTAAGGGCTCCAACAAATTCTTCTGCATCCTTAAGAATTTGTTGAAGTTCTCTACTTGGTCTCCCATCAGTGGTGGGTGGTCTTACCTGCTCTCCTTCCTGATCTTCTTCTTCGGAGCTCTCCTCAAAATCATTGTGCCTTGGCGAGGCACTTGACCTATCCTCTGTAGGTCGTTGACGCTGTACTAGTGGATCCTCCTCAATCTGCGTATCTGTGGCCATTTCTCGAGATTTCCTAAAGGCTCTCTCCTCCAAGAATTTTACATCCCTTCTTACCACGATTTTCCTGCTCTCTGGAATGTAGATGCGATATGCCTTCGCATTCTTGCTATAGCCCATTAGGAAACCCTTTTCTGCAGTTTGATCCAACTTCTTTCTCTTTTCATCTAGAACGTGGCAGTACACCATGCTTCCGAATATCCTGATGTGGCTCACTTCTGGCTTGCTGCCCCTGAACAAACTCTCAGGAGTTACCTTCCCCAAATCTCTATGAGGAACTCTGTTCTGAATATATACTGTTGTATTGCAGGCCTTTGTCCATAAGAATTTGGGCATATCTTGGTCGTACAACATTGCCCTTGCAACTTCTATTATGGTTTGATTCTTCCGTTTTGCAACTCCATTTTTCTCTGGATTGTATGGAGCCGTCCATTCTCTCTTGATGCCTTCCCTTGCACATAAATTTGTGAAGTTTTTATCAATATATTCTCCACCGTTATCTGACCGCAATTTCTTGATCTTCTTTCCTGTAGAGTTCTCCACCAATGCTTTGAAATCTTTGAATCGATCAAAGACTTCATCTTTGGTTTTCAAAAAATAGATCCAAGTTTCTCTGGAATGATCATCAATGAAGGTGGCAAAATACTTTGCACCACTGGGAGCAGTTGTGGACATTGGACCGCAAATGTCAGAGTGTATTAACTCTAATACACCTTTGGTTTTGCTGCTGCTTCTTGAAAATGCTGCCTTAGCGTACTTCCCTAGTACACATCCCTTGCAAACTTCGTCTTTCTTCGTGTTGAGTTCAGGAGCCCCTATGACAGTATTTTTGAGAATCCCCAAGGCTCCATGATGTAGATGCCCCATCCTTCTGTGCCATAATTTATTCAGATCTCTGTCGTCTGTACTACCAATCAGGGCCACTGGAGATTCAAGCTGGAGCTTATACAACTTTTGACTCCTTACTCCGATTTGTGCCTGTTAAACACACGCATGGTAAACAAGTAGGAAAACACACAAGAAGAAAGATAAGCGTGAGTTATATACCATTATTCACCATAGATGTACATTTATATTACATTGATGTGACCTTTGGATTCCTATTCCAAGTGGTCTCTTGGACTCCATTTGTCCATTCGTCTTTCACACCTACCCGTTGAGGATTAGGTGTCCAACATTCCCCCCCTTAATCCGAAGGGGTATGTGTGAGTCCAAGAAGAGAGTTGTAATACAAATCTGCAAAGTATGCATGGCAACACTTAGGCTGAATCAGCTCTCTGAAATGTTGGCATAAAGAGGTGGTTTAAGGATGACCACCAACACTGGAACGCAATGCTTATTGCAGTTCCCGAAACTCTTCCAAATCTGGCAAGAAACTGAGGTCTTCTACTAGAGGAAGTGTCCCTCATATTTGAAGAGGGATACCTTCAACCTAGAAGAAGGGAGGTCTACAACCTGTGATGGTTCAAGGATGACCACCAACACTGGAATGCTTAATGCATTTCCCGAAACTCTACCAAAGCTGGCAAGAAGCTGAAGTCTTTTGCTAGAGGAAGTGCTCCGAATTCTTTGAAGAGGAAGAATATCAACCTCGTATGGATGGTTTAAGGCTATCCACCAACCAAGGGAATGCTCATGGGCATCCGTGTCTCTGGCTACAACTCTAAATCTGGAATGACAAGTTGTGGCTCTGGCTCACTTGAACTGTGGTGTCTCTGGCTGCAACTCTGAATCTGGAATGACAGGTTGTGGCTCAGGCTCGCTTGAACTGCTATGTCTCTGGCTACAACTCTGAATCTGGAATGAGAGATTGTGGCTCAGGCTCGCTTGATGTGGCTTCGAAGCTTGTAGATGATCACCATTTCCCCCCCTGTCAGGTACAAGGTGAGATGATGGCGAAAACTCAACTGCAAGATTGTTCAATATTCTAGAACAAGTTCTGACATGCGACTTAAACATCTTCTTGGTTGTTGGTGCCCATTGCCAAGAAGCGATCCATCCAAGATGAATCTTTGTTCTTGCAGGAGGCTTGTTTCTGAAGCATCTGTGTGATGAATGGGTGTGCCGACCACAGTGCTTGCATGGGTGAAGATCAAAACAATGATCTTTCATATGGCCAACTCTATCATAGTGTTGGCATTTTTCAATTTGTTGTTGTTGCTTTGGAAGAGGAGCAGGATCTGGAACAGTTGAAGGTGAACTGTCATGAAGAAATCTGACAC
Organism: Pinus albicaulis; assembly: GCA_034641835.2. Taxonomy (NCBI): domain Eukaryota; kingdom Viridiplantae; phylum Streptophyta; class Pinopsida; order Pinales; family Pinaceae; genus Pinus; species Pinus albicaulis. Next base: position 69,788,490 of record CM076574.1, on the reverse strand, counting down.
TCTGAAATTTGATGGGTTTGGAGTAGTCTGGAATATGAAAGGAAAATTTCTTGTCATATCCAAGACCTGTTCTGTGCTTGTTGTTGACAAGCTCTTCCCAAGGTCTGATGATGGGCTTAGGAAGTGCAGGCTGGATTTTTTCTTCATTTTGCAAATCTGCTCCTAAAATGGGTATTGCATCTGCAGTTTGTTGTTGATGGGAGTCCGTCTCAATGTTTTGAACAAGCACAAGTTCAGAAGTATGACTCTGCTACTGTAATTCTTCTTGTTGTAGTTTTGTCTCAAGTTGCAAAAACTCAATTTTTTCTTGTGCATCTTGTAGACATATCTGAATGTCTGTGAGGGCAACTTTGCTGACTTTTAATGTGTCATGAGCAGTAGACAATATCAGAGTTTTTAGAAACTCTAACACTTTGTTAATTCTAGCCATTGTCTACAATTTTACAACTACAACTTGCAGCACAGTTTTGTAGCTTAAAATAAATGCTCAGAATCTTTAATGAACTTCATTGGCACTGAAAGTTAGCACAACTCATTGCTTGCATTGTATTTCTTGAAAAGCTCTTATAGGAAATGATGAAAATGAGTGTGGCTCGAAAGGAACTCTATACTCTTCAAAGTTCTTCTTTACTATGTCATTCACGCTGAAAATACCTCTGTCTAGCACTGAGTATTTGAATTCACTGCAACTAAAATGTCCCCAATATTGGGTTTGGACCGCTCCCAATGGTATCGTAGCACTCCCCGGTTTCTGCTCTATAGTATCACTGTGGTGGATGCCATATATTGTAGATTTAAAACATGGGGTTGTCCAACAAGATTCTGAAGAAGTCGCCCCAAGCTATTCTACGGTACCACCCAACGAGTTTTTCAATGCAACGACCAACACATTTTTCTTTTTAGCATTTTAATCACCAACGTACAATACATACCGCATATATGACATGAGATTAATTGAACGAAGAATATCTTAATGCAGGATCCACGCACAACAAAACACGGTCTTTTAAACTCCGGCAGCTCACATGATTCAATTCCAAATCATATAATTGAGCAGTTCTTCAACGCATAGGTCCTGGCCTTCGTGGAACAATTCAACGCACAGTTTCACGACCTTTCAATAGTCTTTAAACACAGATCAGACCATGACATGGAGCACAGTCTTCATGGATCAACGACACGCACACTAGTCAAGGAAAGTCTTCAAAAAGGATTTAATGTAGGTAGGTATTGAACTCGTCGCAAATTCTCACTCCTCCAAACGCATAGACAATATGAAGCTTAGGGATAGGGACAGTCTTGAGACCGGTGAAGTGGAGGAAAGTCGGTCCAGCACCACACTCCTCCCTCCTCCCTCCGCACTCCCTCCGCATGCTCCCACAACTTGTATGGGGGAGTGGAGTTATAAAATTGTGGTAGTTATATATATTACGTATGACCAGGAGATATATGTATTGGGGTTTATGCAAAAAATGGATTAACACATAATGAAGGTATACGAGGGAGATAATGCACGAGGGATATATGAGGGAGATACGGTGTATGGAGTTGGTGGTTTGGAGGGCCACGAAGGGAGCAGAGTGTGGTAATCCACAACAGTCACGGAGCCACGAGCGGTGGTAACTCGGAGTCGAGGAGCGCTGTTAAGTGGTAACAGGTAGTCGATATTAGGAGCGTTGCGGAGGGCCGAGGGGAGTGGGAGGTGAAGCGGAGGAGGGAGCAGCGGGAGGTAGGAGCGCTGTGGGACGAGGAGGAGAGCAGCAAGAGCGGGGTAATGTGTGGAGGGGGTCGGATGCTTGCAGGGTGGCTCGATGCATGGAGGCAGCGTGGGAGGCTCGACGCAGTGGCCTGATGCAGATGGGAGGCCAAGCAGTGAGTATTCTGAGGAGGGGCAGTCGAGGATGGGACCGGAGCTAGTGTGTCGAGGAGGCCAGTGCTGTGGGAGCGAAAACAAAAAGCTAGTGTCTTCTCTGTGCAGGCTCCAAGGGTTGGTGTCTTCTCTGTAAATATAGTAGGACTATTTAGAGCATATACATAGACTGCTACCACCCCATGCACTACGTTTAGGCCTTGCGGCTTACCTTCAAACAGTCCCTCCAAATACCTGTAGCCCTTAAGCCTTCTTCTAGGCTTCAAAACCAACTACACGACCTCTTGATGTGACATAATTGATTGCGACTTCTAGCTGTTGGTCCTCGACCTCCAGAACAGGTTTCTTAAGGCCTGCGGTTGGCTTTTAGGAGAAATACTCCACCACAAACAGTCCAAACTGTCATCAAAACAACCCTCAATAGGTGCGTCTTTTGTTTTCTCAAACTCAGACCTGTGATGAAGATAAAAATGCCCAAAACAAATCACAAATGTGCCCAGACCAAACTCGTGGGGACTGCTAGCGCTATGGTATGGATGAGCGATGTCACAGGTGGGAGGAGGAGTAGTGGGTAGTTTCAGAGAGTGTGCAAGTAAGCAGATAGACAGAGGGTTTTGAGCTCGGGGAATGTGGCAGGTAGAGAGGTTTGCTCACTCAACGCACATACAACAATGCTTACAAGTCGATCTTACTCTATGCTTGCGACGCACAACAAAGGCAATGAACTAGCACTCGCTGAGGATGTTCAACGTTGCTCTAAGACTCCATATTCTGGCAGTGATGGAATATGGTAGAAAACTGACATGCGTTACAACATAAAAACTATTTTAAGAGTTGGATGTCATACCAAGCAGAGAGCAATATCTTCGGGTAGGCAAGAGAAGATGCGTTATCGAACTGGGGCATTGAGGGGCATTCAAATGTTAAACACAATCAATTAAATGCATTCAAATGCATTCAAGGTGCAGAGGTGTTATTTCCTCAAAAATAGGCAGCACAGCTAAAAATGGAGCTGACAAAATCTGAAAATGCTAGGACCTCACTTGCAGCTCTAATACCATGTTAAACGCACACATGGTAAACAAGTAGGAAAACACACAAGAAGAAAGAGAAGCGTGAGTTATATATCATTATTCACCATAGATGTACATTTATATTACATTGGTGTGACCCTTGGATTCCTATTCCAAGTGGTCTCTTGGACTCCATTTGTCCATTTGTCTTTCACACCTACCCGTTGAGGATTAGGTGTCCAACAGTGCCTTTTTGCTTTAGCTAGGGTATTTGACATACACCTTATCTCTAATAAAGTATATGTCATAGCCCTTGTTCTGCAGTTGAGACACTGAGAGTAAATTCATCCCCAACCCTGGTACATGCAGAACATTCATGGCTCGAATCTTGTTGCCATCTTCTGTCTGAAATGTTATGGTACCTCTCCTAATGGGGGTACATTTTGCTTTGTTTCCCATAGATATCTGGAAATTCATCTATTCTTCTTGGTAGCTCGAAAAACATTCTCGAACCCTCGTCATATGAGAAGATGCTCCACTGTCAATATACCAAACACTTGGAGGAGTTGTGCTCGACACACAAGCAAGATCCTCCTCTAGTCTGGATGCCAGCACTTTCATGTTGTGTTCTCTTTGCATTTCTGCGTGCTCTGGAGGACTGCGTGAACCCTTTCGAATGATGGATCTTTGGTCCATGGCAGATCCTCCCTTTCTGTTTTTAGCCCTTAGCTCTGATACCATGTGAAATTTTCAAGAAGGAAAATATTTTTGCAATACTTGGTTTATTTCTCCTACTTATGAGATAAGTTATTTACAGATGCTTCAGTAAATTCTGAAATAAACACATTTGCAAATCTTCACTATCATCAAAGAGCATAAGAATAGAAAGATAAATTACTCAAGTAGCACAATAGAAACTACCATATGAACACAGTTATTTTTGGACAATTGTCCCCGGAAAAACCCAATGTGGGAAAACCGGTTCAACAGATGAGGGTTTTGTATTTATCTTCAGAAATGGAAAGTACATTTACAAGAGTCTGATGAGCAGAGAAAAATTAGCAAACACCTGGCTGAATTTTCTGGAACCTCTAGGAAAATTTCAGACCCTCGAGGTGACCTCCTTCACCCTTTGCGTCATTTAGCGTGACAACTCTGCGCAATCTCTCCCTTCACTGCGTGATTCTGCATGGAGGGGGTCTTACTGCTGATCAACTCACCCTTCCCTTCATCTTCCAGACTTGTGCTTCCCGATAACTGACTCCTCCCTCCTCCTTATGCTTCTGCAACCCTGCCTCTACAATCTCACCCATTGAAATCGAATTCTCCTTCTTCAAAATCGATTTCCTTCGGGTATTGAGAGTGTCCCCAGCTTAATTTCCAAATGGCCCTCAAGTCCCTTCTTATAGTGTTCTCACTGATGAATCAACGACCAAGATTATATCGTTAATCAATGGCTTAGATTAAAAGATGACTTGATCTTCGTTTTCTAGAAGATTTACACTCTGCTCTATTAATACCCTTTAATTATTTAATTTCCCTAAGTTTAAACTTAGAGTGTGCATTAAAACAATTAATTATTTTAATAAAGTCGTAACCGAGTGGAATTTCCGCAAACAATTTCTGGGTTCTCTGGATAACTATTGTCCAAGCCTATCTACCAAAAAATGAGACTTAGAACACTTCCCGATGCTATAGAAATCAACAGTTCATACATAATCATCCAGAAGGGATTTGCAAAGAGATTTCTAGCATTTGCATTGAGTTTGCCCAAGAAGTGTGTATTCCTGGAGGACGCAGTAGGGGATCTAGTGTGGCCATTTCAGCATTCTTTCGGAGAGCTATTTCCTGGAGAAATTAGGAGAAGAAGGCTCAGGAGATTTGTTGTCCATTTGGTGAGTTTGAGGGCTGGAAGTGGCAACAATATTCAGAAGTGTTTTGCAGTCTTTGGGCCCAGCGCAGAAGAGAGAAGCTGGGCACATGTGGGAAATAGAGTCTCAGCCATTGGGGCTATTTCCTGTCGGGAGAAACAAGGGAAGTGTTGGTGGAGTTGATTGCTACATTTCAAGAGTGTTTGGGGAGGATTTTGTTGGTGTTTGGACAGACAAAGTGCTTCAGCAGCTATTGGAGAACGTAGGGATTTGGGGGGTCAATTTTGGAAGGTCAAAACCAGGCCAAACCATTTATGGGTTTTGGTGGGTTTGGCTTCAGGAGGCTAGAAATAATTTTTCAGAATTTTCTGAGCACCGGAGGTGGGGTTTTCAACCATATCTTTGCACCAAACAATGCAGAATTGCTTGGGCAACGCAGAGCAGCAGTTGGACAGTTTCTGGGTCATCATTGCTTCACCTAAGCTTTGCTTTGCTTGCCAAAAGGGCAAGTCTAGGTGCATTCCTTCTATATATTTGTTCTCTTGCACTAGTTTATAATAAAATGGCTCAGTTGCTTCCATATTTCTGATTGTTCTCGGTGTTTACTAAATTGTTTTAAAATTTCTGTGTTGTACATTTGCTATTTGCTTGCATATCAATTTTTTTCCTAGTTTGGAACATTACAGTGGTATCAGAGCTCAGATCTTGGCTCAGCCGTGGGAAAAGTCTTCCTATGAGTGAGCAGGATAGACAAAATATCACCTACAAGAGACAAAGGTACCAGAGCAAAGTGAATTAGCTAGAGATCACTCCAGACACTGAGGATCGTGGGAAGGAGTGATAGTAGAGGATATGGGGAAGCCCAAGAGCAAGGAAGAGATGGCCTTTGACAGTCTCTTGAAAGCCCTGAGTGATTTGGCAAAGGGGGAGAATGAGACGTTAGATGAGATCAAAATGCAGAACCGAGAACAGAGCACTCACTGAGATTTTCTATTTGGAGAGACTTATGGAGCCTCTCAACAGTATGACCAACCCTCACCTATTGTGCAACCACCATCCTCTAGTGGGCCAACTAGAGCCACACTGCCTTCTTTCCTACCCTCGGCACCGGGTGAACAGGGAGGAGTTAATAATTAGATTCCTATGGGAGAATATTTCAGAGAATGGCAATCCATGGGAGAAGACTTCAAAGAAACACTAACTTTTAGAGATTATTGCCAGCTCAAGCAGAATGAGAAGGGAAGGAGCTATGGAGGGTAGGGCAAGCAAAGCTCCGAATTGCACCGCACCATTGGGAGGAATTTTCTTCCCCACATACGATGGCACTACCAAGTGCACAACTCGCGCTTGGGTGGAGAAGCTGGACACCTATTTCCAGCTCAACAAGATGACGAAGGTGGAGGCCATTAAAATGGCCACTTTGCATTTGGAGGGAGAGGCACACGACTGGTGGTTTCATGGCTTGTCCATTATGGGGCATGCCAATGTGACCTCCTATGAGGATTTCATGGGGAGAGTAGTGGAGCGTTTTGATCGGAGGGATCCAAAGGCTCACTTCAGGCAGCTGACCCAACCAGGCAGACAAGACATCGAAAGCACTATATTTCAGATTTCTTGAGGGTTTCGGTCATGGTGCCTGATTTGTCGGATGCTAGGAGGGTGTACACATTCGTAGAGGGGTTGATGGAGCCACTGCGTGGATTGGTGAAGTCACGTAGACCCTCTACTCTATTGGAAGTCATGACTTGTACGAGAGACTTGCAGGGGGCCATCCTCAAGACTCGGGCACCTTTTCCACCACGCACACCCTACCCTCAGAAAGGGGGTGATACTAGACCACACCAGTGCAGAGAGCAGCCCAAGGGCGTGGGCAGTTGGGTGATGAGACTAGGAGAGATCTTAGGTGGAGGAAGTTGTGTTTTACATGTCGAGAGACGTGGGCACCATGTGATCGGTGCACAACAGGCAAGGCCCACTATATCAAGGTATTCTCAGACAGTGATCAGGAGGATGAGGTGGAGTTGGAGTTCGATGGGGGAGACTGTGAGGGGCCATCAAGGAGAGCACCACCACCACCACCTCCACCAGGAGGAGCATCTTTCACACCATCCAAGGGAGTCCTTGCCTCTTTATGCGGGGTACCCAAATTTCCGACCCTAAGGATCAAAGGCACTGTGCAGGGGCAGTGTGTCTTAGTCTTAGTCGACAGTGGGGCCACCCACAATTTTATTGATGCTGAGATGGTCTAGAGGAGAGGCATCACCACTGCAAATTTGACGGGTTTTCAGTGCTAGTACCGGGGGACAGGTCTATGCAGTGCACTCGATATGTTCCCGCTTTGACAGTGACCATGGGGAACTATTCGATGACAAATCATTTCTTTGTGGTGGACGTACCAGACACCAATGTGGTGATGGGTGTCCAATGGTTGTATTCCCTTGGCTGAGTTGCCACCAACTGGAGGAAGCTCGAGATGGAGTTTACCAGTCCGAATGGTAAGCTAGTAGTTCTTCGAGTTATGCATCATATCCCCCACAGATAGTTTCAGCTCGTCGGATGGAGGCCGACTTGAGGCACGGGGACATAGCATGGGTAGTGGAGCTGAGGATTTCAGATGTTGGGGGATAGACCAAGCTACCACATCCAGACATACATGCTATACTAGATAGATATTTAGTAGTTTTTGGAGACATACCACCAGGACAGCCACTAGATAGGGGCTTTGAGCACACCATAGAGTTGGAGCCTGGTGTACAGGTAGTCATCACCACCCCCTATAGGCATCCCAAATCCTATAAGGGTGAGATTGAGTGAGCGATCTGGGAGTTGTTGGCGTTGGGCCACATTAGGTCGAGTTCCAGCCCCTTTGCTTCTCTAGTTGTATTGGTGAAGAAGAAGGACGAGACTTTGCGCATGTGCATTGATTATAGGGCGCTCAATAGGAGGACGTTGAAGAATTAGTATCCCACTGCGTATTGATGAGCTGATGGATGAGCTTAGAGGAGCTAAGTTCTTCTCTAAGATAGATTTGCAGTCGAGGTATCATCAAATCTGGGTAATGGATCAGGACATTTCGAAGATAGCCTTCAGGTGTCATTATGGGAATTTCGAGTTCCTGGTCATGCATTTTGGGTTGATCAACGCCCCTGCCACTTTCCATTCATGCATGAACCATGTGTTCAGGGGGCAGTTGAGGAGTTTCGTGCTGGTTTTCTTCGATGACATCCTAATCTACAACAGGACGTGGGAGGAGCACCTACAACACCTAGATATGGTGTTGCACATTTTAGAGGAGAAATAGTTCTACGCCAAGTTGTGCAAGTGTGAATTTGGGCTGACATAGATGCTTTACTTGGGATGCGTTATTGGCCCAGATGGGGTCAAGGTGCATGAGGAGAAGATCAGGGCCATTTGGGATTGGCCGGTACCTAGAAATGTGACAGCGATGAGAGGGTTCTTGGGCATCTGCACTTATTACAAGAAGTTTGTTAAGGGCATCTCACAGTTGGCAACACCCATCACAAATCTGACCAAGAAGGGGGCTTTTGCATGGACAGATGGAGCTCAGGCAACTTTCGATCGCCTCAAGAAGGTGATGAGTAGTTTCCTAGTATTTTCACTCCCCGACTTCATGCAGTCTTTCACATTGGAGTGTGATGCATCAGGTGAGGGGATTAGGGCAGTGTTGTCCCAAGATGGGCACCCCATTGCTTTCGAGAGCCGAAAGCTCTTACCACATGAGAGGTTGTATTCCATATACGACAAGGTGATGTTGGCCATAATGCATGCATTGGCCAAGTTTCGGCAGTATTTGGTGGGTAACCAGTTTAGGGTGAAGATAGATCATAACAGTCCTCGCCACTTCATGGGGTAGTAGGGCCTCAATGACAAGCAACAGAGGTGGGTCAACAAGGTGTAGGCCTACGATTTTGATATTGAGTATTTGCAGGGGAAGCACAATGTGGTCGTCGGTGCACTATCCAGGAGACCTGCGGGGCTTTCACTCATGAGAATTTTCCATGAATGGAAGACACAGTTGTTAGTTGAGTACTCTAAGGATCAACGGGCATGTGGGATCTTGGAGGGCATTCACACAGATGAACGCTATCGGGTGATGGATGAGATTATCTACTACAAGGGGCGCATATTTCTAGTTTCGGGCTCGTAATTGAGGGATCAGATACTTCATGTAGCTCATGATTTTCCATTGTCAGGACATCAAGGGTTCAGGAAGACGTACATGGCAGTTAGGGAGCACTTCACATGGAAGGACCTCAAGTGGGAGGTGTTGAGATATGTGCAGGAGTGTGAGGCCTGTCAGAAGAACAAGGGGGAGTTGACTCACCCAGCAGGATTGTTGCAACCTCTCCCCATTCTTGAGGGGAAATGGGAGAGTATTTCTATGGACTTTATCACAGGGTTTCCCGTAATGCAGGGGAAGGATTGTATTTATGTAGTGGTCGACCGACTGAACAAGTATGCACATTTCTTTTCCATTCCGAAGCAGTATTCAGCTTCTCAGGTAGCAGAGTTGTTCTTTAGGGAGGCCTTTCGCTTGCACGGACTCCCTAAGACTATAGTCAGTGATAGAGATAGCTGATTTATGGGGGGATTTTGGCAGGAGCTTTTCAAGCTAGTGGGCACAGAGCTCACTCCGAGCACCTTTTATCACCCACAGACCGATGGCCAGATAGAGAGGGTGAACAAGTGGCTAGAGGGTTATCTCAGGAACTATGTGACTGGGAAGCAGAAGGCATGGATTAGATGGCTGCACTTGGGAGAGTATTACTACAACACCACACATCATATGTGCATCAGTATGTCTCCTTTCCATGCTCTATTTGGTTATGATGCTTTGTCTTTTGTTGACACCGTTTTTGGAGAGAGTCGGGCCCCAAAGGCCAAAGATTGGATCCTAGAGAGCCAAGACATCCTCAAGGCTCTTAAGGATAACTTGTTGACAACTCAAAACCAACATAAGATATATGCTAACAGGCATCGGGTTGAGAGGCATTTTGAGGAGGGGGACTTGGTGTTCCTACGATTGTAGCCATACCGACAATCCACCTTGAAACAGAAGGGGGCTGAGAAGCTGTAACCACAATTTTATGGACCCTACAGGGTAATCAGGAGGGTTGGAGGTAGCTTATGAGTTGGAGTTGCCACCAAGGAGCAAGATCCACAACATTTTTCACGTTTCATGCCTCAAGAGGGTGTTGGGGCAATAGCTTACAACAACTTTGGAGTTTCCTTAGCTTGATGATGAGGGGCATCTGGTTTTGGAATTGGAGGCCATCCTGGAGACTAGGGAGAGGAAGCTCAAGAGAAGAATGATTAGAGAGTACTTGGTGCGTTGGAAGAGCTTCTTGGATGAGGATGCCACTTGGAAGGGTGAGCACATACTTGAGCATCTAAAACTGAAGTTGCTTGGGGACAAGCAACATTTGGGAGGGGAGGACTATAATGTCCCTTCCTAAATTATTTTGGAATAGGATTAATTTCTACATTTTCGGGCCAATTTTGGTGAAGACGGGGCCCATTTGATTTTTGGTAAAAGACTTAGGAGTTAGAGGTAAGTTAATTTATTTTATTTTGTTAATGTTATGTGGGGACCACCCACATAAGAAATACGCACTCCCTAAGCCAATGATTCAAAATGCATGAGAGGGAATATCGAAGGCTTGGTGAGGGACCCACGAAGGAAGAAAAGGTGGGAAGAAAGGCTCCACGGAATTTATAAAAGCAAGGCAACACACTTCATTTGGGATCTTTGGCTTATCGAACTTGACTCTGTTGCTCGAGTTGTTTAGCTAGGTTACTTGCTGTTTAAACTTTAGCAAGAGTTTTACAAGTGGAGAACTCACCCTTTCTTCGGGGGAATTCGAGTGCCACCCTAGAGAGGTTCATCCATAATCATCCAGAGGGGATTTGCAGAGAGATTTCCAGCATTTGCATTCAGTTTTCCGAGGAAGTGCGTATTCTTGGAGGATGCAGTAGGGGATCTAGTGTGGCCATTTCGACATTCTTCTAGAGAGCTATTGCTGGGAGAAGGTGGGAGAAGAAGGCTCAGGAGATTTGTTGGCCATTTGGTGAGTTTGAGGGCTGGAAGTGGCAGCAATATTCAGAAGTGATTTTGTAGTCTTTGGGGCCAGCACAGAAGAGAGAAATTGCACACGTGGGAAATAGTCTCAGCCATTGGGCTATTTCCTGCCGGGAGAAATAAGAGAAGTGTTGGTGGAGTTTATTGCTACATTTTAGGAGTGTTTGGGGAGGATTTTGTTGGTGTTTGGACAGACAACGTGCTTCAACAGATATTGGAGAGTGTAGGGCTTTGGGGGGTTGATTTTGGAAGGTCAAAACCAACCCAAACTATTTTTGGGTTTTGGTGGGTTTGGCTTGAGGAGCTTAGAAATAATTTTGCATAATTTTTTGAGCATCGAAGGTGGGGTTTTCAGCCATATCTTTGCAGTAGACAGTGCAGAATTGCTGGGGCAGCGCGGAGCAGCAACTGGACAGTGTTTGGGTCATCATTGCTTCACCTGAGCTTTGCTCTGCTTGCCAAAAAGGCAAGCCCAGATGCATTCCTTCTAACTATTTGTACTCTTGCACTAGTTTATAATAAAATGGCTTTGTTGCTTTCCATATTTTTTATTGTTCTGGGTGTTTACTAAATTGTTTTAAAATTTCCATGGTGTAAATTTGCTATTTTCTTGCATATCACTGTTTTTCCTAGTTTGGAACATTATAGAAACATTTAGATTTATGAAATCTACATATCACTTGATTTATTTTGACTTCTTCCTAACAACATGGTTATACAACCATGTAGAATACCATGTGGCATAATCATACCTGCATTTAGGAGTTTCTCTAGCCCTTTCTCCACAAGTGGCAATAACTTTGGGTTGATTTGTCTCAAATTTTTGCAGAAAGGCTAGGCATCTTCCTTTAATGGAATAGCATGCTGGATTACATCCTCCTTGTAATCCTTTCAATCATCATAAGACCATGCCGTGACATCTTTGAACTATTTGACCAGGTTCTCAATAACTTTCTTTTCCTTTTTTATGGTGCCTTTTCCAACTTTGATCATGTTGCCGCAAAATCTAGCAGGCTTTGGAGAGGGGTGCCCTACAAGACTATCACTAGACTGAGTGACAACAATATGGTAACAACCCACTGTCACCACAACTACTACACCTTGCTCTTTATGGAATTTCACCAATGGAAGAGTCCTGGTATGAAGTCACCTACAATGGATATTCTAGGTTTCAAGGTATAATGTGACTAAGAGGCTTCTAAGGGAAAGGCACAACTTAGGTACAAGGCTCCAACAATGAGAAAGAAGCAATTCACTTTCCTTACAAAGCCAAATTGAGGCACACAAGGCCTGGTTTGATGGATAGGTTGAAAATTGGGATGACCTAAGGTCAAGAAGCCAAGAAAAGGTTTCCAATAGTGAGTGTTAGCAAGGAAAAGGACACGAAACCTTCAACAATCACTCAATTTGAAGCTACAACCAAACTAGGATTTTAACATAGGGCAAACAACTAGGGCAAGAGAATTCATGGATGAAAATGGAAGGAATGGCCGCCAATTGGGAATTATTTTGAGGCAACCACTCAACCCTAGATGTTGAGACCTTCCAAGACCAAAAATTGCTCTTCCTAGCCAATTCACACTAAGCCCTAGATAGGTCGCTTGGCCTTAAGAGGCCGAATTGTATAATAGAGAGAAATTTAGTTTTATTGATAAGAACTGACTTGATCACCAACAATGGATGGCCAATTCTTAGTGGTAGGGTTGATGGAGTCTATCGATTCTTAAGGTTCGCTAAAACTTGCAAAGGAGTAAGGATATTTTGATGCCCTAACATCAAAACCCTGACTATTACCTTTGTGAGGGGTCAAAATTCGCTTGGGAGAGCTAATGTAAGATCACCAAGGAAATTGTCATTTACATATCATACAATGAGTAATGTATGCAATAATATGGCCTAGTTTTCAAAAAAATTGATATTCAATAAAATTAGGGCACAATATTTAACGTAGATCATCAATTTATTCCATATATTAGACATGAAATCAATAAATTTCAATAAAAAGGCACTTACAAGATAATATGCTTGTACAATCCAATCACTGATCCAAGGAAACTTCTCCAAAGACAAGAACAAAGCTCCAAAACACAATATGCTTCATAGATCACATCTCTTGAATTTGTACAAGAGGATGAAATTCTCACAAGAGAGGCCTAATTCACAAGTGATGATGATGAGATACACAATGATCCTCTCCTCTATTTATATGAGGAGAACAAAACATAATTTAGCCTAAAAGCCCTTAGACAATAAGTTAAATCACATAAATGCTAGAAAGAGCCCACATGTGTGAGCCGTGAAGCCTTCTAGGTTGACATCATGCACGATAGGTGCTCCATATGTTAAGCGTAGAGGCTATTAGGTCCCAAATGTGAAGTATAAGCCTCTAAAAATCACAATTTGAGGGTTGGCCCCCAAATTTTCATGAATATCCCTCCGTGGTCTGTAAAGTCCAATTGGGGCACCAAAAGGTGGTCTCTTGGGTCTTCAACCGTGAAAAAGTATCCATCTCTGCTCCAATGTTAAGTGCTTTCTGACTGCTACTAGCCCTCCTAAGTCTCTTAAGGTGAGACCATCCTCATCTAAGCCCTGAATCAACTGCCATCCATCATAAGGTGCTAAGGCCGACCTAGGGACATGTTGGGTCTAGTTGTATCATCTTAAAGAATCATCAAATGTAGTGCAAAGTGGAACATGTCCTGGGTGCAGGAGGTGCACAAAGGTAGGTATGATGTGTTGTTGTTGCTCGGAGACCCAAGGCTCTCAATGCTTCACCTGTGGGTTCCAATATACTTCTCTAATGGCTTGGGTACCTGTGGGTAAGGTGCCCAGGACATGGGCCGTTGAACCACTTGACAATCACAACATAAAGTCTAGTGAAAGCTACCAGTAATTAGGGACAATAATCATTATTGCATCTAAGTGAACCAAGCTTGAATGTAATGGGCTATTTAATACTTCAAATAAGGCTTCCCTTGCAAAATTAGGACCATGAACTTGCAATGGTGTTTCCTCCCTAGGTAGGAGTGGCGAAAGGACAATCCTATTAATTGTTTCTAGCTCCCAAGGGTAAGTGACATTTCCTCAGTCCACCCTTCAATTGATAGGTGTTAGTGAATAATAATGATGGTATGGAGGGGAGAAGATTTCATGGCCAAGTGCCAAGGTTAAAGGGACCAACATAATGGGGATCCACATCTTGAATGTCTAGATGTGAGGAGGGACCAATTGTGGATGCATGAGTTACCAACTCAGCCTTTGTTTTTTCACCCCTCTCGTGCACCTTTATTTTTGCTTGATTTTTCTTCGTATTACTGCTTGTAGCTCAAAGGGTTGGATCTTGATTTGAATGATGTATAGCAATTGTATTACCCCTTAAGGATGAGCCATTTCATTGCTCATTGAGGTTGGTACATGCAAGGGTTCTTTTGTAATGTGAAGGAGCAACATGTGCTCAGGAACTAGGTGATGACTATAATGAATGAGGTAGAGATCGTGCTAGGATTTCTCCCACATGCTAATGTGTATGCCCCAACCATCTTTTGCATTTTGATATTCTTTTAATTTTATTTTATTTTGTAGCCATGGTATGTTCTTTCCTTTTCTTTTAATTTCCATTAGAGAATTTTTTAGGTAAAAAATGGGCCTTGTTGTCGCATAGAATGTCTAGGCATCACGACAACGACTCAGATCGAGGGTTGTCACCTTGATCCCCAATCTCTCCATTTAAGTTGTCTCTCTACAACAGACTAAGGGGGGTAGACCCTATGGAAATGGAATGAAGAAGGACTAGTTGGGAACCAACCAATCCAGGAGACACAATTGAGCGACCAAATACTCGTATTAGATCTACCAAGATTTAAAGGATTTGATTAGATTTAGACAATTGATACCATTGCCTGATGGAGTCAACTATCTTGCTAAGAAATTTAGGACCAAGTAATTGATAAGCAACTACTGCTTTAAAGAATAACTATCTTATATATAATGCAGATCCTAAGACTAATGTGAAATGTAGGAATCTTGGTTAATTTTAATTAGATGCCTATTCTAAGTTTAAACCCTTCAATCCTTTCTATATTGAGCCTGATTTCGTAGTAAGTGGCAGAGAGAAAATAAGGTGAAGCACACTAAGATGTGATTAACGATATGTCTCCTGAAAATCGACAGTGGGATTTCAGATCTGAGGCCGAGGATACATTGGCAGAGAGGCAGATCCATACTAGAGTAGTGCAGAGACCCAGCATGGGTGGCACAGGCCCAGACAGAGCAGCGCAGAGGCAACGTAGGCTCAGCCAAAGTGACGCGTGCCAAGCCAGAGTTGCGTAGAGGTATTGTAGGCTCAGCTAGGGTGATGCAGGGCCAACCTGTGCTGCACAGAGGCTCACGCAGGGCCATAATGCTGACGTAGTTCCGCGAGATGCAACGCTGGGGTTCCAGTGGGCCAGAAAGGGCTCGTTTTCAGTAGATCCAGAAGGTGTGAAACCTCGACTGAGTCAGCCATATCTTCTGTCTCCGAGTGATAGAGGTACATCTGTTGAGATTTTATTTGTTTGGGCAAACCATGTCTGGTGCCCTTGAATGTATTCATAATTCTGCATAATAATAAAACCCTCTAAGAGCAGGTGCACCGATTTTCCCGCATTGGGTTTTTCCGGGGACATTTGTCCGAAAAATAGTGTCCTTTGTCATGTGGGTTTTATTCTTCAGTTCTTGATCTGTATGTATGTGTAGGCTGCAATAATGTTTACTTTGATGTTTTACTGAATATTTCAAAAAAATAACTTGTTAATTAAATCAAGCAAGTAGGAGAAGTAAATCAGAATACTGTAGTAGGGTTTTTGTAATTTGGATTCAGAAATTTTCACAGTTACAGGGTAAAATAAGGTAGTGGCTAGGCAAGAGAGGAAGACGTTGGGCCTGGAGACCCTAAACATATTTTGAAACCCTCACCAAAATTTTGATTTTCTTTAGATCTTCAATAATCACCCAAATCACTGCAAAATCCTTGATGTTGGCCCTGCAAAAATTTAGAGACTAGATCTTACACACAAGGGCCTAGATCTAGCTCAAAACCCAACACTTCTTGTTGAATAGGCTTGAATCTCACCTGCACAAATGAGAAATAAAATACCCAAAGCCCCAATATGTACAAAATTTCAAAATAAGCCCCAAACCCCAAATAGATGCAAAACAAGGGTTAGAAGAAATTATTCTACAAAACTTATTTTACAAAAAAAAATATATATTTACAAATATACAAATATACAATGCTTGAAATATTTTTTGAAGAATAATTTTTATAAAGATGACAATGGCTTCGTGTATTTCGAAAGATAGATAGTAACCATAGCCTTAGCAAAGTAAGAAAATCACGTAAATTTCCTGGAATCCAGACAAGGTCAGCATGTGGCCACAATATGTGAACTTGGAGCCCAAGGGTCGGGGAACTTGCAAACTCAATATGTTTCTTAAGAAAAATCTTTAGATCATACAATGAATCGGATCACCTAAGATAAGCCCAAAACTTACCAATAGAATGTTCTTAATATCTACAAAAGAAATAACAATGCATATAATATTGAAGCACAATATAGGAAAACACATACCTAACACACACCATAGATCATTGAGACAAAGACACCATGAACTGTACCCCAAAGACTTTTATTATGAATTTCGAACGTTCCTAGCAGAACAATGGCTTCGCACCAACGTTTGCAAAATTACATCTGACCAAAGATGATGAATAGAAGCAAAATGCCTTCTAATTATAGAGAAATCCCTCCAAGTGGAAAGTAATGGCTATTTGGCTTGATCCCCGTCAAAATAATCTCTACCGTTGATAAATACTTGATCAAATTTTAATCTCTACCATCAAAAATATTTATTTTTGAGAAATTTTCGAATTTCTCATAAAAACCATTTTTTATTAGTCCAAAAATAATTATTTTGAACTAATTTTCTCAAAAGTTTGACTTTGACTTAACCATCAAGGTCCAAGGGTCCAAATTTTCTTGAAATATCCAATTTTCCCTTGGTGGGGGACCTTCAAAAATTAACTTGTTTTTGACCCACGATTTTTTCCACTTAGAGAAATTAATTTCTTTAGAATTAATTTGACTCTAAATTAATTAATTTTCTAGCTTAGGATTTAATTTAATTTTTACCAGAAAAATTAATTAATTGACACAAGAAGGGATTAATTATTTTTTCCACCTTCAAATACTTTTGCCATGGTGTCTAATTGTGAGGGACCGTGCACTAAAATATTTTTACATCAAATATTATAATAAGTCAACCTTTAAAGGGGGATACCCATTTATGATAGACCCTTAAATAATTACCCAATTTTGCGACACAACATGATCTAGTAGACCAAGTGATTTGTAATAAAATAATTTAGCCAAATAACTTAAATTATTCCCAAATCACTTTTACAATAGACTCGACTAAAAACACTAGGACTCAGCTAAGACTTTGTCAATAAATTTCATCCTAGCTTTGGGGTTTAAGTTGGAGGGAAAAAACTCTTCTGATTAGCCATGTTTAGAAACACAGATAATCGGTGAGGTTAGAAAACATCCTAGGATGAAATTCGTTGCGAAAATCATAGGCTTACCTAGGTGGTTATATAATTACACGGTCGTACTAGCTTCATTTACATTACAACTTGCAGAATTTCGGTTTACATTGACATGACAAATAGATGGCTGATGAGCCCGATCATGGAAAAATTTTGAACAACTTCTTCCTTGGGATTGTGCCAAAATAGGTGCAACATCTAGCTACATATGGGGACACGTTGCTTCATCGAAGTGACATGAGAATCCAGAATCCTGTATCCAAGAAAACAAAATTCCATCAAATAGATATCCACTCATAATTAAAATCATCATGCATATATAAAATATCTGTTGGAATAGAAAAAATCTACTCTAACAAACTGAAATGTAAAGACATAAAACATAAGTGCATAAAAAGAAAACTAACTAATGACATAAATGAAAGGGAGTAATGTTAGAGATACTATACAAAGGATGCCCCATGGCATCAGATGTCTTCAACATAGTGCATACTGAGCATCTGCCGACTTTCAGGCAAATCCGAGAGTTGCTTCTCTGATGTGCCATGCCCAATCCTGCATATCGTAGGACTTTGTCTTATCTGAATATCGAGCTTTTCCGAGCCATTAGATGCATCAAACCTTTTCCTTTTTCTTTTCTACTTATTTTTTGTCTTGATCCTGAGAATGCTCGAATGAAAGATTTGAGGAGTCTGAAGTATGCCCAATCTTATTCTGAATATACTCTGTCAAAGGTGACACATAAGCCTAATCATTCTCAATTTCCTTTTCAAGCATGGCACTTCAAGTTAACTTGTCTTCAATGGAACAAGTGACCTCCTCGCAGTGAGATGATAATTGCTCTGGCAGACTCGGAGGCTTATGATATGTCAAAAGTTCTTTGTTTCTTTCATCATCTAATCTGTGTTGATAAGCTTGCTCTTGTAACCTTTCCATCCTTTGTATCTTACTCTGAAGAGTGATCTTTGCAATTCTCATGGCCTCCATTTGATTGGAATGTTCAACCTCCATAACACTGATTTCCTTGGCATGGTTTTCCTCCATGGTCAACAACTTGTTATGAAGACATATCTGACCAACTTCCATATCTTTTATTATTTTGACATGACTTTCCTTCATGGAGATCAAATGATCTTGCATGGTGGTCATTTGATTAGAATGACTTATTTCTATGATTTTCAGTTCCTCGGCATGTTGCTCTTCTATGGCTAATAACCTGTTCTGAAGACTGACTTCCCTGTCTTGCATAGAGCTCATTTATTTCTTACGATCTTCCTTTATGGTGCTCAACTCTTCAACATGCTTCTCTTCTATAGCTATCAACTTGGTGTGCATGGATCTCATTTATTCAGAATGATTCTCTTGGTTGAGTTTCATGGCTTTCATTAACAGAGCTTGACTGAATTGCATGTCTCTCAAATTTTGAGTTAAATCCCTGATAAGATCCCCCTAATCATTTGTTCCTGCTTTTCTACTATTGAGGATTCTTCTTGCAATGGCACAAGTGGATTAATCATGGAAATTGTCACAAGGTCTGCAATATGACCAGGATTGATCATTATTATGCTGCATCTCATTCTCTTGAGACTTTTCCATATTAGTTAGGCGATTCTTCATGTCAGCGAATTGATGTCTATGCTCAGCTCACATACTTTTAATGATTTCTTTTAATTCTTCAACTTGATTAATTGTCTTCTCCTCAACTTTTCTCTCTGGAAGGTCATGAGGATAACCTTGAATGCTAGTAAAGTGACAAGGGGCGAACAAGTCATCGAGAAAAGGAGCAAATGGATGTCAGAGAAAGATCCTTGTTCAAGAAAAATAAGAGATCCAGAAGAAGCGAGCTTCTAGCATAAATTCTTGCAAGAAATGAAAAAAGTGGAGTCCCCAATTCAACATGAATCTAGCTCTAAAATCCAAAAGGTAAAAACCGAAAAAGTTAATAAGGGAGAAGCAGATGGATATCATGGAGGGCTTCCTGTCTGAGAAAAATGAATGCTTACTAGAATGTAATTTGTTCAACTAAGCTTTGAGAGCAAGGTTAAGCAAGCTACCCGGATTTCTTCTAATATAAGCTCTTGTGAATGGATGAATTAATGGAGTCGCCACCCAAACAGGAAACTAACCCAAATGACAAGGTGCTAAAGGTGCGGATAGAGAAGATGAAAATATTAGTGAGAGAACAAAGGATATGGTGATGAAAAGATGAATAGATTGCAACGGTGCTAAAAGATGTTGTGGCGTTGCTGACTTAGATGAAAAAATGAAAGATGAAGAATGATATGATGAAAAAGATGAGAAATAAGATAATTTTGTTGAAGCGCCAAGAACAAGATAAACTTCGTCCTCGGCAACGCCGCCAAAAAATGTTGTGGCATTTCCGACAAAAATGAAAAGATGAAAGATGAAGGATAGAGATGGAAAAAATGGAAGAAATGTCGAGACACCGGCAACAAGAAATTTGTCCTCGGCAATGGCAACAAAAAATGTTGTCACTCAGATTATACAGGCACAGTGCAACAACGACTCAGGTCAGGGGCTGTCACTCTGATCCCCGACCTCTCCATTCTACCTGTCTCCCTACAACAGGCTATGGGGGGTAGTCCCTATGGAATGTGAAGATGAAGGACAAGTTGGCAACCAATGGGTCTGGGAGACATGATTGAATGGCCTATCCACTTGGTTGATTTAGCAAGCCTTATAGATTAGATTAGAATTAGATGTGAGAACAGTGCTTTATGGAGTCAATTTCTTAATTTAGATCGATTAAATACCAAGTAATCGGATGAATAACCCTTGTTTGAATGCTTAACTATCCTATATGATATGCAAATCCTATGACTTAGGTGTAATGCAAGGATCTTGGTTGCTTTTAATTAGATGCCTATTCTAGGTGTATCCTTTCTCTTAACTATTTTGAAGCTAGTTTCTAGAGTAGGTTGTGAAAAAGAGGTCAAGGGGAAGCAAGCAAAGACTTGATTAACAATACCTCCTCTTAGGTACTAACCACCAGGTGCCTTCGACGCTGTATAGACTGTGGCTCTGACGACTGCAAGGTCACTGTGTTAACCACTAAAGAGGTGCTAGGCTCCTCAAGCTAGACGAGAAATGTGGTCCTATTATCTCTATCAACCAAGCTTATGCTTGGAGGTAAGTTATTAATGCAATACTAATCTTAGGATTCTTAATGCAATATTATTGAGTGCTTCTTGAGTTAACGTTGTTTATGTTAAGGACTTAGTTATAATTTGTCTTATGACGAGGAATACTTAATAACAAATTAATGATGATCTTAACACAAGATGAAATGTGCTCAATATCACAAGTGCCAACAAGATATAAAATAGATCTAAATGCTCAATAACCAAAGATCCACAATAGATAAACTGAAGAGCACTTATCCACTTATTACAATTAGCTAATGAGACAATAAAAAATGCCAATGATGATTATCCAAAGGAGACAATAAGATTGTAAATGCTCTTAGCCAATATTCCTCCTCTTCAAGACAATTATTAAGAGATATGCAATTAGATTCACCAATCCTTACATCTTAAATGTCACAACGATTACCAATTAGATTCTCAATTAGCCAAGATCATAAATTGCTCAAGAGACATTCAATGATATTTTTTCGACACAATTGGAACAAGACACTTTAATGCCCATTAGGATGATAGAAACAATAGATACCAATATCCAATTTACTTAGGAAAGTATTCAATGTACTTTAGAGAGTGAGCTTATTAGTGCACAATTAAGATTATGGAATTTTCACAAGACTACCAACATTAGATACTTCACCAAAAGCAGCTTAATATAAACAATACTTTCCACAATGAACAATTAGATCATGAACAATAGAAGCCTTACGTTCCAATGATATCCAATGACATTTAGTGAAATTCGGACAACATTATGTAAGCTTTAGTTAGAGCACTTTTAAATGTGAAATGAGATGCCAAATGCAAGTGAAATGCAAGTGATAGAAACCAAATGCCAAACCACTTTTCAAATCAGCAAGTCCTTAAGGTATTAGGCCTTTTAATGATGCAAATGCTACTGTTAAAAATCAGACTTCTGTGAACTTATGACAGTCAATGAAGTATGTGAAATCTCACTAAAACAAAAATGCCCAATTTGTCCAATGATTAGCTATGGAACTTAGGAAACTTTTTAATGATTTTAGGGCATTCAAGTTAGACATTTTACCACTGTTATGAATTTATATTCTTGCTGTAGAAAACAGTGATGAAAGAGGGTTTAGAGATCAAACCCTTGGGCCTTGAGGCCTTGGAGATGGATGGAGTACTTTCCCACAATTTCTCCTACCTGAAACCACCAAAATCATGCCCAATACTGCTGCAAGACACCAAACAATTAGCTCAGAAATAAAATTATCCAAATCAGAGACGGAAGAGGGCAAGAGAGGCCAGATTAGGGTCACACTAAGCCTAGAAAGGCTAGCATTTATGCCATAGATGGAAACAACAAAGGGATAGAGGCCTAATAGGCCTGCGTAAGGGTGGAAGAAGCCCCAATAAGCTATGGCAGAGGGAAAAGGCCTTAGAGGCCAGCGGCTTCAAGTGGAAACCCTCAAAGGGTCACGACAAAGGGAAGAAAGGCTGCCAAGGCTCACTGCAAGGTAAACAAAGAGGGCCAAGAGGGAAAAGGGCTAAGCGGAAGGGATAAGGAGTAAGAAAGAGGGGGCACCAGAAGGCAGGCCGAGAGGGAAGGAGGGAACGAAAGGCAAGAGGAGGCCTTTCAAGGCCTGTGACAAGGGTTATAAGGTAAAGTAAGGCAGAAAATAGGCAAGATAGGCCTGGAGGCCCTAAAAAAAATTTGAAACTTTCGCCAAAATTTTTATTTGCTTCATATCTTCAATAATCACCCAAATCATTGCAAAATCCTTGATGCCGGCCCTGCAAAAATTTAAAGACTTGATCTTACCCTCAAGGGCCTACATCTAGCTCAAAACCCTAGCACTTCTTGTTGAATAGGATTGAATCTCACCTGCACAAATGAGAAATAAGATACCTAAAACCCCAATATCTACAAAAAATCAAAATAAACCCCAAATAACTGCAACACAAGGGTTAGAAAAAATTATTCTACAAAACTTATTTTACAAAAAATATATATTTACAAATATACAAATATACAATGCTTGAAAGATTTTTTGAAGAATAATTTTTGTAACGATGACAATGGCTTGATGTATTTCAAAAGATAGATATTAACCACAACCTTAGCGAAGTAAGAAAATCACATAAATTTCCTGGAATTCAAACAAGGTCAGCTTGCGCCCATAGTCTATAAACTTGGAGCCCAAGGGTCGGGGAACCTGCAAACTCTATATGTTTTTTAAGAAATTTTTTTAGATCGTACAATGAATTGGATCACCTAAGATAAGACCAAAACTTACCAATAGAATGTTCCTATCATCGACAAATGAAATAACAATTCATATAATATTGAAGCACAATATAGGAAAGCACATACCCAACACATACCACAGATCAATGAGACAAGGACGCCATGAAATGTACTCCAAAGTCTTTTATTATGAATTCTGAACGTTCCCAGTAGAACAATGGCTTCACACTAGCGTTTACAAAATTACATCTGACCAAAGATGATGAATAGAAGCAAAATGCCTTCTATTTATAGAGAAATCCCTCCATGTGCAAAATAATGGTTAGTTGGCTTGATACTCGTCAAAATAATCTCAATCGTTGATAAAAACTTGATCAACTTTTAATCTCTGCTGTTGAAAATATTAATTTTTGAGGAATTTTCGAATTTTTCATAAAAACCATTTTTTATTATTCCAAAATAATTATTTTGAACTAATTTCCTCAAAAGTTTGACTTTGACTTAACCACCAAGGTCTAAGGGTCCAAATTTTCTTGAAATATCCAATTTTTCCTTGGTGGGGGACCTCCAAAAATTAACTTCTTTTTGAACCACGAATTTTTCCACTTGGAGTAATTAAATTCTCTAGAATTAATTTTTGACTCTAAATTAATTAATTTTCTGGCTTAGGATTTAATTTAATTTTTGCCAAAAAAATTAATTAATTGACACAAGAGGGGATTAATTATTTTTTCCACCCTCAAATACTTTAGCCATGGAGTTTGATTGCGAGGGACCATGCACTAAAATATTTTTACATCAGATATTACATGAGACTAGAACACGTGTCCGATGCTACAAAAACTAACAGCATGTTCTTCATGTTGGTTCTTAAAAAGAGAAAATTTAAATTTCTGGCTCCAAGAAGCCAAGTCGGCCCTCCTCCTAGTCAATTCGGCCTAGTCATAAAGGCACCTATTCGAATGGTTGATTTACTATATATGTGAGGCATTCGACCTCCTTCAAAAGTGTTATTCGGATCTCCTCTATTCAAGAAGAATTCAAATAATTTATGTTCTTTTTGAAGATAAATTTGAGGCTTAAGTAAGACGCGTTTGTGGCATGGTGGACCAAGTCTCTGTCCTTGAGATCACAAAAAAACCGAAACCTCTGAAGTGACTACATGACCGAATCTCTGTGATGATTATAGGATTGAATCTTTGTGATGACTACAAGACTGAATCTTTGTGAAGGGGCAGTGGGACCGAGTTTCCTTAGGCATGGTATGAGGCAGAAATTTTGTCCTAAGCAGAATTGTCTAGACCGAATTCAGTGGACAAACCTATGACTTGATTAGGAGGCAGTGGACTAGGTTTGACCAAGCATTCTTTGTTGATGACTAGAAGATATAGGTGTGTCTCTTGTTCAACTAAAAATTTCTCTAAGGAAAAGGTTGTTGGATTTTTCCCCCATGTGGGTTTTACCAGGGTAAATTCTTATGTTCTTTGTTTGGCTGTCTTCATGATCCTATTGTCATATATGTTATATTGTTGATGTCTTTTGTGTAATTGCTTAATGATGGATAAGAATATGAAAAGGAATTAACTCATTTGAGGTAATTATCAGTTTAGAAGACTATATGAAAAATCAACAAGTTGTGTGTAGTTTTCCTTCAACATTCCTACACTTAGGGTGTAGGAAAGTCATAAAAAGAAATGCACAGAGAGAAAAACCTAGAAGAACCGAAAAAAGAAAAGATAGGGAACACATATGCTGGATTGGAGTGCCATGGATCTGGAATAGATAGAGGCTATAAATATAAAAGCAGAGAGCGTATCATATAAAAAAACTTAGAATCAAGATAAAGAAGAGATTAAAAGCAAATGAAGCTCCTCCCCAATGGAGTTGCCATTCTATTGCTGAAATTTTTTGTATAGGACCCAAGGATACTACTTGATCCTCACTAGATGATTGGAAAGTTAGTGATATACAAAAAGAAATTTTACTTTGCTAAGCTACAAGCAAGAAGCAACTAGGGTCTTGGTTAAGAAGGTAAGAAAAAGACATATAACTTATGCTTCTTGATGTATGTTTTGTTGTTGAATGGATGAGCAAGAGAAAGAGGTCTAGCTCCAATAATCCCGCACGTCACCTTCAAAACCAAAACCACCTTTCCGACTTTACAATAGCAAAACACTCTAGATCTCTTTTTAAAAACTAATTTAAAACCCTCCTAGATATAATCATTTAGTTCAATAAAGGAAAGTAAAGCATTTAGGTAGCAAAATTAATCCAATACAAGCAAATATGGTCGGGGAAGAAAGGAGATTCATTTAAATTAGAAAAGATTGCATCATGCATCTATACCTTCAAGAGGTGAGATGGATCCGAATCCTTTATCCTTGGATTCTTTACTCTTCAAGGAATCTCTAATCCAGTGGTCTTTAAAGATGTTCGACAATCCTCCAATGGTCCTCTTCAAACCTCCACAAGCAAATTGGGCAAGTGGATGCAAAAGTGCAAATTAAGTTTTTTTTTTTGTGAGAATAAAAGCAATCCAAAATCTCTCCAAGAGTCTCCAAAGATCATAATCAATCCAAGATTCAATAGAAAAGATAAAACCAAGCTCTAAACTTTAAAAGCTAAATCTTGATCCCATAATCCCATGTGAAAGAGGCCTTTTTAATATTTATAGGATTTTTTATCCTTTTATGGTTTTTACATGAAGAGAGAATCCATAATCTAGAATAATCCCAAGGTATCAATGATTTGGGTGCCAACAACAATCAAAGTGGAGTAAATAAACTATGGGGCACATCTTGGATTGGTTTTCTTCTCACAAAAAAGAAGTTCAATTTACAAAGAGTCTCCAAAGATCATAATCAATCCAAGAGTTGATAAAAAATATAAAACCAAGCTCTCAAATTAAAAGCTAAATCTTGAGCCCATAATCCCATGTGAAAGAGGCCTTTTTAATATTTATAGGCTTCTTGATCCATCTGTGGTTTTTACATGAAGAGAGAATCCATAGTCTAGAATAATCCCAAGATACCAATGATTTGGGTGCTAATAGCAATCAAAGTGGAGTAAATAAACTATGGGGTACACCTTGATCAAGTTTGACCAAGTCAAGGTGGCATGAGTGGGTTATAGCCTTGTGCACAACTTTAGAATGAGAGGTTATGCCCATGACCTCTGCATGCAACACTTGAGGGAAAGGTTGTGTCCAACAACAAAATCAAAGAAAATTCTTAATATTTCCAAAGGTTTGGGACAAGTCAGGATACTCCATACAAAATAGACCACACTATAATGCACCTCGTGGCTAGGTCTACTTGGTACATGCAAGAGAAAATCCACAATAATAGTCACAAACTTCAAGATATAGAGGTTTAGCTTCATTGTCTCTCTAATACCATGTGGGTAACATGAGAAATATAAACAAGAAGTACAAATATAAACTTCTATTATAAAATAGAGTCGTCATATACAATGAGGTGGATCCCCTTTTTATCACATTAATGGTTGTTATACTGCCTAATTGTGCTAACCATTTATTAACAGATGATCTAGTATCATTTTATAAAGTCATTTACAGCACCTTCTCTTTATTACATTTCAACTTTAGAATTGGAGTGTTAGTACTCCAACATGTATGATTCTCCAAATTGCTGCTGCAATGGTTTAACCCGAATTTAATCTTTGCATCTAGTGTTTGCTAGAGTTTCTACCTCACATGTAACAGCATCACTTAAAACATGAACCAGTTGTGCTAATTCATGAATCGAATGTTTAAGACAGAGATGTACTACTGGCTACCTTCATCAAAATGGTGGCTGCTTGTGAATATGCCCTATGTAACAATCCCCAATGTGCTAGAAGTTTACATAAATATTGTAATTTGTAACTTTAGCTGTAAAAGCAATGAAGGGATGTCATGGGAATTCATAGCTGGCTTGACACCAGATGTAGATGCTTCATAAACACCATTTGTTTTAGACTTTAGTTTTCTCATCACTCTAGTGCTTAGTTCTTTCAGGCATAGCCACAACGGATTCATGTATTTCTGTGTTTAAAGCCATATAAAGGCATTTTCAGGCATAGATTCACATCCAACTTGATTTTTTCCCCTTGCATTCAGAACCTTCAATCCAGATGGAGACTATAATTCAGCCATGACTTTAATGTTATTGAGAACAGTTACCCACTAAAAGTGGGTGACCCCTAGGATAAGCTTTTCTCCTATTCATCTCTTCCAGTCGGCAGACAACAACTCCTGAGAGCCACTTAGTAGCTGATGTGATGTGCCATTCATATCTCTGCCACCTGTGTCAGTCATATGTTTCCTCGCCCATTTGTCAAGACTCAAGAGCACATGTTGGAAGGTGAGCTTTTGATCAAACGACACTTTATTCATTTCGTAGTCGGGTGCTTATCCTTGCTTGTATTTTGGCATTTTGGCATGGATTATGGGGTAACTTGGAAGAAAGAAGGGTCTTGGCCGTAGTCTTGTACTTTCACCTTAAATGGGGGGTTAATTTTCAATCCTAGTCTAGTGGGACCTCCTGTAATGGCCCATGGCTTTAGGAAGGTGCACTACTTGGCAATCCATGATTGAGATAATGTAGCCCCATCTATTCCTATTCCATATTTACCACTTTCCATCTTACATTATGAGCCCCTATTCCACCTCCCTTCTTTGGGTCAATTGACCATTGGTTCATTGGGATTCGACATCCACACATCCTTATACCTAGGCAGGGCCTGGAAATGCACCTTAGGAGGTTGATGCAGCTAAAATAAAAAGAAAGAGCATATGATGGCTATAAGAAAAAAAAAATCAAAATGCAAAAGATGGCTGGGACTTACAAATTAGCATGTGGCCAAAAGGAAAGCATGAGCTCTACCACTATCATATGGTCATCACTCAGTTCTTGGGCCAATGTTTCCCTATATTATAGAAGAAAAGGAACCCTTGCATGTTGAAACCCTTGATGGGTGATGAACTGACCCATCCAAAAGGGGTTAATAACTGCTATACATCATACAAAGCAAGCTCTCATTCCTCGAGCTATGAGCAGTAATACAAGGAAAATATCAAGAAAAATTAGAAGGAAATATAAAGGGGTGGAAAAACAAAGGCCGAGGTAACTCATGCATCCACGATTGCTCCCTCCTCACATCTATACACCCAGGATGAGATATTCCATCAAAGTTGACCCCTTTGACCATGGCACTTGGCCATGGTGTTCTTTCCCTTTCGTTCCATCATTATTCACATGGAACCTATTGATTAAAGGGTGGATTAAGGATATGTCACTTCCCTTTGGGGGTTGGGAACACCTAATAGCGTTGTCTATTAGCCACTCCTACCTAGGGAGGTAACACCATTAAGTGATTAAGGCCCCAATTTTGGAAAAGAAGCCACATATGAAGTGTTACTTTGCACATTTCTTTCAAGCTTGCCTCACTTAGATGAAATAATAATAAATGTACCCGATGATGAAAGGTGTAGCACTGGATATTGTGTGTAATTGGCAGGTAGTTCCATCTATAGGTCTGGGCAACTTAACTGGGGACTAGATCCTCCAGAGGGACATATTGACATCCATAGGTGATGAGTTGAGAGCCATGGGACTGCAGACAATTATAGAGCACCATTTATAGCCATGGGCACCTTCAGCACCCAGAACATTCCTAAACATCGAGAGGATAGGGTTTGCCACAAAACCTATCATTTTTGTGGGCATCCACTTCAATTTCATCCATAAATTCTTTTCCCCTAGGTGTTTGCCCTAAGAGGGAAACCCTAGTTTTTCTTCCCTCAACTTAAGGATTTCTTTGGAGGTTTCATGAGCCTTGGCTTAGCCAACATACATTGCAAGAAACCTTTTCCCTTTGCCTTGACCTTGAGTTGCTCCAACACTCGTCGAATCTATCAAAACTTAGGTCTCGTGCCCTTATTTGTAGGTCTCTTTATAGAAAGTGAATTTCTTTCTTGTGGAGCCTTAAACCAAAATTGTGTCTTTCTTGAAGACCTCTTAGTGAGATCATTTGATACTTTAACCCTAGAATACCTATTATAAGTGATCTCTTTCCTACTGATACTCCTCCCATCGGGGAAAGTCCATAAAGAGCTGGGGGTTTTGGCTATGGTGACAGTGGGCCACTTCCTCATTGTTGCTTATAGGTCTAGTTTATACCTTGTAGGGTTCCCTCTCCAAGGCCTGCTAGATTTTGTGGCAACAAGAACCACATCAAAAGATCCATAACTTGCTCTAGGGAAATAACTCATCGTAAAAATAGTGTCTTGTTAAGAAGCTTTAGAGGTAAAACAAGAGGTATTTCTCCTTTTGAAGAACCCATCAAAGACTATGAAGAGCTCGTTTTGAGAAGAATCCTTCCTTTCCGTCTACCATTCTTCAACTGTAAAGAAGCCTTGCATGATGACTCTAGTGTTGAACATGGCTCAATGTACAATAGAGGATTTGTAACAACCACTTGATTTGTTGCCAACTAAGTTACATGTCACGAGGACATGAAACACGAGGATATGATATTTGACATGGGACATGTCAACCTTGGAAATAGGGCACAAAAGACGTGCATATATATATATATATATATATATATATATATATATATATATATATATATATATATGTATGTATGTATATATATTAAAAAATTTGCAAATTACAAATACAAAAATGAAAAATAGGCATAAAGATCCAATTCTTTTAGAAACTAGAGCTTTTACAAAATATTTATACAACTAGGTACTACATCATTGATGATAAAACACAGAAGAAATTAGAAACATAAATTGCAGTTTCCTCATTAAGTCATCAAATTCAAAATGTATTACAAAAATACAAAAAAGGTTCGATACTAGAACCATAGATGGAAGAATCTCATATCTCATCACTATCAATACTCCTCCTCCATGTCAGAATCATCAAAATCACAACCATTTCCATTATTATCTCCTCCATACTCCTCCTTCTGCTATATATCCAACCCTTGCATCTACTAGTATGGAGAATGACCCCTTGAAAGGATCACCATCATCATATGTGATTAGCTTTAGCACTGGTTCATTAAGATCCAGGTTGGCTAATGCCAACTCAACACTATTGTTCAAATCCATATCAGCAAGAAACACATTACACATCTTTGTATATACTTTCAACCACCCATTCCTGGGTTGCTCAAGCTTGTCCTCCTTCAAATTATACAAATTTTCATGTGTTCCAATTCGTTTTGCAAGAAGAGGATGAAGTAACATGAGAGAGGAGCCTCATGGCTAAATGTTATAGAATAGGGTTGCTACCCCATGATTTTCCCACCAAGCATAGGGCTTCCTAACCCTCTTTTCTTTGAGCACATCATAGCCTCCACATCTCCTAGTGCTAGTGGAAGACTCTACAAATCCCTCCACCTCATCAAGGGATGTTCTATCTTGATATGTTCTTCCAAATGCTTCCTTTCCTCCTTGTCAAATCTCTTAGTCCATGTGAGGAGGGAATCTACATGAAGGCCCACCATTGAGTCAATAGTTGTTGTAGTATTTGAGATTCAATGAGTGAGCCAAGTAATGCAAAGGTGTGCAATTCGTATCCCACCCTTATCCCATTCGGTGATAAAAACATGTTTTACGGTGGTGAATAACATCTTTGTCGATGTCCCATACTTAAGGCACTCATTTTTTAAAATAACCACCTTCACTGACTCAATCATGGAATCTCATCCCTCATAAACATCTCCTAAGATGGGTTTGTTTGAGTCTACAAACCACATTAAAGAAATTATAGGGTTCTTGATCGTAATTGTAATATCAACCCTCTCTCACCAATCATCATCTAACATTGTATCCTTACCTATTTTGAAGAAGCTCGAATTGTCTTTCTAAAAAAGTATCAAATTTTTTCAATCATCATGGTTTGAAGAGAAATCTTTAGCTTCCTCCACCTCTTAAGCATGGAGAATGAGGAGGAAAATTGAGTATCTACAATCTTTATCAATAATAAATGTGTACTCTCTATAGATTATGAGGGAATTGGTATGGTTTTTCACAAAATTGCAATTATGGTGTGCATCATCAATAGGACTTCCCATCCTTGTCACCTTCAAAGCAATATGTTTAAGTACTAAATTCAAAGAATGAACAATGCAAGGTGTCCAAAATATTTATGGATATTTAGCTCCCACAATCAACCTTGCAAACATGTGCATTATATGAGGTAATTTGCACACAAGAACCAACACTTACATCTTCAATGATTTTAATGAACAACTCACCCATATATTGCTCATCCTTGTATTTTCCAAGAGAATCCACTGCTTTTAGGAAGATGATTCCATTCTAGGAAGACACCATGTAATTGATGAATGGATGGTGTTAGCGCTGGAATCAACACTTGGATTGTGACAAGCGCCTGACCAGACACATCTTAAGCTCAAAGACTTTTCTTACAGTTGGATTAGATTTTTTGGAAAGTGGTTGGAACTTACAGACATTGAAAAGGATTTTGAGCAAATAAGAATCTCTCACACATATGAGTGCACTGGTGCATGATGTGGTAGCAAGTTTGAGTTTGTAGCATGATGGTTAGAAGAATGGAAGATAAACATTGAATATGTAAAACAGAGGCCCACTGCTAAGAGGAAAGGGTGACACAAATTCTAGATCTGAAATGTATTGTGAAAGAATGCTTTAAAAGACTTACAAGAGTCTCACTTTACATTTTAAGAATCCCATTATAAGGAATGCTTCTGTCTAATATGACCTTATGAATTAGGAATGCTTGATGGATCAAGACTGTCAAAAACAGATTAACATACATGCTAGATCAAAAGAATTACAAGAACATAAGACATGATTTAATTCTACCCCAAGGAATGGTTATGAACAATATTCAATTCATACTGAATCAGGAAAGCTTGGAACAAGACTTACAAAAACA
The DNA here is from genome assembly GCA_034641835.2 of Pinus albicaulis. Taxonomy (NCBI): domain Eukaryota; kingdom Viridiplantae; phylum Streptophyta; class Pinopsida; order Pinales; family Pinaceae; genus Pinus; species Pinus albicaulis. The sequence goes on along the minus strand of CM076574.1, from coordinate 69,756,729 downwards.
GATCAATATGTCTTGGAGGTTCACAAGAATGATAAAAGCATGAGATAGAACTTTCATATTAAATCTGGAAAGATAGATAAAGTATGTAAAAACAGAAGGGAAAACAATAAACTGTAATATTCCTAATTAGCACCGCTAATTGGAATATTTGATTTTTGTATAGTTTTGCTGCCTATAGTTAATTAATAAATAAAAGTGAGAAAAGGGGGGCTAACTCACTTTAAAAAAAAATAAAGTGTTTCCCTAGTAGATGCAACGTTATAACTTAAGGGGGAGCCTTGGGGGTCCACACCACGTATGAGAGGAGGCTCACGTAGCCTCTAGAAGCTTCTGCGCAGGCCCATGAGGAGCACGTGGGAGAGAGAGGGACCACATAGGGTTTTGAGGAGGGCCAGCGTTATAAAAGGAGGGAGACCTATCTCATTTGGGCATTATTGATATTGTTGATGATATTGAGCTAGACTTTTGTCTACTTGAGCACGCTGGCTGTTTAGTCGGTCTGCAGCACTGTTTAGTGCGACTGAGTGTCTCCGGTCGGAGATCTCACCCTTGGCCCCGGGGGACTTCGAGTGCCTGCTCGGGCAAGGTTTTTCTTTAGTCTTTAGCAGGAGATTTGTAGGTGTTTTGTTGGGAGTTTTGCTGAGGAGCTGAGCTTCATTGGGTGACTGCGCAGTCCTTGGAGGGAGGACGCAGTTTGAGTTGGAGCTGTTCCGTGGTAGAGATTTCTGCAGGAGATTCAGGCCTATTCCGGTGTGGAGGTTCAGCGTTTATGAGTGGGAGAGATTTTCCTGGGGAGTTGTGGCCCCATTTATTTCTTCCGGTTGAGTGTCTGCATGATTCTTGGAGAGACAACGTTTTTTAGGAGAGGGTTTAAAGGGATGATTTTCGGAGAGTGGTCCGTTTTGTATATGGTTTCACGGGTTTTGTCAGGGGTGGTGATCGGGTGGTGCCGATTTTAACTCATTAGGCAAGGAGAATGGTCTAACCGGTTCTTCCAGTAGGATACGATTTCTTGTAAACCATTTCCACTGTTTTTGAGAGGGCTCTTCACTTGCCTTGAGCAAGGATAGGTGCATTTGTGATTATCCATTGTATTTCATTATATTCTCAGATTAATAAAATGGCTTAGCATTCCCGACATTTTTATGTGTATTTTCTTTATGTTCTATTTCTGGCATTTTCCATATTGTCGTATGCTTGTATTGCTGTCTATTTCCCTTCCGGGATATTACAGTAGTATCAGAGCATAGATCTGGCTCAGCCTGTGGTCTATGACATCGGGAAAGAGATCATACAGAGGTTTCCTGGAATTTTGGAGAGTAATAGTAGTTGCAGTACCAAAAACGAAATTGGAAAAGGGCCAAAATATAAAGAGGTCAAATTTTGAAGGTTGGAATTAGAAGAAACGTTTTTGCGGGTTTTTACGGGTTTTGGGCGGATCACGCCTCCAAATTCTGGAATTTTAAAGTAGTTTCGGTGGTGTCCAGTGAAGTTAGCGAGCGGTATGGTTTTGCGGCGGCCATGCGGTTACGAGAACTTTGTAGACACATAGCGAAGAAGCGATGGCGGGTGATGATGATGAGAGGAGATTTGAGAGCGCTCCAACACATGCGGGATGTGTCACGAGAGATTCTTTATATTTGGAGAGCGATACCCCAAGGGGAGTTCGGATTGGTGAGGGATCAGGCACATCCCACCCTTTGCCGGAGCATGATGCCACTCAGCATATGGCATCACATACACCCACACGTCCTACCATGCCCACTTTTCTGGATGAGGACATAGGGGCAGGAGCACAGCGAGAGCCGGAGCCGCGCTACATGGGTGACTATTTTGCAGAGTACCAGGCATACGGGCAGGAGTTCATGGAGGCTCTCTCGTTCAGAGACTTTATCCAGCTCCAGCAGGACAGTAGACTCCGCGATCATCACCGGGGGCACCGACATCATCATGATGGAGACTACCACCGCACAGCTAGCAGATTTCATTTTCCCACGTTTGATGGTGCATCAAACAGTTCGGCAGAGTCTTGGGTGGAGAAGTTGGACATCTATTTCCAGCTTAATCAGATGTCGCAGTCAGAGGCCATTAAGGTGGCAACATTGCACTTGGAGGATGAGAGCACACAGAATTGCAGGGAGTCTGAGGTTACACCTAGTGTGACATAGAATTCACCCTCATTGGAGACCTCCTTGGCCATGTCGGTTGATGTGGTAGTGGAGAAGGTAGAGCCTACTTCAGTAAAGCCATCCATTGAGGTGATGACTGGAGTCGTGTTCGAGTCTTCGGGTGGTAGCAGCACACGACAGATGGGTGAGGTGTCAGGAGATGTCTCCACCTTCGATGAGGCACTAGGAGATACAAAGGTATTGGATGATGGTCGCAGACAGCAGTATCATTGGCTTCGGGCAGACCTTCTAGTTTTGAAAGAGAAGGCCACGTCAGTACGGGAAGCCATTTTGTTGCAGGACAAGGAGCTGGAGGGCATGAGAGTGGCTTGTGCCAAGTCGGCGGCCAAGTTGACCCGCATTGGGGAACGACTAGATTCCCTGATGGTACAATCAGAGGGCACGTTGGAGCATCAGATCATTCCCCTTCAGGCATGCATGGATGGGACTAGCAGTGGTGTTGGGTCATCTCTTTCCGTTGGAGAGAGACAGGCAGAGCCACCTAGTCAGATCTCATATGTTGACTTGGATAGCGGTATGAGACGATCAGAGTCGCACAAGGTACGACATCCACATGTTGAGGTTGGATGGCGAGAGATTTTGAGTTGGTACTCGGTGGAGCGGGCTATAGAGATAGTGATGGATCCGACTGTAGCTCAGCAGGATTTTCTATGCATGGGGAATACAGGGACCCCAGATTGGCATTGGGATCCAAGAGGGATCACCTACCGTTTCCTAGGCAGGTCGGCTGACTATGTCTTGGAGAGTACAGTTGGCCTAGCAGTAGAGCATGTGCAGTTTCGGTCAGCTACAGTGGCCAACTAGTTTATGGGCGGACTCCCTAGGTTGTCTTGGCATGGCATTCATGCAGGATCACGGGGTGGTCGACCAAACCTTGACGGAGCTGGTCAGAGGAGGTGGCATTGACAGACCACCAGATGGTCCCTTGTATAGTGCTGAGGATTCTTCACCTTTGTGTGGGGCACAGAGGACACAGCGGAGCCGAGCAGTGGTGGTAACACTACTGACCCATAGGGAGACTCACTTCTCGGACCCCTCGAGGAGGATTTGCAGTGATGATCCATTTGTCGGCGGGTATAGTGATGTGACGGTGGACATGAGGATACCGATTGGTGTTAGTCCGATATGTAGAGGCACAGCTCTAGGACATCACATCCATGGATGTGTGGGAGCCTCTAGCATTGAGCGGTGGATTGCCGGTGGACCATGGAGCTACATGGTGGTGTACCGTAGTGTGTGGGACTGCATTGTGGAGTAGGAGTGCCCTACATCACATTGAGAGCGCACGAGGAGTGACAGATTCCTGGACACAGTCAGGGCACGAGACGGTACAGGGTGGGAGACGGTACAGGGTGGTACAGCAGTAGCATGGGGTATCCAGCAGTATTCAGGGGTATGCCTTAGTGTGCGGTGGCATGTTGAGGAGTACATGGATGACCGGTGGCTTGCGAGGGCGTACGGCTTTGTGGCCACAGCCGGTCTTAGAAGTATTGCATCCGGGAGACTCACAGACGGGGGACCAGGCTTACCTTTGGGGAGTATTTCACCCGAGGGATCGATGAGGGAGAGCCAGGGAGGAAGCGATACTTCATGACATTTTGAGGACTCACACATCAGAGCACTCTTCTACATCGTGCATGAGCTGGCGATTTTGTTCCATTCCTTTGGCACTTTGGGCATGACGGCGGGGAGTCCAGTGAGGCACACCAAGATGTTTGGATGGCACTCAGCACACTAGGCGAGAGACCTCTCAGCAGTGGCACTGGGTTGTTTTGCTAGTTGACAGCCACAGGTCGAGGGATGAGATGATCCTCTACAGGGGTGGCACATCGGTCATCGCTGAGCCTACACCCCGGGAGCGGGTCATGAGGGAGACACGCATCATTCTTCCCTCAGGGCATGTTGAGATCATGCATGAGCAGAGGATACTGGGTTTAGCAGAGGTAGCATTCCAGCATGCATCTAGACTTCAGACATTGTATCGACACTTCATCGAGAGGGTGGATGGCCTATTCAATACAGATGAGGTGGCAGAGGAAGAACAAGAGGGCCTTCCTCCTGTATACCAAGGTGAGGACTCTTCTTCATATGAGTCCATAGGATCAGTTGAGGTCGCTTCTGGGGAGCGAGAGCAGTCATGCAAAGATGGAGACAGTAGACCAGAGCTGTATTCTAGTATACAGGGTGAGTAGTCAGGGGACTCTATGGGAGATGCTCTAGGCGATGAGACACTTGTGACGATCCAGTCAGAGCTATATGTGATGGAGCTTGAGTCAGTAGAGGAGGATGCTATGCACATCATGCATGATAGTCCTTTGGGGGAGAGCCAGATGGAGGCTCACATCGAGTCGGTGATGGATATGCGGCTAACCGGGTCGACCATTGAGGAGGAGCGATCTCTTTGCATTTACATCGAATGCAGAAGTGACGCGGCCCTACGGATCCATATCCTGCGGGAATGTTAGGTAGATGTGATAGTTTGGCAGTGGGAGATGATTACGGGTTGGTGGCAACCTTCCAGGCATGTTCCCCATGTAGTTGTTGTTGCTACATCAGATGCTTCCTCCAAGATGGACTGGCGGGAGATCATGAGTTGGTACCCTCTTTATGGTACGGTATTCTTCATAGAAGACACGGTGGAGCGAGGGCCCTTGGACATAAAGTAGATGTTCTGAGATCCCGATCGGCGGGGAGGGAGCACCGGTTATCGTTGCCAGGACTCCTTCCCAATTTCAGGAGCGCAGAATTAGCATGGGATTGAGTCATGACTTGGATTGGAGAGAGGTGATGAGTTGGTATGCAGTTGGAGGGGTAGCATATGCAGCTACACGTACAACGCAGCAGGAGCCCAGGAGCATTGATGCTTATTGGTGGTCTTCACCGCTTAGAGCATTGGTCATAGCTAGAGGCAGTGCACAGTCCGAGCCGTGGGACTTGGGCGATTATTGGCCATGGTGGCGATGGGATGCGAGAGGATTGTTGGTAGTGTGGAGAGGAGGAGACGGTTTGGGATCCTGGCATTGAGATATCCCTTCATGTCAGGGTGATGCAGGAGACAGAGAGGTTTCGGTGGGACCCAGGCACATTTTGCAGTATCGGCAGGGAGCATCAGCTAGAGAGTAGGCTTGTTCAAGCATTGCTTGAGAACAAGCAATTTTTGCCGGATGAGGTTGCCACTTGGGAGAGCGAGCAGACTTTACAGCATCCATCACTTCGGTTGCTTGAGGACAAGCAACGTTTTGCCGGGGGAGACTGTAATATTCCCAATTAGCCTTGCTAATTGGAATATTTCATTTTTGCTTTATTTTGCCGCTTTAGCTAGACATAATAAATAAAGTGAGAAAAGGGGGGCCTTTCACTTAAAAAAAAAAAAATAAAGTGTTTCCTAGTAGATGCAACGTTATAACCCAAGGGGCAGCAGGGGGTCCACACCACGTGGCATGAGAGGAGGCTCATTAGCCTCAAAGCTCTACGCGAGGCCCATGAGGAGCATTAGGAGAGAGGGACCACGTAGGGTTTTGAGGAGGACGGCGTTATAAAAGGAGGGAGAGCTATCTCATTTGGGCATTATTGATATTGTTGATGATATTGAGCTAGACTTCTGTTTACTTGAGCACGCTCGCTGTTTAGTCGGTCTGCAGCACTGTTTAGTGCGATTGAGTGTCTCCGGTCGGAGATCTCACCCTTGGCCCCGAGACTTAAGTGCACTCGGGCAAGGTTTTTCTTCAGTCTTTAGCAGGAGATTTGCAGGTGTTTTGTTGGGAGTTTTGCTGAGGAGCTAAGCTTCATTGGGTGACTGCGCAGTCCTTGGATGGAGGACGTAGTTTGAGTTGGAGCTGTTCAGGGGTAGAGATTTCTGCAGGAGATTCAGGCCTATTCCGGTGTGGAGGTTCAGCGTTTATCAGTGGGAGATTTTCCTGAGGAGTTGTGGCCCCATTTCAGTCTACTTCAGTTGGTGTCTGCGCAGTTCTTGGAGGGACAACGTTTTTAGGATGAGGGTTCTGGGAGTGATTTTTGAGTTGGTCCGTTTTGTATATGGTTTTGGGTTTTATCAGGGGTGGTGAGTTCGGGTGGTGCCGATTTTCAACTCATTAGAGCAAGGATCGACCCACAGCGGTTCTTCCAGTGGGATGCGATTTCTTGTAACGACCATTTCTGTTTTTTGAGGAGCTCTTCACTTGTGGCAAGGATAGGTGCATTTATTCTGATTATCCATTGTATCTCATTATATTCTCAGATTAATAAAATGGCTTAGCATTTCCGGCATTTTTATGTGTATTTGCTTTATGTTCTATTTTCGGCATTTCCTATATTGTCATATGCTTGTATTGCTGTCTATTTCCCTTTCGGGATATTACATAAACACACCACACAGTTTGTGAGTCCTCAAGAGTGCATCTGGATATATTATATACTCAAAAGTATACAATAAGATGAACAACCAACGAACCCTTTCTTCATTGCTTTACATAGCATATATACAAGAAGATTTTCTGTTAAAGCCTCCATAAAAAGTGCAAGTCTGTTTTAGAGACTTTATTACAATCCTTTACATATAAGTAAAGCTTATCTTAAACATAACAGAAAAGTAGTCTGAAATACAAATGAAGAGAAAACATGACAATATGGAGCTCAAAATGGCTGAGTTGAGGTGGCTAGGTGCTCCTCGTTTTCTGGAAAAACTGCCTCCACAAAAATTGCAACTGCCAATTGAAAAGGACACCTTGACCTTTATCTGCAAAAGTGTAGGAGTAACCAACTGAAAGGAGTAACCAACTGGAAATGACATCTGGAAGATAGCTTGACTGGATGACACTTGGCAAAAGACTATTACCATTGAGGTTGAATTCACTTTATCACCACTTAGTGTCATTCTTTCGAATCTAGAACCAAAAGCAACCTTTTCACCTTCTTATACAAATTCTGAAAATAATAGCTACTTTTCTAGAAGAGGTAGCTATTTCTGAAAACACTGTGTATAAGCCAAAAAATGATATGATTCTTCAGATTTTCATGGTTTTGTACATTCAACCATCAAAGATCTAGTATAGAAGCAAAAATCCTAATAGCTTCTGCCTTGGTGACCCTCTTATTTGGCTTTCTCTTCTGTACTTTCTTTTTCTTCTGAGTCTTCTTCCCTAGATCATTTATGGGCTTTTATCTATGTTTATTATTTCATCTCTGAGAGCAGGGTTGGATATGAGTTTGCTTGCTAGTCTGAGCTTGTTCTTTGGTCTGGTATGAGGCCTTTGAATGTATGGATTAGGAATGTAAGAGGTCCTTTTTCCATGGATAACTCTACTTGACTGGCCTTCCTCAAACTCTGATTCACTAAACTCTTTTTCACTGCTATCTTCTTCAAAAGATGAGTATGAATGGATTATGGCTTTCTTCTTTCCTTTGGCTGAAGAACTGAGAGATGAGTAAAGCTGGGCTATAGTAGGTTCTTCTACTGTAGTCTCTGAAACTTTGCTTTTCCCCTTAGCTGATCTTTTAAGAGAGGAAAAGACTTGTGCAAGTGTAGGGTCCTCTAGTGCTTGGGTGGCATTGTCTTCTTGATTCTCCTGTCTAGCCTCTAGAACAAGGCTTGGTGTCAAGGTTTCAGGGCTGATTTCCACTTAAGGTCCCTTTTTCAAAATAAGTTTTCTCCTGCGTTTACTCTTTGAAGAGGAAGCTACCTCTTCCTTGCCCTTAGACATAACATTCTTTTCAGGTAGGGTAGCCTTTTGTTTGAGTTAGCTTGCATTCTCTTGCCTAAAAGACCCCAAGGTTTGTGGCTCTTTAGGTAGTCTTCTAGTGTAAACTTCCTTGGCTGGTTGCACTATACGTATAGGAGTGATGGTTGCTATAGGAGTGGTTGTTTGAACTCTAGCTCTCCTAGCTGAGTTCCTTGTTTGTCTACTAGATGGTGTAGAAGATTGACCAGTTTGAGAAGGGGTCAATGTAGGTGTAAGGCTTGGTTGTTGCTCTTGGGTATTTTGCCTTAAAGGCCTTCCTACTCTTCTTCTTGAGTTAATACTGCTGAAGCTTTCATCTACTAAAAACGTTTCCCATGTGGTTCTCTTGTTTTTCAAATGATAAACCACCAGCATCTTCATTAAACCCCTGTGCTAAAGATTGTGAAGAGAATAGTCTGGGGTTTTCTGTATTTTTTGGGACATTGTTAACAGAGATTTATAGAGGAAAAATGGTAAGTTCATAGGTTTAGAGCCTGAGATGTCAGTTAGAAACCTCATCTGGTATTGATGCACAGTGGAAAACCTACCCTTATAGGTAATATAACGCTGCACAATGGTAATAACATCTTTCCACTCAGGCCCAAAATAAGAAATGTGAATAGTAGGGGTCCAATCTATATTTTCATGCTCATGCTTTAGATATGGATTTAAATCAGCTTTAAGCAGAGTTTTTCTCTTATACCAGTACTCACTTGTAGCTGATGTTTGGGTAGCTCTTGCAATGATAGTCTCTGTGATCCTGAAGGTCCGAGACCCCAACTTAACATGCTCTCCATCGAAAGTCTCTACAAATGCCTGAGCCACTGCAGCATTTTCTCCTGAAAACTTCTTTAGAAACCGATACCACCCTGCTACTTGGAACTGAGGCTTTGCATGGTGATCAACAAAATAGGTATTGGTCGGTTCTGAACAGTTCACCTTACCACCCTTACCCATTCTGTTAACAACTAACTTAACCACTAATGCACACTTGTAAAACAAGGAACAACAACCCTCCACGAAGCCCTAACTGCTGGCACAAGGTAACAAATTGTTTTGCTGGAGGATAGAAAACCGTTTGTTAAAACTTTCAAGAGGGTAAATGGAAACAAAGCTCTTCATGCCCTAAATCATGGTGAGAGAGTGACACGGAACCAAAATGATTTAAATTCTGGTGCCAACTCATTCCACCGAACATTTCACTCCATCACATTATTAACTAATAGCTACTCGTACCTCAACCTTAATACATTTCACTTTAATGAGTAGCATTAGATTTCACTAGTCTTAGCAAATAAAATAACCATCCTCATTTTGATGAATCCTCCAATTAGAAATAGCCACCTTTTCAGAACAGTAATACCTCTTGTTTTAGCAGACCTTCAATATATAAAGAGCAGTGTCTTTTCACCTTAGTAATGCCTCTTTTACCTCCTTGTTCAAATTTTGTAGGAAATAGCTACTTTTTTGAAAAAGGTAGCTATTTCCGTGTTGCTTGTAAAACCAGATTTTCTGAAGAAAATCGCTGCTTTTGTAGGAAAGGTAGCTATTCATGTGTTATTCCTAAAACAACTGATGACTCTAACATTTTGTCCTTAGCCTTGGATAGAAAATATCATGGTGAATAAATAAGACTTGTCAAGCTAAACCCATGACCTTAACTACTCAAAGCAGTTAAAAGACTTATTAAAAGGAAATTTACCCTAATAACTCTAAGACACAAACAAACTGTTGGACTCAAATTTTTTTTTGGTTTTTGTTAAAAAATGATAAAACTAATACACATTTTAACCCTCCAGGGCATTCAACCATAGGTTAGGAGACAAGAGAGGATCAAAGACACTACTTACAATGATGACCAAACTTTGAAAAATTGCAGTGCTAACAGATGGCATGTTGTATCCATCCATCCATCAAAAACAATCCTGACATTGGATGAGGGCCATGATGATTTAATAGGTTCTAGGATTTTATCCACCTCCTTTGTGTTTACTAACAATATAGTTGTAAACTTCTTTGAATTGGGAGGCACATCCCTGATTAGAGCCCCTTCAATTAGAGCTTCACACATCTCAATAAACAAAGGAGACCGTGCAATATTAAATGAAATGAAGTTGAGATAGAAAAAAGAACACAATCATAAGATCAACCTCCTCTTGCTTCTCTTGTTGAAAGATATTGTCCATTTTACCACCACTTGGAGCTGGCCTCTTTCTTGCTAGCTGAATTGCAATCCCACCCCAAAATCTGGTAGATGGCTTCCTCAAGAATGGAAGAGGATCTTCATTTTTGTGTTTTATACTTGGTGCTGCCTCCTTCCCCAAACCAATAATATTCTAGTTCCATTTTTTACATTTGGTAGCATTCACCGTTTTACATGCTCCATGTCCATGTTAAAGGCCCAACAAACAGTCCTTTACTTGGTAGTAGGTGCTCTCGTATTGAATGTTGCAGAAATTACATGCCCAAAGAACATTCCTTCTTAAACAAAATTTGTCCCTGATCCTTGCTGTCTTGTTACATACTTCCACAATGGATATTTCTTTTCTTGAATTTGTTGTGCTACGGTAGGGTTGCTTTCAGCATTGGAAGCTGCACTTGTAGCTCTACTTGCTGTAGACACTAGAAGAATAGATGAAATTGAACGAGGGGGAGGAACGATAACAAAGGAATTTCTCCATTTCCTTTTACCTTTACTAGATGCCCTTGATAAGTGAGCCATGATTTTTTGTGGAGTGAATAAAAAAATGCTACTGTTAGTAAAAGAACAAATCTGGTTTGCTAATCCAGGTTCGAAGCACTCGGAATCCCTTCAAATCTCAATTTGACCCTTAACTTGCACAATGACAGATTGCAAGAGCTCCTTCCCTACAACTGAAAGTGAGAAAATGAAGTGAAAATGCTTTTTAGAGGTCTGCAGATCTCTTTTCCATGGACACGTGTCTGACTTGTCAGGACACATCTAGGGCATATGTTTGGTACATGTCCTGGTTTAGGACATGTGTCAAGACTCAAGACTCAAACATGTGTTAGACATGTGTCCTAGCATGTCACATATCAGATACATAGATTATGGACACAGCCCCCTTGAGGGCCATGTCCTATTACTTAGGTTGCCAAGTACGTTGGGATAATAGTTTGTTATCCTCTCCACATGGTTTCAATTCCCATGTGAGACATGTTGGCCTGTTGTGATAAGGGTCGAAGGGTAGGCGACCCGTGGTGTAGAGCTTCCTCATGGGGTTTGGGACATCTCAGCTCTTGCTAGGTCACAAGTTATTGGTATATCTGGCTTGCGGGATGTTAGATATACTCTTGGTGTTATAGGAGCAGTTAGTTGGCTTGATTCTGACCCTCACCAGATTACTCCAACAAGTCACTGATTCACCATCATGGTTTTAAAAAAAAAATTGCAACACTTTGTGAGAAACAAGAGGCATAATCCATCTGATTACTATGAATAAGCATAAACTGCATTCCATTGACAAACCATAGAACTTTTTATTGTTACCTCCTTCCAAATATTTTTTGATAACCCAGTTTCTCAAGTTATTGTATCTAGCACGAGCTAAACTAGACATGTCTGTATAATGATGTCTATACAACAATCGAAGAGGAACCTCTGTAAAAGTTTTTTACCCGATGGATCACATAGACAGCCTGCTCCTTGCTTCACATCTACTCTGATAGAATACCTTAGAGAATCAGAGAACTGATGATCAAAGCCTTTGTGATGAATGACAGGGCATTTTAGTCATGAACAGCTAGCTGCTTTCTGGAATTTGGTAGTGAACTTTTTGCTTGCTGGAAAGAACAACTCCAATAATTGCTTATCCATATGCATTTTCAAAATAATTATCATTCATGAGGCTAACCTTTTTGCAACAGTGTCATAATTTAAGACAACAAACAAGAATGATGTTGTACCACACAAACTTTCTCCTTGTATGCTGAATTTTCTTTACCCTTTGAAAATAAGTTATCTCTGTGCTTTGCTAGACTACCTCGAGGTTGTAAACAATCGTCATGTCCACAGGAAAACTCTCCATAGTTGAAGGCTGAAGCAACTACAATATCACTTTTGGTGGTAGAGGTATCTTGTGTTTGAACCAATACTTATGTTAGTCCAGGCTAATTAATTTTAAGTATTTGATGGAGATCACAACTTTGTCCTCAGAAGTTGCTTTATCCACCTTATATTTTGAATCATGAATATAAGAATTATCAGTTTCTTGCATGAACTCATTGTTCTTGGAAGTGACAGTAGTGGCAACATTTTCATTCTGATTTTCTTCACATGAACATATTTTTGCAAAACTTATACCTTTACCTTTGGGAGACTCTTTATGACTTTCTATTTTACATTTGACCCAACGTTTTTCACATGTGCGAATTTTTTTATAACTTATTATGAGTCAATATCCCTAAGCTACCCTATTCTAAGATGTATAGTTAGAATCACTCAATTCTGACTCTGCTCGGCCTTAAAGTGAGCCAGGTCACCAGTTGACTCAGTCTGACTTGGCTGAGTGAGAGTTGACTTGGTGTTAGTTCGATACATAAGCCTTTTGGTGGGGCCCGGAAAAAAAAGTAAAAATCATAAAAAATTAAAGGAACAAAAATACTTAACCTAACTAAACCCTAAAATGACCTTCGTCACCTTGGAGATGTCATGACCTTGCTTGGTAACCAGCTATTGGGGCTGATTTGGCATTGATTGGAACTGATTTTAGAGGGGAGTCCATTTGTGATTGTTGTCTACCCATTTGAAGATTGAAGAGGGTTTTTGTAGAATTTTGTGCTTGTTACCGTTCAAATTGTATGTTAGAATGGTGAAAGCTCCAACCCACACCATACAATCCAAGAAGAACCTTGATAGGTTACCCACTATAATCTAAATGACCTACGTTTGCCTCTTTAGGCCAGCTCTCCTCCAGCTTCGAGGGGGGGCTCTCTTAAAAATCACTAGAGCTTAAACAATAAGGAGCAAGGTGATATCACAAGTAACTCCAATGATTGTATGGGGCTTTTAAGAAAAAAATGGAAATAGTGGTGTTGGAGGGATGTGAGAATCAGTGCCAATGTTCAAGGGCAATGGAATCAGGGGAATATTAAGGACAAGACGATATCAAGAAGAATGACCCTCCATAGGTCGGTTACTCGGAATAATGGATTGAGGGGGAGAAACTAGTACTTAGAGATGGGTAGCTTTTTGGCTAATCAAGTTAAACAACATGGTCAAGAACTGACTGGAGAGAATTCCTCAATGTGATTTCCCTCAGCCCAAGGGTCGACTATGGCGTAAAATATGTCAAACATTTACTAAAAGAACTCCTTTGAGGGTCTACCTAGCAAAGAGGTTTGGAGACTACTTCACACCAACAAAAGGGACATAAAGACCTATCTTTAACACCCCCTTCCACGTGATCGTTGTTCGTTGGTGGATCGATCTCACCATGCCTTCTGGTGGTCTTGAGTCGTTTATAAATTTAACCCTTAAAACTACTACAAATGGAACCAAGAAAGAAAAGTCTACTGAATTGAAACACTCGTCACATAATAACCTTGAACACTCCAATGGCACCAAGAAATTTCATTAAACTTCCAAGAGAGGAATACTCCCACTATTCAACCATGATTTACAAATGAGGAAGTCCTTCCTCATTTTGAACTCCTTGGATCTAGTCTACAAAAGACTAGATCTAGTCTAACTTAAAAAACAAAATATAATAAGAATAAAATAGGTGGGAAAAGCCACATAGACAATAAAGAAATAATAAAACCCCCACAAAAGCGGGTTGATCCTGAATAATAATTCAACGCTCCTGTTGAAGAGGTCCCATGGCCATGAAACCGCTGGTTTAAATATATCTCCTCTATCTGTTGCAAGGCATGTGCACCAGGGAAGGCTGCTTCACTTTATTTTTTCGATCCATTATTCCAGGTCAATCCTTCATACCTTGGTGGCTACATGACGTCACACCATATGATCAACTTTATTATCTTTAACAAGGTTGTATTTTGTTTTGGGAGATAATATGACAGAGAGTGAAATGCGGGTCGACAGAAGACATAATGCAGCTCCATCATGTGTATAACCTCATCACATATGCTGCCCCACTTTAATCACATAACCCATCCACTGGAAGCGGGGACCCATTTTTTCGACAGCACCGCCACGATTGACAACTCTGAGAACACTAGTGGCTGAGGATGAATGTGGAATGATTTTGAGCCGTGAGACTCTCCATCTATGCATAACGGCCAACTCGATGTGTATCCACTGAATAATATACGAACTGAAACAATCCATTCTACAACAAGTGGCCGTGGATCCAAAGATGTGGTTGGGCCTAGTGTTCTAAATATTTTAACTGCCTTCTCACTGGAAAGCCTAAGGTTTGTGGTCAGTTGGTAAAGTTTTCAAAGTTCTAAAACGCTACTTCCATGGTCTTTTCTACACAGCTGAAACGCTTATAAAATCTTCAACGGTGAATGTTACTTAAATCAAATCGCACTTTGGCTTCCTTCAAATTCTGGACATAGCTCTTTATGGAATTACAATTTTCATGAACTTTCTCTTGGGCTTTGGCAAAGGAAAGCCATCATTTTTTAGGGGGACCATTAGGATGATATGCACAATTCAGTAATTTGCCGCTAATCTCTTCTGAGTTGTTTTACATTATTACAAAATAACTCAGTTTCCCACTGATATCAAGGCGAAGCAAACAATCCTCCAAAGGGGAAGCGAGGTTCCCCTGGGATTGGCACTTTCTCCAGAGCTAAGTTAATGATAGCTTTGGTGCCCTCGGCCAAAGTTCTGCAACCCTCTAGCCGTTTCAAAGCCATGTTGATAAACCGTGTCAAATACTCTGAAGCTTATGTCCAGAAATTTTGACCTCAAATTTCTTGAAGAAGACATTAGCACAGAAGAATATGATGGCTTCAGTTTTAACTGGACCAGAAATTGATGCTGGACCCTTGATATGGATTTTCAAGGGAAGCAGAGGGTGTCCACAAGCTTGGATGATTTCTTCTTTTGTTGGCTGTTCAAGGTTGATCTAGTAATAAAGGTAAGGAGTCAGGACAACACTAAGTGATTTGTTCTATTAGGTACCCCTGCTAAAACGGTGGTAATATTGCCCATTCAGATTGGAGTTAGAGTTAAGTTGCATGGTATAAGGAAATGACTATAAGTTGACAAAATGGGTATGTCCACTACCACAAACAATTAGTCATGTCTTTTCCTGATTGCTAGTAAACCTCCCACAATGTCCATGAAAATGCTTTCCCAAGGATGAATGGGTATAGGCAAGGGATGTTATTAACTTTGCTTTCTATTACTACGCTTGCTGGTACAACAAGGTATACATCTTCTAATATATTGTGCTACATCTTCTTGCATTCTGGGCCATTACACATACCTTTGTAAGTTGACCATTGTCTTTCCAACACCAAAATGCCATGTAATCTTGGAGGTGTGATCCTCTCTAATCAAATGTAGTTGCTTGCCTTTAGGAACACAAAGCTTGTTTGGCATGTAGAGTAACCCATTCTGGAGATGATACTCAATTGTGTCGTTATCATCTTCTACATGACGCTGGCCCTCTAACTAATTGAATACCTCTTTGAAGTCCTCATCTTCTGTGTACGCTTCTCTATATGCATCGTAGGTGAAAGGTAACATGCGCGTTGGAGTTTCCAAAGATGTAATTTTTTGTGTGTGGCCTTGAAAGTTGCTTTCCAACTTGTTTGTGTTGCTCTTCTTGTGCTTGATGACTAAATGGAATTGTTGTAACAACCCCATCCACTTGTAATGTTGGTTTGTTGTAGCTTACTCTGGGCCTATAGATACTATAGTGGCTAGTGATCTAAGTGGATGATGGTGTCTTTTCCCATTAGATAGTGTTTTCATTTTTTGACAACTTGTACCAGGGCATAAAGCTCCTTGTCGTGGGTAGGGTAGTTGAAAATTTCCCCATGAAATACTTTAAAATGATAGCATATAGGCTTTTCTCCTTATGTTAAGACCGTTGCCATGGCATACTCACTTTCAGCTCATCTAAATCCTTTCGCTGACTCTTCCCCCATTGGAAACTATTTATGTTTGTTGTTATTGCATGGAGTGGTGCAACTACGGTTGAAAATGAAGCTATGAACTTCCACAGGTACTGTGCTACCTCAACAAAACTTCTATCTTCTGAAACACTTGTAGAAATTGACCACCTCATGATGGTCTCTATCTTCTGGGGTCTATCTTAAGCTCCCCTCCACTATTGGGAAAAATCACTTTTCTTGAGGTTTTCTAGTAGTTGATGCTTCTTCAAAGTCTCCAACACCTACATGAAGTGTGAGATGTGTTCCTCCTTGGTAGCACTGTAAACTAGTATATTATCTAAATAAACTATAACAAATGAATCTAGATAGGGGCTAGTACATCATTTAGTAGTCTCATAAACGTAGTTGGTGCACTGAATAAATCAAATGGCATGACTAACAATTCATACAAAGCTTCTTTGGTTTTTAAGCTTGTCTTCCAGGTGTCTTCTTCTTTGACCCGAACCTAGTGATACCCTGATTTTAAATCCAGCTTGGTGAGGTATATTGCATATTGCAATTGATCCAATGGAGGTTCGATCTCGGGTAGAGGGTACATGTTCTTGAGCGTAACCTTGTTAAATTATCTGTAATTGATACACATTCACAAAGTCCCATCCTTCTTTGATACAATTACGATGGGTGAAAAACAAGGTGAGACACATGATCGGATCACACCCTGCTGCAACCATGCTGCAACAACTGTTACAACTACTTTTTTTCTTCATTAGTTTCCAAAATGGATTGTTTATGCAAATCCAATATTCAACAATGGAGTTTGGTAATAATTGGAATTCATGCTCCACTTCCCTCTTGGGTGGCCACCCCTTTGGCTTCAGGAACACTACCCTATATTTATGTAACAACTCTTCTAGTTGTTGTTTTTGTTCTTTAATACACCCCTCCAAGGATGCCTTTGCTCATATTGACTCATCATCAAACTAATTTTCTCTTAAGAAAAATAAAACATATATCTTGCTTGAACTAATCGGCTTCTTCGCTTGGTTGGCAGTGGGCACTTACTAGTGAAATATTGGACTTTCCTTTGTGCATTCCTCATATACATGTAGGGAATCACAAGCACATCTCCACAAACATCAATTGGTATTACATCCAATTCTACTCCATCAATATAATCAACCCCTACAACAAATTTAATCTTGCATTGTTTTGTAACTTTGTTACCTTTATCTTTGCATTCTTGTTTAACCATTCCAATGGATATGGGCTAGGATGATCACGAACCTTCAAATGAATTTTTTTGACCAGATTCACTCTTATGGGGTTAACTTGTGAATCTAAGTCAAATAGAGCATCTATGTTGGTCTTCTTGACTTGGATCTTAGTGTGGAAATGTTTGGTCATTTCCTTCTCTTTCTAGTAAATTGTAATGAAGGATACTGAGATTCACCTCCTTTTTAATTGATGTGCAAGCAATCTTCTCATCCACATCGAAGTTTCTTTCGACTTGATTGCTCAAATCTATGGCTAGAAGATTCTTTTTCTTTGCATCCTTCTTGTGGTTCTTTAGGTTCATCTCTGGGTGTAATTTCCAACACTTCTCTTAGTGTGACCATGAATGTTACAATGGTTATAATGGGTGCTAGGATCCTTGCATGGATGTGCAATGGCTATTGTATTCTTGTCCTTTCCCCCTTTTCACTTCTTCTTTCCTTCCTTGGAAGTTTTCTGGTGCTCTTTCTACTTTGAACCACTAGTATGTGCTTTCTTTTGGCCTATGTTTTCCACATACTATGCCTGTACACAAGTCTTCTCCATTGATTTTGGCTTGAAAAACATCACTCGCTTTAATATATGGCTATGTAGACCCCCTAGATACTTGAGGAGTACATTTGGGTTCATGATAGAGATAACTAGCATGATGGCCATCCTTTTGAACTCAATGGTATACTCTTATACACTCTACCCCTGTATCTGCCTGAAGTAGTGCCACTAGATCCACTGGTTTTCTACATACCCGATAGGGTAAAATTGGGACATAATGAGGGTTTTAAATTCCTCTCACCTAGTTATTGGTAGATCACCCTCTAGCCTAAGTGTTTCCATATGGCTTTCCCACTAGATCAGAGAATGGCCCTCTAAATTCACTCTAGCAAATGAAATATTTTTCTCTTCATCTATATGGTGAATGTAGAAATAAACTTCTAATTATTGCAACCAATTATTTAGTTTTAAAGCATAGATATCTCCTTGGTATGGATTTATCTCCACCTTCGCTTCCACCTTGAATAGGTACTGTGAGTAGTTAATGACACTTGAACTTGGATGCTCTTTCTCGAGTTCTTTCCTTGACTCCTTTTTTGGGTCTTCATGATCTCCCAATTTCCCCTTTGATCTAACCTCTAAGTTAGAACCTCCATCTTCCTTGATTGGTCCAAGCCTGCTTGTTGGAGACACCACGAGGATGTTCATATTGTGACTGATGTCGGCAACTTGCCCTTCCAACCTCATGAATCTCTCTTCTGTCGGATCTTGAGGGTTATTGTAAATAGACTCACCAGCCATAACTAAGGTTTTACTACTGACTTAACCAATTCTTGGATCCCCTGCAACTTCCCACAGAACACCCAAAGGAACCTGCTTTGATACCAATATGATTTGTAAATTGCCATGGATATTGCATTGGAATAGTTTATCACAGCATATCTGATAAAATTACTAAAATATGTCCTATGTAGGTTAATTTCCTTTGTATTTTATATTCTTTAGTTAGCTAATTTTTTTTTTAAATTAAATGAAATAGTTGAAATGTAAAAAATAGAAAACAGAAAGAAATACGCACACCATCCATAATAGACACAAGTTTTGCTCTGGGAAACCTTTATGGGAGAAAACCCAACTAGAAGGTGAGGCTACTTTGCTCTCTTTTCTCTAGTATGGAAAATGTGCGAGTACAAAGAAAAAGGTATTCTTTATGGAATTACGTGAGACCTATGGCTTGTAAGGCTGCTACAGAATCTTAAATCCCTCTGTTTTTCTCTCTAACTTCCCATTCCCAGTTGTTCTTCTCAACTATGGAACATAATACAATAATCTAGAATGGAACCCCTACTCTTCAATGTTATCGGAATCGGACCGAAACTGGTTGAACCAACCAATTCAAACATTTTGAGTGCCAAATTGGTTTGAAACATGGAATTGAACTGTGAAAGGCTAGTTCGGTGCGAAACTGACATTTTTCACTGAATAGGTCGGTTTCATTTGACGTGACTAAGGACACACAAAACTCAAATTTGTTTTAAAAAACATTAATTTATGAGTGGGGCAGCCTAATACTCAAACCTTTCATCCCTTTACATAAAATTTTAATAGTACCATTAATTGTTTCGGCATGTTTGAGTGTTTCCAACTTCATCGGATTTCATATGGAGAAAGTAGAATTTTAGATCTCATTCAAAATTCAAATAGACTTGACAATTTTCAGGATTAACAGGATTGCAATGTTTCCATTGGATTCTATCATGTAAGAGGGTATGAAACTATCATTTAATCAAGAACACCAAGCCCTCATGTACCTCAATGTTGGTGGCATTGATTGTTGAACTCCTATGTCATGGCCCTAGTAAAATTGTACCCTTCATTGAAGCAAAATCACTGATTTGGCATGTTAAGGTTTTTTTATCTTATTTTAATGTTTAGAGGGTGATATTGATGATGAGGATCCCAATCATTAGGTAATGATTTTGATGATATGTAGTTATTTGTTATAGCATGTTTTTTTTTGGGCTCTATAGGTCACTTAAAGCCTCTTTGATAATGTATTTTTGGTTCAAAGATAGATTGCATTCGGTGCTATTTTGGTTAGATGCACCCTTTCTTGGTATATATATGAGAAAATTTGCATATTTGTGTATAATGGTCTGAATTCATATGGATGCACATGATATATATATATATATACACCAGTTTTTGGTCCAATATTTTTTGGTTTTGTTCTAGTTCTTGGTTTTGGGGTTGACAGTTTATATGACCAGTTTTGTTTGATAAAATTGCTCCCAACTAAGACCCACCAATAAAATTGACCTTGCGCATTGATTCATCCAATTTTTCCACTCCAAAAGCATCAAGATAGATGACAAATAATATAATGATTCAACCTTGATTAGTGACAGATGAGTTTGGACACGTCATGTAGCCACATTAGCTTGGAGGCCTTATTGTGTACAACATCACCTTGGAGTTTGACATGTGTACTCTTGGAGTGTAGCACTTAACTTGTGTGAGTTTACATGTGATTATTGTAGGTTCCTTGTAAGGTCGTTGGCCCACATATGCATTGTTAGACTCCCTCCATCTCATATATTATGAAGGAAAGAGAGTCCTTTCAATATGCATCATTGCATTTTTTACTTTGTACTCGTCTTCTTGAAGAAAGGTATGAATTCTAGAGAGGACATCTTGGTTTAGATCTTGATTCTTGTGAGATACTAGGGTTTACTCTTGTGAAGAAGATGTTGGTGATGACCATTCATTCAGTCTTGTTCATCTTGTGTTAGAGATGTAACGAGAGGAGTGGACTAGTCATCTTCTTTCTCTTATATCTTCATTTGTACTTGGTTTCACTGTTGGAGTCATTGGGGTTTCTTGAGCTTCTTGGGATATTTTGAAGTCTAGGGTTAAGGTTTCATCCCTCGGGAACTTGAAGATAGGGTTTTCTAATAAAACCTTAGGTTGTACTTGGTGAAGAAAAAAAGAGGAGACATCTTGCTTGGAGGACTTGAGTGATTTATGGTTGTTGGAGCTTCTTAGTTGAGCTAAGATTTTCTTTGTTTTCCCTAGCTAGGGTTTTGGAGAGGTAGTGGATTGTACTAGCCTTGTGATAAGGCTATGGTATGTACATGAACTTCATCTTATGCTTATTAATGAAATTCCTAACTTTCTAATACTTGTGTAAATTGCAGATTTGATTTTCATCCATCTATGTTCTTCATGGTTTGTAATTTCAAGTTATATATGTCTTGTTGATTTAACACAAGGTAGGGATGATTATGCTAAGTGATTTAACATTGTAATTGAAGAAGATAAGGGTTTTTTTGCTGTTGTATTTAATGCCATACATTAGAGTTTCCAAATCTGGTTTATGCATGATAAGATTGCCCTAGGGGACTGAAACTTATTGAACACTTTTGTGTCTCTTCTCTTGGATTGCTTAGAAGTCTGGAGTTGTTAAGGACTGAAATATTGTCTATTGCTGCTGTTGTTTTAATTGTATTCCATAGCATCCAGAAAGTTGAAAATTCAGTGATAAGATCTAGGAAACCTCGAGGATAGAGAAGAAATTTCTGAATTGCATTAGAAATCTCAATCACCAAATTTCAACACCAAGAATACATAAAATATTCATAAAAATAATTTTGAAGAGTCTAATTACTCTGTAAAAGTTGTATTTGGCAAATTGGGCAATAATACTCAATACAAAATGTCACTAGATTGCAAATTTTTAGATAAATACTTCCATAGAATTCCTATGACACTTAGATTTCTGTCACTAACAATGTTCTAACTGAGTAAAACCATGGTTTAAAATTTTGGATACATCTTCACCATTACATGATATGTAATAGAGGATGAATTTGGCCATTTTGTAGTTCTGTCCAACTTTGCTGTTTTAGATCATTTTGTTTTTCTGTTTTAGGAAGACGTGATAATATCCATGTAGATGCTCTTGGACTTCATTTTGGAATATATAGGGAATGCACTTTCTCGAGAGATTTTTATTTTTTGGTAGAAATGCAACATATATCTCATCAGAAATCAATATACATGTATATCAAGATGAACATATCCAATTGTCAAAGCCTAGGCACACTAGAACCACTGACCTGCATAAACCAAGAGCAGAAACATATTCGTTTTGGCTCCATGTGAAAGAGAATCTATATCTTTTCCAAAACATGCCAATCCTAGATTAAATATGGAGAGCCAAATCTGATCGCAACGTGTAAATTTATCTAAAGGGTGATGGAGGTGTTGTCTGATGAAACGTTGCATGACAATGACATTTCAAAATGAAAAAATAATCATGCATGTCTGATTGGATCCCACATCACATCATCCATTTGTCTTCAAACAAAATCCCCTTCCAATGAACGGAATCAAAGACAAACTATGCTCAACAGTAATCTAGGCCCAAAATGATCTAGCAATTGAACATTTTTGTTTCATGTTGTATAGTAGATCACAAAACATTCATTTGTAACACTAGCGTAATGTAACCATTCATATTTTTACAGAAAATGTCTTATATTAATCATAAAATATGTACAAAAAGTACAAATATGTACAAAGAAAAAAGAAAACAGTGAGGACTTCTCTCGCAACATCACCAACACAGACCTTCTCCAAATATGTGAAGGCATCAGCATTCTTGGCATCTATAGCCAACAGAAAAATGTTAGTCTGCAGTTGAAAATGTACATCTTCCTGCCAAATCCTAAAGAATGAAGGAATAAAGCTGACTTAATTGTCATATATACTCTTACATCTTCGTTTCAGATAGAGTACAAGAAAAAAATCAGAGTAAATTCCAAAAACCTCTAGAAACTAAAAGAACCAACTATTTAGAGCAATGCTATCAGAACTGGACTGTTCATTGAGCTGGTAGAGCCCAAAGATGTCAACCAGACTGGAACCGGAAAAAAACCAGACCAAAAAACCGGTCAACCAAAAGATACTTGAATATTCAAATTTTGAAAAAAGTACATAAATATTTATGTGCATCCATATGAATCCAAACCTTTATACACAAATATGCAAAGTGTCTCATATATATAGCAAGTAAGGGTGCATATAAGTTATAAGCAAACTAGCACCAACTGCAATAGATCTCTGAACCAAAAATACGTCAACAAAGAGGCTCTAGATGGTCTCTATAGCATAAAAAGAATCATGCTACAACAAATAACTACATATCATCAAAATCATTGCCTATATTGGGATCCGCATCATCAATATCGCCTTTTAAGCACTAAAATGCAATAGAAAAAGCTTAACATGTCAAATTGAGATTTTGTATGATCGATGAAATTGAAAGATAAAGGATGAAAATGAAAGATAAAGGAGAATGTTACTTTTACTTAATTACATTAGCATTAATTACATACCATGGTAGGGCCCTAGGGTTGAATATTAGGCTTCCCCACACATAAATATTGTTTTTTTTAATTGCATTCCAAGGATCCATAGATGCATTGTACAGAACTGGTTGGTTTGGTGAAACGAGGTTGGTTTGGTACCAAACCAGTTGGTTCCATACAAGAACCAGCTAGTTTGGTACCAAACCAGCCATTTCTGGTATGTGGCCTCGGTTCAGACTATTTTTGGCTTGAAACCGGTCAGACTGGCCAGTTCAGTCCAGTCTGGTCCAGTTTTTTATAACACTGGTTTAGAGCCACCTAATAGAGTAACCCTCCAATGAATATTCCCCTGGAAGATATAAGGAACATGTTTAGAAACCATTTTTCAACAACCTTTGGCTACCTGGAATTCCCACAAAATGGGCTTAAGAGACTCCATATTAGCACATATCAAACAGTAGTCGTCTCTAAAGCTACTTTTTGCTAAATGAGATTTGCTTGGCTTAAGAGACTCCATCTACCACTTATTGGACTCCTTGATACATGACCAGCCAAGCAAAATCTTGCAATTTATAAGTAAAAGGGCCATACATTATGGAGTCTTCGTATCCATCTAATTTCCTAGTCCAAGTAGAGGGTTGTTCCCAGTGGAATCTTTTGATGTAATAAGGAATGCAATTTCTTTGAATCATAAGTCTGGATTGGCTTGCTAAAGGACCATCACAGTCCCTTCAAATTTGGCCCTATATCTGGATGTTCATCTTGAACAAATCCACTTTAAGGGACAAATATTTGAATCTCCGAAATAGACAGCATGTCCAATGAGCTAACACTAATCATTCCAACCATGATCTGGCATTAGAATACTACTAGCTTTTCCAAAAGAAGATATCTTTCCTGCTTAATCTAAGAACTTGATAACAATGTATTTTAGCAATAAATTGATCTTGAGTCCTCCAAGCATATCCAAACATAGATTGGGTGTAGAGCTAGATCCAAACTACATCTATTGCCAAAGAAATTCCAAATCACAAACTTAACCACAAAAATCCATGCAGTTCAAATGCTCTTTAGAATAAAAGAACCTTGGAATTTGAACAACTAAGAAGATAGGCTAAAGGAACTAGAGCTATTGAGACTCGAGAGTCTTGTGCTCGCAAATTCTTTTACCTCAATAAAACTTTCCATGAAGCCAAGCTGTCCAAGCATCTCGCAATCCACTTAGCTGCTGAGATTTTGGTTTGAGAAGCCACATCAATCAAGCCCAATCCACCTTTTTCCTTGGTTAGGATGCACACATCCCATGGTACCATAATCAAGAACTTCTCACCACCATACTATGCCAATAAGCCAAGCTCTCCAAGCACCTCACAATCCACTTAGCTGCTAAGATTCTTGTCCTGAGGTGCCATATCAATCAAGCCCAATCCACCTTCCTCCCTGATTAGAATTCACACATCCCATGGGACCATAGACAAGGCCTTCTCACCACCATACTTAGCCCACAAAAATGTTACTAATGTTGAGCTAGGGCCTCATCTCTTACGGTTTTTCACCTATTTTTTTCCCTAGACTATGTTTTTCTCTTTCTATTATTGCCATTTGTGTCTCTTTTATTTTGATACTACTGCATCTAGGACTGTTCTAGACATTCCTAGTTTAGTGGCCATTGATTGTACTCTGTAGTCACATTGATCTATTTCTGGTCATTTGTGAACATTAATAAAATTATCTTACCTTATCTTAGTAATCCATTTTACCTGCTGTCATAAAAACGTTTGTGTCTTAGTCTGGACATGATGTGATAATGAAGGTAAAGAAAGTGATTATGATGGTTTCATAGGATCAGAGTTAAAGAGGGAGTTATCTGAGAACATGACACTTGAAACACAGAGTGCCATGATTTGCTTATCTGCCTTTTGGCTGGTCAATAATAAAGTTGGGCAAATCTCTACGCAGACTGAATTTTAAATTGAAGCTTTGTATAGGAGTTAAATCCTAATATTAGTGATTAGCTGTTCAATTCTGCTTAGGCAGCTACTATGAGGATTTAATCAGTTTTTATTTTTGTTACGTTGAAAAATGCTGAAATATGAAGTTCCTCCTCCTAGATTGACGGCAGATTTTTGAACTAGAATATGCTGGTTTTAACTTTTATACGAGTTTGGGAACTGGTCAATGGTGGTATCTATATCCTTTGTTTTTGTCCGCATATTTTTGTGATCTCAAGCATCCTTCAATTCCTTTTCTGCATACAGGGCTATATAGGTACAGGCTTGGTGATGTCGTGAAAGTTACTGGCTTTTACAATTCTAGTCCGCAGTTGCAATTCATTTGCCGAAGGAACCTCCTCCTTACAGTCAATATTGACAAGACAACCGAGAAAGATCTACAAATATCTGTTGATAAGGCCACAGAGCTCTTAAAGGAAGAAAATGTGGATTTGGTTGATTTCACAAGCTATGCTGATCTATCAACTGAGCCAGGTCACTATGTAATATTTTGGGAACTTAGTGACAGATTAAATGAAGAGATTCTTAAGAGATGTTGCTCAATAATGGACGAGACTTTTATTGATCCAGGTTATCTTGGTTCCAGAAAAGCAAAAACTATTGGGCCTCTCGAGATTCGCATTGTCGAGAAAGGTACATTCCGGAAAATTATAGATTACTACATGAGTCGTGGAGGAGCAGTGAACCAGTTCAAAATCCCCAGATGCATCTCCTTTAGCCAGGATCTGCTTGACATCCTCAACAAAAATGTAATTCAAACTTGTTTCAGCACACTTTTCTCATGATTTAGGTGATCATATGGCATGAACAACGTGCAGAAGTTTTGTGACTAGTTTTGTCAGTGTGAGAATAGTTGTGTTGAAGAAAACTTCAGACTGCTGAATGTGCAGCTTGCAATAATTCTGCTCAAGCCCAAGCGGCACATATATGTATTTGAGTTAAAAATCTTATTGTTTAGTTCTACGCACTGGATTTTGAACTATGTCCCCTGCTTTGTATTCAAGTATGGAAAGGGGCAAATCAAATGTTTGAGTTGCGGTCCATGAAATTGTGAAGCAATGAAGCTAACTTTTTTGGTTATGTTTTGCATTTGAGTCACAAGCTAATGTTGGGAATTCGAAAACATTTGGACTCAAGTACTTGCAGGTTTTATGCTACTTAAATCTGGACCTTCTCTGCATTGATTATTAGATTATTTCTCACACCTTTTTTTCACTTCTTGGAAGCCCACTACATTGTGGAGTCTTCTTCAAGAAATTTCAGGGGGGGCAGAAATGTTTCATTCCCCAAAGGAAAATCATGTGTAGCTTTTTGTGCAATGGTCCTGGCTATGAAGAGGCAAAATAAGAGGGAATACATGCAAGTCCAAGTCCATATTCTTGACAGAGCACAATGAGCTTCCCATGTAGATTCTTTTTTACTGGTTGCTCACAAAGCTCAAGCGTTATTTACACTAATATTTTTAAAATCAGTGTTTATCCATCTTCATATATATCTTTATTTTTTCAAGGAAAAGGTTGTTGGATCAGTTTCTGTTACCTGGAATATCCAGATGGAAGGTGATTCAATGGCCAACCACCAACCACTGTAGTGGTTAATAACCTTGAGGAAATTGACCCAATTTGAATCTGTGACCTATGACTTCCCTGACAACATATGAATTCTTTTTTCCTATGTGGTTCATGGACCCTGAAATCAGTGACCGCTACATCCATGGAATATTTGTACCAGGCAGATCCACACGAAGTGATCACATTCTGTCAGCTCAACCACAGAGCCTGACCCCAAGAGTGTTGAGAGAATTGAACCCGTGACTTCAATAACAAAAGTGTTTTAACAAGGTGGACTCGACTAATTGAACTAACCCTTGAGACTACAACATATGACTTATATGTATGTAAGTCTATGACGTGAATTTATTTGTGTGATCAACTTAATTCTGTTCCATTCCATTTGTGATTTATTTGTGTGATCAAATTAATTTTTTTCCATTCCATTTGTGATTGTATACACACACTAACCATGTTAGTTTGTTTGTAAGTTTGACCTAGTTCCATATTCTATCTGTAGATTGCTCCACTTGAATGGCATGAGATCACACAGGCACAATGATGATTGTATCCTTGGCACAATAGTTTAAGATTTGGCTTCTAAGCTAAGTCACCTAATACAGAGATACGGGGATTTGAGAATCGGATTCGGGATACGGTGACCCCCGGAACAGAACACTTTTGGGATACGATACATTATATATATATATATATATATATATTAAAAATTAGATATTTTTTACACAAATTCATACAAATTCATTGATTCAAACATAGATTTAAGATCTTAGATACTCATACATGGTACATTGAAATTTGATACATTGATACATCATACAATTGTCAAATTTACTCAGAAAAACAAGATAGTAAGATACTGTAGTTTTCTCATTAAGTCATCAGAATCAAAATGTGTTACATAAGTACACTGCCAATGGCAAATAGAAATAGAAAATACAAAAAAACTACAGTGTCCAAGACTACAAGCCTGAAGCCTCAATGAGTCAGAGTCAATGAGTCATCAATCCTCATCATCATAATTAGCATCACTATTCTCATCCCGATCATCATGCTCACCACTGCTCTCCTCTGGCTCTGATGCATCCTCCTCCTCTGTCATCTCTGCATCTGTTGGTGTGGAGGATGACGCCTCTACTCTATCATCATCAAATGTGACAGGCTCTGGCATTGGCGCATTGAGATGCAAGTTGGCCAATGCCAACTCAACACTGTTGTCCAGACCCATATGCACATGCAAACACTAACAGCAAATTAAATGCAAAATATAGAGAGACAGTGCACTTACCGGATGCTCGAATCTCTTCGAAAGAACTCCCTTTTTCCTTGCTAACCCTTTCTCCTTGCTCACTTCACAAACAGAAAACGGTGAGAAAGAATGAGCAGATTCGGGGTTTTATAAACTAAAATCGCACTATTTTGAGACAGCGAATCTGGCCGTACGGAGTACGGCCGTATCCGTACAGGGTACGGTCGGGATTCGCCATACCCTGTACGGATACCCCGTGAATCGGGAACGAATCCTGACGAATTGTATCGGATTCGCTGGATTCGAGATTCGGAGCCCCTAGGGGACGAATCCGGTTTCTTAGCTTCTAAGTTGAAAGAAGGCCATACCATTCTGTATTGCCTTCTTGGTGCGTTTCTTGAAGCTTACAGCATACACATTTGTATGTTGCAGTCCTGCTCAATAATATATTATATACAATAAAACAGAAATCCAACTAAATTGATGTCTCTCATTTTTAATTACTTTTATTTAATGTATATTTATTTATTTATTCAATGCAAACGGTACTGCCTTCTTGGTGCGTTTCTTGAAGCTTACAGCATACACATTTGTATGTTGCAGTCCTGCTCAATAATATATTATATACAATAAAACGGAAATCCAACTAAATTGCTGCCTCTCATTTTTAATTACTTTTATTTAATGTATATTTATTTATTTATTCAATGCAAACGGATTTATGTAGGGTGAGAATTGGATGATCGCAGTGATTATATATATATATAGAGAGAGAGAATTATCATAATGATTTTCTTTTTATATAATTAATTAATTCATTCATTTTTAGCATGTTCTCATCAAGTTTTGACTAATCCTATGGAAATAAGAGTAATGTGACATCGTTAAAAAAAAGGCCACGACGTTTAGTTTATTTTCTATGTTTTATATTTTAAATTTGTTAATTAGGTATATTTTTTTTATTAAAAAGGGAATTATAATAATTTTAATTGTGTTTAGGATTTAAATAAATTATTTTAGTTTATTTATTTTGTTTATTTTAAAGTAAATAAATTTATTTTTCATTATTATAATAAGATTATTTTTTTCCTTTTCAATTATGGAAAGCAGGGATATCAATTAATTTCTTAATTAATAATATTTTCAATTATTGAAAGTATGGATATTAATTAATTTTTTAATTAATAATATTTTTAAAATCTGGGATAGTTTTAAAAAATATAATAATTTATTAAAAAAAATTTATATTGTTTAGGTTTAAGGTTGATTATTTTTACATAAACAAAAATATATAGAGATCCACTTAATAGATAAGAGACTACAAACTCACTTGTTTGAGAGTTCCATCCCATGGAAGAGATTTAAAAGTTTTCTCATGCTAGAGGTACTTAATATTCATAGAAATCAGAATACCCAATGTTGGTTTAATGATAAACCAAGTGTTGAAGTAAGCATAAAAAGTAACAATCAAATTTTGCACTAAAGCATGAAATGAAATAAACAAACAACGCACAGAGCCCAATAAATTTGCTATGCATTTGGCCTAGTCAAAGGAGGATTGATGTTATCCTCCTCCATGTAAATGTGTTTGTAGACTCTCTCCTACAGTAGCTTGTATAGTCTCTTCACGGTGATTGATGATTTCTTTAATTGTCCTATATACCCTTTCACATTGCAAGGTTTAGTGCATTAAGATTATGATCATCGTAGGTTCAATTTTGTTTGCTACGATATCTAGACTCTTATTTCTATTCTCCTATTCTTCAAGTCCATCTCCCCATTTGGTTGGAGATTGATGAATTTCCCGTTTCATTGCATTAGCCAATACATAAATGCTCCTTTGGGGCCTAAAATATTTTTAAGTCTTGCATTGGTTACTCTACAAACTTCTAAACCATTGTTTTTCATATTTCATGTATCCTCTTGTAGTAGACTTATATGTTGATGTTGAGTTCCCTATTGAAACACAATGGATGCTACATGGGAGCATGAAGATGCCATGTGGGTGGGTAATCCTTGTATTTTTGAATTATTTCAATTGAATATATGAATATAATGTCACAAGGATGGTGCATAAATAAGAGGGAGGGGAATGTAACACCCCAAGGATTACCCTTGTGTACAATTTTGTACATAGCATGATTAGGATAGTGAGACAAGAAATATTTTGGGGGTCTGCATGCTCATGTATATATATGTGTGTGTTTTAGGCCACAATGTCTATGTATATAAATGTTTTGAGGCGAGGGGGGTTATGTGATTTTAGGCCAATGAGCATATATGCTAAAAGGCCAACCATCTTAGTTATGTGAATATATAATCACACTATTGTTAATAACATATAGACCAACTTATACAAGAGAGTATGCAAGGATATGACTCTATGAGTAGAAAGGGGGGTAAAATGAGCTTAAATTTAAAAGTGTATATGTTTTATCCTATCATTAAAGTGACTTCCTTGAGTGTCACTTGTCAAAAAATGGACACACACACATAAAAGTCATAGTTTTAGTGTATTCTCGGATTCTACTCCATTTTTATGAATTTTGGCCTAGTGACTAAATTCTCTGGAGGGGGAGAATGGTGTGACCCTATCAAATTATCACCCTATTGATCTTAAGTGGATTTAGGGGTAGGCAGATAGATTTCCGTGGTGTGATACCTTCAGGGTATGTGGAGATCCCTGAGGGTAGTTAGAACTCCTAGAAGCCATAGGGTCATGAGACTCCCTAGATAGCTTGAATTGGAAGCCCTAGAAGAGTAGCGGCATAAATCGATGGATTGAGGGTGGGGGTGCACTACCCTAGATTATGTAGGCTGATGGGAGATGAGAGACTATAGGTTGGAGCCTGTAGGAGTTAAGTACCTTGGCCTATTACCTCTTTGGAGTAGTCTATGGACCATAGTGGATTTAAGAATCCCTTTACCCTAGTGGAGTCATGGCCCCAACTTGGTGGTGACCCAATACTGAGAGAGTATGAGTAGTGTGATCTATGGCTGGGTAAAACGTCTTAGATCTATCGCAAATTGGTACTTCCTTTCAATGATAAGTGTTGTTATTATGTTTATGTGTATCATGTTATGTGTATTTCATGAAATTACATATGTTTATCATGGATAATAAATTTATTATGTTTATCATGATTTTACAGTTAGATACACATTTGTATTGCATAATAGAATGCATTAGAATTATATGATAGAAATTATATGAAATGAAATTAAGGAATATTTTTAAAGAATAAGTTTTTAGAGATAATAATATACCCCAGTGAATGATTGGGGGTGTTACAACTAGCTTACTATTATTCTACTCATAAAGGTATTTTTTCTTCATTACAACTTCCATGAAAGTCTCGAGCTCGTCAAATTTAATTTTTTCATTATAATATGATTTTAAATCACTTAAAAGCCTTTTTATTTTAGCCTTATCATCCTTAATGATACCAACATACCTTAATAGTTCAAGGACTTTCCTTTCATACTCCTCCATTGTCATGTTCCCTAAGTTGAGTTCAAGGAACTCTTGCATTTTCCTGTCATAGTAGTGCTCAAAAAAGTATTTATTCTAGAAATACCTCTTGAATTTCCTCCATGGAATCCTCTTCCCATCTAAGTTCTTAACTTCTTTGAGCTTATCGCACCGCATGGATGCTTTTTCTTGCAAATGATAAATTGCAATTCAAGGCTCTGATTTGGAAGAATAATTATGCAATTGGAGATACTTACTCATCCCCAACAACCAAGCTTCCTCAACTTTCCTATTCTCACCATCGAAGGTAGGATGATTAATCTTCCTAATCTCTCCTTTCAAGTCATTTAGTTCACACCTTCTTCTTTGATGTTTAATTGATGATATGCTAGGGATACATGTTGACTTTGAAGAAACATAAGACCTCTTGGTTGAATCTCTTGGTGATTGTTGTTGATGCCCACCAACAGTTTGAGAATGCCTTGTGCTCCTTTTCCTGCCTTGAATTAGATCCCTGATCTACCCACCATTGTAAATTATTTAAGCATTGTAGAATATGGATGTCAATATGGTGCTTCTCCTATGCCATAATTAACCTTTCATTATGATCCTTATAGTCCAACACCTCCATTTTGAGACTTCTCATGGTATCCACCATGTCTCTATTCTTTGGCATGCCTCTTCCATTCCCATTTGGTTCTTTTTTAGCATTACCCATATTGGCGTTAATTCCCTTAAGTTCCTCTTCATAGTTGTAAGACCCCTAAGCATCTTCCATACTCATTTTCCTCACGTTAACTTTTGCTCTTATAGGTCGCTAGAGACATTTTTTAATTTTTCTAAGAAAATGTGCTGACTGATTAGAATTATGGGCTTGTAGGTGTATTCTCCTTTATATATTTCTATTGACTAGTCATTTTCCCAAATTTGATTTTTGGGCTTAAAGTTATGCCCTATGGAAGTTTTGGTTATTTTTTCCCAAATTTGCCCATGTTTTACTACAACACTTTCTTTTTCTAACATCTTGATATTTTGTATACCAAAATTTTAAAGTTGACTCATGGATATGTTTTATTATTGACAATATTTCTATTGAATTTTTATATGTCCCATTTTGGTTCTAGATAGAGAGTTGTTCCTCTTGAAATAAATTGGTACTTGATTTTTCCCCTTTATTTTTTCAAGCACAACTATCTCATACTGAATCTGTTTTGCATTTGTGATATATCGTTGGAAAGCCTCTCTAATCTCTTTGATTTAAGCTACGAACACTGTGTACCAGAAGTGCATACAATTCCATTCGATTTATTCACCCAAATACGTCATTTAGGGCCTAAAAAATGCCTTGTGAGTTAATGATATGAAAATCTGGTTGAAATTTTGAGAATTTTCTTTTTGGATGATATGGCACCTTAGATTGGTTAAAATACTCTACAACTTTTTTCTATAACTAGTAGTAGGTATATGGATTGTCTCTATGTGCTCCCTATCAAGTACAAAAATATATATACCCATCAATTCTCATTGGACATGAACCAAGTCTACATGTCTTTCCTTAGACACTTGGCACCCGTGAACCTCATGTTATGCCACTTTCTCTATCTTTTAAACCTATCTAGGCCCCATGGTGACTTTGCACCTTATGAAACTTAGCTATGATGGGAGGGTCCCACTTCATCAACCACCCTTTTACTAGTTGCAATGACATATGGGGTCCATTCTTCATCTTTGTCCCATAACACATGACTTGCACACTTGTAAATCTTGTAGAACTTATACAACAAGCATGTATATCTTTGATTCACCCGATCTAACAATGTACTAAAGTTAAATATTGAATTTATTCTACAAATATTTTGCAGAATTAAAAACACAATCGCTAATCACATGAACATGAAGAAGAATCAAATCACACACAACACAGATAATTTCCCGGGGAAAGCTTGCTGCTCAAAACCCCTCTATCATATATTGTGTATTCCACAAGGAATCATGAAATAATTACATACAACTCTTCTCACAAGAGTCCCCCTGTATTCAGCTAATTGTCTCACACCGATCTAGACAAAATCGGGCCAATCCTCAGCCAATTCTCAGCCTGTCTTCAGCCTGCCCTGCTCACGCAGTTCATGAGGAATGAAATCCTTATTCACAAGGAATTCCAACCTTCCTACACTGCGCTGAGTATCATGGGCATCTTGTGGTTTTTTAACTACACCTGGGTAGCCTGCTAATATCACAACTGATAGTCACATTTCCCTTTCACCATCGATTGGGTCTCCACTGGAACTGACATGCATGTAGCTAATAATAGTAAAACATCAGTTGCATGTTAGATCACTGATTGTGAATTAAATAATATTTAGTTCACTTGATCTTTCACTATTGCAACTACAGTTACAACTAGCACAACCAAATTTAACTCACTTAACTGAGTTAAACTGATTTACAACATGCATTAACTAATGCACCACTGCACTTCGAACTCTGTTACAACTAGAATTACTCTGCATGCCTCACCAACTACCTCTAACTTGAAATCCACTAGCTGACTGAGTTTATCACACTCAGTTAACTATTACAAGTTATCATTGAGAATAGATTACAATTTATTGTCCATCTTAATTAAGGGAAAACTAAAATAGACATGCACCAAAAATAACCTCGTGGGCTCCACCCTAGTGTAGGTGCGTAATGCACTAGGCGTGGGTGTTGAATGTTGTTTCCGGATGCCAATTTCACTGTTTCTTGTTGCAAACTTCAACACTCCCTCTCAACAAGAAAGGAATGTCCTTGCATGCGACATGTAACTCATGCATGCGACATGCAACCTCATGCATGCGACATGCAACTCTTGCATGCAACACTTCTCTAGTGTTTCTTTCACATGCAACCTTTGCATGCAACAAATTCTAAACTGAATAGCCTCCGAACAACTGAATCAATATAATGCATTTGTCATCAAAGTCTTCTGACTGCTGCTAGCTATTACACATGTCTATTGAATTCTCTGCACTGTTGACATCTGCATCCATGCACTATGCACTACTGCCAACTCTGATTTGCGCTCCATTATCCGACACTGTCACTTTGATTTCATGTCCACCTGACATCTGACTGCATCAATCTAACTGATATTGCTACTGCTTCTCTGTGGGATCCTCATAGCTAGTTTCAATCCATGAGACACACCATCTCTAGGACCTTGCCCAAATTTCTTCTTGGGATTATTCTTGCATGTTGCCCCATCTCACACTTGGAGGTATAGCTGCATGCACTGCCTCTGCCTATCTGGATTGAAATTTATCTTCTTGAGTGGTTTCTGCCACTCCATGATCCTCTGCATGTGGCTGTTCCACATCTTGAGGTTCATTCTTTGGAACCAAGAGTTCCTCACCTGCATGCAAATCAAGCTCCCACTCAAGGGTCAATTGCATGGCTTTCTCACACTTCCTAATGGTTGGAAGCTCTATAGAAATCACATCTACATAAAGTATATAGAGATTCTTTACACGAATCCAAATCTTCTTGGCTTGTCCTGTGGCTTTGTGTCAAAAGAAAACTTTTCCTTTTCTGACTCGTGCCGATTATAATTGTCTCGCCATTGCAAAATTTTCAAACAAAAGAGCTGATTTTAAATCGACGATATCTCCCTCATTTGAGCTCCGATTCTACCGATTGTTTTTTTAATTTGGGTATTTTTTCGCAAGGAATCCAAATATGGTATTTGTTTTTGAAAAATTTGCACCAAAATTTTCAGATATTCTCTGCAAACTTGCACACCTAAATAATTCTTGCTCTCATACCATGTAGAAAATTTATAACACAACTCTGATACCATGTAGAAGTTGTACAACAAGCATGTATATCTTGGATTCACCCGATCTAACAATGTACTGAAGTTAAATACTGAATCGATTCTACAAATCTTTTGCAGAATTAAAAACACAATCGCTAATCACATGAACATGAAGAAGAATCAAATCACACACAACACAGATAATTTCCCGGGGACAACTTGCTGCTCAAAACCCCTCTATCATATATTGTATATTCCACAAGGAATCATGAAAAAATTACATACAAATCTTCTCACAAGAGTCCTCATGTATTCAACTAATTGTTTCACACTGATCTAGACAAAATAGGGCCAATTATCAGCCAATTCTCAACCTGTCTTCAGCCTACCTTGCTCACGCAGTTCATGAGGAATGAAATCCTTATTCAAAAGGAATTTCAGCCTTCCTACACTGCGCCGAGTATCATGGGAATCCTGTGGTGTTTTAACAACACCTGAGTAGCCTGCTAATATCACAACTGATAGTCACACTTCCCTTTCACCTAGATCTCAATTGGGTCTCCACTGGAACTGACACGCATGCAACTAATAATAGTAAAACATTAGTTGCATGTTAGATCACTGATTGTGAATTAAATAATATTTAATTCACTTGATCTCTCACTAGTACAACTACAATTACAACTAGCACAACTGACTTTAACTCACTTAACTGAGTTAAACTGATTTACAACATGCATTAACTAATGCACCACTACACTTCAAACTCTGTTACAAATAGAATTACTCTGCATGCCTCACCAAATACCTCTAACTCGAAATCCACTAGCTGACTGAGTTTATCACACTCAGTTAACTATTACAAGTTATCATTGAGAATAAATTATAGTTTATTGTCCATCTTAATTAAGAGATAACTAAAATAGACATGCACCAAAAATAACCCTGTGGGCCCCACCCTTGTGTAGGTGCTTAATGCACTAGGTGTGGGTGCTGAATGTTGTTTCCAGATACCAATTTCACTGTTTCTTGTTGAAAACTGAGACAAATTTGATGGTTGATATGAAAGAAGATTAATGAACCATAATCCATATTAGATTAAAACATGTACGATGGTTCATGACAGCTTGATTTCCCAATAGATCCAACAATAGATGTTGATTATAGATCAATGGATGAGATCTCATATTGGGTGCAAACATGCAAGGGAGTTCATTTTTCCTTGTGCGCTTGATGAATCTAATGATTGAGCTTGATCATTGATCAATGGTGGTGATTTCATATCAGACATGGATATGAGGGAGTTAATTTTTCCCCTATGCTTGATGAATCCAATGGATGAGCAAGATCACAATCAATAGATCATATTCATATAAGGTGTGAACATGGAAGGGGTTTAATATTTACATGAATGCCCAATGGATCAACAATCCAAATAACCTCATTGGACAACGATGATGGATATTGGATTTGAATATGCAAGGAGGTTTAGAAAACCATCAACTTCTAATTGCATTTAGCCATGAAATATTTTTGCCACTTATTGACCTTTGCATGTTGACGTAGTTATCACTTGGCATTCCCACTGCAATATTGATTCCATAATAAGAAAAAAATCTAAATTTTCATAATACCATATTTATTTCAAATTTTCTATCAATAAAGCTTAATTTCTAGATTTTTTTAATCTCACTGAAAATACCTGTATGTTTCTACAATTAACTCATTATTTCACTAAATTTGAACTTGCACTCACTAAGTTAACTCTTATACATGTACATTTCTCATTTTAAGTAAATTTCCTCCACCGAATTTCATTCAAAGTTGTGATTTCACCCCATTTCAAAACCTTTCTCCCATGGATGACTTTTAAATTCAAAATGCTACAAAATTTAAAAGTTGTTTCTTTTGCATATATTCTACCATATATATATATATATAATTTTTTTTGCGAGGAAATATCTGGGCAGATCCACTTGAAGGGATCACGTCTCACCAACTTATTAGCAGAGCTAACCCCGAGGGCATCGAGGAGAATTGACCCTGTGACCTCGTCCCATTAGCAAGGTGCTTTAGCGAAAGAAACTCGACCAATTGAGCTAACCCATGGGGCTACCATTTAAACTTGATCTATTCTTCTATGTGATCAATTTTGTAATTTTTCCCATTTCCTCCCCTTGCCAAAATTCTATCAAATGGTTAATGTGAAACTTATAACTCCTCTATAAGTGAAGTTCTAACCCACACAACCCAGGTGTTGTAACTCACTCTGAGACGACTCTATAACATCCACACGGGAGCTTCACTGGGGGAGAAATAACATACCACATGCGTTCATATTGGGGGATATATATTAAGGAAAAAATGACATAATATATTGTGCATATAATAGGGGGTGAAGAGATTTTATATTGAATAGATATAAAAAATGGAACTCAAAGTTAATGAAAAAATATAAAGGTGTATAAAAATGTTAATGAAAAATAGTACCCACAATATCTAGTGAAAGCAGGTGTTTTTCTAATTGGGAACGTGTATTGGGCTCGTATTGGCAAGGGGTTAAATAACGTGATTTTAAGAGGTATTTTTCAATACATAGTCAAATTAAGGGTATTGTTTAGTATGCCACGAACACACATGATATGTCAGAAATTCGAAGCCCCTGTGAACAACCCAAGCCTCTCATTAGGGCATATTAATATTCCAACAAACTTAATCTCCAATTTTTTTCCTTAATTTCATTTCACACAATTTATGTCATGCATTTCTGATGCATTTTATTATGCAATACACATGTATCTAACTATAAATCATGATAATCTTATATAAACTAATTATTGATGAGAAACATGTATAAATCCATGAAATACATAAAAACTAGAAAAAGAAGTTATTTTTTAAGTTGAAGAACCAACTAGTTATGGACTTCAAATGTTCCACCCGACCATAGTCCACACTACTCATATTCTCTCACTTGTAGGCCGCCATCGAGCTAGGGTTATGACTCCACTAGGGAAAGATGCTTCCTAAAGGCACTAAGGTTCACAAATTT
Organism: Pinus albicaulis; assembly: GCA_034641835.2. NCBI lineage: Eukaryota > Viridiplantae > Streptophyta > Pinopsida > Pinales > Pinaceae > Pinus > Pinus albicaulis. The sequence goes on along the minus strand of CM076574.1, from coordinate 69,718,477 downwards.
CTCCAAAAAGGTAACAAGCCAACTTACCAAACTTTAATAGCATCCAATCTATAATTTCTCATTCCCCATCAACCTACACAATTGAAGGTAGTGCAGTCCCGTTTTTGCACCTATCACACTTGGATTATACAAATTTCATAACTCAAACTTATTATTTCAATAAATCTTAATTAGATTTTGGACAAAATTAATCACAAAATATACCTAAAAAAATCTAAAAATAGAATATTTAAATCACAATTATAAGATAATACCTTATAGCAACCCAAAAATATTATTAATAAATCTGAATATTTTGAAAAGTTAATTTTTTATATTTATTTACACATATATTTAAAATATTTTTTTTTGGTTTTTAGTGTAAATGTAAATTATTAAAATTAATTTTATAACTAAATTTAATGATAATTCAAAAAAATTGTATTTAAACTTTTCAATAATTTCAATTTATAATTATATTCAAGGTCAAATAAAATATTATAATTATAAATATAATTAATTCATAAAAGAGCTAAACTCATTTTTAGCTAAACTCTAAAATGAATTAGTAGATGAAAAATTGAAGGTAAAACGAACATAGTGCACTTTCTGCAATATAATATATGAAGGGAATGAGCTTGAGGAGGAAGATGCAAACATAGCATTTGATACGGCAAAACAAATGTGGGAAAACCTTAAATGTTATATTGGTTATTTTTATAATATTTAATAATTATGGAGTAATGTTAGAAAATTTTGATATTTTTATTATTTTTATGATATATTTTATTTATTTAATTAAATAGATATAAAGTATTGAGGATAATAGTTATTTATGAGAAAATTAAATTGTTTAAGTGGGTGTTTAAATTTAAGTTTAATTGAATTTTATATAATTTTGATACTAACATTTTATTTGTGGAAAAATAGTTTTTTATCTAATAATAAGATTACTTCAATTTAATTTAAGAAAAATACATTATATTTAAAAAATAGATTAGAATAGTTTTTTTTTTTTGTTATATTGGTTATTTTTATAATATTTAATAATTATGGAGTAATGTTAGCAAATTTTGGTATTTTTAGTATTTTTGTCATAGATTTTGATTGTTTAATTAAATAGATATAAAGTATTGAGGATAATAGTTATTTATGAGAGAATTAAATTATTTAAGTGGGTGTTTAAGTTTAAGTTAATTGAATTTTATATAATTTTGATAATAACATTTTATTGGTGGACAAATCGTCTTTTAATCCAACAATAAGATTATTTCAATTTAATTTAAGAAAAATACATTATATTTAAAAAATAGATTAGAATATTTTTTTTTTAAGGCAGTTCAATTGGCTTAGGACTATGAGAATGAAGTCTTATGTGTAAGGAGGTTTGAGGTTCAAATTCCCCAATTAATAGAGCCAGTACAATGTTAAAACAAACATGTAAGACAAATATAGAAGATGGAAGTAAAATGAAACACAATACCAACACCAACGTAATTAGTTTGAAGGAAGACCTTTGGATAAAACTCAAAGCAATATTTGGTTGAGAAGTATAGCAAAATTAGCAGTGGCATTAGCATCACATAGGACGGGACGGGGGCTAGAGTAGAAATACAAACAATGAAATATAGAAATACAAGCAAAGCAAAGTGAATTGAATGTGATCCTTCCTTCCTCAAACCTTTGTTCGAAGCTCCCAACACCACGGCGCGCCCACAAACACCATATCCCTCCATAGTATGAAGGAGATCTTAGTCCAATTTATCTTTCAGTAGTCGCTGCCCAATCCATTCACTTTGACAAGTTATTAACATGGTATATAGAACTATTGTACCATTAGCAAGGCTTAGATGTACCAACAAGGAGGGGAAGTTCTAGAGTTTGGTGTCGCAATAGAGTTTCACCAACAGTTTCAAAACATATGTAGATAAGCATAGTTATGGGATTGGAAAACGATTAAAGTGCTTTTTTGGCCCCTAGTTTGTCCAATGATATTATATGGGTGTGAACTATGGGCTAGCAACATCCCTATCTCAAAATGGAAGCATATTGAGAAAATCCAAAAATGCTTGATCATGAGCAAGTTTAAAATAAAAAATTCGGTTCCATATGAGATAATGTTGAGTGAAACATGAGCAACTCCCATCGAAGCAATTGCTATGGTGTGTCTCATAAGGTACCTAAAAAGAATTGAGCAAATGGGCGAAGGTAGCTGGCCTAAAGTTACATTTAATGAAGGAATGAGTTAAAGAAATAAATCATGGATGAGACAAAACAACAAATGGATGCAAAAATGAAATATTTACCTCAATGCCTATCCCACAAATAGCAAGGAGTTAAATGATTTTGTTATGGATAAGTTTCATAAGCGTATATGGGGAAAAAAGTTGGGTAGAAAGAAGAAGTACTATGTTCAGGAATTCAACCCCACTTGTGATCTCCAACAAAAAGAGTACATTGGAGCTAGCATTCCATGGAGAGAAAAGATTTTTATTGCTCAATTAAGAACTAACTCACGTCAACTTCAATGCGAAACGGGTCAGTGGAAAAGACCTAAAGAATACTGGGAAGAACAAGTGTGTAATTTTTGCACTTCTGAGGTAGTGGAATCGGAAAAAAATTTCCTTTTGGAATGTTATGCTTTCAGAGACATCAAAGACAATTACAACAATATTTTAACATCAGTTCCTTGGCATTGTATTTTTCAGTGAGGGGACCACTAGAAGGTTTGGTCAACTCATCATTAATTTGAGTATTAAAAGGATTGAATTGAAAAAAGGCGAAAAACACAGAGGTTGGTGGTCCCATAGACTATTGTTAGTCTTGTGGACATTATAATTTCATTCATCCATTTGTAGTTTTTTGAAGGCCATTTTTATTTTGATGGTAGAAATTGAATTGAGAATATTTTGAAATTACATAAGAAAAACTAAATAAAACATTTAACTTTACTCTTATTCATAAAATTTCGAAATATTCCTAAAATCAATCTTTCACATATTCCAAAATCTTAAATTTTCATAAAGAAACTTTGTTCTTTACTTTGATAGTTACATTTCTTCATTAACATTTTACATTCACCCCAAATAATTTTTCCATTGTACATATCTATATCATTAACCATAAGAAAATGAAACTATGCAGAAAGAAAAACACCACCACCATCATCATCATCTAAACAATGGAAAGCAAAAGATCAAAGGAAGAGAAGCATGAAAACATAGAGACACCAGGATTGGTTCGAGACCAGGGCAAAACCCATTATGGGGAAAACACTTGGAAATTATTCTTCTTAGATATTCATTGATTGATTCAACAACAAGAGTACAATGATCCATGAGTACATATTTTTACGATGCAGAAAAAAATAGCATACAAGCACTAAAACCATACCCATACTTCTGCATGAAGGAATAGAATATGAGAAATAAAATGCACTGACATTGGTTGTAGCAAACTGATGAAAAAAACTGGTACTGAATGAGGACTGGAGATACATTTGCAGCGGAAACAAATTGATCTGATCTACATATCAACATATCTACAATATCAAAACTTGGATCTGAAATATCATCAAGTGATCTCAACTCTGAAGTCCTATACCTGAATCCAGGAGTCTGTCAATGATGCTCTGATGCAACTATGACTGAACGACTGATGTCTGGAAGCGTTGCTCAATCAATTGAAGGTTATCCAAATCCGATCTAACCAGTAACTCTCTGAGCCACGACCTTAAGATGCTCAACCTGCGGCTGAAGGACTCTGAGTCGCTACCACAACGTTCTGTGCCTATGACTGAGGGTATGAATACCTTAGAACCTTGGACATGCCCTGAAGTTGTCTTGCTAGTGTCTTTGGCACCTTGGTCACTGCACAACACACCCTACCTGCAGATTTGATAACCTAGCTGGCCGCTACCGAGGCTTTTCATGCTTGCGACTTTGGCCCAATAGATCCAGATCTGAAATGTGTCTCAGACCCTGATCCCAGTCCACTGCGTGCCACTGTGCGAACTCCTTCTGACATACCTGTGTGAGCCAAAAACATAAACATAGAAGAAATAAACTGATGGATGTAAATCATAGATCGCTTGAGGAAGTGTACAAATGAGCTTGAGGTTGCCTCTATTTATAACTTTGTGAGTGACCACTTGGGGCTTTGACCAGATCAACATGCGGTTGGGCCAACTCATAAAATATTAAATTAATTCATAACTTAACTTTTGCTTGACTGATTGGGGCGATCTATAAGTCAATTTAGATCCTCTCGAAAAGAGGAATCAAATTGAATTATTATCTTAATCATTTGAGGTTTCCAATGTGGAAATTTACCTTAGTTGCAAAAATTAACACCCCCTCTCAACCAGGAAGAATTCCACTTTGAAATCCCTGCTTGTAGTTCTTTGTATCATGGAGTCATCATGGCTCGACACAATTTGCTGAAATATGTTCATCAATCAATATGTATTTCTGATATTCATGCATCATCATGTGTCTTCACTGAACATATTTGTCATGTAGTCATCATGTTGTCAACCTTTCTTATTACAAATCATCAATGTACTCTTCATGCTTATTTCGGATTATATTTTGATTGTTTCTGCTTGTATGCTGAACATTATCGGATCTAGAAGAATAATTTGTCACTAGAGGGGAGCTTGGGCTACCACCCTTCATTCGTCAGGCTGTCATCATGCAATCTCTGCCATTAGACTACTACTCGGAATATCATCGACAAATAGCATATCAACAAGGAGCACATCTCTGGGAGCGTATCTCCTAGAATCTCATGGGGGAGCTATACTTCTACAACCCCATATCTATCAAATAGGATACCCATCCACGCAGGGGAGATAATCTCAACCCTGTTGTCACATCAGGGAGATCTCTCTCAACCCAGAATCACATAGGGTTATTTCACATCGAGGAGCTCACTCTCAACCCAAAATAACATAGGTTTATCCCAAACCATGCTATTGCCTATTGATATTCCCATCGATGACCTTGAATAGTCATGTGGTAGAACACCTACATCATAATACAACTTGGATGAGATACCCGACTTACCAAGAGGTAAGGATCACACACCTCCAAGCCTCCTTGAACCATTGGCCAAATGGGGAGGGCCAATCCCAAAAAACCCTATGGGTATGATACCAACTAGGGTATGCTCTACAACGACCAATGGTTTGGGAGATACTCAACTTGTCGAACCAAACAAGGATCACACACAACCCATGAGTGACAGATATGGGAGAAATTTCTTCGACCCTATTGTCCATATTTCCCTCAACCCTAGGAGCCCTCTATCTCAATTCCTCGTTCTAGGAGCTAAAACAGAAGAGGAAGAGCCTCACTCAATGTCCTTGATCGACACTTCCCTCATCTGGTATCTGCTAAATCCTGTGCCTACAGGACATCAGATCAAGTTTTATGTTAGAACATACATAATAATTTAAATTGCAACAAGATACCAATAAAAATATACCAAAACCATCCTCCCTCTCATGTAGGTGTCAAATGCACATGGATATTATAATCATCCTCCTTCTCACGAAGGTGTCAATCACAAACCTCAAATTGTCTCGAAAAATTGCGCTATCTAAAATGAATGGAGAACACATAGTCCCAACTATAAATATTTGGGATTCTCTGTCATCATCATGTATCCATGTGTTATCCAGATCATACTCGATCAACTCTCTAAGGAGCTTCTACATCATGCCTCACAACTAGCCTTGCTAGTAGCATTGTATTTGGCCTCAGTTGTGTTATGGACCTCTCATCCACGATATCATGGAAAATAACATATTAAGGCAGCATAAAAATGTGCTCATCAATCCAAAACATCATTAGTTCATTCACGCAACTACATATCACTGAAGAAATATCTCAACCAAATAAAAGATGTTCGGTGGAAATTATGAGTGAAGCAGCTCAATCATGAATTCAATCATGTTCTATACACATCATATACAGATGACTGTTCAAAACAGAAAATCAATGCTTTAACCAACTAACATATGCTATATCACGTTCAATCAACATTTGAAATTTAAATCAGAGTATCCAAGGATTTACTTTACACAAAGAAATTTCAACAATCTTGCTATATGGAGTTTCTTTCCCAAATTCCAGAGATCAATTTATCATGTCATGATACATCATTACAATATTCAAAAGTCATCTCCCTCTTACATAGATTTTCAAAGGCTCATCATTTGTCAATGATAGACTATCAGTATGTATAATCAAAGCCAAAAATCAAGGCCATACCTTGGAACTCATTAACCTGACTTCATCGGATATCAGTCAAATACAAAAAAATATGAATCAAGGAGTTTTCATCACGAAAAAATCTCTATGAGCCTAAGGCATTATTATGCCAACATATCTAGCTTTACTCAAATCAATGTTGATTCAAAAAAACCAGCTCATTAGAAGTCATTTACAACTATTATAAAAGACATTGATTTCATAGTATCAATTCTTCCAACCAGAGACAAGTAACACACATATCAAGTCTTGACTTCATTTCATGTCGAGCTCTCAAGGTTATAATTTAACATGTCATTATAGGTCATTTCCATCATTAGATGTAAGTGCATACATGTCAAGATTAAGTCATGCATGTTCATACTACGTCACAACAACCATTTTGCTAGGAACAAGTAGGCCAATACAGAACCATACATTTGTATACTCACATACGACACTAAAGGTCACTATGCCCACATAACATAGACATCTGGGAAAATCAACCATCACCAGATCAAATCATGTCAAATCCAAATGTGCAATCATGGTAAGATCTATAAATCCAAACATTTCTCAATCATTAAGCATCATGTCAAAAGTACCAAACAAAATTTATCAATATCTGTGTAGGTGCGTTTATCACATGAATGTACCAAATCACGCTTGCTTAAGAGGGCTGGTTTTTCCCTCTTAAGTTATTGGTCACAGGAAAAAAATAGATGGATTCAAGAAAGTTAGCGGAACATGCTAAAACATACACATACTAGATAGAGAAATAGCATTCATATTCAAACATAAAAACTAAACTAAAACTAAAACAAATAACAAAAAAGCTCTAAATAGAGTCAAACAACTTCAATAATCTAGACTGTGGCGCTTACGTCCCCTCTTATTGGGTGCTGGTAGGAAATGAGGATGAAAATTTAACCACTTGCTAAGGGGCCCTTGGAACTATGGAGCTCCAAGTCTTGATGCAAGGATTTCTTTACTTCCAAGCTACCTTAGCGCAAAGTCTCCCTCTCCCTACTATGGTGGACTGGAGTTGTTGGATGGGAAACAACTGAGTCCCCTCTATCTCTGTTGCAGATCACACACTATTGGTATTTCTTGGGGAAATTCTAGCCAACATAACAATGTGCTCTCATATTGTTCATCTCTTGGTGGCCTTTTATAGGAGAATTCAAATCCTCCTTCCCTCTCTTTGTACATTGTGGATGGTGACCTAAGAGAGGAGGGTGATTCCATTGTGTGCTCCTTTGAGGTCCTAATGAGGCTTGGGCAAGTGTCCTTAGGCAGCCTCAAGTGTGGGATCAATGTCCTAGAGTGTGCCTTATGGTCCTAGAAAGTGACTCTCGCCACTCTCAGGACCGTGCGTCTTTTTGAGGAAAAGCCACGCAAAGGTGCACTTATCGAAGAATTCTATGTGCAAGGGCGCATTTGATTGGTTCTTTCTATGCACAATTGATTCTTCCTTTCAGACCTTAGAAATTTTTAAATACTTTAGATTCTCTAATGTCTTTTAGCCCTGTAAATCCTTCTGCTTGACATTAAATAATGTCATCTTTGCTTGTCCGATTTTCGAGTGATAACAGTTTCCCCCTAATGTGTGAGGTCTAGGAAGAACTGTATAGCTGAAATACATTATAGTTTCTTTTCTGTGTACTGTGTGGAGAGAGAGAGAGACCTGCGTATAGCTCGGAGTTGGAGACACCCTGCACCAGGTTGAAGAGCGACCATGTCTTGTGGGATCCTTGCAAGCAATGTTTTTTTCTTCTTAGTAAGACTAAATCTATTAAGTAAAGAAATATAGTACAATCAAAGCTTGCATAGAAGCGAAGCAAAAGAGAAAGGGAGCCGGAAATGATAGACTACCAACCTCGGTCCCAATGAACATCCACAACATGAGAAAAAGATAAAAAAAAGTACATAAAGTAAAAGACTAGACTAGGGAGTCGACCCAGAATGGGTAGAATCTCCCAATCGACATTTTTTCCCTTTCTTTTTACTGACTGTGACCCAGCCATTGTGAGCTGGCTGGACGGGAACCACCTGCAAACTGATCTGCGCAGAAGGAGGAGTCTCCTTATCTGAATCTGAGGATGAAGACTCATGAGTGCGCTTCTGCGAAGTCGGAGGAGCAGTGGGATCCGCTGGGCGTGTAGGGGGCACGTCCCTTGGGGGTTTCTGGTTCTCCTCTTCCACCTCTATATCCTCCTCATCAGAGCTAGAGGAATCTATGTCATCCATTGGAGGTCTATCACAAGGTTTCCAGTTCTTGGATTTGGATTTGCGCGGGATGTTCCTCTTTTTGTCGAGGAACGTTGCACAAGTATTCTGAAGATGCCCCGTCTGATGGCAATGGCGACATCTGAAAGCAGTGTTCTCATAGTCTAAAGTTTGCGTCTAATGAAAGTCCCCAACTTTTAGGTTGATCTGATCAGGCAACCCTTTACTAATGTCTATTTCTGCGCATATTCTGCCAAAAGTATATATTCCTTTCTCCCCTCGAGAGGTGTCCGTTGCCAAGAAGCGGCCTAATGTATCCCCAATTCCTTGGAAGACAGCGAAATTCCATAGATGAGCAGGGAGATTTGGAAGACGGACCCAAATGGGCAACTTGGTGATGACAGCCGAAGAGGGGTCGAAATCAGGGAACCAGGGGGGTGAGGAAAAGTCCCGCTGATCCCCAGAACCAAGGGCCTCCCGTTAAGGCTTTCTTGTAGTCATCGCTGGAGGGAAAGGAAACTATGAAGAAGCCTTTCGAGCAGAAGAAGACCTTGCAGTTTTTGGTCCAGTTGGAGTGAAGCCACTGGTATAGATCGGTCGTACGAGGCCATAATCCGTTAAATCTGCAAATGATGGCTGTTTCTGCAAACGTCTGATATTGATCATCCAGAGATGGATGAGAGATTTCAATGGAGGGAGAATCCTCCATTTTATCCACCAAGAAAGGCTTGGGAACCTCTACTGGTTTGGCAGACTGTGGGTGGGCAGCGTCTTTGCAGACGACATCTTTATAAGAGAAAGAAGGGGCAGAGGAGGTCTGCCCAATGGAACCACCTCTTAAACGAAAGGTAGCCACAATAGAAGCATCCTTAAGAATACTGTAAAAGGATAGGGGAAGGGGATGCATAAGTTGCTTACCCTTATATAGTAATCTTAGGTAGGAGGAGGGGATTCCCAGACGACGTTCGAGTTTTTGCAAAAGATCCTGCACGAGATCTGTTGCGCGTACCCATTGCAACATTGTCTTGCCTGAGAGTTTGACTTGGATCTGAAATACATGTGTTTCTTCAGGAATATCTGACTGGATTAAGATAGGAGACTACTTCCAACAAACAACAGACAGATCCATGTTCAGATTCGGAATCAGATCAAGTGGGCGCAGGAAGCAGATCCGCTGCTTGCGTTTGGCAGAGAAGAGATCTATAGGATCTACGAGGTTGCTTCTACTCACATTGTGAGAAACTATAGAAGCGGCGGCTTTAGAACTATCTGGAACATTAGCCAAGAAAACAGCCCCACAAGCGGCTGCATCATCTGTGCCAAGGGAGTCGTCCTTGTGCGTGGGTTTGAATGGGTTTGTAGCCTGCAGATTCAAGTCTGCTACCCTGGCGATGAGAATGGCCAGCAATGGCGTCTCTGCAAGCGTTGTTGTGTGGCTAGCATCTGTGAAGGCAGCGGCTCCAAAGCCGTCTGAAGCATTTTCAGGAAATGTTGCCGCCCAGATGACGGCGTCATAACCTCCAGGGATACTCCTGTGATGTAGCATGCAGTCTTGCAGATTCCAGTCTTCGGTCTGGTGCATGAACAGAAGGTGGCCAGCCCTCTGAGTGGCCAAGCCGACGCGAACTAGAGATGCCACATTGCAAACCCTAATTTCCTCTTTTGCCATCGCGCCGATTCACAAGCAAGTTATTTTAATACCGATTAAGATAATTATCAAAAAGGTAGTGGGCTTGGCCCGGTTTAGACTAACTACTCGCACGAAGAGCTACGACCTTGCTCGGGATCGAACACAAGATCGGTCCATCATTACGAGGCCGAATTTACCACTACGCCGCCTCCATGACCTTTCCTTGCAAGCAATGTTATAATACAATATATAAAAAATTTCTACGAGGTGGGCATGTCCCATGCTCGTGATGCTTTGGCTAGTTAAACAAATCTATGTGATAGATACAGATTTGCCTGCGTCACTAGTATGGTAGTGATATGTTGGTTGATGACGAAGACTGTTGATGCCTTTAGGGGCATTTTTTCTTTTAAAATAGGTGGAATGTGGTACCCATATGCGTAAACTTGGGTATGGCATATAAATGCGCATTGTACGCATAGGCACTGGTTGGGACATTCTCGTGTAAGCATTGCTGAAAGGGATGCTTATAGAGGCATGGGCCTTCGACAGATTTGATTAAAGTGGAATGGTTGTAAGGTACGATGCCTTCTTGACATGAAATCTTGTGCTGTAGTTGAATTTTAGGAGGATCGATGAAATCTGTGGGCAATGACATCTCCCGCAATGCCACTTGAGGATGTCCCTTTTATGGAGATGGGTGATCCAAGGTACCACTTCCTTTTTGGAAAAGAGGTGTTGAAGTCGACAAAAAGGAAGCCTCAAGCGAACAAGGGGGTCACTGATAGAGAGGATCAAGATCCTGGATGTGATGGGTTTAACATAGGCATGATGGCGAGGGGTGACTGAAAACTGATGATGGGGATTCAGTGGCCTAAGGTCGGAGTATAAAAAGCAGTTTGGCGGCAGTCATAACTATTTATGATGGGGAAATTCCTGACGTCAGTAGGACTTCTAGGGTGGGTATAAACTGGTTATGAATGCCATGATGGATTTTGCGTGAAGGTGTGATACTACGACCAAGGGTGACAAGGGACTACTGCCATGGGAGAAAAAATGAATGGGTGGGTTGGGGGATGTAGTGCGCCGTTTGCGGTCTTTGTACACTTACCAAAAGAATAAAATAATGGGGTTTGGTTAGTATAAAACACAGAGACGGGTGCCCCAAAACATGAAAGTGTTCGCTCACTAATGATGTGAAGACAATGTTTTGCTGAGTTTGGGGGCCCCATTGGTTGGTCTTATGTGTGAGGTTGATGAAGCAGATGAAAAATTATCGCATATGGGTTATGCTGATGGAGGTATGGTAGGCCAAATGCGAGGCGTAATAGTGCGCTTTTGATCTGCTTGCACAACCTGATCGTCTAGGAAAGGGGTTTTATTTAATATGGTAAAACTTAACCTGATGCACAGTGAGTGAATGGGCATGAGGTGCTTCCCAGACTATAGTGGTATGGCCATGGCGTCACTTTTGTTGTGATATATGGTCTACTTTGGCTGACAAACGCCATGGAGGGGAGGCTCTACTAACCAACGAGTATTTTATCATATGTAAGGTGGGGTGATGATAAACATGATCGGGTGTTTGGAACCTATAGTTGATTTCTGATGGAGAAATGATGTCAGGATATGTAGAGTTTTTCTAGGACTCTATGATGCTGGGGGTAGAATGATACCTGCTCTAGAACTTTCAGTGGATGGAGCTGCAGATGGTTTGCACACTACCTGAAAAAAATACCCCAAGTGAAATTATCTTCTTCATTCAAATATTTATTTTAAAGACGTGCTTTTAAAAAAGAATTTGAGAGAGGGCATACCTTCCAGCACTGAAAAATTATTTTTTCGGGAGTGCGAATGTGTGGCACTATCCTTGGGCATTATAGAGTGCTGATTAGAATGTTGCTTTTGATTCAGTGATTGGGCCTTTTGAGCTCTCATTATGGTCCTCCAAATTTTCTGAAAAGGACGACATATAAGTGAATATGGCTCAATTCAGTTCATTTGTGTCTGTTGAGTATTGAGAGGTCAGAGGCTTTTGTGGAGCAGTTCTTGCCATTGCGTTTAGCCTGAGCACTCGGGATTAGCGATTTTTTGGCCAGGTAAACTTCATGACGTCTTGCCTTTTCTTTTTTTCAGCCTATGAGTTCCAGGGTCCATACTATACTGGTTTGTATCTATTTTTAGCAAGTTTTTCCCTTGACCGCACGGGTGATTAGGGTACTGGCGCGCCTTTTGCACGCAAAAAGGAGTTTTTGCGCGCCTGTCCAAAATTTGGGCACACCTTTTGCACACTTGTGAGGAGAAAAAATGCACTTTCCTAGTGCCTGTATGAGGAATAGGCGTGTAGAGAGCCGAGGCAATTTTTGTCAAAAGTTTTTGGAAATTTTGTCTATTTTTGGTGTTTTTCATGCTGCTAATGTGATCCTGTTTTGATGACAGGATGCTGTGGAGGGAGAGGGATTGGCCTGAGCTCCGTAATACCTTGGCTATTGATGGTTAGGCACGCCAATAGTTGGCGCGATGGGGTCTCTTGAAATTTCTGGAGAATGACCTTCTTCGATCCCAGGATTGACTTCTACGCTACCTGATCCAATTTTGGAACAGGCGACGCAAGGTGATGGTGCTACGTGGGTGTGACCTCAATCTCCATCCTAAGATGAATATCTACTTTGTGACTGGGCTACTACCTCAGGGTGAGATGCTTCAGTATCCACTTCCTTCTGGGAGGGTGGATCTTGATCGGTTCCGGGCACGTCATTGCGGCAGGGTGCCCCTTACGGAGGGGTGAAAAACCATTGCTACAATGACAGATTTGGCTGAGCAATGTGCTTTAGCGTCCATTGTGTGACTGGTAGGGTCGTTCACTCCTCATCAGGCATCGGGTTCGTATATTGGTGTCTTGCACTGATTGAGGGCTGGGCACTTTTTTGACTTTCCCCGTTTCTGCTATGACGGGATGTTGGCACAACTTTCTAAGGTCGAGGACGAATCGAAGTTGTTTACTTATGCCAACATCTTATCTAGAATTATGTATGAGCGGGTGGTGTTACTGAGACCTGTGGTGGCATTGCTCGCTGGGGGTCCACTGGAGCCTTGCATGAGGAGGTGGGCTCCTGTGATGCCACGAGGAGGTGGTGGTAGGGTGGGGCGTTATTGGAACGCCACCACTGAGGCTTGGTTTGAGGCCAAACCTCATATGTTCCTGCCATTCCCTTATGTAGGGATGGACTTTTAGGGAGATCCATAGATGGGTCTTCCTGCTGGATATGCTTGGGGGCCAGCAGGTATGTCTTTGTGTTTTCAGCATTTATTTGAGTATTATTCTTATGTGTGTATTATGATGACACTGACATAGTTTTGGTTACTCTTGCAGATGTTGGCGAGGTCAGTCGTCCTGTGGCTCCGTTGGTTGGGAACCAGCTGATTCAGTGTACTCGAGGAGCTCTCGGGGGGTAGGGAGGAGCTCCTTCCCAGCCTCTAGGTGGAGCACTGGGTGGTGAGGTTGGCCCTTTGGGGGAGGGTAGCAGATCGACTGCCGTCGAGATTTCTGCTGAGTGGGCTTGTGCTAGTGCGACAGAGGCTCGTGTTGTTGAGCTGACCGAGAGGGTGGAAGTTCTAGAATATTCCTGGGATCAAGTGGACCGCTTGACCTAGAGGATGCCTACTTGAGGCTTTTTGGATTACCTTGAGGATCTATGGCTGGAGACCTTGATGGCTTGGGAGAGGGGCTATCGGCTAGTTTTATGTCAGGTGGCGGCCTTGGTATTGATGACAACTCCAGTAGTGGTACCAGGAGCAGTAGTGGGTCCAGATGCCCCACCTAGGGGAGCACCATCCTAGAGTATTTTTTGTACATGGGGAAAGCACCCATTATGAGGATGCTTCCCCTATTTTTGTTGACTTGAATATTTATATCTTTCGGGCTAACCGGTGGGTCAGAGACACTATTTTTTGTACTCAGACACATACATTTTGATATATATATATATATATATATATATATATATGAGAGATATTTTTTGTGGCTCTACATGGTGTGCCCCCTGTTTCTGCTTATGGATTATGTTATGCTGATGGATATCTATGTTTTTCTATGTTTTTGTTTTTTTATGTATGATGGTTTATCCGAGATGCATTCCAGTTTAGAATATTGTTAGCTATGCGATCAACTGTTTGTTTTTGATCCCTTGGTACATGTGTGAATGTAATGTCGTCAAATTTCCTGCTTAATCTTTTTGCACACAAGTATTTTCTAAGCAGATATGGGTCTCTTGTCTCAAATGTTTGGTTTAACTGTGATACTACTAACTGGGAATCAAGGTAGATATGCATATGGTGTATGCCCTGATGGAGGGCATCACACATAAGTATGATAATGACGTAATATTATTCTTGATCGTTTGTTGCTGAACCGATGCACACACCATTGCTGCAGAGTGGTGATTGGTCAGGGTGATAGATGACCCAGGCAGCTGCTGCTAAAATTTGAGACCATCTTGATGCTCCATCAACAATTCGAAGTAAGGGTCAGGTTGGTAATCCATAGTGACACTCGAGCACGTTTTTTAACAATTCTTTTGGTAAAAAATTTACAGTGGTTGGGTGTTTGTATATTGACTCTAGGGCAGGGCCTCCTTGGCCCTTATGGGTAGAATTTCTTGAGGTAAAGGTCGTTGACGGGGCTGTTGAGGCATGTCCCGTCCGGTTCGGTCAAGATGTATGCCCCCTTGAGGAGGAAATGTTTTATGATGTAGGGTCCTTTCCACAAGGTTTCAAATTTTCCTGGCCCTAAGGCTTCTTTTGTGACATCGTAGCGGAGGACTAGTTCTCCCTCAGTGAATGCGTGAGGGTTGATGTGGCGGTCGAACGATGCTTTTACTTGTTTCTTGTGGGCCTTGTTGTGTTGTAGTGATTGTCGTCTACTTTTGTTGATGAGCTCTAGTTGTACTAGACGATGTTCTAGAGGTTGGGTGTCATCGAGGAGTTCAATGGCGGCATGTAAATTCAGGATCTCATGTTATATGGGAATCACAACTTCAATCCCATATACCAAGTGGAATGGAGTGAAACCAGTGGATGTTTTCAGGGCCGTGTGGTATGCCCATAGGGAAGAGAAAAGCATATGGTGCTAGTTGGTTTTATGGTTATTCACCATGCGTTGTAACATAGTTTTGGGGACTTTTTTCACAACTTCTACCTATTCGTTGGATTGGGGGTAGTATGGTGACATGAATTCGTGGGTGAATCCGAGGTGGAGAGATAGCTCTTGGAAAAATCCATTCTAAAAGTGTTTCCCATGGTCAGAGACTAACTCAGGAACACAGAAACGGGAAATCATGTGCTTAAACAGAAATCGAGTGGCGGTTTCTGCGGTGTTCTCATATGTGGGCATGGGTTCCGACCACTTGGTGAAACAATCGACAACCACTATGCTATATTTATGATTAACGGACGATGCGGGGTTACAAGTCATGAAGTCGATTCCCCATTTACAAAAGGGGTCGGCGACGATGATAAGGTGCAGAGGAGCGGGAAGGGCTCTTTCTTTATGAGCGAAGCACTGGCATCACTCGCATCTCTTGACTGCTGTAATGAAATCGCGAAATAGGGAGGTCCATAAATATCCTACACGTAGGAATTTTTGGGTAGTGGCCATCTCAGAGAGGTGGCCACCACAAGCTCCTCCATGGCAGTCATTAAGGGCTTATTCTTCTTGGTCGTGAGTAAGGCATCGATGTAAAATGGTGTTGATGCCCCGTCAGTACAAAACATCTCTGATGAGGAGATATCAGGGGGCCTGATGGCGAATGCACCGATGGTCGTCTTAAGTGGGATGAGGTTTAAACTTCTAGGTTCGTAGGAAGAGGAGAATATATTTGTACCAAGGGTCATCAGTTGCTACGAAGAAGAGATCTTCATCAGGTAGCGAATCATTTATTGGTGATCCCTTAGTATTTCTTGGGAGGTCCGCAATGAACTCTGCTAAGATAAGTGCATTTTTTCTTTTAGGGGCATGAAAATGTAAGTTGTATCTTGGAGAATGACTATGCAGTGGGAGAACTTGCGGTTCATTAGGCAGCGCGTGAGCATGTATTTGATGGGGTTAATATCTGTGATGACCGTAGTGGTATTTAAGATAATGTAGTGGCGAAGCTTTTGGATTGCATGTATTAGTGTTAGGTCAATATTTTCTTTGGGTTCATATCTTAATGCTGGGCTTTCTAAGGTTTTACAGACATAATAGATTACATTCTCCTTCCCATCTATGCCTTCCTGGATCAATACTCCCGACGAGCGGTCTCGGAAGCTGATAGATACAGGATGTAATCTTTGTCATAGTCTGGGGGACTGATGAGAGGTGCCAAAGACAATGTTTCTTTCAGCGCATCGAACGCTTGTTGGGCATGATCATCCCATTTGAATGGGATGTCCTAGCGAAGGAGGCATAGGAACCCTTGAACGCAAGTGGCATAATCTAGGACGAAGCGTCTCAGAAAATTGGCCTTCCCCTGCAGGTTTTTTAGTTGCCTGAGGGTTTGAGGTAGAGGTACTTATTTGATGGCTTGGACCTTGAGGGGGTCCATGTGAATCCCTTGCTGGGACACAATAAAACCTAAGAGTCTTACTACTATGACACAGAAGACACACTTGACGGGGTTCAAGCATAGGCTGTATTATCGGCATCGTTGGAATACCAGTCGCAGATCCTCAAGATGGTCTGAGCGCTTCTTGTTTCAGACGGTCAGGTCGTCCAAGTAGGCGAGGATAAGGTGTACCAAGTCATGAAATATATAGTTCATGGCCCTCTGGAAGGTGGCTCCAGCGTTTTTTAGGCCAAATGACATTACCTTGTATGTGAATGTGCCCCAGGGGGTAGTGAACGCGGTTTTGTAATGGTCTGTATGGCAGATTTGAATTTGGTTGTACCCATAGAATCCATCCATAAAGGATAGAGTCTTGTGACCCGCACAAGCATCGTTGACTTGGTCGATGAATGGGGTGGGATAATTGTCCTTGGGACATGATTTGTTAAAATCTCGAAAATTGGTGAAAGCATGTATTGTGCCCTGTTTTTTCATGACAGGAATAGGGTTGGAAACCCAAGATGTGTAAGCAATGGGGTAGATAAACCATGCTTTGTGAAGATTATCGATTTCTCATTTTATTGCTTCTGCCTTTGATGGGTGCAGTTGACACTATTTATGGCATACTGGAGGGACGTCAGGCCAAGTGTCAATATGGTGCTCTATGATAGTGGGACTAAGGGCAGGCATTTTTGAGTAGTCCCACGCAAAGATATCTCTATACTCTTGTAGAAATTGGGTATAAGAGTTGATTTCTTCTCGAGAGCATGTTGCCCCCAGTGAGATTTCTTCGACCTTTCCAAGATTTTGGGATATGTTCACCTTGAAGGTAGGTGATATGTTTGACATATTTCCTTCCTTGAATGCATTGAGAGCTGGGATAGGATTCTTGAACCAATAAAATTTCCCTGATGGGAGGAAATATTTTGATTTAATCGCATAGATATTGTTAGCCACCTATAATATTTTGTTATACCAAAAGGTGGCTAAGATCTTTTTTGAGCCTCCAAGGAACAAATTTTATCACTAAAAAATTATTGGCTCTTGAAGTCTCTTTAAGGCCTCATGCCTCTGTCCAAAATCCTCATTTGCTGTCCCATTTTTTATATACTCAGGAATTTCTGCTGACTCCAACTGAAAGACTGCTGAAAGATCGCCATTTCTCCTCTTCTCAAAACCTTTCATCTGCTCCCCTTTTTCTCCATCAAAACTACCTTGTTTTCATAAGTTCTCTTCTTTCCATTTATGAAAATTTCCCCTTTCATAGTTAAAAACTCACTTTTTAACTATTTCGGAACCCCCAAATCCATTAAAATCCTTGAAAATTTCTCATAAAAATCAAAGTTTTATTACTATGGACCTAAGCCCCTTGGGCTAAGTCCTAAACCACTTCCCCCCACATGCCCATGTGTTAAAACCAAATGCCAAAGCTTTCGGCGCTAATCGCATCGCAAATATCCAAAGGGTGCATGACTTTGAACCATTACAAAGCTCATTTTCCTTTGTAAACCCAAAAACCCACTTTCCGAAAGTTCTAAGTTAAAACTTAAAACCATGTGCTGAATATAAATGGGTTGATTGAAAAGAGCCGATCGCGCAATCGCAATCGGAAACAATACAAGTGGGTTGATCGGAAAGACCAGGCTCAATGGCCCGATTGCGATTAGCCCTTGTCTTTATAACTCCCGGGCATATTACATTCCGTGAAAACCCCCGGCCCCGCAATCGGGCGCCTTTTTCCTTACCTATATATTTTCTGCCCAATCCGTTAAACTTGTTTTATTCACAAAAAACTTTGGTTTTCATGTGTTTAAGGGTTTTTCCGCCGGTGCGTAGGTCGTAGAAATCCTGACCGTTGATCTAGTCCTTTGATCCAACGGCCAGCGCCCAATCACATCAAGGTTTTCCATCGCATACACTTGTTTGCACCCGCAGATCGGCCATCCCCCAATTCACTCTCCGCAGTCGATCTGATCTACAGATCGACAGACAGCGCTTAATCGCATCGGAGTTTTCCATCGCATGCATTTGTTTTTTCCCCCGATTGTTGTTCCTCCGATTCGCTCCCCGCCATTGATCTAATCCTCGGATCCAACGGCTATCGCTTAATCGCCTCTCCCCTCCCGATTGCGCAATCGCATTGGAGTTTTTTTGTTTAAATCGCGCTCTTTTCCTCATCCCTCCGATTGTGACTACCCCGATTCATTTCCCACCGTTGATCTGAATCTTAGATCGATGGTCTGCGCTAAATCGCATCGCATGTTTCAAATCGGTGCATTTGCTCGCTACCCCCGATTGCGATCCTCCGATTTAATTTGGACCGTCCACGTGTCCAGATCGGACGGTCCAAAATCACTCCGACTTGTTCATCTCCCCGCTCTCCTTTTCGCCTCTTCTACGCAAATCTCCACCGTTGGATGTTTTCATCTGATGGATACGCTCCTCCCCCGCCTTCTGAAGCAGTTTTTCCCCAAAAATGCAGGATTTCTTAAAAAATTGTTTGTGTTTTGCAGGTCCCAATGCTTTTTCCATTATAACAAAGGAAAATAAAAGCCGAGGGTGACGATCCTCTGGTCTTTCGTTTATCAAAGGGAAAGAGATATAGAGGGTTTGAAGACACGTTTCATCAACGCTTCATAGGAGTTGATGCCATACGAGCCCAGCGCGGCCCTGCACATCGACAAGACACTGTTTTATTAAAAACACAGTTGAAAGAGTATCAGTGTTGAAGAACAGAGCGCAGCAGAGCAGAAGATCGAAGACAAATTTAGGGATTAAGGCTAAGATTGACTATCAAAAGCCTAATCCCCAAATTAAACACAGTTAAAGAAAAATCATAAGCATTTAAACAGACAGAAAGGCTTCCACCATTTCAACTAAGGCGAATTAATTCCTCAGCTACCGTAAAGGCCACCTGTTGCCTCAAACCATTCAAACCAAAGGCTGAGTTATTGAAGAAAATCAGATATCCGCCTCCAGCACAGCCAGGGAGTTACTTCTGCAAGGAAACCAATGAATAAATATCTACAGAGTTACTCCAAAACATGCACAGAGCCTCAAAGTCAAACAAAGCTTCCACCGAGCTTTGATATTTATTGTGAAACAGTTAATGTAGTGATCCACCTGTAAATTTTTCCCTCGAGCCTCTCAAAGGGCCGAGAAGTCTTCACTCTGCATTAATTGTCCTTGAGATATTTTGTTAAAATCTCGCCTCCTCATGCTTCTATAAATGCCTCAGAAGAAGATGAGAAATTGTTGGTTGCAGAACTTTGAAATACACTTGAACTCGAGACTTTTATTTGTACATAGTGTTCACTGGCCCTTGAAGCTCTGTTTGTGCTAGAGTAGTTAGGTTGAATAGTGAAGATGATTGCTGAACTGAAACATTGGACTTGAAGATTGTAACTGGTTTGACATCAATATAAAAGCTGTTTCTTGGGATCCTGGTCTTTATCACCGGTGAAGTGCTTCTTTCTTTGTTAATCGTTTTCCTTCTGTGTATGCCATATTGTTCATTTTCCCTCTGTAAAGAACAATTTAAACAGGGTTAGGATTTTCTGTATAGCAGTAACCTTCTCTGGCTGAGAAATCTTTATCTTAATGTTTTCTTCAGATTTGTTTATTTAAGAATGATTCAATACAGTTTAAACAGTTAGGAATTTTGGCGTTCCCTCGTCCTTCTGTTTGCTCAAACATTGTTCTCGAATGTTATTTCCATTATTTGCTATTAAAGTTAGACTAGAGAAGATATGGTTTGCCCCGATTCCTAGATTCTTTTCTCCAAAGGCAGATTCTGAAAGTTTCCCTTGGTGTTGACTGAAAGCAGCCTAGGTTTAAAAGTACTTTATCTGATCTTAAGTTACACTTTGTTTTTCTTATGTGTTTTCATACTTTCTGAAGGTAATTATGTGGATTACTAGATTGTTTGTCAATTAAGCTGCTTTAATAAGAACTTGCCCAAGAAGTCTATGGTTAGCCCTGTCCTTGGTTGGTTTTAAAACAATTACTTAAAAGGCTTTTCTTGTTTGGACTGACTATAAATCCTCTGAGAAATTATTATCAGTTTCCACCCCTCCAACATTTTAATGTTTCCATTTCATCATTTTAATCTCAATAATCTTGTGGTATAGATAACTTTCCCCTTGGATCACACTTGATGTTGTTGTTCAATTAAAGCCCAGATATGACTCCTTAGCCCAATGGACTAAAAACCAGCGTTATATCTATCTATCTGCCAAAACTGTTCTATTTGCTTGCAACTTCTCACTTTTGAAACTTTTTGCACTTAGGACTTTTCCCTCAAGTAACATTTCATGCTCAACCATCCAAAAACAAAACAAAACCCTTGGCCTTCATAACTAGCCTAATATC
This sequence comes from Pinus albicaulis, assembly GCA_034641835.2. Classification (NCBI taxonomy): domain Eukaryota; kingdom Viridiplantae; phylum Streptophyta; class Pinopsida; order Pinales; family Pinaceae; genus Pinus; species Pinus albicaulis. The sequence continues at coordinate 69,697,430 of CM076574.1, read as the reverse complement.
ATTACCTTAAGCTTTTCAAAGACAATATCCATCTTTGTACATATTGGAGAGATCCCTCTCCGGATTCAGGAGGGCTAGATCCTAGAATCCCAAAGTTGGTTGAAATGATGTTAACTCTGTGATTGGACTCTCCCAATCTTGCTAATAAATTACAGAGACCTAACATTTCTGGAAACTCCGCTAGGGAGAAAAACTCAGAGGCTTTTTCGTTCAAATCTATTCGAGCACTTGCTTTGTTAACCAGCTTGAGCCACCAAAACCTAACATTTCTGGCGACTCCGCTGGGGAAACTTTAACTGAAAATCTCTGGTTCCACGACAATTGTTCTATTTTGCAGCTGAGCCACCAGAACCTAACATTTCTGGCGACTCCACTGGGGAAAAAACTCAGAGGCTTTTACGTTCAAATCTATTCGAGCACTTGCTTTATTAACCAACTTGAGCCACCAGAACCTAACATTTCTGGCGACTCCACTAGGGACATCGAACACAGAATCATTTTCATTTAAAGATAATCATACGACGTCAGAGATTTGGTTCATAGAGCATTTGCTTTATTAACCAGAGTAAAAAGCAGCCTTTTCAAGCACTGCCTAATATAGGTAATTATGATGAAACTTGTTTGAATCAGTGACAAACTAGGTAAACCCTAGGTTTCTCTTAAGACTTCATCTAACCTTGAAAAATCAGCTGGCTTAGCCATAAGAGTAGACTGCCTTTGTCTCGCAACCTTAGCTAAGTTTTGAAACAAAGTTAGGATATTCTTAACAACCAAAAAACTGAAAAATGATTTAGAAAAACCTAAAAATATTTCATATTGGAACTAAATAAACATGGTGGTGGACCATAAGACCTTTTACCTCTAAAAGGAGCTAAAAATTTCCACTTGGCGACTCCAAAATCCTAGCAGACCTTAAGACTCCATTGGGAATAACCCTTATCATTATAAAATCATTCAAACTCAGTTAGAGGACTGTAGGATTAAGATTTGTGTAAACATTTTAGTTGACCCTTCAAAGATTGTCATATCTGGTTGAACTTTTCTTGTTTACTTGGGTCTAAAAACTTAGCATAGTGGCTCCTAAAAAGATTCACACTAGAGCCCATCCTGACCCTGATCCACCTGAGATAGTTGACAACCCGGAAAGAATCCTTAGGAAGTCTCCTAAGATGCAATCTTCAACTGTTTTCAGATCACCCTTGAGAGCTAATTCAGTTCTTGAGAATCTTACAGCTCTACAAGAATCATATGGTGGTGGAACCATAAAACGTTTTACCTCCTTAGGAGCAAAAAAATTTTTCCACCTGGCGACTCCACACTCTGAAACTCCCAGAAGACCAAATGACTCCACTGGTAGAAGACCCTGAACTGATTGACCGGACACAATAACCTCTTTTCTGATTTACAAACATGATTCCGAGAATACAACGAAGATATGCCCCAATGAGTAGAGATCATATCCCTGGGTTTCCACATAATATGCCCCGGGTGAATTGGGATGACAACCTGCCTGTTTTTCAAGGTGAAAATTTTGATAACCCTTTATTACATCTTATCAAGTTTCACACACATGTATGGAGGTTGAAAGTTGAGTGGCATGAATACTACCTAATGAAAATGTTCATGTTAACATTAGAAGGAAAAGCCAGGGATTGGTATGAAGGCTTAAGATCTAGTAGTTTGTTTTCTTTAAGTGACCTTGAATATATGTTCTATGAAAACTATAAAGAAATCACTACATCATTATCATTGGGTGAAATATATTATTATCCATCACGAAACATCACCCAACACATTATAGATAATGAGGAAGCGTTGGAAGAGATGCATCCTGAAGATATTTTAACAGCCATTCATGAGTTCAATCTCCTATTGAAAAATTTTAAGAATATAGATGAATCAGTTGAGCAAAAGATGATCCAAGAAATAAAAAACATTCCTCAAGATATCCCTGAAAACTCAAATATTGATTCATCATCCCTTATAGCTGAGGCTCAAGAAGACATCCAGCCTCAAAATAATTCTTCACAAGAGACAGAAAACTGTTGTACTCCTGTTCAAAGGAACCTAGAAATGTCTTCCCCTTTGACAGAAAAAGAGATAGATCAGATTATAAATAAACAACCGCTCTCTGAAATTTTTTGCGAAACAAACACTCTTGCCCATTCACATAGACGAATTTGTTGTACAGACTTAGAAAGTTTTTTTTAAGATCAAAATAAAAAAGGACCTACTGATAACCCAATATGTTTGGCTGATGAAATTGTTTATTCTGATAAATTTCCAAATTTTGATCAGTCTGATGATGATGATGAGTTCTAAGAAAAAACTAATCATGCAGGGCAACAAGCGTTTGATTGGTGTTATCAATTTCACCATCATCAGCTTGAAAGCCAAAAACATCCATTTCGATCCATCACTAATGGTTTTCACATAAATGGGAATCAGCGGCCTTTCAACTTAGAAGGTGAAGAGAAGAGCAATAAAGAAATTTTTGAGCAAAAGGAGTTTTCTCTTGAAAAAGAGGAAACCTTTAAATTCTCCCCTGCTCACGAATATAATAACCTATTCATAGAGTTTATTCCACTGAATACGAGCATACAAGGGCCACAATAGGACAACACTGTCAAGTATGATGAGTCCTCCAGTTCAGAGGACGATGAAGATGAAGGAGAAAAACAAATAGAAGACTATCCTGTTGTGGATATATCATCTTCTCAAGAAGAAACTTCTCCCTTCACTGATATTAGTCTGTCATTTAAAGAGCCTGAATTTATATCAGAAGTAAGCATAGATTCAAAGAAAGAAGATATTTCACTGTTTGCTATTTTGCAAGTTAAAGGTGATGATACTTCCAAGTTACATACTGAAGAGATAATCCTCAAATCAGATGTCTTGGAAGCGTACGATCTATCGTACATGGAGGATCAAAAGGAAGAGAATCCTCATCTTTTCTTTGTTGATCCTATGGAAGAGTGTGTGGAAATCCCGACTGGCTCAAATTATCAAGCATTGACTCTTTGCAAGAGCCAGAGACATGAAAAGCTGTCACCTTCTGTGATAGCCTTGACATTGAAGGTTAACCTTCAATATGTTCTATGGATACCTCTGACAAGCAGCCAGAGTTACTACTTCTTCTTGACATTACTCCGTTGGCTGCATTGGCACTTTTGTATCATATGAATATGTAAATACTCCATGTTTAAAATAGGTTAGATAGGAATGTCAATAAAGCTCAGTTCTGAGCATGTAGTTAGTTGTTGTTTTATGCTTTGGAGAAAAATCAAGAATTCAAAAATACAAAAACAAAGAAAGAATGAAAAGAGGGCAAATTGACAAAACAATAAAGGTATAGCCCCATACCAAAAAGAGAAACAAATCTGAAAGTGTGTAAGCTTAAATGCCACTCCTACAAAGCACACTTCTAGTTAGTCAAACTGTTTAATCTTGACTAATTAGCTTTCAATTTTCTGCTGATAGGGTAGTGAATTTGATTTGCTAAACCATTTAAGATTGGCTTATCAGTAGATAGATTAGGATAGAAATTAAGGTTCAAACAAACTCAAAATCTGAACTAAAGTTTCCAAAGAGAGATGAATCAAAATGTTTTATTTTTCTGAGTCATAAAAGAGAAAAATGGTTCTAATTTTCCCAAAATCTGAATCAGATATCAAGAAAGAGACAACTCAAAACAAAATTAAAAACAGAGCTGTAAAGAAAAAGAAGGCCATAATGAGAAACTTTCAGATCTTAAGCCTTCTATTTTGATTTAATTTTCTGCAAATAATAATCTATGTGCAGCTTGTTTTTATGCCATAGATCATAGCAAGTCGAACAGCTCAATCTTGACTTGACTATTTTTAAATTTCTGTTGTAGAATTTAGAGAATGAAATTTTGTTGGACTGTTTAATCCCAACAGACTGTAGACTAGGTAGAGAAATATCTAAGCTCAACTGTTTAATCTGAGTTCAGGGAGAAATAAGGAGTAGAAGTAGATTGGATTTCCTGCTTTCAAAAGAATAAAATGTTGTGAATATAGTTTGCCAATCCAAGTGCAATCTGATGAAGAAAAAATGCTAGATCTGTAGGATTGGGTAGGTAGCAAGCTGGTTGATAAAGGTCCATTGTTTTCATGGCTGCCAAACATGTTTTTAGAGAAGATCATTCAATCACAGAAGGACAGCCCAATGGGTCACGCACCAGTCAACATCCCAGAGAAATCAAGTCTGAATTCTTGATGCCTTCAAGAAGGCACCATCCCCAAGTGGAGCCACTGTTAGCCCCCTATAATATTTTGTTATACCAAAAGGTGGCTAAGATTTTTTTTGAGCCTCCAAGGAACAAATTTTATCACTAAAAATTGTTGGCTCTTGAAGACTCCTTCTAGGCCTCATGCCTCTGTCCAAAATCCTCATTTGCTGTCCCATTTTTATACTCAGGAATTTTTGCTGACTCCAACTGAAAAACTGTTGAAAGATCGCCATTTCTCCTCTTCTCAAAACCTTTCATCTGCTCCCCTTTTTCTCCATCAAAATTACCTTATTTTCATAAGTCCTCTTCTTTCCATTTATGAAAATTTCCCCCTTTCATAGTTAAAAACTCACTTTTTAACTATTTCGGAACCCTCAAATCCATTTAAAAACCTTGAAATTTTTTCATAAAAAACGAAGTTTCATTACTATGGACCTAAGCCCCTTGGGCTAAGTCCTAAACCACTTCCCCTCACATGCCCATGTGTTAAAACCAAACGCCAAAGCTTTCGGCGCTAATCGCAAATATCCAACGGGTGCATAACTTTGAACCTTTACAAAGCTCATTTTTCTTTGTAAACCCAAAAAACCCACTTTCCGAAAGTTCTAAGTTAAAACTTAAAACCACGTGCTGAATATAAATGGGTTGATTGAAAAGAGCCGATCGCGCAATCACAATCGGAAAGAATTCAAATGGGTCGACGGAAGACCAGGCTCAATGGCTCGATTGCGATTAGCCCTTGTCTTTATAACTCCCGGCATATTACATTCCGTGAAAACCCCGGCCCCGCAATCGGGCGCCTTTTTTTCCTTACCTATATATTTTCCGCCGAATCCGTTAAACTTGTTTTATTCGCAAAAAGCTTTATTTTTCATGTGTTTAAGGGTTTTTCCGCCAGTGCGTAGGTCGTAGCAATCTTGACCGTCGATCTAGTCCTTTGATCCAACGGCCAACGCCCAATCGCATCGGGGTTTTCCATTGCATACACTTGTTTGCACCCGCCGATCGGCCATCCCCCGATTCACTCTCCGCCGTCGATCTGATCTGCAGATCGATGGACAACGCTTAAACGCATCAGATTTTTCCATCGCATGCATTTATTTTTTCCCCTGATTGTTGTTCCTCCGATTCACTCCCCGCCGTTAATCTAATCCTCGGATCCAACGGCTATCGCTTAATCGCCTCCTCCGTAGGGACAGCATCAAAGATGAGTTTTTTTGTTAAATCGTTCTTTTTCCTTCAGTCCTTCCCCATATCGCGACTACCCCGATTCATTTCCCACCGTTGATCTGAATCTTAGATCGACGGTCTGCGCTAAATCGCATCGCATGTTTCAAATCGGTGCATTTGCTCGCTACCCTCGATTGCGATCCTCCGATTGAATCTGGACCGTCCACGTGTCCAAATCAGACGGTCCAAAATCACTCCGACTTTTTCATCTCCCCGCTCTCCTTTTCGCCTCGTCTACGCAAATCTCCCACCATTGGATGTTTTCATCTGATGGATACGCTCCTCCCCCGCCTTTTGAAGCAGTTTTTCCCCAAAAATGCAGGATTTCTTAAAAAATTGTTTGTGTTTTGCAGGTCCCAATGCTTTTTCCATTATAACAAAGGAAAATAAAAGCCGAGGGTGACGATCCTCTGGTCTTTCGTTTATCAAAGGGAAAGAGATATAGAGGGTTTGAAGACACGTTTCATCAACGCTTCATAGGCGTTGATGCCATACGAGCCTAGCGCGGCCCTGCACATCGACAAGACACTGTTTTATTAAAAACACAGTTGAAAGAGTATCAGTGTTGAAGAACAGAGCGCAGCAGAGTAGAAGATCGAAGACAAATTTAGGGATTACGGCTAAGATTGACTATCAAAAGCCTAATCCCCAAATTAAACACAGTTAAAGAAAAATCATAAGCATTTAAACAGACAGAAAGGCTTCCACCATTTCAACTAAGGCGAATTAATTCCTCAGCTACCGTAAAGGCCACCTGTTGCCTCAAACCATTCAAACCAAAGGATGATTTATTGAAGAAAATCAGATATCCGCCTCCAGCACAGCCAGGGAGTTACTTCTGCAAAGAAATCAATGCAGAAAATATCTACAGAGTTACTCCACACAGCACACAGAGCCTCAAAGTCAAACAAAGCTTTCACCGAGCTTTGATATTTATTGTGAAACAGTTAATGTAGTGATCCACCTGTAAATTTCTCCCTCGAGCCCCTCAAAGGGCCGAGAGGTCTTCACTCTGCATTAATTGTCCTTGAGATATTTTGTTAAAATCTCACCTCCTCATCCTTCTATAAATACCTCAGAAGAAGATGAGAAATTGTTGGTTGCAGAACTTTGAAATACACTTGAGCTCGAGACTTCTATTTGTACATAGTGTTCATTGGCCCTTGAAGCTCTGTTTGCGCTAGAGTAGTTAGGTTGAATAGTGAAGATGATTGCTGAACTGAAACATTGGACTTGAAGATTGTAACTGGTTTGACATCAATATAAAAGCTGTTTCTTGGGATCCTGGTCTTTATCACTGGTGAAGTGCCTTTTTCTTTGTTAATCGTTTTCCTTCTATGTATGCCATATTGTTCATTTTCCCTCTGTAAAGAACAGTTTAAACAGGGTTAGGATTTTCTGTATAGCAGTAACCTTCTCTGGCTGAGAAATCTTTATCTTAATGTTTTCTTCAGATTTTTTTATTTAAGAATGATTCAATACAGTTTAAACAGTTAGGAATGTTGGCGTTCCCTCATCCTTCTATTTGCTCAAACATTGTTCTCGAATGTTATTTCCATTATTTGCTATTAAAGTTAGACTAGAGAAGATATGGTTTGCCCTGATTCCTAGATTCTTTTCTCCAAAGGCAGATTCTGAAAGTTTCCCTTGGTGTTGACCGAAAGCAGACTAGGTTTAAAAGTACTTTATCTGATCTTAAGTTACACTCTGTTTTTCTTATGTGTTTTCATACTTTCTGAAGGTAATTATGTGGATTACTGGATTGTTTTTCAATTAAGCTGCTTTAATACGAACTTGCCCAAGAAGTCTATGGTTAGCCCTGTCCTTGGTTGGTTTTAAAACAGTTACTTAAGAGGCTTTTCTTGTTTGGACTGACTATAAATCCTCTGAGAAATTATTATCAGTTTCCACCCCTCCAACATTTTAATGTTTCCATTTCATCATTTTAATCTCAATAATCTTGTGGTATAGATAACTTGCCCCTTGGATCACACTTGATGTTGTTGTTCAATTAAAGCCCAGATATGACTCCATAGCCCAATGGACTAAAAACCATTGTTATATCTATCTGTCTACCAAATCTGTTCTATTTGCTTGCAACTTCTCACTTTTGAAACTTTTTGCACTTACAACTTTCCCCTCAAGTAACATTTCATGCTCAACCATCCAAAACAAAACAAAACAAAACCCTTGGCCTTCATAACTAGCCTAATATCATTACCTTAAGCTTTTCAAAGACAATATCCATCTTTGTACATATTGGAGAGATCCCTCTCCGGATTCAGGAGGGCTAGATCCTAGAATCCCAAAGTTGGTTGAAATGATGTTAACTCTATGATTGGACTCTCCCAATCTTGCTAATAAATTACAGAGACCTAACATTTCTGGCGACTCCGCTGGGGAGGAACCCCGAATCATTTTCATTTAAAGATAATCATACGACATCAAAGATTTGGGTTCATAGAGCACTTGCTTTATTAACCAGCTGAAGCCACCAGAACCTAACATTTCTGGCGACTCCGCTGGGGAGGAACCCCGAATCATTTTCGTTTAAAGATTAATCATACGACATAAGAGATTCGGTTCATAGAGCACTTGCTTTATTAACCAGCTTGAGCCACCAGGAACTAACATTTCTGGCGACTCCGCTGGGGACCTGAGTGTTTCTAATACCTCAAAAAACCCTTTATTCAAGAACACTTTGAGAGTAAAAAGTAGCCTTTTCAAGCACTGCCTAATATAGGTAATTATGATGAAACTTGTTTGAATCAGTGACAAACTAGGTAAACCCTAGGTTTCTCTTAAGACTTCATCTAACCTTGAAAAATCAGCTGGCTTAGCCATAAGAGTAGACTGCCTTTGTCTCGCAACCTTAGCTAAGTTTTGAAACAAAGTTAGGATATTCTTAACAACCACAAAACTGAAAAATGATTTAGAAAAACCTAAAAATATTTTAGATTGGAATTAAATAAACATGGTGGTGGACCATAAGACCTTTTACCTCTGAAAGGAGCTAAAAATTTCCACTTGGCGACTCCACAATCCTAGCAGACCTTAAGACTCCACTGGGAAGAACCCTTATCATTATAAAATCATTCAAACTCAGTTAGAGGACTGTAGGATTAAGATTTGTGTAAACAGTTTAGTTAACCTCTCAAAGATTGTCATATCTGGCTGAACTTTTCTTCTTTATTTGGGTCTAAAAAACGTAGCATAGTGGCTTCTAAAAAGATTCACATTAGAGCCCATCCTGACCCTGATCCACCTGAGATAGTTGATAACCTAGAAAGCATCCTTAGGAAGTCTCCTAAGATTAAATCTTCAACTGTTTTCAGATCACCCTTGAGAGCTAATTCAGTTCCTGAGAATCTTACAGCTCTACAAGAATCATATGGTGGTGGAACCATAAAATGTTTTACCTCCTTAGGAGCGAAAAATTTTCCACCTGGCGACTCCACACTCTGAAACTCCCAGAAGACCAAATGACTCCACTAGTAGAAGACCCTGAACTGATTGACCGGACACAGTGACCTCTTTTCTGATTTACAAACATGATTCCGAGAATACAACGAAGATATGCCCCAATGAGTAGAGATCATATCCCTGGGTTTCCACATAAGATGCCCCAGGTGAATTGGGATGACAACCTGCCTGCTTTTCAAGGTGAAAATTTTGATGACCCTCTATTACATCTCATCAAATTTCATATACATGTATGAAGGTTGAAAGTTGAATGGCATGAAGACTGCCTAATGAAAATGTTCATGTTAACATTAGAAGGAAAAGCTAGGGATTGGTATGAATGCTTAAGATCTTGTAGTTTGTTTTCTTTAAGAGATCTTGAATATACGTTCTATGAGAACTATAAAGAAAACGCTACATCATTATCATTGGGTGCAATATATTATGATCCATCACAAAACATCACCCAACACATTATAGATAATGAGGAATCTTGGGAAGAAATGCATCCTGAAGATCTTTTAACAGCCATTCATGAGTTTAATCTCCTACTGAAAATTTTAAGAACGTAGATGAATCACTTGAGGAAGAAAACAAACAAGAAATAAAGAACATTCCTCAAGATATCCTTGAAAACTCAAATATTGATTCATCATCCCTTATAGCCGAGGCTCAAGAAGACATCCAGCCTCAAAATCAGTCTTCACAAGAGACAGAGAACTGCTGTACTCCTGTTCAAAGGAACATAGAAACATCCGTCCCTTTGACAGAAAAAGAGATAGATCAGACTATTTATAAACAGTCAGTCTCTGAAATTTTTTGCGAAACAAACACTCTTGCCCATTCACATAAAGAACTTTGTTGTATAGATTTAGAAAGTTATCTTGTAGATCAGTTAGAAGAAAAGCAAACTGATGACCCAATATGTTCGACTAAAAAAATTGTTTATTCAGATGATTTTCCGAATTTCGATCAGTCTGATGATGATGATGATGAGTTCCAAGAAAGAACTAATCATGCAGCGCAACCAGCATTTGATTGGTGTTATGAGTTTCACCATCTCCAGCTTGAAAGCCAAAAACATCCGTTTCAATCCATCACTAATGGTTTTCACATAGTTGGGAGTCAGCAGCCTTTCAACTCAGAAGGTGAAGAGAAGAGCAATAAAGAAATTTTTGAGCAAAAGGATCTTCCTCTTGAAAAAGAGGAAACCTTTAACAACCCCCCTGCTCAAGAATATAATAACATCTTCACAGAGTTTAGCCCATTGAATCCAAGCATACAAGGGCTACAAGAGGACAACACTGTCAAATATGATGAGTCCTCCAGTTCAGAAGATGATGCAGAGGAAGGAGAAAAACAAATAGAAGACTATCCTGCTATGGATATATCATCTTCTCAAGAAGAAACTTCTCCCTTCACTGATATTAGTCTGTCATTTAAAGAGCCTGAATTTATATCAAAAGCAAGCATGTGTTTAGAGAAAGAAAATATTTCACAGTTTGCTATTGTGCAGTTTAAGGATGACGAGGCTTCCAAGCAAAATTCTGAAGAGATGCCCCTCAAAGCTAAAGTCTCGGAAGCAGACAGTCTACCAGACATGGAGGGCCAAAAGAAAGAGAATATTCATCTTTTCTTTGTTGATCCTTTGGAGAAGTGTGTGGAAATCCCAACTGGCTCAAATTATCAAGCATTGATCCTTTGCAAGAGCCAGAGACATGAAAAGCTGTCACCTTCTATGATAGCCTTGATATTGAAGGATAACCTTCAATATGTTCTATGGATACCTCTGACAAGCAGCCAGAGTTACTACTTCCTCTTGACATTACTCAGCTGGCTGCATTGGCACTTTTGTATCATATGAATATGTAAATACTCAATGTTTAGAATAGGTTAGATAGTAATGTCAATAAAGCTCAGTTTTGAGCATGTAGATAATTGTTGTTTTCTGCTTTGAAGAGAAAAGGAAAAATACAAAAACAAGAAAGAAAGAAAAGAGGGCAGAAATGTAAACAAGAAAGGCAAAGCCCCATGCCAAAAAAGAGGAACAAATCTGAAAGTGTGCAAGCTTAAATGCCACTCCTGCAAAACACACTTCTAGTTAGTCAAACTGTTTAATCTTGACTAATTAGCTTTCAATTTTCTGCTGATAGGGTAGTGAATTTGATTTTCCAAACCGTTTAATCTTGGCTTATCAGTAGATAGATTAGGATAGAAATTAAGGTTCAAACAAACTCAAAATCTGAACTAAAGTTTCTAAAGAGAGATGACTCAAACTGTTTTATTTTTCTGAGTCATAAAAGAGAAAACTGGTTCTAATTTGCCCAAAATCTGAATCAGATATCAAGAAAGAGACAGCTCAAAACAAAATTAAAAACAGAGCTGTAAAGAAAAAGAAGGCCATAATGAGAAACTTTCAGATCTTAAGCCTTCCATTTTGATTTAATTTTCTACAAATAATAATCTATGTGCAGCTTGTTCTTATGCCATAGATCATAGCAAGTCAAACAGCTCAATCTTGAATTGACTATTTTTAAATTTCCGTTGTAGAATTTAGAGAATGAAAGTTTGTTGGACTGTTTAATCCCAACAGACAGTAGACTAGGTAGAAAAATATCTGAGCTCAACTGTTTAATCTGAGTTCAGGGAGAAATAAGGAGTAGAAGTAGATTAGATTTCCTGCTTTCAAAAGAATAAAATTTTGTGAATAGATTTTGCCAATCCAAGTGCACTCTGATGAAGAAAAAATGCTAGATCTGTAGGATTGGGTAGGTAGCAAGCTTGTTGATAAAGGTCCATTGTTTTCATGGCTGCCAAATATGTTTTTAGAGAATATCATTCAATCACAGAAGGACAGCCCAATGGATGAGGCAACTAATCAGCCTCCCAGAAATCAAGTCTGAATTCTTGATGCCTTCAAGAAGGCACCATCCCCAAGTGGAGCCACTGTTAGCCACCTATAATATTTTGTTATACCAAAAGGTGGCTTAGATCTTTTTTGAGCCTCCAAGGAACAAATTTTATCACTAAAAAATTGTTGGCTCTTGAAGTCTCTTTAAGGCCTCATGCCTCTGTCCAAAATCCTCATTTGCTGTCCCATTTTTTATACTCAGGAATTTCTGCTGACTCCAACTGAAAGACTGCTGAAAGATCGCCATTTCTCCTCTTCTCAAAACATTTCATCTGCTCCCCTTTTTCTCCATCAAAACTACCTTGTTTTCATAAGTCCTCTTCTTTCCATTTATGAAAATTTCCCCTTTCATAGTTAAAAACTCACTTTTTAACTATTTTGGAACCCCCAAATCCATTAAAATCCTTGAAAATTTCTCATAAAAATCAAAGTTTTATTACTATGGACCTAAGCCCCTTGGGCTAAGTCCTAAACCACTTCCCCCCACATGCCCATGTGTTAAAACCAAACGCCAAAGCTTTCGGCGCTAATCACATCGCAAATATCCAAAGGGTGCATGACTTTGAACCATTACAAAGCTCATTTTCCTTTGTAAACCCAAAAACCCACTTTCCGAAAGTTCTAAGTTAAAACTTAAAACCATGTGCTGAATATGAATGGGTTGATTGAAAAGAGCCGATCGCGCAATCACAATCGGAAACAATACAAATGGGTTGATCGGAAAGACCAGGCTCAATGGCCCGATTGCGATTAGCCCTTGTCTTTATAACTCCCGGGCATATTACATTCCGTGAAAACCCCCGGCCCCGCAATCGGGTGCCTTTTTCCTTTACCTATATATTTTCCGCCCAATCCGTTAAACTTGTTTTATTCGCAAAAAACTTTGGTTTTCATGTGTTTAAGGGTTTTTTCCGCCGGTGCATAGGTCGTAGCAATCCTGACCGTTGATCTAGTTCTTTGATCCAACGGCCTGCGCTCAATCGCATCGCAAACTCTCAATCGCAATGCTTCAAGTGTGCCCTCCGATCAATCACAGTCCATACCTCTGATCTTCCGATCCTGCTCTCCGTCCGATTTATTCTTAACCGTTGATCTAATCCTTGATCCAACGGTCTGCACAAAATCACATCGCAATGTTTCACCCCCTTGCAATTACCTCTGGTTCATTCCCCGCCATCGATCTGGTCCTCAGATCAACGGCCAGCGCTTAATCGCACTGGAATTTTCAATCGCATCCCCTTTTTCGCTACCCCCGATTGCGATCCTCCGATTGAATCTGGACCGTCCACATGTCCAGATCGGACGGTCCAAAATCACTCCGACTTGTTCATCTCCCCGCTCTCCTTTTCGCCTCGTCTACGCAAATCTCCCACCGTTGGATGTTTTCATCGGATGGATACGCTCCTCCCCCGCCTTCTGAAGCAGTTTTTCCCCAAAAATGCAGGATTTCTTAAAAAATTGTTTGTGTTTTGCAGGTCCCAATGCTTTTTCCATTATAAAAAAGGAAAATAAAAGCTGAGGGTGATGATCCTCTGGTCTTTCGTTTATCAAAGGGAAAGAAATATAGAGCGTTTGAAGACATGTTTCATCAACGCTTCATAGGCGTTGATTCCATACGAGCCCAGCGCGGCCCTGCACATCGACAAGACACTGTTTTATTAAAAACACAGTTGAAAGAGTATCAGTGTTGAAGAACAGAGCGCAGCAGAGCAGAAGATTGAAGACAAATTTAGGGATTACGGCTAAGATTGACTATCAAAAGCCTAATCCCCAAATTAAACACAGTTAAAGAAAAATCATAAGCATTTAAACAGACAGAAAGGCTTCCACCATTTCAACTAAGGCGAATTAATTCCTCAGCTACCGTAAAGGCCACCTGTTGCCTCAAACCATTCAAACCAAAGGATGATTTATTGAAGAAAATCAGATATCCGCCTCCAGCACAGCCAGGGAGTTACTTCTGCAAAGAAATCAATGCAGAAAATATCTACAGAGTTACTCCACACAGCACACAGAGCCTCAAAGTCAAACAAAGCTTTCACCGAGCTTTGATATTTATTGTGAAACAGTTAATGTAGTGATCCACCTGTAAATTTCTCCCTCGAGCCCCTCAAAGGGCCGAGAGGTCTTCACTCTGCATTAATTGTCCTTGAGATATTTTGTTAAAATCTCACCTCCTCATCCTTCTATAAATACCTCAGAAGAAGATGAGAAATTGTTGGTTGCAGAACTTTGAAATACACTTGAGCTCGAGACTTCTATTTGTACATAGTGTTCACTGGCCCTTGAAGCTCGGTTTGTGCTAGAGTAGTTAGGTTGAATAGTGAAGATGATTGCTGAACTGAAACATTGGACTTGAAGATTGTAACTGGTTTGACATCAATATAAAAGTTGTTTCTTGGGATCCTGGTCTTTATCACTGGTGAAGTGCTTCTTTCTTTGTTAATCGTTTTCCTTCTGTGTATGCCATATTGTTCATTTTCCCTCTGTAAAGAACAGTTTAAACAGGGTTAGGATTTTCTGTATAGCAGTAACCTTCTCTGGCTGAGAAATCTTTATCTTAATGTTTTCTTCAGATTTGTTTATTTAAGAATGATTCAATACAGTTTAAACGGTTAGGAATGTTGGCGTTCCCTTGTCCTTCTGTTTGCTCAAACATTGTTCTCGAATGTTATTTCCATTATTTGCTATTAAAGTTAGACTAGAGAAGATATGGTTTGCCCTGATTCCTAGATTCTTTTCTCCAAAGGCAGATTCTGAAAGTTTCCCTTGGTGTTGACTGAAAGCAGACTAAGTTTAAAAGTACTTTATCTGATCTTAAGTTACACTCTGTTTTTCTTATGTGTTTTCATACTTTCTGAAGGTAATTATGTGGATTACTGGATTGTTTGTCAATTAAGTTGCTTTAATAAGAACTTGCCCAAGAAGTCTATAGTTAGCCCTGTCCTTGGTTGGTTTCTAAAACAGTTACTTAAGAGGATTTTCTTGTTTGGACTGACTATAAATCCTCTGAGAAATTATTATCAGTTTCCACCCCTCCAACATTTTAATGTTTCCATTTCATCATTTTAATCTCAATAATCTTGTGGTATAGATAACTTGCCCCTTGGATCACACTTGATGTTGTTGTTCAATTAAAGCCCAGATATGACTCCATAGCCCAATGGACTAAAAACCAGCGTTATATCTATCTATCTACCAAAACTGTTCTATTTTGCTTGCAACTTCTCACTTTTGAAACTTTTGCACTTAGGACTTTCCCCTCAAGTAACATTTCATGCTCAACCATCCAAAACAAAACAAAACCCTTGGCCTTCATAACTAGCCTAATATCATTACGTTAAGCTTTTCAAAGACAATATCCATCTTTGTACATATTGGAGAGATCCCTCTCCGGATTCAGGAGGGCTAGATCCTAGAATCCCAAAGTTGGTTGAAATGATGTTAACTCTGTGATTGGACTCTCCCAATCTTGCTAATAAATTACAGAGACCTAACAGATATCTTGTTATTTTGTCTTGTTAGGACTGAATGTTTTCTTGGGGAGAAAAATCAAACGGTGATGCATTGCATCCCATGGATAATCCGAATCCATCATGGCTTCTAGGATGTCCTAATCTGAATGAAATAGGGACCCTAAGGGGGATTGATCCTATGTGAGGCTGTGCCAAAGATATTCAATCCACATGGAGCTAGTTGATAGACACGAGAAGGATTCCATCGTTGATGTGGTGGAACTAGATGCAGTCGACAGAGTGTAGACAAATTGGGTCTGCACTGTCGTAGGTACAACTACTCTCATAGTTGCAACTGACTCGACACCTATGGTAGATGAGCAGACATCTCGAGTCATAGTTCCAATACATGATGATACGAATCGTATGTGGTGTATCGTGTCATCGACGTTTGGTGGGGGGAGAATATCCGTGATGGGAGCTTGCGAGAGTGCAAGGTTGGGTCCCCTGTTAGGATGGCCAATTTCCTGCCAGTGGAAATTGTGCCGGGTGCAGAGATGCCTAAATGTTTCCATTAGAGAGCATACCTCTGGTTCGTGGTTATGGTCAGTGATGATGGTCCATGGTACCACTGTGCCAACTGAGTAGATTGTGTGGGAATCAACACTACTCTTCGTCTCAGATGTGGATGCTTGGAAAGGATATTTTGTAGAAGATGAGGTCTTCTGCTTCCATTTCCATGTCTTTGGCTTGGGTGTGTCTAGATATTTTGGGGAATGTATACTTAACGCTACTCTTTTCGATATTAGCTTGGGGAGATGCTCACATTTAATTGTATGATGAAAGTGTGAAAAAATCCAGAAATAAGTACGTGTGATTTTATCTTGGTTAGAGAGAAGTTTCTGTGAGAGAGGAGAGACTGTGCGAAAACTATTTGCGAGGTGCTTCAGTTATTTGCATTGATTGACCCAGTGGCCAATCAGGTCGCATAGTCAACATATTATCCTAGGTTGTACCTAGGTCATGCTTGGTTGGTGCACCATCCTAGTTTTCCCATCATGCCGATGTGGGTGCGGGGTTGGTGGTTTGGGGGTGATATAATTTCTATACCGTTTGAGGAGATCGTCTTGTTTCTTCTCCAATGTATGTATCATATCAATTAGAGGATGAACTTGTAGGAGATAGGTACAACGATGTCCACAATGATTGCCTTGACATACTGGGAAAAATAGTCTAGATATGGGGTGCCCATCATGCTCAGTTGGTGGCATGACAGGGTACGAGCGGCATAGCACTTCTAAGTCAGGGCAGGTGGCGACCACATGATCGGGCGTTTTACATAACACACATGTTGTTCTTCTCTGAAGAGATCGGTTGGGGGTAACTAAGGGTTCCCTGATTGGTCGCTTTTCAGCTGACAGGAAGAGGATGAATCTGCTCGTTACATCTTCTTAGGTTTTCGAGCTATTCATAGATTCCGAGTCAGAGTCATCTTCCTGGGAGAGGCGGACTATGGTTGATCGCATACAAGCTAGCGCTGCATGGAATCTAGGGATGTAATGACAATGGCACACTGGGTGATTTCCCCCACATATCTGACATGAGTACTGGGTGTTCATGTCAGTACGATATACTACATGAACTGGATACCATCGCTAGAAAATTTCCAGAGCTGGGCAATTGATGATGAAATGATCGTGCTCATCACATAGTACGCAACACTCGATGGGAGGAGGAGGTATATCTGGGAGTCTTTCGGGCGACTGTCTCTCCTCCTGCAGGTAAAGGACGATGTGAGGTTCATCTTCAGATGACTGGGTGGAGGGATCCTCTTGGTAGGATCACTCGAGGGCATTTAAGGCATCCCTATATCACGAGATTTATTGGCAATGATGGGTGTAGTGTCCATAACTACTGCAGAGAGCGCATGCGTGATTGGTACGCAATATTTTTCCTTGAATTTTTGTGGCAGGTTCCTTTTTACAGAAACATGGTGTCGCGATGTCTACCATAGAGCTAAGGAGCGGTTTAATTTTTCTAGCTCTAGGAAGATGTGGGTAGGGTGTCCTACTACATCACATATGGCACAACTTGGTGATTCTCGTTGCTTGCTGGGAGTCTCCACCTTATTTCCTCTTCTCTCGATTTTATTAGTCGTAATCATCCATATTGCAATGGGAATTTTATTTGCAAGGATGTTTTTGATAGTTTCCTGAACGGGTGGGGCTTCCTCGGGACTAAGGGGCACTAACCCTATAGCAGTGATGTGTATGGCTCTTGTCCGAGTAGGGGGAACGAGGTACCAAACCAATATTGCAAAAGATATGTTTGGTAACACTATTAGTCATCAATAATTTTTTGCTATTTTTTAGATGACTAAATACTTATCCTAGATTTATAAAAACAAAATTCATGAATATTGTGAGTTTTAGAAATATCACTGCCTTCATTATCCTTAGGATAAACTTTTCACTATTTCACTACTCTATCATGTCATGGTTAGCTTACCACTCCCAGAAGACCCATCATGGGCTCATGCCCCTCATCTTCATCATGTTTTCCCACCTATGACCTCAGCACTCTGTTTAGCCTTTGCCTCACCCCTCCACTTGCCACCTAAGATCACCAACTAGCCTACTCTTTCCCATGATTCCCCAAAATTCCTCAAGCATTGATGGTCTCAAAACTATCTCTGTAGGCTCTTTAGATAAATCAAGTACATTGGATTTTGAATCTTCATTGCACCACTTGGTCAATAATTTGTTTTTCATTTAAATATTCCAAGCCAATTTTCAGTAAAAGAGAGGTCGAAGAACCCCCCACTAGGTCAAATAGGGTTTCATGTGTTCCAAGGTCATCATTTCCAAAGAAGAATATCATTCAGTTTCAGAGTCTGCATATGAGGTAATGGATAAGATTGAAAATTTTGCAGAAGTGTTATAAGGTCAGATCAGCAAGCATAAAGCCAACCAACTCATAAACCTCATGCCTCCATCATTTTCCAAGAATTCTTTGCAAAGGACAAATCATTTTCCACACCTAGGGCTAGTTTTTCTTAAAACTATGTTTCTGACCAAAAATAGATGAATTTTTCAAAAGTGAGAGAGGTTTTCTTCCATCATAGGTCCAAGAATAAAAACCTCCTTCCATTTTTACAAGGGTATCATGGTTTGGGAGAAATTTCAAAAATACAGGTGTCATGGGAGAATTTTTGCACTTCCGGAGTGACCTTGGGAAAATCAGTTTTCTCATAGCTGGATTGTCCAAATAAATTTCTTGATGAGTCAATTGAAAACTAGACTTGAAGATATTTCCAATGATCTATCATGAGCTCAATTTGGAGTTGATGAAGGCCTCCAAAAGTTGTCTGCACGAACACTCTCCATTTCTGCACCATCATTCAACACTTTTTGACCAGTCTTGGGAGAATCAACTTTTGACAGATCAAATCAACTCCAATCAGATAAAAAAATGTATATTTAGAAATTAGATAGGATAATATTTCCAACAAGATATCATGGGAACAATTTAGACATCGGGAAAGCCTCCAAATTCCCTCTGCAAAAGGCACTATGTGTACAGGGTCAGGCGCTACAGTTATGGAGGAATTTCTTGTGCAAATTTGCATTGCACTTTCAAAGGCAGGTGCTGCGCTTATGGAAGAAAGGGAACCGAAAACAAGTTCAGGTGTTGCACTTATGGTATAAGTGACCTGAACGTGTTCAGGTGTTGCGCTTATGTCAGAAACGACTCAACAGTGCGTTCAGGTGCTGCGCCTAGGCCAGAAGTCCTCTTTCACTTGCCAAAATTGTCAAAAAGCCAAAAATACCCCTCCAAGCTGCATCCAAGGACCTGCAAAGAAGTCTAAAGTGGTAAGTGGATATTTTTCCTTCTCCTCAAGTGAAATTCCTGAATTTATGATTAAAGGAATTTAATTAAACCCTAGTGGCCAGAAACCCTAAGCCCTCATGACAAGCACTCTCTTTGACCTCTAATCAAAAAATATCAGTCAAAAAGCTGTCAATTAGGGTAAGTATAGTGAGTTCAAGTTCACCCTTCATCAAATCTCAAAATGAAATTAGTCATAAACCCACACCTCCATCCCATTCACTTACAAGAAAACCTCCCTTCCCCATCTTCTCCTAATGCATCAATGAAGAAAGAAGTGGCAGTGAGTAAGAGAGTGATTATGAAAAAGAGGGTGATGATGGTGAAAATGAGCCTATAAGCCATGAAAATAGTGAGGCTCTTAGTGATCAGAAGCAAGAAATCAGAGATGAGGCAGAAGACGTGGAGGTTGATGATGAAAAAGAGGTAAGTGATGAAGAAAGAAGCAATCACATTGAGAATGATGAGGGTGAAGATGAGAAGGACATCATGGGAAAAAATGAGAAAGGTAACCAAGAAAAAAAGGATGATCCTACAAAAAATTAAGAAGGAACTAAGAGCCCTAGAGACAATAAAAACAATGAGGCTCTTAGTCAAAACAGAGATGAAGGAAAAGATGAATATAGCAACCCAAATGGAGATCATGAATATGCAAAAAATGAAGAAGAGGTTGAAGATAGTCATGAATATCATGACATTAGTCATGATAATAATGAAGACAGTAAAGAAATTCTAGAAGTTGGAAGCCAGGATGAAGGTCACAACAATAATGATGAGGGCAGCTATATTGAGGAACAAAATGAAGATGCACAAATAAGTGAAGAGGCCAACAGTGAGGCTAATGATGAAGGTGAAGAGATGAGAAACAGTCCAGGTGATGAAAAAGAAGACCTAGAAGCCCATGATGACAACCACAAGGAGGACACCATAATGAGCCAAATTGAACCTTTTCCCTTGGCATACCAAAGAGGATCAAGACATGTGTTTGCTACCTCTAAAAGACAAGGGGCCATGACTTCTACTCCTATAAAACGAAAGGACAAAGGCAAAGAGAGAAGCAAGGGTAAAAAAAAAGATAAAGGAAAGGGAAAAAGCAAGGGCAAAGTCAAAGAAAAGGTAAGAGATGGAGAAGAAGATCATCATGAGGTTGAGAGGGAGTTTGAACTCATCCATGTTGACAGTGATAAAGAGGACAAAAAAAGGGCCCATAACATACTCCAAAGCAAAAATGCAGAGATTAAATACCTACAAAGTATCCTTGGCATGGCACAATACATCATTAAATATTACAAATATTAGTACAAACATATGAAGAAGATGAAAAGAGACCTTGGCCTACAGAAAAAGATGTCCAAACACTATGCCTTGAAAAGCAAACTCACTAGTGCTAAGCTCAAAGAGGCCCTCATTGAAATTCAGGCACTAAAAGGAGGAAAAGACCAAGTAAACCTTGGAATATTTCCTCAATATTTTCTACAGGCTTCTCAAACCCCATAAGGAAGGTGTCCACCAATTTTGGGAGAATTTTGACAATTTTTGGTTTTTTGCAAATTTTGAGGCCTATAAGTGCAACACCCTTGGCGCTACGCTTTTTCCTCAGAAATCCTCAAAGGGAGAACTTTGTATTTTTGGAATCCTCATGTCTAGTACAATATTCTCACAAAATTTTAGAGCATTTGGAGCATTTTTGACCCCTAAAAAGGCCAAAACACACCTCATTTTTCACCTTTCTGCCTCATTTTCAGGCTTGGCGTTGTGCTTATAAGTTTTGGGAATTTGGCTTTTTGGACCGGTTACAGGAGGTCAATTAGAAAAAAAGGGTAGATTTGGAAATTATACTCAGCAATATTTTCAACAAGCCATCACATTGCAAATTCTGACATCGGGAAGATCCCAAAAATTGGCTGCAAGTGGACCCATTTTCTGCTTGTGCTGGCGCTACGCATATAGGATTTTTGGGAATTTGGATTTTTGGACAGGTTACAGGAGCTCAATCAGAAAACCAAAGGTATATTTGGAAATTATACTCAGTAATATCTCCAATGGGCCATCACGAAGCAAATTCCGACATTGGGAAGGTCACCAAAACTTGGCTGCAAGTGGACCCATTTTCTGCTTGTGCTGGCGCTGTGCTTATAGAAGTTTTGGGAATTTGGCTTTTTGGACACGTTAAAAGAGCTCAATCAGAAATAAAAAGGTATATTTGGAAATTATACTCAGTAGGCTTTCCAACGAGCCATCATGGAGAAATATCCGACATCGGGAAGGTCACCAAAACTTGGTTGCAAGTGGACCTATTTTCTCATGCCTAGGAAGGTGCTGTGCGTTTAAACCAAATTGGGCAGTTTTGGCCAAAAGTCAAGAAAACACACTCATTAATTGCCAAATGATATTTTAATATTTTTTTAGGAAAATCACTCTAAATTTAGGTGCTAGGGGTTATTTTGGCATTTATTTCATGGTATGTTTTGTGCCTTGGGCCTTGCATGGTCTCTTGGGCATTAATGACATTTATGAGTGATTTTGACATTTTCCAACCCTATCTAGGGTTTTTTCCCTCCTTTGATAAATAAATAGAGCAAGAGGGTTTCATTGTAAATGTTGGCATTTGATGACTCTTTGGAGCAATACATAGTCTTTTGGAGGTTGAAGAGAAATTTGGTGTTGTGGAGCTTGTGAATGGCTTGTTTTGCTTGTTGATGGAGGAGGCTTGCTTGCAGGACCCCTGAGCTTGGTTAATGGTGAAGTGCTTCTATTTCAGTTATTGTTTTCTCATGTTTCATTACATTTCCATCTTTCTATGTTTCAATATAACAAAGGATTTAGACTAAGAAATGTTCTTCAAAGGCACCTTAGCTCTATTTGTTCTTCATTGCCTCTATGTTTTCTTCTGCTAGGACATTTTAGAGAATTATTAATTGCTCTCTAGACCCCCTAAGCTTGTTTATTTCATGAATGGTTTAATACAATCGGTATCAAAAATGATTTATGGATAGACCTGCATGTTTGATGTCACTAAACACTGTTCTTGAGGTCTCTCTCCAAAGTACCATTAATTAGGTCTGCCAAAGAGGCTATGGTTCGATCATACCCTTTGTCCATGCTTGAATAATTGTTTTGGAGATCTTCATAACTATGATCAATGATGTTTAGGCATTCCCTCTTCTTTGATTAAGTTTATATGTGTATCTTGAATGTTTTCTAACCTTGAAGGTGAAATCACTAGAAGTTAAATGAGTTTCTCGCCTTCTATATTTCATTGGAATGTTTCTCTTGAATGCTTATTTGCTTAAGTTGAATCAAAGAGTTACTGGTTTTCCTTGTCTATTGATTGCTACTTTATGCTTATGTATTTAAGTCCCTTCTTGTTAAAAAGGTACATGATAAATGATTCTTGATTTCCATTTGCCCTACCTTTGTTCACAAACTTGTTGTCCATCTCATTTCCCATAAACCTTGAAAATCCATTGACCAATCCTAGATTTTCCCTATGATGCTCCTCGATCCATTGCTGAACTTTCCATGAATTCTATAGACTCCATAGCCCAATGACTTGAATATTTCCTCATTCCATCTATTCTACTTGACCATATTACCCAACCAAAACAATCAAACAAATCCTACACTTAACAACTAGCCTAAAATCAAACCCTAGAAAGCAAACAAGTTCACATACTTTGCATACAATAGAGAGAGCCCTCTCCGAGTCTAGGAAGGCTAGGTCCTAGGACTCCAAAGACTGGTCTGATGTTGCCCTGTGCATTTGATCTCACCAATCTAACAAATCGCGGGAACCTAACAAACATCATATTGGCAAAGATTTTCTGGGATACGAAACCAGCTGGGGGGTAGAGGAAAGGGGTTTGGGAGGTGGCGTAGGCTAGAGAGGTTGCCATGGCTGAGGAATAGATGTCATTACTGCTTGTGTTTGTGTCATGGCTAGCTTTAATGCTTGATGTGGACATCATGCACATCGGAGCCCCTGTGACATCGGGTGATGACTCAGGTATGACAGGGGGATCTCCTAGGAATGATCCTAGGATGGACGACGGTTTGAACTAGCCAGGACCATATTCTTGGTATCGTGAAAGTGCGTCTGTGGATGTGTCTACATAGGGTAGAATGACATTGGTATTTTTTAGGGGCCATTTTTTGCTATGCGTCAATTTTTTGATAGTAACGATGTGGTCCTCATGGGGGAACATCATACTTCAGAAGACGGAGGAGGAAATGGCTAACATGGCATACATATAACTCTGACCAAGGAGTATATTGCAGTCCAATTGGGCATCCAAGACTTCAATGTCTATAAGGACTGTCTTTCTGGCTAAGCAGACTGGGACATTTTGGTAGAGACTGACGAGGGCTGAAGGGCGACCATCGTATGCTCTAAGCGTGATGTCTGATGGCTTTAGTTTGGGAGACCCTAACTTCTACTAAACGTTATTCGACATGATGCATATGGATGCACCTTCGTCAATGATACATCAGTGAATGGTGATGTTTTGGACCGAAATCGGTATCTGAAATGCAACCATTAAAGGAAGCCTACGGGTGGCTTTATCTAAATAAAAATCCATTAGGCGTGAATCAGCAGGGTCGATGGCGCCTAATACAAAAAGTAAGGATTTTCATTGCTTTGGGCATGACTGTAATACCCCCAAATATGACATAGCGACGGGAGATTGAGCTAGATCATCCACAATGCTATAGTTATGGGATGCTTTGGAATAGTTTCCTGCTCGCCTAGTTGGTCCTTTAGCCATATTTGGCAAAGGTTCAATAGGCATATTTGATATGGTCAAAGTTTTTGTTGGTGCACTAGAACTAGCCCCTGATGCCTTGGTGTTCGGTGGGGTGTCTTAATTTCGATTCCATGTCTAAATTTTTTTTTCTTTGCCAGTCATGTAGATTTCGTGGTTGTTTTTTCCGAAATCGTCGAGAGTTTGTTGTTGTGTGCTAACTGTCCCTTGATGGGGGAAAGGCTCCTGCATGACTGCTGCCTGCTAGGAAGATCCCCCTTGTCCATGGTTACTCTGTAGCTTCTTCAACTCAGAGAGTTCGGGACAGTGGTGAGTGTAATGGCCATACTCACCATAGATCGAACAAGAGTGGTTTGGCCAAAGAATTGGCCTCTTGTTCTGCCTCTGGGAGTTGCTTGGCTCTTGGTTTTGATTGCGATTGGAGTTGCCTCCAGCCTGAGATCACGGAGGGCATTGTTGATTGTTTCCCCCCTGTCTAGGATTTCCTTTAGGCTTTTTTTTTTCATTTTTTCTTAACCGCGTTAGGAGGATAATTTGGGTTCTCCTGGTTATATGGTTGGTGCGGTTGGTTTTGGGAGGGTTGCACGAAGTTCACCTGTGCATTATTTTGCATGGGTGGTTCTTATGCTGGGGACTGGGCGTATTGTGGTCCCTAGTTTGTAAATGGCCATTGAGGGGGAGATCTTCTGTCAGCATGTTTATCTACGTATTGGGTCCCCTAAGCTGGAGGATAGGGTCCTCCATGTTTATAGTGATATGATGACGCCCTACTGGTCAAATTTTGTGGAGGCATGTGATGAATTTGGTAGATGGATTTTGGTATGTTCTGGGTAGAATCATACGTGTAAATGGCTTTGAAACAACTACAATGCCGCCACCATTCGTGGAGGTGGTCTGAGATATGGATGGTGGGGATTTTCTTAAAGTGGGTCAGTAACTCCATTCCGGAATCGTGGTGGATGGGTAACTGAAAATAGGTTAGGAATCCAGTAGCAAGGGCGTTAAAGGTTCCATTCATAGCAGAGGGTTGCTCCACATACCGTTTCATTGCTACTCTGGTTAGAGTGCGTTGAAATAGCCTTAGTCGAATAGTATCATCAACGATGTTGTTCGAAGAACACCATAGGTATAAATTCATAAAATTATTTCCTGGGTCTTCTGCTTGCTTTCCTTCGAACTTTGGAATGTCGGAAGGGAGTTTCGTGGGCATGGGAGACCATATGGGGTTGTGTGAAATGGGGTCATTTGTCAACTTAGTTAAATCTGGTAGATTTAACGAAGCTATAAAAGGTGACTGCAAGGTTATAGCCATTGCAAATTGTGAAAACACAATGTTCTGGTTAGGAATAGGGTTTGTTTACGGTGTACCCTGTTGTGTGTTCACCTTGCTTCTCGAATAGGTAGCACTCCTCTGCCCGCTAGGATTTGTGGGAGGAGTGGTGTGTGGTGACCCTATGGGGGTGTTCACTAGTGTGGCGTTGGGAGACCGAGTAGGGTTCTGAACTAAATATTCCCCGATAAAGGATGAACCAATAAGGGTGGCAGTGTTTTGTCTTTGACGCCTAAATGGTGAAAGACCCGGAACCCCTCCCGGTAATGGGGGGAGGTCCAAAAGACGTCTAGATCGACTAGGTCCCATTGGGTTCATTCTTGCGTCGACTAGGTATGGTTTGGGAAATATCTGAGAGGATAAAGATTATAATCAAAGAAAAAATCCGATCACATACATAAAACAAAGTGAAAATAAAATAAATTTTCCCTTTAGATTAATCCTATGTGATCAGTCAATAAAAAAAATATGGTTTTTTGTTGTTTGCGTATGATACTCAAATCCTAGAAGACCTAAGCGTCCTCACATGCTCAAATGTAATTGGGCCTTGAGAATATATCTTGTGAATGTTGGAACAACGTCCCGAAAGAACTGGCGATTCCCCAAGTCAACCGAAGAAAATCCACCAAGGCAAGGGTAGAGGATCTAGTGCTTGCTTGCACCGTCACCTATAGGGAAAGGATGCCCTAATTTTGGCCACTAAGCACCACCGTTCCACGTGAGTGTTCGAGTCTTGGGCTTCTTGGTAGTTCATCTAACAGTACCGAGTATCAGCCGGGTCAGTGTTACACAATATTTTGTCACCGTCCCTGCAGTCCCCATCCCGCACATTACAGGACCATTTCAGTGACTTCTATTTATTGTCATACCTTGGAAAAAGTGTCATTTCATCCCTTGGCATGTGAAGAACATTTCCTCTGTTGATAATTCCTGAAGAAGGCTCTCAACAACACATGAATTTGGGTCGAATCTGGTAGGAAATTATGGCCTCACGTCCATAGAGAAATTAATACTGGGCCTCGCGCCCATTGGTGCTCTATCTTAGTGGACTGCCCGCACCGAGATGTGTTTGGATTTTTTTTTAAAATAGAAACAAATTTTCCATGTTCAACCACTTCGTGAGCGGAGTCATCATGGTTTTTTCGACTGAATAATGTCGAAGCCCTTCCTTTGGCTTCTTGTTTCCTATAATTGATCAACTAACCAAAGGATAAGGCCTCCCTTCCACCTTATGATGGATCCCAAACCACCTCCTCCTCTCCTATAAATACATCCTTCTCACATAATTTCAGCTAGCTGAATAGTCCTTACTACAGCTGGTGTGAAGAACAAGGTAGAGAGGAATCCATTGTCGAGAGAGAGTTTAGGCCCGTTGCCTCACCAATTCTGATCCCTGACAAATGCTTGAGACACGTTTGACTGGACCCATTGAAAGAGGCTACAACGTCATGGATTTAAGGTTGTAAAATCCATTTCTCTACTTATTAATACATGACTAGTTTTTTGGTCCTCGTTTTGCGTTTGATATGTTTAATCCTATGCAATATATTTGATTCTCCTTGACCAATCAAATAGTTATGAATGTAACTATGTTTTCATATGTTGTCACCATTCTATGATCCTCATGTAGGTACACAGATATTACCGCTAAAGGACCGCGACGTGTGAAGGAGAAGATTAGGACATCGCTGCTACGAGCTATGAAAAAATAATTGGACCAAGGTAGTTCATCTATCCCAACTCATTTCCATTCATAAACAAGGAGTTCGAAGGATTAGCATGTTCCCTTGTTACTAGACCCACTCTAGGGCTAAAGGGATCACCACTGTCCGCAGAGGGGATTTACCTGCACAACAAGTTGGTGACCATACTGGGGATCAAACCCAAAATCTGGGGCAAATACTCAAAGTGGATCGTTATCCTCCAAGAGTTAAATTTGGATTTTACTATCGTCAAATCAAAGAAATCATTGGTTTTTTCCGATTTGATTTGCTCTCTCTCTTCTGATTCTGCTCCATCTAGTTCTGAGGAACGCATTCCGAACGACACACTTTTTCTCATTATCACCCTCGATCCTTGGTACGGTGATATCATTGTATATCTTCAGACTTATACCTTCCAATTTGAGTTGATGATGGATGCTCGTCGATGCATCCGCCATAATTCGCAACCTTATTGCATAGTCGAAGATACTCTCTACTACATTGGAGCTGATTCCATTCTCCGTTCGTGTTTGACTCTTGAGGAGGCTGAAAAAGTCCTCAATGATTGCCACTCTAGTGACTGTGGCAGTCACATGTCTGGATACGCTACTGCATAAAATATTCTTTGTGCTGGTTATTTATGGCCTACCATATTTAAAGACTGCATTGTTTTTGTTCAAAAGTGTGACGATTTCCATATTTACCAGCGCAAAATGCACGCTCCACTCACACACCTCCATCCTGTCATTATCGTTGGTCCCTTTGCAAAGTGGGGTATCGATTTTATGACGTGTAAGCCTCACTCATCCGAGGGACATGCTTATAGTATCGTTGTCATTGAATACTTCACGAAATGGGCCGAAGCAATGCCTACACTTACAGTTGATGGTAAGACAACTGTACAATTTCTATTCAATCATGTCATTACTAGGTTTGGTGTCCCTCAAGCCATTGTTACCTATCATGGTTCTCATTTTCGTCATTACATGATGGCTGAGTTGACTTCTAAGTTGGGTCTACGTCACGACAGCTCAGCGCCGTACTACCCTCAGGCCAATGGTTAGGTTGAAGCCGCGAACAAAGTTTTAGTCACTATGCTTCAGCATACGATTGG
The DNA here is from genome assembly GCA_034641835.2 of Pinus albicaulis. Classification (NCBI taxonomy): domain Eukaryota; kingdom Viridiplantae; phylum Streptophyta; class Pinopsida; order Pinales; family Pinaceae; genus Pinus; species Pinus albicaulis. The sequence goes on along the minus strand of CM076574.1, from coordinate 69,669,322 downwards.
GATGCACAAGTCCAACTGGAATCTCATGTTGTTTTTATCTCTCTAGGATTACCGAACCTCAGTGAAGGATGCAGCCAGATTCACTCCATTCCAACTTGTTTATGGTCTGGAATCTACCCTTCCGATTGAATGCGAAATCCCTTTTCTTAAGATAGTTGTTGAATTTCTACCCAATACTTCACCAGAAGAAGAGCGTCTTCTATACTTAGAGGCTTGATGAAACTCGCCGCTTTGCTACTCTTGTCATAGAAGCACATAAAAAGAGGGTTAAAGCTCGTTTTGACCAGTCGGTTTCCCCTGGTTCCTTTGTAGAAGGAGACCTCGTCCTCTTGTATAACCAGGCTCATGATAAGCTGGGGGCAGGAAAATTCCAACCCATGTGGCATGAGCCCCGTATTGTTAAACTTGTTTTGCAGAACGAGGCTTATGAGCTAATTGATTATGAAGGCTATCCTCTGGATCAACCCATAAATGGGTTGTATCTCAAAAAATACTATGCATGAGTTCCTCGTGCACGTTTCTTTTGTACATAGGCATTTTTTCATTTTTGTACATTTTTGGCCTGGTGTGATTTGCGAGCAGTTTTTCCTGCTTATTATGTCGTTTCTTACTATGCAGATGTGTGTCACTCCTTATGTTGGTTTCGTGGATGGTGCCTCCTGTAGTACCCGAAACCTGTCTTCTGCAGCCTGGGTGATTTATAATCCTAATGGTGAGTTGATATATCTTCAAGGTATTTGTCTAGGATGAACCACAAATAATGTCGCTGAATATAGTGCTATCATTGAACTCTTAACCGAGGCCATTTCTCTCGATATTCATGTATTACTTGTTAACCTAGAATCTCAACTTGTTGTTCTTCAGCTTAATGGGCATTATTCTGTTATAAATCCTCAAATCTTAAGGTTTTATTTGCGTTTTCATTTATTAGAAATGAATTTTGATTACATCACATATCAGCATATTCCTAGATGAATGAATGTGTTAACTGATACAATAGCCAATATTTTATTAGATAGACATTTGCGTAATTTGTAAAACATCATCATCACAGAATAAGATTCATACAGGAAAATAAGAATATATATATATATATATATATATATATATATATATATATATATATATATATATATATATCGATTTTTTGCATCCACATGCATCATAAGTTCAAAAAATATGTATGTTTTGGTTACATCCTGAGACATCATGTCTCTCAAAAAATTTGCAGAAATAAAAGACTAGGTGTCTAGTCGATGTGATGCTCATGGTAGCATGTCACTGCCCATACAAGCTACCTCAATATGCAGTGAAAACGGTTCGACACCCCCACATTGTGCCTCTAATATGCGCGAGGAACATCATCAAATCTTGCATAGTCTGGGATTCTACTGGTGAGTCCCTCCAGGTTGCGTGTGATTTCCTTCTCCACGCTTCCCTCACCAGGAGGGGCCACATAAAAATCACGAGGAATCCTCCATGCTATTGGAGACATTCATGCAGGCTTTTCTGGGCTAACATTTGCAAATACATGGATTAACATTAGAAAATATATAATAATAAAAATCATAATTACTCATCAAAATTAAAAAATGAGTCTTACCCAACGCTTCATCCCAATCCTCTCCTACTGGGAGAGGTAGATCCAGATCACCTGTAAAGTCCGTGCCAGAATAGGGCCAGTCCTCCACGACAATTAGTTGTCAACGGAGCCAATCAAAGAATTCCAGTCTTGAGGACATCTGTTGACCGCCCCCTAATCTAGGCATCAAAGCTGCCCCACAGACCATCCATGGCTCCTAGGCTGGTAGTGTAGGGACTATCACTTCCTGACGTTGAAAAATTGGTAACCGTTCCAGGATGAATGGTACCAAGATGGACCCATAGCCAAATTGTTTCAGCTTACCATTCTTTCATTTGTCAATTGGTGTTTCATATTGATTGTTACCGCCTTTTCCCAGTTGTAGAGAGTTGGTGCCACACAATCTACAACAAGAAGTAACTGTGTTTTTGTGGCTTCATGTGGAGCCTACGATCAACAACTCGAGTGATGGTGTGCAACACTACTTTTAGTGCCAAATCAGGAATGGTTTGGATATCCACCTTCCCACTCTTGGATCCTTTCTTTGCCCCTCAACACACCCTGTCTATGACCATGCTCATGTTTTCTATCGTAGGGCAGGTGCCTGTCAGGATTCGTGCTGCTCCCCTCCTTGATAATACAATGATAAAGTATATGTCAGAGTCCTCAATCTCTAACTCCTGATCGTGAATTATGAATCTTTCCTGATCAATGTCCCAGACACTAATCAGGTACTGTAGTAGCTCTGGTTGAGCTCAGAGACATGGTGCCATGAATAATTTTAGGAGCCCGCAATTTCGTAGAGCCTCCATGCATCTTACATTGCCCATGGATTCCTCATCCTCATCTCCATGTTCTCTTTCCTTCCATTCGATCACCATTTTGCTTTCACACACCTGCAAAAACATGAATGGGGCCGTCATTAGTCACATTATCTGCTATTGAAGTGTTTAAAATGGGCTAAATAGTTGAATTTTTATGCAAATCCGCGTCCATGGGTTGGCGCAACTAGTTTAGAAACAACCGCGTTGACTCTCGCACCCCCATTAAGATCTAAGGCGAGTTGGCGCAAGTCTGTGCCTGAAATCCTCAACGACCGCCACACCCTAATTTGAACCAAAATCCCATACAAATGTGAAAAAATGGATTGCAGGTAATGAAAATTACATCAAAATGTAGGTAAGGACACGAGCTCTTACTTGGAAAAGACGGATTCGTAATTGGCCTCCTAGATTTTCCATTTTCAACTCCACAAAATCACAGTGAAAAAAGGGTAAAATTGCTCACAAGATGTGAAACTGAAAAGTAATTTATTTTTATTATTTTATAAATTTTTCAGAACCCTAATTAGGTTTTTGAACATATTTTTCGATTATTTTAGTATTTTATCTCGAAAAATGGGTTTTATGTGCGTTTCTTGTGCAGCAATAGGTCCTCAATGTGATGGTGATGAAGTGACGAGTTGTATTTTATTACTTTTTCAGACTCGGTAAAAACATGAAAAATTCACCCCCTGGAGTCATCTTTCAGCTCTTTTCTGAGTCTTGAAAATTGAAAATATTGCTGAGATTCTTTCCATTTTGAACTCGTTAAAGGCTGCGAAACAATATCCACCCAGTATACATTTACCCCTTTTTGGGGCTGGGATAGATTATTTACGAAAAAGGAATACCTTAGCCTATCGCGACTAAGAGGTTCTCTCAGATATTATTTTTAACCTTTTCGGATCTGTGTGACTACCTACAAAAAGGGACCTGATGGAGTTTTCTTTTCCGTTTTTTTTCAAAATCTCTAAACATTGAAATATGTCAAGTTCTTCCTTTGTCAGACTCGTTAAACCTACATGATATCGGAAATCGTCACTATGACGTAATCGAGTTCCTCCTTCCTAGGGCTCGTAAAATGTGCTAGGATGGATTTGTCCGAAGGAAAAAATTATATGACAAGCATATGCTATCCCCCTTCAAGCTTGTTTTCAAAAATAATTGGGGTACTCGCCAGCAATGGTGGGGGAAAATGGAACTAATTCTCAGTTTTTTCGGAAGTATGTCACTCTTGGACATGACACTCATATTCAATTCGTGTTGGGTTGGAGACATCCCATTTCGTCATTCTTGCCTCCATGGGTTTGGGTAATATGTTTTGACCTCTCATCTGCTCTTTGCCACTGTTATCACTCAGATTTTTCTTGAAGTTGTGGAAAATGAAAGTAAATCCGAGGTAACCACAAACCAACCTTCAGATACAGAATCTAGCCAATCTGTATCCAGAGAGGGCTCTCTCTTTAAAATTTAGCTTTTGTTCTTTGAAAATATTAGGCTAGTTATAAGTCCAAGAGTTTTGTTTGAATTTGAATGGTGGAATCCGTCAAATAAGGGTACGATTAAGTATTTCAGGCCATAGGGCTATGGAGTCGAAAGAATGGCTTTACTGGATTAATATTCTACACACAAGATGGCTTTGCAGGGCAAGATAGCCAAACATAGAACAATTTTAGAAATTAAAGTGAATGGAATGGATTTTGAAGGGATGAAAGGAAATTAAGAATCTTTCAACATGTTCAAAGAAAGAAAGTGAATGATTACAAATAAAGAGCAGTTAAGAATTCTTTACTATAGTAATCAAAATGTTTAAACCAGCGAAACAAGAGCAATTAAGAATTCGTTGCTTATAACCGGTTTAGAAGATAACATTTAGAATAATCACAATTGAAATCAGAGTACACTTAACTAAATTCTGATTTATTCTTTTATGTCAATTATTCAGAAATGGAACACAGTGATATTATAAATAGATATAAAACTTAAAACATAGGATAGAAAAGACTTATTGAACTGTAGTCTGACACATGAATCCTGCAAAAAGTATTGAGCTTCAAATCATCATCCAGCAAGCCACAAAGAAGTTTCTCCAAAGCACTTTTATTCCAAAAGATCAAAGTTACAGCAAAGTAGTAGAATCCACCCTCAATACTTCCAAGAGTAAAGTATTTATACAAATTCTAAACTAAAATATCTTGAAAAAATATCAAGATTAGTTCACAAATCTCTCCAACTATTTTACATAAATAGAACTTAAGTAAAGGAAACTCAAACTAATGCATCTATTTGGCACTATTTTGTATGGATAGGTGATTACAAATAGGAGAATTCAAATTTGATCCAACTCTTAGTTGATGATGAGGCATCCAAGTCACTAACTGCTTCCTTTCTTTGTGCAATTCTGCTCCAACAATTCTGCAAATTTTGGGTCCAATGAGACCTTTTTATTGATCAATATGTAATCAATATGTAAAACGTGAAAGAGGTTATTGTAGATTAATATGTTGGTGAGATAAACCTCTTTCAGTTTCCCCAAATTCATTTCCAGCTATGCACAAAAGGCTCTGCAAAAGTATGTGTAAAACAGAGTTTTACAGAGTCTACAAAATAGCCTGTAAAGATGTGCATGTATCTCTCATTCTGAAATCACTGTGCAAAAAGTGAGATAGGTTTTTATAGATATGTCTCTTAGGAACAAAATCCTCCTTCAGTTTTGTATGATGTATTTTTTATTTACCAAAATATTCTCTGTAAAATGATGACTTAACTAGTATTTTCTGCAAAAAGTGCTTTCCATCATTGTTTAATATTTCCAAAACCATAATAGCTGTTAGAAAAGTGAGAGAGGTTTTTGTAGATGGTCCTTTTAAGAACATAAAAATCCTTCAGTTTTGAAAAATGCATCTTGGATTGATCACAATAGTTTCTGCAAAACAATGACTAAAACATTAAATTTCTGCAAAAATGTTCCTTCTTATTGTGTTTTTCATCTTTTCACTTTTTTGTTCTTTTAACTGTTTTACTTTCACTTTAGATAAAATTCAATGTTGGTGAAAGTATTTTCATCTCTTTTTACCATTTTACTGCCTCTGTAATTACTTTTACTGTTTTACCTTTGACTGCTCTGTAATTTCATTTTAACTTTCACTCTGACTTTTACCTGATACACTTTAACCACTGATACTCTTTAATTGTTCTTTACTGTGTCCTTTTACCTTCAATGTGTAGTTTAGGTTTTTACTGTCTGTTTCAACAGTAAATTGTTTAATATCCTATTTCCTTTTCTTTTCTTTCAACTGTATGTTTTATCTTCCATCTCTGTTTGAATAGATTTGATAACACTCTTAGAGTAAACAAGTCTTATGACTAGTATTAAGACTGTTTATCCAAGGATGTGGTCTTCTGATCACCTGTAAAAAAAAAAAATTTGTTAAGAAAGCATTGGTTTGCAGGGGAGGTCGAAAATGTTGCATTTGATTTTGAGAGGTCTGTGGAGTGAATCTATAATGCTTTTTGGGAGGTAAACCATGCTTGAATTGGTTAACAGAGGCTTCAGGTAGCGAAGCTGGGTTACAAAGGGTTTTACTGCATGGGAATCTGGTCGTTCACTGTGCAAGATATAATAAAAACACGCAAGTTATTTTCGTTTTATTTACAAATTCAAAGGGTGGCGGGTTTTAATTAATGACGTCAGCATGTACGACAGATGAGTCACGGGGGGGGGAGGTGGTAAGCGGTTTTTTCCGCACCGCTTTTGAGGGAAGGCAGTATTGAGCAGATGGGCAGCGATTCCACAGAACGAATGACACGTGGCCATGGTACTATTTTAAAACCGCTGGCATTTCGCGCGTTAATGCTCGGATCGGGGATGGCCAGCGGAATTAACGACAACCGTCGATCTTGGAGCGACTGATCGAACGGTGGACGGGACAGGGAGTTGATAGGGTTTTAATGGTGCGGGCCCGACGTGTTTATTTATCAATTAATTTCTTCGGGATTGTTTTGATTGGTGGGTTGTTTTTGTTTTAAACACGTAAAACATGTTTAAAAGTTTTTCCATATATTTTTTACTATACAGTAATTAAATCAATGCGATTTATTTACCATAGGGGGGCGGGAATAATATTTAAAGTTATATTTTAGCCAAAAGGGGGTATATTGTGGGTTTTTTATTTGAATAAGTGGGACTTAAATACTTTTGGCTAAAAATTATAATACATGGGTTTTTGGGATATTAGATAAAAGGAGTTATATATAATAGGATAAGATCATTTATATAAGGATTTAATATATAAATTAGAGTTAATATGACAAGGGAACAATGTAAACTCAAAATACTTAAATATAACCAAGAAAGTGAAGTTTCAAAAGTAAATAGCATTATTATACTTTCATCACTTAAACTTAGAATAAAAAGTGATTTTGAGGGCTTTTTATGAAATATTGAAGGATTTTCCTAAGTAAAATGGGATTTTACTTAGGAAAAGATTTTTGAGAAGTGAATGAATGTGATAATGGATGATTTCAAGTACTTAGGTCTTTTCAATTATTTGGCCGAGGGTCCGGTCCCTCCAAAAGTCAAGGAAATGCCTTGAGCCCCTTTAATCTTCAAATACCTTAGTGCTTAGGGAAATTAGTAAAATCTTTGGGGAAAATGAAAGGGGAAATTAATGATTTTGACCTTGCTTTGCTTTGAAATTCTACCAATGTACTGTTCTGCCTTTGCACTTGTGATGAAAGTAAATTCTTAACATATTTTAACACCATCATTCATCACATGAAAATTTGCAACATCATCTACCTACCCTATCTACTTTACTCTACAATTTTTTCTCCTTTATTAGGGTGCACTTAGACTGGAAAACCCTTATCACACTTTTCTTTTTCTTTTACATGGCAAGCCTACCTAAGTCTACACTTATTACATCCAAGGGCTCAGATTAAACTGTTGAGCTCCTTTTATTAACTCTACCTATCTACTTATCTGCCAAGATTAAACTGTTTGGCCAAATATTTATTCTCTATTCTACAACATGAAATTGAAAAATGAATGAGTCAAGTTTAAACTGTTTGACTCTTCATGAATTGTGGCATAAAATACAAGTTGCACACAATTTGTTTATTACATAAGAGAAATACGCAGTTGCATTTAGACTTGCACACTTTCCTTGGCCTTTTCTTGTTTGGGGTTCATTTTCTTTTACTTTTTTGGCCAATTTTATTTTTTCACCCTTTGATTTTTCTTTTAGGGTATACCCTCTTTACATTTTTTTTTAAATTTTTTGATTTTTTGATTTTTAAAGAATATGGAACACCTTTGTAACAAGAAAAAGGTTTGAACATATTGCATAGCTCATCAATTCAATCATTAAATATGACACCTATGGGTATAGGAGTCTAACACTGGCTCCACTTGGGGATGGATTTTCCTGGTGAAAAGTCAAGAACAGAAGGTCAGTTGTACTCATCCATTGACCTTGGTGATCATGTAAATGTCTTCTGTCTTCTGCAAACTGAAATCTGATCTGAAACTAAAACAACACACAAAAATTTTCAAACTGACTTTAATGAAAAACTAGCTGAAAATTGAAAACTGAAAAATAAAAATGCTCAAAATCCTGAGCTTATTAGCACTGATCTACCTACTCAATCTACTGTTCAACTGCTAGTTAGGTAAAGTGAAATAGCCAATGCAACCATTCAAGCATTATGTACTTTGATAGATTTTGTTGCATTTTCTTGTTGATTATCAAAATTGTACTTCTGCAACCTATTAGAAACTTGTCAACAAATGAGAGGATAAGGAAACACTTGATTTTCTTTGTTGACTCTAGAAACTGTACAAAAGAATCTTCCAAAATATATACACTGATGTTTAACTGATCTGAACAACTGTACATCTGTTCTGGATGGCCTCCATACCATGAATATGAAATGTTATTTTCATCTTTATCTCCCTGTAAACTTTCAGATAAGATTTGTGATGATATTCCTACTGACTGTAATGTTTGAGTGTTGAATCCTTTATCATCTTGATTCTGAAAATCATAGTTAGTTAATAGAGGAATTCTTTGAATGCCTTCAATATTCAACATATCTGCTATTGGATCCTGAAAAACTTGGGAAAATGGTTGCAACCTATAGCATATAGGTTTCCATGAGACTTCATAAACTTCACCAAGTTTCTCATCCTTTTCATTAAATATGTTATACCACATTTCCTTTAAACATTGAAATGATTCAAAAAATAATGGTATGAAACTTTCTTGTGTCATTTGATCATTTATTTCAATGGGAACTGATAACTGCAATTGTGAAACTAAAAAATCTTGATCAATAGTTTCATTATCTTCTTTGTTGTCAATCACAATTCCTAAAGATTGTTGATTATTGATGGCATGATAGTTGTCTCTAATGAACTGAAATGAAGCAAAATAAAGAGGTAAATAATCTTCACTTATTTCCACATTTTCTGCTCTTTCTTCCTCATTCTCATGGTTGATCTGTATTGGCTGATCACTGTCTTCAATCTGCTGAAACTGAGTTTCTTCATCCCACAAACTAGCTTCTGATTGCTCTGTAAAGTTAGCTTGAGTTTGGAGAACATAAATATCATCATAATGATCATATTTAGGCAAATCATCAAAAGAAGGAATGTCATCAAACATACACATTAGATCAACAAATTCCTCTTCCTCATATTGATTTGTAAATTCATTTTCTGATCTATGATAATTTGAATTAAGAGGAATTTGTTCATGGCTATCAACCTCTTCTATTTATTCATGGTGATTTTGAATAACAAATTCTTCTTTCATAGTGATCTCCTGTGTTATTTCATCTAGTTTTCTTACCAAAAAGCTGAGTTTTACCTCTGCAATATTTTTCTTTTCCTTTTCTTCTGCTTTCAACTTTTCCTATTTGATTTGCAGATTAACTTCTACATCGACTGTAATGCTCTGCATCTGCACAAGTGTTTTTGGATCTCTTTCTCTTAATCGAAATTCTATTTCTAGATCAAAAGCACTTGGATAATGCAAGAGAGTTGAATCATGAGGAGGTCTAATATTTTCTGGCAATGAATAATAAACTTGATTAAATCTATCAGAAAATTGTTGTATTGTTTCATTTGGATGTCTTTTTAATTGATTATATTCTTCCATGATCACAAAATGATTAACTTTGATTATCCATCTATCAAGGAAAAGTTTGATAAACTGCTGGAAATTTGAGATGCTAGCATTAGGCAGATTTTTGAACCAATTCTTTATTCTATTTTGCAAAGAAAGAGAAAAAATTCTGATTTTATCATCATCTTCATCAATCTCAAATAAATCCAAATAATTATCAAAACCTTGAATATGTTTTTGGGCAGTGATACCATTCTCTCCATCAAATCTAGGAATATACTTGTAGTATTTTTTAGGAAAATCATGGAGTATAAGAGGTAAAATAAGGGGCTTATATCTATCTGGAACTTTATATGGCACAGGGATATGTACAGGGATTGTAAGATCAGTCTTGATTATTTGAGGCTTCTTAATTGGAAAATGATCAGCATTAGATTCATAAGAAAGCTGCTCAAAGAGATTAGGAGAATTATTACTTACAATCTTCAAAGGAAAATAATTAAAAACTAATCTAAGATCTTCTATAAAATACAATATACATTGAAAAAATTTCTTAATGAAAAATAACATAATGTCTTGGATTAAGATCCAAGTTGAAAGCCTGATCTTTCCATATTGTTCTTTGAGGTTCATTCCTCCAGTGGAGTTTTGATTGTAAAATTGATTTGGAGTCGCCAGGTGGATGATTTTAACCTTTGTGTGTCTGATCACTGTCCACCATCATAGATCAAATCTGAACCTGTAAAATAATTTTGAAGAAAAATTTAGTTCTTCAGGAAACCAAACTTTGAGTATTTTATGATTATTTTGTTTTTTAATGAATTTTCAAAACAACTTCTATAATTTCTTTAAGAGGTTTCAGATATTGGATTTAAATTTTCTTAAGGATTTATTGAACTAGAGAAACTGATTGAATGTTTGAAACCAAAGTTCAGTTTATAAGCTAGACCAGAGATAGACTGAAGCAACATTTATTTACTATGCAATTGCAGAGCAAAAGCAGTTCAAAGGCTACCTGGCTGATCTTCAGGCTCTGTCTGTAGCTTATAAGCAAACAATAGTAACAATTAAAATGATTCAGATCCCCAACGGAGTCGCCACTATGTTATCACTTAGATTTTCCTTGAAGTTGTGGAAAAGGAAAGTAAATCCGAGGTAACCACAAACCAACCTTCAGATACAGAATCTAGCCAATCTGTATCTAGAGAGGGCTCTCACTTTAAAATTTAGCTTTTGTTCTTTGAAAATATTAGGCTAGTGATAAGTCCAAGAGTTTTGTTTGAATTTGAATGGTGGAATCCGCCAACTAAGGGTACGATTGATTATTTCAGGCCATTGGGCTATGGAGTCGAAAGAATGGCTTTACTGGATTAATATTCTACACACAAGATGGTTTTGCAGGGCAAGATAGCCAAACAGAGAACAATTTTAGAAATTAAAGTGAATGGAATGGATTTTGAAGGGATGAAAGGCAATTAAGAATCTTTCAACATGTTCAAAGAAAGAAAGTGAATGATTACAAATAAAGAGCAGTTAAGAATTGTTTACTATAGTAATCAAAATGTTTAAACCAACGAAACAAGAGTAATTAAGAATTCGTTGCTTATAACCGGTTTAGAAGATAACATTTAGAATAATCACAATTGAAATCAGAGTACACTTAACTAAATTCTGATTTATTCTTTTATGTCAATTATTCAGAAATGGAACACAGTGATATTATAAATAGATATAAAACTTAAAACATAGGATAGAAAAGACTTATTGAACTGTAGTCTGACACATGAATCCTGCAAAAAGTATTGAGCTTCAAATCATCATCCAGCAAGCCACAAAGAAGTTTCTCCAAAGCACTTTTATTCCAAAAGATCAAAGTTACAGCAAAGTAGTAGAATCCACCCTCAATACTTCCAAGAGTAAAGTATTTATACAAATTCTAAACTAAAATATCTTGAAAAAATATCAAGATTAGTTCACAAATCTCTCCAACTATTTTACATAAATAGAACTTAAGTAAAGGAAACTCAAACTAATGCATCTATTTGGCACTATTTTGTATGGATAGGTGATTACAAAGAGGAGAATTCGAATTTGATCCAGCTCTTAGTTGATGATGAGGCATCCAAGTCACTAACTACTTCCTTTCTTTGTGCAATTCTGCTCCAACAATTCTGCAAATTTTGGGTCCAATGAGACCTTTGTATTGATCAATATGTAATCGATATGTAAAAAGTGAAAGAGGTTATTGTATATTAATATGTTGGTGAGATAAACCTCTTTAAGTTTCCAAAAATTCATCTCCAACTGTGCACAAAAGGCTCTACAAAAATATGTGTAAAACAAAGTTTTACAGAGTCTGCAAAATAGCCTGTAAAGATGTGCATGTATCTCTCATTATGAAATCACTGTGAAAAAAGTGAGATAGGTTTTTGTAGATATGTCTCTTAGGAACAAAATCCTCCTTCAGTTTTATATGATGTATTTTTTATTTACCACAATCTTCTCTGAAAAATGATGACTTAACTGGTTTTTTCTGCAAAAAGTGCTTTCCATCATTGTTTAATATTTCCAAAACCATAATAGCTGTTAGAAAAGTGAGAGAGGTTTTTGTAGATGGTCCTTTTAAGAACATAAAAATCCTTCAGTTTTGAAAAATGCATCTTGGATTGATCACAATAGTTTCTGCAAAACAATGACTAAAACATTAAATTTCTGCAAAAATGTTCCTTCTTATTGTGTTTTTCATCTTTTCACTTTTTTGTTCTTTTAACTGTTTTACTTTCACTTTAGATAAAATTCAATGTTGGTGAAAGTATTTTCATCTCTTTTTACCATTTTACTACCTCTGTAATTACTTTTACTGTTTTACCTTTGACTGCTCTGTAACTTCATTTTAACTTTCACTCTGACTTTTACCTGATACACTTTAACCACTGATACTCTTTAACTGTTCTTTACTGTGTCCTTTTACCTTCAATGTGCAGTTTAGGTTTTTACTGTTTGTTTCAACAATAAATTGTTTAATATCCTGTTTCCTTTGATTTTCTTTCAACTGTATGTTTTATCTTCCATCTCTGTTTGAATAGATTTGATAACACTCTTAGAGTAAACAAGTCTTATGACTAGTATTAAGACTGTTTATCCAAGGATGTGGTCTTTTGATCACCTGTAAAACAAAACAAATTTTTAAGAAAGCATTGGTTTGCAAGGGAGGTCGAAAAGGTTTCATTTGATTTTGAGAGGTCTGTGGAGTGAATCTAGAATGATTTTTGGGAGGTAAACCATGCTCGAATTGGTTAACAGAGGCTTCAGGTAGCGTAGCTGGGTTACAAAGGGTTTTACTGCATGGGAGTCTGGTTGTTCACTGTGCACGATATAATAAAAAAACGTAAGTTCTTTTCGTTTTATTTACAAATTCAAAGGGTGGCGGGTTTTAATTAATGACGTCAGCATGTACGACAGATGAGTCACGGGGGGGAGGTGGTAAGCGGTTTTTTCCGCACCACTTTTGAGGGAAGGCGGTTTTGGGCGGAGAGGCAGCGAATCCACAGAATGGTCGACGCATGGCCATCGTACTGTTTGGAAACCGCTGTCATTTCGCGCGTTAACTTTTGGATCGGAGATGGCCAGCGAAATTGACAAGAGCCGTTGATCTTGGAGCGGGCGATCGCACGGTGGACAGGACAGGGAGTTGATAAGGTTTTAATGGCGCGGGTCTGATGTGTTTATTTATCAATTAATTTCTTCGAGAATGTTTTGATTGGTGGGTTGTTTTTGTTTTAAACACGTAAAACATGTTTAAAAGTTTTTCCATATATTTTTTATTATACAGTAATTAAATCAATGCGATTTATTTACCATAGGGGGGCGGAAATAATATTTAAAGTTATATTTTAGCCAAAAGGGGTATAATGTGGGTTTTTGATTTGAATAAGTGGGAATAAAATATTTTTGGCTAAAATAGTTATAATACATGGGTTTTGGGGATATTATTATAAAAGGAATTATATATAATAGGATAAGATCATTTTTTATGGGAGTTAATACATAAGTTAGAGTTAATATGACAAGGGGACATGGTGAACTCAAAATTCTTTAATATAACCAAGAAAGTGAAGATTTTTAAAGCAAATTGCATTATACTAACTTCATCACTTAAACTTAGAATAAAAAGTGATTTTGAGGGCTTTTCATGAAATATTGAAGGATTTTCCTAAGTAAAATGGGATTTTACTTAGGAAAAGATTTTTGAAAGATGAATGAATGTGATAATGGATGATTTCAAGTACTTAGGTCTTTTCAATTATTGGGCCAAGGGTCCGGTCCCTCCAAAAGTCAAGGAAATGCCTTGAGCCCCTTTAATCTTCAAATACCTTAGTGCTTAGGGAAATTAGTAAAATCTTTGGGGAAAATGAGAGGGGAAATTAATGATTTTGACCTTGCTTTGCTTTGAAATTCTGCCAATGTAGTGTTCTTCCTTTGCACTTGTGATGAAAGTAAATTCTTAACACATTTTAACACCATCATTCATCACATGAAAATTTGCAACATCATCTACCTACCCTATCTACTTTACTCTACCATTTTTTCTCCTTTATTAGGGTGCACTTAGACTGGCAAACCCTTATCACACTTTTCTTTTTCTTTTACATGGCAAGCCTACCTAAGTCTACACTTATTAGATCCAAGGGCTCAGATTAAACTGTTGAGCTCCTTTTATTAACTCTACCTATCTACTTATTTGCCAAGATTAAACTGTTTGGCCAGATATTTATTCTCTATTCTACAACATGAAATTGAAAAATGAATGAGTCAAGTTTAAACTGTTTGACTCTTCATGAATTGTGGCATAAAATACAAGTTGCACACAATTTGTTTATTACATCAGAGCAATACGCAGTGGCATTTAGACTTGCACACTTTCCTTGGCCTTTTCTTGTTTGGTGTTCATTTTATTTTACTTTTTTGGCCAATTTTATTTTTTCACCCTTTGATTTTTCTTTTAGGGTATACCCTCTTTACATTTTTTTAATTTTTTTTTGATTTTTTGATTTTTAAAGAATATGGAACACCTTTGTAACAAGAAAAAGGTTTGAACATATTGCATAGCTCATCAAGTCAATCATTAAATACGACACCTATGGGTATAGGAGTCTAACAGCCACGTCATCATGAACTAAGATCCCTTGATGTCAAATGCTGCCAAGTTTCGGAGTCATGTCACCACTATCTTCAAGAGAAGTTTCCTTCTATAGTTTTCAACCTCTGATCCTCTATTTGGTCCTGATTGACTATAATCTTGTTCCTCTTTCTCGTGTCGATGATGTGGGAAACATTATGGCCCTCCTTTGACCAGATCACTTCCTGTCAACATCAACTCCAGGAAGCTGACTTAGAGACTCTCTTCTGGTACTTTGGAGCTTGCATTCCTCAATGGAAAGTTCTTCGCATTCGACTACAGGTCCTCATTACTGGCCTTCGATCGAGTGATTCTGCAGATGTTCAATGCCAAATCACTATTCACATTCCACGAATTGTACTAGTTGTACCTTGAGAGAGTACATTGTCATTATTGGTGGTTTCTCTCGCGCCTGTTAAAAACTTTCATCATTGGCTGGTAATCGGGTGACTTTCTTGCATGTTCTTCTTCAGCTCACTTATTTTCATGATTGAATTTGTACTTGTTTTGGTCGAGATGGAGCATAAGACCCTAGGTTTTGTCTGATAAAGTCCAGACTGCGGGATGAATTGGTTTATCATGACTGTACGCATGACTCTTCTGATTGGATGGCTGCAACCATACCCGAGTCTATTTATTGATCCTTCTTGCTGAATGGCTACGTCCATACCTCAGATATTTTTTTTATATGTCTTCTATTATGGATGGCTGCACCCATGCCACATATTCATGTATCAAAGATGTTAGTTGTACTTGTACTTTCAGGTCTTTTGACGATGATGTTTAGTTTGAGCATGTTCTCGTAAAGCATTTCCCTCCTCCCTCTTTCTCGGAGCTCATGCTTTAGGGGGCCTCTGTTACACATTATTTTGTCACCATCCCTACAGTCCCCATCCTGCACATTGTAGGAACATTTCAATGACTTTTTTGTATTGTCATACCATGAAAAAAGTGTCATTTCATCCCTTGGCTTGTGAATAACATTTCCTCTGTTGATCATTCCTGAAGCAGGCTCTCAAAAACACATGAATTTGGGTTGGCGCTGGTAGGCAGTTATGGCCTCGCGCCCATAGAGAAATTAACACTGGGCCTTGAACCCATTGGCGCTCTATCTCAGTGGACTGCCCGTGCTGAGCTGTTTTTGGAAAGTTTTTTAAAATAGAAACGAAGTTTCCATGTTCAACCACTTTGTGAGCAGAGTAATCATGGTTTGTTTAATTGAATAACATCGAAGTCCTTCCTTTGGATTCTTGTTTCCTATAATTGAGAAACTCCCCAAAGGATAAGGCCTCCCTTCCACCTTATGAGGGATCCCAAACCACCTCCTCCTCTCCTATAAATACATACTTCTCACATAGTTTCAGCTAGCTGAATAGTCCTTACTATAACTGGTGTGAAGAACAAGGTAGAGAGGAATCCATTGTCGAGAGAGAGTTTAGGCTCTTTACCTCACCAAGTCCAATCCCTGATGAATGATTGAGACGTGTTTGACTGGACCTGTCGAAGGAGGCTGCAACGTCAAGGCTTTAAGGTTTTAAAATCCCTTTCTCTACTTATTAATACATGACTGGTTTTTTGGCTCCCATTTTGCATTTGATATGTATAATCCTATGCAATATGTTTGATTCTCCTTGACCAATGAAATAGTTATGAATGCAAGTATGTTTTCATATGCTGTCAGCATTCTCTTATCCGCATGCAGGTACATGGATATTACCGCTGAATGACCGCGACGTGTGAAGGCGAAGATCAGGAGATCGTTGCTACGAGCTATGAAAAAAGCGTTGGACCAAGGTAGGTCATCTATCCCAAATCATTTCCATTCATAAGCTAGGAGTCCAAAGGATTAACATGCTCCCTTGATGCTATACCCACTCTAGGGCTAGAGGGATCACCTCTATCCGCAGAGGGGATTTACCTGCACAACAGTCAGGTAGCCCCAACTGATACCGCATGCACGGTGCCTTAGCCTAACCCCCTCTGAATCGGGTCTTTGTCGCACTCGTTTTTCTTTTCCGTGGGATGATAGGTGGATTTGAAATCTCCCTAAACAATCAACTTCTATGTTTCGAGATGAAGAATGACCAAAGCGGCTTATTGGATGCCTACCCCCTTGGTCCTAAATTAGACTATAAATTCTTTTGTAGCCCCTTTGGGGAGAATTTAGTGAGTTTTGTTACATTAGTTTTAGGTGTCTTTACTTCACTTAGGGTGTGGATGTGTGTGAAAAAAATGTGAACAAGCACATAGTTTGAACATGTGGATATGCAATGATCCTTTTCAAAATCCCTTATTTAAACTATGTTCTATTGTTCCTTGCTCAAAAGAAAAACATGCGCGGATATGGGCCGCTTTCAATTTTTCCTAGTTAATCTAAGTGATCAACTATAGGGAGATGGTGAGTTGTGAATAGACAGTGTTCATATGCTTGCCTAGGATCATCGGAGGGTGAAAAGACAAAAAATATTACTTGATCTTCTATCGAAAATTCGATCCTAGTCCCGAAATCCTAGTGCAAAAATTGACCTAAACTAATGACTTTTACACAAGAAAGAGGAACTAGCTAAGCATGCATGGACTTGGGGCACTTGCTTTGGCTAATTACCTAGGTGTTTTGGTACCTAAATTTACAAAACATAGATTATTTAAGAATGCAAGTTAATTTGCCTCCTACTTAAACTATGTGTTAACTTTGCAAAAATCAACTTGAAATAAAACTAACACCTAAACTACTGAAAGCAACTAAGGGTGAGATTTAACAAGTTGCGGGGCACCTCCACCAGTGCTGGCCGATGTATTATGGGCTGATAGTCACTTTCACAAGTAAGAAAATATGGAAATAGTGGAGAAAATTCCATTTTTGGTTTCTGTACGCAAAAGGCTGAAACATGCACGGTTTTTGCGTGCGGGTCACTTCTAAACACGCACATTGGGGCACATCTGTCTGGAAGAAAGCCGCGTATAATCTTGCAATGTAATTTTTTGTGAGCTCTTCAGCTTCAACCTGTCACTTGGGATGAACTAGGCTGTTAAGGGGAGAAAGGGGGAAATTCCAACCCAACTCTACAACAAAGACAGAGGTCTCTGCAAAAAGGCACAACCACATGAACTTGGAAATAAAAGTAAGTGGAGTCACCAATCTTGTGTTGGTGTGTTTGGCGCACGAATGTACCAAATCACAGTTTCTTAAGAGGGGTGGTTTTTCCCTCTTAAGTTATTGGTCACAGGTGGAAAATAGATGGAGTCAAGAAAGTTAGTGGAACATGCTAAAACATACACATACTAGATAGAGAAATAGCATGCATATTCAAACATAAAACTAAACTAAAATAAAAAAAAATAACACAAAATATATAAATAGAGTCAAACAACTTGAATAATCCAAACAACGACGCTTACATCCCCTCTTATTGAGTTCTGGTAGGAAATGAGGATGAAACTTTAACCCACTTTCCAAGGGGCCCTTGGAACTATGGATCTCCAAGTCCCGATGCAAGGATGTATTTACTTCTGAGCTGCCTTGGCACAAAGCCTCCCTCTCTCTACTATGGTGGACTAGAGTTGTTGGATGGACAACAACTGAGTCCCCTCTATCTCTGCTTCGGATCACACACTGATGGTATTTCTTGGGGAAATTATAGCTAGCATAGCAATGTGCTCTCATATTGTTCATCTCTTGGTGGCCATTTATAGGAGAATTCAAATCCTCCTTCCCTCTCTTGGTACATTGTAGATGGTGACCCAAGAGAGGAGGGTGATTCCATTATGTGCTCCTTTGAGGTCCTAAGGAGGCTTGGGTGGCTGTCCTTAGGTGGCCTCAAGTGTGACATAAATGTCATGGAGTGTGCCTTGTGGTCCCGGAAAGTGACTCCCGCCACTCTCAGGACCACATGGGTTTTTGAGGAAAATCTGCGCAAAGGCACACTTATCGAATAATTTTGCGCGCAAAGGCACATTTGACTGGTTCTTTCTGTGCACAATTTTCTTTTTCCTCTCAAGCCTTAGATATTTTTAAATGCTTTAGATTATCTAATGTCTTTCAGCCTTGAAAATCCTTCTGCCTGACATTAAATAATGTCATCTTTGCTTGTCTAATTTTCCAGTGATAACAATATCAATCAGCCAAAACATGATGAACATTCCTTAAACACAATGAAATATCCATATGAATGTCTTGGTCACCATCACACACAATTTTGGTTCAAACATACGAACTTTCCCAACTGAAAGATCTTACTATCATCTACAATACATCTGCAGAACTGAAATTTTCCAAGAGGCCATTTGATTTCATGCTTAATTCCAACAATACCATAATTCAGTTCATAGTGACAAGAAAAATCAGATATCCATGGATTCAGAGTATAGACTGAATTCATTATACATAAATTCAATTTTGTTTCTACTAGCCATAGTCACATATATGAGCCTTCCTTTGCGTAAATGAGGCTCATCCCTCTATTGTAGATCAACAATGTCAGATAATTAATTCTTATTTCAATAGATCATAAACTTGCAACATGAAAAAGAATCTTTTAGGAGAGAGGTTCTCCCTCTGAGTGAGAATCCACTTCATTCATGTCATCAACCTATCTTTACAGCGATCAAGCAATAAAAAATATATCATAAACACATATCTATCATGATCATCAATATCATGTCATCCATCTTTCATCAAGGGATGGACTAGAAAGACGAGGGTGGTAGGCTGATGTGACATCACAACATTAAGATCCAAGAAAAATACATCAATTTAAAGCATTTAATTTCATCGGATTCTATAACCACATATAGTCATCAATATGTAACATAAATCTCATAAATATTCCTTTATAATCATAGTTTCTAATACCATGCATATCATAATCAATATGATCAAGTTAGGTTAATCTATAAACCAACAAGGTGCAATTACTCTTCTCTATGAGCTTTCATCATGTTGATAACAAGTATTATCAATACCATATCAATGAGGTAAATTTCCATAAGAGATCCAACAAATCTTATGTGTATCAAGAATCAAGAGTGCCATCCACTAAAATCATAATCAAGATCTAAAAGCAATAGTGTTAGCCACAAAATAAGTTATGCTGCTCTATCCATGAATGACAATCACATCAAGTACTCTTGCAGAATTAAGCAGATCATCATGATCAAACCATTTAATACCAGGTGCACTATTTCATCATAGTAAACATCATCCCAATCACTCTTATATGTGCATGCATGAGCCATCCGAGAAGTAGAGATTCTCAAAATACCGAAGGGATTTCCTAGCCATCTAATGTTGTAGTTGAATCATAACATTAAAATAATATACCATGCATGCATTACCGTATTACATGTGCACCTTCACATAGGTGGCTTGTAGTGCACAAGTGCAACTTTACCTTTTCCAGATTTAGCTGCATTAGCCAACTTTTCTACATTTCCCAATCTAGCCATATTTCCTAGATTTCCAAAGATCCTCAAGAGGTATCCACTCATCACATATCATCATGGATGCTAGATATATCCAGGTGCTCAAATATACATGCAGAAAGTAATGACTAGAAACAATAATCATAGAAATCAGATCCATCAGCATAAAAAAGAGTAAGGGTTATAAGTCTAGGAGTACTTATCTTTAATGAGAGATGATTCTCTCCCTCTTGAACCAACCTTCAAGAGTTAGTCATAGATCATAAAAAAATGTTGCCTTCAATCAAAAAATTTATCAATAACCAAGTCATTTATGTCAAACCGATCCATGTGCTTTAGCATATTTACAAAGCCCATGCGAGGGTTTCATAAACCAAATCTCAGGGCTTTACCATAAACCAGGGTTTCTCTCAAACCCTTCTCCACTAACTACCTAGGTATTTCTTCATACCCTAGAATTATTTTAGGTCTCTACCATCCTTTCCTTACTTCCATAGAAGTTTCTCCTTGGGGTGATCCTTATAGATTTTCTTCAACCAGCTCTAATACCATGTTAATTTTTCATAAAGTAAAATTGTTCTTTACTTTGATAGTTACATTTCTTCACTAACATGTTGCATTCACCCCAAATATTTTTTCCAATGTAAAAATCTATATCATTAACCATCAGAAAATGAAACTATGAAGAAAGAATGACAACACCATCATCATCATCTAAAAAATGGAAAGTAAAAGATCAAAGGAAGAGAAGCGTGAACACATAGAGACACCAAGATTGGTCCGAGACTAGGGAAAAACCCACTATGGGGAGAACCCTTGGAAATTATTCTTCTTATATCTTCATTGAATGATTAAGAAACAAGAGGACAATGATCCATGAGTACATATCTTTAATATGCAGGAAAAAAATAACATATAAGCACTAAAACCATACCCATACTTCTACATGAAGGAAACTGAATCTGAGAACTGAAATGCACTGACACTGGCTATAACAAACTAATGAACACAATTGATATTGAATGAGGACTGAAGATACATTTGTAGCAGGAAAAAAACTGATATGATATACAAATCAACAAATATACAATACCAAAACTTGGATCTGAAATATCATCAAGTGATATCAACTCTGAAGTCCTAGATCTGAATCCAGGAGTATGTTAATGACTCTCCATCGCAACTTTGAATGAATGATTGATGCCTAGAAGCGTTGTGCAATCAACTGAAGGCAACCCAAATTCGATCTGACCAAGAACTCTCTAAGTTGTGACCTTAACATGCTAAACCTGCAGCTAAAGGACTCTGGCCACTACCACAACATTTTGTGCCCGCATCTGAGGGTTTCAATACCTTAGAACCCTGGTCGTTCCTTGAAGCCATCCTGACAATGACTTTGGCACCTTGGCCACAGGCACAACAGACTCGAACCGTGGCTTTGCTGACCTAGGCCAGTACCTAGGCATTTCTTGCTCGCATCTTTGGCCCAATGGATCCAAATCTGAAATGTGTCTCAGACGTTGATCCCAATCCACTGCGTGTCACTGCGTGAGCTCCTTCTGACATACTTATGTGAGCCAAAAACATAAACATAGATGAAATAAATTGATGGATGCAAATCATAGATCGCTTGAGAAAGTGTACAAATGAGGTTGAGGTTGCCTCTATTTATACCTTTGTGAGTGACTGCTTGGGGCTTTGACCAGATCAACATGCAGTTAGGAAAAATCATAAAATATTAAATTAATTCATAACTTAACTTATTAAGAACTGATTGGGGCAATCTATAAGTCGATTTTGATCCTCTCTAAAAGAAGAATATAATTAAATTATTATCTTAATCATTTGAGCTTTCAAATGTGTAATTTTACCTTACTTTCAAAAATTAACACAAAAATCAATCACTTATTCCAAAACTCAAATTTTGAACATCATGATGGTAAAAAAACATCCTACATTTATCCTAAATAGACATAAATATACTAATGCATGTGGATCTCATTGAGAACCTTGTAATATCGAAAAGACTCAAGGTAGCCCACATGACTTACATTAATCATGATTAATTTTTCATTTTATTGATGAGTTTATCGACCCTAATTTACAGTTATATGGCTTTTAAATTTACACATGATTTTGAATTATACATTAAAAATAATAAAAAAATTATATTTCACTTGCTTCACTCATATTGGTTTAATTTTTCTTCTCTATTTTAATTTTGTACAAAGATCTTTATCTTCAGTCACTTCTACAAATAACAACCAATCAATCATGTAATAACAAACTATACCCATGCAATAACAAAATATATCCTTGCTATCCAGTGTAACTTTTATACATCCACCTTTCCTTTCAAGGCATTTTTGGTTGGTTTTGTTTGTGTTGTTGGCAATGTGAAGGCCTCTATTTTAGATTGGTTCACTAGTTAATATAGGATGACTTCATTCCTATATTTGCTAAATATTAGTAAACAATAAACAATAGCCTTGTCTATGTGAAGAGTTATCTTGTTGGTTACTTTCTTATGATGAATAACACATTTGTATTGTCTCCATATATCTAGAAAGTCATGGTATGAATTTCTAGAAATATGCTAGTGGTTGGGTGCAAGCTAATGATGATCACTCAAGACTATTTAGTGGCAATACATACATAGAAAAACAACAATTTGTTAACTTAGAGGGATGATTGAGGGTACTTTCACATTGAATTTGAATATGGTATAAAATTATGAAATGTAAAAAATTGAATTAGTCTTTCAAAAATATAATTTTTATTTATAAAATCTGTGTATGAATATTTTCATTTGAGTTTTTCTAGAGTGATATGTTATTTTTCATGAAAACTATAATTCTTATGATTCTGTTAGTGCAGGTACCGAGTACCTAAATGATGAATTTTCATTTGAGAAATTTTTTAAATGTATATTGTAGAGAATACACTATTCTCATGCCATATATATATATATATATATATATATATATATATATATATATATATATATATATAATGAAAGTCATTATATCCTAAAAATTTTAAGGATATAATCCCAACACTCCCCCTCCATTACCAATATACCCTTAATATTTTCTCGCCTTCCCCCCTTTTACTCCTCTCACCTCACCCCCTCAATCCCACCTCCCATGGTCTCACCTATCTCCCCCTCCTCTCCCCCTTGTCATTTTCCTCTCAATCCCATCCACAACCACTCTCTTATCTCTTGGTTATTGCATTTTCCATCATTTCCTTCATGTCCATCATTTCCCCTCTCCTACCCATTATCTCTTTGTCTCTTTTCAACTACTTATCCCATGACATCCCATTTCCCCTTTGTCTCTCCCTCACCTCCCCTCAGTTAATATTATTACCCCTCCCTTGATCTGTATTTAAAAATTTCTTGAGGTTTGTGAAAAATTTCAAGTGATTCAATTAGGTTTTAAGCCTCTTTTGTGAAATTATTAACCACATAAACATGAAATTTAAACCAAGTTTTTTCAGAAAATACAAGACAATATCACCATAACAGTAAACACACCACACCAATTGATGAAGGAGTTCACCCCTCCTGGGCTACGTCTCCTGGTCCAACTTCCAATGGTTGGGCCTCTTTCATTATGCTCAAAAAATAGTGTTTACATACATTTACAATGCTCAAATGGTTGTACTGATAGCTCCAATGGATTCAGAACCATCAAAAACCCTTGTCTACCTCTTTTTTCTCCCGAAAAGGCCAAAAATTGAAGAATATATCATCTTCCTTAGTGTCAAGCAATTCTTCCTACAATTTCGACCTGCCTGCAAAAGACCCTACAATTTTTCCCCAAAAAGCGCTAATAGGGCAACGTTTTATCCAATTGCCAACACAAATTGTGGGATCATTAATTTTTCCAAATGCGGCCTATAGACCAAATTTTATATTATCTCTTCTGTCGGTTGAATATTTAAATATAAAAAAATGGGCGAGGCTGGGCTAAGCCCTGGCCCCTGGTCCCGCCCCTTGTTTCCGTGGGTGCGGTGACGAGGGCTAGGGCTAGCCCTGACCCACACCCAAACACACCGACATCAATATTTAAATACAACATGAGAACATTACATGTTAAGTAACATTGCATAGCACATTGGTAATGCGCTGGTCTTTCCACAATAAGGTTGTGTGTTCAATTCCGACGGAGGTCTTTCTGCCCATAACAAAAGTTTTAGTTGGCCACCAGGGTGCCACGTGGTGACCTTTGGTTGGCCCACATGGCGTTCCCTGGTTGGTCGCACCATCATCCAATAATATTTCCCCATCTCAAACTAACCAGAACTTGAAAAATGGCACGATGTGATTAGCCCAGCAAGGTCCAGTCAACGGTCAACAATCAATTCAATAGTAGAAACTTATGATTGGGCAACCCTGTTCATCCAAAAACTATTTTTTTTAGTTGTTTCCAAAAATGAATAGAACACGATTGCAGGAGCATACAGAGTCATTTTTTCACGAAACAAGTTGCATCGGATTCAGAACAACAAGATCTACGCAAGAACATAGGTTTTGTTCCATTATGAGAACTTTGAATTTTGAGCATAAATTGATCCATTGGAAGCTTTTGGACTCCAAAATATCACTTTCAGTTGAAAAAAAAGTGAGGGTATGGTTCCCTCACCCTTCTAATCTCAATCCATTTGGCTTTTCTTAGATTTTTACCCTTGAGCCCCACACGAAGATATTCTACGTTTCCTTGTTTTGAAGTCGTTGTTTTTTGGTCAAGGATAGTGTCTTGCTGTAATTCTTCAAGATATTCAGGAGAGAAGTCTTCAATTGAAGGCATTTGAACATTCTCTCCTTGATCTTCAATCAAAGGAGGCTGATACAATCTTAGATTCTCCACATTAACGACTGCATAAATTTTCATGTATGAAGGAAAACCCAACATGAAGGCATTATTACCAATCTTTTCAAGAATTTTGAATGGACCATATCGAATTGGTTTGAGATTTTTACCTTCTCCTTGGAGTCTCTCTTTGCTAATGTGAAGCAAAAATTCTTCACCGACTTGCAAATTGTGATCTACATGATGCTTATCATGTCTTATATTGTACTTGACTTGAATTTTCTCCAATTGTTCTTGAAATGTTTGACATACCAATTGAACTTGTTTAATGAATCTTTTAGCTTTGCCTATTTTAGTATGACCATTAATAGAAACATCTTTCCCAAAGATAAAATCTAAAGGAGATTTAGGCAAGTATCCCAAACATGCCTCAAATGGTGAGGTTTGAGTCGAAGAGTGCTTGGCCCGAGTTTAAGCATATTGAATATAGTGCAAATGCTCATCCCACAACTTAGGATGATTGCTAAAATAATCACGAAGAAGATGTATCATTGTCTTGTTCACCACCTATGTTTGGTCGTCTATTTGCGGATGGAATGTTGTACTCTTTTTTAATTTGGTGTCCATGAGTCCCCATAAGCTTGACCAAAAGTTCTCAACAAAGCGAGAATCTCGATCACTAAAAATGGATGTGGGAAACCCAAAATGCACCCATACATTCTGAAAGAATAATTAGGTGGTTTTTTCAGCTGTAACCTTCTTTTTACAAGGCATCAAAATGCACATTTTTCTGAACCTATCCAAAACTACATAAATATAATCATGACCTCTCCTATACATAGGTATACCTCCTACAAGTCCATAGAAACACTCTCCCATGGAAGAGAAGGCATAGGAAGTGGTGTATACAATCCCAACTTTCTATTGCTAGGCTTACTAACAACACATAATAAGCATCCTCTTACAAATCATGACACACTTTCAAGCATACAAGGCCAATAGAAATACCTCTGTAATTGTGCCACTATCTTACCTACACCAAAATGACCAAAAATAAGAGAAGTATGTGCTTCCCTTATGATGTTGACTCTCTCCCCTTGTGGAATACAAAGCTTTCCAAGATGGTACAACAATTTATCATGCACATGATAATCCAATTCCTTTACTTGGTTACCTTGACACAAAGTCGCGTATACATCTTTTCAATCGCTA
This sequence comes from Pinus albicaulis, assembly GCA_034641835.2. Taxonomy (NCBI): domain Eukaryota; kingdom Viridiplantae; phylum Streptophyta; class Pinopsida; order Pinales; family Pinaceae; genus Pinus; species Pinus albicaulis. Next base: position 69,643,160 of record CM076574.1, on the reverse strand, counting down.
TATAAATCTTATTGTTCAACATAGATCTCATGCACAATAGAATTATGATTAAGAATAATGGATGCACTAACAATTGGCCTATAAAGCATATCAAAAACTTTGTTTTATATACCTTTCTTATACCTTATCACCAAGTCGAATTGTTGAAGAAAGCCCATCCATCAAAAGTTTTTTGCTTACTGCAGCTTTGTTTTTTATTGCAAGTATTGAAATGGATGATGATCTATGTGAATGATTGTTTCTTTACCCATCAAGTAGTGTTTCCAATGTTTTACACTTTGCGCAATTGCATTCAATTCCTTGTCATGCGTAGGATAGTTAATCACTGCACCCTTAAAATTTTCTGAATGAAAACATATGGGCTTACCATATTGCATTAGGACTGTGCCCATGGCGTAGTCTCTTGCATCAGTTTGTATCTCAAATGACTGTCTCAAGTCTAGAAGTGAAAGTACAAGAGCTGAACTGATATTTTCCTTCAATGCATCAAATGCCTTTCGTTGCTTACCTCCACATTGGAAGGCCTACTTCACACTTGTCAATGCATGCAATGGAGCTATGATAGAAGAGAAGTTAGAAAGAAAATTCCTCCAATATTGGACTGCTCCCAAAAAAATTCTAAACTATGTCACTGTTTTGGGCCTTGGCCAATTCAAAATGACATCAACCCTAGAGGGATATATTTTCAACTCTCCTCCTCCAACAATATGACCCAAATAGACTAAGGAAGTTTTCTCGAACTCACATTTCGACATATTTAAAAAAAACGTTCTTTTTTCAAGACATCTAATACTTTTTTGACATGCATGACATGTTCTTCACGAGACTTGCTGAAAATTAATATGTCATCTAAATATACTATCACAAATTCATCTGTAAAAGGCCTCAACACATCATTCATCACACACATTAAAGTAACAAGAGCATTACAAAGCCCAAAAGGAATACCAACCATTCAAACAAACATTGATTTGTTGTGAATTTTGTCTTCCATATGTCTCCTTCAGCAATTTTGATTTTATGATGGCCACTCCTCAAGTCCAGCTTAGTAAAATACACAACATATTTCAATTGATCAAGTAAATCATCAATTCTAGAAAGTGGGTAATGGTTCTTTACCATGATTTTTTTCAATGTACGTAAGTCCACACACATGCACCATGTTCCATCTTTATTTGGAACTAACACAATAGGTGAATCACATGGCGAAGTACTTGGTCAGATGATTCCCTTGTCAAGAAAATCTTGGATTTGTTTTTTAATTTTTGCATTCTCCATCACTGACAGCTTGTACATGCCAATGTTAGGAAGAAAAAAATCTTGTTACAATTGGATTTCATGTTGGATTCTTCTTTTGTGAGGAAATCCCTTAGGCTCCTGAAACATCTCATCATATTGGTTAACAACCTCATCCAAATCAGCTTTCAACTTTGAATCACAACCGTGAAAGGGTTCATTATCAACATCATTCTTTTGTTTGACCATTAAAAGAAAAAAATTATTGCTAGAGTTAATAAGTCTCTTCATTTGTCTGGCATTCACAAGTGAAAGATTTAGTTTCTATCGATGTGCTCTAACAATGTACTCAATACCATATTTGAACTAGTGATATTTGTTTTCATGGTGATGAAAAATATTTTTCCTATCATAAAGATATGGGCTTCACAAAAAAATACTGGAAATATCAAGTGGAGCTACATCAAGTTCAACTTCATCAAGAAAAGTTTGTTGTAATTGAAAATCTAAGTATGCATTTCCTCGTCATTTGAAAATTTGCATTCTTGCATATACAACCTAAAGGACAAGGTCTTGGATGAGGAATTGTTGGCTTGATGGGGTCTAGACCTAGGTTCAATGTGACTGCACAGTCCAACAAAACCCACTATTATTGGCCCTTTCGACAACGACCTGCTTGTGTAGATCGAAGTCTCACCTGAGGCAATATAGGGGGATGCTAGAACAAGATTTTGCATCCAGAGGGACACTGGACTATGGATTTAGGGTTTTCCCTTCTTATTAGCTCTTCACATATAATATCTATTGATACTATAGGTGTTGTTCAACACATTTGTTGAACTTACTACAGACTGTGTGATCTTACTTAGTTATGCATTAAATAAAGTAAATAGCCATAAACAATACAACACTATTCAGTTATATATCAAATCCATTATTTAGCATAGACAATAGTAACAGTGAGAAAAAATCAAACACATCAATATAACTCAAATATTCTCAATATTTATTTCATTAACAATAAGATCCTTCTCGTACATCCACTTTCCACCCTACGCACACAACTACAGACTTCCTAAGGTCTCCGCGCACACAGTTGCAGGATTCTTTTCCTCTAACCCAAAAATAGACTCTGACTCAAAATAATCTTACATCTAAATGCATCATTCAAGCCCTTCATATATTTCCTTCTAACTTCTATCTAAAATCCTTATATAGCTTTGGCCTTTACAATACCATGGTCCAAAACCATGGGCGGAGTCCAACATTTACAAAATATCCCATACCATTACATAATAAGGATATTTGACCCACCCTACACTCCGCTCCTAGATTTGCAGAGTCTTTCCTTGCTTGCTTAATTTGTGGGGACCCCAGCTCCAACAAGCCCCCAACACAAAAATGTGACTCGTCCCGAGTCACAATGGTGGTGTGCCATCTATCTTCACTTTGATGCCACTCAAGGAATCCTTCAAATGGGGAAATGCTTCGGCGCACTGCTTTTCTTCCACATTCTGGAACCTTGCTCACTTGAGCCATACTCGCTTGATTCACGCTCGCTTGTGTTAGAAACCCAACTAAAGTCTCATGACCCTGGCCATCTACACAGAGCATGAAGACTCTACACCGACCATATAGTCATTGGGAACTACCTGAGACAATGTCATCCTTGTATAAATTCAAGCGGCTACCATTAATACAACTAGGGAACAATTTACCATTCAACTTGGCGAGCTGGATTGCACCTTCTTTCGTCACCTCTCGGACAATATATGGGCCTAGCCAGTGCATTTGTAGTTTTCCTGGGAACTTTTCAAACTTGTTGTCATACAACAACACTATATCCCTATCTCTGAATGTATTTTTATTAATGTGATGATCATGCCAGACCTTCTCTCTTTCATTATGAACTTGCTGATTAAATCTAGCAATGAACCAATCCTCTTCCAACTTGAGTAGTTGTGCCAATCTATACCCCATAATGTCGTTGTCTGCCATATTAATCACTGCTACGATGTGAAGAATAGGTACAATATTCTCCATCAAAATCTACTTCCTGACCATACACTATTTAGAAGGGGGTTTGACCTGTTAGCTTCTTACAGGTAGTTCTATAAGCCCATAACATAGCAAGAATGCACAGATACCAATAATTTTTGTTAATGTTGCATACTTTTGTTAGTGCGTTATCCAATATTTTATGGAAAGATTATGCTGTGTCATTCACCTGGGGGTGGTATGGTGTACTCTTGTGGTGACAAACTTGGAATTCTTTAGTCAGGGCCTTGATATTTCTATTTAGGAAATGCATACCCCAGTCACTCGTGAAAATTTTCAGACAACCAAGTCGTGACACAATATGCTCAAAAATGAATTTCATTGCTATGTCCGAAGTAAAATTCTTTACTGGTTGCACCACAGCCCACTGACTGAGGTAATCAGTTGCAGTAATAATTAACTACATACCTTGTTTCTTTCCCAGAGGATCGATTGGTCCTACAAAGTCAATCACCCATTTATCGGAAGCTTGCAACGTGACTTGGGGGTGCAACGCCTTTTCATCCCTTCATGATAGTCTTCCAGTCCTTTGACAAACATTGCATGTGCTACAATACTCCTTTGAATCTTTATGTATCGTAGGCCACCATAATGTAGCATAGAATCTTCTGCTCAGTAGCTTTTCCTACATGTGACCTCCAATGACTCCTCTATGTGCTTCAACCAGTATGCTGTATCGTTCATGCATAGGAACATATCTTCATAGAATTTGATCTGCCGCCATTTTATACAGGTGTCTTGCAATCAAAGTAAAACCTGTCGCCCTTACGACCAACTCTTTCTTCTGCTGCGTATTTTATTCTACATGTGTGATTCTCATTGAGATAAACTGAATGATATCTTGGAAATGCTCATCTGCAACCTTGATAGCGAACAATTGCGCATCAGGTAATCCTTCCTCAAGATTTGTTGGTTCCTCCCTTGTCTCAATCTTGGATAGATGGTCTGGTCCAACATTCAAACAACCTAGCTTGGAAATGACCTCCAAATCATATTCTTGGAACAACAATAACCATCGGAAAATATTCCCCCCCAACACAGGCTTGTTGACTAGGTACTTCAAAGCAGAATGACCCGTGAAAATTTTGAAGTGCACCCCCAATAGATAGTACCTGTATTTTTGCAGTGAATATACCATTGCCCACCCTTCACACTCTATGGTGGAGTAGTTCCTCTAGGCTTTATACAACTTCTTGCTTGTAAAGGCTATAGTGTGATCGATATCTCCTTCTCTGGGATGCACCAACACAACTCCTAGGGCTATGCAGGACACATCAACATGTACATGAAATATATTCTTCCAATCAGGGAAGACAAGAATAGGCGCAATCACCATATTTTCCTTTAGTATATCGAGGCTTTGCTGACAATCATCATCCCACTAGAACTTGACATACTTCTTCAACAAGTTCTCCGTGGGTGTAGTAATATGTGCGTACGTCTTAATGAACTTCTAGTAATAGCCCGTATGTCTGAGCGTCATGCGTAGATGTTTTACATTTATTGGGGGTTCCAAACTGATAATCATGAAAATATTCGCAGGGTATATCATCAATCCCTATTTTCACATAATGTGTCCCAACAAAATACCATATGGTACGTAGAAAATGCACTTCTTTAGGTTTAAGGAGATTTGATACTTCTTGCAGGTATCCAACATCAAGCACATAGACAGGAATTTTTTTATATATTCTTTGAAAAATGCAACAAAACCCTGGAAAATATAGCTGGAATGTTCTTCAACCCAAATGGCATGACAATTTACTGAACGGACCCCCACTCAGTATTAAAGGTGGTATTACTCCTATCTTCTGGTGCAATCCTCATCTGATGATACCAAAAAAATCCATCCATAAATTAGTAGGCTTCATGCCCACCAAAATTCTCTAAAACTTCATCGGTGAATGGAGTGGGAAACATATCATGGATGCATACATCATTTAGCTTGTGAAGATCAATACAAATCCTTATCTCTCCTTTAGTCTTCTTCTCCTAGACCACTATAGGGCTAACCCACTCAGACTCCTCAACTAGTTCAATGATGCCAGTGTCAAGCATTTTTTCGAGTTCTTCCCTCACTTTCTCCTTGTACTATATATGGGTTCAACCGATATGGGCTCTACTACTAGTTTTGCATCAATATTTAAAGTGATGTGAAGTACTCCTAGATCACCCACAATTCCTTTTAATTCCTAGAATTTTTTAGGGAACAACTCCTGCTATTCATGCAACAACTTAGTGACCTTGCTGACTATGTCATAATCCCAATAGTCCCATATCTTGGAAAAATTGGGCTCTGCCTCTGAGCCTATGTTGACTTGTTGCGCTACATTTGACATTTCTCTCTCGGTCCCTACAACCGCGCACTATCCTTTGGACTCAGGGATATTAAAGTCGCATGGATCCTCCTCGCCTTCCTCCATGGTCAAATGGTAACATTCATGGGCCTGTGCCAACCACATAACCTAGTCAGTTGTACAAGAGTCCTTGGCTCCTTAGTAATGTGAAATAATCCTTCTTTCACTCCTTTAAAAGCCTCATTAATGCACTCCCAACCATAAGAGAAGCTATATGTTAATAATAACCCATCAATCAGCTCATACCAATCCACAATTCCATGGCACAAATCCTTTTCAAGATACGTTTGCTGAGGTATCGTATCCAATGAGTGAAAGAATATGTGCACCCATTTTGTCTGAGGTTAGGCACCCCAAGATTCAGCCCAGCGAGCCAAGTGCTTGTGAGGATCCTTCTGACCATCATACGTCTCCACAATATTCGTATCAACCTGACGAAATCTCAGTCTTATCATCTTGCAAAACTCCTTCCATCCTCTAAAACTTTTCATGTGCGCGCCCCACCATCGGGTTGGGGTAGACCTCAATGTGAAGTCCAAAGCTTTGTATCTCTAGTCCTCAGGTACATTTTTCTCAGATTCCTCCAAAAATAAGACAACATTCCTGAATCCATCATAAACAAGTAAATCATGTACTTTCGATCTGACACAATGAAGAGATTTGGTAAACCTGTTACAACGCTTAGTGGTTACCTCATGCAAACGATTTTGCCAATGATACAACTCTTCATCTAAATCTGAAATGCATGAACTATCGTGTGTCAAACATATTCTACCATATGCGTTGGGATTAATTCAGCATTCATCCTGTGAAGTAAGCTTAATATATTTGATCAATCTGAACATCCTTGTACTAATGCTAGTCAGGTTATGTATAACACATGCCTTGAAAAGGATCTAATGGCTCAACAACCCGGGTACCATTCTTTTCAAAGATCATCTGCCTCTTCTTTAGGTTGATTATAATGTTAATGTCATAAGCCAAATCAAACACCAACAACATAGGATATGGGTTACTGCCATCAACGATCTCAAACACTTCGAAGTCGACCAACATGCTAGAACCATCAATATCAATGCCAATACCCTAGAATCGACCCATAAGGATGATGTTCAGCTGATTTTCCATCCAAAACTAAATTTGTGACCATACGCTCCCATGTCTGATTTGGAATAATGATGACATCTGATCCTAGATCCAGAATGAATTGATCCATCTCATAATGTTAAATCTGTGCAGTCAATCACGTATCCCGACCATTTATTTTCTTGTTCTTGTATAATTTGTTTATTGTGCGCTATTCCAGCTACAACCTTTTCTTTCCAGCGTAGTTATGTATTAGTTCCTACAACCCTTCTACATCCCTCTGGTCCCTCAACAATTTCATACACTTTTGCAAGAAGGATGCCAGGATAGAATGATCCACTTCCTTTACTTCGGTCTTCTCCATAGGCTTGTTCTCTAATGGGAACAATTGTCTATGTTTGGTAGGTGGAGAATATTTAGGATTTATAAATGTCTTCCTTGCTTCCATGAATGTCTCTTTCTCACGCTGCACATTGAAGCCAACATTTTTATATTCAGCTTTCTTGACCCATGTCTCTATCACAACCCTTCTTCCTTCTGCGCAATCTCCTCTGGTTTCACACCACTAAGTGTTACTACGTCAACGTTTGGATCTTTGTGATGTGGTTCAACCCTCATCATTTGTATATTTTGAGTCAACTACTGGTTGCGCTTCTCCTACATTTTAGCTAACAAAATGGGACAATATTTGACTTCATGACCAAATTCTTAACAATACTTACAGGAAACTGCAGTGGGATTTTGACAATCCATGAAAAAATGTCCAGTCTGTCCAAATTTTTAGCATATGATTTGACCTCGTCCACTTCCTACGCCTCCTCCTTGGCCACGTCCTTGGCCTAGGAAACCTCCTCATGCAATTAGCAAACCCGAAGCTTCGCGCCCTTCTACCTGCATCTAATATGCACTAGGAATGTTTTGCATCATCAATTCATAGGTCTTACAATGTTGTTCATCATGTACTACTGACCTACAAAAGTTATAAAACAATTACATTGGCAATCTAACAAATTTCTACAATAGATGACAGAAGTCCATGGAATGTTGGCCTGCGAATTCGCAGAGGCTACACCATACACTAGGCCCTACACTTGGCCCTGCGCTTGATCCAGGCTTCAAGGGACTCAACATCCCAACGTTCAAATAATATCTATAAAAAGGGCACTGTTCTTTATAGTGACCCTCTGGTTTGCATTTGATACACCTTACCTCTATTCTCATCTTCGGGTGAACCTCCTTTCCCTTCTTTAGATCCTGGAGCTCCACATGTAAGCTCGCCAACTGATTTTGAATCTATTTCACTCCTATAATTATATCAACTACGGGTGACGCTTCAAGCTTCATAGGAATCTCCAGCGCTTCAACCTGAGTTGCAATTTTCTGTTGAGACAATGGCAGTCTGAGATGAGGAAAAAACATAGCATTGAACCATTTTTTATGTTGTTCATTCGGGATTTTGAAACTAATTTAGTTCAACAACGTTTTAAATCTTCGATGTACCTCCCATACAGACTTGGTAGTGAGTTTCTTAATTTATTTGATCTTTGTGATACATTGGGACTATGACTTTGGCTTCTTGAATTCGGTGTTCAATGCAGTCTTTGTCTCAACGAAAGAAGCATTTTCATTTGTCGTAACATATTTCATGTACCAGGATAGTGCTCTATCTTGTAGTGTTGTAATAAAATGCACTTTCTTCATATTTTCATCTGTAACATTCAACGAACTCTATATCGTTTCTACCAAAAAATAGAATTATTCAGGGTCATCTGCTCCCTTGAACACAAGCATCTTCAGGGGTTGGGACATTGTGAATGGGGGAGCTGGAGGAACATAATGGGATGGAGTGATGATGGGGGTGGAAGGTTGATGAATTTCCTCAGCACTTTGCTAACTTTCATACCTCAATGAAAAACTTCACAGAGTAGCGAGGTTGCTTTTTATTTTTTAAGATTCAAACAATGGTCTATATTTAGTTACAACGTAAGTAACCCAACCTATTCTGAAACGCTTACCGCTTCGCGTAGCACCAGGTTATCTTTCTTAAAACATAAATATGAGCGCATCCGTAGCATACCCTTTTAACATAATAACATTTTAATCCAAAACTTTAGTGAATTTAGGTACTTACATTTAGGGTTTCTGAAAAACTTGCGCTCTGCTCTACTATAAGACAAATAGGTCTCGATCGCGAACTAAGAAAATGAACCCCCCAAGGATACTATCTATCCAATAATCAACAACCCTCACAATCTTGTTATCAATCCTTCTCAGCTTCTCAATCAACTCTGAGGTCCACGCATTGGGTTTATTATTTAAATAACCCACTCGTGATGCTAGTCTTGATATCCACTCGTACAACTCGCTAGAAAATGATGTGAAAAATATCTCGTACTGATTTGTATAGATATACTTTTGTAGCGAATGTTAAGTAGAGATGCGCGGACTTCTGCACAACAAATTCACGTTATTTTTTATCAACCCAATTTTCAATCTCTTTCTTAGACCGATTCCACATCCAGCTATTCCTCCGTCAGATCCCGGTCCTAGCAATGGAATCATTTGTTGGCTTGATGGGGTCTAGTCCCAAGTTCAATGTGATTGCGCAATCCAACAAAACCCACTATTACCGGCCCTTTCGATAACGACTTACTTTCACCGATCGAAGTCTCACCTGTGGCAATATAGGGGGATGATAGAACCAAGTTTCTACATCCAAGGGACATTAGACTATGGATTTATGGCTTTCCCTTCTTATCATCTCTTCGCACATCAAATCTATCGATACTATAGGTGTTGTTCAACACATCTATTGAACTTACTACAGATTGCGCTATCTTACTTAATTTTGCATTAAATAAAGTAAATAACCATAAACAAGACTACACTATTTAGTTATAGATCAAAACCCTTATTCAACATAGACAATCATAAACAGTAAGAAAAAATCAAACACATCGATATAAATCAAGTCTTCTCAATAGTTATTTCATTAACAATAATATCCTTCGCATACATGCACTTTCCACCCTGCTCACACAGCTGTAGGGGTCCGCACACACAACTGCAGACTTCCTAAGGTCTCTATGCACACAACTGCATGAGCCTTTTCCTCTAACCTAAAAACAAACTCTGACTCAAAAAACTCTTACATCTAAATGCATTATTCAAGCCCTTCATCTATTTCCTTCTAACTTCTATCTAGACTCCTTATATAGCTTTGGCCTTTACAATACCATGGTCCAGAACCATGGGCGGAGTCCAACATTCAAAAAATATCCCATCCCATTACATAATAAGGGGCTTTGACCCGCCCCAAAGCCCCTATGACTCAAAATAGACTCCGCACTGCACCCTCTACTCATCGATCCTTAGAGTCTTTCCTTGCTTTCTTACTTCGCAGGGATCCAAAATCCAACAAGAATGGTCTTTAAATTTAACTTCTTGACTAAGTCTTCGCAAATAAGATTTTCTTGTGAACCACTATCAAAGAATCTGTATCAATTTTGGTATGCTTTGAAATAAATCGAATATGAAAATTTTCAATTCTTTTTTTCTCATCTTGAGTATCATTAGGACAACTTGAAGAACTAGTGATTTCTATGTCGTTACCTTTCATTCCCATCACTGTGATCTTCGTTTCATCTCCCGAATTGGATCATAAATCATGTTGTGTAGTTGCAACTGTCTTTTTCTTTCCTTTGTTGTTAAAATTTTTGGGTCTCATCTCAGGATGAAGCTTCCAACAATGTTCTTCATCGTGACCATATTTTTCACAATGCTTGCATGTTAATTTTTCTCCATCTTTCTTGATGGAAGCATTCTTCTTCCCTTGTCCTTTGAACTTACCCTTTCCTTTGTCTCCACTTTTAAATGAATTTTTGTTGCCCTCTTGTGGAACATTCCCCCCCCTTGCTTCTAGATGTGTAGCCTATACACAATCCTCATCTAATCTTGTAGGGTTAAACATGGGTATGCTATGCCTCAAATATCTATGCAAACCTCCAATTTATTTCAACAAAAGTATCTTGTGATGATAAATCTACACCGAATATTAGTGTTCTTCTTCTAAAATCTTGAGTATTGCTTTGCACACTTTGACCCTTTAATTGCCTAAAGTTTTTCCAATCCAGGATAGTTTTTTTCATGTATGCTAATGGATAGAATTGTCTTCTTAGTGCAGCAACAAAATCATTCCAAGAGGTTAAGAAATTATCATGTTTCTTCATGTCCTCTTGAGTTTTGGCTTCCCACCAAATAATATTTTCACCTTCCAAACTTAATCAAGCAAGCTAAATATTGGTGTCATCATCCTTGATCCTTCGTATCTTGCAATACACTTCAAGTTGACGAACTCAATTGTCTAATCTCTCAGCATTTACCTCACCATTATAGATAGGAAATTCGAATTTTATGTCAAGTTTCAAAAATGGATTTTTTCCATGTCCCTTTGAAGAATGTGGAGGTGTTGGTGAAGGAGTTGTTGTGGAAGAAGATGATGGTGAAGATGGCGGTGAGGATGGAGGTGAAGGGAATGGTGGTGTCAAATGTGGTTTCTCACCATTCCCTTTCGGAGGCTTGTCCCCATATCCTCCATCTCCTCTTGTAGGTTTGGAGTTCTTACCTTGCAACCTTGTGTTTCTCTCTTCATATAGAACTTTCACCATTTGTGTCATATCAAAGAATGATTTCTTGAAGGCTTTCTCATCTTCTGATATATTATAAGGCTCTCCTTCATGTGACATACTTAATGAAGCTTCAACTGCAATTTGAGGTGGAATTTGTGGTGGAGATTGTGGCAAACTTGCTCTCCTTGTCCTTGACCTAAGTTGAGGACTTGCAACCACAAGCTTTCCTTCTTCTCTCTTGAGCTTCAAACTTGTAAGCATCACATACACTTGAAAACAATTAAACCCTCACAAAACCAAGAAAAACTAAGCTCTCATACCAAACTAATATATATTTAAAAATTTCTTGAGGGTTGTGAAATTTGCAAGTGATTCAATTAGGTTTTAAGCCTGTTTTGTGATATTATTAACCATATAAAAATGAAATTTAAACTGATTTTTTGCATAAAATATAATAAAATATCATCATAACAATAAAAAAACAACAACAATTGATGAAGGAGTTCACCCCTCCTAGGCTACGTCTCCTCGTCCAACTTCCAATGTTTGGGCCTCTTTCATGATGCTCAAAAAATGGTGTTTACATACATTTACAGTGCTCAAATGGATGCACTGATAACTCCAATGGCTTCAAAACTGTTAAAAACCCCTTTCTACCTCTTTCTGCTCCCAAAAAGGCAAAAAAATGAAGAAGTTATCACCTTCCCTAGTTTTCTAGCAATTCATCCTACAATTTCAACCTACCTGCAAACCGCCCTACAATTTCGCCCCAAAAAGAGCTGATGGAGAAATTTTTTCTCCAACCGTTGATGCAAATTGTGGGATCATTAATTTTCCCAATGCGACCTATGGACCAAATTTTATATTATATTTTCATTCAACTGAATATTAAAAAATAAAAAAATGGGCGGGGCCGGGCTAAGCCTTGGCCCCTTGTCCCGCCCTTTGTTTATGTGGGTGCAGTGACTAGGGCCTATCCTCGCCCCACCCTCAAACACATCGACTTAAATATTTAAATATAACATGAGAAAATTACATGTTAAGTAACATTGGATAGCGCATTGGTAACACATTGGTCTTTCCACCCCGAGGTTGCATGTTCGATTCTGACGGAGGTCTATCTGCCCATAAACAAAGTTTTGGTCAGCCACTAGGGTTCCACGTGGTGACCTTTGGTTGTCTCACATGGGGTTCCCTGGTTGGTTGCACCATCAACCAATAACATTGCCCCATCTCAAACCAACCAGCACTTGACAAATGGCACATTGTGATTATCCCAACAAGGTCCAATCAACGATCAACGATCCAATCATTAGTACAGAATGTTGACTGGGAAACCAAGTTCATCCAAAAACCATTTTTTTAGCTATTTCCAAAAATGATCAGAACACGATTGCATGAGCATATAGAGTCGGCGTAATATTCCAAAATTTGCATGCAGCAAATTGGAATATTAAATTTTGCTGATTTCACTTAGGAGATGAATAATTGGGTAAGGAGGCCCATGCATAATAAAAAAATGAATAAAATCCCTCATAATATGAAAGGGGATCATCATTGGAGCTGGATTTCACACCCTCAAGTGCGAAAGAGGATATTTGCATGGAGACAAGGTCAAGTTTGACCAAGTCAACAGCGCTGGGATAGGAGGTGGAGAACACTTTGGTAGACACCGCAGTATGAATGGGAAGAGGGCTATTTGGTGGAGGAAACCCTAATGAGTGAGACCCATGGAGAGAGGGCTTTCACTTGTTTAAAAGGAGGGAAAGGCAACCATTGTTACTCATGCTATTGATTATTGATTTCATTGTTTGTTTAGACTTTGTGCATTCTCCTGCTGTTTAGAAGAGTTGCAGTGCTGCTTAGCACAAGGATTTACTGTTTGGGAATTCCTTCTCCTTCCAAGAGAGGCCTCTTGAAGGAGCTGCTCTTCATTTCTCCACATTCAGGCTTGAGGCCAAGCATCCTCCTTCAACTACAACACAGTTTCTGTTTAGAGCTGAGTTGTGTTGCAGGGTGTTGCAGTGGAGGTTACTGAACACCACTTCCTATGATTATTTTTCAGAGGAGGAAGTCTTCTTTCCTTTGGAGGATCAGTGAGGGAGCATTTAAGCTGATTCCCATCATCTTTGGCACCAAGCCAACCATTCCATGATCTACAGCGCAGTCCTTCTCTTAGACTGCGTTATTTTCAGTGTGTATCTGCAGTGAGGGTTTGCCGTATTGTTTGGAGGGTCAGATCTTCAGTGTTAGGATCAACCTTTCACTTGGAAGATCCATTTGAGAAGGTCTATTCAGATTGCGTATCATATACAACCACCTCCATCGAATTCTTGACTTGCAGCTGCTACTCCAACATTTTTTCCATTTTGTACATTTCAGCCAATCTTTCTAGGATTGACGTGATATTGTCTTTCAGGGGTTAGAGCTTTGCTCCCCACATTATTTGAGCCATACATTGCCATATCTTTGTATTGATATTATTTCTGTAGCAGTGCCTCCTATAAACTGCGCAGTCATAGCCTTGGGCTTTCTATATGTAGCAGTGTTATTCATTTTCTTGTACATGTTCTATTGAGGCTTGCATTACCTTGCTTGAGTGATAAATACCTCAAGGATTTGTATACATTTTCTTCTATAAGATCAATTTCATGGCTATTTGGATCTTCTCATGATTTTTGTATTGATATAACTTTGCTACTCCAATATGTGTTTTACATTGCTGCATCTCCAACTCTAGAATATCTTAAGATATACTCATTGTTGTAGAAATCCCTTATTTTGGGATAGTACAGTGGTATCAAAGCATCATCTTGGCTCAGCCTATGAGTTTCAACCAAAGAAGATAGAAGAAGATTAGAATATTGGAGAGGATTGGTTTTGTCTCATCATTCTTCAGATCTATGAAGAACCTCCCCAAGGAGGATGAGCAAATAGAGAAGGAAGGACCATGCAATTCCTATTCTCATCAAGAAGAAGACAATGAGCTTGGAAGATGCTTGGATCATCTGATTCTAAGTAAGTACCTTGTTGAGTACAAATCTCAACCTAGAGCCTTCAAGGAGACTCTAGCTCTTCCACAGTTCATTTAGTTGAAGGAAGAGAGGAGGTCCTGCAACAAAAAAGGAATCAAAGGTAATAGGTTTCTATTGCCTACATATTATGGATCATCTACAGCAAAATATTGGGCAAGGAATCTTGAAGCATTCTTCCTACTACATCCAGTGGTAGAGTTGGAGGCAGTAGAAGTTGCAGCGCTACACTTGGAGGGTGAAGCCAATGTTTGGTGGTTTAGCCACTTGAGCCATGCAAGGGTGAATAATTTTGTAGAGTTCACTCAAAGGTTGATTAGAACCTTTGATAGAGAGAGATCAGAGGAGAAAAATCCCACACCACCATGGGAGGAGACTTGTACCAGTGCTGTCACAGCCTTGGAAGAGCAGCCTTCTACATCTGCAAATGGGGCAGCCATTTCATTGGAGGAAAGTACTATTGCAGCCATACCAGGAGATCCCAAGTTCCATCAAGGTATGAATGAATTTCCACTTTATATTTCAGCAAATATTTTGGAGAATTGTGGAAATTCATATTTAAATGACCAAGAATCAACATACACTGCTAACCTAGAGCAGCAAGATTTCACTGCGCTGTGCAACATGGGAACATTCAAGGAAGAAATAAACCATCATCCTCATGAGCCATTTTTGGATTGCATGTCACACTTGAGGTTGGGGTTTGAATATTTGAAGGGAAGGATGAAAGATAGTAGACATATTGAAGTGAGAAACCCTTTCTCCTTTCTAGATGACCCTTTCTCAATGAGCACCTCTCATCTCAAAGAGAAACTTCTACTTTCAGTAGATCTAAGACCTCATTTGTTTTGGAGGACTCTGGATTAGAGAGAGATCTCATGGAGAGATTTCATTAGAGGTGCACTTAAACACATCACAGAGTGCAAAGCTCTTCAAAAATTTGAGGAGGCTCTTCCCTCCTCACACTTGGATCTTTATGGATTCAAGGGGAAACAGATACATGATGGAGGACATCTTAGGATGGATAACATTTCTCATGTTTGTGTAGAACAACAGTGCTGGGATAGGAGGTGGAGAACACTTTGATAGGCAGCGCAGTATGAATGGGAAGAGGGCTATTTGGTGGAGGAAACCCTAATGAGTGAGACCCATGGAGAGAGGGATTTCACTTGTTTAAAAGGAGGGCAAGGCAACCATTGTTATTCATGCTATTGATTATTGATTTCATTGTCTGTTTAGAATTTGTGCATTCTCCTACTGTTTAGCAGAGTTGCAGTGCTGCTTAGCACAAGGATTTCCTGTTTAGGAATTCCTTCTCCTTCCAAGAGAGGCCTCTTGAAGGAGCTGCTCTTCATTTCTCCACATTCAGGCTTGAGGCCAAGCATCCTCCTTCAACTACAACGTAGTTTTTGTTTAGCGCTGAGTTGTGTTGTAGGGTGTTGCAGTGGAGGTTATTGAACACCACTTCCTGTGCTTATTTTTCAGAGGAGGAAGTCTTCTTTCCTTTGGAGGATCAGTGAGGAGAATTTGAGCTAATTCCCATCATCTTTGGCACCAGGCAAACCATTTCCATGATCTACAACACAGTCCCTCTATTAGACTGCGTTATTTTCAGTGTGTATCTGCAGTGAGGGTTTGCAGTATTGTTTAGAGGGTCAAATCTTCAGTGTTAGGATTAGCCTTTCACTTGGAAGATCCATTGGAGAAGGTCTATTCAGCTTGTGTATCATCTACAACCATCTCCATCTAGTTCTTGAGTTGCAACTGCTACTCCGACATTTTTTCCATTTTGTATATTTCAGCCAATCCTTCTAGGATTGACTTGATATTTTTTTTTTCAGGGGTTAGAGCTTTGCTCCCCACATTATTTGAGCCATACATTTCCATATCTTTGTATTGATATTATTTTGCCTCCTATAAACTACGCAGTCATAGCCTTGGGCTTTCTATATGTAGCAATGTTCTTCATTTTCTTGTACATGTTCTATTGAGGCTTGCATTTCCTGGCTTGAGTGATCATTACCTCAAGGATTTGTATACATTTGCTGCTATAAGATCAATTTCATGGCTATTTGGATCTTCTCATGATTTTGGTATTGATATAACGCTGCTACACCAATATGTGTTTTACATCGCTACATCTCGAACTCTAGAATATCTTAAGATATTCTCATTGTTGTAGAAATCCCTTATTTTGGGATAGTACAATCGGTTTTCCATGAAACAAGTTGTGCCAAATTCAAAATGACGATATCTATGCAAGAACAAAAGTTTCATTCCATTTTGAGAACTTTGAATTTTGAGCATTAAATTGATTCACTGGATCATCCCTCTTGGATCCTCTCTCCTTTACTTTATCTATCCCTCACCTCTTCTGAAATCCTTCCCCATTACCCCTCTCATCCCTCCCCCTCATGCTTTCCTCCCCTCTCTTCTCCCCCCTGGTCATTTTCCTCCCATGATCATCAACATTCTCTCTTATTTCCATGTATTTTCCTTCCATTCCTTCATGCCCACCACTCCCACTCTCCCAAAGATTATCCCTTTGTGTTGTCTCAATTCCTTAGCCCATGAAATACCACTTCTCCTTTGTCCCTCCCCCACTTCACCTCCCCTCCATTCATCTTATTACCACATCCCTCTTGGATCCTCCCTCCTTTATTTATCCATTCCTCACCTCTTCTCACCTCTTTCCCTTTTCCCCTCTCATTCGTCACCCTCATTCATGCCTCCCCCAGTCTCACTTATCTCCCTCTCTTCTCTGGCGCTTCCTCACCTCCTATTCTCCTCCCCCTCCATCCTACCTCACCTTACCCCTTATTACCTCCCTCCTTTATTTATGTCCACTTATCCAAATACCCTGTCCATCCACCCTTCACATATTCCCCTTTCCTCCCCTTTCCCCCTCACACCCCACCCCCTTCATTCCTCACCATATCCCCCCTTCCCTTATATTCCATAGAAATAATACCCCCCTCTAACTCTGTATCTTTGCTTCTATAAAAAATACAATTTTTTTATGTTTGGTCCCCTCTTCTATGATATACTAGTACCCTCTATGCTTAGGCATCCAAATCCTTGAAAAATACCTCAAAGAGCCACATATTACCTTTGGAAGGTATCCTTAGAATTTGAAAAATTTGCTAGTGCCCTCATAATTGTTTATCATTATTTATGGCTCTTAAGGCCTTGACATTGCTAAGGGTGGGGGGAAATCAAGACTTAGTTGAAATAAGCCTCTATCCCCAACCTTGTCCACTCTTTGTACCCTACCTTTGCTATCAACCCCATATTTCCTTGGGCCACTAGTACCCTTTTTAATTAGGCCCTTTCCTCTATACTAACCACCTTCATTATAGGACCATACCCCCCCATGGGATCTCATCACCTTTTCCCCTAGGCCCTGTAATTCCCTAGAGTCCTATTCCTTTCCTATAGTGTCATATTCCTTCTTCTAGGTATTTTTGCACCATCTTCACCTAGAATTTGGGCCCCCTTTCTCTAGGTCCCGCATTCCCTTGATCCATAACTTAATCTCATGGCCCATCAACATAACCCTTACCTCATAATATCCTAAACCCTATGCCCTAAGCCTTGGATCCTTCATTTATGAAGGGGGATACCCCAATATCTAAGTGGGAGGATCTTAGAACTCTCATAAGGTCCTAATTCTACCATATGAGGTATGTAGATGACCAATGGATCTAGTTTCATCACTCCAAGAAGAGGTAGGGGTAGATTTTATATAAGCACACCATAGAATTCAAGAAGATGGAAATAATGTTGGGTATCTCTCCCAAGAACCAAGAACTATCTATGGAAGCAAGTGATATTTTTCAAACCCAAAATGATGAATGAGGCTTTTGTAAATGCACAATATCTGGAAAACATAGGCTAGAATAAAAAGGGTAATAAAGTGGTCCAAAGAAGAAGGAACACTATAGATCTTCCAAGGAAGGGAAGAATAAATGAAAAGGGGGGAAGGAAAAAAGACAACAACCATAGCACACCAATGCACAAATCCCATCAACCACTATAAAATTGATGGTCACATGAAGGAGAAGTGTTGTAAATTACATCCAAAACTCAACCCAAAGAACCAAAAGATGGATGGGAAGAAGACAAATACTGGACACAAATTAGACCAATCAAGTGGAAAGTAATATTCGAGTTTTATCCAATGTTCTTCCTTCAAACTAGTTACATTGGTGTTGGTAATGTATTTCATTTGACGTCTAAATTCTGTAATTTACTTACATGTTTGTTTTAAGGTTGTACTTATTGAAAAATATAGCATGAAATTCTCATTAAATTGAGAAAATTCAAATTTCCACATTAGCATAAAACTTAGATGGAGTTAACTTGTGTGACATGGCTTGTGTCACCCATTTTACTTAGTAAATTTGAGTTGGAGGAGTTAGAGTTTAGTTAAGCATGTGTGATTTCTAATTTGTAGCAATCAAGGTTAGTTATCTAAGGTTATTTTTAGTTAAACTAGTTCGAACTATTGGAGGAACTAGTGGGGGGTCAGTTGTGCAGTGGGACTGTAGTCAAACTCAGTGATCATCCAATTAACTAATCAATCAGCCCTAAATAGCTAGTCTATACATAAAATTTGAGTTCCCTAGGCTTGGTGGAGATTCCAAGGAAGTTTAACATCAGTTGTAGACTATTATTGAGTGTACAGGTGTTGCATGCAGTTAGATGATCAACCCAAGGAACTGCTCAATCCATTTTGTAGAAATTCCTAAATAATAGGCACCTAATTTCTCAAGGAACAATGCAAGGAAATAGGAGCTCAAGTAGAGAAATAAATTGACTAAGTCTGGGTAATAGTTTCTCAATGAGTAGAGAGATAGGTTATTCACTTACAGGTTGTGCTCAGTTGAGAAAATAAATTGTAATACATCTCTATTCATTAGATTAATGCAAGCAGGCATTGGGATTTTTAGCAAATTTCTTTCCCCAGGAAAAAAACTATTTGCATGTGTGTGATTTCTTATTGCATGTCTAAATTTTTTGTTCTAAACTGTGAATTAATGTTTGTAGAGCAATAGATTATATTTTTGTCTTGTGGTTTTTATTAAAAATTCATGAGCAGTTGCAAATATACATCTTCATTTCTACAGTACTAGCTCCATTAATGGGAAAATCATATACTTAATGTTCCAGGTCCATGATTAATTAGAATAACATTCTTAGTTGAATAGTTGAATGTCCTTCCTACTAAACTCAACTGAGTTGACCAAATTAAATCATAGTCTATGTATGCTAAGGTTAATCATTATCAGATTGATGGATTGATGCATTTGGTAAATTTTTTTGTTAATTTATTTTATTTTTTATATTTAGAGCGATTGGCCACTACTATTATAATATCTAGGTGTTTAGGTATGCTCCTTTGACAAACATAGCAAAATTGGGGAATTTGAACCTCAAACCACCTTGCACATAACACTTTATTCTCATAATTAGCACCAATTTAATTTCCATTCAAAAGGTATTCTAATCTATTTATTAACTAGCAATTGCACCACATGTTGCAACAGGAATTTCGTAAGGCAGTAACATAGGAAAGAGTAGCATAGAAGATGGAAGTAAATTTTTATGCAATTTTATTTATTTATCGGTGTTTATGTGAGAAAAATTTTGAAATTTAAATTTTGGAGAATTAAGTTATATCATGGATTATAATTGCAAGATGGGATCATCACTAAAAGTACCATCTGTAGAATAAAATACTATTTTGTTGAATGTTTCATCATTTCAATATACATAGATTTAATTTAAATATGAATGGATAATCTTAATATAGATTTTGTGGCAAGTTTTAATGATTGAATAATGAAATTTATATTGAGTGTAATATCAAAATCGAAACTCATAAAGAGCTTTCATCTATGTTCGAACTATCTCAATTATAGCACCTACAACATTATCACAAACACTGATTTACTTAAATATAGCCAAGCAGGTAGCCAAGTGATTTTGAACCATATAATTCAAAGTGTGTAAATCAAGGGATAAAGTTAAGCAGAAAGGATGGAATTTAAAGTGTGATAGGGGTAAGAGCACAAGATCTATAGTAAGTATTCAATAAAATGCATTCACCATGTTTTCATGGAGTATTCATACTTGTGTGAGTATGTTGGGTGCAGTAATTGCAGTTCAGCGAACTCGTTCAACTCTTGTCAACCCGAGGCTATGTAAGCTTAGAGGCGTAGCACATGAAATGCCAAGAAATGATATGAATATTCTTTAAATATATTCCTACTTCTTTAATTATAGTTTGTAGAATCGAAAAGAAATATCACACGATAATCAATACCAAAAGAATTTTGGTGTTAGAAAGAAACAGAAATTACTTTGCAAAAATTAAAATAAAAGGAACTATCAAATTGTCATGAAAAATCCCAATCAATAAAAATAAACATATGAGATTCTATTCATTGTGGTCATAAGAGAGAGGAATAATTAAACCGTTCAGAATGTATGCCTTTCTCAAATATTTTCCTTCCTGCACTAAACTATTGTTCCTGCACTGCAACAACATTCCTGTACTAGAACTTTGTTCCTACACTAAAACTAAGTTCCTGTACTGGAAGTATATATTGTACCTACACTGAATATTTTATCCTTATGCAGGAGCTCTGAGTTTTTGTACCAGAGCACTCTATTCATGTACTAGGATATCGATTCATGTACCAAAACAAATGTTCCTATACAAGAAAACCAGTGTTCCTATACTAGTTCCAAAATCACTTGCAGAAAGGAAAAAACATGTTAACTAAAGAAATAAATTGCAAGGTGAAACATAATTAGAAATAGAACTTTCACAAGCAAGAATACTCTTTTAATTAACCAAATATTCAGAGATGAAAATCACTTTATAAGTCAAAGGAAATTCTTGCTTAAAACATGAAACTTATTACATAGAAAAAGAGCAACTTTCTAATCCAAATACTAGCAGGCTTCTTCTTGAGATGACTATTTGTTGAATAAATCAGATCTGTACTTTATTATGAATAAGCATTTAACTCATATGCCCCTTTAATAAATTTAATTTGTAAGTTAAATCCTATTCCACAAGGACAATAAGTGCAAGAATGGACCTATATAGTGTAACAATGTTTCATTAAAAGCTCATTGATATGAGTTAACCCTTTAGACCAAATTTAAATGTTGAGAATGCTTTTACTCAGAAAAAAAACACCATTTGCAAAAAGGAACTAATGACTTGCAGGAAATGAAAGGAAACTAGTAGAAATGAATTAAGGAAAATTTAGCTTGCAGAAATGAAAATGCACCAGTGCAAGCATCCAAACGCACTCTTCTTTGCAGAAAGGAAACACAACACGCATCAAAGGAAGAAATGGGAAATGTGAAATAAACATAACCAAGCTCTCAAGCCTCATATTCAAATCACATAACTCATAAAGAAGTTAAACCTATATTTTATGAAAGAAACCACACATAACCTACTTCACACCTTGCATAAAAGAAATAAGTCTAACACACCTCATGAAAATGGGGAAACGGGTTGGGTTGGTCGGGCCCTAGCCAACCAGCTTGTTACCCTACTATGAGACCTGGAACCTCAAGTACACAAATGAAGCATCACAATAATATTAAGATAAGAAAATGCATAACTGGCGTAGTCCTTTGTATTAGACTTCAGAATAACAAATATACATAATGGATACCAGATCCATCCCAGAAAATGACGATACCAAAAGATCATAGTCCATGTCAGAATTTCTCACAGCATCGCTATCTAACATTTACTAGAAAATCCTATTAAATACATATTATTGGCCCATGGCCGCAACAAAAAATACAACACAATTTTATCTTAAGCCTTTTAGTTGTTTAACAAAAGACTAAACAAGGGTTCACGACCCTAGTCATGATATGCACATCTCGCTTATTCCTCTACGCTCCGAGCCCAACAAAGATATTTACCTTATAGCACAAAATCCACATAGTTTGTTGAGCTGTCTCGACCATATGCGGTAAGCCAAGCTAACGTTGATAGCTGCCTCAAAAGTGCAGGAACGCCGATCGGTACAAGAATTATTCTCTCACCAACCATATCCCATATTGATTAATACTTTTATTTATCGAATTACCTCAGGAAATAGTAATATATTAGTTTCAAAGGAAAATAAGATATAAAACCTATTAATTTGATGATTAATTTCATATATAACCCTTAATACGAAAAACATGAAAAGAGTGCAGGAGTGAGTACAAGTTGGAAGGAGTGCAGGAATAAATAGGCTTCTAGGGTTAAAATAGAGGCTTAGGTAGTGTGTTCAAGGTAAGACCGAGGATAAAAATGAAGACAATTCTGCCAACCAACATCCTCCCATCCCTATCCTGTTGTGTGTCCTCACACAACCTTAAATTCTGCAAAAATACAACATGGAGACCTTCCTTCAATCCTGTATCTGTATACTGATTCCCGCCTTCAACGTCTTCAACTTCTTACCTGGAGCCTTTTTAAGTCATTTTACCACTTTGCTAAGGCGACCATAGCATTTTGATGCTAGAAATTTCCATAATTTCTCATTCCGCTTTCGTTCTTGCAATTCCCCCTTTAGTTCAATATTCATATGCTGCAACACTATACTTTGTTATTTCATGGCCTGGTTGATGAAAACTAGTTGCATAATTCTCAAAATACACACTGATCTATATTGTTTATGGGTCCATACAATTCAATATTCGCAGAGGATTTCACTCTTTAAAGATTTAAAAACATACATATGTGAAGCAACCAAAAACGCTTTTTAAACAGGCACACATAAACCCAAAACAAAATCATAGACGCATAACTTATTACAAGACATCCCACAACACTCCCGACCAATCACCGTTGATCACACTTTGTCGCATTTACAATTTAACTTTAAAGTTAAAAATTATTTTCTGTGATTTGCGAAGTTGCGTTGTGTCGACGCGTGTCCTCTCCACTTCACATCGCAACCTATTTAGTTTACCTTGTGACATCTTAACTCTTAACTTCTAAATCTTGCAAACTACGAAGTTGCTTCCCATGCGCTGCGATCTCCATCGTTGACCCTTCGCTGGATCTGACGGTCCAAGTTATATCTCCGCCAACTCACTTCGTGTCGCAGGTTAAACAATTTAACTTGCAAAACTCTTAATTGTAAACACTATTTAGTGCGATGTGCAATGTCCTCTAACTAAGATGAGATATCTCCCATTGATCAGTGTCAGATCTACGGTCTTCATCGCGCCTGCAATCTGGTTGATCTCCGACTGTGTGATATATATATATATATATATATATGCGATTCAACAAAATTTTTAAAACAATGGTTTTGAACAGAGAGCCCCATCAATCACAAAACACTTGGAATTTAATAATAATGAGAATACAAAGCCAACCCTAGGTCGGCTGGTTATTACAATTATTTCTGCTCTCTCTGCTCTCTCCTCTCGCACACCTATTTCACACTTATCTCACTCTTTCTCACACTCCGCTATCTCACCTATCTCACACATCTATATCTATCTGAAGTAGTACTTCTCGTCTCTAAATAGATTTATGTTGAACCACTCTTAACAAACAAATGCTACCCTATTACTAAGCTCTTATCCTACTTGGATCAATGTCCTCGCAGGGAGAAACTAATTGCTATTTTATTCCTAATTAATTTAGCAAACTAAAATAGACTAACTTCTCTCATTTAAAACTAAGTAAAAAATTAATGACCAATGTTTATCCATCTCATGTTAGCCACAACATGTGAACATACAATCACATTGTTGGCTAAGTTCGGATGCTCCTGCATCAGACTCCCGGGGAAGAAAATATTGATCCATCAATTCTTCAGGATCTATACTAAACTTCTGTAACTTTGTTGTTGTCATCCAACTGGAATCTTCCACAAGGTGTCCTTTCCATTTGACTAGATATTTATAGTAGGTTTGTCCTCTGGCCTTATTTGCTGCTATTTTCTCCAAAATGGCTTCCACTTCTTTATTTTTTTTCTTTGGCATCTATTCCTTCCAATTCAAAGTTTGGTATTCCTCTTATGTAGATTCTTCTTGTAGCTCTTCCTCTGTTCCTTTCTATAGGTACAAATCTGCAACATTAAAGATGGGTGATATTCCAATTACTGTTGGTAATTCAATCTGATATGCATTTGAAGAAAATTTCCTCAAAATTATACATGGTCCTATATTTTTCATTTTTAATTTGTTATAAGTCCTGACTGGAAACCTTACCCTTCCTTAGATAAACCATGAATAAATCATCTACTTGAAACTCTCTTTCAGTCATCTTCATATCATCTCTTTGTTTATACTTTTGGGTGTTCTTCTGTAAGCTCTGCTTTAAATCTTCCTGCAACTTCTGTATCTATTTTTCAAATTATTCAGCTTTAGCACTCCTTGTCTCTTGTTTGCTCAAATCTCTAAGTTCATACACCCCTCTTGGATGCATCCCAAAAAAAATCTGAACTGAACTCATTCCAGTACTCCGATTAGGAGCATCATTATAGGAAAATTTAGCTTGAGCAAGGGCTAAGTCCCTTTGCTTTGGATTTTGGTAAACCAAACTCCTTAATATGTTTCACAAGGTCCTGTTCACAACTTCAATTTTTCCATCCGTTTGAGGATGATAGGCTGAAATGAAACTAAGGTTTGTACCCAACTTATTCCATATAGTCCTCCAGAAGTGTCCTACAAACCTTGTATCCCTGTCTGAAACAATACTCATAGGAAATTCATGCAATCTTATAACTTCAGAGAAAAACAAATTAGCATTGTGAGTTTCATCACTAGTTTTCTTACAAGCAATGAAATGTGCCATTGTAGAAAATATATCTACAACAACATATTAGTTGCAAAGGAAAACAAGATATAAAACCTATTAATTTAATGATTAATTTCATATATAACCCTTAATATGAAAAACATGAAAAGAGTGCAGGAGTGAGTACAAGTTGGAAGGAGTGCAGGAATAAATAGGCTTCCAGGGTTAAAACAGAGGCTTAGGTAGTGTGTTCAAGGTAAGACTGAGGATAAAAATTAAGACAATTCTTCCAACCAACATCCTCCCATCCCTATCCTATTGTGTGTCCTCACACAACCTTAACTTCTGCAAAAATACAACATGGAGACCTTCCTTCAATCCTGTATCTGTATACTGATTCCTGCCTTCAATGTCTTCGAATTCTTACCCCGAGCCTTTTTAAGACATTTGAACACTTTGCTAAGGTGACCATAGCATTTCAATGTTCGAAATTTCCATAATTTCTCCTTCTGCTTTCATTCTTGAAATTCCCCCTTTAGTTCAATATTCATATGCTGCAACACTGTACTTTGTTATTTCATGGCTTGGTTGATGCAGACTAGCTGCATAATTCTCAGAATATGCACTGAACTATATTGTTTATGGGTCCATACAATTCAATAGTCGCAGAGGATTTCACTCTTTAAATATTTACAAACATACATATGCGAAGCAACCAACAACGCTTTTCAAACAGGCACACATAAACCCAAAAAAAAAAATCATAGATGCAGAACTTCTTACAGGAGGTCCCACAACACTCCCGACCAATCACCATCGATCGCACTTTGCCGCATTTACAATTTAACTTTAAAGTTAAAACTTATTTCTTGCAATTTGCGAAGTTGCGCTATGTCGACGCGTGTCCTCTCCACTTCGCATCACAACCTTTTTAGTTTACCTTGCGATGTCTTAACTCTTAACTTATAAATCTTGCAAACTACGAAGTTGCTTCCCATGCATTGCAATCTCCACCGTTGACCCTTCGCTGGATCTGACGGTCCAAGTTATATCTCTTCAAACTCTGTGTCGCAGGTTAAATAATTTAACTTGCAAAACTCTTAATTGTAAACACTATTCAGTGCGATGTGCAATGTCCTCTAACTACGATGAGATATCCCCCATTGATCGGTGTCAGATCTACAGTCTTCATCGCGCCTGCAATCTGGTTGATCTCTGACTGTGTGATACATACATACATACATACATACATACATACATACATAAATACATACATACATACATACATACATACATACATACATACATATATATATATATATATATATATATATATATATATGCGATTCAAATTTTATTTTAAAACAATGGTTTCGAACAGAGAGCCCCATCAATCACAAAACACTTGGAATTTAATAATAATGAAAATACAGAGCCAACCCTAGGTCGGCTAGTTATTACAATTATTTTTGCTCTCTCTTCCCTCTCCTCTCGCACACCTATTTCACACTTATCTCACTCTTTCTCACACTCCGCTATCTCACCTATCTCATACATATATATCTATCTGAAGCAGTACTTCTCGTCTCTAAATAGATTTATGTTGAACCACTCTTAACAAATAAATTCTACCCTACTTCTAATCTCTTACCCTACTTGGCTCAATCTCCTTGCAGGGAGAAACCATTTGATATTTTATTCCTAATTAATTTAGCAAACTAAAAGAGACTAACTTCTCTCATTTAAAACTAAATAAAATATTAATGACCAATGTTTATCCATCTCATGTTAGCCACAACATGTGAACATACAATCACATTGCTGGCTAAGTCCGTATGCTCCTGCATCAGACTCTCGGGGAAGAAAATATTGATCCATAAATTCTTCAGGATCTGTACTAAACTTCTATAACTCTGTTGTTTTCATCCAACTGGCATCTTACACAGGGTGTCCTTTCCATTTGACTAGATACTGATAGTAGGTTTGTTCTCTGGCCTTCTTTGCTACTATTTTCTCCAAAATGGCTTCCACTTCTTTATTTGTTGTCTTTGGCATCTGTTCTTTCCAATTCAAAGTCTGGTCTTCCTCTTCTGTAGATTCTTCTTGTAGCTCTTACTCTGTTCCTTTCTATAGGTACAAATCTACAACATTAAAGATGGGTGATATTCCAATTATTGCTGGTAATTCAATCTCATATGCATTTGAAGAAAATTTTCTCAAAATTATACATGGTCCTATATTTTTCATTTTTAATTTGTTATAAGTCCTGACTGGAAACCTTTCCTTCCTTAGATAAACGATGACTAAATCATCTACTTGAAACTCTCTTTCAGTCATCTTCATATCATCTCTTTTTTAATACTTTTGGGTGTTCTTCTGTAAGCTCTGCTTGAAATCTTCCTACAACTTTTGTATCTGTTTTGAAATTTCTTCAGCTTTAGCACTCCTTGTCTCTTGTTTTCTCAAATCTCTAAGTTCATACACCCCTCTTGGATGCATCCCAAAAAAAATCTGAACTGAACTCATTCCAATACTCCGATTAGGAGCATCATTATAGGAAAATTCAGCTTGAGCAAGGGCTAAGTCCCTTTGCTTTGGATTTTGGTAAACCAAACTCCTTAATATGTTTCCCAAGATCATGTTCACAACTTCAGTTTTTCCATCCATTTGAGGATGATAGGCTGAAATGAAACTGAGGTTTGTACCCAGCTTCTTCCATATAGTCCTCCAGAAGTGTGCTACGAAGTTTGTATCCCTATCTGAAACAATACTAACAGGAAATCCATGCAATATTATAACTTCAGAGAAAAACAAATTAGCAATGTGAGTTGCATCACTAGTTTTCTTACAAGCAATGAAATGTGCCATTTTAGAAAATATATCTATAACAACATAGATAGAATCATGTCCTCTTTGAGTCTTCGGCAATCCCAAAACAAAATCCATGTTGACAACATCCCAAGGTCTATTGGGTATTGTCAATGGCTGATATAACCCAATATTTTGGCTTCTTCCTTTGGCATGTTGACAAATCCTGCACTTCTCAACAAAAATTTTGATATCAGTTTGCATTTTTGGCCAACAATAAAAAGCACTTCCTTGAGAAAATGTTTTATCCTGTCCAAAGTGTCCAGACAATCCTCCCTTGTGTTTTTCCTTGATCATATTTTCCCTCATGGAACACTTAGGTATACACATTTTATTATTCTTGAACAAAAATCCTCCTTGGATCAAGTAATCTAACCATTGGCTTCTATTATGAATCACTAGATTCTTAATAGCTACATATATTTCTTTGAAATATGTGTCTTCCTCATACATGTTAATCATTTATTCAAACCCAAAGATGCCAATCTTCAATTCCTGCATAATAAAATTTACTTTACTTAAAGCATCAATAACTTTGTTTGACTTACCACTTTTATGTTTGATTACAAAGGTAAAACTCTGTAAAAAATCCACCCACTTTGCATGCTTTTGGTTCAACTTAGGTTGATTGTTTATGAACTGCAGTCCATGGCTATATGAATACAACACAAATTCCTTGGGCAACAAATAATGCCTCCATTTCCTTAAATCTTGCACAATAGCATAAAACTCCTTATCATAGGATGAACAGTTCTTCTTGGCCTCATTTAACTTTTCATTGAAAGAAGCTATCGGTCTCTGCTCTTGACTCAAGAAAAATCCAATTGCTATCCCACTAGCATCAGTCTCGACTTGGAATATTTTATCGAAATTTTGCAAGGCCAAAACATATCTTTCAATGATCTTCTTCTTCAACAACTTGAAATTCCGGTCTGCTGCTTCTGTCCAGTTAAATGGATGGTTTCTCTCCTTTATAGTTTCAATTATTGGTGCACATATCTGACTGAAAATTCTTATAAAATTCTTGTAAAAAATTTCAAGACCATGAAAACTCCTTACCTCAAATATACTTCTCGAAGTTGGCCAATTCAATATTACTTGAATATTTTCTAGGTCCATCTTCAAGCCTTCTTATGAGACTATAAATCCTAAGTAAATGAGCTCCTTCTAAATGAAACTACACTTCTTCAAATTTATGGGCAACTTCTCCTTTTGCAAAGTACTTAACACCATCTTGACATGCTCTAAATGTTCCTCCTTACTCTAACTAAAAATCATAATTTCATCAAGATAGACTATCACAAACTTTCCTGCACACTCTTTCAAAACCTCATCCATTAGTCTCATAAATGTGATTGGTGCATTAGTGAGCCCAAAAGTCATCACTAACCATTCATATGATCCACTATTGGTCTTAAAAGCAGTCTTCCATTCATCACATTCTCTAGTCCTTATGTGATGGTATCCATTTTTCAGATCTATTTTAGTAAAATATTTTGACCCACTTAAACAATCCATCAAATCATCTACATGTGGCAATGGAAATCTATACCTGATAGTGATCTTGTTTATAGCACTGGAATCAGTACACATGCGTCACTCACCTCCTTTCTTTGGATTGAGCACGACTGGTACTGCACATGGACTAAGACTTTCTTCGATTAGTCCTTTATCTAACATCTTTTGTACTAGTCTTCCAACTTCTTCATTCTCCAGAGGGATCATTCTATATGCTGCTTTGTTTGGAAAACTTGCATCAAGTATTAAATATATGTGATCACTGATACTTTTGATTGGTGGCAATTTACTTGGTAATTCATCATCAAATATATCAACATAATCATCTAACAGATCTTTAATTTATATAGTTATATTGTCTAATTTAGTAGAAGTCATAATTACCTTGGGCTTACCCACAACAACAAAATTCATTTCTTTCTCCTTTTTGACTTCTTGCAACAACTCCTTTCCACTGATCATCATAACATTATTCTCAGCTGTTCCTTTATTTGATTCATCCTTTAAAGGTAGTAATGTGTGCTTCTTTCCATCCTTCTTTATGGTGTAGGCATTCCTTTTGCCATCACGAATGGATTTTTTGTCAAATTTCCAAGGTCTTCCTAGAAATACATGGCACACGTCCATTGGCATCACATCACATAATATGCCATCCTTGTAGGTACTAATCTGTATCTCTACTTTGCACTGTTCTGTCACCAAAAACTAATGTCCCTTTTGTAGCCACGACACTCTGTAAGGAGTAGGGTGTATCACCTTACTCAACCCCAATTTATCAACCATCTCTGTGGACACAAGGTTATCAGTGCTTCCACTATCAATCACAACTTTGCAGCACTTTTCTTTACAGTTGCATACACTCCTGAATAGAATTTTCCTATGCATTGGATTATTTTCTTCCTTCTATACCTTAAGTGGTACTATTTTGAGTAATAAAGACTCTCCTTCCTTAGGTGGTTCTTCTTTCCCTGTGACGTGAGGATTTTCTTCCTTTGCCTCAGCGACATTCACATTCCGCTAATTTGCTGATTTTTTATGAGGACATTCCCATGATCCATGTCCCCATTCTCCACATATGTAGCACTGAATATCTCTTCCTCAGCCTCTACCTCTAGATGAAAATATTCCTCTACCAAAGTATCCTCTCTGTGGCGGTCTACTACTCGGACCTTTTGTTTCATTCTGAGAGTGCTGAAATCTTGATCTGAAAATTCCTCGTCCTCTTGTTGGAATTTTACCTCTATTCCTATGACTTTTCTTCCTCAACATTTCTCCTCTGCCTTCAAATATTCTTGATAAGCATCCTCAATTGTCTTCAGACTCAACAAACTAATTTCATCCTGTATATCATACCTTAAGCCATTGATGTATCTGGCTACTTTCTCCATATCATCTTCAACAAATCCTCTGTATACTCCTTAAAATTCATTCCTTTCTGCCTCAGATGCTGCAATTATTTGAACAGATTCAATTGATAGTCCTTTGGCATAAAATTATTCTTCAACTTCCTTATCATTTATCCCACTGCATGATTTTAGGCTTTCCCTTTCTAACTTTGGATGTCTATAATTCATCCCACTAGATAGATGCATGGCCCTTTAACCTGGTAGCTGCATACTTGAACTTCTTCTGATCTTCGATCTCTTTTGAATTTAAATACTTATCCATTGAAGTGATCCAATCCATCAGCTCATCCACATTAAGTTTCCCCTCATATGAAGGAATCTCCATCCTCGGTTTCCCACTAACCTTTGCCAATATCTTGAAAACTTTAGCTGCCTCGTCGTCTGCTGCTTCTTCTTCCTAAGAAGTTTCCTCTACTGCGCTGACATATCCTTCTTCAGGTGATCTCCTCTAAGCAACCTCTACTATCTCCATTCTTGTACAAAGATGTCGAACCTCATCCAGCAGAATTTCATTAGCTTCCGACCTTCCACAACCTATGACAACTCCTCTCCTGGGTGGCATCTTTGCTTCAACCTTCAAGAATAGAACTCAAGTCTACTCCGATACCAAATGATGCAGACTAGCTACATAATTCTCAGAATACATGCTGAACTATATTTTTTATGGGTCCATACAATTCAATATTCGTACCGGATTTCACTCTTTAAGGATTTACAAACATACATACGCGAAGCAACCAACAACGCTTTTTAAACAGGCACACATAAACCAAAAACAAAGCCATATATGTGGAAATTTTTACCAGAGGTTCCACAACACTCCTGACCAATCACCGTCAATCGCACTTAGCCACATTTACAATTTAACTTTAACGCTAAAACTTATTTCCTTTGATTTGCGAAGTTGCGCTGTGTTGACGCATGTCCTCTCCACTTCGCATCACAAGCTATTTATTTTAACTTACGTCTTAACTCTTAACTTCTAAATCTTGTGAATTGCGAAGTCGCTTCCCGTGTGCTGTGATCTCCACCATTAACCCTTCGCTGGATCCGACGGTCCAAGTTATATCTCCGCCAACTCACTTCGCGTCGCAGGTTAAAAAATTTAACTTGCGAAACTCTTAATTTTAAACACTATTCAGTGTGATGTGAGATGTCCTCTAACTACAATGAGATCTCTCCCATTGATCAATGTCATATCTACGGTCTTCATCGTGACTGCAATCCTATTGATCTCCGACTGTGTGATTGATATATATATATATATATATATATATATATATTCAACAAATTTAAAAAAAAAATGGTTTCGAACAGAGAGCCCGATCAATAACAAAACACTTCGAATTTAATGAGAATGAAAATACAGAGCCGAGCCCTAGGTCGGCTGGTTATTACAATTATTTCTGCTCTCTCTTCTCTCTCCTCTCGCACACCTATTTCACACTTATCTCACTCTTTCTCGCACTCCTCTATCTCACCTATCTCATACATATATATCTATATGAAGCGGTCCTTCTTGCCTCTAAATAGATTTATTTTGAACCACTCTTAACAAACAAATGGTACCCTATTTCTAAGCTCTTACCTTACTTGGCTCAATCTCCTTGCAGGGAGAAACCATTTGCTATTTTATTCATGATTAATTTAGCAAAATCAAAGAGAATAACTTCTCTCATCTAAAACTAAGTAAAATATTAATAACCAATGTTTATCCATCTCATGCTAGCCACAACATGTGAACATACAATCACATTGCTGGTTAAGTTCGGATGCTCCTGCATCACTGGTGCATTATTTTGAGTCCATAAATTTGTTTCTTTAGTTCCTCAATATGAATTTTCAAAGAGAGAGTAGGGTATTCTTCATCAAGATCCTCCCGTGCCAGAGTATTTTCAGTAGTAGACTCAAAACAAGTGCTGATATCGTCAAGGCCCTCATCACCTTACTTGTGAAAATTATGAATTTCAATGTCACATTGTGTTTCAGCACCCTGCGTTCCGTCATCACCTTGAATCACTGTCGGGTCCTTCCCCACACTAGCATCATGTGTATTCAAGACCTTTCTCTTCTTCATATTCTCAATTAAAAGCAACAGAGGAGTGACATATTCCTCTTCTATGTAACCTGCATTGAACACTGTGTGAACCACGACATCCGTAAGGAGAAAAATATTATCTTCAATTGGTGAAATATGCTGGGAATCATCTACATATATCGAATAGGTCGACCAAGTGTGGCCTAATTTTAAGGAGGCAAACCTCTTTCTAATAGATCTTTTGGTTGTTATTTTTAGAGTGCATAGGGTTTTGACTTTGGGTTCTTTCTTTTCTTCCTGCACTGGCTTCTTGGACGTGGTTTTCTTCTCCTTAGTATTTTTAGTATGCATGGTTAGGGTTTTTCCCTTCTGTTCAAACTTCTCCTTGTTTCTCTTACCCTTAATCCTCGATGACTCCATTGTGCTACCTTCTTGAAATTATTTCGGGAACCCTTCCCAGGTTACATTTGCCCCTTCTAATTCCCTTCTAACCAAAATCAAAATTAGCCCATGATGACATAAATTAAATCCAAATTGGCTTTCCTAACTTTTCTGGACACCCTTGGACATATTTTCTAAAATTTTAAGTAAGAAATAAGGGAAATTGATGAGCTTGCATGATTCAAAATGTAATAGCAACAGAATATGGTATAAGAAGGTTAGAAAATACCTGCTTTCACAAGTGGGAAACTTTTGCAGGATGTACAACAAATGTTTCCACTCTTCTTTAATGGCATTCCATTGTAACCCAATATTCCAATCCACCTTCTGCTTATTATCAAACCCGAACCTTTGCTAAGCCCCTCCGCTAAGCCCCTTTTTCTAGCTTTCCTTTCTTGAACCACTGCACACCGGTGGCCGCCAATCCTGTAGCCTTTGAAATGGATTGCTCCGTTACTTTGAACTACAGGGATCCCACCTTGGCTCTACTCCCATCAAAGGTTCGGGCGAATTCTGATGCTACAACCAAATCGAAACCATCAAACTTGAGCATAAATGGGATAAATCCCAACCCTGCAATAGAGATAAACTATTTTTGTACTCGATCGTTTGTTCCATCTCCCTTATGGACCATGATTTGATTCGAACAGGTGCCATCACTGTTCAAATTCACTTGTTTTCTCATAATTTGGAAGATTTTCTCAGCAGAGGATTTCAGACTCTTGTTTGGAAGAATTTGAGATTGAATTAATTGAATGCCACTATATTGTCCATCCCTCAACGGTCACACTCCCATCATTAAAATCTTAGTTTTGGAAAAGGTGCGATACGACGTGATCCATCATGCATGCAACAATGATGATTGGTAGAGGCGACGATTATGGAAAGGAAAAGGAAACTCAAGGTATTATGTAGGATTGGATAATCATTAATTGCTGACAAGAGTTTGTAGGATTACGAGACGATTTTGTACACATTCCCCAATCGAGTTAGGATTTAGTATAGGGTACACATGACACTTATATAAAGATAAGATTTCAGAGCTAATGCCTTTGCACTTAATTGTTTTTCCTAATCAGTAAATGATAAACAAATTTCAATCAAATATAGAGAAAATTCATTGCATGCCATCATTGAAAATAATGTAGTCATCTATTCCTGAACAGGTTATTTGTAAAAAATAATTTTTTTGTATTCATAGACCAAATGTTTCTTTAGACATGCATTCCTGTACTAGACATTCCTGAACCATAATATACATTCCCTAACTCAGGAATCCTTGGTTCCTTGCCTAAAACACACATTCTTGTACGGAAGACCATCGATGTACCTGCACCAGAACACATTTTCTTGCACTCAAGAGCACTTAGCAGTATGTGTTCCTGCACTCAAAATTCAAACATTCTTGCACTGAAACACACATTCCTACACTAGGGAATATCACTACTCCTGAACCCAGAGGTGTTGCGGCATATATGAAAGAAATAGGTTTCTAATAAAATGCAATTTACAGGCCGAATCTTGAAATATTTGCAGAGTTTCCAAAGGAGGTTTTACTCACCAATTATTGGTATTATCACATGCCTTACGATCTGATATAAGATCCTGCAATACAGTCCATGGGAAAAAGAAGAAGCGAAATGGGGTAAATTTTCAGAATGGGAAGAAAATTCAACAAGGAATTCAGAAGTGAGACCAATCCAAGAGGGGCATAAGAAGAGGGACATGCAAAAAAAATTTCAAGGGAAAAGAGGAAAAAACGAAATCAGATAGGGACAATTTATTTTGAAGAAAGGGGTGGTCAATCTCAATAGGACAAAGAGAAGAATATAGAGGGAATTTTATGAAAAAATAAATAATAAGAAAGGAATGTTTTCACCTCAAAATATGCATGAAATAGTGCTGAATAAAAAATAACTGCAGTGGGAATTGAGCGTTGCTTGCATAAATATTTCTGTGTTAGCTGTCCCGAACTTAGATAAGGGCTCGGTTCCTCCACTGAAAACCTGCTTCTTCTTGGTGATAGTTAGCACATATAAAGATAAAAAAACATTCCCATTTTATTAAATATTTGATCCTCCTGCAAACATGTTGGTTTTCAGGCTTATCATTCTGTGATCATGTCAGTAAACTGATTTTCATAACCAGAGGAAACATATTATTTTTCTTTTTGATTTTTAATTTTTGTCAATTTTTTGGATTTTTTCTTTTTATTTTATTTCTGGAAAAGATAAAATCAAATTTGTAATAGGTTGGCATAGCCACCTACCATATGCAATTCAGATTGC
This sequence comes from Pinus albicaulis, assembly GCA_034641835.2. Taxonomy (NCBI): domain Eukaryota; kingdom Viridiplantae; phylum Streptophyta; class Pinopsida; order Pinales; family Pinaceae; genus Pinus; species Pinus albicaulis. The sequence goes on along the minus strand of CM076574.1, from coordinate 69,607,418 downwards.
TGCTGTACTTGCTGCATGAAGTTTTCCTTTATGATTTAATTCTATGTCCATTCACAAGGAATATTAATTCTTGCCCATCAATAGTTTTGATTTCCACCGCCCCATTTTCAAAAAATTTAATCACTTCATAAGGTCCCATCCAATGTGTATGGAATTTCCCCTTAAAGTTTTTAAATCTAGAGTCATAAAGGAGTACCTAATCAGTTGCTTGGAACTGCTTCCTTCTGATAAACTTGTCATGCCACTTCTTACGTTGTTGCTGAACTATCACATTCTGCTGCACAAAATCTCTTCTAAACTCATCTAACTAGTTTATCTGCAATAGACATTGTTGTTGTGCTTCTAAGAGATGTAGTCCCAACTGGACTGTATTTCATAAAGTATTTATCTCGAACTCAATCGGAAAAAGGACTTGCTTCTCGTATACCAGCTCATATGGTGTGTGCCCCATACTATTCCGCCAAGTGGTTTGATAAGCCCATATGGCTTCAAGAAATATGCTGGCCCAATCCTTCCTATGCAGATTCACTGTTTCAGTGAGGATGGATTCGATCACCTTATTTTTAGATTCCACCTGGCCATTTTCTTGAGGGTGATATGGTGTTGATTTCTTGTGCCAAATTTTATATTGATCCATCACACCCTGTACCATATTAGAGACAAACTACAATCCATTATCAGTAACAATCTCTCTAGGCACACAAAATCTTGTAAAAATTTCATTAAACAAAAATTCAACAAGAAATTTTTTAGTAGCCAAAGAAAGAACTTTAGCCTCTACCCATTTTGTAACAAAGTCCGTACAAAGAAAAAATATGTTTTTTATTTAAAGATGTTGGATTTATTGGTCCTAAAAAATAAATAGCCCGTTTTTCAAATGGCTCAATCATGACCTGTGGACATAAAGGAATTTCATTGGCTTGGACATGTTAGCCCATTCGCTGACAACTATCACATCACTTGACATATTGTTTGGCATCCTTAAGCAAGGAAGGCCAAAAATAGCCAGCTCATAAAATATTGTATGCAGTTCTCTTATCAGCGAAATGGCCCCCACAAGGCTCATCATGGGCAGATTTAAGAATTTCAAACAATTCTTCCTCTCTTACACATCTATGAATGATAAGATTTGGCCCAGTGTAAAAGAGGTAACCTTGAATCCATGAGTACGAAGAAATTTTCTGAATTATATTCCGCTTTTCATGAGAATATAAGTGAGGAGGTGTTTTTCCCGTGAATAAATAATTTTCTATGTCAGCAAACCATGGGGAATTTGTTGACACAACAAAAATATGTTCGACAGGAAAATCATCATTTACAGGAATTGCTTCACGAGGGTTATTTAGTCTAGAAAGATAGTCAGCCACAACATTAGATTTCCCTGGTCTATCGATAATAATGACATTAGATTCTTGTAATAATAATAACCACCTAGTCACTCTACCACTAGCCAATGGTTTATTCATTAAGTATTTTATAGCGGAATGGTCTGTATGCACAAATAATTCATATACTGTAACATAGCGTTTGAATTTATTAATGGCAAAAATCACAGCTAAAAACTCTTTTTTTGTTATTGTGTAATTTAATTCAGCAGGTGACAAATTTTTACTAATGAAGTAAATAACATAGGATTGCTGGTTTTCTTCTTGTCCTAAAGCTATGCCAATAACTGTATTTGAGGCATCGGAGGAAATATGAAATAGAAGGGACCAATTCGGTCCATGAAAAACTGGTGCCTACACCAAATTTTCCTTCAATGTCTCAAAATCTTGTTGGAAAGTTGTAGTCCAAGAGAACTCAATATCCTTAGCTAATAATCGAAAAATTCGGGTAGCTATCGTAGAGAAATGCTCACTGAATCTATGATAATAGCCCACATGTCACAGGAAACCTCTCACTTCCCTTTGTGTTTTGGGTGCAGGAAGACGTATGATAACATCTATTTTAGCTGGGTCAACCTGGATACCTTTGTCAGAGATAATATGACCAAGAACTACTCCTGATTTGCACATTAATCTACATTTTTTATCACTCAAAGCAAGGTGAGCTTCTTGGAAACAATCACTTTCTCAATATTTTTTAGGGCTCCTTGAAATGAATCACCAAATACTGCGAAATCATCCATTTAGATTTCCACATTATCAAGGTCAGCAAATATTGCCAAAACTACCCTTTAAAAGGTAGCTCGGGCATTGCATAGTCCAAAGGGAAGCACTCGATAGGAAAATGTCCCCCATGGTCATGTGAAAGTGGTCTTATCTTGATCCTTGGGTGCAATCTGTATTTGGTTGTAACTGCTAAAGCCATATAAAAATGAGAAGTACTTTTTATCGGCAAGGGTATCAAACACCTGGTTAATGAAAGGAAGGGGAAAGTAGTCCTTGAGAGTGGCCTTGTTCAGTTCTCAGTAATCAATGCAAATCCGCCACACCCCATCTTTCTTTGGGACCATCACCGATGAAGAGACCCATTGGTTATCAGATATGGGATCAATGAAATCAACGTATAAGAATTTTTATAATTCTTCGTTCACAATTTCTCTTAGTGCAGAGTTCATGGGCCTTTGGGGTTATCGAACAGGTCAGGCCCGATCCTGAATATAAATATGATGAGTACAGGTTTTAGGAGGGATGCCTTTCATGTCCTCATAACCCCATGCAACGACATCAAGATGATCACTCAAAAAACTCACAAGCTTCTCTTGCTAGGATGAATCCATGTCTAAGTTGATATGTAGAGATTTTCCTGGACTAATCTCAACAAGATTGGTTTCTGGCTTGAGAGTACGTAGTGGAGCTGCTAGAGCATGTGGTGAGGAGGGTTGAGAATTGTAACTTTCTTGAAAATCCAGACTAAATATTTGATGAAGTGAGTCAAAATTTGGCATTGTGTCTAGATTGTTCAAGAAATCTCATATCTCACCCTCCTGAGTTGACTCGGTATGATGATGTATAAAAGAAATAGACTGAGTCTCCTCTTCACTACTATGGTCTAGCCATAAGGTATCTCGAAGCTCCTAGATAGATATAGAAGGTGGATATAAATAGCAGGTGGATATAAGGTGACTTTCTTCCTAGAATCTCCATGGGAAATATACACATCGCTAGAGCGACACCCAATATAAGTATCAACTGTAGCAAGCCATGGTCATCCCAAATCAAGGGATGCCATCCAACATGATTCTTTGGTTGAAACATAATTCAATCTACAGGGTATTCCCAAGAATGAATCGAAACAACCACATCATCCAATACAACTTCTAGCTTGATTTTGTATTTATCTACAAGTTCAAGCACGGTTGGGGTAGGACGAATATGGACCAACCCAAGTTGATCCATGGTTTTCTTAGTCATAACATTGATGGCCAGCCCTAGGTCTTTCAACATATTAGAGACAAGAAAATCACCTATCTGAACAAAAACAATCGGGTTTCTAGGGTCGGTATATTTTCCATTTGCACACACCCTGTCATTAACTCGACTGCTCTTCCAACGAACTGAATGGCTTTAGGGTCTACTCTTTTCCTTCCCAAATTATTAAGACAAAGTTACCTAATGATTTTTGTACATATGGGGATTTCTTTGATAGCTTGAAGAAAAGGGACCTTTATAGAAATATTCCTAAGCTCAGAAGCCAAGCTAAACTTGGGAGTGGTGTCATTCTTCTCCATAACTAGCCTCTCTGGGTAGGGAGGTCGGTTTGAAGAAGATGGTAAAAGCTCTAAAGGTGTGGGGATGGGTTGAATGGTGAATTTTCCTTTTGAATGATTAGGATTTTCCTCCTCACCTTTCTCCTCGACAATCACCATAGGATGTTTTTGTTTTTATGAATTTACTACCCTCCTCGATCTTAATTGAAGGTCATTGACCCCAACCGTTATGGTATGATGAATGGAGGGGGGAAGTGGTTTCATACAATGAATCATATGAATCGCTTTTTTATTTGGATTTTTCACCAGTTTAGCAGGCTATTGGGGTGGTCGAAAAGGTGGAGGCAAAGGTAATGGTGGCATAGGTTCACTTTGTGGAGGTAAGGCTGGAAATGATGGTTGTGGCATCAGATAAGGTGCATATGTAGGAGGATATAATTGCATGGGTGTAGGATAAGAATTATGAGGATGGTTTGATCCCCTCCATCCTTTTTTCCGAGGTTGAGGATATTTCCCATATGAAAAGTGATTCCCACCCTACCACGGTTGAGAATGCTTTGTATTATGATAAGAATATTGTGGTGCATTATAACCTAAATAATGTGATGTTTTTCATGAACCATACTTGCACCTAGCTAAGGCCAAGTTTTTCGCGCTCCCATAGCATGTAATGATTCCGATTCAAACCACTCTCCTTCGAATGCTGCTTTCAGTCCATGCGTAGAAGGGCACTCCTTGGTGATATGTTTTCCTACACAAATCACACATTTATTAGCACCTTTAACATCGACAAAACATTCTCTTAGAAGATGCTTTTTCCTACAGTTTGGAAAATAAATAGACAATGGATCTTGTTCTTCTACAAGTTTTGGCTGAAATTTCAAAGAGTCTATTTGTTTTCTAATGGTATTCATTATTTCAATTTTCATATTGTCCATTTTATTCTCTAAACTGATTATCATAGCATTTGTAGATCCAAGTTTATTATTTTTACTTCAAACTCCTCTACCAGATCTAAATTGGTTCTGTGAGAGCTTCCTTCACAAGTCAAAAATTTGTTCAAAACATTTCTATGCGATATCCCCTTGTCCTAACAAGCTCAAATTTTTTCTAGCATCATCAGTAATCCCACGTAAGAGCAAGGTTATAACAGTACTTGGATCAAATTTGTGTTTTGACCTCTGGAACATATATAGAGATATTTCTAGATAATCTTCCAAAGTCTCATCATCACCTTGTGCAATAGTGAAGATCTCGTCATGCATTTCTCTAGTTTTACAATACTCCTGATATTTAAACAAAAAATTTCTCTTCTTCTGTTCCCAAGAGGCTATAGCATTCCCTCCCAACCCCATGAACCAGCGCAAGGCTGAATCTTTCAAAGTTGCAGGAAATAACTTTAACTTCTGGGCATCCATGGAGTAATCATAACTTCTACATAATATATCGAATTCGAATAAGAAAGAATATGGGTCCTTGTGTACCTTACCATGGAAACGAGGAAGAGTTGATGGTGGAATATTCTTCATTTACACAACTATGTTAGGGTACACAATTGGAAATCCAAAGATGCATTGCTCCTCATTTACTTGATTCTCTCCAGTTCCCTTGGCATGGTCCTTGTGATCTGCCATTCTTGTACCTCCAATCGAACCATTCCCCACATGATGAGAAGGTTGACTATGTTTCGAGTCAGCTTGGACTCCAACGGTTCCCTTCTCTCCCTTTGCTGGTTGTGTCACACCTGAACTACAGTTTCTAGAGTCAAAGTGGATAGTTCTTGCGTGATGGGTGTATGTTTGTTTGGAATTTATACCTGCAAGAGAAGGCCCAATATGAGAAAGACTTTCAGAATTACCAGTGTTTCCTCTACCCTTATTGGACTTCAGACCCCTACCCTTTTTAGGCATTTATCTTAAAATAATAAAACCCAAAAAAATGACAAAACATGAAAGTATAAGAAAAATATATAACAAAATGCTACAAATAAAATTTCAACACTAAAAGGAATCCTTCAAGAAATAGAAGCACAATGTAGAAAAAATAATAGTAGACTTACCCCTACTGCAAAAAAATCAGAAAATTCTTACCAATCTTGAAACGCCTCCCCGAAAACGACGCATTGGGTGTAGGAATTGCAGTTCAACGAGCTCCTTCAACACTTACTTTTCAACCTGGGGCTACATAAGTTTAGAGGCGTAGCACAAGAAATGCCAAGAAATGATATGAATATTCTTTAGATCCATTCCTACTTCTTTAGTTACAATTTACAAAATTGAAAAGAAGGATCACATGACAATCAATACTAAGAGAATTTTGGTGCTGGAAAGAAACAAAAAGTACTTTGCAAAAATTCAAATAAAAGGAACTATCAAATTGTCATGAACAATCCCAATCAATAAAAATAAACATATGAGATTATATTCAGTTTGGCCATAAGACAAAGGAACAATTAAACTGTTCAGAATGTCTGTCTTTATCAAAGATTTTCCTTCCTGCACTAAACTGTTGTTCCTGCACTGCAACAACGTTCCTGTACTGGAATGTTGTTCCTGCACTAAAAATAAGTTCTTGTACTGGAAGTATATATTGTACCTACACTGAAGATTTTATCCTTAGCTCTGATTTCTTGTACCAGAGCTTTAATCTTTTTCCTAGGGAAAAGTGTCCACTCTTTTGTACTTCTACTCCTAAAGTGACTTTATAAGTGGTAAAGTCAGTCTAATTTAAAAGTGACTTTATAAGTGATAAAGTTACATTCTAATTTTAGTGACTTTATTAAAGTCAATGAAGAATTAGAAAGTGAAAAAGTGACTATGGAAATAAAAGGCTAAGTGGGTCTTTATTTAAGTGGGTGAGTGATTAAATAGAAAAAGTGAAACTAATGTGCATTTATTTTCAACCCCTTGATCTAAAGCTATCTCAGCCATTGGATCTAGGGATCACTCAAATTCACTTAGGTTAGGGTAAAAGGAGAAAAGAAGAAGAAAAGATCATTCATTCTTTCTTTGAGCATTTTGAGAGAAATAAAGAGAGAGCATGGAGATTTTCTGAGCAGGGAGGAAGTGAAGGAGAGCAGAAAACCTTGGCATGCATCCCAAGGAGGCATTCACAACAAATATTTAAAACAAAATTGGCATGCATTCCAAGACAACAGTCCATACAACAGTGTTTTGGCATGCATTCCAAGGAGGGACAACACTGATTTCGAGGAGGGCTTGAAATTTTACATGTACTAGGATATCGATTCCTATACCAAAACAGAGGTTCCTGTACCAGAAAACCAATGTTCCTGTACTAGTTCCCAAATCACTTGCAGAAAAGAAAAAGCGTGCTAAGTAAAGAAATAAATTGCAATGTGCAACATAATTAGAAATTGAACTTTCACAAGAAAGAAGACTCTTATACTTAACCAAATATTCAGAGATGAAAAACTTTATAAGCCAAAGGAAATTCTTGCTTAAAATAGGAAACTTATTACATATAAAAAGAACAACTATCTGATCCAAATACCAACAGGCTTCTTTCTGAGATGACTATTTGTTAAATAAATCACATCTGTACTTTATTATGAATAATATTTTTAACTCAGAATTCCCTTTAATAAATTTAATGTTAAGTTAAATATTATTTCACAAGGAAAATAAGTGCAAGCACATACCTATATAGTGTAACAATGTTTCATTAAAATCTCATTGATATGATTTAACCCTTTAGACCAACTTTAAATGCTGAGAACGCTTTTACTTAGAAACAAAACACCATTTGCAAAAAGAAACTAATGACTTGCAGGAAATGGAAGGAAACTCGTAGAAATGAATTAAGGAAACTTTAGCTTGTAGAAATCAAAACACATTGGTGCAAGCAACGAAACTCACTCTTCTTTTCCGAAATGTTAGTCATCAGTAATTTTTACCTGTTTATATGACTAATTACTTGTCTTAGATTTCTACAAACAAAATTCATAGATCTTGTGAGTTCTAGAAATCTCACTGCCTTCATTAACCTCAGGATAAATTGTTCATTCTTCCACTACTTTACCATGCCTTGCCCATCTTATCACTCCCCGAAGACCAAATCATGGACTGATGTACCTCACTCTCACTATGTTTTCCACCTCTACTTTTAACACTCTTTTTCTGTTTGCCTAAGCCCTCTATTTTTACACCCTGGTTTGCCAAGTAACCCAAAATTTTTCCCCTATTCGCCAAGTGCCTCAAGCAGTGGTGATTTTAAAACTCCCTTTATAAAGCTCTTTATATAAATCAAAGTTTTTTAGTTGTCTAGGATGGCAATGCATAAAAATGTGTCAAAACCTTGTCTTCACCTCCAAACCTTGATTCAAGCTTTTCAGTCAAAAACCTATTCTAGAGGACATCCCAATAAGTCATATAGGGTCTCCTAGGTTATGCATTGTCATAGTTATAAATTTACTATTTCTACAGATATTCAAAGGTGAAGTCAAGTGAAAAAAAAGGTGAACTTATCATTGTCCAAAGACATCAAAGGCCTCCAAAGGTATCTCCTTGATCAAACACTAAGTCTGCATAAAGACAGTTTGCCCATGTTAAAGCATTTCTGCAGGAATGCTTTATGATGCTTAACAGCAGAACAGATGCAAAGTAAGAGGCCTAAACTCATAAATAACATTACCCAGCTGAAGAGATACAATAGACCTAAGTTCACAAAGAGGATCATGGTTTCATGACAAATTGTTTGTAAAGTGTTGCCCAGCAAAGAGCCCATGCATAAGATCCTGAAGACAATGGCACATGAGCACAACTGTGCAAATAAAAGATTCAATAAGAAAGAAGTCCGAGTGAAAAACATCCTTGGTGACTACAAGTAGAGATTAGAAGATGATGTTAGGGAATAATTTCTAGGGTTTGTTAAGACAAAATCACTTCACTACACCAAAGGGAAAGATTGAAAAGGTATTAGTGTAAAGGAGGCCAAACTCTCATTTACAATCAATTATCCATACAGAAGGCGAAAAGGAAAGAGATGCATAGGTTCAATATGTAAAAGTGGAGAAACCAAGAAAAATCACCAGTTTACCAAGGGTTTGAAAAAAGTGCCAAACTCCAAAATAAATGAGAGGATAAAAAAAAACATTTCTTTTTGACACTACCTGCAAAAGGAAAAAGAGCATATTAGCAAAAGGGAGAACCACACCATAAACCTTAGTAAAGTGGGTTTTTATATTTAATATTTTCAAAAGAGTATAAAAGCAACCCAAGAAAAATCTCCCAATCACCATTTGGTTATTTGCAAAGGAGTTGAGGGTTTTCAAGATTTTGAAAATTCCTGACAGAGTCTTCAGGCAGAGTTTCCAGGCGCTGCGCTCCTATGAAACTGTGCTATGCTCCTATGCGCACTGCCCATATACTTTTCTGAAGGGTGCTGCGTTCTTGTGCAGAGGCACTGCGTGCCTGTAGAAAAGTCACCATGTACACTCTGCCCAACCGTCACCGTGTAGACTCTACCCGAGGCCCGACACACTCGCTGTGTGCCTAGCTGTGTAGGATCTGCCCGACATACCAATGTGCAGAATCCGCCCGACCTCTCAACGTGCAGACTCTGCCCAACCTCTCAACGTGTAGCCTCTGCCCGAATACATGCAGTAGGTGACCCGCACTGTGCTCCTGCACATTCAGGACCGCCTGGGTACACACACAACCACCCATTCAACACTGCCCGACAACACGTGTAGGATGCGCCCGTGCTGTGCTCCTGTCCATTCAGGAGCTGCCCGAAAATGCTTGCAGGAGGTGCCCATCTTGCCCACAATCTGTTTTGATCCTGTTGCTTCATCTATGGAGATATTTTGAAAGGTATTTAAGTTTTTCCCACATATTCCTATCTTTCTAAAGGTAGGATTATAAAGAAAATTGAAGGTTGAATTTAGAAAAGGAAGTGAAATCCTAAAGAAAGTACTTGGTCCCCACACTACTGAGCCTTGACCTCATTGCAACCTTGCGATCTCATCCACAATTTTCACATCCTTCCACAAGCAGTGTCAATTCTTTTCAAAAATCTTGAGGCAGGGTGAAGGAAAAAATGCCTAGGGAAGGCAGTGTTGACAATGATGAGGCAATTCAAAGGCCTAAAGAGCAGCAGAGGAAGGGTGGGAAATCAAATAGGTTTGAACCTATAAGCACTAAATAACTGATAACCTCTCCTACCATAGTTTCATGTTTTCAAGAAGTAGGATGCTATGAGTTTTGTGAGAAAGTATAGAGGATCCAGAGCCACCCTCAGTTGACCAAGATTTTTTCCCTAAACCTCCATAACCACCAAGTACACTTAGCTGGGGTGAAGTTTGAGTTGAACACCAATGCCATCTCTATGGCCACTGGAATACCTTGCATGGGGGAAAGGTGGTTCAAACAAGTGTATTTGGACCTAAGCCACTATCACCCATTCTTGAAACCAAGTTGTCAAGATAACTGAAAAACCATGTTCCCATTTTCTCATTTGTTGGACATATATGCTCCCCTAATGAAGATCATTATGAAATACTTCACCTGTGAGGGTAGGTTCTCTAGAGTCTATTCCTACCACATAATAATCCTCATTCATTTGACCAAAACCAAGCTGCTAAATTTTCCCTACTACCTTTGTAAAAGTATTGAGAAAATGTCTTTCATTATGCAAAAGAGGCCTCCATCCCAACAAATGTCAAGCCTTTTTCATCATTCCCTTATCAAAGTGATTGTCTCACACCAACTAGAACAACAAGGCATCCCATGGGAGGTTTTTATCGCCCATGATGATTTCACCACTCCACAGCCTCTCCCTCTGCAAAGTCTGCTATCATCATCTCAAATTATTCCTCACACACCTCCATTGCCCTCCAATGACCTTGGTTCATCCTCCTCACATGAATAATCTCCTAAAAAAAACCTCCCTCTTTCACCTTCTCCTAAGAAATCAGAACATGAAGATAGCAGTGAAGGAGAGGAAGATCAAAGTGAAGAAAGCAGTGAAGGAGAGGAAGATAAAAGTTGACGCAAGCTTAGTGCTTGCAATACCCAGGAAATTAAATCTATGTTTGTTTACAAATGCATCACCATCATATACCCAAATCACTTTCAAAAAGTGGCCAATTCCCTTCTCTAACCCAACACAATCTTAAATTTTAACTTGATGTAAAAGTGTATCAAACACTACTCAATCCAATAATTCCATTCACATATGGTTGGATTTTAATTCATCCAAAAGAATGTGCTTATGTGTTTCTTTAAACCGGCAATTCACACCATCTCATTCCACCATGTGGAAGCTTTCCAATATATGCTCAAAATCATTCACATCATCACACATATTATCAATCTCACATCCACTCACCTTCAAGTAATTTCATAAACTTTAAAATCTTCATTCAATATTTTCATCCTCATTCAGATAGGACTGATTTTAATTACAGTAATGCGCCTTACCTTTAAACCTGCATTACTAATTAAATTTTCAACTTCAATTCAATGATGGAACTCCATTCAATTAATGAACAAAATGGCTGGTTTATTTTCTTACCACTCTTCTCATCGTTGATCATATACCTGTGTCTGCACAATGTCATTGCTCCCAATTGTATAGAACTCTATCACTCCATGTTCCAGCAATTCATATTAACTGGGCATTGAATCCCAATGTATGGAATTCTATCGTTCCATATTCCAGCATCCATAAAATGCAAATTCAATTTAATTCTGAACAACTTCCAATACTCTGCGCCCTTATGAAGCTTTACGCTTCTTACTCCCACCAATCGATTTTCACCTGCACTTAATAAACATTCAATTCGATTTTCACCTGCAAACGCAGTCTTGGATACTAATTCTGGCTAATTGCTGTATAAACGTTCTGCTCCAACAACATTGAATTCCATGCTTTTCTGCGCCTTGTTTTAAAACTTCCAACACGTTGCAAACTTCCTGAATTCGATTTACCAATCGACTCCACACAAAACAATTCGATTCAACATAAAACTTCTACAACAAATGAATTCAAAATGGATTTTGGAATGAAATTAAGCCTGCACCTATTTCAAAACCTCATCGATTTACCAATAAGCAACCTGTATGGTATTAACACACTCCAAGTCACTCCAGTTTGCAATTATGTTTTAATTAAAGTGACCAGTGTTTCATTGACGTTCCATGCGTTCAATTCAAACCAGTGAAGACCATTCCTTCAAAAGACAGCGTGCTGTATTTAAATGACGGTAAAACAGAACTTTTGCGATTATATACAATAGTCCAATCGGATTCCTCTTAAAATGATAACGCCTTCCATATAATCGATTCAACAAATTGCAAACTGCTATTACAACTACTCTAGTCTGCAATTATCCCATGTTTCATTAACAATATACAAATTAGAGTGAACAGTGTTCCATGCGTTGATCATTCTAATGACAGCGTTCTGCACTTTCTGAGATGGGTAAACAAATATATTCCAGACAGAGCCTTTGACAAAAATATTCAATAGCGCCCTCTTTCAAACATTCACTGGCAATTTACTTATATAGAGTTCTGTCTTTTTGAAATCGATCTATTGAGATCGATTTATTAACTCCGCGAATTCAATTAAGGTGCAGTCTAACTTGCTAATTCCACGATTTCACACAATTTCATATAAAACAAGCAGTCATTCACACCACGTTCGATTCGATGTCTTCACAACCAAATTATATGAAACGTGTATTCAACTTAAAATCTAGTTACAAAAATATTCCACCACTTAATGAATCGAACCCCACAATTCTGAAAACACACTGTTTTTACATTAACAAATGCAAAGAAATACTTACAAACTTTCTTCGTGGCCAAATATTCAATGGTCGTGGTCCTTACAATTTGCTGAAGGCTTACAGCCTTGCTGTCCAAGCCTACTCTCAAACTCACAATCTCAATGTGTTTTTCACTCAAAACTTCCTCCTATTTATACAATTAAAAAAAATCATTAAATTAAATGCTCAATCCCTTAAAATCCTCAACAAACCCCTAAATCTCTCAACATCCCTAAAGGATAGGTTTTTATCCCTAAAATCCTTCAATTTATTAAATTTCCTCATATCCTTTTATTAATAAAAAGATATTTACATAAATCCTCACCTTCTCCTATTTAATTTAAATTAATTAATAAAATATTAAAAATAATCACATCCCATATTTACAAATTAATATTATCACACCCCATATTTACAAATGGAGAAAAAGGTCTTGATGCTCCTGCATCAAAAGTGAAGAAAGTAGTGAATGAGAAGAAGATAAAAGTGAAGAAAGCAGTGAAGGAGAGGAAGAAGAAAGTGATAAAGGCAATGACAAAGAAGAAAGTGTTGATGAAGAAGAAAGCATAGATGAAAGCAGTGAGCCCAATGATGAGCAAAAAGAGCAAAACAATGGGTCAAAATATGAAGAAGATGACTCCAAGGATATAGGGACAAAGGCAACTTATCAAGAGGAAAACAGTGAGCCTAATGACAGTCAAAAAATAAATAACAGTCAAGGAGATGAAATGAATAATGAAGAATATGACACTAAAAATGCAAAGGACAGTGGAGAGGAGGCATATGAAAGCAGTGAAGAGGACAAAGGAGACAGTGGCAAAGATGGCAAAAGCAACCAAGAGACAGAGTTTGAAAGAAACTACAGTCAGAAAAAAAATGAACACAATGAGCCCAATAATGAGGGTAGTGAACCAGATAGTGAAGAAGAAGCCAGCCAAGAGGATAGTATACATGATAGTGAAGGGACAAATTATGAAGACAAGGACAGTGAGCATAAAAAAAATGAAGATGATTCAAGTTATGAAACAGAGTTTGAGTTTGAAGATGAAGACCATAGGCAAGACGGAGAAGACAGTGTGCAAAGAAGTGAAGAAAACTCACCTAATGAGGAAGAAAGTGACCATAAAAGGAAAATAGGGACTAATGAGAGTGCCTATGGTAGTGACCCCACAGAAAGTGCAAACAGTAATACAAAGGCTGAGTTTGAAAATAAACACAGTGGGTCCAATGACAAAGAAGAGGACAGTCATGGAGATGATGATGTACCAAGCAATGATGAAGACACCTCTAGCATTGCAAAAACAGAGGATGAAAGTCCTAAGGGTCTTAACAGTGATGCTAGCATGAGAGATAGTGAAAATGCCTCTCAAGAAGGCAGTCAAGGGAAAGGTGAAGAAGATGCACATACAAAGATCATCCATGAGGAGAAAAGCAGTCCTAAGATCACTAATGGTCAAGGTTTTCAAGTAAAAATTGTTGCACCTTTCCCCCTTACCTATCAAAGAGGAGAGAGGCATGTGTTTGCTGCCTCCAAAGGGCAAGGGCCCATGCCATCCTCCTCAACTCAAATTATTGACAATGATGAGGAAAATGAAACAAGAATTGCAAACTCCTTTCTACAAGACAAGAATGCATAGATCAGGGACTTGGAAGTTGAACTAGAAAGAGCTAAAGATGTCATTTACTTCCATCAGATGCAAAGCAAATAGATGATTGGACAACAGGCCATCTATGAAGCAAGAGAACTCAAGTACCAGAAAGAGGCTCAAAGGTCACAAGTAAAGTTAGAGGATTTCATGGGCACCTATGAAGAACTTAGTGATGAAGAGGGTCAAAGTAGAAGGAGACCTAGGACTATGGGTCTTAGGAAAGCATTGGCAAAGCAGAAAGAAGAAGAATCAGCCCAAGCACAACAATTTCCCCTCACTGAAATCCTTGCCATGGAAATTGAGCATGATAGGGAATTATGTCTTGGAAGGGTTAACATACACCTTGAAGCCAAGCTGGAGAAGGCCAACAAAAACTTGGACTTGCAAAGGAGAATGGCTAAGCACTATGCATGAAGAAACCAAATTGCAAGGAAAAAACTCAAAATTGCCCAAAATGAGGTCCAAGCACTAAAGAAGGAAAAGGACCAAGCTAGCCTTGATATTTTGGCCCAAGATTCTGTATAGGTCTCCTAGGACCCATGAGGCACTCATCTACCAAATTTGGGAGAAACTGAACAAGTTTTTGTTTTTTGCAAATTTTGAGGCTATGAGCGCAACAAACCCTGTGCTGCGATTTTTTCCCTGGGAATATTCAAGAGGATAGGCTTATATTTTTGGATTCCTCATCATGAGAGAAGTTTTCTCACCAATTTTCAGCTCAATTGGAATTGTTTTGGTCCCCCAAAAAGGGTCAAAAACACTCATTTTTTCACCATTCCGCCCACTTTTTTGAGCATGTGCTGCGCTCCTAGAAGTATTAGAATTTTCACTTTTTGGATAGGTTTCATAGGTCAGATTGAAGAAATAAAGGTAGATCTGGAAATTATACTTCAAGGGATTTACGACGAGCCATCACGGAGCCTTTTCTGACATCGGGAAGGTCTCCAAAACACTGCTACAAGAAGACCTATTTTTCCTGTCTCTGTGCTGTGCTCTTGGCATAAATTTCAAATTTTGACCGTGTGCTGCGCTCCCGTGGTTGACAAGGTAGAATGTGCGTTTAGAAAGTTATTATATGCTTTTCAGGACCTAAAAGTCAATTTAATTTCTATATATGGCCGAAAAAGATATTTGTTTAGATATTTTTGTGCCTTGGGCCTTGCAAGGCCTCAAGGACAAGTTAGGATATTTCTTGTTCGCCAATAGGCTTCTAGATGCTCTATTAGGATTTCCTCTTCCTTGCTTGTTATATAAGGCATGAGGATTCATTGTAACAGTTGGGCTTTTGATGTGTTTAAGAGCAATATATGGTTTTCAGAAGTTGATGAACAATCTAGTGTTGTGGAGCTTGTGGATGATTTGCCTTGGTTGATAATGATGAAGGCTTGCTTGCAGGATTCCTGAGTTTAGTTAATGGTGAAGTATCTCTTATATTTTCACGTTTTTCTTGTTTTTCATATGTCCATCTTTCTATATTGCAATATCTTAGAAGAGTATAGGATGAGAAATGTTGTTTGAGGCACCTCAGTCCTCCTACTTGCTATTGTTTTCATGTTTTCTTCTGCTGGGTTAGTTTAAGGAATTTTTAGTTTCTCCTTAGGCCCACCTAAGCTTGTCTATTTCATTATTGGATTAATATTCTAGTTTACAAACATGATTCATGGTAAGCCTTGCTTGTTTTATGCTATCTAAACTCTGTCTTGAAATCTCTCTTTGATGTATTGATTGATTAGGTTAATCCAAAGAGGTCTTATTTCGATCTTGCCCTTTGTATATGCTTATCAGTTTGCCTCAAAGTTCTTTATAGTTTAATGAATGATGTTTAGGCATT
Organism: Pinus albicaulis; assembly: GCA_034641835.2. Classification (NCBI taxonomy): domain Eukaryota; kingdom Viridiplantae; phylum Streptophyta; class Pinopsida; order Pinales; family Pinaceae; genus Pinus; species Pinus albicaulis. The sequence goes on along the minus strand of CM076574.1, from coordinate 69,591,492 downwards.
CCCTCTTCATTTATTAATTCTATTTGTTTCTTATATGTTTTCAAACCTTGAAAGTAGAATCATTGAAGTTAGATAAGTTGTCTTACTTCATTTGTTCCATTGGATTGTATATCTTGAATGTGTATTTGTTTAAAAGTATCGTTATTGAGTAAATGGTGTGCCCTACCTCATAACTAGTATCTTTCACTTATCAATATTTAAGATCTCTCTGTTCAAAGGTATTTGACAAAGGATTCTTAACTGCCCTTTGCCCTACCTTGGTTCCCAAACTTAATGTCCATTTCACCTCACATATAAACTTTAAAGATCCATTAAATACACTAGATTTTCCCTGTGATGTACCCCGATTCATTATCGAGATATCAATGACTTCATAGAATCCATAGCCCAATTGATTTGATAACCTCTCACTCCACCTATCCTACTTTATCATCTTACCCCAACCAAAACAAACAAAAAACCTACACTTAACAACTAGCCTAAAATCAACCATCCAAAGCAAACAAGTTCACATCCTTCGCATAATAGGGGGAGCCATCTCTGAGTCCAGGAAGGCTAGGTCCTAGGACTCAAAATACTGGTATGATGTTACCCTGTCATTTGGTTTACCAATCTTCCAAATCAAGGGACACTAACATAATGGTGATCAAGGTGGGACTCTGAGAAAATAACATCCTAAGTCCTCCTTAGAATTTCAGAAGCACTCCTGTCAAGTAGTATCTATTGACTTATTGCCACCTCATCGCCACACTAACATAATGGCGATCATGGTGGGATTTTTTGAGTTAGTGACAATATAAGTACCCCTTAGGACTCCAGAATCCCTTGATTAAATAATATTCTATGATTTATAGCTACTTCATTGCTATCACTAACACAATGGTGATCATGATGCAAACTCTGATGTCAGTGAAAATCTAAGTATCCCTTAGGACTTCAGAAACCTTCACCAAATCATAGAGAACTCAAGTTAATAGCCAAAGAGTATAATCTAGTTGTCTCACCATCCTAGCAAGATGATGACTCAGCTATAGGACACTCTCACAAACATTAGGGCTACATATAGAAACTCAGAAAACCCCAAAACATTTTTAGATTGGTTTTTTGTCAGTATTGGTGGTAGACCATAGACACATATCTTCAAAACAACTAAAGTATCCATGTGGCAACTCTACTAGCCTCCAGTAGGCCTTCTAACTTTACTAATGTCCCTAGACTCCTATAGGATTATTCCGAATCAATCCTGAGAAGTCTAGAATCCTAGTCACACACTGTGTGATTTTAACAAACACGAAAAGAGCTAAACTTTTCGAAAAGGTTCAAAAACTTTCAGCCTCTATAAATTTTGAGTTTCAAATCTTGCTTCGTGAAGAATCAACACCAGATCTCATCTGGACCCGAATCCTCCTACTATAGTTGATGACCCAGAAAATTTTTTGTGGAAAAATTCTGAAACTGGAAACTTAGCTACTAATAGGACCATTCATAAAGCAAGCTCTGTACCTGAACATCTTACAGCCTTGCAAGATCCAAAATTTGACTTGTGCCATACAAGAAACCTTTTCAGAACCAAGTCACATAGTATAATTGACCATATCGATCTTGAACCAATTTTTACACAGAATTTTTTCATTGTCCCTGCAATCCCTTGCCTTGCATATTGGAGGGTCCTTCCCGTGACTTGTGAGCAGTGTCATACTTTGCAAACACCTTCTTTGCATCCTTCTGCATAAGGACATCTGTAATATCCCCTTTTCAGGAATATCAAGATTCTATTTCAGAGATTGATTGTAGGGGAATTTACTGGATATGTCACCTTTAAAAACAAAGGATGAGATCCAGAGGCTACCTAGCCATCCGCAGACTCTGTCTATAGAACTTGGAATAATCCCTTTTTTCAGGAATTTCAACAAGGTGTTCAAGAAAAATGTTGTATAAGTAAAAATGTGAAAAAATAACTTATATCAGGGCTTGGTTCCCCTCATTTATGCTGTATGTGACTTATATATGGAATTTCATCAGAAAAAAATTATTTTAGACTATTTAAACAGATCTCCCAAAAACTTGACTAGCTAAAAATCACCCGAAGAGGAAGGCTGCAGAAAAATGCAAGCAATGCTTCAGGAATTGTGCAGTTTTAGCAGATGTTCATAGGAGATCATCAAGGAGACTTATATTTCAGTCTTACAATAGAAAATCAACATTATGATAAAGCCCTTTCATTATACAGTAGAATGCATGAGCCAATACAACAATAAATCTCTAGAAAAGAGAGCAGGAACACAAGTATATTTTGCAGAAATGCTTCAACAACGTTATTTTTTAAGAGCTTCAGCAGCTGGAACTTACAACTCAGATCTAGGACAGATATATGGATGAAACATCAGATCTATATCAGATCTGGAAACTATATATTTTTCTCTTCAAGATCCACTTGGAATTTTGTCAAAAGCATGCATGAATAAGAGTAGATCTGAGAAACAAGATGCAAATCTGGAAACTTCTGCAGTAAATTTCTGAATATAAAATTTCATTACAATGGATCAGATTTGAATAGAACATAGATCAACAAGCTAATCCATGGATCACCTAGTGGAAGGAAAACCCCAGCACTAAGGATCTATGATCTAAACTATGAGAAAAACACCATAAAGAGATCTACAACAAAATAACACAGTCTTCCAACATAGACAGCGCTGTGGCTCAAATGTCATAGATAAACACTCTATAAGTACAGATTTGAAGCATAAAGAAACGATACACTCTTCCAGGAGGTCAAAGGACCCACTCCATGGAGAGAGGCTCTCAAAATACACTAGATCTCTACAGATCTAGATCACCACTTGCTGCAGCTTGCAGAGACAGCAAAACCCTCAATGGATCAGCGCTGCCAATGTAAGTAGGAGCTTGGCCTCAAGCCTAATAGTGGTTCAATTCAGCAAACTTTACTCCTTGAATCATGAAAGGAAGAGGTGAAACTCCTGCATAGGAATTCCAGATACAATCCTCCACTCAAAAACAGAGAATGGTATTTGTCTAAGCAGACAAATACTCATAAATATGATCTATCAACAACCTTCTCTTGCTGCCCTCCTTTTCCTTTTATAATATGAGAAAGATCTTGCAAACCCTAAACCATCTTGATGAGTTATCCCTTTTCATATTAAAGGCTCCCTTCTAGAATTGTGCTGTCCTTTTTGGAGATGCAATGAACCTAGACAACGCTGTTGATTTGGTCAAGGTTGACCCAGTCTTTCACTTAAACCTCTTTCACACCTACAAGTGATTATTTACATAGCCCTAATTTGTCTTTTTTCACATGGGCATTGATTTATTCAGACTTTTTAGGAGTTTTACATGTCCTCCTTTGTTCATTTATTCATGAAGCAGAAATTAAAACAAAATTGAATGTTCCTCTTAGCTAAGGCTAAGTGGGAACATTACAACATCATTTCTCCTGTTGGACATTTCCTCAAAAAAGAACACAAAACCTATGTTTTTTCCTTGGCGTGGATAGCCAGTTCACTCCTCGCGCCGATGTGGAAGATTCTCACTAGAGCCTATGCCACCTGGTGCTCTGTCTCAGTGCGGTACCTGTGCCAAGCTGTTTTAGGAATGTTTTTAAAAAATTAGAGGCGGAAATTTCCTTGTAACCACCTCGGGGATGAGTCACTAGAAGTGGTTAAGTTGATCAGCCATGGATCTCTCTCTTTAGGCAGTGGTTTCCACCTCCCATGGAACACTCCTTGAAGATAGGCTTCCCTTCCATAATTATAGGGATCCTAACTTCTCCCTCTCCCTCTATATAAACAGGCCTTCTCCCTTTATGAAAGCTAGTTGAATAGATAGCCAAGGAGCTGAACTTGGAGAAGAATACTATAGCTGAGTAATTTCTATTAAGAAGGTAGAACCAAGGAGAACTCCATAGAGAGAGTCCCGTCTGAATTCTTGACGAGCCTTTGTGAGATGCGCTATGCTTGAACCCTGTTGGAGGAGACCGCAACGTCGAAGCTTGGTTGTACTCTTCCTTTCATTTATTAATATACTTGACTATGGTGTTGGTTCCATCATTGTGTTATGTTGTTTATCTAATGAAATTTATTTAGTCCTCTTCGACTGACTAATAGTTATGAATGTGAATTAGTATGTTGTATATTGTCGTTGCTTCTTGTGTGTGTGCAGGTGTCCGAGCATGAGAGCGAGCGGATCGTGATCTATCATACCAGGAGCGAGGAGCAAGCCACTCTTTTCGATGACAATAACAACATATGACCTTTGGTAAGTCATCTATCGAATCTCTGTCCATTCATTAACTAGGAATCAATGTTATAGCTTTTCTTGTTTGTGGCTAGACCCACTCTAGGGCTAGTGGGTTTGCCTTTGTCCGCAGAGGGGATTTACCTCGCCAACAAATTGGCAACTCCACTGGGGATCAGTGCGAGTTTTTATTTTATACATTAGGTCTTCTTTTGGTCTTTTCTTGCTTATTTTTCCTTTTCTGATTATTCTGCTAAGTCTAAGACCCTGGTTCAGCCCTAGAGGATCATATTTGACCTCTGTCTTTCAAAATTTTCCCTTTTGCCTGAGTGAACAGGCTTGGTGTGCTTTCCGTTCAGACGGACGCGCTGATTGGCGCTAGTTGCTAGTGTTGTGCCCACGCCATCCCCTATTTGGTGCTGATTACAGCTAAATAGCCATGCCGACCCCTGTAGGTTTTAGGGTTTGGTTTGTTTTGAAGACTTTTGATCAGTGCTTGTGCTTCTGGGTTATTTTTAGGTATGTCTTGAGTACTTTGGGATTGTTTTTTATTGTGATTAGCTTCCTTCCTTTATTTTTTTGTCCATTTCCTATCAGCATCGCAGGCTTAGGGTTTTTAAGTGCTTGGGTATGCTGAGCCTCCTGTAGGAGTTTGAGCCTTTTGTTTCGCAGTCAACTTCTTTCCTGGTTTGGTTGCATTCATCTCCCTTGATCTATTTGAGTGATTGCATTGGTTGAATGATTCTTGCCTCTTTCGTTCAATCTTGCTTCTTGTCACTCCAAGCATAGATCACACTGCTTGCATGGGTCCGTTTGGAAATCTGTCTTCAATTTGAGAGATTGCAACATTGGTTTGAGTTTTCTTATGTTTTTTTTGGGTTAATTGAAATTATTTCGCTCAACTCTCACATTAACATTCTCAAACCAGTGTTTTGGTTTGTTTTTCATGTCATTTAGTGCACTGTTTTCTCTATTACATTGGAAAAAAAAAAAAAAATTGTTTGCATTCTTGTTTGCACTGTGAAATTGAAAGAATTTTGCATATCTAGCATTGGACAATTCTAGGAAATATTTCTCATTTTCATTAGCTTGCATCGGATACTGTAGTGGATGTTTCCACGTGTTCTCATTATTTTCTATCGCTTGAAAACTCCTAACTTTCCCGTAGATAGCTTTTCATCAAACAAAATGGTATCTTTTGGCATGTAGCTTGCATTTAGGGATTTTTTAGATCCAACATTCGGTAGGACCTTGGAATTGAAATGTAAATACAAGATCAACTTAAAATTTACTCAATTAACCTAAGGCAACATTGAAACCTAACGAAACATCTAGTAGTCTAAGTTAGAGACGTGTTCCCATGTATTTAAACCTAGCTATTGTCCCTCACCATCTGGATTCAGAAAACACTAGTACAGACTTGCGCTCCCTGTACCATCGAGTATATAAAGGGAGACCCCTCTAGGTTGCAACCCTTTTATACATAGGAAGCCGAGTCTGCGGCCTTGTAACCATGATACACCAGACACAACATTCAGGGAGACTACCTGCACGTACGTCAAGTCCTTGGTCATTCTTCTTTCATTTGATTACCAAGGTGTATATGGCAGTTCAAGGAAACCTAGTTCACCCTTTTACCTGGACTACCTTAGCAGTCATTTTCGATCTTTACTGACTCCATAAATTTTAAAAGATCATCAAGCACTTGTCCTTTCACGCTTGCTTAAAACTGAAAGTGACTAGAGTCATCTTTTGCTTGTTTCTTGACTCTTAAAACATGAAATAGTGAATTTTGGTTTCAATGTGGTAAAATAAACTACCTACAATTACACGCCCATTAAAGTTTGATCGCTTGGCCTATCTTTTTTTTTCCTTGGTTTTTATCCAAAAGTTTTCGTTTTCAATCTCTTTTCCTTTTCTAGTGTGCTACATTCACATTGGTGGAGCCATCGATTTCGTCTAGTGGTAGTCCTTTCTCGGACGATTCATCTGAAACTTCTCAATCCTCTAGGTCTACCGAGCTTTACCAGACTATTCTCCCATCAGATTACCCCTTTGGAGAACCAGTTGAGTTCACTTGGCCTCTTTCAAACGCTTGGTTTGGGTTTGGGGTCGGGGAGCATTTTCCCCCTCTTACATTGGGATCACCATTTTTGGTTGCTATCATAACTCCTAGTCCTCGTAGTCTCTTACATGATCTCACGGTGGATTCAAACATGGACTCTTCTGGTCCTATTGGTAGTGAGGGGATTCCTGTTTCTGATGAAGAATACCAACTTTTTCTGGAAAACATCCCTCAAGAGTCTGCTCAATCTTCACCATCGGTATCACTTCCAGCCGAATATAGGTCTTTGGGTTAGATTATGGCCGGTATTGCCTCCGTGGCAGCATCAACTCTGTTGAGGGGTTCGGTCTTTCCATCATTAGGGATGTCGCCAATGCCACCTGTCTCATTGATGCCTTTTGTTACATCTGTCCCAACTAGACCTACTGTCTGAATGGCTGCATTGGCACCGGTTGTCACCACTCAATCGTCAGGGGCTTCGCCTTCAGTAGAGACTTCAATTTCCATGGTGATCCCCGACGACCTTTATTTTGAGGAGCATCGGCTGGATATTCAGCAGCAGAGCTCCCAGACTTACCAGTCCCCTTAGGATTCTGGTGAGCCTTATCTTTCTCATTATGATGCAGTCGGTAACCCCATTTATGCACTTCCGTTTCATTATGACGAGTACGACAACCCTATCTATTTTCCTGCTCCGGAAGCTTATCAGTTCCTTTCTGGTTTTAGACCTACCTTGCCTATGCAACCTTCTAACCAACAAGGACAACCCTTTCAGGGACAACCTTTGATTCAGCAAGGGTATGCTTACGACCCACAAGGAGAACCCTTTCAGGGACAAACTTCGGTCCAGCAAGGGTATGCTTTCGACCCGCAAGGAAAACCCTTTCAGGGACAAACTTTGGTCCAACAAGGATTATTTTACGGCCCGCAAGGGCAGTCTTACAATCCACAAGGCCAACCTTTACAAGGTCAGCCTGTGATCCAACCTGGGCAACCCCAAGGACCTGTTGGGCAACCGATATATCAACTAGGACATTCATACGGTCCTGGGGGGCAGATTTATCCATCTCAAGGGTAACATTTCGTGCAACCAAAACAGCCATACCTTCAAATTGGTCCAAATGTCGCACAGCCTGGGCCATCTTATGGTCCTACTCCAGGTCAACCTAGTCATCAGGTACAACCTGGCCCATCACATCCAGGGCCACCTTATGGTCCTGCTCCAGGTCAACCTGGTCATCAGGAACAACTTGGCCCATCGCAGCCATCGGGCCAACCTGCTCCGCAGGCGCAACCTGGTGGCCCTCATCAGTCAGGTCAACCTGCACAGACAGTTCACCCTGCTCAGCAAGGCCCTACTTATCAGTAGCCCGTTCGACCCTAAGGCGCTTATTACCCTCGAGGTCAATATCGAATGGTATACAATGTGCCTCAAGGTTCTGCTTGTTACCGTCAACTGCCAGGCCATACTTACATTCCGCAGCAAAATATTTATGTTGCTCAATTGGGAACCTCATATACTCAGAATCAGTATCCTCAACCTCCATATCCTGGTCCTCAGTCGTCGTATCAGCCGAACTATCTGACTTATCCCCCTTATGGTCTGAATCCTTCGGGATAGAACTAATGAGGGCAGAGTTACACTCAACCATGATGGAATGTGGGTACGGGTCCTTATCAAGGACGTGCTATGCCTTTCAACCCTCAATTACCCTTTCTCGCCACGTTGGAATTACCGGATGTGTCCAAATTAACAAATGATCCAATCCTTCATCATCCATATTGGCCTTTGGTTCCAACAAAGGTTCCTGGAGATTGCCCCAAGTTTGAGGGAAAGTCTGGAGAAGACCCCCAAGCACACGTTATGACATACCGTTTATGGTGTTCTTCCAATTCTTGGGTGGATGACTCTATTCGACTCCATCTTTTCCAGTGAACTCTCACTGGAGCTAATGCTAAGTGGTACATCGAGATGTCTCGTGGTATCTTTCAAGATTTCAAATCTCTTTCTATTGCGTTCCTTACTCATTTCCAGTTATTGGTTCATTATGAAGCTGGGATGCATCTCCTAACATCCTTGAAACAGGACCGGGCTACCCATATCTCGGACCACATTCATGAATGGAGACATCATCGTCACCTGATCAGATTCGAAATTCTTGATTAGCTTCTTACCTTTTGGTTCACTACCTATTTTCTCAATCAAATTGAAAAATACATAGCCATGGGGGCATGTGTCACTGAGGAACAGGCCATTTCTCGTGCCCTGTACCTTGATTTAGTGTACTCTCAATCGGGCATTTTGTATGATATCTTAACTGATGCCCTAGGACCTGGGACTTCTAAAGCGCCGGCCACCCCATCTGTTGACGACGTTATTGGTTCCATGTCTCAGACTTCACGTAAGTCTCCCTCTTCCAATACTGGGAAGCAAAAATCAAATTCTTCCAATGATTCTACTCCTCAGCCTACTCCAGATTTTGGTAAAACCTCGGAGGTAAATGCCGTTCAGCCCAATCCTGCGGTTAAGACATCCAGGGGGAAAAAGAAGGGCAAAGGCAAGGCCAAATCTGATGCCCCAAAACCAGATTCGTCTAAACCTCGTGCTGATGATGGTTCATAGCGCAAGCCGAAGTACCCTTGTCTGATTTGTGATGAGGAACACTACACTAAGGATTGTCCTAGATGAGCTGAAGTTAGTAAATTTCTCAAAGGCACTAAGGGAACTCTGGTTGTCCTCAAAGAACGTTTTCCATCTCATCAAACATAGATGGTCGAGCAACCTGCGCCATCTGCACCGTTTGGCTCTCAAGTGTTCATGATGAACGGTTCTGCACCCGTTTCCATCACTACTTGGTCCAAAGATTATACTGGATCAGGCTCGGCAGCCGGGAAAGAAATCGTTGATGGTCCTCCTCCCCCACCTGCCTCCGATCCTCTTGAAACTGAAAGGCCCAGTGTTGAACCCATTGTACGGCCACCTTCTAAAGGTGTTCTCTAGAAATATTCTTATAATCCTAATGCCTCTGCTACTCAGTATTACAGTATTGTTGAGGATTTGGCACAGGCGCCATCCGCGATGTCCGCGTTATAAGTTCTTCAGAGTTATCCGTCTCAACGGAAAGCGTTATTATCTGCGATCGGCGGGATTGATCCTGCTGATTCTATCCTTCTCTCTTTCAACTTAGAGAATTTCATCCCCCGACTTCCGCACTAGATTGTACTTGTCATACAAGTTGGCATTAACGGTCTCAATATCCATATAGTTGTTGTGGATGAAGGTTCATCCACCTGTGTCATGTCAACTGCTTGCTGGAAGGATATTAGCTCTCCAGCCCTAACTTCGTCACCCAATGCCCTTGAGGCATTTGATGGAAGGGAATCAAAACCCTTGGGTGTTCTCGCCAGCTTGCCGATCACGTTACAAGGAAAAACAGTCAATTTCAAAGAGAAGTAGTTGATGCTAAACTCAATTAAAATCTTCTACTCGGTCACAGTTGGACTCACGCTATGCTGTGTGCTCCGTCCACCCTCTTTCGTCTTCTAAAGTTTCCACATGAGGGAAAAATCGTTATTGTCGACTAGTTGTCGTTCTTTACCTTGTCTTCTGAGAACAACGTTCCATACGTGGATCAGATTCCTTCTCCCCTCGACAGCATAGCGCTGGGTCTTTTCAAAGACCTGCCCTCATGGTATATTTCCCCTTCCGCCACCAAAAGCCATTCAAGTTAATATGATCTCTTGGTGAGATGACCCGTGGATTGTCCCTTTACCTGAATAGGTTGATTCATTTAGGGATTCGATGCCACTTAGTCCAATTGAAATCAATTATTGCGAGCTCGTAGCTGCATCAGATTTTTCCCCTTCTAAAGATGCTCCTTTGAGCATGTCTCTCGACGTTTATTCTCAATCCCCCTGGCTCGGTGATACAGATTTGCCCAATCCTTTGAAAGAAGTGTTTATATCCAATGAGGCTATCGTGGAAACCATGTCTCTCGAAGACCTCCCATGGAGCGATGGGCATCATCATTCCTTGTTTATGCCCGGCCTTGGGGCAATGTCTAACTTTCTTGAGCGTTTTGCCTCTCCAGTTCCTTCTCCGCCACTTCAAATGCCTATCTTGACTCATGAAGTCTTCATTGAAGGTAACTTGAGTAAAATCACCCAGATAATGCCTATTGACATTTCCATGAAACCGGGAATTGTCGGGAACATCCATGTCAGAGTCACTTGTTCTTCCGATGAAGTCCAAGTGTACACTAGCCTCTTTCACGAATTCCGTGATGTTTTCTCCTGGTCTTACGAAGAGATGGCTAGAATCGATCCCAGTATTGTAGTGCATGAGATTCTCACCTACCCCGGTGCGAAGCCTATTCGCCAGCATCTTCGTCCAGTACATCCTCGGAAAGCCACCGCCATAAAAGCCGAAGTTGAAAACATTCTTAAAGCGGGTTTCATTTATTCGATCCCTCTGACAGAGTGGGTTTCTAACATTGTCCCTGTGGATAAGAAGGAGGGAACAATTCACGTCTATGTTGACTATCGCGATATTAATCGGGCCTGCCCTAAGGATAACTATCCCACCCCTTTCATTAATCAGATCATTGACGATTGTGCAGGGAGTGAGATTTTTTCCCTTATGGACAGATTTTCTGGCTATAATCAAATCAACATCCTCCCATCTAATCAACACAAGACTGATTTTATCTGTCCTTGGGGAATGTTCGCGTATAAGAAACTCCCTTTCGGCTTGAAGGACGCTGGGGCTACGTTCCAGCGTGCGATGTCTTATGCCTTTCATGATATTCCTCATATTGTTCAACCATACCTGGATGAACTTCTGGCTCATTCAGCTTTGCGAAAAGACCATCTGGACCATCTCTGCCAGATCTTTCTTCACTGTAGACGCTACAACATTCGGCTCAATCCGCATAAATGCGTCTTCTGCATCAATTCCGGTAGATTGTTAGGGTTTATCGTATCCAAAGACGGAATTCACCTTGATCCGCTTAAGGTTGAGGCTATTGTTAATCTCCCCTCTCCATCCTCGTTACAATAGATCTAGAGTCTACAAGGGAAAGCAAATTTCTGACTTCGTTTTATCCCGAATTATGCCGAAGTAGCCAAAGGGTTCACATGACTTTTAAAGTAGGACGTCCCTTTTTTTTGGGATGAGATTGCTCAATAATATTTTGATACGCTTAAGACATTGCTTGTCAATGCTCCTCTATTACGTCCTACGAATTATCATTGTGATTTCACCCTCTATCTAGTTGCCGCCTTCAATACGATCACCATGGTTTTGGTTCAAGATGATGATGACGGTAAAGAGCATGTTATTTACTACTTGTATCGAAACCTTCTCGACCTTGAAAAGCGTTATACGCATGTTGAGAAGTTAGCGCTGGCTGCGGTCCAGGTCTTCTAGCGTTTTCATCATTATATCCTTTTACGGACGGTAACAGTGATTTCTGATTGTAACCCCATGACCTATATTCTGTCTCGATAGTTTCCAGGGGGAAAATAATTTAAATGGATCATTATCCTCCAAGAGTTTGATTTGGAATTTACTACCTCCAAATCAAAGAAATCACTCGTTTTCGTTGATCTGATTTGTTCTCTCCCCGATGACTTTGCTCCTTCTTATTCTGAGGATCATATTTCGGACGAAACTCTTTTCTTGATTAGCACCCTTGATCCATGGTACGGTGATATCATCGTGTATCTCCAGACTTCTACTTTTAGGTCTGAGTTGATGAAAGATGCACATGCTGCATTCGGCATCAGTCGCAACCTTATCGTATTGTCGGAGATACCCTTTATCGTGTTGGAGTCGATTCCATACTCCGCCGATGTCTGACCCTCGAGGAAGTTGAGAAAGTTTTAAATGACTGCCACAGTGACACCTGTGGTGGTCAGATGTCCAGTTATGCCACCGCATAGAAAATTCTTCGTGCTGGCTATTTCTGGCCGTCCATTTTTAAGGACTGCATTGTCGTAGCACACAAATGTCATGCGTGCCAGATATATAAACGCAAGATGTGTGCACCACCTGTTTCTTTACACCCTGTCATTATCATTGGTCCTTTTGCCAAATGGGGCATCGATTTTATGACGTGTAACCCTCGCTCGGCCGGGGGGCATGCCTATATTATCATTGCCGTTGATTATTTTACAAAATGGGCTGAAGCAATGCCTACACTGGTTGCGGATGGTAAGACAGTAGCACAATTCATATTCAATCATGTTATTTCTCGGTTTGGTGTCCCTCAAGCCATCGTTACCGATCATGGTTCACATTTTCGGGACTATATGATGGCGGAGCTGACGTCTAAGTTAGGTCTGTGTCACGACAACTCAACACCATATTACCCTCAAGCTAACGGCCAGGTTGAAGCTGTAAACAAAGTTCTCATTATGATGCTTCAATGAAAAATTGGGATCCATAAATCAAATTGGCATCTCATGTTGTTTTTAGCTCTATGGGCTTACCAAACTTCAATTAAGAGTGCAACCGGATTCACCCCGTTTCAGTTGGTGTATGGTCTGGAAGCTACTCTTCCGATTGAGTGTGAAATTCCTTCACTCAAATTAGATGTGGAATTACTGCCTAATACTTCACCTGAGGAAGAGCGTCTCTTCTATTTAGAGAGATTGGATGAAACTCGTCGCTTAGCTGCTTTGGTCATCGAAGAACAAAAGAAGCGAGTCAAATCTCACTTTGACCAAACAGTTTCCCCTCGTTCTTTTATTGAAGGTGACCTCGTCCTCCTCTACGACCAAGCTCATGACAAGCTGGGGGCAGGTAAATTCCAACCCATGTGGTATGGGCCCTACATCATCAAACGTGTGTTACAGAATGGGGCTTATGAGCTTATTGATTATGAAGGTTATCCCTTAGCACAACCCAGAAATGGGTTGTATCTGAAAAAGTATTATGCTTGAGTCATTCATGCATGGTATGTGTACATAGGTGATTTTTTTCATTTTTGTGCATGTTTAGGTTTGATGTACTTTGTAAGCTTTTTTTTGCTTATTGGGTCTTGTTGGTTATGCAGATGTCTATTTCCCCTTATGTCGGTTTCGCAGATGGTGCTTCCCGCAGTACCAGGATCTTGTCTTCAGCAGCCTGGGTAATTTATAATGCTGCTAGTGAGTTGATTAAACTACAAGGTATTTTTCTAGGACAAACTACAAACAATGTCGCTGAATATAGTGATGTTGTGGAACTATTAACCGAGGTAGTTAACCTCGGCATACGTGCATTGCTTGTAAATCTAGATTCACAGCTTGTTGTTATTCAACTTAACGGTCATTATTCGGTCCGAAACCCATGCATTTTGAGATTGTATTTACGTATTCAGTTGCTTGAAATACATTTTGATTTCATCACATATCAACATATACCAAGACAAATGAATACATTAACTGATGCAGTGGCTAACATTGTATTAGATAGACATTTGCACAATTTATAAAACATCATCATATGTAAATAGACCCATGTATAAAATATATGTATACACACACACACACACACACACACACACACACACATTGTACTAGATAGACATTTGCACCATTTATAAAACATCATCATATGTAAATAGACACACACATACAATGTGTGTGTGTGTGTGTGTGTGTGTGTGTATATATATATATCGATTGTTTGCAACGTGTGCATCATAAAAACCCCAAAAATATATATGTATGTTTCAGTTACATCCCGAGACAACATGTCTCTCAAAAATATGTGGAAATAAAAGCCTAGGTGCCTAATCAGCGTGGTGCTCATGATAGCATGTCATCGCCTGTACCAACCACCTCAGTAAGTGGTGGATACGACTCGACACCCGTATAGTATGCCTCTGGTAGGCCCGAGGAACATCATCAAGGCGAGCATAGTCCGGAATCCCACGGGCGATCCCCTCCAGATTTTGCACTATCTCCTCCCCCTCGTCACCCTCACCATGAGAATCAAAATTGTCAGGAGTTTGCCTCGCTATCATCAACATACCTGCAGGTCTCTCTGGGCCAACATCTTCATACGTATAATATTAACTTTCAGAACATGAATATATACCAAAAAATCATAAACTCATGAAAATAAAAAATGAGTCTCACCTAACTCTTCATCCCAATCCTCTCCCTCTGGGAGCGAGAGGTTTGGATCACCGGTGAATTCTGTACCAGAGTAGGGCCAGTCCTCCATGACAATCAATTGTTGGTAGATCCAATCGAAGAATTCTAGCCTCTAGGACATCTGTTGGCCACCCCCTACTCTAGGCATCAACGCAACCTATCGGGCCATCCATGGTTCTCTGGGTGGTGGCATCGGGACAATGACCTCCTGAAGCTGGAATATCGGTAGTCGTTCCAAGAAGAACGATGCCAAAATGGATCCATACCCAAACTGCTTCAGTTTAGTCTTCTTGCACTTGGTTAGTTGCCGCTTAATGTTAATACTCACAACCTTTGCCCAGTTGTAGAGAGTCGAGGTCAGGCAGTCTACGGAAAGAAGCAGTTATGTCTTTGTGGCCTCATGCGGTGCTTGCAATCCTGCAGCCCGCATGATAGTGTGCAACACCACTTTTAGTGCCAGATCTAGGATGGTTTGAATGTCAAAATTTCCACTCCCTGTTCCTTTGCATGCCCCTCAGCACACTCTGTCGATCGCCATCCCCATGCTTTCCCCAGAGGGACGGCTATCGGTCAGCATAGGGACTACACCCCTCTGCGACAATCCTGTGATAAAATACCCATCAGAAACTTGAAGTTCGAGTTCCTGATCTCGAAACATGAACTTTTCTTGGTCTTCATCCCAGATGCTTATCAAATAATGAAGCAATTCTGGTTGAGCCCGGAGGCACGGTGTTAGGAAGAATTTCTTTAGCCCACAGTATCTGAGGGAATCCATGCATCACACATTATTAATGGCAAGTTCATCTTCCTCACTGTGTTCCCTCTCTTTCCACTCAATCACCATTCTTTCTACCTAGTACATGCACACATTGTTCATATGAGCATTGTTAGTCTACTTGGGCATTGGAATTTGAAAACAATTGACTGCATTTTCCTTAAATTTATGGGGATTTTTAGGTTGCATGGTTGGCACGACTGTTTCGCAAACAGTCGTGCCAATGGGCGCACCCTCTATGTAAAAAATGGGTGATTGGCGTAGGTCCGTGCCTGAAACCCGTGCCAACCGCGATGCCCTAATTTTGACAAATCCTTTCCTAAGAAATCAAAATGACAAATACAGGTAATGAAATTTATCTTAAAAGATGGAAAATGGTGTCGGCTCTTACCTGAGGCTAACAGAATCAAGATCGGTTCACTAGATCAGTCACAATCGTCGCCACAAGATCACAAAGCAAATGGGTCACTATTGCTCCACAAAGAGGTAAAAGTGAAAAGCAAATAATTTTTACCACTTATGGAATTTTATAACTTTTCAGAATCTTAAATTAGGTTTTAAAACATATTTGTCGATTATTTTATCATATTATTTTCGAGAAATGGGTTTTACACATGTCTCTTGTGCAGAAATAGTTTTTTCACATGGTTATGATCAAGAAACGAGTTATATTTTATACTTTTTCGGACTCGGTGAAAACATGAAAAAGTCACTAATGGAGTCACCTTTCAGCTCTTTTCTGACTCTCTAAAACTGAAAAGATTGCTGAGACGCTTATCGTTTTGAACTTGTTAAATGGTTGCGAAACGATATCTACCCAGTATACGTTTACCCCTTTTTCAGGCTGGGATAGATTATTTACAAAAAAGGAATACCTTAGCCTCTCACGACTAAGAGGTTCTCTCGGATGTTGTTTTCTACCTTTTCGGATCTGAGAGACTATTTACGAAAAGGGCCTTGCTGGAGTTTCTTTTTCTGCTTTCTTTTCAAACTCTCTAAACATGAAAAGATGCAGAGTTCTCCCTTTGTCAGACTTGTTAAAAGATGATGACATCGGACTTCGTCGTTATGATGTTACTCAAGTTCCTCCCTCCTAGGGCTCGTAAAATGTACTAGGTTGGATTTTTCCGAAGGACAAACTTACATCGCAAGCACATGCTATCCCCTTCAAGCTTGTTTTCAAAAATAATTGGGGTGCTCACCAGAAATGGTGGGGGAAAATGGAACCAAACTTTAGTCGGCAGTATGTCACTCTTGAACATGGCACTTGTCTGCATTCGCGTCGGGTTGGGGACATCTCACTTCTTCATTCGTTTGCCTCCATGGGTTTGGGTAATCTCTTTTGACCGCTCATCTGCTCTTTGCCACATCACCGTGACCTTAAATCCCTTAATGTCAAATACTTCCAAATCCAGTGTCGTGCCGCCGATATGTTCAAGAGAAGTTTCGCCTTTGCAATTTTCAACCTCCCTCTGATTCTTTGTTGGTATAAATTTTCAAATCATCATATTCCTCTGTCTCGTGTCGATGATGTGGGAAACATCATGGCCCTCCTTCGACCAGGTCACTTCTTGTCGACTTTAGCTCATTTTCCAAGAAGCTGATCCAAAGACTCCCTTCAGGTACCTTGGAGCCTGCATGCCTTAATGGCGGGTTCTTTACATCCGACACGATGTTCACATCATTGGCCTTCGATCGGATGATTCTTCGGGTGTTCGACACTAGATCATTGTTCACATTCTGTGGATTGTACCTTTTGTACCTTGAGAACCATTATCATTATTGGTGGTTTCTCTCACATCTGTTAAAAGCTCTCATTATTGGCTGGTAATCAAACGATTTTCTTGCATGTTCAACTTCAACTCATATATTCGCATGCTCGAAATTGTGCTTATTCGGGTTGAGATGGAGCATAAGACCCTGGGTTTTGTCTGATGAAATCCAAGTTGGGGGTTCTTTATGGATTACTATGACTTATTACATGACTCTTTTGATTGGATGGCTGCGACCATACCTGAGTCTATTTGTTGATCCTTATTGCTGGATGGCTACGTCCATACCTCATATCTCACATTTTATGTACCCTATTATGGATGTCTGCACCCATGCCACATATCATGTATCAGAGATATCAGTTGTATTTGTGCTTGCAGGTTTTCTGACAGCAGTGTTTGGGTCGAACGCGTTCTCATAAAGCATTTCACCCCTCCCTCTCTCTCAGACCTCATGCTTTAGGGGGCATCTGTTACACATCATTTTGTCACCGTCCCTGCAATCCCTCACCCTGCATATTGGAGGGTCCTTCCCGTGACTTGTGAGCAGTGTCATACTTTGAAAACACCTTCTTTGCATCCTTTTGCATAAGGACATCATTTCTCCTGTTGGACATTTCCTCAAAAAAGCACACAAAACCTATGTTTTGGCCTTGGCGCAGATAGCCAGTTCACTCCTCGCGCCAATGTGGAAGATTTTCACTAGAGCCCACGCCACCTGGCGCTCTATCTCAGTGCAGTGCCCATGCCAAGCTGTTTTAGGAATGTTTTTTAAAAATTAGAGGCGGAAGTTTCCTTTTAACCACCTTGGGGATGAGTCACTGGAAGTGGTTAAATTGATCAACCATGAATATATCTCTTTAGGCAGTGGTTTCCATCTCCCATGGAACACTCCTTGAAGATAGGCCTCCCTTCCATAATTATAGGGATCCTAACTTCTCCCTCTCCCTCTATATAAACAGGCCTTATCCCTTTATGAAAGCTAGCTGAACAGATAGCCAAGGAGCTGAACTTGGAGAAGAATAATATAGCTGATTAATTTCTATTGAGAAGGTAGAACCAAGGAGAACTCCGTAGAGAGAATCTCGTCTGAATTCCCGATGAGCCTTTGTGAGGCATGCTCCGCTTGAACCCTGTTGGAGGAGACCGCAACATCGAAGCTTGGTTGTACTCTTCCTTTCATTTATTAATATACTCGACTATGGTGTTGGTTCCATCATTGTGCTATGTTTTTTATCTAATGCAATTGATTTAGTCCTCTTTGACTGACTAATAGTTACGAATGTGAATTAGTATGTTATATATTGTCATTGCTTCTTATGTGTGTGAATGTGTCCGAGCATGAGAGCGAGCAGATTGTGATTTGGAAAAACAGGAGCGAGGAGTGAGCCAATCTTTTCAATGACAACAATAGCATAGGACCTTCGGTAAGTCATCTATCAAATCTCCGTCCATTTTTTAACTAGGAATCAATGTTATAGCTTGTCTTGTTTGTGTCTAGACCCACTCTAAGGCTAGTGGGATCGCCTCTGTCCGCAGAGTGTATTTACCTCACCAATACCCATAGAGTTGTAGCAGAGTCCTAGAGGAGAAGCTTCTCCTTCCACACCACCCGATTTCCAACTTCTCCACCACTTTGGCTCTTTTCACCCCAAATCTGCTCAAAATCAGTTTACTGGTCCAAGTACCTCTACCATACCCATTCACACCTCCACTGTGCAAACCACTCCATCTCATATTACAAATCCTTCGCTTATAAATCCACCATTATCTCCCATCATGGTAGCATGGTATGCACCCCTTATGTTACCACAACCATTGGTACCTTTGCCAAATGATTACCAATCCAGAATCCCACACTTCACTGGGGCAGAATCTACCACTGCCAATAACATGTAGATAGAATGAATGATTCTTTTGACTACATGGAATTAGAAGAGGAAACCATGAAGATGAGGATGTTTTCCCAAAGCCTAGGAGGAGAAGCTAAGAAATGGTTCAAAAACCTAACTCCCAACAACATTCATGATCTTCCTTCCCTTTACCAGAATTTCATAAACAAATGGGAAATTAAGAAAAACCCTCTTCAGATCCTCTCAGAATATATAAATCTTAAAAGAAACACGGGGGAAAGTGTCCAAGACTATTGCACTAGGTTCAATAGTGTTTACAATGCATTATCGCCAAACATGAAACCCCCACTAGGCCTAGCCTTAGCTAAATTCCTAGAGGGTTTTGACCCTGACATGGCCTATCAGCTAAGAGAAAGAGAACCCCTAACCTTAGAAGACATGCCAAAGGGAGCTATAAGTGTAGAGGCCAACTTAATTGAAAAAAGAGCTAGGCTAAGATTAGAAAAGAGGGTAACCTACAAGGATGACACCATGCCCTCAACCTCCTCAACTGATTCCAAGATTTACAACCTTCTTAGAACCATGGAAAGAATGATGGAAAGAATAAGCATAAAGAAAGAGCACCCCCTAGGGACAACCAACCAAATCCCCAAAACAGAAACCATAATCATAACTTTAGAAGAGACCCACCCCAAACCAGACAAAGGGAAAATGATCAACATATTAGGCCACCCGTCCAAGATAGCTATGTTGATGAGGGGGAAAGAGATATTGAACAACCAGATGAAAATCATCTAAACTTAATAGGATCTGATAGCGAGGGTGAATTTTTTCTCACAGAAGAAGAACACGGTTTTTTCTCCTCAAACCAACATGAAACAAGCTACGAAGATTACAAAGACTATGAATTGGGATTAGAAAATTCCATAATGGAAGTCCATAGGCAATATGATCTTAGGAGTAAGAAAAACCAAGACAACTCCAAGAAAATCAACTCAGACACTGCTGTTAAGAAAACCCCCCGAAAACTTTCTTAAAAGAACAACAGACAATAACAATACCATGGCTAAGAAAATTGATCCTAACCAAGACAATACTAGCCAACCAAGTGATAACACAAGCTATCCTAGTACCTCTACTAGTGGCTCTGAGAAAACTCTGTTGACTAAAGCCCTGAATCAGAACTAGCAAATTAAAAATGTGGAGAAATTTATGGCTGATAAAACTGATGTAAATATGTCCAAAACTCAAGTACCTTTTAGTTTTGAAGGAGAGATTGCTAAAATCAAAATAACCATACCTCTCACTGAACTGATAGCTCAGGATATGTACAAATCTCAATTTCTGAAAGTTCTAAACATAGGAAATGATACCAATACTCTGAATTTGACAGATGACAAACCAGAGCTATTGTTTGGACCCAAAGTAGATGGAAAATAACAATAAGGAGCCATTCCCCCATTCTATGTTAGCCTAAACATACACGACAAAATCCTACATAATGCCATGCTAGACTCTGGTGCCTCTCACAACCTCATGCCAAAGGTAGTGTTGGAAAGATTAGGCCTAGAAATAACCAGGCCCTACAAAGATATGTATTCCTTCGATTCAAGCAAGGTTAAGTGCTTGGGCCTAATCAAGGATTTATGTGTCAATCTAACACAAATCCCTGTTAAGAGCCTGGTCATGGACATAGTAGTGGCCAACATTCCCCCCAAATATGGCATGCTTTTGTCCCGATCTTGGGGAGCCAAGCTTCTGGGGAACGTCCAACTTGACATGTATTATGCTACCATTCCAATTTTTAACCAAACAAGGAGGCTCTACCGGGAATCTCACATGAAGCATATGGTAAGTAGCCTAGATAGACCCAAAAACACCCTATCTATTCCATTCATTCAGACTTGGACTCATTCACCTTGTATAATGAAAATGACCTTGATGAACAAGTGAATGAAGACCGCGAAGATATAGGCACACTACAACAATCAGATCAGTCCCTCTATGATGAGTTTGATAGTGAAAACTATCATGACCCTGAAACACCACACGACGATAAAACTGAAATTCATTTTCTGCAAATTGAAAATGAAATGTTAGAAACAAAAATCAGTTTAGAACATGAATCAGATCGCTCAAAGGAAGGACAAACCACAAAAACACAACTTCCTCCTTTTTCTAATCCAAAAGAAATTAAATACCCTCATAAAACAAAAATATTTGGGAATCTAGAGCAAGATAGTCTTATGTTTTTGCCTTACCTAGATACTTCATCATCCAAGAATTATTCCCTTTCAGAAAAATTGTCAATTTCCACAAATATTGCTATAGATCCCAAAGAAATATTTGCTAAAGCTGATATAGAGGAAGATAGCATGGGTAACCTTAAGAAACCTAAAATGATTAATTTGTCTAGAATTTTATCACTACACACAAAACAAAGAAATACAAGACTGTGCAAAAAATTTCAGAATGCTTATGTGTGTAGGCAGGCTAGTGTAAAACCTTGTAACACATACATTGTTCTAAAAATCCCTCCTTTCAAAAAGAATCATGAAAACCTTGAGCAGTTGAGTTCACTTAGAAAGAAGGCAAAGGGGCATAGGTTGTGTATAGACTTTAGGTACCTGGATCAACCCTTCCAAAAGAACAAGTACCTTTTTACCAAAAAATATCATACTTTACAAAGGATAGGAGTTTGTAACCAAATCTCATTGCATGATAGTTTTTCAGGTTACCATCAGATGATACCACTCCAGATTAATCAGCTCAAAGACTTTTTCAATTTTCCTTGGGACAATTGGAAGTTTAACCAAATACTTCCTGGGCCAGAGAGTGCTAGAGACACCTTCCGAAGAACTATGCCTTCAATTTTTAATTTCTTCACTATGGTATACATGGATGACTTCATCATTTGTTTTAAGGATGATAAAGAATACCTTGCCTACTTAAGGAAGATCTTTGACACAAATATATTTGGGAAGTAAGGGTCAAAGAAGAAACACCAAGGAGAACATGGATTTTTTGAAAACTCTTGGAATAATCCTTATACCATGTTGTCAAATAGAGATAACTATGTTTTCTATTTACAAGAGCTAAATGGACAAAAAATATTAGGAGATCCTTTTGAAGACAAGATGCTTAAACACTTCTGTAAATATCCTTAGTTTTAAATTTTCACTCATTGTAGATACCATTGTGTGAAGAAAGGACCACAAAGAGAAAAGCACAAAAACATAGAAAAGAATAGAAAAGAGGGAAGATTCAAAACAAGGTACAACCCCATACCCAAAAAATAGTAGTAATGAAAGTGTGCAAGCCTAAATGCCACTACTAGTGCAAAATAATGTCTTGTTCAATCATCTAGCCTAATCATGGCTAAACATGTTTTAAATTTGTTGTTCATAAGTTACTAAAAGAATGCTGGTCAAATCATTTAAGCTTGAATTGTCAAAGAAAATAGATTAGGAATGAAAGACACTGGTTCCACATGCTTAAATCTGAAGCAAAGAGAAGGATAGGGATGCTTATAAAATGATGAAACATAGCCCTCACACCTTCTAGTTTTGTTTTCTTATGAAAATAAAGTTTGTGTGCAGTTTGTCTTGATGCCACGACTCATGATGGATCAGATTGTCTAATCCTGGTTCAATTCATGCTTTAAAATTCTTGTCAAATAGCTTAGGGAATGAAGTTTGTCATACTGCTTAATCTTGACAGTCAAATAGACTAGGTAGAGAATAATAAGAGTTCACTAGCATAATATGAACTCTTGGAAGAAATAAGTGTAGAAGTAGATAGTTTATTTCTTTTCTTTCAAAAAGAAAAGATGTCAATGGGTTTTCCAGTTCAAGTGCACCCAAGGAAGAGAAAATGTTAGGAAAGTACGTTGGGTAGGTAGAAGTGAAGTTGAGCTAATCATGCTTTCAGATTATCAAAATCACTACATAAGGGAAAGTAGCAGCAAAATAAAAGAAGAAAATCCACCCAATGGATGAGGCACTGGTCTTCATAAACCAAGAGATCTGAAATTTTGGACACCTCCTGAAAAGGCGCTACCCTCCCCAAGTGGAGCCGCTGTCAGTCATTAGTAATTTTTACCTGTTTAGATGACTAATTACTTGTCTTAGATTTCTAGAAACAAAATTCATAGATCTTGTGAGTTTTAGAAATCTCACTGCCTTCATTAACCTCTAGATAAATTTTTCATTCCTCCACTACTTTACCATGCCTTGGCCATCCTATCACTCCCCAAAGACCAAATCATAGACTGATGTACCTCACTCTCACTATGTTTGCCACCTCTGATTTTAACACTCTTTTTTTTTTTCCTAAGCCCTCTATTTTCACACCTTGGTTTGCCAAGTAACCCAAACTTTTTCCCCTACTCACAAAGTGCCTCAAGCAGTGGTGATTTTAAAACTCCCTTTCTAAAGCTTTTTAGATAAATAAAAGTTTTTTAGTTGTCTAGGATGGCAATGCATAAAAATGTGTTAAAACCCTGTCTTCACCTCCAAACCCTGATTCAAGATTTTCAGTGAAAAACCTATTCCAGAGGACATCCCAATAAGTGCCAAACTCCAAGGGTTTGAAAAAAGTGCCAAACTCCAAAATAAATGAGAGGATAAAAAAAAAACATTGCTTTTTGACACTACCTGCAAAAGGAAAAAGAGCATATTAGCAAAAGGGAGAACCAGACCATAAACCTTAGTAAAGTGGGTTTTTATCTTTAGTATTTTTAAAATAGTATAAAAGCAACCTAAGCAACATCTCCCAATCACCATTTGGTTATTTGCAAAGGAGTTGAGGGTTTTCGAGTTTTTCAAAATGCCTGACAGAGTCTTCGGCCAGATTTTCCGGGCGCTGCGCTCCTATGCGCACTACCCATATAATTTTCTAAATGACGTTGCGTTCCTGTGAAGAGGCGCTACGCGCCTATAGAAAAGTCACCGTGCAGACTCCACCCGACCATCACCGTGCAGACTCCGCCCGAGGCCCGATACACTTGCTGCGCGCCTACCCGTGTAAGCTTCGCCCGACATACCAACGTGCATACTTCGCCCGACCTCTCAATGTGCAGACTCTGCCAAAATACGTGCAGGAGGCACACAACAGTGTGCAGAAGGTGACCTGCGTTGCGCTTCTGCATGTTCAGGACCACCCGGATACACACACGACCACCTGTTCATCACTGCTCGACAATGCGTGCAGGAGGCGCTCGTGCTGCGCTCCTGTCCATTCAGGAGCTGCCTGACAACGCATGCAGGAGGCACCCGTCTTGCCCGAAATATGTTTTGAGCCTTTTTCTTTGTCTGTGGAGATATTTTGAGAGGTATTTAAGTTTTTCCCACATATTCCTCTCTTTATAAAGGTAGGATTATAAAGAAAAGTGAAGGTTGAATTTAGAGAAGGAAGTGAAATCCTAAAGAAAGTACTTGGTCTCCGCACTTCTGAGCCTTGAACTCATTGCAACCTCACCATATCATCCACCATTTTCACATCCTTCCACAAGCAGTGTCAATTATTTTCAAAAATCTTGAGGCAGGGGTGAATGAAAAAATGCCTAGGGAAGGCAGTGTTGACAGTGATGAGGCAAGTCAAAGGCCTAAAGAGTAGCATAGGAAGGGTGGGAAACCAAATAGTTTTGAACCTATAAGCACTGAAGAATTGATAACCTCTCCTACTATAGTTTCCTATTTTCAAGAAGTAGGATGCTATGAGTTCTGTGAGAAAGTATAGAGGATCCAGATCCACCCTCAGTTGACCAAGATTTTTTCCCTAAACCTCTATAACCACCAAGTACACTTAGCTGGGGTGAAGTTTGAGCTGAACACAAATTCCATCTCTATGGCCACTGGAATACCTTGCATGGGGGAAATGTGGTTCAAACAAGTGTATCTAGACCTAAGCCACTATCATCCATTCTTGAAACCAAGCTGTCAAGCTAACTGCAAAACCATGTTCCCCTTTTCTCATTTGTTGGACAGATATGCTCCCCTAATGAAGATCAATATGGAATACTTCACCTGTAAGGGTAGGTTTTCCAGAGTCTATTCCTACCACATAAGAATCCTCATGCATTTTACCAAAACCAAGCTGCTACATTTTCCCTACTACCTTTGTAAAGGTATTGAGAAAATGTCTTCGATTATGCAAAAGAGGCCTCCATCCCAACAAATTTCAAGCCTTTTTCATCATTCCCTCATAAAAGTGATTGTCTCACACCAACTATAACAACAAGGCATCCCATGGGAGGTTTTCATCGCCCATGATGATTTCACCACTCCACAGTCTCTCCCTCTACAAAGTCTGTCATCATCATCTCAACTTCCTCCTCACACACCTCCATCGCCCTCCACTGACCTTGGTTCATCCTCTTGACATGAATCATCTCCTCAAACAAACCTCCATCTTTCACCTTCTCCTAAGAAATCAGAACATGAAGAGAGAAGTGAAGGAGAGGAAGATGAAAATGAAGAAAGCGGTGAAGGAGATAAAAGTGAAGAAAGCAGTGAAGGAGAGGAAGAAGAAAGTGATAAAGGAAATGAAAAATAAGAAAGTGTTGATGAAGAAGAAATAAGAGATGAAATAAGTGAGCCCAATGATGAGAAAAAAGACCAAAATAGTGGGTCAAAAGATAAATAAGACGACTCCAAGGATACAGGGATAGAGGCAGCTTATCAAGAGGAAAATAGTGAGCCTAATGACAGTCAAAAAATAAATAACAGTCAAGGAGATGAAATGAACAATGAAGAAGATGACACTGAAAATGAAAAGGAAAGTGGAGAGGAGGCATATGAAAGTAGTGAAGAGGACAAAGAAGATAGTGGCAAAGATGGCAAAAGCAGCCAAGAGACAGATTTTGAAAGCAACTACAGTGGGAAAAATAATGAAGGCAGTGAGCCCAATAATGAGGGTAATGAACCAGACAGTGAAGAAGAAGTCAGTTAAGAGGACAATATAAATGATAGTGAAGGGACAAATTTTGAAGAAAAGGATAGTGAGAATAGAAAAAATGAAGATTATGCAAGTTATGAAATAGAGGTTGAGTTTGAAGATGAAGACCATTGGAAAGACGGAGAAGACAATGGGCAGAGAAGTGAAGAAAACTCACCTAATGGGGAATAAAGTGACCATCAAAGTAAAAGAGGGACTAATGAGAGTGCCTATGGCAGTGACCCCACAGAAAGTGCAAAGAGTGATACAAAGTCTGAGTTTGAAAATAAACACAGTGGGTCCAATGATGAAGAAGAGGACAGTCATGGAGACGAAGATGTACCAAGCAATGATGAAGACACCTCTAGTATTGCAAAAACAGAGGATGACATTCCTAAGGGTCTTAACAGTGATGTTAGCATGAGAGATAGTGAAAATGCCTCTCAATAAGGCATTCAAGGGCAAGGTGAAGAAGATGCACATAAAAATATCATCCATGAGGAGAAAAGCGGTCCTAAGATCACTAATGATCAAGGTTTTCAAGTAAAACTTGTGTTTGCTGACTCCAAAGGGAAAGGGGCCATGCCATCCTCCTCAAATCAAATTATTGACAAAGGTAAACAACAAGTGAAAGAGGAAGAAGAAAATCATGAGGAGGAAAGAGATTTTGAACTCATCCACATAGGAAGTGATGAGGAAAATGAAACAAGAATTGCAAACTCCCTTCTATAAGATAGGAATGCATAGATCAGGGACTTGGAATTTGAATTAGAAAGAGCTAAATATGTCATTTACTTCCATCAGATGCAAAGAAAATAAATGAGTGGCCAATAGGCCATCTATGAAGCAAGAACACTCAAGTAATGGAAAGAGGCTCAAAGGTCACAAGTAAAGTTGATGCAGGGCAAACCCTGCAATACCCAGAATCTCTTCAAAAAATGCAATTCCAATTTCTTTCCAAGTAAAACCACTCACTGGCAATTTCAACTCATGTGGAAGCTTTATTTTCTCCTTCAAACTTATGGTTAAAAACAATATTTAACATTCCTTTTCATAATAATTTGAATTAATATTCAGACATAAAACTGTAACTATATTAAATTTCGACCTTCAATCTCATTCCATGCAAGTCTCGGCCTGTAATAATGTGTTACTGGCATCCATACAATTATTTCTTACAACCCTGAATTCAAATAGGACCATAGCACCAGCACCCAAATATGCCTTTAAATTGAATCACGTTTATCCAATTCTTATTCAATCAGAACTCAACTGCCCAAACAAACAATTGAACCTTTCGACTCATGGCAATGGAAATTCTTATAAAAATTAGATTTGGCTAGAAATCGAATGCCAATATTGCATACCTGTCTATCCAACGATGCTCAAACTGTAGCGATCTGGCAAACACGACTTTTGAACATATTAGAGCTGGGGTTCAATAACTTCTGATTCGATTCAAACAGAATTAAATTGCCCTTGTCAAAGACGTCAATCCTGATTCCAATTTTATAGATCGGCCTTCAAATTGAGCTTAGCATGGAATTAGAATTGTACATATTAAACCACATAAACCAGGAACGAATTCCAAATTGGACCGAGAATTGCAATTGACGCATTCTTTGAATTTGAATAAGAATCGCACTTGACGCATTTCTAAACAAAGTTTTCCACCAATTTAATATAAGAAGCTGTAGTTAACAATGTTCGACTGCAAATTATCTTCAGATTCATTCAATTCACACAAATGTCAATTTAGAGTTTGCATTCTTACCATTCCAACGCTGTAAATTGTCATTGGAACCTACATTCCCATTCTGTAGCGACTTTAATTCTGTAAGACAATTCAGGAATGGAAAAAAAAAACGTCTTCACACAGATACTTAATGCAACTCCCTCAACGCTACAATTCAACGATTTTCCAGACTTATACTTCTGCAATTCTCCCATGCTTACTATTCAACGACCTTTCCAGGCAATTTCAGATGTCAATTTACAAAAATCGAACATTTCAAATCTTGTCTCCTCTATCTGGTTGGAAATGAATCGATTTTGCAGATATCGATTCATCAATTAGGTCAATGTAAATTCAACAATTCAATGCCATCCTATCACACCCTCCATTGAAAAACCCAAATTCATTAACGCCTATTTAAAATATGACACATGATAATAGCGCGTTCAATATTCAAACCCAACGATTCTGAATCGGTTTTGTAATAAAAATCGATATTAACAATTGAATCTCCTCCGCTCTCACACAGCGATTCTAGACAGAGATTTATATTGATAGCAAAACAAAATATAAAAGAAACAATCTTATACAATAGGTTCAACACAAAACCATAGATTCAAATGTATTGGAATAAAACCAATTACATAGAGATTAACACCTTCTGTATTCAAGGATTATGTAGTGCGGTTCTCACACAAAATCGATGTGGATTCAAGCATAAAATTTAGAAATCAAATTCCGTATACACATAATACTTACATAAGAGTCTCCTTCCTTGGCCTGATTTCCAATCATTGGCCCTTTACAATTGCCCGAAGGCTTCCAAGTAGAACCCTTGCTCTCTACTCACACTCTCACTGACATCAATGCCCTTTGAGGCTTGATAATTTATACAAATTTTAAAATGATCTAATTTAATGCTCAATCCCTTCAACTTCTCAACAAATCCCCAAATATCTCAACACCCCTAAAAGATAGATTTTTATCCCTAAAACCTTGCAACTAAATCTATCTTAGGCTTCCTAATTATCTCTTAGATATTTCTCATCTAATTTCTCTCATGTTTTCTAGTTGTTTGGAAACATTTACAAATTCTCAAAAATAATTAATTAAAAATATAATTAATCACTCAAAAATAATATTAATATTTACATGAAATTAATAAATTCTCAACAACATGAGACCCCTAGGTTTAATAAAAATACAAGGCATTTTTCCAAGCTAATGCTCCTGCATCAGACTCCCAAGGTTGAAAATGATCATGATCTCCTGATCATGCATTTTAAGTCTTTGTTCTTGTCTTCCCGGATCCCATACTTTGTTCTGCAAGTCATCATCTGCTGTCGCTTGCTGCTTTTCTCCAGGTTTCCATATCTTATGCTGCATCCTGCCTCCAGCTATACTTTCATACTCTGCTTTTGTCTTTACCTTGCTTAAATTCTTCTGCTTTCTTGCTACTGTCTACTGCCTCTGAGACACCTTCATCATCAGTCTTCTGATGCTTTCAATCTCTATGTCTAGCCTACTGCTGCTGTCTCCAATTTTTGTCAATTCAGCTGTTGTAGTTGCTTCTGCTGTTATTGCTTTTCTTGCTGCCAACATTGAATTTACTCCTGCAGATGTCACCCCACATGTTGCTTCAGCTGCCACCATAGATGTTGCTGCCTCCCAAACTTCCTATCTCTCTGCAACATTCTTTTGCTCATCACCTGCAAATTTATCTTCAGAAAATAAATTTTCATTTAATTCTCTTCCTGCAGTAACATATCCATTTATCTCTGTTTGTATACTAGTAAGCAAAATCAGTTTTAACAAACTAGTATCTGCTCCTTTCACGACTTCAAGCAAATTTAGTTCAGTGCCTGCAACTTCTTTCTCTGGTTCAAATGTCTCCAGCAAACATTTCAGCCCTTTCTCCTCAAGCATTTCATCAACATGCTGCAAATTAGTTCCAGCATAACCTTCGTCTTCCCCTTCGACAATCTTCAGTAATTTTCCATCATCGTCTTGATTGATTCTGGCAATCAAATCAAGTTCTTCAAACACTGTAGCCTCATCCTCTATCACTGTAGCAGTTTCAAAATTCTGCCTCACAGTTCTCTCTTGGCTATTCAGACAAGCCAACTCTTCTTTGTCACCCATGGTAACAAGCCTCTGCTTATGAGACATGACTGTCTCACATTCTTTCTGCAACAGTTTTTCTTCTTCCAAGACAATTCCAAGTGATGGACTGTCTTCTGCATCGCCTGTAAACACAACCAAATTGTCAGCTTCAAAATCACAAGACCCAATGGTCTCACTTGTTGATTCAGTCACCAAGTTTTCTCTCTGTAGTTCCAAGTCTTCTTCAGGACTCAAAAAATATTTACTGACTTTCTCCTCAGCTTCCTCTGGAAACACTTTAGTATGCTACTTTGAGTTCCTTTCCAACTTCTTTGTCAGCACATCAGTATGCTGATTTGCATTCATCATGAGACTGTCAGCTAGTCTCTCCTTCTTACCATCCTCTGCTTCATGACTGTCATTCATGAAAAATTTATTATCTTGCTTCTTCAGCAAATTATCCTGTACATAAGTCCTCTGTCTCTCCAATTCTCTTCTCTGAAGATCTAGTTTCCTATACAATTCAACAATTTCATTAGGAGTAGAACTTGGAAACTTCACACAATTTTCCATACCTTCACTGACTCTTGACTCATCATTAGATGGTATTCCTTCTTCTTCTTTAATACTCTGATTAGACATCTTTGTCTTAATTTCCTCCTGAGATCTTGCTATGCCAGCAGACTTCAGATTCAACTCTTCTTGAACAAACTCTAAAGCTTGCTCATCTCCCTGTGCTGTACCTGCAAACATACACAACTTATTAGTTTTAAAACCGCAAGACTTTTTAGTCTTGACTGCTTCCTCAAGCACTTCCATTTGAACAGATCTGCGTGTGGAATTTTCAAATTCCATCTCTGGCTCAAGACCTCTAAGTTCCTCCTTCAATAAGGCAATCACACTTTGCCTCAACTTCATCTGCAATGGTTGCCAAATCACTCTCTTTCCTTTCAGTGGAAAGATCCATCCTCCATTCTGATTTTCCTGCTCTTGCAACCATTCCTGTAGTACCTGCAATTGTACCTTCATTACTGCAATCTCTCTTTCTCGGACTTCTTCAGTCATCTCACCTCTGTGGAATTCCTCTGAACCTCTTCTCTGATCCTCCATGATCATCTTCTCCATGAGTTTCTCACTCATCATGAGTTGCACTAGCCTCTACAACAACAAGCTCTCCTACTGCCCCTTACCTCACCAATCTGGTTCACTAGACCTGGTCTTTTGGTAAGTACTGGTTCACTGCCTCTGGAACCTCTTGAGCACTCTCCTCCGCTCTCTCTCTAGGCTATCTCTTCAACTCACTTCCTCTTCAGGACACTTCAATTGTCCTTCCTATCCAGCCTTTAGCCGAATGTCAGGTTCACTGCCATCATCTTCTCTACAACCATAAACTTCAATCACAAATTTCAAATCAGAAAATTATCTCACCTTTAAGATCCTGCATGATCTTATCCTCCATTCATTTCTGCAATCCTGTTCACTGCAATTGTGTACTACTGCATATCAGATTTAGAATCTAATATTCCTTTCAGTATTCATCACACATTCAAATAAAACACACTTCAGTTCAACAGAACCTTCCTGCACTCATTTAGAAAACAAATATCTTCAACATAGCCTTCCGGCTTTGATACCAAAATGATGTAGGGCAAACCCTGCAATACCCAAAATCTCTTCAAAAAATGCAATTCCAATTTCTTTCCAAGTAAAACCACTCACTGGCAATTTCAACTCATGCGGAAGCTTTATTTTCTCCTTAAAACTTATGGTTAAAAACAATATTTAACATTCCTTTTCATAACAAGTTGAATTAATATTCAGACATAAAACTGTAACTATATTAAATTTCGACTTTCAATCTCATTCCATGCAAGTCTCGGCCTGTAATAATGTGTTACTGGCACCCATACAATTATTTCTTACAACCCTGAATTCAAATAGGACCATAGCACCAGTGCCCAAATATGCCTTTAAATTGAATCACGTTTATCCAATTCTTATTCAATCAAAACTCAACTGCCCAAACAAACAATTGAACCTTTCGACTCATGGAAATGGAAATTCATATAAAACTTAGATTTGGCTAGAAATCGAATGCCAATATTGCATACCTGTCTATCCAACGATTCTCAAATTGTAGCGATCCTTCAAACACAACTTTGAACATATTAGAGCTAGGGTTCAATAACTTCTGATTCGATTCAAATAGAATTAAATCGCCCATGTCAAAGACGTCAATCCTGATTCCAATTTTATAGATCGGCCTTCAAATTGAGCTTAGCGTGGAATTAGAATTGCACATATTAAACCACACAAACCAGGAACGAATTCCAAATTGGACTGAGAATTGCAATTGACACATTCTTTGAATTTGAATTAGAATCGCACTTGACGCATTTCTAAACAAAGTTTTCCACCAATTTAAGATAAGAAGCTGTAGTTAACAATGTTCGACTGCAAATTAGCTTTAGATTCATTCAATTCACACAGATGTCAATTTAGAGTTTGCATCCTTACCATTCCAACGCTGTAAATTGTCATTGGAACCTACATTCCCATTCTGTAGCGACTTTAATTCTGTAAGACAATTCAGGAACGGGAAAAAAAAAAAAAAAAAACGTCTTCACACAGATACTTAATGCAACTCCCTCAACGCTACAATTCAACGATTTTCCAGACTTATACTTCTGCAATTATCCCGTGCTTACTATTCAACGAACTTGCCAAGCAATTTCAGATGTCAATTTACAAAAATCGAACATTTCAAATCTTGTCTCCTCTATCTGGTTGGCAGTGAATTGATTTTGCAGATATCGATTCATCAATTAGGTCAATGTAAATTCAACAATTCAATGCCATCCTATCGCACCCTCCATTGAAAAACCCAACTTCATTAATGCCTATTTAAAATTTGACACATGATAATAGCGCGTTCAATATTCAAACCCAACGATTCTGAATTGGTTTTGTAATAAAAATCGATATTAACAATTGAATCTCCTCCGCTCTCACACATCGATTCTATATAGAGATTTATATTGATAGCAAAACGAAATCTAAAAGAAACAGTATTATAAAATAGGTTCAACACAAAACCATAGATTCAAATGTATTGGAATAAAACCAATTACACAGAGATTAATGCCTTCTGTATTCAAGGATTATGTAGTGCGGTTCTCACACAAAATCGATGTGGATTCAAGCATAAAATTTAGAAATCAAATTCTGTATACACATAATACTTACATAAGAGTCTCCTTCCTTGGCCTGATTTCCAATCATTGGCCCTTTACAATTGCCCGAAGGCTTCCAAGTAGAACCCTTGCTCTCTACTCACAATCTCACTGACATCAATGCCCTTTGAGGCTTGATAATTTATACAAATTTTAAAATGATCTAATTTAATGCTCAATCCCTTCAACTTCTCAACAAATCCCCAAATATCTCAACACCCCTAAAAGATAGATTTTTATCCCTAAAACCTTGTAACTAAATCTATCTTAGGCTTCCTAATTATCTCTTAGATATTTCTCATCTAATTTCTCTCATGTTTTCTAGTTGTTTGGAAACATTTACAAACTCTCACAAATAATTAATTAAAAATATAATTAATCACTCAAAAATAATATTAATTTTTACATGAAATTAATAAATTCTCAACAACATGAGACCCCTAGGTTTAATAAAAATACAAGGCATTTTTCTGAGCTAATGCTCCTGCATCAAAAGTTAGAGGAGTTCATGGGTGCCTATGAAGAAAGTAGTGATGAAAAGGGTCAAACTAGAAGGAGACCTAGGACTATGGGTCTTAGGAAAGCATTGGAAAAGCAGAAAGAAGAAGAATCAGTCCAAGCACAACAATTTCCCCTCATTGAACTCCTTGCCATGGAAATTGAGCATGATAGGGAATCATGGCTTGGAAGGGCTAACATACACCTTGAAGCCAAGCTAGAGAAGGCCAACAAAAACTTAGACTTGCAGAGGAGAATGGCTAAGAACTATGCAAGAAGAAACCAAATTGCAAGGAAAAAACTCAAAATTGCCCAAAATGGGGTCCAAGCACTAAAGAAGGAAAAGGACCAAGCTAGCCTTGATATTTTATCCCAATCTTCTCTACAGGTCTCCCAGGACCCATGAGGCACTCATCTACCAAATGTGGGAGAAATTGAACAAGTTTTTGGTTTTTGCAAATTTTGAGGCTAGGAACGCAACACACCCTGCGCTGCGCTTTTTTCCTTGGGTATCTTCAAGGGGAGAGGCTTACATTTTTGGATTCCTCATCATGGGAGGAGAATTCTTAGAAATTTTAAGCTCAATTGGAGTTGTTTTGGTCCCCCAAAAGGGTAACAAACACTCATTTTTTCACCATTCTACCCACTTTTCTGAGCATGTGCTGCGCTCCTTGCAGTCTTGGTATTTTGAATTTTTGGATAGGTTTCATAGGTGATATTGAAGAAATAAAGGTAAATCTGGAAATTATACTTCAAGGGCTTTCCAACGAGCCATCACAAAGCCTTTTCTGACATCGGGAAGGTCTCCAAAACACTGCTACAAGAAGACCTATTTTTCATGTCTCTGTGCTGCGCTCCTAGCATAAATTTCAAATTTTGACACAGTGTGATGCACTCCTGTGGTTGAAAAGGTAGAATGTGTGTTTACCAAGTTATTATATGCTTTTCATGACCTAAAAGTCAATTTAATTGCTATATATGGCCAAAAATATATATTTTTAGATATTTTGTGCCTTGGGCCTTGCAAGGCCTCAATGACAAGTTAGGATATTTCTTGTTGGCCAATAGGCTTCTAGATGCTCTATTAGGCTTTCCTCTTCCTTTCTTGTTATATAAAGCATGAGGATTCATTGTAACAGTTGGGATTTTGATGTGTTTAAGAGAAATACATGGTTTTCAGAAGTTGTTGAACAATCTAGTGTTGTGGAGCTTGTGGATGATTTTCCTTGGTTGATAATGATGAAGGCTTGCTTGCAGGATTCCTGAGTTTAGTTAATGGTGAAGTATCTCTTATTTTTTCATGTTTTTCTTGTTTTTTATATGTCCATATTTCTATATTGCAATAGCTCAGAAGAGTATAAGATGAGAAATGTTGTTTGAGGCACCTCAGTCCTCCTGCTTTCTATTGTCTTCATGTTTTCTTCTATTGGGTTAGTTTAAGGAATTATTAGTTGTTCCTTAGGCCCACCTAAGCTTTTCTATTTCATTATTGGATTAATATGCTAGTTTACAAACATGATTCATGGTAATCCCTGCTTGTTTTATTCTATCTAACCTCTATCTTGAAATCTCTCAGTTGATGTATTGATTGATTAGGTTAATCCAAAGAGGTCTTGTTTCGATCTTGCCCTTTGTATATGCTTATCAGTTTGCCTCAAAGTTCTTTATAGTTTAATGAATGATGTTAGGCATTCCCTCTTCAGTTATTAATGCTATTTGTTTCTTATATGTTTTCAAACCTTGAAAGTAGAATCATTGAAGTTAGATAAGTTGTCTTACTTCATTTGTTCCACTGGATTGTATATCTTGAATGTGTATTTGTTTAAAAGTATTGTTATTGAGTAAATGGTGTGCCCTACCTCATAACTGGTATCTTTTTCTTATCAGTATTTAAGATCTCTCTATTCATAGTTATTTGACAAAGGATTCTTAACTGCCCTTTGCCCTACCTTGGTTCCCAAACTTAATGTCCATTTCACCTCACACATAAACTTTAAAGATCCATTAACTACACTAGATTTTCCCTGTGATGTACCCCGATTCATTATCGAGATATCAATGACTTCATAGACTCCATAGCCTAATTTATTTGATAACCTCCCACTCCACCTATCCTACTCGATCATCTTACCCCAACCAAAACAAACAATAAACCTACACTTAACAACTAGCCTAAAATCAACCATCCAAAGCGAACAAGTTCACATCCTTCGCATAATAGAGAGAGCCCTCTCTGAGTCTAGGAAGGCTAGGTCCTAGGACTCCAAAGACTGGTCTGATGTTACCCTGTCATTTGGTTTACCAATCTTCCAAATCACGAGACACTAACAAGAAACACAACATGCATCAAAGGAAGAAATGTGAAATGTGAAATAAACATAACCAGGCTCTCAAGCCTCGGTTACGAATCACACAACTCATAAATAAGTTAAATATGTATTTTATGAAAGAAACCACACATAACCTACTTCAAACCTTGCGTGAATGAAATAAGTCTAACACACCTTAGGAAAAATGGGAAATGAGCTGGGATGGCTGGGCCCTAGTTAACCAGCTCATTGACCTGCTACGAGATCTGGAAGCTCAAGTATTCAAATGAAGCATCACAATAATATTAAGACAGGAAAATGCATAACTGGTACAATCCTTTGTATTAGAATTCATAACAGGAAAAATACATCGTGGATACCAGAACTAGCCCAGAAAAATGGTGATACCAAAAGATCACAATCTATGTCAAAATTTCTCACAGCATCACTACCTAACATCTACTATAAAATCCTATTAAATACATATTCTTGGCCCATGGCCACAACGAAAAATACAATAGAAGTTTATCTTAAGCATTTCGGTTGTTTAAAAAAAGATTAAACAAGGGTTCACGATCGAAGTCATGATCTGCACATCTCGCCTATTCCTCTACACTCTGAGCCCAACAAAGATACTGATCTTCTAGCACTTGGTCCGCATAGTCTGTTGAGTTGTCTTGATCGTATGCGGTAAACCAAGCTAATGTTGACAGCTGCCTCGGAAGTGCGGGAATGCTAACCGGTACAAGAATTATTCCTGTACCAACCATCTCCCATATTGATTAATACTTTTTAATTATCGAATTACTTTAGGAAAAGATAATATATTAGTTGCAAAGGAAAATAAGATATAAAACCTATTAATTTAATGATTAATTTCATACATAACCCTTAATATGAACAACATGAAAAGAGTGTAGGAATGAGTACATGTTGGAAGGAGTGTAGGAATAAATAGGGTTCCAAAGTTAAAAAAGAGGCTTAGGTAGTGTGTTCCAGGTAAGATAGAGGTTAAAAATTAAGACAATTCTGCCAACCAACAGTCTATGAAGAAGCATATTTCCTACCCCAGAGGAATTCATTCAATTAAGTCGTTGAAGTCATTTAAAAATCATAATAATATGTATCTTATCAAAATGAAAATAGAAATGAATGGGTTGTGGAGAGCCATGATCTACGAGTAATTTAAACAACCAAATTGATGGTGGGATGACTCTGTAACACAAAACATTAACATACAATTAGCTGCAAGATGGGATTTTTCTACCAAATTAGACAAAACAGGTGAATCCCAGCTCATGTGATTTATCCAAGTCAATTGCCTTAAAAATATTATTCCTATTTTTACTCAAACTAATAGAGTCAAATTACAAAATTTCTTGCGTTGGACTTAAATAGAGTATTATATACAACCTAATATGATTTCCAAGTTAGCTAACTTGAATTCCTCTTCCACATTTTTCTTTCTTTCTCCTAACAATGGGAAGACATAAATATCTAAAAGCATATGAGAAGCTTCTTCATTGGACTTGACCAATCCAACCCATTCTATGAAAAATAATTAACGAAAATACATGCACATTGTTTTTCATTTTATAGTGATAATTCAGATTCATTCACTTCATATACGAATCATAATGAGAATCATAAATATAAAACACATTATCTAGCATTATAAGTGGAAAATTATCAATACAATTAAATATCCTTTTTAATTTTTCTCTGCATGATGTTTCCATGTCAACAACTTCTTCAATACTTGTAAAAAAACACAAGTCTTTTGAGTTGGTACCAAAAGTGGCTTAGGTTGTGGCCTCCAAGAACACAATATTTTTGGAGCATACATTAGGAGCCTAGTTAAACAATTAGCCTCGTCTAGAAAGCATGAAAATCATGGGGTCTTGTACCCCACATCCAAAACTCTGGTAAAGTATGCTTCTAAGATTCACACATGTGCTCAAGCTCCAACACATATTTATCAAGGGAATGGTAAGATGATAAATATATCATCCAACCTAGATTTGAAATCTACAATGGTGCCAATATTCCAAACATTGACGATTGCATGCAATCGAGCTCTTGGAGTAAGATATTTTACCAGTATATTGTTGATCTCATTGTCCACAGTCATTCCCCAAAGTTAAGTGGCCATAACACTTTGTATTACCCATCTATTTCATGACCATTGTAATCATTTTTCTGAGTGTGATAACTAGAGTAATAAAACACTAAAGAATCTCCTACTAGTCGAACAAGATCCGGTGCACACTTTATCTGTGATTTATAAAGTAAATCCCAAGAGTTCATCATAAAACCTACATGGCAGAGATATAAACTAAAGTGTTCTAGCAATAAATATCTTCCATGGTGGTAAAGAGATCCATGAATGATATTGAAATTAGGCTCTCATGGGGTGAAATCACCATGTATCTTGTTAGCTTTGTTAGTCTCAGTGAGGAAAATGGTATATTTTTAGCATTTTTGTGCATGAGTTTTGTAGCCAATAAGATTGAAAAGGATATATGTGTTGAAAATATCTAATAAAATTTTTGATTCATTTTTAGTTATTATGATGGAATAGAAACCGATTTTATCTTACATTTTAATGGTAAAATGGAAGATTATGTTACCCTCCCCTTCTAGCACTTAAGTGTAATTTTTGTTGTGTGTTTATTTTTCAAGATGGAAGGGAAGACTTCATCTAATATATTCTTGACCATTATCTCATCATCACTATCTAATGTATGTCCATAATTGAATTGCATATTTTTGTGCACAAATATAGACCTTCTAGTTTGTAGTATATACTTACACATACAATAGTCCAAATATATAATTTGGAGTCTGCACTTATACAATATATCAATAATATTGTACTAAAATAATTGGGATATAAAGTGACTGCAATAACCTGACCCATGATAGTAATCCAGAAATCCTAAAGGCACTCTCTCACATCGATATTAAGGTCTTTGCCATGTTTAAGAATGAAGACATTGCCAATGTGAAGGCTAGACGATAATTTTCTTTGTTTGTAAAATGAAGGTTTCGTACTGATATTCAGGAGTATAATTAAACAAATTTTTTGTGAATTTTTTTATTAGGCATGATATGCATAGATTGGCACTTTTCCATAGGTTTATGCCGTAAAATTGCTTCTTCCATTAAAATTCATGCTTACGATACCCTATCAAAGATGTTTATTACAAAACAAACCATATAATCCATCTTCTATGAAAGATCTTCAATGTGTGATCTATTTTCAAAAAGACAAAATAAAATTGTTCAAATTTGTACTATATACTGTGTCAAGATGCCAAAAAACTCATAAAGATATTTCCTTGTACATCTTATCAATGTCTTGTTCTTATCAAATTTATTATAATAAAATAAAATGAAAAAAAAAATATTGCAGAACCAACATTCTTATATCAATGAGCATGGTACTTGTTGTAATTTGGAAGCTTGAAATTTTGACAAATGAACTTTTCAAAACCAACATCCTTGTGGCATATTAATTTGAGATTTATCACACCCATCTTATGTAGATGATATTACATGTCAAAATTTTGAAGCTTGAAATTTTGACTAACGAACATTTTAAACCAACATCCTTCTTTCCCATTACTTAGAGATGCATCACACCCATCATATGCAGATGATATTCAACAACAATTGGTTATGAAACTATGATGTCGGTCTTTCAAAAATTTAAGCTTATTGAGGACCAACGAATATTTTTTTTCGCTTTGGGGAAGTTAGTTCAAGATCTTTGTCCTTATAAGCATGAGCCACAATGGATAAATTTTATTAGTAGATGTCAAGCTCTCAGTTGGCATATTTAGTTCATATTTTCTATCATCACATTATGAGTTGGATTATTTGGAACCATTATTTACATTATTGCATTCTGTACAGGGGTGTTCAAAATCATTATTTTCCCTCAGTTCCAAAGGGGATAAATAAATACCTGAAATCGAATTCCACTATATCAATGGCATGACCAATAACATATAACATTATTGAAAGAACAAGGAAAGTATGTATATTACGAGTCTGTAGGGATAACTATGGATAAATCACAACATTGAGGGTCAATTTCCGTAATAGCTTCAAATGTAGCCTTGTTTGCAACATCCCTCAGATTGCTTGCAAGACCTCTAGTGTATGAAGTTCCATTGAACTTCACAGTTGCTATAAGAGTCCTTGTAAAATGACAAGTTGGATGAGGTATGTTTTTATTTAAATCAAGTTCCCCAAGGGAATTTTTAGGTTGTTTACTTTCCTACTTGGTTGTCAGCAAATATAATGAAGAATCTACCATATTAAATCAAAATCACTAGAATTTTTTACAAACCCAATATGTTCCTAAACCAGGGAAAATAAAAATTATAAGTAACATTCACATAGTTTTGATGAGTGCAATGACCAAAATAATAAAACACCAAAGAATCTCTTGTTGGTCAAACAATACCCAGTGCACATTTTATCTGTGATTTATCAAGTAAATCCCAAGAATTCATCATAAAACCTACATGGTAGAGATATAAAGTGAAGTGTTCCGATAATAAATATTTTCCATGATGGTAAAGAGATCCATGAAGGATATTGAAATTAGGCTCTCGTGGGGTGAAATCACCATATATCTTGTTAGTTATGCTAGTCTAAGTGAGGAAAATGGTATTTTCTTAGGATTTTTGTGCATGAGTTTTGTAACCAATAAGATTGAAAAGGCTAAATTAAGACAAAGTAAGTTGCCTATTCCCAAATCCATTTTCTGTGGGAATATCCTCTTTCAAGGTACAACCATTCATTATATTTTGTTTGCCTACTTATTTATAAAATTACAAGCAGATCATGCTAAATAAATAGAAAAAAAAATGAAAACACTATTTCACCAACCCCAGCCTATACCAGAAGAAGAAGACATTAAGAAAAAATATTTAAATCATGCTTGTAAGAAATTAGAGCCTAGATATTTCCAATGACACTTGCATAGATGTTTGGATTTCGCATGTTTGCGCCATACCAATTTTCCAAGGCATATGATCAATTGTAGGATGCCTTTGATTACACTAGCAAAGGACCCTCCCAGTATCATAAAATCTCATAGTGTTGCAACCATATTGGCCTTCCAAAATATAGCTGAATTTATTTATTTATTTTGAGATGATGATGCTTAGGGCTCAAATATAATATCAGGAACTTACCCACATTCTCATCGTGCTTTAGGTGGCCTGCAGAAGTTGATGAAGAACATTTTTTCACTGCCATATCTTCTTACAATATTTGTTAAAGAGATGGGAATTTTTTAACTTCGTTGAATGGGGAAACTTGTTGACAATAGTCCAAATACTTGTCCATTTAGATATTAAATTATGTATAAATGGAAATGGTGATATGGTAGGCAACATTAGCTATAATAGTAGAGGCTTGAAGAAAAAACTAAATGAACATAAATCTTATCACTGATTTTAAATCCAAACATGTAAATTGAAGAAAACTCAACACTAAACTTGTATCTTGTGATACATAGGATAAGACTCAACACAAGAGAGTTGTTCTAATAAATATACATACATATAAAAGGCACCATTCTTTAATCATGTTGATTATTGACATAGGAAAAGTAACACTATAATAATGGTACTATGATATATGTGAATGTAATAAAGTGAAATAGAAAAAGAGTTAAGACAAAGGTAAAATATTTTGAAATATAAATACATTTCTCTTTGTCTCATACCAAGCATCAGGGTTTGACAATGCACACTAATTGGTGTGTCAACCTATGCGATAATTTCTTCATTTTGTGATTTTTGTTGCTCGAAGACATTTTTCATCATTTTCAGGTTCAATTATACTCATCTTGGTAATAGTTTCTACTAAATAAACCTGCTGACTTCTTTATTTCTACCCTTCAGTGTCCTTAGATCCATGTTCTTTATCTTTATGGACATCTTTGTCTCCTTTTTCAACTACCTTATTGCGCCAGGAAAATATCCTCTTGAGGATGGTGCTGAAGTTGTTTGGTAGGCCCTGTATGTACAACATCTATCTTTGGCATACCCTTTTCAGTACTATATACTGTTTCCATATTCCAAAAATCTCATAAATTTATTTCCTTGTACATTTTATCAATGTCATGTTCTTATCATATTTACTATAACAATAATAATAATAATAATAAAAGACTATATACCCAACATTATTATATCAATTGCATGGTACTTGTTGTAATTTGGAAGCTTGAAATTTTGACTAACGAACTTTTGAAAACCAACATCCTTGTTGCCTTTTACTTTGAGATTCATCATACCCATCTTACGCAGATGAAATTACATGTCAAAATTTTGAAGCTTGAAATTATGACTAACAAACATTTCAGAACCAACATCCTTATTTTCCATTACTAGGAGATGCATCACACCCATCTTATGAAGATTATATTCAACCATAATTGGTAATGCCACTATGCTTCCATTACTCCAAAACATGAAGCTTATTGAGGGCCGATGAATTTTTCTTTTCGCTCTAGGGCATTTAGTTCAAGATATTTTTCCTTGTGAGCATGGCCCACATTGGAACACGTTTATTAGTAGATGTCAAGCTCTCAGTTGGCATATATGGTTCAGATTTTCTATCATAACATTATGAATTGGAGTGTTTGGAACCGTTCTTTATATTATTTCATTCTGTGAGGGGGTGTTCAGAATCATTATTTTCCCTCAGTTCCAAAGGGGATAAATAATTACCTGAAATCGAATTCCACTATATCAATGGCATGACCAATAACATATAACATTATTTAAAGAAAAATAAAAGTATACTACGAGTCACGTAGGGATAACTATGGATAAATCACAACATTGAGGGTCAATTT
Source organism: Pinus albicaulis (assembly GCA_034641835.2). Taxonomy (NCBI): domain Eukaryota; kingdom Viridiplantae; phylum Streptophyta; class Pinopsida; order Pinales; family Pinaceae; genus Pinus; species Pinus albicaulis. Next base: position 69,548,928 of record CM076574.1, on the reverse strand, counting down.
CTGTAATTTCTTCAAATGTAACCTTGTTTGCAACATCCCTTGGACTACTGGCAGGGACCCCAGTGTAGGAAACTCCATTGATATTCACAGTTTTTGTAAGAGTCCTTGTAAAATGATAAGTTGGACAATGACCATAATAATAAAACATCAAAGAATCTCGTATTGGTCGAACAATACCTGATGCACACTTTATCTATGATTTATCAAGTAAATCCCAAGAGTTCATCATAAAACCTACATGGTAGAGATAAGAAGTGAAGTGTTATAGCAATAAATATCTTCCATGGTGGTAAAGAGATCCATTAATGATATTAAAATTAGGCTCTCATGGGGTGAAATCATCATGTATATTGTTAGTTTTGTTAGTCTAAGTGAGGAAAACAATATTTTGTTAGCATTTTTGTGCATGAGTTTTGTAACCAATAAGGTTGAAAAGGCTAAATTTAGACAAATTAAGTTACCTATTCCCAAAGCCATTTTCTATGGGCATCTCCTCTTTCAAGGTACAAACATTCACTGTATATTTTTTTCTATTTATTTAGAAAAGTAGAAGTAGATCATTCTAAATAAATACACAAAACAACAACAACATTGTTTCACCAACCCCAACCTATACTAGAAGAAGAATAAATTAAGTAGAAATATTTAAATCACACATGTAAGAAATCAGTGCCCAGGTATTTCCAATGACACTTGCATATGTGTTTTGATTTCACACAAGTTTGCACCAGACCAATTTTACAAGGCTTATGATCAGTTGTAGGATGTCTTTGAGGGACACAAAATATCACATTGGCAAAGGACCCTCCTAGTATCATAAAAGCTCATAGTGTTGAAACCATATTTTCCTTCCACAATATGGTTGCATTTGTTTTTAATTTTGAGCTGTTGATGATCAAGGCTCAAACATAACGCATGCTTATTATGAACCTTCCCACATTCTAATCATGCTTTAGGTGGCTTGCACTGGCTTCTTAAGAACATTTTTTCATTGTCATATATTCTTACAAGATTTTTTAAAGAGTGATGGAATTTGTTAACTTCGTTGAATGGGGAAACTTGTTGATAGTAATAAAAATACTTGTCCATCTAGGTATTTAATTATGTAGAAATGGAAATGGTGAGATGGTATGCAACGTTAGCTATAATAACATAGGCTTGAAGAAAAAATAAATGAACAAGAATCTTATCACTGATTTTAAATCCAAACATGGAAACCGAAGAAGACTTACAACACTACACTAGTATCTTGTGACACATATGATAAGACTAAAAAAAAAAGAGAGTTGTGCTAATAAATATACATACATATAAAAGACGCCATTCTTTAATCATGCTGATTATTGACATAGGCAGAGTAGCACTATAATAATGGTACTATGATATATGTGAATGTAATCAAGTGAATAGAACAAGAGTTGAGACAAAGATCAAAGATTTGGAAATATAAATACATTTCTCTTTATCTCATACCAAGCATAAAGGTCTGACTATGGACACTAATCGATGTGTCAACCCATGCCATCATTTCTTCATTTTGTGCTTATTGTTTCTCAAAGACATTTTTTCATCATTTTTAGATTCAATTATACTCCTTTTGGTAATAGTTTCTACCAAATCAACCATATGAATGTTTTTTTTTTTTCCCCTTTAGTGTCCTTAGATCTATGTGTTTTATCTTTATGGACATCTCCTGTCTCTTTTTTCAACTTTCCCTTATTGCGTCAGGAAAAAATCCTCTTGAGGCTGGTGCTGAAGTTGTTCAGTATGCCCCGAATGTGCATAATTTATATTTAAACATACCCTTTTAAGCTTCATGTGCATCCTTCACATTTTGGTTTGCTAAATCTCGTCGAATTGCACATGGGTCCTCCACATCTATCTTTTTCGAGGCCTTTTCAAGAGAAGGTGCTTCATCAACATTCAACTTTTTTGGACCATTTTCAGTTCACTAAGATCTAGTTCCTCCCAAGAGTTTATTAGTAGATGTCAAGCTCTCAGTAAATGCATATCAAATGTATTTTACATAAAAATTTCTCATTACAGCTGAGAAATTCAATAATTAACAACAATAAGACTAGAAGTACAATTATTCCGTGACTAATAAAATTGAGAGCCTCATATTATAAATATAATCAAAGAAGGAAGAGACACGATAATAATCAATATTTCAAGTTTAATCATTTCCAATAAAAAAAAAAATATAACTCTGCAACCAACGTATTATCAGTCGAACAAGGGTTTTCACAGGAAACCATATCATAAAAATTTAGTCTTAATGGAGAGTATCCAATTGAGCTTAAGTAAGTTTAAGCCAGATGGACTGCATCTGGATACTTCACATTTTTTTTTAATAATAAAAGGCATTTTTATATAATTTGTAATAACCATAGGGCCTATAGAGAACTCTATTCCAACTCTAACACAATCAATAAATTCAGGAAAATGTTGAGAAACATGCCAGGGTACGGTCGCCAAAAAAGGGGACCCGTGGCAATGAAACAATAGAGGAGATTTATTAAGGAACGATGTAACATAGCATGGTCATGCACTATAAAATAACATATAGTTGTGAATCAAACCTGAAAGTATCTAAGGGTTGGGGTTAGTAAAATGCGTGGAAGGAAGAAAATCATAATCAATAATTGTTGTAACATGACCATAAGATTACTTGTATTTTGACTTAAATAATCAAAAGAAATCAGAGCAGGAGGCCATACAGCTAATATCCTTGGACATATGGTTGTATTCTGCGTAGGAGGAGAAGGCAATGATGGCTCCCTTCACTCTACCATGAAAAATCAGTGAGTTTCAAATGTTTCCTGAGAAATTCATTGGAGGCACTCTCACCAGTATAGCGAAATTTTCTATGTTCCACATAATGGCCACCAACCCTTTCAGGTCAAGCACATCCATTTCTTCTGTTTCTTCTGCAATACCCATATCAAGGTGCCCTGTGCTTTTTTCTCCTCATCCAGGGTCCCCATTTTCATGTTCTTCATAGATATTGAAACCAGGTTATAGAAGAGACAAGAAAGGCTCCTACGGAACTCAGAGATAAAAGAATAGAAGAAACCCACCCCATCTTGTGCCACATGATGGAGGTGGTTTCAGAGAACCATGTCAAGGAATTCAATCTGGCAGTAAGAGATTGTTCAATCGTCTAACCTTTTATCTGACGTTGCAAGTTGTGTAGTGGTACACAATGGTAGCCATAGAAATTATTTGCAAAGACTCAAACACCTTACGACCATAAATATATAATATATTTTATATTATCCTTAAATTAAATTAAATTTAAGTACTCTTATTATTGGATAAGAAAATTATATGTCCACTCACAAAATATTATTATCAAAATGGTCTTAATTATTATCAAGATTGTCTAAAATAATTTAAACTTAAACCCCTTAAATAATTTAATTTTCTCATAAATAACTTTCATCCTCACTACTAAATGAACAAAATCTATTATAAAATACCAATATTTTCTAAATTTACTCCAAACTCATTAAATACTATAAAAATAATCAACATAACATTTAAGAATTTTTCATATAATATCAAATCTTAGGTTTACAACTTTTTGTTAAATGCATTTCCTTCATATATTATACTATGGAAAGTGCACTGTATTTTTCTCTTTATCTCAATTTTCCATCCACCAATTCATTTTAGATTTTAGCTATTTCGTAAATCGAGAATTTATATGTTCATTTCAATGTGATTATTATAAAAAAAATTCTAGATTTTAAATTTTTTTTTTTTTTTTTTAAATTGAATTTAATTATAAATTAAATTATCAAAAAATATAATTATAAAATTTTATTTAAATTGAATTTAATTATAAAGTAAACTTATCCAAAATTTTAGTTTTGAATTATAAAAAAAATATAATTATAAACTTAATTTTAATAACATATATCTACAATAAAACAAAAAATATTACACTATATTTTTATATTATTTGAACTCATTTATATTATTAAAAAATATTTATCAAATTAATAAATAACAACATAAAATAAATTTTAAAATATAAAATTTAATCGTTTTATTTGCAACCTAACATAGAAGAAATGTTGTAATAACATATATCAAAATTAACATAACTCAATTATATATTTATATATATATATATATATATATATATATATATATATATATATATATATATATATATATTAGTTTTGGATTTATTAAGCATTTAGAAAGATTAAAATTTTTCACTCAAAAAAGAGGTTTATGATCTTGTTGGGCACTTAATAGACTCTAGGAGTTAAGAGGGATCTAGGCTAGTTAATTTACATTTCAAAATATTCACATATACCAATAAATATATCTTCTTTGGTTGTGAACATGTATTATTAGGTCCCGCCAAGGCAGACTCTAGCAATCAGTGTTTCTTTTGACCACTATTAGTTTAGCATTAACCACTTCAAGTTATAATTTTTAATTTTGAAAATAAAAATCATTTTTTAATATTATTGAAAAACTTATTATTCAAACATTTGATCGGACCATAAATTTAGTTTTATTGCAACCTTTGTGGCATGTGGATATTTTCCTCCATTTTTTTTCCCCATATTTTTTGGATGTATTTGTTATATTTATGTCATGACTTTTAAATATTTCGTGTAATGAATTTTCATTGTTAAAATTCATAGAAAAACAATCTAAATTAAAATCCATAAAAATAACTCATAGAAACATAAATAACCTATTTACTATCAGTTACTTCCCATCATAATTTAAGGAAGTATTTGCATAAAAACTGAATAAGAACAAGATGAAAATAAATGTACCTACTAAGATGCTTTCTTTAACACATTAACATGTAAGAGTAAAAGTGTACATTTGCAAACTTAGTATTGATTACTATAATTAAAAATATGTTTTTAAAATTCATTATCTCTTCAATTTAAGGAAATTAATTATTTTAATATGTTTAAATTGGTTATAAAGTGAATTATTAATGAAGTTTGTTAATATGACTGTTTGTTTTTCTGGTTCTGAAGTCCATAGTAAAAATTGAAGTATTTACAAAATAATGATTGAAGATCATCCAAGCTTCTACATACCTGTCTTTTAATAGGAACATTTTAGAGTAATAAATATTTATTTGGTTGTTTCCGTGTCTTTTTTATTGTTTAAGTTGCATCTCCTTGGCTTTGTCTTTAAACATTGCAGTTAGGGAATGACAAAGAAGTGCATATACGTAAAAGAATGATGATGAAGTAAATTATTTGAATTAGAGTATTTTAGCTAGACATACAAATTATATCTACACACAAAAAACAATAGCTCATAGACATTTTAATCCATTTCTACTTTTCCAACAAAATGCATTATTGATATCCAATCAATCTATATTCACAAATAAGATTGATATATAGAATAAAGTTTTCTGGAATTGAGAAAAAAAAATATTTATAATTCATTGAGTATTTTCATTTTATTTTTTCTTGAATAGTATTATGTCTAGTTACATGTCCTTGTTCTCAATTTTTTTGGTTTGTAAAGTATATATTTTTATTTATATAAATTTTCTTATAGATATATTTTTAGTTGAGATTTATTTATAGGTTTCTAATTCTATGTGAGATGAATAACCTTTGTTCAACTTTTTTTATTTGAGTAAATGTTTTTTATTTGTAGTTATTTATATTTATAATTAATTTTGATAATATATATAATAAATTATTGTTTGTATTTTTAAATTCAGAGTAATATGTAATTATTTTACTAAACACAATTTATTAATGTTTTCAACTTTCTTCTATGATTTTTTAACTAACTCTATAACCCATAAATGAACTATATAATATTTTTGTTGCTACTATTTATTTATTTATTTACGAATAGATAAACTTCCATGATTAACTCTATAGGGCATTCATGTTAATGGTTTCCACCATAATTTTCATATTATTAGTCCCTTCCTATGCAAGAATTGTACTAAATAATTTGTAATTCAAATCTATATGAATGCAACATTCATTTAGTTGTATATGCATATAACTTAAATACATTTGAAGAGGTCCCACCAAAGTTACTACTTCGTAACTGAATTACAAAATTTAAGATTTCCTCGTATAAATATAAATACAATTGTGCTTTGTAAAATAATTTCATAGAATAATCATTTTGGGTTAGCTTATACATATGGATAATATATATTAATCTTCTCCATATTATACTAATATCAGTTTAAATATTTCATAAGATTCTTTATATGTATCATGCTAACAAATTTTGTAACAACATAATCCTTAATTTCAATGACATGAACTATAAATATATTTCCTACACAGTTTTAACCAAAATCTAACTGAAAAATTATTAGAATAAAAAGTATAAGCTATAAAATCCACCTAATCTAAATAATATAAATATTTTTAAAGTGTTAAATCTATTTAAATAATTATTAATACATTTTAAATTAAAAAATATAACAATTTAAAAAAACAAATATTACTAAATTCTAACTTAAAAACACCACAATTTTATGCACCATTATCTCTCTTTATATATAAATATATATATTATATATGTTATTTTTGTAAAAAAGAAAATAACAAATCACCCACTAAATACTTTGCTATAACCGATTTTAATGTTCATCATCCACTTCACATTAAAAGTTGAATCTTCCCACAACGGGATAAATTAGTTGGGTATTAACTTATATTTTTTTATTTAATCATTGAATATTTTTCTTATTAAACCATTAAAATGGGCCATTTAAAAATATCTGCATTACTTAATTTTAAAAAACGTAAAACAATTTACTTGAATATAAACAATTACAAATAGGGTTACAATAAATAAAGGAAACCAAGAATGACACTCATCCCCATTAATTCTTTGGACAGGTTAGAAACATCTTGTTTTTGTCTCTAACCACATCATGCAATTATGCATTGTATAAGCCTCAAGTCTAAATACAACTTGAAGCTTAAATATTTTAAGCATGTATATTCACGCATAGGCTATTGTTATTCCATATCAAACACTAACCTATGAGGATAAAGTCAAATTAAATTAAATGGTTTTTAAAATTTCCAAATAATAGAATTGGATTTTCTTGCTGGTCTTTGTGAAATACCATTTCCTCTTAAATTTTGAGAAAACCAACTTTTTTTTTTGTGGTTTAATATGAAAATCTTAAATGATATATTTCATCTATGCTTGATATGAACTCAATTGGGTTTGGGCTTTTCTACTGTTTGGGTGGAGCTCTATCTTTTGTATGTGTCAAATGATTGTGAATTTATTTAAAATGTATGTTGTATATATAATTATTATTGTTGGAAATTTTAAGATCTTTTAAGTTTTTATTTAAAAAAGGTTCAATTTTTATTTATAAAGTTTTTTTTTTTTTTTTTTGACAGAAACAGTTATGTGGTATTAATTTTCATCTTGGCCTGAATGCCAGAAATCTGATTACATTGAGGATGTCTAAATCCTGATGCGTCTCACTGCTAATATTGAAAATGCAGCCGAAGCTTGCAAATTTCTTCCATGACAGACTATCTAAAAATTCTATTTCAGAGATTTTCCCTAACTTAAAGATACAAACAAATTTATTTAAGAGCCAACAGTAAAACATGACAGCGGACAGCTTATGGGATAGGTTCCCAAGATTCTTCTTCGTCTTTCATCTTGACCTCGGCAGAGAGGAGGGTAGCTTTATTGGCTTCAATGTCCGCCTGTTTATTATGAGTTCTCAGCACATGGTAGTAATTCAACTTCTGAAAAGCGTTTTCCATACCCTTTTTTCTGGATATCAGCCTTGCTAGATTGAGATCCGAGGCTGGGGAGTTGGAAACCATTGCGTTTATAATGATCTGGGAATCCCCTATGACATTTGCTTCACTTATATTTAAATCTTTGAGGATCTTGAGGCCTTGGTAGAGGGCCAAAGCTTCAGCTTGAACGCTGGATGAGAATCCAAGCCCCCAAGCAAAGGTATGAATTTTTTCCCCAATTGGACTTACAACAACACCTCCCGCACCAGCTTTGCCCGGATTGCCCTTTGTTGCCCCATCAAAAAAGAGAGAGTGCCTTGAATGTGAATTGAGCCAGTCTTGAAGGTCAGTTTCGGATTTTTTTATTTGCCAGTCTTTGAGAGGAGGGACGTTTCTAACTGCTGGTTGAAATTGTAAGTCAAGGGAAGATCCCCAAGCAATGTCCTGTTGGCTGAGATTGGAATCATCTTTTATATCAGTCAAGCACTCCTTTAGATGACATTTAATCTTGATTTCTAAGACCTTGTGATTCTATTTAATATTTCTGAAGATTCGTCTGTTTCGTTCTAGCCAGATCTGCCAACAAATAACCTTTGGAAGGACAGCCCATGCAGATTTAATAAGCTGATTTTTAGAAGAAGGGCCAGGATATCTGATTACCCAATTGGAAAAAAGATCAGCAGTGGAACGAGGTAGCAAAAAGTTGGGATCCAAATTGTGAATGAAGGAGGACTAGATCTGCTTAGATAACTTGCATTCGAGGACTAGATGGGCAGCAGTCTCTGCATTTTCATTGCACAGCGAGCAGATGGAGGGACCATAGAACCCTTTTCTCTGCAAGATGTCATACGTAAGGATCTTGCCGTGACAGAGGAGCCAAGCAAAGAAGTCGACTTTGGGCCATGAAGGGAAACGCCAGACCCCCTGCCAAGGTGCAGGGTCAGGGGGGACGTAAGGCCTCTCTTTCAGCTTGTTGTATCCCATGGAGACAGTGTAACCTTTGGCATTCGGCCCCCAGCCTTTCACATCTTTTTTACTCATGCGCGTGGGTGCCAAGCCATGGAGGAGGTCCAGCAGCGTGGACCATTCGAATGTCAGGTGAGCCGGCATTTCAATTCGTTTCCACCCTGCCCAGGCGGAGTCTTTCCAAAGAGAAATATCCCACAACGAACACAGCCCCTCTCTATCCATCTAGCAACGCAGCACTCTAATGGAGGCTCTATCTTCAATTGGGTCCTTATTCATAATTTTATCAGCCCAGATATTGATCTTTTTGCCATTTCCTGGAATCCAATAGGAGTGCGCATTGATTAAGGGAGCAGCTTTAACATACAGTTTGAGAAAAGACGAATAAGGCAAATGAATTACATTGTCTAAACAGGAGGAACGAGGACCCCTGAAATACTTTTTCCAGAGAGCCAATTGGGCCCAGCCAGGCTTGGGCGCAATGATCCTCCAAATAATCTTAGCTGCCATAGCCACGTTTTGCTGACAGATATTTTTGAAATTTAAACCACCCTCCCTCAGAGGCTTGGAGATGGTTTCCCAACTGATAAGGGGAATCTTGTTTTCATTCTGTTTACCTCCCTTCCAGAAAAACCTCCGCATGAATTCTTCCATTTTTTTTAATATACTTGCCGGAGCGAGAAGCACAGCGAATTGAAATAGGGGAAGACTGGAGAGCATAGATTTAATAAGGACAGATTTGCCAGCAGTGTTGAGCCAGGAGAAGCCCCAGGCTTGGATCCTAGACTTGAATTTTTCTAGCTGAGGGAGCCAGTCTTTGCTTGTAGATTTCTTATGAAAAACAGGAAGGCCCAAATATTTAAAGGAGATCCAATTGGAGGAGGCAGCAAAACCCAAACATCTAGAAATAGCGGAGAGCAATCTGGGCGAGGTGTTCCAGCTGTAGATATGACATTTGTTCTTATTTACAACGCTGCCAGAGACTTCACTGAAATCATCCAAAATTGCTTTAAATTTAGAGGCAGAGGAGAGAGAGGCAGCTCCCAAAAACAGAGTGTCGTCCGCGAATAGGGCGTGGTTTATATTTTTTACCCCTCTAGCAATACACAGTCCGTTGATATCTTGATCTTGCATCTTTTTGTCTAACAGGTAGCTGAGGACAGAGGCTTGGATGAAAAAAAGCAGAGGGGAAAGAGGACACCCCTGCCTTAGCCCTCGTGAAGCTTTGAAGAAATCAGTGGCTCTTCCATTTACAAGAGGAGCGATCCAAGGCTCTGAGATGCATGCCCGGATCCATTTGATGAAATTTGCTCCAAAACCAAATTTGCTCATTACTTTTAAAAGAAAGCTATGATTTACACGATCAAAAGCATTTGCTAAATCAAGTTTAATCACCATACCTTGTTCTTTTCGAAGAAGACTTGAGTGGATTGCTTCTTGAACAAGGGTGAAATTGTCCACGATTTGCCTTCCTTGAATGAAGCCTCCTTGATTCTCCGAAATTATTTTGGGAAGAATGAGCTTCAGTCTATTTGCAATAACTTTAGTGATAATCTTGTACCCAGTATTGCATAAGGAAATCGTGCGGAATCTGCTGAAATTGTTGGCACCTTTTTCCTTTGGTATTAGGGCTAGAAAAGCGGAGTTTGTGCTACCTCCTATTTTCTGAGCATTTTGAGACTTCTGAACCATTTTGAGCAGATCCTTTTCAACAATCGGCCAACAGACTTGAAGGAACCTGGCAGAGAAGCCATCCGACCCGGGGGCCTTATCCGGATCCATATCAAAGAGGACCTTTTTAACTTCATCTTTGGTGACTTTGGCCTCAAGGATCTCATTCATACGAGGAGAAATTGCAGAGGGAATGATGTCAAGCAGATCTGAGTATTGGTCCGAGTCCTTATCCTCACTATACAAGTTTTGAAAGTGAGAGAAGGCTGATTTTTTAATGTCTTCAAAATCCTTGAAGGTGACGTTATCCTCCTTAATCTCATAAATAGTGTTGAAGCTTTTCCTAACTTGGGTTTGTTTGTGGAAAAAGGCAGAGTTCCTGTCCCCTGCTTTGAGCCAGAGATTTCGAGATTTTAATCTCCAGTATTCTTCTTCAGCTAGACAGGCCTTATGATAGCGTTGTTGCAAATGAGCCTCTTGGTCTAAAATCTCCTCTGTGACAATAGCGTTCTCCATATGAGATTGATGAGAGGCGAGAGAGACTTTGATGGCTTTTCTTTCTGTAGCCGGGTTGGACAGGGTTTTTGCCCATCGTTTTAGATCACCCTTTACCCTTCTGAGTTTTTCCTCCCAGATATAGAAGGGAGAACCATTGACAGGCTGACTCCAACAATCTTTGACTATTTGCATGAAGTTTGATTCTTTGACCGAGAGAGGACTAAACCGGAAAGGAATAGGGCCCAGGTCTAGATGGGCCAGGAGTTCGAGCTTTATAGGCTTATGGTCCGAGACGCTGTTAGCAAGGATATGCATTCTGGGTTCTAAGCCTAGTAACAGAAAGGAGCTTTGAATGAAAAATCTATCTAATCTGGCAGCGATATGACCAGGGCCCACTCTTTTATTAGACCAAGAGTACTTACCGGAAGAGGGTTTGATATCTAGCAAGTCCCAGTCCTGCAGAAGATCTTCTGCCCATTCCCTTGCTGGATCACGAACAGCGCTGCCACCTCTTTTTTCAGACGAGTGGAGCGTGAGATTAAGATCTCCAGCAATAATTATATTTTCCAGATTTGTCAGGTCTGCTTGTTGCCTTATAGTATCCCAACATTCCTTTTTTTCCCCAACATTGATTGGAGAATATACATTGAAGAGGCAAAGGATTTCCTTGGTATCCAGATTTTGCATTTTCAGCAGCAACCAGTGAGTATTTCTAGCCTCAAAGGTGACTACAAATTTGTTAGGGTTCCATAGAGTGCCAATCCCTCTTGAAGCGCCCCGGGCAGAGATTGCTCTTGCTTCACTTTTGAACCAAAATTTCTTGCATGCTTGCAGGAAGACTGCGTCTTCCAACTTAGTCTCCTGGACGAGAAGTATGTCTGGAGTTTTTGTTCTTATTAAGCTTCTCATGGCTTCTTCCTTGACTTTACTCCCCATACCTCTACAATTCCAGGAGATGACCTTCATTATTTATGTTTCTGGTGGGCCCCCTTGGAGCCATGGGTCTGATTTTTCAACATCCTTGAATTTGAGGCAAGCAACTTTTCCAAAGTTGGTTGGCTTCCCTATAACTTGTCCTTGTACGTTTCCTGCTCTCTTTTCTCCCGATCTGTTTTACGACCTCTTGTGGATCTCCTAACAGAGGCCTGAGAGTCGCCTATTTCTCCTTCCTCCTCCGATTCTTCCGACTCCTGGACCTCTTCCTCGTCTTCAACAGATATTCCTTTTGAGCTTTCTGCAGCACTTGCGTCTTTGGAAGACATAGAGGGAGTCCCTTTGACCGGGGATGTTGTCTTTTGAAAATCCACCTCCTGGGTGTCCTCTTGGTGCGAGATTAGGAGTTTGAACTTGTTTTCAGGAGTGGACTTAGACGGGATCTGCTGAGAAGAGGCCTGTTGGGGACCTTTGCCACTAGGGCCTCCTGGCTTTTGAGCCTTATGGGAGGTTTTGGAGCGCTTGACTTGATTCCATCCGTCCTCCTTCCCTTGCACTACCTCATTGTTGGATGGACAGCCTCTGGCGAAGTGGCCATAGACATGGAATTTCCGGCATTTGAAGGGCAGCTGCTCATAGTCCAGTTTCTACACATGCGTCCAGCTTCCGACTTTGATTTTGATGGCCTCTGGTAGCCCAACCTCCAGATCTACTTCCATGCAGATCCTAGCGCAGTCATACTGGTCCTTGTTGTTTGCTCGATCGATGAACTTCCCAAGGGCATTTCCAATATGCATCAGAGAATCCCAATTCCAGCAGTGAACTGGCAGATTTGGGAGTCTAACCCACACCGGGACTGCTTTGGGCACATCCACAGCAGGATCGAAGTCTGGAGTCCACTTATTTAGATACAAACCCTAGGGGCCCATGAAGTAGGGGCCGTTCTGGAAGATCAGATCTTTGTCATCTTTTGAAGTGAACTCGAAGAGAAAGTAACCTCTCCCAAAAAAATAAGAAGTAACGCTTTCTTTGATCAGAGGCGCCCAGTTTCTGTTGACCCAGCTCTCAGTGGTTTTGGGAGATGGCCAAAGCCCTGTGAACTGGCCTATGAGGGCTCGTTCAGCCAGTGATAAAGCAACCTGAATCGGAGTCTCTACTGGAAGAGAGATCTCAGGTATTTCATCAATTTTCTTAACAAATTTTGCAGCTTCAACATTCTTCTTCTTAGGAAGCCCTGCCAATAAGCGATCGAAAGCCTCAGCAGAAGAGGGCGGGGGAGGGGGACGAGGCCCCTGGGGAGAGCCCAGCCCCTCCATGGGCGCAGGCCCTAGCAAGAACGCGGCCCGAATCAAGATGCGCAGGCAGCAACGCGTTCGCCAGCGCACAATGATGCTCTCATGAAAAACCTTTCCTCGATTACCTTTATAAAGTTTTATTTTAATTTAACTCATCACATTGATATTTGTGATTTTCTCTTCAAAGATATTATAACTAAGTGGTTCCACCAAGTTACTTAGAATTTTTTGAAAATAATTCAACATGATTTATAAAATCTTTGAAATCTATAAAAAATAATTATACATAATTGCACTAAATCATGGTTAATTTGATAATAAAAATGAATGTAATTAAACATGTACATATGTAATTTTATTTAGATTTTATGGTCAAACTAAAAATTACAAATTTAAAAGGAATCATAAAATATATCACAAAAAATATATTAATAAAAAATATTTTTATATTAAAAATATAAAAAAATATAATACATGATATTTAAATGATGAATATAAATAAGTATTAAATATCACAAATAAAAATAAATATCAAACATTATACAATTAGTATTTAAAAAAAACATCATAAATAAATTTAATTCATAGATAAAAATACTGTCAAATTACAACCTACAACCTACCATACACATGTTGGATACATTTCACTACAAGATGTCCAACATTCACATAACATGTAGTTGGATACATATTTTGTATAAACAAATTCATGAACCTAGAATATATGTATACAAATCCTCAATTACATTCATAAACATAGAATATTTGGATAGAAACCCTCACCTTAAAATCATAAAACTAGAATAGAATATTTGGATAAAAACCCTCAACTTAAAATCAATTTCATATACAAAAGAAATATAACCCCTTCTCAATGGTAGAAATTCTAACTTTCTGTGGAAAATTTTTACGCATAAACTTATCTGTGCAGTTGGTATGATAGAACTAAGTTGTGAAAATTGGTTGAAGAGGCTAAGGATCACAACTGTGAGACTTACAACTATATTTATTTCTTCTCTTGGTTTGTAGAAGCTTTGTTTATATCCATCCACTCTTTCACTCTCATTCTCTTGTCATCAAAACTGTACATCTTTTTGTGTTCAATCCAACTCCTAGGAGGCAATCATTGCTCCATCTCTAAGTTTAACCAATATATTGAATCACAAACTACCATTGGTTTTATAAAATTTCATGTTTATAGGATCGTCATTCTTACTTTTCTAGAAACCATTCTTGCAAGGAAAGTGACTTAACATGATATCCTTCTTTTTTTCACTATCAACATCTTCATCCTATATCTCTTGGTCTTCATCTATTAACCTACGTTTCATTAACATGTACAAACATGAGATCTAATGCATGGTTTGAAAATGATCATTTTAACCACAAAAATATTAGAATCTCATATAATTTGAACCTAATATTTACCTGAATTACAAGAGAAACAAAGGGATTTTTTCCCTCCAATTAGATGTAGAGCATAATCTCAATATAATAATTATAAAATTATGGAATGCTAATGTTCTTATAATGATTAGTACGGGGCCACAATGAAAATAGGTTTGAGGAGATCAGGTTCAAATTTTGGTGGGTTTTATTTTTTCATGAGAATCTTCATCTGATGATAGATATATGAATATGTTCATGTCATTATAGTGATTGAGATATTTTTATTATGTAAATAGTTTAGGTTCAGTTTCTAATAAGTGCAAAGGCTTTATGTTTATAGAAGGAAGCATTGTCTGAATATATAAAAGAAGGCATTTAATCCTCCCAAAAAATATTTTTCTTTATAATTAAATAAATTTAACATATTTTTCACAAATTAAATAAATAAATAAAACTTTAGGGTAAGAGGTTAAATTGTAATAGGGACAGGCTAGATGTTACTTAAAAGAAAAAAGACTCCACTGAAAGTACATGACTCCACTGGATGTAGTTATAAAACTAAATTTGATTGACTATGAGAATTATTTTAGGTGATAAAATTTTCCACAGTTAAGATGAGTTAAACTACATTATAGATAAATTGCTAACAACTAATAATAATAGCCATTAATAACTATCCTTATCAATTGATAACTGAGTTACAATACATTTTGTCAGTTCTCATTACTAGTTCATAACTACGTTATCCATTCTAGATAACTGGATAACAACTGGAAATACCAACCAATAATAACTATCTTTATTAGTTGAAAATTAAGCTACAATACATTTTGTCATTTCTAATTACTAGTTCATCACTGAGTTATAATAAATTTTATTGCCTTCCTGAAAAACATAAAATAAATATAAATATAATTTTTTTATGAATGAATTCTTAACCTAAGATAATATTCATAACAAGTTGTTTATGAATGAATCTTGCTTGAGCTAATGTTTAGAACAAGTTTGCTATGTAATGAAATAAAATTAACACAATCCAAAGAAGTTAAATTGATTCATAACTTCATTGGATGTAGCTTCAATAATGATGACAAGGATACTAGATTTCTTACTAATATTATCTACGATGAAATGGCCTTTGATACTTAAAATTAATTTTGATTGGTTGAGTAACTTATTTCAGATAATAAGATTTTCCATAAATAAAACAACTTAACTTACTGTGAAGAATAATAGTTAGTAACAAAAACTAATTGTAAACTAATTGTAACTATCTTTATTATTACTTGACAACTAAGTTACAATGTAAGTTCTGAGTATTCATTACCCATGCAAAATTGAATTATGATAAATTTTATTACCTTCCTTAAAAGAAACCAATATAAATACAAATGGTTTATGAATTTATTCTTAAGCTGAGCTAATGTAGAACAAGTTCCACATTTCATATTCAAACGAAGTGATTAACATATTTTTGAATAGTCAAATTGATTTAAAATACTCATAAAACTTTGCAAACGAAAACGTCAGAAAACAAATATGAAATGAAATTGAGTTCATGAAATTGAGGCAAAGAGTCTTACTGCGGTTTAGAAATGTGATATAGATTCAAATTTTCTAGGACCGAATTCATGAAATTGCGGCCAAAAGACTTACAATTTTCAATAAATAAGAGTTTTCTTCTAAGGAGTACTAGTTTTGGCATGTTTCTTCTTGGGACGTTTTGGGGTCTTTCCAGTTCCCTCTTAGGCAAAGTTGGCAGGTTTTGCTTTAGTCATTAAGGTGGTGTTGGAAATATTTTTCCCTTAGCACCAAGAGATTCTAGCATTGTTTGTTAATGGGTGAATGCATGAATATGAGTTACACTGTTGGGCCAAATGTGGCGATAAAATTTCAAGTTTTTCCTCTTTTATTGAATTGAAGCCCTCAAAATTCATATAAGTGCTATGAATTTTGATTTAGAGTAAAAAGACAAATTGTGGAGAATTATATTGTTGTCATAATTATATTTTTTGCAAAAATATTTAGTGTTGTATAATATGTCAATTTTCCATTAAATAAAATGCTTTTCCTTGCAAATTTTCATACATATTAAGAGATATGCATATGTTCAGGTAGCATAACTTACTCTAAAATATGTGTGTGTGTGTGTGTGTTTAAGCATGATCTACATAGAGAGAGATAAGTTTTTCATATTAAAAAATTATTTTTGTATGAAAATTTATATTTTTTTATTATTTTTTAAGTTGGCAAAGTAATATTTCTATTGCATTTTTCATATCCATGTGTTCACGTAAGGGTTTTTTCAACAATTTTGGTAAATTGGAAAACCAAGAGTGTCCCCTGGTAGGACAAGTAATAATTTGTTTATGTGTGAATTTTTATTTTAAAAGGTATTAGATGAGATAATGAATAATAAGGAATTAATAGTTATTAGTTATGCGGAGCAAGTTAATTATGAATTATGTAGGAAATGTTATGCTATGAGGAGTCACATTCAGAAGGTTAATAATAGTTATAAGGTAGTTATCTACCAGAAAGAAACTTTTTTTTCCTGAGAAGAGTAAAAGGAAGGCAATTTAATTCCTCTCTAGGGGAGAGAAGGAAGGAAAAAGAAAAGACATGTTGAAAAAAAGAAAAAGAAGAGAAATCTATGAGTTGGATGGTTAGTGAGATTCCTTCATTCCAAAGCCTATGCCCGGTTGTGACTGAATAGTCTAAAGCTAACCTGCATGGGTGACTAGCTCGTGGGTGAGATACAGTAGAGACTGATCTCTTGGATGAATGGTGTATATAGTTTTCTAAAAAATGTTTTAGAAGACTTGGAAAATCAAATAAGTGGTGCATGATTATTTATTTTTTTGCACAAGAATAGGTTACTGTAAAGGGTAATTTGTAAATATATGTTTAGCAAACAAGTCTATGATTGATACAGGAAAATCTCAGTGTAAAGATAAAATTATCACCATATTTAATGACAGTCTAGTTGTGTTTCTTTAGAGATGAAATGAAAGGTTAAATTAGTAACATATCATACTTGGGGAAACTACAGGAAGAAAATAACTAGAGAACTATATATTAGTGGTAGATAATAGGAAAAACGTTTATTTTCTTAGGCACAAGATGAGATCCCAAGCCCAACCAGAGCTATTGGCAGCTTATGACCAGTCCCTATGAATTATAATAATTCAATAAGATGAATAGTATGACTAGGGAATCCCTTGAAAAAATTTTAGAATTAAACTACAGGAAATAAAAACACATAAATCCATAAACCAACTGCAACAAAGACCATGCTATAATATCCAAACTAAGCCATTAAGCCGACTAAATTTTTACAATACCAAATAATAATAGGTAACATAATCGTTCTTTCATATAAACAAAGATTGTAACCACATTTAACTAGTAACAAGATGAAATAGAAAATAATTCAGTTTAGACAACATTATAAGCTAGATTCGGTGCAAGAAATCACAGAGTATGCCCTGTATGTGAACATGATGGGAATTTCAGAAAATAAATTGGAGTAATTCTATAGTAGTAACTGCAGACAAAGGAAGTATTACATTACCATTGTGATTGACCTTTTCACAAAACAAAATGGGCATAATAACCCTGGTTTGATTCCACACATTAACGCTACAACTTAATAACCCAACGCATCAAGGGATGAAACCCTTACAGCTAACTGACTGGGATACCAGGTACCAAGAAGAAAGCCCCAGCCAATCCTCAGAGGGCTTGAATATACAAACTAAGATAGTAAAGCAGAAACCCTCAAAGGAATAACTGAGAATCGTAAACAAGAATTTGACGTGGCTTTAGTCCAGAAAGATCAGACTCATCGGGAAATCAACCTTTGGGTGAAATTTCCACTACCCACCTATGACGACTTGCTTGAAATGGGAACATAACCTACACATAAGCCTAATCCCAAGTTTGAAGTTAAATCCCGGTCAATTTCTAAGTTATGAAATGTGTAAATAAACTCAAAATAACTCAAAATGTACCTATAACTTTGTACATTCACCGAAATTGAACCTAACCAAAGTTGGAATCCAAACCACGGAAGGGTTGAGCATGTGGGTAGAAATAATGATCAATTGATCAGTATTAAGCTCAAAAATGGAAGTTCTCAGAATCATTCAAAACATGAATGACCGCGAAGTGCTCATCGCCCTAAATCCAGTGCACTTTGTTTCATCGAAAACCGACTCTGTATGTGAAAGTTAGAGCCTACCGTCCCTTTTCTCAAACAAGTAAAATTCGAAGAAAAAAAATGACAGACAACTAGTACCCAGTCATCAGTCTGTATTGCTAACGTGGTAGGTGACTGTGCAGGGGTAAAAGATCCTCCAGGTGAATCATATGGTGATAAGTGTCACTATAGGATTGGTTTTTAAGTTGGTTGGTTGTCAGTTTTCATTGGTCGAAAATAGGCCAGTCAGAGGCGGACACGTGGTGCATCCAGGGGCTGCCACATGCCCCCCTGTGGTGGACTAAGGTATGGTCAAAATCATGTTATATAGTGGTAAAATTTTATGTCGTAGGTTGGGGTAGACACCACAACCTCCCCCACACAAACACACCGACATACCACTATACCCGCACAATGGTTCTTAACCAAGAAGGGTCACAACTTATATTTAAATTGTATATTATAATGTGGAGGGGGTAAGCGAGGGCCAACCCCCAGTCCATAGGACCTTGTTCCATTACTATGGGCATCGCTCCAACTAAAATGCATGGTTATTGCATTAACCCCCACTTAATTCCCATTAAAATTTGCTTATCCATTAATTAATTGATCTTATCTTGGCGGTTTAGTTGGTGGAGTCCGCCATTTTCACCGGAACTCCCAATTTAGTGGATTTAACTAGGGTTCTCTCCTATTTTGGAGGGTTTTCCAAGGAAAAATTGATTGAGCCACAACGTTTTCAAAATTTGACCAATTTTGGCTCAGAAAGAGTCTATCCTAGTAGATTTGGACATTCTGAGCAGTTTGGAGCAGGTTTCAGGAGTAGTAGAGGATTGTAAACAACACTTTTTTTTCCATTTTGAGCTAATATAGAGGCTCAAGCCATGGAATCTGGACCAAGGAGATGTAGCCTAGGAGGGGTTAATTCCTTCATCAAAACACTGTGTTAATGGATCATTTGATGGCTTGATATACATTTTATTATTTTTGTTCAATACTTTATAGTACTTGATGTACTATATTTTGTTTTCCTACTTATTTAGAAAAGTACAAGTAGATCATGCTAAATAAATAGACAAAAAAATGACAACACTATTTCACCAACCCCAACCTATACCAGAAGAAGAAGACATTAAGCAAAAATATTTAAATCATGCTTGTAAGAAATTAGAGCCTAGTTATTTCCAATGACACTTGCATAGATGTTTGGATTTCACACGTTTGTGCCATACCAATTTTCCAAGGCATATGATCAATTTTAGGATGCCTTTGAGGGAAACATAATATCACATTAGCAAAGGACCCTCTCAGTATCATAAAAGTTCATAATGTTGCAACCATATTGGCCTTCCACAATATGGCTGCATTTTTTTTTAGTTTGAGATGATGATGCTCATGGCTCAAACATAACACATGCTTATCAGGAACATGCCCACATTCTCATTGTGCTTTAGCTGGTCTGCACAAGTTGATGAAGAACATTTTTTCACTGCCATATATTCTTACAATATTTGTTAAAGAGATGGGATTTGTTAACTTTGTTGAATGGAGAAACTTGTTGACAATAGTCAAAATCATTTGTCCATTTAGGTATTCAATTATGTATAAATGGAAATGGTGATATGGTAGGCAAAATTAGCTATAATAGCAGAGGCTTGAAGAAAAAAATAAATGAACACAAACCTTATCACTGATTTTAAATCCAAACATGGAAATCGAAGAAGACTTACAACACTAAACTTGTATCCCGTGACACAGAGGATACGAATCAACACAAGAGAGTTGTGCTAATAAATATACATACATATAAAAGGCACCATTCTTTAATCATGTTTATTAATGACATAGGAAAATTAATACTATAATAATGGTACTATGATATATGTGAATGTAATAAAGTGAAATAGAACAAGAGTTAAGACAAAGGTCAAATATTTGGAAATATAAATACATTTCTCTTTGTCTGTTTCGGGAAATAACTCCCTAGAGGTTTGTTGGGTCAAAACCTCCACAGATTAGGGCATGCTATTCAAGAAGGACTCACACAACCACACTTGTATGCTAAAAACTAAATAACATCGATAGTAGAACTCACCCGTAATCCTACGTTTGATGTAGATCCCGCGGGGTCCAAACCCCCAGCCACCCTTCTTCCTCTTCAACCTGGAAATCAACAAAGAACATGCACGGAAATCTAGTTGTACAGCATATATTTATCCTAAATGTCAGTGAAATCCATGTGAAACATCATATAAACAATAATAAATGTTTAAATAATAATCTTTTCACATATGCAAGCAGATATTAACACGTGAATTCAGGAACAAGATGGTTCTTCTTTATTACGAACAACATGTACAGTAATAAAAAGTGGAGAGATCACCTGAATCCTTCCACGATCTTCGAACATACCATCGTCCGGATTCGTCCCGCCCTTGCCTCTCTAGGATACTTTCAAGACTTGTGCACATGAGATGAGATATAAATGGATGAGCATCTCCAGAAAACAAGGGTTTCCTGTAAAAATCTGGGAAAGTGCAGGAGGCACAGGAAATCAGACTTGAATTGGGATTCCAACAGAGTATAATGTCTATAAATTTCTCTCTCCCTTAGGCCATGCACATGAGGGGCTTTTATACTCCCTCAAAGTAGTTTCAATCAGTTGAAAACAGTTGGCCACGTGCTGGGGTGGTTGAACTACTGGAGTAACCATCAACCCAACCCGAAAATAGGGAATTTTTATATATTTTTTAATGATTTTAATGGCATACGCGGAAAAGTGTGTATGGACTCGCATATACATGCAGAAAAGTTTGGGCATACCCGCGTATGGGATTTTTAACACTGTTTTTTATGAATTTTGTTCAAGTCTATGGGAATGGGTGCCCAAGGCCAAAGAGACAATCATGAATCACATGAGGGTGAAAAATGATGCTATAACATTGTCTCATACCAAGCATCAGGGTCTGACTATGTACACTCATTGATGTATCAACCTATGCCATAGTTTCTTCATTTTGTGATTTTTTTTGCTCGACGACATTTTTTCATCATTTTCAGGTTCAGTTATACTCCTCTTGGTAATAGTTTCTACTAAATCAACCTTTTGAATTCTTTTCTACTACCCTTTAGTGTCCTTAGATCCACGTTATTTATCTTTATGGACATCTCTATCTCCTTTTTCAACTACCCTTGTTGCGCCAGAAAAATATCCTCTTGAGGCTGGTGCTGAAGTTGTTTGGTAAGCCCTGTATGTACAACATTTTTTCAGTACTATATACTGTGTCCGGATGCCAAAAATATCATAGATTTATTTCCTTTTACATGTTATCAATGCCATGTTCTTATCATATTTACTATAATAATAATAAAAAAGACTATATAACCAACATTCTTATATCAATTGCATGGTACCTGTTGTAATTTGGAAGCTTGAAATTTTGACTAACGAAATTTTGAAAACCAACATCCTTGTTGCCTATTACTTTGGGATTCATCACACCCATCTTACATAGATGATATTACATGTCCAGATTTTGAAGCTTGAAATTTTGACTAATGAACATTTCAGAACCAACATCCTTGTTGTCCATTACTAGGAAATGCATCACACCCATCTTATGCAAATGATATTTAACCACAATTGGTAATGCCACTATGTTTCCATTCCTCCAAAAAATGAAGCTTATTGAGGGCCAATGAAGTTTTTTTTCGCTCTAGGGCAGTCAGTTCAAGATATTTTTTGTTGTGAACATGAGCCACAATGGAACACATTTATTAGTAGATGTCAAGCTCTCAGTTGGCATATTTGGTTCATATTTTCTATCACAACATTATGAATTGGAGTGTTTGGAACCATTATTTATATTATTTCATTCTGCAAGGGGGTGTTCAGAATCATTATTTTCCCTTAGTTCCAAAGGGGATAAAGAATTACCTAATATCAGATTCCACTATATCAGTGGCATGACCAATAACATATAACATTATTGAAATCAAAATGAAAGTAAGTATATTACGAGTCACGTAGTGATAAATATGGATAAATCACAACATTGAGGGTCAATTTCCATAATTTCTTCAAATACATTTGCAACATCCCTCAGACTGCTTGCAGGGTGTCCATTGTAGGAAAATCCATTGATATTCATAGTTTTTGTAAGAGTCCTTGTAAAATGATAAGTTGGATGAGGTGTGTTTTTCTTTAAAGCAAGCTCCACAATGGAATTTTTAGGTCATTTTCTTTCCTTCTTGGTTGTCAATAAATATAATGAAGAATCCACCATATTTAATCAAAATCACTAGAGTTGATGACAAAACCAATACGTTCCTAAACTTGGAAAATAAAAAATATAAGTAACACTCACATCATTTTGATGAATACGATGAACATAATAATAAAACATCAAAAAATATTGTACTGGTCAAACAATACCCGGTGCACACTTTGTTTGTGATTTATCAAGTATATGCTAAGAGTTCATCATAAAACCTAGATGTTAGAGATAAAAAGTGAAGTGTTCTAGCAATAAATATCTTCCATGGTGGTAAGGAGATCCATGAGGGATATTGAAATTAGGCACTCTAGGGGTGAAATCACCATGTATTTTATTATTTTTGTTAGTCTAAGTGAGGAAAACAATATTTTGTTAGCATTTTTGTGCATGGGTTTTGTAACCAATAAGATTGAAAAGGCTAAATTTAGACACATTAAGTTACCTATTCCCAACGCCATTTTTTGTGGGCATCTCCTCTTTCAAGGTACAAACATTCACTATATTTTGTTTGTCTATTTATTAAGAAAAGTAGAAGCAGATCATGCTAAATAAATACACAAAACAACAACAACATTGTTTCACCAACCCCAACCTATACCAGCAGAAGAATAAATTAATCAGAAATCTTTAAATCATGTCTGTAAGAAATTAGAGCCCAGGTATTTCCAATGACACTTGTATATGTGTTTTGATTTCACAAAAGTTTGCGCCAGAACAATTTTACAAGGATTATGATCAATTGTAGGATGCATTTGAGGGACACAAAATATCACATTGGCAAAGGACCCTCCTAGTATCATAAAAGATCATAGTGTTGCAAAAATATTGGCCTTCCACAATATGGTTGCATTTGTTTTTAATTTTGAGCTAAAGATGCTCAAGGCTCAAACATAACACATGCTGATTAGGAGCCTTCCCACATTCTCATCGTGCTTTAGGTGGCTTGCACTGGCTTCTTAAGTACAATTTTTCATTGTCATATCTTCTTACAAGATTTTTTAAAGAGTGATGGGAAATTTTTAACTTCGTTGAATGTGGAAACTTGTTAATAGTAATCAAAATACTTGTCCATATAAGTATTTAATTATATATAAATGGTAATAATATTGGAAATGGTGATATGGTAGGCAACATTAGTTACAATAACATAGGATTGAAGAAAAAAATAAATGAGAAAAAATACTATCATTGATTTTAAATCCAAACATGGAAATTGAAAAAGACTTACAACACTACACTAGTATCTTGTGACACATAATATAAAACTAAAAACAATAGAGTTGTGCTAATAAATATACATACATATAAAAGAAACCATTCTTTAATTATGATGATTATTGACATAGGCAGAGTAGCACTATAATAATGGTACTATGATATATGTGACTATAATCAAGTGAAATAGAACACTTTGAGACAAAGATTAAAGATTTGGAAATATAAATACATTACTCTTTGTCTCATACCAAGCATCAAGGTCTGTCTATGCACACTCATCGGTGTGTCAACCCGTGCCATCATTTCTTTATTTTGTGCTTATTGTTTCTCGGAGACATTTTTTCATAATTTTCAGATTCAATTATACTCCTCTTGGTAATATTTTCTATTAAATCAACCTTCTAGTTGTTTTGTTGTTTTCGTGTCCTTAGATCCATGTTCTTTATCTATATGGGCATCTCCTGTCTCTTTTTTCAACTTCCCCTTATTGCGTCAGGAAAATATCCTCTCGAGGTTGGTGCTAAAGTTGTTCGTCAGGCCCCGAATGTGCATCATTTATATTTAAACATACCATTTTAAGCTTCATGTACATCCTTCACATTTCGGTTTGTTAAATCCCGTCGACTGCACATGGGTCCTCCACATCTATCTTTTTTGAGGCCTTTTCAAGAGAAGGTGCTTCATTAACATTCAACTTTTTTTGGAAAATTTTCAGTTGACTGAGATTAATTTCCTCCCAAGAGTTTATTAGTAGATGTCAAGCTATCAGTAAATGCATATCAAAAGTATTTTACATAAAAAATGCTCATTATAGCTGAAAAATTCAATAATTAACAACAATAATACCATAAGTACAATTAATCTGTGACCAAAAAAATTCAGAGTCTCGTATTATAAATATAATCAAAGAAGGAAGATGCATGATAATAGTCAATATTTCAAGTTTAATCATTTCCAATAAAAAAAACATACAAGTCTGCAACCGACGTATTAGCAGTCGAACAAGGGTTTTCAAGGGTTATCATAAAAATCTAGTCTTAACAGAGAGTATCCAATTGAGCTTAAGTAAGTTTAAGACAAATGGGTTGTGTCTGGATACTTCACATTTTTTTTTAATAATAAAATTCATTTTTATATCATTTGTATAACCATAGGGCCTGTAGAGAACTCTACACAAGCTCTAACACAATCAATAAATTCAGGAAAATGTATAGAAACATGCTAGGGTACGTAATGTATCTCCCTTTGAAAATCAAAGATCTCTCCTAATGGTTGCACATAATTCCACGATCCTAGGTCATAAATTTGTACACTCTGAAACCACGCCTTATTAAAGCCAATATCCCCCAAGCTAGGTGAAGTTCCACTCCTCCTTAGCATAGACTAGAAGGCCAGGGAGGACGAAGGAATAAGGCCACCCTGCACACCTAAAGCACCTATTTTTTCTACCACCTTAACTCCCATCACCATGCACAATGAACAACAATCTAGAGTGCCACAAATAACTATTATAATTCTCAATGTTTTCATTAACATCACCTTCCACGTACCCCAGGAGGCTTCTATGACACGCCTAATTAAGCCACTTAATGTGTGGGTAGGGGTATTAATTCCCCACCCCATCCTCCATTCCCTTTTGATGGCCCCCCATTGTGGTATACAATTAGTGTTTTTAAAAGCAAAAGCATCATAAAAATGTTCCATAGATAAAAAAATATTGTCAAATTTACAACCTACCATACACATCCTACCATACACATGTTGGATACATTTCACTACAAGTTGTTCAACATTTACATTACATGTAGTTGGATACATCTTTTTCGTAAACAAATTGACAAAACTAGAATATTTCAATACGAATCCTCAACTACATTCATAAACATAGAGTATTTAGATACAAACCCTCACCTTAAAATCATAAACCTAGAATAGAATATTTTGATACAAACCCTCAACATAAAATCAATTTCATATACAAAAAGGAATACTACCCCTTCTTAGTGGTAGAAATTCTACCTTTTTGTGGCAATTCTTTACCCGTAAATTTATCTATGGAGTTGGTACCATAGAACTAAGTTGTGAAAATTCGACTGAAGAGGCTAAGGATCACAATTGTGAGACTTACAACTATATTTGTTTATTCACTTGGTTTGTAGAAGTTTTGTTGATGTCCATCCACTTCTTCACTCTCATTCTCTTCTCGTCAAAACTTTGCATCTTATTTTGTTCAATCCAAATCCTAGGAGGCGGTCGCTTCTCCATCTCTAATTTTAAACAATAGGTTGAATAACAGACTACTTTTGTTTTATAAAGTTTTATTTCTATAAGATTATCATTCTTAATTTTTTGGAAACCATTCTTGCAAGGAAGGTGACCTAACATGATTTCCTTCCTTTCTTCACTGCCAACATCTTCATCATATATTTCTCAGTCTTGATCCATTAACCTAAGTTTCATTAACATGTACAAACATGAGATCTAATGCATGGTTTGACAATATTCATTTTAACATCATAAATATTGAAATCTCATATAATTCAAACCTAAAGTTTACTTGAAGTACAAGAGAAAGAGAGGGAAAATTTTCCTCTAATTAGAAGCAAAGAAGAATCTCAATATGATAATTATAAACTTATGAAATGTTGATGTTCTTATAGTGATTAGTATGAGGCCACAACGCAAATAGGTCAGAGGATATTAGGTTCAAATTTTGGTGGGTTTTAATTTTTCATGTTAATTTCCATTTGATGATAAATATATGAATATGTGCATGTTCTTATAGCGATTGAGACATATGTTTATTATGTAGATAGTTTAGGTTCAATTTCTAATAAGTGCAAATGTTTTATGTTTATGGAAGGGAGCATTGTTTGAATATATAAGGGAAGGTGTTTAATCCCCAATTTTTTTTCTTTCTTAAAACTAAATAAAGTTAAAATATTTTTATACAATAAACAAATGAACAAAACCTTAAGGTAAGAGATTAAATTAGGTGCAGGCTAGATGTTACTAGAAAGAAAAATACTCCACTCAAAGTGCATGAATCCATTGGATGTATCTAAAACTAATTTTGATTAACTAAGAAAATTATCTTAGGTGATAAAATTTTCCACAGTTAAGGTGAGCTAACCTGCATTCTGGATGAATGGCTAATAGCTAATAATAACAACTAATAATAGCTATTTTTATGAGTTAACAACTAACTTACAATACATTTTATCATTTCTCATTAACAGTTCACACAACTGAGTTATAATAAATTTTATTGTCTTCCTAAAAAAAGTTATTGCCTTCCTAAAAAACAGGAAAAAAATATAAATACAAATTGTTTATGAATGAATCCTTCTAATGTTTAGAACACATTTTACTATGTAATGAAAATAAATTAACACATTTTGGAGAAGTTACTTTATTGGATGTAGCTTCAACAAGGATGACAAAGATACTAGCTTTCTTGCTAATATTATCTAGGATGAAATGACCTTTGCTACTTAAAAATAATTTTGACTCATTAAGAAAATTATTTCAAATAAGATTTTTCATAATTAAGCATTTCTTGCTAATATTATTTAGGATGAAATGGCCTTTGATCCCTAAAAATAATTTTGATTGGTTAAGAAAATTATTTCAGACAATAAGATTTTCCATTATTAAGAATTTATATAAAATGCGTGAGGGGCAACTTCCTTGAAAGGAGGATTGCTTTCCCCCCAAAATTCCTAGAAAACCTAATCATGCTCCCTGAATTACCTCTTAGCTACAAGGAGAGGTATTTATTGTTTCATGCTAGTTGACTTTGATCATTTGAGAAATAGAATTTTTACTTAAATCTACCTTTTCAATTTGAAATAAGTTTTGATAAATTTTCTTTACCACATTTTAACAATTTGACATTAGTTTTGATAAATTTGCTTTACCCTTTTAACAACCTTCTCCATCTAAAATGGTTTGTAAACTATCCATTGAATTCTTTTTGATTGCAATGACTCCCCTCTCTCTAATTCTCTAAAGTTGTTTGGGAACTATCCACTGCATTCTTTATGGTTGCAATGACTCCTCTTTCTCTAATTCTCACATGTATCAAAAGTATCTAACACCTCCTCTTTTTTTAATGATTCTGTAGTCTGTGCAGTACCCATGTTATTAACAAACATAAAGATTGAAAAAAATAGAGATTAGGTTTTTATTTGCTTTTATTAAAATCCTTGAAGTCTAAGATAGTTTAGCTACTAATCTCAATTATATCATTTAACTAAATTATTTTTTCATATTTTCAGGAGTGACCTTTGAAAGTTGCAATGGGTGTAAGGATTGAGTTCATAATTTAAGGAAAACTATAATTGGTGATCATGTCCATCAAAAATCTTAAGTTCAATATATTTTGGCCATGGAAGACCTGGAACTGAAAGACCAAATTAGGGAATGGGAAAAACGTATGTACAGGATCCATAAAATTCTCTAAAATTGACAGCATCAACACATAGTGGTAGAATCCATCCGTGCCCGGGGAAAAGTCTTGCCAACATCACTTTTATTAGGCTAGAAACAATGAACTTCGCCTGAAAATTATCTTGAGGGAACTAGCAAGTCCCCGAGACGTTCCAAGAAGAAGTGTACCAAAACTAGTACTCAGGAAAAGCAACCCCATATTTCTGGAAAACAGTAAGACTTCTTGCCTCAATTTCATGAATTTAGCCCTAGAAAACTTGAATGTGTATCATATTTCAGAAAAGTGTATATATATATATATATATATATATATATATATATATATATATATATATTCATTCCAAGTTTCTCATAAATCTGAATAGTCAAAAATATGTTATTTTTCTAAACATTAGCTTAATTTAAAAATAAGTTTATAAATTATTTGTATTTATATTTATATTTGTTTCTTTTAAAGAAGGTATTCAAATTGATCATAACTCATTTGTGTATTGGTAATGAGAACTAGGACCTTACAAAATGTATTGTAACTTAATTTTCACCTAATAGAAAAGATAGTTACAACTATCTATGGTTACTAATTGTTATCTTTTTGAATGTTTGTCGATTTTTTTACTGTATGTCAAAAATTTGCAACGCTAGAATTTAAACTTTTAGTCTAAAATTTTGGCACTTTTTTCAAAAAATATATATATAAAAAAGTAATGTATCTATCTCATATTTTGTTTCCACTAAAAACAAATTTAATAAAACAACTACTCATTTATGTTAAAAAAAAAATTATAAATTATTATTTTCGTTATTTAAATATTAAATTTCATTTAAAAAGTACAATTCACTCTATTCTCGACTCATAAAAGAGAATAAAAGTGTTGATTCTTTGTCATCCATGTATTAATATTTATAAATAACAACTTCTTAATATAAATATACCCTATTCTATTTATACTGATTTTTTTTAATAAACTGAGTTAAAAAAAAAAAAAAACCGTTACTCTAATATAGTAAGATATAGAATTTAATGTTTTAATTTTTAATATAATAGTATTAAAATATTTGTAAAATAAAATAAAAATATATAATTTAATAAATATATAATGAATTTTACTTTAGTAGAATAAAATTCTGAAAATATATAATTTAAGTTTTTTACAAATAATTATAAATTAAACATTTTGAAATATAGCAACATTCTTCTCCACAAATTAGTTTTGATTTTTTTTTTCAAGTTAGGTTAATATGATTATAATTATTTATTTAATTTTTATTAATTGTATATAAGAATAAACTTGATGTCTTCTTTATTTATAAAAATGAACAAGTTATTTCTATAGTATTTTAGTAAGTTAAGTGTGAGAAGATTTACAAAATAAAAAAAGCCATAATTTAATATAGTAATAGTTTAATTTTAAACATAGTTTTAAAAAATTAATTATTATATTTGAAAGACATTTTATACTTTTTGTTGTAATTATTAATAAGTGAAAACATTTAACTAGTATTTTAATATATATAGAAGATATGTTGTAGTATTAATAAAATGAAATAATAATAATAATAATAATAATAATAATATGAATATGAATAATATGAAATTTATTTAATTCAATTCAATTTGTTATATTGTAATTTTTTTTATTAGTAAAATTACATATATTTATTTTCTGAAAAAGTCATAATATCTATATTATATTAAAATAAATTTAAATAATAATAATTCATATTTGTAACTATGATATTTCAAAACATATAATTACTAAACATATAACAATTAATAAATATATGATTAAAAAGTAAAAATATTTTAAATATAGAAAAGTAAAATATATATAAAATATAAATAATAACTATAAATTATAATTAATTTCATTATACATATTTAAATTTAATTAATAAACTTATAAAAATTTAATATTAACAATTTATTTATATATATCATCAATACAATGTCCATCACATTAAAAGGTTAACTTAAAAATATTATAAAACATGTCAAAGAAAAAATCTAGGTGGAGAGAAATCAAATCAATAGAAGTGTAAATATTTACTTAAATTTTGCATTCAAAAAGTGGCTTGCGTCTTCAGAGATTTGATCCCTCTTAGCACTAGGTAGATCCATAATCAAGATGGATCTATTATGGTACGCATACAATTCAACTATGTATAATTACTTCACACCTTGTTGTTGAGTATGAACAATTGAAATCGAAGCATATATATTCTTAATCTATTCTTTTTTAATTTAAATGTACAAGGGGTTTCCTTTGTATGAATCGTCGAATGAGGATGATGGGTTGTTGGCTTGAGGGGTCCCGACCCAAGTTCGAAGGTTAAGGTTTGCCAGCAAACCCCTATACTACTGGCCCTTTTGACAGTGACCTGCTTGCGCAGGCCAAAGTCTCACCCGAAGCAGTATGGGAGGGTGTTGGAACCAGGTTTCCGCACCTTGAGAGAGAGCAGGTAAGTCAAACAGGGCTGCGTTCCCAACTTAACAGCTTCAGATCTAGTTACAAACTTATATCGCAGAGTTCATATCTACTAACTATCTTCGCATCCACGTGCGCAACACTGATCTATCAGCATAGCAACTATAATCACAGTAATCAACAGATCATAGGTTCATCTAACAGGAACAAGGATATTCTCGCAGCTATAAACAGATCCATTCGCAGGTCGATAGTCCACAGTTACCAGAGTTACTATCAGTATTAGATTAAATCAGCACCTTCGCATTAGTAATATCATGAGTAAGATCATAAACGCATACACAATAGATCAGAGGAATACTCCATATTATAACAACAAATAATCAACCATAGATCTCACAGTTTGCATCAACAGTAGTACATAAACTCAGATAACGCAGAGATACTCTAACCAGATTCGCATATATTAATATCCAAAACCAAAATACAATCCAACACAGCCTGCGCACACAGCCAGCAAGGTCCACACACAGCAGGACTGAGGATCTCCATGCACACAGCCTGCAGGAGTACTTTCCCTATCAACCCAAACAGATCTAACACTTCACAACTATCATCAATATCTATTCTCTTCTACCTATGACTCAAAAAAGGTTCATCTACTTATACCGATTTAGCCTATGCATCCAATGGTCCACAAACCATGGTTTGCGGACTCTTGGTCTACCCCTGACCCGTTACAATGCGTTAGGGGTTTTGACCCACCCCAAAACCCCTGTGTTAGGCTAATTAAGACCAAAATATACAAAACTTATATAAAATTGCAGCTTTTAGGGGACCCTGTTCCAACAGTCCCCCAACACAATCTTGTGACTCGTTCCGAGTCGCTGAGATGGTGGGTTCTCCACCTGCGCCTGCAAAAATTCGATCGCCTTGGCTAATGGAGGCAGCATGCCTTCGCTCTGAGTAGCGACATTCTGGGCAATGTCGACCAAATTTTTAGAAATCGGGCCTTTCGTTGCGGCGGTGATACTCACCAGAGTCTGGTTCAGCTGTTTAACCGCGACATCCACATCTTGTGACAGCTTGAGGGCCTCAACAACCCAAGGCTTCAGGCGGTCACTAAGGGTGGTTTTCTTTTGCCGAAATTCATCAATATTAGCTTGGAGGGCGTGACTGGTGCGTAATCGTGTCAAGCGTTGAGTAGGAACTAAAGTGGATAGGGTAGCTTCTAATGTCGCAAACTCTTCTTCTTTCTGTCGTAGGTCCTGGTTGATGCTTCGTAGGAGTGGGTCGTGCTGGACCTTGGTCCATAGCTACATGGGCGTATCTAATAATTGGGCACCCTATGCGATTTTCCCTGTAGTGGCGCTCGTAGACTCCGTGACCAGCGTAGTTCACAGGGCCCATACCTCCGGGGGTGTTTTAGTCTGCAACTTAGCTTGGAGGTCAGCGATCCGTTGCTCCATTCGTGCTTTGACCATCTGAACTTCCTTGCGAGAGGCCTTTAGTGCTGCGAATAACCTTTCAACCTTTGCCTGAGGGGTGGCTGTGGCCGGGATCTCTGTGGTAACTTGTGCACAAAGTTGGTGAATCACATTTTTGAGGTCTGCGTGCTTCGTGGTGGTCTGCAATGTATCTGTCTTCATATTTAGCGCCCAGAGCTTGGCCTAGATTGTGTCGACCGCAGCTTTCTGCTGCTCCTTTAAGGCTACCCATCTATCCTCCGTGGCTAGAATGACTGCATCAATGATTTGTTCAAGGTTTCCATCAGTCAATGTGATTGTCTTGTCACGTGTCGTCCTCTGGGAGCGCTGCTTCTTGCGAGGCGTTTTGACAGGTTCACTTGTTCGCTTCGTGCCGCGGGGGGAGGCAGGTCTTCCTACATCCCGTCCTTCTGTTCCTAGGTCTAGCTGCGGTACCTGAGTCTCTGCCTCAACGTCTTTTTCAAAGGTCTTCTTCTGCAGTGCATCCTTTTGTGTGGCCATGGTCATGTCTTGTCTGGTACTCTTGGTTGCACCTCTGGTATCCTTGAGGATGACGGAGGGGATGACTTTTGAAGTGTTGGTTCCTTCAACGCTTTTCGCGCCAGATTTGAAGCTGATCTTACAGTTAGGAGGCTAGAGCGCAATGACATTGTCAATTTCTCATCCGCCACCATATAAGGGAGCGAAGTCCAAGCTTTATCCCTGTGTGCTTTGATCTGGACATTGTGCATAGTGATTTGAAAAGCTGCAATATCCTTGCATCTGTCATACACGGTAGGGGACATTTGTGGTCGGGAGTTAATGGAAGCGGCCAAGATACGCTGAAAAAGGACCCAGAAAACTTGGTTATCTTCGAGATGCTGCGGGTCCCTAGAATCCCACAAGTGTGCATAGCGAGCCTCTTCACACACGTATGGGGTAAGTTCAGGAAGGACTGACTCCTCAGGGGCTTCCTAGGCAACCAACACTATGAGGAATAGAAACCAGGAATAAAAAAAGGCTTGGGACTCACGAACATTAGTCAGAAACTCATCGCAAAAATACTGGGCCTAGTTAAAACGTACCCCTTTTCGGCATTGTCCGGCTAACTGAATTATGTAGGCTGGGATAGAGGAGACTTGATATTTTCTCATCATTTAGTAAGCCAACAACATCGTGCCCAGCTGCATGCCTTGGTTACTGATGGTCTTGGTGATAAAAGCCTTAGTATTGCACTCCACATGGTAGGTATTGCGCTCCACATGGTAGTATTGCGCACATACTCAGCCATTTCCACATCGTACTTTTTAACCACGCACTCTAGAGGGTTGGGGCTATGCATGGGAAGGCCGTTAATTTTTTGAACCAGCCCAGTGTCGATGGGGATCCTGTCCTGGATCCATAGGCAGCCATCCTGAATTAGAGCAAGCAACTGTCCGGCTAGCCAGTTTGTAACGTTGTAGTGACCGAAGTGAGGCATCCTTAGCAAGTTCAGGAGCCCAGACCCGGCCAATCCACATACCCAGTCCTGAGGAATAATTTTAATCCCATTGTCTTCCTGAATCATGTCAAGGTATAATTCAGGCACCAGCTCAGGGAAGGCCTCCAGACTGGCCAAGTCATGATCATCAAATTTGATCTCTTGCAGCTTCCCAACAGGGTCACCAATGATAGGGACTTCTTCTGGGATCAGTGGCATCTGCAGATAAGTGATCAGGTCATCGAGGTTCTTTGGCGTGCGCGTCGAGGGCTTGCATGGCTGGACGAAGGGAGGTAACCAGTTGATCGGTCTGGTAGGTTGGGCCTCCTCCTGAGGAGCTCGCGCCTGGGGTGTTTCCTTCGGGGATGGTACATTCCGCGGGGACGCATGGGGTTTCCCCTAAACCCATTTCATGGGTTTCAGGGGTTTCCCGGAGTCTTCTGATTTTTCCTTGCCCTTCTTAGTGATTGGGGTGGAGAAAACTTCTTTAGCCTTCGAATCAATTTCCACCACTTCCTCAGTGCCCAGTTCCATCGAGATTACTAGTTCCGAGGGTTCAGCAGGATTCGTAGCTGACATCCTGGCGTGAAAGACAAACTTGGGATTTCTACTGTCCAAGGGAGCAGGTTTCTTAGACAGGAAAGAGATGCTAGGGGCACAAAAATTATTACAGCAACACTTCGTCCAAGACAAACATGGAAAGTACAAGCTATTCAAGTGATACGAAACCCTTGTCTGCTCTAGCCCACATGTTTTATAGATTTGGTGACTGCCCAACGTCAGGGTAGACTTCACATGGAACTTACCATCAAGTAAACGGTAAAAAATCTCCAGAAATTGCCTCATTAAATGGTGGCCGCTCATCCCATCCAACGGTAATTTTTTCTTTTTACCTGATATGACTGTTCCAAAGGCTAGTTTTTTACCCTGGGTGCGC
Organism: Pinus albicaulis; assembly: GCA_034641835.2. Taxonomy (NCBI): domain Eukaryota; kingdom Viridiplantae; phylum Streptophyta; class Pinopsida; order Pinales; family Pinaceae; genus Pinus; species Pinus albicaulis. The sequence goes on along the minus strand of CM076574.1, from coordinate 69,513,968 downwards.
TCAGTGTACCTGTGTGCTCACAGCGCACCTCTGTGCTTGGAGGATACCCCCTGTGCTCCCAGTGCACCGGTTGAAGCCTGAGCTTATTCCTTCCAAATGTAATTCTACGTTGCCATAGCCCAGCCCAAAAGATTTGTTTTACCGTTGCCTTGCCTGCGTAGTGACCTCCTGCTGTGCCTTCGCAAGCTTCTGCCAAGATAGCGTGCCTATCATGCTCCAGAACATATCTGTACAACACTTCGCCAGCGCCTAGTTTATATAAAGGACCTGCAATAATAGTAAAATCCGTTGCCCAGGTAACCAACTCCTTCTTTTGTTGTACTGAATATTCTGCAGATGCCAAGCATGTAGTCAGGGGATGAATGATATTAGCGAAGTGCGCATCGACGACCCTTATGGCGAACTGTTGTGCATCAGGCAATCCTTCCCTCAAGTTAGGGGGTTCCCCGCCTATCTCAAGTCGGGACAAGTGATCCAAACTCGCATTCAGCTTCGCTGGCTTGACTACGACTTCAAAATCGTATCCCTGAACCATCTACAGCCGCTTGCAAACTTTCCCCCCCAACACAGGCTTATTCATCAGGGGCTTGAAAGCCGAATGATTTGTAAACGTCTTAAAGTGTCCTACCAACAGATAGTGCTGATACTTCTATAGTTCATATACCATGGCCAACCCTTCCCTCTTCGCGGTGGCATAATCGTTCTTCGTACTCAAGAGTGCTTGACTAGCAAATGCGACTGGGTGATCAATGTCTCCATCACTAGGCCACGTAAGGATCGTTCCTAGGGAAATCCCCGACGCATCAACATGTGCAGGACATTCCTTCGCCCCATTGGGATAATTAAGAAGAGGTGCAGATACCATCCATTCTCGAAGTCACTCAAAGCTCTTCCAGCACTCGTCATCCCAAAAGAATGAAACATCTTTCTTAAGCAGTTTTTCCAGAGGTGCGGTGGTTAGTTCGTATCTCGGAATGAATTTTCTGTAGTAGCTCGTAAGTCCCAAGATCGACCGCGGCTATTTCTGATGTGTTGACGCGTCCGTAGCCTGTAGTGAAGGTCCCACAGCTGCGTGCTCCTCCTCTGACTCAGAAATAGAGACATTGCATGGATCCTCATAGCACTCTTTTATACTACTGGAGTAGGGTAGTACTCTTACCTCTGAATATATGCAGCGTAAGTCCCTCATAATTCACAGTCAGCTTAGAGCAGAGATATCATGTAGCCGATTTTTCCAATTTTCCATTTACTCATCGGAATCGGAGAAGCATTCGCTATCTCTTTCCCAAAAAAGCATACCATCGGCCGTAGGGTTGACCCAGTCTTCGTACCTCACAGTTAGCTTATAGATGTGATCCACCTCTTCTTCCTCATGCATTGACTCTGTGTACCTCTCTCCTTCTGCGGGATCTAGCGGTACTATCACCCACATTCCTTCACTTTCAAATACCATGCTCATATTTTTTAAGTTGATAATATTGCCCATATCTATAGCCTAGTGAAATCCTAGGAGCGCTGGGTAGGGGTACGCATCTTCTACAATATGAATGACCTCAAAATCAACCCGAACTTTAACCCCTGTGATGTCTACCATGATCTTTGATAACCTGATTTTCTGTTGATTAGCCATGCGCAGCTGGATAGTGGACCACTCCAACTTAGGTTCTCCCATTCGTTGCCAAGTTTGCTTAGGTAGTACGTTTGCATCTGAGCCTAGGTCCTGAATAACCTGATCCATCTCATAGTCACCAATTTACGCTGTTAACCGCATCTCCCTACTAGTGCGTCTCTTATGCTTATAGAGTTTGTGTACATACTTAACTTCCATAGCTGGGGTTTTCTTTTCTGTGCAACTATCTATCAAATCTTGGAGGTTTTCTACAGCTCTTTGGTTGCGCAGTAGCTTCATACATGCCTGCAGGAATGGTTTGACCTCATCGTCTGCAAGGGCCTAATGAGTAGGTGTCTTAGCCTTAGCAAAGTCTTGGCGAGTTGGGACAAAGGCCTCTTTATTTTCTTGTAAGTCCACACCTTCTTGCTTAACAACCATTTTACGGATGAGAGGCTCTGCCTCAGATTTTTCTGCAGCTCCCCCAGTGACCATGCCGTTGTGTGTGATAACATTAACACTTGGAACTTCATCCCGAGGTTCCTCCTTGACCCTTTGTAACATTCTGCGTAGGTGTCTGCTGCTTCTCCTGCATTTTTTCCATCAGAATCGGGCAATCTTCAATCACATGATCCAGCTGTCTACAGTATCTGCAGGATTGTCTTGCAGGGTTTACGCAGTCCCTTGCAAAGTGCCCTACTTCTCCGCAGTTATAGCAAACCAGTTGTCTTATCCCCCTACATGCACTTCCACCTCGGCCTCCTCCGTTGCCCCTAGCTGGGCAGCCTCCTATGCCTGAGGGGGATCTTGGTGATGACGGATCCACCTGTACCCTATATATATTTCCTCAATCTATCATTAGATCATACGTTCGGCAGTTTTGTTCATCATGGCCTACAGATCTGCAGAACCTGCACCATTGTTGCTTTATTTCTAGGACATGCGACAAGGTAGGGGAAGTGGTTGGCATCATGTAGCCCAACAACACGACAATCATCGCACCACAGCAACGAACTGGGTCCTGCAGCTTCCCTAGGTTGCAACGGACTAGGTCCCCCAGCCTGTATGTAGTCTGCTAACAGAGGACAATTATCCTTGGTGTGTCCATTCACCCTACATTGTATGCACCATCTTTCAGGGCTAACCTCCATTCCTCACTCCTTTAGCAGATTCTAGATCTCCATATGCATTTCTTCTAGCTGGCCTTGTATCTGTTGTACTCCTAACTAGGTATCATCTCTTGGCACGACTTCTAGCTTCATCGCAATTTCCAAGGCCTTTTCCTGCGATTCAATGGCTTGATGTCCCATTGGCACGCGCAGGTGGGGCAGCAACATAGCAATGAACCACTCCGTGTGTTGCCGGTCATCATACATAAATCCTCCTTCTCTAATTACCTTCTTTAACCATTGGTCAGCCTCCCATACAGATTTTGATGGTCCTTGGTTGAAATCCTTCCGATCATTCACTATCTGCAAGTAGGACTTGGGCTTTCTGAACTATTGCTTCAAATCATTCTTAATCTCTTCAATGGTTGCGTTCACATGCTGGTTTATGTACCCCATATACCAATCCAAGGCCCTTCCCTCAAAGGCAAGGGATAGCTGTGCCATTTTCACCACATCACTAGCTACGTTCTGTGCAGTCCATACCAATCCTACGACGAACCAAGACCCATCCATATCCTCATCTCCTACACCCTTGAAGGTGGGTAGCTTCATGTGCGAAGCCATATCGTCTTCCGGTGGTGGAGGCGATGAGTTGTTACCTCTATGAGGGTCCGATGGTGGTGTATACGGAGAGCTATGCGCAACAAAATTTCCTACTGGACTGTAGATAGATCGATCTCCCTCCTGATTGGTTATGTAGTACTTACCACTACGCATTGTACCCTTGGTATGATCGGAGCTCATTCACTCTATGTGGCTACACATGATGCTTTTTTCGCACAACATGATCTTAATCAGTAATCACAAAGTCTTTAGAAACTTACCCCAGAACCCCTTGAAAAATCTTCGCTCTGCCTCAGAGTGGACAAAAATTGATCAATCAAAAATTCCATCACAAATCCTCCTATCATGCTGTCCACCTAGTGATCGACCGTGCGCGTGATGGTGTTATCAATATTTTCTAACTGCTGGATCAACTCTGGAGTCCACTGTGTAACCTTTTCATCCTTCCAACACTTCTGGAAATCTACGAGCCTTGCGAGCCACTCCTGAAGCTCGATTGCAAATGTCACAAAGAAAATTTCGTAGATCTCTGTGAAAATGAACTTATTCTTCCACTCTTCTGTGGTTAGCCTTGTACTGTGATTCTTTCTTACTGCGAATTCCTGAATTTGCTTCTCGAACCACTCATCGATCTCTTTCTTCTCAGGTCTCCAATGTGTTCTTGGCATTACCTGATCTCTCTCAAAATGCTCTCGGTCCCAACAAAGGAACCATTTGTTGGCTCGAGGGGTCCTTACCCAGGTTAGGAGGTTAAGGTTTGCCAATAAATCCCTATACTACTGGCCCTTTCGGCAGTGACTTGCTTGCGCTGGCCAAAGTCTCACACGAAGCAGTATGGCAGAGTGCTGGAACTAGGTTTCTGCACCCTGAGAGAGAGCAGGTAAGTCAAACAGGGCTGCGTTCCCAGCTTAACAACTTCAGATCTAGTTACAAACTTATATCACAGAGTTCATATCTACTAACTATCTTTGCATCCACGTGCTCAACACTGATCTATCAGCACAAAAACTATAATCACAGTAATCGATAGATCATAGGTTCATCTAACAAGAACAAGGATATTCTCTTAACTATAAACAAATCTATTCACAGGTCGATAGTCCACAGTTACCAGAGTTACTATTAGTCATAGATTAAATTAGCTCCTTCGCATTAGTAATATCACGAGTAAGCTCATAAACACATACACAATAGATCACAGGAATAATATGTATTATAACAACAAATAATCAACCATAGATCTCACAGTTCGCATCAACAGAAGTACATAAACTCAGATAATGCAGAGATACTCTAACCAGATTCGCATATATTAATATCCAAAACCCAAATACAATCCAACACAGCCTGCACACATAGCCAGCAGGGTCCGCACACAGCAGGACTAAGGATCTCTGTGCACACAGCCAGTAGGGTCCGCACACATTAAGACTGAGGATCTCTCCGCATGCGGCCAGTAGGAGTCCTTTCCCTATCAACCCAAACAGATCTAACACTTCACAACTATCATCAATCTCTATTATCTTCTGCCTATGACTCAAAAACGGTTTATCTACTTATACCGAATTAGCCTATGCATCCAATGGTCCACAAACCATGGTTTGCAGACTCTTGGTCTACCCTTGGCTTGTTACAATGTGTTAGGGGTTTTAACCCACCCCAAAACCCCTGTGTTAGGATAATTAAGACCAAAATATACAAAACTTATATAAAATCGCAACTTTTAGGGGACCCTGTTCCAACATGGGCGCATGGGGAGCTGGTATGGATTAACATTGTATCTTTCGATGCTCGAGTAAGACGTACACACTGCCTCTTTTTTTTCCCACTGGTGTATCTTTCTGTTTTTTCCGCGCTATCTGGATTCTTCTCACATGGCTTGGCCATCTCTGTGGAGCCATGCACCTCTCCCCTGACTCTCATGGCTCATGGCTTAGCACACTCACTGGTGCTCTTTTCCTTTTATGCCTTATGTTCTTCTTTATTTGGCTACTGCTCCACATAATTTAGCTACTTTTCCTTTATCCATCGAACTTTTGGACATCACTTACCCTGTTCTTCGAGTCAACTCATCAATGCATGTTCTACGCAGTGGGTAGTGCTTCTTTTCACCTTTTTGCAATGGCTATTCTCATCAGTTTTTTCATGTGGGGGCTCTTGGTCACTCTCATCTAAGCTACCATGTGTCTTTACTCGACCATGTAGTGGGAACTCCTACATATCCTCTTTCTCTTCTTCTGCGCCATCTGCATACTCTTTCTCATCTGGATTGCACATTTTCGCTAGCTTCATTCGCGCTTCTGCTGAGGATATGTTATGGTCTATTTTCTATGTGTTTGACCAACTACCTTTGTCTTTCTCCTTCTTCTTATTCTTCGTCGTCTCAGTTTTTCCGAACAAATGGTACCTTGGCCATCTTTTTTTAAAACTTTTATTTTTGGTGGCTCACTATCTGACATAGAGGACGTGGAGGATAGAATGTTGCCTATACTCTGGCACATGTGGCTAGATAATTTCATAATTTCTCGACCCTTTCGAGACATTAGTTTCAAGATATGTCATCGCTGGTGTCGTATCTGGGGATACTGGTGTTGTTGTTGTTGTGAATAACAACCTCATTGTTATCTTTCCATCAGCATTGGACTCTCCATATTTCTCTGCTATCACTTATTTTCTTTCCTGGTTCCCTGGTGGCTCTAGGATGACGGAGGGTTATAGTGGCATGGGTGCGAGGGTGGTCTATTGTGGCGACGTGGATGCTTTGTCGAAATACGGTGGAACTTGCCTGATTCTTCTCCATCGTGCTTTGTTTTTCTAAGGGACGTGGGGCTTGACACGGTCTTGCCACCTACCTCTTTTACTCCCTACCTTCTTTTTCGCCCTTGACACGGGAGTTCTCTTGGGATCGGCGACTTTGGTTTTGGTCATTCCTATTTTCCTTTCTATGGATATATTCCCTGCCGTATTTGTTTGGTTCAAGCGACACACTACATTTACTCCATCCGACCTGTCTCTCTTGGGTGTGCTACGATCTTCTAACATTGGGTTGTTTTTTATCTTATTCCTCTTTTTACTAGATTTGGTAGCCACAATATTCGATCCGTGGGTATTTCTCATTTAATATCGATGCATTCTGGGTACGAGGAATGCATCACGTGGGTGTAATTTGGAGTGGCCTTTTGTCTCATTGCTGACATGGGGGATTATTTGGCATCTCTGGACAGGGACAACTCAAAATAGGAACTTTTCTTACATGCCACCTTGGAAGCAGAACGTTTCAGGGGTCAACCACCTATGCTGGGGATGGGTCCGTGCGGAGGGGGACCACGTGATGAAGTGGCCTCACTGCATGGGACATGTAATGTGCACAATCTAGAATCCTCCATTGAGCCATTGAGACAGGTGGATTCAACACATGGACTGGAAGGTGTGCTTGGGGTTTCATCCTATCAACCCTCCCACGTTTCCTGACAGAATTTGGCTCATGGCTATCGTAGGCGCAGACCCGGAACCAAGATTTTCAAATGCACCATGGAACCAAAACCCCTCAGTTTTGGACATGATATTCTGTGGGATCGGGTGTAGAGTCTCCAGAATAGGGCTCTAGTTGGGCGAAGGTAATTTGATGGGGGAAATGTCATGGATATGGAGGCATGGATCCTAGAGAAATGGAAGCCACTACTAGGATACACCACAAAATTCATCATTCTTTTAAATCATTGGTTTAGTTTTCAATTTCTCCACTAGGCGGACGCTGAGAAGGTCCTGAGCATGTTGTGGGTGAAGGGTTGCAGATTCCTTTTTCTTCACCACTGGTATGTGGGCTTTAATCCTATTACAAACACCCCGCGGAATAGATGGACATGGGTAAAGCTTCCTTGTGTCCCACTTGAATTTTGGTTGAAGCAGGAACTCATGGGGATTGGGAATGATTTGGGTTCTTTTGTTTACATGGATCCTAAAACATTGGGCGCACGAGACAAACGACTTTCTTGTCTACTTGTGGAGGTTGATATGACAGGTGGACTTTCTGATCAGATCATTCTCAAGTGGGGTTCTCTTTGCTTTCCACAAAGGGTGTGTAGGTTTTAACCCTGTACAGAAATTATCTGCAAACGAATCTTAAAAACAAAAATAAACAATAGCGAGAGCATAAAACATAAAACAGATATACAGAGATCTTTTCCCCTGGATCCCAAATTGGGACGACCAGCTTGATTTTTCATTATATTCCTTTTAGTGTTACAACACATATATATACATGTCGAAGCATACATAAACCCCAATCCATTAACCCTGGATTAGAACATAACGGTAGTTCCCTTGACCGGATCTACAAAATACCACGGGCCAAAAACCATCATGCTCCAAAACCATGTGCAAACCCATGCACAAAACCATGGGCGGGTCTGCCCACCGGAAAATAAGGCCCAATTTTTTTTTCTTGGGGTGCTGCCCCAGACCCCGACAAGGGCGCTTCTGTCCCCCTATGATCCCCCTGCTACGCCTGGCACAATGTACAGGGGGGGCTATCGCCCCCCCCTATGACCCCCCCGCACGTGACTAGTCATGGAAAGAATATAACACAAACCCAACAGGGTGGACTATTGGAATGTTCCTTTTTAATGCCTATTATGCCACCATATTGGACACCTTCTAGAGCATTTCCAATCATGACTACAGACACATGCATCATCAAGAGATGGTCAAAATCACAATGGACACTTCGCCTTGGTATCGGATGATCTTGACACCACTTGACAAGATATTGCATCAGATCCAGGTACCTTCAAAACCTTCAATGAAACTGTTGATACTAATTTTGATGATCCTTCTTCTCTCCATGAGAATCCCTGCTCGGATACCATTCTGTTGTTTCCCCGGGCTGTGGATATGTCACATTCTACTTCCACTTATATTGATCCCCCTCCCTCTACCCACTCCCCATATCCCTTGGATATGCCTCCCTCTAACCTCAATGACTTGTCATCCTGTACTTCCCATGAGATACTGTGGCCTCCATCAAAATATTTTAACTTGTCCTCCCCCCAAAAATCTATTGAAAATGACCTGGAGTTCCTGAAACACAACCCAAACTTGGATTTTGCTACCCTCACTGTCCATGATTTTGGTCCTATTGTCACCTCTCCCATTATTAGCTCTAGATTTGGAAAGAATGTCACTACTTGTAGAAATAATGGCAAGGGCAACCGACATTTTCGGGGTTGGAGCCATGGAAAATAACTCATTTTTTACTCTGGTGGAATGCGTGATATTCTTGTGCTTGATTCCTCCCTTCTCGAGGCCCTTAGAGCAGAGTTTCCCCATCCCTCAGCCTCATGATGACCATCCTCTCTTTCAATATTCATGGCTTGGGGGATGCCACTAAAAGACTCTCCCTCTGTCACCTTTGTTTGTCCCACAACCCTTCCATCATTTTTGTTCAAGAGATTATGGCTCCGGCCCTCAAGGCCATTCATTACTTCTATGACATTCTTCCCAAATATTCCATGTATTCCTCTGATTCAAATGGTCATTTGGCGGGTCTCATTTCCATGTGGGATCCCCGAAAAGCTGATTTCATGGCTTACAGTTGTTTTGATAGCATTCTAATCTCTAGTTACATTCATGGCACATGTGATAGATTCCATATTTGGAATATGTATGCACCATATGCGGATCGACTTCGATTACGAGATATGGTCTGAGACTCTGGAATTCTGAATATTAGCTCTCTTATTATTGAAGGTGATTTTAATGCTATTTTATTTTCCAATGAACACTGGGGTGCCACATCACACGGGGACCCTCTCTCTGATTATATTTTTCAGTTATGGGTGGATCATCATCTACATGATGTTTTTTCCATGGCCATTGATTCCCACCTAGATAAATGAGAGAAGTGGAAATGCATATGTCAGGAAGCGACTAGATAGATTCCTCATCCACCAGGGTTTGATGGAGACACTAGGGAATTGCATATCATATGTTGTTCAAGACAGTATCTCTGACCATTGCCCATTATATTTAGATGGAGACATGAGGAACTCAGGAAGGGCATCCATTTTAAATTTAATTTCACATGGCTCAAGGATACATCTTTTAATGAAATGGTATCTGGAATGTGGGGGGCTAGTCTGGGTGGACATGGAGTGTAGACCATGGACACACTCACTGGATGGTTAGCTGCATTGAAGACTAAAGTGTTAATCTCAAAAAGGAGAAAGAAAGTTGTCTTATTGCATGAACTTAAGACTATCTCTGCTAAGACTGAGGCCCTCAACCAATGTTTCTCTCAGAATATCCCTGACAATATTTCCATTGATAGGATCAAAATTCTTGAAGGCAGGAAAAAGCATATCCTATACATTCAGGAGAAAACTTGGTGTTTAAAGAGCAGAGTGACCTAGATCGGGGAGGGGGAATAAAACACCAAGTGTTTTTTAGAATTTTTCAAATCATAGAAGGAATAAAAATGTGATATGGATCATTTTGGGGGAGGATGGATCTTATAAATTTTCTGATGTTGATCTTAAAAATGAAGGCAAAAAACATTTTGAAAATAGTTACAGGGCGACCAATGATGATAAATTTGAGGATCAACTCTGGGTGATCCAGGGATATCTTGTTATGTTTGATTTGGATGCAAATAATTCTCTTTTCCGCCCGATTATTGTCTGAGAGATCCATTCTGTTATTTCATCTTTTTAGAAGGACAAATATCTTGGCCCTGATGGCTGGACGTTGGAATTATTTCTCCATTTCTTCCACTTGATGGGGAATGACATATGTGCCATGGTGGAAGAATCAAGATTACAGGGGAAGATTTATGGCACCCTAAAATCCACTTTCATTGCGCTTATTCCAAAAGTCGGAGACCTTTGGGGATTTCAAGCCTATATTGTTATGCAATATATTATACAAATTGTTATCCAAGGTCATTGTGGAGAGACTCAAGGATACTTTATCGACCCATATTACCCCTGAACAATTTGGGTTTTTGAAAGGAAGATCTATTCATGATGTTGTGGCTATAGCCCAAGAATGCATACACTTTTCTATGACTAAAAAAAGGACCTCAACAGTTATGAAAATTGACTTGAAGAAAGCATATGAATGCGTTGATTGGCATCTTCTCTGACACATCCTTGTCAAGATTGGCATCGATCACCGAAATATGGACTAGATCATGGCCTGTGTCATAGAAATATGGTATACTATTCTTGTAAATTTCCTTCCCACTGATTTCTTCCGTGGTCATAGAGGGCTCCACCAAGGATTCTCTATATCCCCTCTTCTCTTTATTTTAGTTATGGATGACATTCACAAGAAGATTTCCGAGGCAAGGGGCCTTGATATTTTTAGGGGCTTTCAAGTTACTCATTTGATTATTGTTACACACCTTATGTTCGTTGATGACATTCTTACTTTTAGGGATGACGATGGGGAGCAATGGAAGGTTATTCAATTTATTTTCAATAGATATGGGGAGGCTTCGGGTCTCCTCATCAATTTCCACAAGACTTTTCCATACCACACTGATGGAGACTCGGTTGTCTTCTCATATATTGAAAATTTATTTCAGATACACCACAGACACATCAAGGATGGTTTTTCATATCTTGGATACAGGTTGAAGTCGAACTGATACAAGGGCGGAGGTTGGAATTGGCTCCTTTCACGTTTTGATCAAAAACTTTGTTTGTGGGTAAACATATTTTTATCACTTGGAGGAATAATTACCCTCATCACCTCAGTGCTACAATAGATGTCAACATACTGGATGCATTTATTTGTCATTCCTTCTTCTATTATTGCTAAAATCAGATCCAAAATTTCTCGCTTTCTATGGGCGGATGGACAATCGATCATAAGTATCATCTTTCAGCTTGGGAGACTTTGTCCATGCCCAAACATGTTGGAGGTTGGGGTATACTGGATACCTGATGCTTTGGATTTTATCTGCTCATTAAATCCATGTGGAGTGCCCTATTTCATAATGGTATTTGGAGTGGGATAATTGCAGCTAAATATCTACATGGCCTTCAAATTGCACATTGGATACGATCTCCTGATATTGGCTGTGGTCAGGGTTCATACATCTGGATAAATTTTCTTAAGGTTTGGAGTATCCTACTTGATCAGAACAAATGGGATTTTGGCAGAGGAAATGAGATCTTGATCGACTTCGATCATATTGCTGGTATCCCGGAACATGCCGATATCTCTATGGATACTATTGCAATACTACATCACAGAGGTATATTTATACTAGAACATGCCATTGATAATTGGGAGGGAAATGTTCCAATATGGAAAGATGCTACTAAAATTTGCATTTCTGGAAACTCTAGAAATAAATGGAGCACAGACACACACACACACACATATATATATCCGCATTGTGTAAAGTTGGCTTGACTAGAAATGGGACTCAGGATGGGATTATTTGGGATGGCCCTACTTGAGGAGGTGTTCTCATCATCAAATATTTATACCACAATATCCGTTCTCCCTATTGGGGGCATGACTATCCTAGTTCATGCCAATCTGGAGGATGTGAATCCCATTGAATATTATTTTGTTTGCATGGCTTGTTTGGAAGAACTAGATTCTTACATGTGACAACTTATGCCGAAGAAGTTTCAATGGACTGGATCTCTATTCACTTTGTGGCTCTAATGTGGAGACTGTTGATCATTTATTTCTCAACTTGCATTTTTTTGTTTATGTATGGGATCTCACTGTCTATCATTTCCACATTCCAGTGCAACGTTTTCTTTCTATCCACCTCTGCTTGAAATGGGTCATCAAATATCGGGGCATGGACTTACGAATTCCATTTTTTATTATATGGGAGCTTTGGAAAACTATGAATTGGGTCATATTTGATGATTATACTGCTTACCCTTCCTGCACTATGGCTAAGATTCTATCTTGGCTTTTTAATCTACCTCCACGCCCTTGTTTGATTCGGGATCTGTCCCACTGTATGTAGAGAACATATATTATGATGCCTACTAGATTCTTTTATGGCACAACAAAAGATGGTATATGTGGATGTAGTGTTTTCCTGTACAGGGCTTTGGATGAAAAGTATACATTAACCTGGGGAGGAGGGGATGGGACAAATACACGGGCAAAACTACTAGCACTATGGGTTATGTTATGGTTTTCCAGGAGACTGGAACTTGATCCTCTTGACATTTATGGGGAATCACAGACCATTGTGTAGGCTTTCAAGGGACATAAATTCACCCTCCAAAACCTCAGATACTGGTGCAAAAGGATTGAGGATTTCCTCAATACATTCCACTCTCCACCTATGTATCACATTTTCTGGGAACAAAACTCTGAGGCTGATCTTTTGTCCAAGAAGGGCATGCTCCTGGGGGATGGATACTTGCACTTTTCCCACATAATATATGGTCATATGATGGACCATGGTCACATCCTCTTTCCATAGTTTATTTTTCCACTGCATATTTTTGGACATATCTTGTGCACTATGTTCAGGTTTCTGGGTTGGCCTATGTTTTTTTTTTGGATGCTATGTTTCTATTGGCTTCATTGTTTTTTGTTTTTTATCCGTTGTGATGTGGACTCTCTCATGTGGAAACCATATGCTTTCAGTTTCTATGTTTCCTTTCTACATATCTGTGTTTTCATCTCCTTTTTATGTTGGCAATATGGAGGAAAAATATTTCATCCACCTTATTTTGATGCAGAATTATGTGGAAACTATGTTGGGCATTCATGAAAACTGTTTTGACCACAATATAATGAAACAATTTTTTTTTTTCTTCTGAAAAAAAGGGGTTTCCTTTGTATAATGATTTGATTATAAAAGTTTACAAAATATACATTAGATATCATTTTTGGGATTCAACTGTGTTAAGTAAGTCATTCATCTATGACCATTTTGATGAGAGGTAGTCGTAACTGACTAATTTCTCATGATTTTTAAATTATCCACTTAGCACTCATTACATCAAGTGATGCTCATAGGGGTGAAGAAGTGGGATTGAAACTAGTGAAATGAATCACATAGCATCAATCATTTCTTATGGGGCTTGCACCCAATAACTAGGACTTCCCGGGAGGTCACCCATCCCAGAACTCCTCTGGCTCAAGTGTGCTTAACTGCGGAGTTTTCCCCACAATCAAGCCCACTTAGCTTGCTACCCCATTTGCAAAACCTTAGCAAGTATTGTGCCTCATGAACCATTCAAAAAGAGATCCCTTTACTATTTGTATTTTAAGTATGAGGGGTTTCCGTAGTGCATTATATTAGATATCATTTTTTGGATTCAACTGTTTTAAGTCATTCATCTATGAACATTTTCATGAGAGGTAGTCGTAACTGATTAATTTCTCATGATTTTTAAATTATCCACTTAGCACTCATTGCATCGGGTGATTCTCACAGGGGTGAAGAAGTGGGATTGAAAATAGTGAAATGAATCACATAGCATCAATCATCACTTCCATGGCTTGCACCCGGTAACCAAGACTTCTCGAGAGGTCACCCATCCCAAAACTCCTCTGGCTCAAGCGCGCCTAACTGTGGAGTTTTCCCCACAATCAAGCCCACTTAGCTTGCTACCCCATTTGAAAAACCTTAGCAAGTATTGTGCCTCATGAACCATTCAAGAAGAGATCCCTTTACTCTTTGTATTTTAAGTATGAGGGGTTTTCGCAGTGCATTACATTCTTTAAATATTTAAACTATCTAGAAAAAAACAACATGTTCTTCACTATTAAGTATCTAAATAAATTCTTAAAAAAGTTATACTTTATAATTTAAAATTAAAAAATCCACATCACAATTTTTCAATAATGAGGAACTATTGTTTGAAATGTACCAAACAAAATTTTTAGTATTGCATTCTGAACTACTTTTTCAAGTAATTGAACTAGATAAAAGAATTTATAGTTAATTTTTATTTATTTATTTTCAAACTAGACTAAGTTTAGGTGGGGGCCAATTCTAATATTGGATGGAAGAACTTGGGGGGCCAATTCTAATATTGGATGGAAGAATTATCTTCCCACTAATAAGATGTTATCATCAAGATTGTGTAAAGATAAATTAATTCTAAGTTAATTACTTTATTGACCTTGGCCACATGCACATGATGAAAAAAGTGAGTGCAATTTATATATATATATATATATTTTTAATACCATATCTAAATGTAGTAGATTGAATATATTGGAATTATGAATTTCCATTTCAATGTAAAAAATAGAGATTTCCATTTTATATATATTTTTTTGTGAGAAATATATTTTAGTAATATATCGTATAGTTATTTTAAACATTTTAATTTTTTGGGGTTATTTTTTCACTATATATTTTTTTATTAATTTTATATGAAATCAATTAGAATTAGTTGGAATTGCATATTTAAGTTATTGATTTTGTACAATTTTAGTGTCTCTAAGGGTCTTTAGAGAGAATGAGTCATTTATACATTTAAAAATGTAATTTATAAAATGAAAACTTGCGATCTCAATAAAAATTGTATCTCATTAAAAAGACCAAAATATAGAATGTTTAGGCTTTGCTATTCACTATATAGTAAGTTTTAAAATATAGAATGCACAATCTTATTTAGCACATTGTTGATGGTGTTTCATTAGTGTGAAGTATCAAAAATATGTATTTAATTTTTTTTCAACTTAAGTAGCAAGCAAAAAAGAAGAAGCTAAAAAACCAGGCACAAATAAACCATTCCTTACTCTCTCTTGTGCAAAATAAATGACATTAAATGACAACATACATCCAAATATCTAAAGCATAAAACATAACAAAGAATGTAAATGGGTTTATTTTCGAAGGAAGCAAATAAATAGACACACAAATCAACACTTCAATATGGTTTTAGAAGCATTGTAGGCTCCATAGTTTCCTTGAGGGATGGTTCTTTTCCTTCTTGCATGCTCCACTCCAAGATTTTAATGATATAAATAAGATTCCTATGTGGTTGAAAGAATTAAGCTTAGGGTATTTTGTTCTCTCTAAATATTTTTTGGTAACATAACCTTGCAATGGGAAATCGAAGAAATGGAGAACCTCAACAACTTTGTTTATAGGATAAATAATGGATATTTTTTTTATAACTAGCTTATATGTGAATAATTATTGTATTAATGAAGTGGTGGGATAAGGGTAGCTAATGAAGACTAAGTAAAATTCTACATTTGGAAATAACGACTTGAGAAAGTCCACTTGTGACCACTATGTATTTTTTTGATGTAGTGTATGAATTAATGAGCCCAAAAATATTAATTTTAAGTTTAGGGATGAAGTATAGAGTTTCAAGGATTTAGTTCACACCTCGTAGATGAAAGATATTTTTCTCTGATTGTTTGGTCAAACTTGGGGTTTTAATTGGCTCATGATGGAAAGGTTGAGGTCATATGAATATGGAATGATGGAAATAAGGGTTAAATCTATCAAAATGATGCATTCAATTGAAAGTACCCATGAAAAAATAGGTGAAGAAATCTAGGATGATAATAGTTTCCCCTTAATGTATAAGGTCAAGAAAAATTGTATGGCCAAAACTTACATCGCGAATTCATTTTTATTAGACTATACGAAACAAACTGCATGAGGAAAAGTGATGAAAGTGTAGGTCAACCCCCAAATAATTCTGGAAACCTACCAACATGTAACCAACCAATGAGGTAAGATATCTTTATAATTCCAATATAAACAACATGATGAGGTTGGATGAAAGTATATAAAGCTGGTACACTATAATACATCATAAACCAAGATCAAGAAGGACCTAATCTAAGTACATAAATGTGGCCAATATCCAATTTCATCTAAATACAAAATAATTAATAATATCACCTAGATGGGTCCCTGTTCACAACTAATAAAGCCCTATTAAACAATGACGGGTCTTAAAATCTAGCAAGAGCTATCTAACATCAAATATCATCGCATGTGGTTCAGAATAACTTGTGAATAAAGCCAAACAAATACATAGAACTACAACTAAAGCTAGATCATTATTGTCAAAGTAGCTCGAATAATGTATGAATCAATTAAACTAGTGACTTCCAAACAGACTCAAAGCTCACTAAAAATAACCTACATTTTTGGGGTACTTAACCAAACAGAGACACTAAAACCCATCATAATGTACAATTCTCAATAATATGATGATGAGCTAGAGTTAAGCAAGTGAGAACCAACTAAGTCAACAGGATATGATGACGCCCCTTGCCTAATCTAATGTAACCCATCAATGAGGAAAATGGGGCAAAGATACATAATTCTTATAAACCAAGCCCCTATAATATATGTGTTAAAGTCAATAAGGAAGATCCACTAGAATCAAAGTATAAGGGAACCTTTGCATCCCAACACAAGGAATGATATAAGGATAATAAATGGTACTAATTGGGAATTGGACATTAGTGTATGAGTAAGTAAATGAGTAAATGAATCAAGACTGTCATGGTTCAAATCATAGTGGCAAGGTTGACCTAATAACAAATGGTTAATTCCATGGTTGGTAGTCAAAAATGGGAGAGGTTAACAAACACAAGTGGGATGTGGAGGTACATGATAACAAATATATTAATGCAACATAATTAGAGGGTATAGGTTACGTGTATCCTAGGTTAAAGAAGTATATACCTAAAAAAAGTAATAAAGGTGATGATAATAATGTTAGAACAAAAATGATACTCCAAATAAATACCTATACATATCGAATAATATCACGGTGTAAAAGTGCATTTGAAAATAAAGGTAATAATGTAGGCAACATGAAAAATGGATGTCTAGGATCTAGTTAACATGCATTGAAACCTCACAAGGAGACATAGGTTTCGAAATGAAGTATCTAACACTTTTATTATTATTATGGCAAGCTAGGGATTTAATAACTCCAAAAATTAAGACATATGAGTCATACATAAATACAAATGGAGTGATATTCGGTTTCATATTCACCTAAATCTTTGATGACTCTTCCTATTCACCTAAATCTTAATATTTCTCCTAAATTAAATATTTACTAGAATATTTACTAGACTATAAACCCAAGGATTAGGTATCTAATATCCCCCCTTAGTTGAAAGGGATTTTTGTAAGTACCAACATCTGTTATGTAACCATATCCCAGAACATAAGAAAATATAGATCAAAAACTTGAAAATAAAAATATTTGAGGGGCAAACCTCCTTTTGCATCACATAAATGAACAATTCTTGGATGATTTAAATGACAAGATCTCCTTGGTATACATCGGATTCTAAGGGGTCAAAATATAATTAGAGCCTACATAACAATAATAATATAAAGGCACAACAATAACAATAATTGGATTCTATGGGGCACAACAATAAAAATACGGGGGATACACTAGTAATATAGGGAACTGACATTCCCCTCTCCTTCAAAAAAGTGTTTTCCTCAACACTTGAGTAGTTCTAGATGCTTCTGAATACAATACTTATCCTCTCGTGTGGAGTCTTCAAAGGTTAAGTTCTTCCACTTAATGAGATACTCAGAAATTGATATGTTCCATAGTTGTTGGATTCTTTTTTTGTGATTGCTTCAGGCTCCAATATGATTTTTCCTTCCTCGTCAAGTTCTAGTAAAACTTTTAAACTGGAGGCGTTTCACCTATAACCTTCTTTAACCATGAAACATGGAAAATTGGGTGTACTTGCGAATATGCAGGAAACTCAAAATTTGTATGCCATAATACTAATATTTTGAAAAACCTTATAAGGGCCATAATACTTGGGTGATAATTTATTATCCTTCTTAGCTTGCTTGAGGGAAATTTGTTTGTATGGTTGTAGTCATAAAATACCCAATCTTCCACATAAAAAATTATTTCACTGTGATGTTGATCTGCCTATTGTTTCATTTGATTTTGTGCTAGAGTCAAGTTATTATTTAAGAGTTGAAGAACTTGTTGTTGATGTTCGATGTGATATTCCACTACTTGAACCTTAGTATTTTCTCTTAAAGACGATGTGATGGACAATGGATGATATCCATAAAGCGCCATAAATGGGGTCATTTTTGTTTCGGTGTGGAAGGAAGTGTTATACCACCATTCTAACAGACATAACCACTTGGTCCATTGTGTTTGTTTATTAGATACAAAGAAACAAAGATAACCTTCCAAATATTTGTTCACTATCTCAGTTTTCCCATCAGATTGAGGATGATAAGATGAGCTATGAGCTAATTGAGTACCATGACAAGAAAAAAATCTTGTCTAAAAATTTCTAGTGGAAATGGGATCTTTATCACTTACAATAAACTTTGGGTTTCCATTTAGATTTTGAAATATTTCCATAAATGCAGTAGTGATTGTACTTCCTTCGAAAGGATGAGATAATGCACAAAATTGTACATACTTGGTAAGTCTATCAACTATCACCATGATGACACTCTTTCCTTCAGAATTGGGTAAACCTATGATAAAATCCATTGAGGCCTCTTCCTGACATTAACTTAGAATGATTAATAGTTGTAAAAGACCTGGGGTCTTAATTTTCTCAACTTTATTTTGTTGGAAAACCAAACATTCTGCCAAAAACTTCTGAATATCAAATTTAAGTCCATCGAAAAAAAATCCTTATTGACCTTATGGTAAGTTTTTAAAAATCCTGAGTGCCCTCCTATAGGAGAGGTGTGCAATTCCAAAATAACCTTTTGTTTAATTTGGGAGTTATTACATATATATAAGCGATATTTGTACCATAGTGAATCATTTTTCCAAATAAATGAATCAGATGCACTAGGATATTGCTGCAACTTTTGAATGAGTGTCCATACCTATTCATCATTTTTCCATTCATCCCTTGATTCAATTATCCAATTAGGTTGGATAATATAACTCACACAAATCAATGCTTCCACATCCTCATCCCTTCTTGAAAGTGCATCTGCAACAACATTTTTCTTCCCTTTTTTTAGATGATTTTGAAGTCATAACCCAACATCTTTGTGACTCATTTTTGTTGCACTTATGAAGATCATATTTGTTCCAAGAGGAATTTAAGACTATCATTCTTCATTTTTACTTTGAAGTGTCTTCCCATTAGGTAAGAGCATCATTTCTTCAATGGATGTAGTATTTCCAACATTTCCTTCTTATAAATAGGTTTCTGTAAATAATTTCCCTTTATTGGATGACTTTCAAAAGCAATGTGTTTTCCTTATTGCATCAAAACAACAGTAATGCCATTTTCTAAGGAGTCACATTCCACAATAAAGGTTTTTGTGAAGTCTCATGTAGCTAATGTCAAAGCTCGAAACATTGCCTCTTTAAGATGTTCAAAGACCTTAGTTGCTTCTAGAGTCTAAAAAATTACATCTTTCTTTAGTAATGTTATTAGAGGTGATGCTATCTTCCAATCATTCTTAACAAACTTATTATAATACCCTATTAACCCAAGAAATCCTCGAATACGACTTAAGGTTGTGGGGATATTTTATTCCTTGATGGCTTTAATTTTGTTAGGGTCTACCTTAACACCCTCATGGGAAACAATATGACCAAAATATTCCACTTCTTGTACCCCAAAGAAACATTTGGAGGACTTTGAATAAAATTGTTTGTTCTCCAAAAGTTTGAGCACTCTATCAACATGTTGAACATGATCTTCCCAAGACTTGTTATAGATTAGTGTATCATCAAAAAGTAGTAACACAATTTTTATAAAGAAGGGTTTGAAAGTGGAATTCATCAAACCTTGAAATGTGGAAGGTGCATTATTAAGGCCAAAAGGAATGACAAAAAATTCATAACGATCTTCATGATTTCTAAATGTTTTTTTTGGAATGTCTTATGTCTTCATTCTAGTTTGATGATATCATGAACAAACATCCAACTTCATGGAGTAAATTTCTCCATGTAGTTCATCCATAAATTCATCAATGATAGGGATGGGAAACTTATCTTTAATAGTGAGCTTGTTTACATCTCTATAATCCAGACACATATGCCATGATCCATCCTTCTTGTGCACTGATACTACTAGAGAAGAGAAATAATTTTTTCTATGATGAATTATCCTTACCTCTATCATTTATGCAACCATATGCTCAATTTCACTTTTCCGGGCATAAGGATATATGTAAGGTCTAATGTTTGGAGGAACAATTCTTGGAATCAAGTGAATAGAATGATCATGATAAAAAATAGGTGGGAGACCTTTGGGAGTCTCAAATACCTTGAAATCATTGTCAAGGAATCTTTGGAGATATGGAGAAATGGATGAATTAGATGTTTGAACATCTATTGAACTTAATTGTGCAATTACCCCTCATTGTTCCTCCTTCAAAACATTTTTCATGTCATTAGAGATGATTATTTTCCTAGGCTTCCCTGTGATACCCCTTAATTCATTTTCCTTTCCTTCCGATAAAAATTTCAAGAAAAGTTCTTAAAAATAAAAGCTATTGTCACCAAATATTGTAACCATTGGACTCCTAATACAACATCCACACCACCCATTAGAATGGAAAGCATTGGACTATTCAATACATATTCCCGCATGGTTAGATTTATTTTATGGAACTTCCCTAATAAATTTCTAGTTCCTCCATTTGCAACCATCACTTGACACTCTAGTGTTGGATATAGAAATTAATTCAAATCCTTGGCTATATTACAATGAATAAAATTATGAGTAATATAAGAATCAATAGGAACTATTACCTTCTTCTTCTTGATATATCCTTCTACCTTGAGAGTTTGAGGAGTGGTAATTCTCTCCAATGCATTATAAGATATGGTCAGATTCATTTATTCTTTTTCATCCCCTAGGTTTGGTTCCTGGTGTGTATCTTATTATTTTGATGTTTCTTGTTCCTTTTCTTCCTCCTATTCACAATCTATGTAAAATATTTTTTTCTCATCACACTTATGAGCTTTAGTGTATTTACTATAACAAGTCCCTTTTGCTCTTTCTTCCTCCAGTTTTTGTGGTGTCAACCTTGTAGGTTGTGGGAAGCTAGGAGCGGCAACACTTCCATATTTATAGTTGTGAGTGGTAGACCTCCTTGTAGCCATAATTTTTATTTCAACTTTTCTTGCTACCCTTAATGCATTTTCCAATGACATAAGTTCCCAAAGGTGAACCTCATGTTGGATGTTTTCATTTAAATTCCCTATGAAGATAGCAATCAAATGCTTCTCTAGAATATCATTTACCTTGATATTCAACCTTTTGGAAGTCCTCAATGTGTTCCCCAATTGAATCCTCTTGTTTTAGATTTATCATTTGACTAAAGAAGGTATTGCTCTTTGTATCCTCATAATGTGTTATCATTCCTCCAAATTTTTTTTCCAAGTGACTAGTTCTTTATGAGAAAAAACCCATTGATAACATATAAATTGATTGGGTGCTAAATATAAAAATATAATGTGTACCTTTTGTGCATGTTGCACATCATGTAGATCAAACAACTACTCCATTTGTAGCATCCATGTTACTGGATCCTTACCATCAAAATTCCTCATATCGATCTTTGGAATGTGGTGGATCTTAAACCCAATGTTGGAGTCTCTAAAATCATAATTCATATTCCTTTTGTCCTCGTCACTGCTAGCGTAAATTATTAATGCAAGTGTACGAAAAGAGATCACTTAGATCTATGTGTGACAAACAACCCTAAAAAAAAATATGGTTGCTTAACTTCCTTAGATCTGCAATAGATAGTCGAAACAAATGCAACAAAAATCCAGATCTATGCAGTAAAAGTAGTTAAACAGTAAAAAGAAATAAAATTTGCTCCAAATATCTAATAGACAAGACAACATATATAAAGAATTTTATATGTATGAACACCTGAGAAGAGAACAAAGAATGATGTTACCGGTCCCCCTCAATGGGATGGGTTCTTGGTTGTCCTCAATGCTTCAGATCCAAAAGTTTCTCTCTCTCAATGGTGTAGAAAACCCAAGACGTGTTGAACTCTATGGGAGCTCAAGAAGCAAAAAAATAGTAGCAGCAATGAGAATGATCAAAGCATGACAATGAAAGTGATCAAAGTGAATAATGAATGGAAAGCCATCCTATTTATAACAAAATATTGAGTTATCCTCGATAATGGCGAATAATAGAATCTTATTAACCAAGATCTAGATCTAACTGCTTGGAATATTTTATTATATTTTGTTGGAGGGAAAAGGAATTTAAATTGGTTAAATACCTTTATTTAAAATAAAAAAAATAATGATTTGTGTAATTATTTCTAGGTGATTTAGTCAAATTTAACAAAGAATAATAACTAAATAATGATTCAATTAATTATTCCTAGAGAAAAATAAGAAAAATAATGATTTATCTAATTATTTCTCATAAGTGGGTTAAATATGACCAGGAATATTATTTAAATAGTGGTTTAATTAGTTATTCCTATAGGAAAATCAAATAAATAAGGATTTTTTTAACTACTCCTCATGGGGTTTCTTGTTTGAACCAGAAATAACTTAATAAAATACGGTTTATTAATTTTTTTCTTATAGTGAAAGCAATTTTACTATGGTAAAATTGGTATTACATGGTGTACTTCGATCCATCTAGTTGTAAATGGTTAGATGACCTAAAATTGGTGTAACAATCACGATTTTCATGGAGTACCTTGTCACCACTAAGAAGCATTTCTTGTAGCAAATTTGTCAAACCTTCCAAGTCCCTTTTAATTTCTATTTTTAAGCCATCCTTCAAGCCTTACATGTCTACTTTTAAACCATTCTTCAAACCATCTATTTTAGCTTCCAGTTCATTTTTGGTTACTCTTTGCGAGAGCAAAATTTGTTGCACTTGGTCTTGTAATTTTGATATATCATGTTGCATTTCTTCCTCTTCTTCATGTGTCATAGTAGATTTTTTTGTTTGATTAGTGGGTGTATCCATTTTTTTTATTTCAAGACATTTTGGAATCAAATAATGATATCTATGCTTCACGATTCTCTTTGAATCACTTCAATATTAGTTTTCAAACAAAATTTATGCAAAATTTAAAAAATACACACTTTTTTCTTGATTTTAGGAACTCAATCTTGAAACGGTTGTATCTTTGTAATTTCAACCTCCCAAGGTCTAAAAATTTGTCCTGAGGTAGCTTTATGTGTCTTATTTCCAACCCCACAAGTTAGAGTGAAATTGGATTATTCAAGATAAAGTTATACCAAATCTGCCACAATGTCTTGATTATGGACCGATTTAGTTTAACGAACCTGTATCATATTGCCACATGTCATTGTTTCGACATTTGGCCTTGAAAATTGTCACCAAAAAAATAAAATCCATGAAAGTTCATTCACTTTTTATGGAATTCAAATCTAATGCTCGAAGAGAAAGTTATGCCGATTTTCCCTAGGTCACTTATTTGAGAATGAATTATGGAGCATGCATAATTCCTAAATTCCTTGGACCATATCTGCGAAAATATAGTGAAATAAGATCCTAAATTTTTAGACAAAGTTCACCAAGAGTTCAAATCCATGTGCTAAAATTTTCATCTTCTGAAGCTTTGCAGAAAAAAGTTATAGCGAAAATACCAAGATGACTTTTTTGAAGCAGCAAAACCCTAGGATCCAAAGCTTTGATACCAAATGTTATGTAGCTAGATCACAAAAATAGAAGAAAATATAGATTAATGACTTGAAAATTAGCCTATTAAAGGGGTAAACCTCCATTTACATCACATAAATGAACAATTTTTGGATGATTCAAATGACAATACATCCTTAGTATATATAGGAGTCTAAGGGGTCAAAATATAATTAAGGCCTACATAACAATACTAATGTAAGGGCATGACAATAAAAATAGTGGGCTTCTATGGGGCACAACAATAACAATATGGAGGCCACACTAGTATTATAGGGACCTAACAACATCTTTCTAAACTTTCATAACTTATCTCTTCCAAGTGTTTTGGTGAAATTTTCTACAATTTTCTCACTTGTGGAACAATGTATTAGTTGAATGGTCTTGGCCTTTGCATGATATCGAATCATGTGGTGCTCCATTTTGATTTTCTTGGTTCTATCATGGAACTAGGAGTCTTGGCCAACTTGAGTGCAAAAGTGTTATCAATTAGAGTAACATTAAGTTGGCTCTCCTATAAAGCCTCTAGTATCTCCCTAAGTCACAAATGTCCTTTCTTGCCTATGTAGAAACCCTATACTCTACCTCTGTAGTGTAATATGCTGGAATGAATTATTTGTGTGATGTTCAAGAGATAGTTATTGATCCAAGACTCACATGGCATCCTAAAATAGATGCTCTGTTCTCTTTATCCCCATCAAAGTATGGATCTAAATATATAACTAGTTTGAAGTCATCCACCTTAGAGTATTTAAACCCAAAGTGTTAATTTCCCTTCATGTAACTTAACACTCTCTTTCCAACACACAATGTCATTCACAAGGTTTTTGTATGAATCTGGAAAGAATCCCACCTACAAATGCTAGTTTGGTTGTAGTAAGGTAGATAAGACTCCATACATGCTATCTATATTTAGTTGTATCCTGAAATTCATTCCCCTCTTTTCATGATATCTTCATATTTTGTTCCATTGGAGTTGAGAGAGGATTAAAATCAGTCATGCCAAATTATTCAACAATTCTCCAATGTATTTCTTTTGGTAGATGAAGATATGCTTTGGATTCTAATTTACATCAATACCCAAGTAGTACTGATGATATCCCATGTCCATCATTTCAAATTCATTCTTCAATTATTTCTATATGGATGCATATATGCTTCATTGTTCCTTGTCATTAAAATATCATTTACATACACCACAAGATATGCAACAATTTGGTCATTTTTTTTTACAAACAAAGTTGCGTCATCATGATTAAAATTATTGAAATTGATTTTCAAAATATGGCTAGTTAGGTTTTCATACCAAGCATGAGGTGTTTGCTTTACTCCATAGAAAGTCTTAATGATCTTGCATACCCTATATTGTTGACCCTTTGTAAAAATCCTTGTAGTTGACACAAGTAAATATTCTCTTTGAAGTCTTGATTCAAGAAGGTTGCCTCTACACCTGTGAGATGAATTGTCTGCCCATTATGTTCATCCAAAGCCAACAATGCATGAATTGTAGCATGTTTTGATGTGGGAACAAAAGTATTCTCATAGTTTATGCCTTCTTTCTATGCAAATCCTTTCACAAAAGTCTTCTCATAGTTTATGCATTTTTTCTATGTAAATCCTTTCTCTACAAATCTTGATTTATATTTAAAATTGACACTTGTTTTTGTAAACCCATTAACAATTTTTGACATACTAGGGACTAAATATTTCCACATATTTCATTAAAGTGAGCCTTACATAAATATAAATGAAATGACCTTTGATTTCAACTTCCGCGAAATGTGATTACTCTTCATATTCACATAACTCTTCATATTTATTCTGAATATTTATAAGAATATTTATAATATACTATAATCCCAAAAATTAGATATCTAACCATTAACAATATAGAAAAGAAAAATAAGAAATTTAATGGTAAAATAAGAAATTAAGCCAAACTCACATAAAATTGAGATTGTATAAAAGAAAAGAAAATTGAAAAACTCTATAAATATGGAAAGATAGTTGTGCCACATGCACAATTTTGAGGTAGATTTTTCTAACTCAATTGTGCATTTGCTAAATAAAAAAAATAGAAAATACACTTCATGCGTGCACTTAATGAAGGGGCAGTTGTTCGCTAACGGTATAGCTATCCAAGGAACAATTATGTTAGGGAAAATAAAATATGACAAAGATGACTACCAACACGATCATACATTGGAGAGAGATCAAAGTGATTCAATGTTTACTCCACCTTAGGGTTGCTCGAGCTCCTTAGAGCCCCTTGATTCGTTGAGGGTCACTTTAAAAGTTTGGGTGTGTAAGAATGTCTTTACCATTTTACTTTCCTTTTTAACCATTGTTTACGTTTTAAGTGAAGTAGATAAAATATTTTAAAGTTGTACTTCGAAATCGAAATTTAACTAATTCTTATGATAACATTATTTTGTTAGATTCACGTCACATTTAGATGTTAAGTAAAGTAGGTAAAACTTAAGAAGTATTGCTTTAAAATTGAAATTCAACTAATCCTTACGACAAATATTATTTTATTAGATACATATCACTATTAGGCTTTAAGTAGATAAAGTGTTAAAAAGTTGTGTTTTGAAATTGAAATTTAACTAATGTTTAGGTCCACATCACAATCTTTTAAGCATCAACAACTTTCGTTCCAAAATATACCAATAAAACGTTTAGTATTGCGTTCCTCACCTACTTTTTAAGCAATGGAAATTGAAGTTAATAACTTTATTGACTTTGGCTATGCACAAAATACGTGAATGCAATTGAGATTTCGTTTTTTTAGGGAGATGTTTGCTCGATTATAATTATGAATTTCAATTTTGTATAAAATATCTAGAAATTTCAAACTTTATATTTTTATTTGGTATAAAAATAAAAATATATAAAGATATTAATTTTATATTTATATATTTTGGGAGAGTTTAATGGTTAAGAAAATGTATTTTTTTGTGATAGGTTATAGATTCAAATATAAGGGGATAGAGTATGTACACCTTCATAGATCTTAGTAGTTAATTTGATGCATGGAAGGGGTCCCTTATCCCACAAACAAGTGGGTATCGTACACCAATTCGGTGTATGGCTTGGTCGTGACTTTCAAATTAGATCATTATTATACACATATAGTGGACCTAATGGTTAAGAGCATGTGTTTCATCTTAAGAGGTCACAAGTTCAAATCCAAAAGAGAGTAGAGTATGTACATCTTCATAGAATATAGTAGTCAAATCATTGCATGGAGGTGGTCCCTTGTCCCACAAGAAATGGTGTCCTATACATCAATTTGGTGTCTGACTTTGTCGTGTCCTTTAAATTAGGTTACTATTATTATTTTGTGAGAAATATAATTTATTAATTGATTATATAGTAAGTTTTAAGTAAGATATGGTAAACATAAAGTTATTTATGACATCAATGGAAACAAATAATTGAATATGTTTGGAGAATTTTCATAATAGCAAACAATGAGGTGGAGGCATATGCTATGTTTGAAGGCATATCCCTACTAACATGAAATGGAGTTTACAAATCCATGAGAATTGGTGACTCAATGTTCATCATAAGAGCTCTATACCATCAAAAACTTCCCTCAAATTTAAAGACAACTTGATTATGTATATTTTCTTTTTTTAGAGATCTATTGGAATCAATAATTCATTGGTATTTCCTAGGCGAGGCACAAGTTCAAAGCTATCTAGATTTCACTATAACCTCTAGGCTAGTGTCAAGAACTCACACACCAACACCTAGCAAGAAACTTATGACTTAACACAGATTGAGTGTCCCAAGGTATACCAAGGGTGTGAACCTCTATCTAGGGGTCATCTACCCTTCTAATTGTGTCACAATGTGCCAACATATCCCTTTACGAAAATTGAACGTAGTAGACGAGAGAAAAAAATTGTTCCCAACCACCTAAGCTAAAAACTAGGATAACTAGCTTGATTATATCACTAAATGTTAGCAATGAGCAAAGAGTACACCTTGGTCCTCCATATACTTGTTTCATACTTTAAACAATCTAAATATATATGTTTTGTTGTGGTGTGAAAAAATAAGATGATGTCCAACTCACACCTCCATGTGCCCCACTTTAATGACATGTAATCACAAACGAATGACAAACACCACACATCATATTGTGTGCATTCAAGAGTGAATAACATCAACCCACCACCACCCTACCTCATTATTTATATTCATATATAGAGTAATGAATATTACAACGATTATGCAGGTTCCTGCATGTTGTTACAACTCAAAAAACCACCCCCTAGAGTTGTGGCCAAGCAATACTAGGCTGAAAAATGCCCTGTGCACACTGGTCTCAAGCAATAGTAGACTAACAATGAGCCAGTGCTATTGAGTTAGAGCAACAGAGCACAATTTTGCATGGATAAGGTTTGATTAGGTCATATTTGATCACTCGGAGTGGATAAGGATCAAATTAAAAGGACCAAATACAGTTAAGAAAGTTTCAACATTCAATGTGATCACTCCTTGAGAAA
Organism: Pinus albicaulis; assembly: GCA_034641835.2. Classification (NCBI taxonomy): domain Eukaryota; kingdom Viridiplantae; phylum Streptophyta; class Pinopsida; order Pinales; family Pinaceae; genus Pinus; species Pinus albicaulis. The sequence continues at coordinate 69,485,490 of CM076574.1, read as the reverse complement.
ACTTATAAAATAAAACTCTGCATAGATCACAAAGGATAAAAATGTTAGAGTGTTGCAATGTTATTGGAAGAGTAACATATAGTCTATCTCCACAATAAACTTGCACAAATAGGTTCAACAAATAATGAGTGTCGGTGACCAGGTGACAATGGATGAAATCTACAAGAGCATGACATGTACATTTGTTTGGTATAATACAAAGCCTCATATCTTTTCCCCCATTTCTTTCACAAATTTCTCAATATTTACATGTTTTTTTTGGATATATATATATATATATATATATATCAATCATTATTGTGGGGAATAGTGGTTTTCTAGTTTTGGCTATTGTGTGGAAGAATCCAAAAGCAGGGATAGGAGCTGAGATCTTTGAGAGATATCCCTCAAGCTAGTTGCACCAACTATAGTATTTTTTTGGAGATAGGAAAGGTAATACCATCCACTTTATTTGCAATCTCTAGTTTACATGCTTGATATTTGATTTCTTTATTTTTTGCTTTAATTTCCACACTCTCTATTTGGGCAGGCCTTGGGAAGGTATGTTGGATCTAAATTAACTCACTATTGTGAGCAGACTTTATCCTTAAACAAAATTGGTGACCACTAGGGATACCCCAATGGGAAAAAAATTTGTAGCCTTTGTTTGTGATAGAAATAGTGGTTTTTCATTTTCTTCAACATTTTACAGTAGTCATAAGTCAAATAACTATCTTGGATTTCAAACCCTAGTGCCCAAAAGTTTAGGATATGAGTCTTTTGCTTATGTTGCTCAGTCCCAGTTAGTACCAGAGCGTTGAAGGTTTCTTAAGTGCTCGTTTAACTCTACAATAGAGACTTGTTTGGTTATTGTTGCTCAATTTTTTCTGCAAAACAAAATTCAATCATTCTTTTGTGGGTTTCTGAAGGGTTTTACTCATGTTTTTCTTAGTTTTTTTATGCTATTTTTTTCCCACTAGGAGTCTCCTTTCAAATCCATCTTTTTTATGATTGAGTATTGTGTAAATTTTTCATATTTTCCTCAGATAAGTATATTTGGTTTTCTAATTTAGGGTTTTAAATGCTCTCTTGGGTTTGATTCCCATTAGCGAAATTGGTGGAAGGATACCTCTCTAGCATTATTTTCTTGATAGCCCATTTTAATTTTCTTGCTTGTGAGTGTGATTGCTTGCTTTTTTTTTCCTATTAGTGCATACTCGCTTGTAGGGTAGGGTTTTGGTTTTCAGTTGGTCATTTTGACTATTTTCTTTTTATTTTTCTTGTTGTTCATTTATAGTTGTGGTTTTGATTTGGTTCATGTGTCTAAGAGTTCAATGGAAGTGAATAAGGATTATTTTCATACTTGCATTTGAAAAAAAAAAATATCCTAACCCTTATTTACATAGATTTAATTGAAATAAATACTTGCATAAGAATATTTTTCATTGTTTATTTGAACAAAATGATTCTAAAAAACCACATGAGTTTCATCCACAATACCCTTGACATAATAAATATTCATAAAATAAATGCATAATTAAAATTCATTAGATATTTTCACTTTTCCTGGTAGCAAACCCACAATATCTCAAGCTAGAGACTTGGAATATTGGAGCGGGGTAAACTCTCCATGACCATAAAAAAAACCTAGTATCTTGAGTTGGAGAGAGAAAATCCACTTTCAGTAGCGCATTTCCTAGGAATCCCTTCTCACAAAAGGGTTAATCATGAGGTTACAACGGGGATAGTGGAGTGATCTACCCTGCTTCGCTTGGTCTTGGTGGAATTGGTTTGCACATATTACTTGGGGGTCTCTTTAGGGAGGCTTTGGGCTTAGCTACCCTACCCTTGTGTGTAGACCTAACTAATGGTTGTTCCCTTAGGTCGAGTTGACGTTAGTGGTATCCTTGATGGCCAGTATCTTAGGTATCTATTATATATGACAACAAGGGGGGTTTTTTTACTGTACACAAGGAAAACATCAGTCAGAACTCACTCGATTCTCTTGGGGGCTACCGAAAAAATTCTAAGAGAACTTTATTCCAGGAATTAGAGTCATTAATTATGATTTTTGTGTAACTATTCCAACCATTTCCGCACATATGACTTTGGAATTCATTAACCAGTCTTTGGCTACAATGATATCCCTTAATGTTTGGTTTTCTTTCTTGCTCCCTTAGATTGTACAGGTGCATGTTGTTTGGTTGTGTCTAGTGGCCTTTAGATTTTTATTTTCACATTTGTCTCATATTTTTTTTGCCACCATGGTGAAGATTTTTTTGCATCGATCTCATCGTCTTGAGGGACTTGCTCCCTGTGAGGAGGGTTTGATTAACCATAAGCGTATACTTAACCCCACCATAGATACACTTATGTCACAAGTCATTTTTTGGTGCTAATCCAGGAGCCAAACCTTCTGTTCACCATACCTCTACACCCATATCTCTAGGTGGAGGAGTTGAATTGTCTGGATCTTTACATAATCCTTTACCCAAGTTATTTATGGATAACACCACTACCTCTGTGATGGGACCTACTACGTCAACACCTATAGTGACTGATGGTCTACCACTGATCACGTTCACATCTACCTCTATGACCATAAGCCCTATTCATACTACGTCCACAACAAACCTGTTGTCATTCTTGAAGAATATTCAAGGATCCTCTTTTCATCTGTATGATACATCCACTATGTGTACCTCCACATCAATGACCACATCATATCCATTCATATTTAGTTTAGGTTCTAGCTCAATCATGTATAACATACCTATTTCCAATGTTAGAGGGCGAAAATTCTCATTCACATTTTGTTTCTCAGGCTCCACGATGAGTGTCGGTATCTTTATAGGGAATGTGAATATACCAAATAATGGGTTTCCTTATGGATGGAATCTTTTTATCCAATTGATGTCATCTTCTAGCACAATTGGGAGTGATTTCTCTTCTAGTGGGTTATCTAATCCTTTTGGAAGTCATTTGTTAGGGGGGTCTGCATTCCAGGGGTTCACATATTTCCCATGGAATTCCCAAGGGAGAGGGAATAATTTTTCTTATAACATGTTTAATTTTTGGGTTTATAATCATTTTTTTAAACCTTTTGGAACACCCTTTGGCCTAGGAAGTCAACAACATTTTGGGAATCCTTTTGTCTATAGGTCCATTCACCCTAGGGGCATTAACTAGCAACATGTTTACATGGGTGTTAGAGCTAACACCTCTATCCAAACCAATTCCACTAGTAAACCTAACACTGGAAACCAAACTATGGGTAGAGCACCTCCTCCACTTGGGTTCTAAGGGGAACCTATCGCCCGCCCCCCCAAGCATCATTCAACTCACCTTTCTTGGTAACACTTATTTTGCATGATCTTTATAATATAATGAAAAATCCCATTAAGCATAATCCTACATGACCACCTATGCTTCATAGCTACCAACAAACATTCCTAAGTTTGATGGTAAGCCTTGAGAAGACCCTATATCCCACCTTACCACTTACCACTTGTGGTGCTCTTCCAACTATTTTATGGATGATAAAATAAGGTTGCATATTTTCTAGCAAACTCTTACCTACGGTGTTGCCAAATGGTACATTGGCTTAGAGTGCACCTCTTATGATAATTTCCTGTCTTTAACACATGCTTTTTTCAACCACTATCAACTACCTGTTACGTACAATATTAGAACCAACATTATCACAAATTTTTTTAAGGATACCTCCACCCACATATTTGATCATATTCATGAGTGGAAAATAAGATGGTGTTTGTTCATAGTCAAGTTCCCTGATGAGTTGTTATGTGAGTGGTTCATTAAGTCCTTGTTACCTAGGATTGTTTAAGATGTGGTCAAGGACAAAGCCCAAACTAATGAGAAATCCATCATGCATTCCCATAAGCTTGACTTGATTTATCTCAAAAAGGTACCTTATACGATATTATTCTTAATGTTCCTCGATGATTGATTGAGCCCATTAATCACAAACTTAGAACCCATATAAATGGAGTTGTGAGGTATGTATCTTCTAGAAAAATAGACCAACTAGAATCTCATATGGGCCAAATGAATATTTCTTCTATTTACCTAGATGGTAAGCGTTCTATTCAAACTCCTAAATTCTCTTGTTCTCACCTCCAAGGTCAAATTTGTTTAGCCTACATTGAAAAAGAATCCTCAACAGCCAGGAGGTAACAATAAAATTAACAAATCAAATAAAAATTTGAATTAGAAACAAGGAACATCATAATCCCAAGAGAACATTGGGTATGGCACCAAAAATAAAAAGAACATTTTTTTTTTTCCTTGCAATATTTTTGGGGAAGATCACCTCACTCATGATTTCCCACATATGGATGAGATCCATTAATACTTCTTGCAACAACATGTTTCTCATCAACATGTTTCCTTGACGAATCCTTTTCCATCCCAACAACAACACATAGTTGCTAACCATTAGCCACCTTCGCAAGTTGGTAGTGGGGGAAACACTTCTAAAAATTCCTTGTCGTCTACATAAGTTATCTTTATGGTATAGAAAAACATTATTGTCACAACCATATTGCACAATCATGAGAATATTGAGAGTGAAACTTATACCTTAGAACAGGTGACCCAAACTCCACCTAATTTCATTATTCATTTTGAAAAGACATCGTTAAACATTGTGTCGCACTTGCCTAAGGGTGAACTTCTAAAGACTACACTTAATATTAATGAGCGCCATTAAAAACTATAGTATTTTTAAGGATTTGGCCTAAGCTCTGCCTGATATGTCTACACTTGAAGTATTGCACAGTTTCTTGATGCAACGCAAGGGAATTTTATCTACTATTAGTGGATTGGATCCTTCAAATTCAAATATCATGACCTTCTATCATGATTTATGGAAACCACGTATTCCACATCATATGGACTTACAGATAATGGTCCAAGTCTTCGAATAACATGTTCTTAGGACAATCTTGGATAAGAGGGCATTGACTTGTATCATGTCATTGAAGTGTTGGAAAGATCTAGGTTCACTGATGTTGTCTCTCCCTAGATCAACATTAAAGGATTTGTATGGGCATACTTTGCAACCTCAAGGGGTGTTATCCATTTTTCCTATTGAGATTTGGGGAAAAAATATTTGTGTTGAGGTCTAGGTCATTATTGCTCTGCTAGATTATAACATCAAACATGGGTGAAGATTTTTTTATGCAATAACCATTGTAATGTATTTAATATTCCATGTTGTGATGTTCCCCCATAAGGGTAAAGATAGTCACAATTGACCAGTTGACCTTCTGCAGGTTTGGCTTGTGATTTCATGATAGTCAATCAATACCCTTTGTAGGAGATTCCACTTCCCTTATTAAAAGCATTGAAGTGATTATTTTTAAATACTCGTCATTTATGGGCACCTTCCCCCTTATTCCACCAAACCCATGTCCAACTGCTTCCACCATTAATATGATCTCCTTCATCACTAGGGAATCACTTGACCTCCTAATCCTTGGGTGGTGTCTACTAAAGATGAATCTCATGTTTTACTCAAATAAGTAGATTTGGTTTTATGATTTATGGTTTTGAACTCTCTCTTAGGTTCGATTCCCATTATAAACATTGGTGGCAAGATACATCTCTAGCATCATTGCCATGATAGCCCATTTTAATTTTCTTTCTTCTCAGAGTGATTTCTTGTTGGTTTTTTTTTCCTATTAGTGCATACTTTCTTGTAGGCTAGGGTTTTGGTTTTGAGTTGGCCATTTTGACTATTTTCTTTTTATTTTTCTTGTTGTTCAGTATAGTTGTGGTTTTGATTTGGTTTATGTGTCTAAGAGTTCAATGGAAGTGAATACATATTGTTTTCATAATTTCATTTGAAAAAATATATATCCTAACCCTTATTTACATAGATTTCATTGAAATCAATACTTGCATAAGCATATTTTGCATGGTTTATCGAACAACATGAGTCTAAAAAACCACATGAATTTCATCCACAATACCCTTGACATAATAAATATTCATAAAATAAATGCATAGTTAAAATTCATTAGATATGTTTACTTTCCCTGGTAGCAAACCCATAGTAGCTCAAGCGAGGGTCTTAGAATATGGAAGTGAGGTAAACACTCCAATACCATTAAAAAAAACCAAGTATCTTAAGTTAGGGAGAGAAAATCCACTTTCAATATCATGTTTCCTAGGAACCCCTTCTCACAAAAGGGCCAATAATGAGTTTACATCGGGGCTAGTGGAGTTATCTACCCTACTTCCTTTGTTATTGGTGGAATTGGTTTGCAAATATTACTTGGGGGTCTCTTTAGGGAGGCTTCAAGATTAGCTACCCTACCCTTGTGTGTAGACCTAACTAACGATTGTTCCCCTAGGTCGGCTTGATGTTAGTGGTATCCATTGTTGTAAAATGTTGTAAAATGTAACTAGGTTCGGTCTCCATAATGACATGTAATTGTGACTCTTGTAAATGATGTAATGAAGAAAATAAATTATTATTTCCTTGCTTCATGGGTTTCATGAGCAAGGGATTATTGTTTTAGATTCAATTTCATGTATGACCCCTCTTGGGCATATAAATAATGTATCTAAGTCTATAAGTTGTCTAGGAGCCCTCCAAAAGAAAAGCATAGTCATCCTCTTCCTAATCAGCCTCAATATTTATACATAAAAGTCATGTCAGCTCAAATGTAGGGAAAAACTACTATATATATGTAGCTAAGGTCACCATAGAAGATACATATAAAAAATTTGAATACCTCTGATTTTTTCAGTGATAAGAAAGTGATACAGTCTCGGATCTCCACAAAGAGGTCTCTCTGATATTCATCTAACTGACACAATGAAGCTCAGATATATCTAAGGTTTTTTGGTTGATGGAAAGTGATACAGATCAGTCTTCCCTTACAAAATGAGCTCAGATTATAGTCTTCGGATACCTCTGTAATTCTCGGTGGCAAGACAGTTTCGGATCACGTCAGAAAGGTATCTCTATTTCAGATGGTATGGTGACAAGGTTAATGGGAATTGTATCCCTATAAAATTCTTGATTTGTAGTGGCATGACAAAAGTGATCACGGGTGGATAATCTCTGTGTATCACAGTGATATCAGTTCTCTCATAGAAGTAAAATCTCTTGATAAGATCTCAGCAGTGATGAAATGGAAGAGGAGTCAAGAAGAAGGGTGACTTTCAAGAGGATTGGTTTTTTGGTTTTAGAGAGGCTACTAGGTCAAGAGTCTTGGCCTTGGTATTTATCAATTGGAATCTCTATAATAATAAATTGTGCAAGTTTTCCTCTCAAAGAGTGAGAGGTTTTGGCCTTGGCTCATAGCCTACATGTTGTGTCTCTTCTCTATTTATGTTCATGTATTGGTTATTGTTTGACGAAGAAGAACACTAATAAACAAAGAAAGAAGAATATCCTAATATAAATAATTAAAAAGAATTCACAAACAATCACTAATGAAGAGAAATCACCTAATGTTAATGACCTAGATTTCTCAACATGGAATCAGAGCTATGGCGCTAAAGTAAAAATAAGGGCACTAATCAAAGAGACACTCAAGGATCAAGTTTCATGAAGGAATCAAATCAAATTGAAGGATCTACATTGAAGAAGAAAGTGTACTTCAAGAAGAAGTCTTGGGATCATAAATCAAATCAAGGGAACTAGAAGTATACTCCAGCAAGGTAGCTCAAAGTAATTTAAAATTAAGATCACATCATCTTGGAGAAATTCAAAACTCTGGAAGAAATTCTGATCTACACTCATTCACTACCAAGTAGTTGAAGTATCTTCAAGGCTATAAGGCATGCTCCCTATCAATATAGCAAGGATCCCCTTCGTACCTTTGAAGAACATCATCCAAAGAAGCATCAATCACCATCAATAAAAGGAAGTTAGCTCTAAAGATGTTGTCATCGTGAAAGGAGAAATCCCCTTTACTGAAGAAATTCTTTTTCTTTTGGATGAAAATCATCCAAAAAAGAAACACTAATACATCTTCTTCAACCACCATCAAAGTGATCAAGCTGAAGATTTCATCTTCACTTGTCTAGTAAGTATCTTTTATTCTATAATTAAATTTGGTAAAATGAATTCTTGTTTCTAAGGATATCTATAAGCTGGTTGGGTCATCAAAATTACTTGCATGGAAAAAGGAGGATAGGCATAGTCCTCGAAGAAAAGTGAAGTCATTAATCATATCTATGGAAAAATATATAAAGGTCAAAATTATCTGAATACATGGACAGGAATCAAAGGGCTCAAAGGATTCTTATGAAATCAGTCAAAGGTCCCCACATCCCTATATATCAGGATTGGAGAGATCAAAGGGATATATGATAAGCTGAAATAACTATTCTCTAAAGATGCGATAAAGAAGGTCATGTCACTTAGACTTAATCAACACAAATTGAAGGTATCAAAGAATGAAGAGATACCTTCAGAAGATCTCAACTGTGAGATCTGGAAGAGATGATAATACTATAATTATCATTTTTCTAAATTCACTAACTAATGAAAAAGGTAACAAATTTCCCTAGGATAAGAAATTTACCTCATTCGACAACTTGTGGTTTCTATACTAGATAGAAGAAGACAAGTTGAGGGAAAAAGTGTTGAAGGTTAAAGGACTCAAACATTTGCAGGAAGGAAAGGTAAGTTTAGAAAATTTGGTCCTTGGAAAAGAAAGAAGAGCATAGCTAAGATTAAATTCTATGGTAAATATATTTACATCACAGACAGGAAGCTCATATCTCCGGAAAGATGGAGGAAACTAAAGAAAATAATTCCAAGGAAAGATGGTGTAAGAGATCTCTACTATGATTGAGATAGTCTCCCTCACAAAAGGTCTTGTCATAGATCCTAAACATTTTTTTATAGGATATGGCTATAATAAATAATAAGAGGCATTGTGGCATCATGAAAACAATTAGAAACAAGAGCTCGTGACATCACCATAAGAAATCATGAAGAAAAAACAAAACAAAATCTATGGCAGCCAAATATGAAGGATATATATCTTGGGAACCTCATTGAAAGGGAGAAGCCATTCATGACAAGGCTCATCATACAAAAATTCAAAAGGGAAACATATGTCAGATAAGGATATTCAATATCCTTAAGATTCTCTGATGGAATCCTCATAGGAGGGTATTGAGAGAGGAAGAAAGTGTTTTCATCAGGAACTCCAACTTGTGGAGTTCATGGGATGATCATATGATGACATAAGAGATGAATCAGATCAAAGGATTAAATACCTTTTCAATCAAGGAAGATGTTAAAAGAATCCTAGATGACCTAAAGATAAATAAGGTATGTATGTTTGTTGGCTTGAGGGGTCCTGACCCAGGTTCGAATTTAAGGTTTGCCAACAAACCCCTATACTACTGGCCCTTTCGGAAATGACCTACTTTCATAGGCCAGGGTCTCACCCAAAGTAGTATGGGTGGGTGCTGGAACCAGGTTTCTGCACCCTAGGAGAAAGTGGGTAATTAAGGCAGTCTTGTTGAGATCCATCAGGTTCGCACAGAAAAAATATTATTACCGAGCCCTTAACAATATAACCAACATGTAAATATAAACAAAACTACTATTATTAAGCATATCTTAGCAACACCTTCGCATCCACATGCGCATCAATAATTATCATCACAGAATAACACAATCGCAGCTAATTTATATATCACAGACACAATCATAGCTAACGCAGAGGTACTTCAATAGTAAACGCAACCAGTTCAGATAACATAGAGATACTTCAATAGATATTGTGTTTATTAACATCCAAAACCAAGTTACAAACCCAAGTCACAGCCCGCGCACACAGCTAGCGGGGTCCCACACAACAGGACTGAGGATCTCCATGCACACAACCAGTAGGATTCCTTACCCAATACTACCCAAAACAGATCTCAATAGTTCTTATTTAGCTTTGAGGGATTTGACCTGCCCCAAAGCCCCTCCGCTAGAATAATTACTACAAAAATATATATCAAAAAACGTAGCTAGGGGACCCCGTTCCAACAGGCCCCCAACACAATCTTGTGACTCATCCCGAGTCACAGTGGTCGTGGGGTTTGCATTTTTCCCTGGAGCTTATTGATTGCATCGACTAGAGGGGGCAACACTCCTTGGCTCTCCACGATAGTGTTATGCGCAATGTCCACCAACTACTGCGAGGTTGGGCTTTCAGTGGCAGCGGTGACACTCTCTAGAATCTGATTCAGTTGTTTGACCACAACATCCAAGTCTTGAGATATCTTGAGGGCTTCATTGGCCCATGGCTTGAGGTAGTCACTCAGGACCTTCTTCTTGTGGTGAAGCCCTTCCAGGTCATCTCTGAGCACATGGTTGGCTCACAGACATGCTAGGCATTGAGCTAGGATCAGAGTGGGCATTGTAGCCTCCACTTGCTCGAATTCTTCTTCCTTATGGCGCATTTATTGGGTAAATTCACATAGGAGAGGGTCCCACTACACCGTAGAACACAACCGCATAGCTGTCTCAAGAAATTCAACACCCTGAGAAGTCTGAGTTGTAACGGTGTTCATAGCTTCTATGACCAGTGCAGCTCTCTGGGCATGTACCTCAGGAGGGGTTTCCGGCTGCAACTTAGCTTGCAACGCAACAATCTGTTGCTCCATCTCGGTCTTAACATTTTGGATCTTAGTCCAAGAAGCTTTCAAGGCTGCAACGAGTCCCTCATTCTTAGCCTAGGGGGTGGCAGAAGCCGGAATTTCTTCGATCACATCTGCACAGAATCTTTTGATTAGGCACTCCAACTCAATCTGCTATATAGCAGAGAGGATACACGCGGCTTGTGCCTGGGACACCTCAGTAGTTTTTTCTACAATGGTCTACTCGACTATACTTAGCTGTTGCTACAACCACCAATCTCTATGCTATATTTCCTCAAAGAGGGATGTGTGGAGAACCTACAGCGGCTCGTGAGGAAGCCGAGCCAAGTCCATATGTACTTTTACGCAGGCTTGGACTTGCGTACATAAATCGGGTAGACTTAGAGTGATTTTTGTGCCTGGCAGGGGGTAGAGGCGGCTCTCAGTCGTGGAGATCAACTCAGTGTTGGTCGCTTGAGGTAGCCTCGCTTGAACCACGCTAGTTAGCAGGGTATCAGCTCTGAGCTGAAGAGCTTGGAGCTCAGACTGTAATGTGGCGACTGCGACTTTCTGCTACTCTTCCAAGGCAAGCCACTTGTCTTCTGAAGTAAGGGTTACTGCATCTGCAATTTTCTCCAAATATTCCTCGGTTAAAGTAACCTCAATCTCCCTACTGGGCCTTGTATCTCGTCGTTTCATTCGATGACCCTTGAGAGTTTTAGTTGTCCGTTTCATGCCATGCAGGGAACCAATGCCCTACGCATCCAGACCCTCAGTCTCCATGTCCTACTGTGATTCCTGCTCCACGCCTTGCGCTGAATCTAGGGGAACCTCCATCCTGGTGGAGCCTTCCGGGCCACGACCTTTTGAGTTCTTGGTGGTATCATGTGGGGTGGTGGTCTTCGGAACTACGCTTGTACCATTAGTGTCAATCGTTGCCGATATGAATCCCAATTTCCATTGCGGTGGTCAAGTGGCGATGAGCCGATCGATTTCCTCATCGACGACCATGTAAGGCAGCGACCTTCAAACGGGATCCATACAGCCCCGAATCTGCACGTTGTGCATTGTAACCTAGAATTCTACAATGCGCTTATACATTGCATAGACCATCGGTGACAGGTGTGGCTGGGAGTGAATTTCTGCTACGAGCGCACCCTAAAACACTACCCAAAATACTTTGTTTTCCTTAATATGCTCTGCATCCTTTCAATCCCACAAGTTTTCATATCGTGCCCCTTCACACATGTCCGGCTCGAGCTCAGGGAGGACCGATCCTTCAGGGGCTTCCCATGTGACCAAGGCAATTAGGAGTAGCAACCAAGAGTAATAGAATGCCTTCTTGTGATCCTGGGCCTCGCGCACGTTTTCCAAAAACTCGTTGCAGAGGAACTGCGACTAGTTAAAGTAGACCCCCTTTTCGCAGCGGCCAGCAAGCTGAATTACAAAGGTGGGGACAGTCGTGAATTGGCACTTGTGCATCATTTTACAAGCTAGAAGCAAGGTACCCATGTGCAGTCCAGTGTCGGAAATGGTGCAGATCAAGAACCCTCGGGTGTTTCGCTCGACATGATAGTCTTCTCGCACCTTTTCGGCGATCTGTTGCTCATACTTCTTGATGACGCACTCCATGGGATTCGACCCCTCCATGGAGAGACTAGTAATGAGATGAATTAGGGCGACATCAATGGGAATGTAGTCCTGGATCCACAAGCTACTGTCATGGATCAGGGCTAGTAGCTATCACACAACTTGTTCGGTTATACTGTATTGACCAAAGTGAGGTATCTGCAGCAAGTTTAGTAATCCTGAACTGGATAACCCACACGCCCATGGCATTGGTACTACCTGTAGCACGTCATCCTCCTATACCCTTTCGAGATATAGCTTAGGTGCCAATTCTGGGAAGGCCTCCAGGTTGGCAAGGTCGTGATCGTCGAACTTAATTGAGGGGAGTTTTCCAAATGCTTCTCCAATTATGGGGACTTCATCCAGAATTAGTGGCATTTGCAGATAGGCGCACACACCATCGAGATTATTGGGTGTGCGCACCGAGTGCCTTCGAGGCCGAACATAGGGTGGTAGCCAAGTTAGTGGGGTAGCGAGCCAAGCTTCTTCCTGAGTAGACAAAGGTCACTTCGCCAGGTTAGGTGAGCATGCCTTAGGCACTGTTCGGGGGGATTGCACATTCTGAGGGGAGGTGTGTGGCTTCCTCCCAACCCATTTTGCAACCCTCCCCTACCCTTGCTCTTGGCCTTTCCCCTTATTCTTCTTTTTCTCCACTTGCTTCCCCTTGGTTGGTGTGGACATGACCTCGTCGACTTCAGGGGTGACCTCCAATACTTCATCGAATGCTCTCTCAGTAGAGGCCACGGTCTGTGATGATTTAGTAGGATTGGTCGTAGTCATTCTCGCTCAGAAGACGAACTCGGGGTTGCTACTATCAGAGGGGGTATCATGCCCAGACATGAGTAGAGCACAATAGTTATGGAAATTTGCAAGGTACAATAGTTCAAGACATGCGGAACCCAATTCTGAGCTTCCCTCCTCCATTTATAGCTTTGAAGAGTGAACAATGGTCGGATGAAACTTAGCTGAAGCTTACCATCAAGGAAACGGTAAAAAATCCTTGGGAATCACCGCATTAATTTCCTACTGCCCGCTCCTTCCAACGGTAAAGTTGGATTTTTACCCAGCGATAATGTTCCAATGACTATTTTTCACAACTGTGTATTACCCCTGCATGCCCAACCCACCTTCCTGGGCTCCCTGGCATGTGGTTGACCCCTACGCATATAACAGGCCTACCTACGTTTTTCCTCTTGCTTACACGTATCCATCCCAATACAACTACTCTAGCCATATAGTCATTTGGTCTGCGCCAAGTTGGTCCAGTATGGTTTGAGACGACTGCCATTAACATATCCTAGCAGGGGGTCCCTACGTAGCATAGCCAATCTCACCACACCGCCATTCGTAATTTCTGTTACGATATAAGGTGCCAACCAATGTTGGCATAATTTCCTAGGGTGGCGCGCATATTTGCTGTGATATAATAATACTAGCTCGTCTTCTGTAAATGACTTCTACTAGATATGCCTATCATGCCAGGTTTTTTCCCGGGCCTTCTGAACTTGCTGATGAAAGTTAGCAATGAATTGATCTTCTTCCAAGGCGACTAGCTGCGCTAAGCGTTCCTCCATGATATCAGGCTCCACCATGTTTGTAAAGGCCACAATGCATAAGCTAGGAACGATATACTCCATGGGCATAATGGCCTCCTTTCCATAAACCATCCGAAACAGTGTTTTCCCAGTCATTTTCTTGCACGTGGTCCGATAGGCCCAAAGGAATGATGGGATGCGCATGTCCCAATCGCTTCGATCGACATTACAGACCTTGGTAAGTGCCTGTTCTAGAATTTTATTAAAAGCTTCTACTGTTCCATTTGCCTGCAGGTGATATGGGGTACTTTTTGCATGGTGGATTTGAAACTCCTCAGTAAAAGCTTGTATTGTGTCATTAATGAAATGCGTACCTCTATCACTCATCAAGATCTTTGGATAGCCAAACTTGGTTAGAATATGCTCAAAAATAAAGTGCGCAGCAGTATCTGCGGTAAAATCCTTCACAGCTTACGCTTCTGCCCATCTGGTTACATAATCAGTTGCATTGAGGATGTAGCGGCCACATGTCTTCTTACCTGGTGGGTTGATGGGCCCAATCAAGTCTATTTCCCATTTATCGAATGCCTGTAGGGAAATCTGTGGTTGTAAGGGAATTTCATCCATGCGCGACGGTCTTCCTGTCCTTTGGCATGTGTCGCAGGCTTTGCAATAGTCGTGAGAATCGCTATGTAGTGTGGGCCACCACAGCCGAACTCTTAAGATCTTTTGCACCATCTATTTTCCTATGTAATGACCTCCTGCTACGCCTGCATGAGATTCTGCTAAAATGGCTTGTCTTTCATGCTCCAGTATGTATCTTCGCAGTACCTCATCAACTCCCAACTTATACAAGAGGCCAGCGATGATGGTAAAGTCAGCTGCGCGGGTTACCAACTCTTTTTTTTGTTGTACCAAATATTCTATAGGTTCCATCCCCATAGTTAAGAATTGAATAATATTGGCAAAGTGCTCATCAACCACCTTAATAGCAAATAGTTGGGCATCGGGAAATCCTTCCTCTAGGTTGGTTGGTTCTTCACCACTCTCGATTCTGGACAATTGGTCTGGTCTAGCATTCAATTTCTCTGGCTTTACAATTATCTCAAAGTCATATTCTTGAAATAGCAGCAATCATCGACAAATCTTCCCCCCCCCAACACAGGCTTATTGACAAGGTACTTCAAAGATGAGTGATCAGTGAACATCTTGAAGTGCCCTCCCAGTAGATAATGCTGGTATTTCTGCAAGGCATACACCATTGCTAGCCCTTCACATTCCATATTGGAGTAGTTACGCTCTAGGCTAGAGAGTTTTATACTAGCAAACACAACCAAGTGGTCAATGTCCCCCTCCTCGGGCTGCATAAGGAAAGCTCCTAGGGCGATCCCTGAAGCGTCCATGTGGACATGGAAAACCTTCGTCTAGTCCGGAAATATGAGGATAGGTGCAGAGACCATTTTTTCCTTGAGTAGCTCAAAACTCTTCTGACACTCTGCGTCCAAAAAAATGATACGTCCTTCTTTATCATCTTTTCCATGGGTGTCGTGATCAATGCGTACCCTTGAATAAACTTCCTATAATAGCCCATGTGCTCGAGGATGGAGCACAGTTATTTCTCAGTTGTGGGGACTACTAAATTTATGATAACTGCAACTTTGGCAAGGTCAACCATCAGTCCCTGTCAACAGACTATATGGCCTAACAAGATCCTGAAAGGCACATAGAATATGCACTTCTTAATATTTAGGGAAATTTGGTGCTTTCTACATGCGTCCAACATCATGCACAGGTTCGAGACATGCTTCTTTACCAATCCAAATACTGTCCAATCATCTAAGTATACTTCCAAGAACTTGTGAATGAACTCCTTGAATACTGCAACCACTACCCGCGAAAAGATGGCAGGGGACATTTTGAGCCCAAACGGCATGATGGTGTACTAGAAGGATCCACATTCAGTGGCGAACGTAGTTTTGCTACAATCTTCAGGTGTGATCTTGATTTTATGGTAGCCTAAAAATCTGTCAGTGAGCGAGTATGATTCCTGCCCTCCCACACTATCAAGGATTTCATCAGAGAATGACATAGGGAAGGGATCATGTACGCAGGCATCATTCAGCTTACGCAGGTCGATGTAGATTCTTCTTTCTCCTTTAGTATTTTTCTCTTGGACCACCATAGGCTTACCTAATCTGACTCTTCTACTGGTTCGATGATACCTGCGGCTAGCATTTTTTCGATTTCTTCCTTGACTTTCTGCTTATACTTGGGGTTCAATCGGGAAGGTCGCTGCTTGACATAGTGTGCATCCGGTTTTAAAGTGATTCACATGACCCCCAGGTCCCCTGTAATACCTTTGAGTTCTGATAATTTCGTAGGAAACAGGTCCTGGTACTCTGTAAGAAGTTTTGGGACTTTCCCAATAGTATATTTTTGTGCTCAACCTAGTCTCCTAAATTGAGTTCATTTAATTTTCAACCAAGGTTGGTAAACTGCTGAAGTGTGGTGCACTATATGTGCCTAGGTGTTTGTTTCTTACTGCATTGTGTCAAGTGTTTTATGATGTTTTTGGGTTTTTTATGGTTTTATGTTCACAAGGGAAAGAACTAAATGATGGTGGAAAGAAGCTACTGGTTAAAAAAACAGAGTGAAGCCTAAATTATTGATGACAAATGACAAATGCAAATACTGAAACAGAACCAAACCTAAACTATGACTCAGCAAAATAAAAATCTTGATAATGACTTCAAGAAAATAAATCACAACATGAACTTAACTTGTCCAATTCATTCATTAAATATGTTTTGGAAGAGCTTAAGAAATGGGCAGCTAAGTGTAAATAAAGTTCTCATAACTAAACAATTAAACAATCAACTTATAATGATACAACATCTCATCCATGATTAAAGGTTTATTGAAACATATTTGGAAAAGAACATTTGTAACATCATAAGATCTCTACTCTAAAACTAGCTCCTAATTCTATTCTACAACTTAGTTTAACACCACTAAACCTCACTCAAAAGTTATAGATTTCCTTTTAGAATAGTCTTTGAGGAAAGGCTTGTTTGTGAAATGGTAAAAAGGTTGCAAAAGTACTCTAGGCCTTAGACTGATACTATCTTCTGTTCAGTTGATTATGAGTTAATATAGGTTTGGAACAAAAGAAGTTTTGTAAATAATGAAGACCGTGGTATTTAAGTTTAACAACTAATGCAATTTAAAATGCAATGGATGGCAACTAATCTTGGAATGTAAATATAGTGAGCTAAGCTGGAACTGAACTAGGGTGCTACTAGTCTACAGTGGACAGTGCTAAACTAAAAATCCATTATCAAACTTGAAACGAAATAACAGAGCATGAATTAAATGCAATTTGCCTCCGGAGTGCTCTAACTAAGTTATCATGCAATTAATCTATGGGATTCTACAACCTATTTCGTTCATCATGAATGGTGTTTTGGAAGAGCTTGTTAGAAAAATCCTGGCTGTACAATTCAATGCAATTGAATACAAACATAAAAACTGAAAGAAAATACAATTAAAAACTAAGTCATCACAGCTATTTCCTACTCATTGTTATGATGTTTTGGAAGAGCTTTTTAAGAGTAATATTAGCTATGCTACTTAGTGTAAACAAGCAACTGAATCCTACAGTATCACAGTTATGCCTTAGTCATCATAATGATATCTTGGAAGAGTTTACTAGAGTAAGTTTAACTGTGATAATGAACGAAAGGAATTGCAAATAAAATCTATAACACTACAGCCATTTCTTATTCATTGTAATGATCTTTTGGAAGAGTTTCTTATAAAAAGTATAGCTATAATGATTAATGAAATTAAATATAAACGTAAACTTCAAAAAATTGAGAATGAACTAAGATACTTATCTAAATTGCAAAAGTAAAGCTGCTCAGGAGGCAGGGGCCCTCTACCACCAGAGTAGCACGAAATCTAGCTCAAGATCAACTCAACGCGTTCAAAGAAATGCTGTCTTCTTCATTAAAGGAAAATAACTTAAAACAGAGTATTCTCGAACTTCAGAAATATAGCAGTCAATCCATGAAATCTAATCAAAATCTAGAGCTTGTCTCTCGGTTTCCCGAGTTACATTTATAGCAAATCTTCATAACAGAACTTGAGATAATACGGGGATCATTGTATTTTCATATCAAAATCGGACTAGAACTCAAAAGGTGGCAGCGTAAAATGACAAAGGACATCTAGACTGTCCTTGTCCTATTAGGAGTCTGTCTCCTTGTGTGAGTTCCCACGTACAAAACCACGTCCAGAATTCCGTTCAATCTTCATGGTGAGCAACAAACGCTGAGGACATGATGTGGAATACACCCATGTGTGGCTTTTCCTGAGAGGACACCTGGAACATGCTTGAACGTGAAGACAGCTGCAGAATTGGCAACTAGCTACGGAATGTCTGCATTCTGTAGCTAGTTTCAGTTCACAATGTATTACAATGACACAATCACAAAACTTAGCAAGTTAGCCATGATATTCATTCTTAAAGCAATTTTAACTAATTTCATTGATCATTTGAGCCTGGGATAACAATGGACAAAAGAAAATGGAGTGAAGTATGATGGAAGAAAGAAAAATCTTGGGGCTCAACATACCCCCACTGCTGACTTCTTGCATGTCCTCATGCAACTTATTCCATAAACTCAGAGACTTCTACAAGAACATCCAACCCTCTTCTTCTTCTTTGCCTGGAAGTTAAAGGCCTTCTGGGCTTCCTGATGACTAACTTGAACCTTAAATTGATAAGTGCCCTGATTAAATTGTTGTTCCTCTTTTTCAATTTTTCATTAGCCTTTTCCACTTTGTCCATTTGTAGAGACAAGGTTGAGTTCATACTGGTTTTTAGTTTAACTTGTTCCTTCAAAATATCATTCTTAGTCCTGATATGTCTATTAAGTACTTCCAGCTCGTACCTATCTCTTCTTAACACATATATTTCCGATAGTGGAGGACTAGGGGTTCTATCTCTACTCTCTGAAGCTTTCCTTTCCAATGTTTCAACACAGTTATAAATTTCTTGCTGTGCAGGGTCAATTTCAGGGGCTTCTTCATCAAAATCTTCTTCAATAGGTGTTTCTTCATCTTCTATGTTTATCACTCCGGTTTTTTTAATCTGTGTTTTCCTTAGTTTCCCCCTGAGTCTATGGCTTCTTCTCAGCTGGGATGGTCCCTCTCCTTTTTCTATGGAAATTTTTTTGATTACCCTCTCTTCCTCAAGCTGTCTCTTAATCTGAGTCAATTTCTCAGAGATTATTTTTTCACTGCTTTCTTGAATTGCTTTATTAGTTTCAATTTTAGAGGCTCTCCATTTTCTGCTTCTCTTTGTAGGCTGATGTTCAGGTGAAGGTTCTTTTGGTTCCTCAAAGTGATTTCTCACCAAGAAATTATCCCAATTATCCCCTATTTTGCTCAAATGATGCTCAATCAAAATCTTGACTAACCCATGGTGATATAAAGTTGTCTCTAGAAATTGAATTCTCTTTTGGACACTTGAAGCCATTTTCTTTAAACTTTGAAGCAAGAAATAGGGAAAATTAAGCTCTTCTTCTAGGAGATGCATTATCAACCTAATATGGTAAACATAGAAAGTACCATATCTACCTTCACAAGTGATAAATTTTTGTAGAATAAGCAACATGTTTCTCCATTTATTCTTTAATGCAGAGCTTGGAATTCCCTTTTTAAACACAGTGACATCCATACCTGGTGACTTGAGGATCTGCTTCCATGATTCATTATGAAATTTTCTATTCTTAAACCATCTTTCTCCATGTCTAGGCAATCCTGTTGCTTCTGCAATAAAAACCTCTGTGATAGTGAATTTAATATCTCCAACTTCAACCTCGGCTCCTTTGAATGACCTTGCAAATGTTTTAGTAACTTCTTTGTGGAATCCATTAAATTTTTCAAGGAATTGCAGCCATCCTGCTTGTTGCAACATTTCTCTGCTTTGAGGGTATCCTTCCAGGTATTTTTTGCCCACTGCTTCAGTTCTCACGATGCGGCCCATAATTTCTTCTTCAATCTTCAGATTAGTACTTTTTCTTCTTATGAAGACAATGACTTCAACCTTCAAATTAATACTCCTTTGCTTCACGGTGACAGTGCTTCAATCTTCAAACTGATATACCTCTGCTTCACGGTGACAATGGCTTCAAATTTCAAACTGATATACCTCTGCTTCTTGGTGACAGTGGCTTCAACTTTCAAACTAATATACCTTTGCTCACGGTGATAGAGATACCTCTGTTTTACAGAATGAAATGATGAAGGGTTGGCTACGGGATGGAGTAATAGGGAGTGGTTACGGAACAAGTTAATGAAGTAAGGTGAAGAAAAAAAATCAATGAGTGAAAAGACCGCGGAGATATTTTGCAACGGATTCAAAAATCATCATTAAATGATTTGGCTGGGTGATGTGAGAAAATCAATCACTTTAGCATTTTAACCGCTTAGATTTTTAAATGATGATCGGGTATAGGATTTGAAATGAAGGATTTTTATCCAAAGTTTTGCGGAGGGTATATTTGGCATGATCAATAAAAATAATCAAAACAACTTTTCGAATGATTCATAACTAGACTATACTAAATTTTTTCATGATATGCCATTATAATCAGAACTTTTTACCTTTTCTTTTCATCTGCTTTTTGTGGTCTTTATATGCTTTGTTCCCCTCTGGAAATCATTACTTTGTGATTCTTCATAATCCTTCTTGATTTTGCTTGTTCATGGATATACAGGATCATCTTGTTGCAATTCAAATGTCTGCTGATCAGTGCCTTCAGGATCTGTAGCTGCGGAATGACTGTTTGGCTGCGGAAAGTCTGATTAGCTACAAAATATCTGTTTAGCTGCAGAATGTACCTGTAGAGAACTTTAATCATGGAATGGATTGGTTTGGAATATAAGTGGAATATTATATGGAATGAGTGAAGATAGATGATGAAATATGGTATAATGGGATATGTATGAAGTGAATGATGGAGTGGGATGGATTAAAATTTATGAAATGGAGTGGAGAAGTATAAGAAATGGCCTGCAATTCATGACATGTGTTATTCAATTGCAGAAAGACATCAAACTTTAAATTTTGATATGGAAATGAGGTGGATGAAGTATGGAATGAGATGAATGAAATATGGAATGAAGTGAAGTATGAATGAATGAATGAAATGGAGTATGGATGGATAAGTAAATGGAATGAAATGAAATTAGATGGATCATAAGTGCAATGGATCTGAACTTATGATTTTGTAACAGCTGCTTGCAGAAACAAAATGGAAAAGTTAGAGTGTCAGAAAAAGTCTAATTTTCACCCTATCTTTTCTGTATAAACATGCCAATCAGTGATTGGTTTTCATGTTTATACTTTATTTATTTATTTATTTATTTATTTTAAAGAAATGACTTCAGAAAATTCAATCAAGTTGATGAAGAAGAAAGATTCTTCTTCATTAACTTCACATCACTGTTTTCTTGGAACTTCTTGACAAATTCTTCTCTTGAGAGTGGTTTGTGATACAACTTCAATCTATGACCATTCACAAGAAAAGTGACCTCTTCTTCATCTATTGTCCTGATTTTTACTGCTCCATTGTCAAAAATTTTAACAATTTCATATGGCCCAAGCCAATGTGTTTGAAATTTACCTTGAAAATCCTTGAATTTTGAATCAAACAAGAGAGCCCAGTCACCTTCTTTGAACTTCTTCTCTTTGATGTACTTGTCATGCCATCTAGTCCTTTTCTGTTGGACTAGACTTATTTTCTGAATTGCATCTTGTCTGATATCATCCAATTCATTAATCTGCTCCAATCTGTGCTTTTGTGCCTCCGTTAAATCAAGTCCTAGTTGAACTGCCATTTTGAAAGTTTGAATCTGGAACTCTATGGGAAACAAAACTTTCTTTCCATAAACAAGTTCATAAGGAGTATGGCCTGTTGTGTTTCTCCATGTAGTTCGATAGGCCCACAAGGCTTCAGGAAGCCTATCTACCCAATCTCTTCTATGTAAATGAACAGTCTTTGTTAGGATTCCTTCAATGACCTTATTAGTAGATTCCACTTGACCATTTGCTCGTGGATGATAAGGAGTAGATTTTCTATGCCTGATTTTGTACCTCTCCATCATTTGTTCCACTAGCCTCGATGTAAATTGAGCTCCTTGATCTGTAACAATTTCCCTTGGGACACCAAAATGAGTAAAAATATCCTCAAAAAGAAAATTAACTACAGATGCTTCATTAGCAAAAAGTAATGGCTTGGCCTCTACCCATTTGGTAACATAATCAGTGCAAAATAATATATATCTCTTTTGTCTTGATGGAGGACTAATAGGTCCTACAAAATCCAAAGCCCATTTTTCAAAAGGTTCAATATGTACCTGAGGTTGTAATGGCATCTCACCTGAAGGAGAAGGTTTCCCTCCCCTTTGGCAACTGTCACACCTTTTAACATAATCTTTAGCATCTTTAAACAAGGATGGCCAATAATATCCTAAATGAAGGATCTTATAGGCTGTCCTCTTATCAGCAAAGTGTCTGCCACAAGGTTCATCATGACATGCTTTGAGAATCTCAGGCATCTCATCTTCCCGAACACATCTTCTAATGATCAAATATGGACCTGTCTTGTACAACTCATTAGCAACCCATGAATATTTTGCACTGTCATAAATGTTTTTTCTTTTATCTCGTACATTCATTATTGAAGGAAATTTTCCTGAAACTAAATAATTAGCAATGTCAGCAAACCAAGGAGATTGAGTAGAAATTGTAAAAATATATTCATCAGGAAATTGATCTTCAACTGGAGTGTTATCTTTGATGTTTTGGAGTCTAGATAGGAAATCAGCTACTGTGTTTTGTTTTCCAGGCCTATCTAAAATGGTAATGTTGAATTCTTGTAAAAGAAATAACCATCTTATGACTCTGCCATTAGTAATTGATTTGTTCATTAAGTATCTAATTGCAGAATGATCAGCGTGAACAAAAGTTTCATAGCCTGTTATATAGTGTCTGAATTTGTTTATGGCATGAACAACAGCTAAAAACTCTTTTTCAGTTACAGTATAATTTAACTCTGCAGGAGTCAAATTTTTACTGGTATAGTAGATGGCATAAGGAATCAGGTTTTTTGTCCCAATACTGCTCCTAGAGCTGTATCAGAGGCATCTGTTGAGATATGAAAAGGTAACTTCCAGTTAGGTCCCCTTAAAATAGGTGCTTCAGAAATTTTTGTTTTTAGGGTCTCAAAGGCTAACTGGCAATCAAAATTCCACTTGAATTCACAGTCTTTGGTAAGTAATTTGAAGAGTGGAGATGCTATCTTGGTGAATTTTTCTATAAACCTCCGATAATATCCTGTAAATCCTAGAAAACTCCTAACATATTTTTGACAACTTGGAATAGATAAGTTAGAGATGACTTCAACTTTTGACTCATCAACTCTAATCCCATCCCTTGAAATGTGATGCCCCAAAAAAATACCTTCAGTAAACATCATGAAACATTTCTCATGACTAAGTGAAAGATTTGCTTCTTGACATCTCTTTAAAACTTTTTCCAAGTTTGCTAAGGCTTCTTCAAATGTGTTTCCATAAACTGTGAAATCATCCATATATACCTCTACACAATCATGTATTAGATCTGAAAAAATTCCTAATACTACCCTTTGAAATGTTGCAGGTGCATTGCATAATCCAAATGGCAATACTCGGTAAGCATAGGTACCCCAAAGACAGGTAAATGTGGTTTTGTCTTGGTCCTCAAGTGCTACTTGAATTTGATTATAACCACTAAACCCATCTAGAAATGAAAAGTACTTTTTGCCAGCTAAGGTATCTAACACCTGATCTATGAAAGGTAGGGGAAAATGATCTTTAAGAGTAGCTTTGTTTAATTCTCAGTAGTCAATACATACCCTCCATTTACCATTTTTATTTGGCACAATTACCAAAGGAGAAACCCACTGACTATCTAAAATAGGATAGATAAAGTTGACATTCAACAATTTCTGCAATTCTTCTTTAACAATCTCCCTAAAATTTGGATTCATCCGTCTTTGAGGTTGTCTGATTGATTTACAATTTTCCTCTATGTAGATGTGATGAGTGCAAGTCTTGGGGCTTATCCCTTTCATATCATTGTACTCCCATGCATATGCAGAAGAACGTCTCTGTAAAATTTTGACTAGCTCTTCTTGTTGAGATTTTTCTAGGTTCTTGTTTATGTTTAAAGTTTTGCCTGGAAATATCTCACTTGTAGAGCTGCCAAATTTATCCATAGAATGAAGAGACATTTGTCTTGATGACAAAAACTCAATGTTGGATCCTTCTTGAAATGGTTCATGTTTGTATTCTGAAGAGGATTCAAAGTTTTCTAGAGTATTCAGAATTTGATTATCTTCACTAATTTCTGAAATTGTGAAGAGAGGCTGTAAATCTTCTTCATCCTCTATCCATTGAGTATCATCTAAATCTGTAATTGTCCTAGCTGGAGGATACAAAGTGAATTTCTTAGTTGAACTACCATCAGAGATGTACATATCACTGGATCTACAACTAATGAAAGCATCAACTGTAGCTAACCAAGGTCTTCCTAATATAACAGGATGCCCTCCTAGATTATTCTTAGGAGTTAGGATCATGAAATCCACAGGGTACTCCCAAGAATCTAGGGACACTAGAATGTCTTCTATTACCCCATCGGGTTTGATCACAGATCTGTCTACTAATTGTAATAATGTGGGTGTAAAGAGAAGATTAGGAAGTTTCAGTTTATCCATTATTTGTCTACTCATGATATTGATTGTTGCTCTTAAATCAATGAGTGTGTTTTGGATTTAAATTCCATTGATGTGAATTTTAACAACTGGATTTCCCGGGTCTAGATACTTTGGAATAGCAATCTTACCCATAATAATGTCTGCTATTTTTCCTGCCAGTTGAATTTTCTTTGTCTCTCTTATTCTTTTTCTTGTTTTCTTCATTCTCAACTCCTTTATTGTTTTGGCTAAAATTGGAGTTTCCCTGATGGCTTGTAATAATGGAATCTTAATGCAAACATTTCTCAGCTCATCTAGGAAATCATAATTAGGCACCATAATTTGTTTTTCTACACCTCTATCAATTTGTAATCTTTCTGGAAAGGGAGGTATATAAGTAGATGTTGATGGCTGCTCTAATACAGGAGTTGAAATTATTGGTTCTTTTTGCTTTGATTTTTCAATGTTTGGGTCCTGAAAAGATGTGTCTTCCTCAAGACTTTTATTCACCCGTAGAGAATCTTCCTCAGAGTTATCTTGTTCTTTTATGATCACAGAAGGTTTCCTCTTTTCAAGTATTCTTCCAGACCTAAGTTGAACATCACTAAGGTCTAAAGGAGTAATTAAATAAGTTGGAGACTGTTGGCCTTCTATCATGTATGTGTTCTGAGGATTTTTATTGTTGGGGTTTGGTATGGGTTGAGCAGGCAACTGATTTGGTTTTTGAGGAAATGGTAATGGAAGTGGTTGATTTTGATGTGGTAGGTTCTGATGATGTTGTTGAGGATTTTTTTGAAAATTTTGTTGAGGATTTTGAGAAGAAAAATGTGGGTATGGTGGATAGGATGGTGGATACTGATAGTACTGAGAGTATCTTTCATAGGGAATTTCTGCTCCTTGTGCCCAAGCTTGAGATTGATTTTGAAATTGAGGCCAAGGTTGTTGCCAAGAATTCCAATTTGGTGGAGGTTGGTTATACATTTGATCATGGAATCCTTGTGTTTGAGGTCCTTGCCAAGGCCTTCTAGAGACAAAATTGAGAGATTCTATGTAATTTGTAGGAGTTTCCTCTTGAAAGACAGCTTTGAGACCAGGAAGGGAAAGACAATTCTTGGTCTCATGTTTTTCAGAACAAATGACATAGGTCTCTACAAATTTTGCATCCAAAGGGCACTCTCTCAAGGCATGTTTCTTTCTACATTTGGGACAAAAGATTGCTAATGCATCAGATTCATCTTTTTGCTTGTTTTGTAACTTAAGGGTGTCTATTTGTTCACTAAGAACCCCTAAGATGTCAGATTTGAAATCATCAAGCATATGTCCTATTTCTACTCTACTTACTGTCCCAGAAGCAGACTTACTTGCCCTTGCAAGAGCAGGATCTCTTGGACCTTTTACAGTTTTAGATTTCCCTCTTGAAAGGTTGATACATAACTCAGATATTTCAGGTAGTGTGAGCTGTGATATATCTCCTTTTCCCATCATGTTAATAATATCCAACCATTCATCCCTAATTGTTTTCAACAAAAGAGCTTTTAAGGTGTCCTGATCTAAGTTTTCCATTTTTTCTCTTTTGATGTTGTAATGAAATCTCTCCAACAAATCTTCCAAGTTTTCATCTTCTTTTTGTAACATCTTAAACACTTCCTCCTTATGATTGACTGGCATACAATAATCCAAATACCTCTCTATAAATGTTTGTTTCATGTCTTCCCATGTCCTAATAGAACTGTTAATCAAACTCATAAACCACTTCAATGCTGCTGCTTTCAATGTTGAAGGAAATAGCTTAAGTTTTTGAGCATCTTGTAAGTAGTCATAAGTTCTACACAGAACTTCAAATTCAAATAGGAAGGTTTCAGGATCTTCAGTTTTAAGTCCATAGAAGTTTGGAAGGACAGAGGGTGAAATGTTTTTCATGGTTGTATTGGTTTCTTCATCTACTATAGGAAACCCAAAAGAGCTTCCTATTTCTCTTCTACCTCTTCCTCTACCTCCTTCTCCTTTTACACCTCTACCTCTACCTCTACCCCCTCCAAATAATGTGTGTTCTCCATTAAAGACTCCTCCTCCCCCTTCTTCTGCCATGGTTGATTCTTCTGTGGAAGTGGGAAAGTTTGTGTCCCTAACGAAAGTCCTTGAATCTTCTTCTAAGACAGTTTCAGTGGATGAAGTGGAAGGTCTCTATAATGGAATATCTGATCTTAAGTCTTCTCGAAGTCTAGGATCAGTAAAGGATGGAATGTGGGTTTGAGTTGAAGGTGTACTAGCTCTTAGTCTAGGTGAAACAAGTGGTGTTCTAGGAATCAAAATTCTTCTTCTGCTTCTTATGAATCTACCCCTTGAGTCTCTCTCTCTACGCATACCATTGTTTTTGGGAGTTAAGAAACAAGGCTACCTAGTTACACTTCCACGGAAACGACGCCAAAATATTTGTGCTCAACCTAGTCTCCTAAATTGAGTTCATTTAATTGTCAACCAGGGTTGGTAAACTGCTGAAGTGTGGTGCACTATATGTTCCTAGGTGTTTGTTTCTTACTGCATTGTGTCTAGTGTTTTATGATTTTTTTGGGTTTTTTATGGTTTTATGTTCACAAGGGAAAGAACTAAATGCTGGTGGAAAGAAGCTACTGGTTAAAAAAACAGAGTGAAGCCTAAACTATTGATGACAAATGACAAATGCAAATACTGAAACAGAACCAAACCTAAACTATGACTCAACAAAATACAAAGCTTGATAATGACTTCAAGAAAATAAATCACAACATGAACTTAACTTGTCCAATTCATTCATTAAAGATGTTTTGGAAGAGCTTGAGAAATGGGCAGCTAAGTGTAAATAAAGTTCTCCTAACTAAAAAATTAAACAATCAACTTATAATGATACAACATCTCATCCATGATTAAAGGTTTATTGAAACATATTTGGAAAAGAACATTTGTAACATCATAAGATCTCTACTCTAAAACTAGCTCCTAATTCTATTTTGCAACTTAGTTTAACACCACTAAACCTCACTCAAAAGTTATATATTTCCTTTTAGAATAGTCTTTGAGGAAAGGCTTGTTTGTGAAATGGTAAAAAGGTTGAAAAAGTACTCCAGGCCTTAGACTGATACTATCTTCTGTCCAGATGATTATGAGTTAATATAGGTTTGGAACAAAAGAAGTTTTGTAAATAATGAAAACCGTGGTATTTAAGTTTAAAAACTAATGCAATTTAAAATGCAATGGATGGCAACTAATCTTGGAATGTAAATACAGTGAGCTAAGCTGCAACTGAACTAGGGTGCTACTAGTCTACAGTGGACAGTGCTAAACTAAAAAGCCATTATCAAACTTGAAACGAAATAACAGAGCATGAATTAAATGCAATTTGCCTCCGGAGTGCTCTAACTAAGTTATCATGCAATTAATCTATGGGATTCTACAGCCTATTTCGTTCATCATGAATGGTATTTTGGAAGAGCTTGTTAGAACAGTCATGGTTGTACAATTCAATGCAATTGAATACAAACATAAAAACTGAAAGCAAATACAATTAAAAACTAAGACATCACAACTATTTCCTACTCATTGTTATGATGTTTTGGAAGAGCTTTTTAAGAGTAAGATTAGCTATGCTACTTAGTGTAAAAAAGCAACTGAATCCTACAGTATCACAGTTATGCCTTAGTCATCATAATGATATCTTGGAAGAGTTTACTAGAGTAAGTTTAACTGTGATAATGAACGAAAGGAATTGCAAATAAAATCTATAACACTACAGCCATTTCTTATTCATTATAATGATCTTTTGGAAGAGTTTCTTAGAACAAGTATAGCTATAATGATTAATGAAATTAACTATAAATGTAAACTTCAAAAACTTGAAAACGAACTAAGATACTTATCTAAATTGCAAAAGTAAAGCTGCTCAGGAGGCAGGGGCCCTCTACCACTAGAGTAGCATGAAATCTAGCTCAAGATCAACTCAACGCGTTCAAATAAATGTTGTTTTCTTAATTAAAGGAAAATAACTTAAAACAAAGTATTCTAGAACTTCAGAAATATAACAGTCAATCCACGAAATCTAATCAAAATCTAGAGCTTGTCTCTCGGTTTCCCGAGTTACATTTATAGCAAATCTTCATAACAAAACTTGAGATAATACGGGGATCATTGTATTTTCATATCAAAATCGGACTAGAACTCTAAAGGTGGCAGCGTAAAATGACAAAGGAAATCTGGACTGTCCTTATCCTATTAGGAGTCTGTCTCCTTGTGTGAGTTCCCATGTACAAAACCACGTCCAGAATTCCGTTCAATCTTCATGGCGAGCAACAAACGCTGAGGACATGATGTGGAATACACCCATTTGTGGCTTTTCCTGAGAGGACACCTGGAACATGCTTGAACGTGAAGACAGCTGCAGAATTTGCAACTAGCTACAAAATTTCTGCATTCTGTAGCTAGTTTCAGTTCAAAATGTATTACAATGACAAAATCACAAAACTTAGCAAGTTAGCCATGATATTCATTCTTAAAGAAATTTTAACTAATTTTATTGATCATTTGAGCCTAGGATAACAATGGAAAAAAGAAAATGGAGTGAAGTATGATGGAAGAAAGAACAATCTTGGGGCTCAACAGTATCATCCTCCCAGTAGTCCCTAATTATAGCTAGCTTAGGTTGTTCTTCTATTCCAATGTTGACTTCCTTTAGCTTAAGAGGCTTGGTCACATTGACGGCTTGTAGTGGGGGTCCAGCAACTGCTCGTTCACCCTCTAATTCTGGGATAGTGATATTTCGCGGGTCTTTGTCACATTCCTCCATTGATAGATTGTGACAGTTAGCAATATCCTACATCTCCGTATCCCAAGATGGTTCCCCATACTCCACACGAGGGCATGATTCATCAAATACTACAACATCTATGTCTTGCAGGGCCTTTTTCAATTCCTCGATTTCGCCTATCAACCCAAACGTCCCCACAAAATCGTTCCTCATGGTTTCCCAGTGGTGGGTGCGTTGATGTAGCTCTGCATCCAAATAACATGCGGTGGGGATTGGTCCCAAGGCATGAATGAATAGGTAGACTCATTCGTCCCCGGTCCTTTCGCACCACACCTCCATCCATGCGGAAAAGTGCTTGCGCAGGTCCCCTTGGCCAAGGAAAGTCTCCATGCATAGGTGAACTGGGGGTTTAAATCGTAGGATCATCATCTCTCGACATTCCTCCCAATCCTGAAAAGTCCCCTTATGAGTTTTCCACCATCGCGTAGGGGTCGCACGGATGGCTAGGTTAAGCACCCACATTATTAATTCCCTTGGGACTTCTACTTCGAATGCTCTAAGAAAATCCCTAATACTACCAGAATCATCAAAGTAAGGCAACTCTCTTACCGCTCAGGAGATACACCAGAAGCTCTTTGTGATCCTAAGACATCGTAGCGCAGATACGTCATGCAACCGATTCTGCCAATTTTCGATCTCCCCATCAGAGTCAGAGAAGCATTCCCTGTCTTTCTCCCAGCAAATCATGCCATCAGCCATAGGGTTAATCCAATCCTCGTCCAGGGAAGTTAGTTTATAGATATGATCCACGTTGTCTTCTTTGCACACAGGTTCTGTATACTATTCTCCCTCTGCTGGGTCTAGAGGGACTATTAATCTCGTACCCTCTATTTTGGGGAAAAACACCCTAGAGGTTTGTTGGGTCAAAACCTCCACAGATCAGGGCATGCTATTCAGAAGGAATCACACAAAACCACACTTGAATGCTAAAAAATAGATAACAACGATAGTAGAACTCACCCGTAGTCCTACGTTCGATGTAGATCCCGCGGGGTCCAAAGCCCCAACAACCCTTCTTCCTCCTTCAACCTGGAAAACAAGAAAGAACGTGCACGGAAACCTAGTTGTACAACATATACTTCTCCTAAACGTTAGTGCAATCCATGTGAAACATTATATAAACCATAATAAATGCTTAAATGATAATCTTTTCACACATATAAGTAAACATTAACACATAAGTTCAGGAACAATATGGTTCTTCATTATTACGAACAGCATGTACAGTAGTAAAAGTGGAGAGATCACCTGAATCCTTCCACGATCTTCGAACAGGCAGTCGTCTGGATCCGTCCCACCCTTGCCTCACTAAGATACTTTCAAGAATTGTGCACTCGAGATGGCATATAAATGGATGAACATCTCCAGGAAACAAGGGTTTCCTGTATAAATATGGGAAAGTGCAGGAGGTACGAGAATTCAGACTTGAATTGGGATTCCAACAGAGTATAATGTCTATAAAATTTCTCTCTCCCTTAGGCCATGCACATGAGGGGCTTTTATACTCCCTCAAGGTAGTTTCAATCAGTTGGAAACAGTTGGCCACGTGCTGGGGTGGTTGAACTACTGGAGTAACCATCAACCCAGCCCGAAAATAGGGAATTTTATATATATTTTTAATGGTTTTAATGGCATACGCAGAAAATTACATATGGACTCACGTATACACGTGGAAAATTCTGGGCATACCCGCGTATGGGAATTTTAACACTGTTTTTTAATGAATTTTTTCAAGTCTGTGGGAATGGGTGCCCAAAGCCATAAAGACAATCATGAATCACATGAGGGTGAAAAATGATGCTATAACAGATTCCCCCTAATATATGAGGTCAGAAGGGGTACATGATGGCCGAAATGTATTATGCACATAGAAAGAACTTCGCAACGACAAGAGAGGACTTCACCAGATTTCAGCCTGCCAAAAACCAATGAAAGAAAACAGAGAGTCAACTCATGCTGAGGCGGGCATACCCATGCTCAGTCAAAATACATCATATCGAAAGTACTGAATAGATCCAACATGTATACAAGTATAGCTGAACTGAAAGTACACAATGAATCATCTGAGCATGGCCCGGAAGTACAAGCCATAATCAATGTCTAAGTATCACATATAGAACGCTGATCAATGATGCTGAAACTGGATGTCTGATCATATAAGTAACTGAATCTCCAAGTACCAAATCATAAGAGGTGGAATAAACGATACAATCACGCAACTCGGGAGCCAACATATAGGATGCTGCTGTACTGACACTGCAACATATAAGGGTGAACGAAATCACTGGCAGAAATTGGATGGACTGTCAAAAGTGAACCGAGAAATGCTGATGCAACTCGAGGTCTTCATCGATCACTATGGCACAATTCTACACAATGGGAATAAATGAGCTGAAGTTGACCATGTGAGAAATCGTTGGATTACCGGTCAATAATGTATACTGTTAACCAACGCGAGACAACCCACCAATAATGAAAATGAGTGTCAAGGTGCCCCAGTACAATCTAACAAGTGCGAATAAATGAGTTGAAGTCGAACACTTGAAAGAATCTACCAATAAGGAGGCAATGATGAATCCCCACTGTCGATAGCGAAGAGTCTGCCACTGATGACTGCAAACCCTAAGGTACTGACAAAAAGACTCTAGACCTTATTCCCAGAGCAATGAGTCGGAGTCGATGGGAAAAGATCTGCTGGAAGGAAGGCATTAAGGCATCCCACATCAATCCAGCACGAGTGTAACCCGCAGGCCAAGATTTGGAAGGAATCGGACGAAGTAGAGTGACGGAACCAAACCGAAGTACATTTCCGACATGCACAAGATGAAGCTAGCGCATGGAAGAAACCCTCTGAACCAACCAATAATGAAAGCTGACACAGAGGCGAGATATCCAACAATAGGGTCAAATGGAAATCAAGGTACTGCACGAATCCCAAGTGTGATAATGTATGCTGACGTCGAACACAGGGGAAACCACTCAGTCAAAGACCCATAATAATGATCAAATGCTGAGCACAAGGTCACCTATCAATGATGGAAATAGGGCTAGGGTGCGGCTCTACGTTTGCTCTCAGAGAAATGTGTCGTAGTCGATAAGAGACAAACCCGCCAGCAAGAAGTCAATGGAGACCTTCTCAAACCAGCATGAGTAGAGGACCAAAACATCTGACGTGATAGAAAAAGATACTAACAAGACCGGGAAGGCTGATTGAATAATGAGTCAAGAGACACCGCAGAATGGCCGACTCTGGTTAAACTTCCCTTGAACAAAAGCACGACTCGTGATGACCATGGCAGTAAAAAGTGACACTGTATAAGTCTGTTATGCAGGAGGCAGAACAAACTCTCCATATGATTGGAAGAGATAACCAACCGGGGGAGGACTGATAAGTGAAACAAGCTAAAGGCTGAACCTAGGTCAAAAATAAAACCATCCCAAAATGGAGGAAATATATATAAGTGTATATGCTTTGTTCAAGGGTGACAAACTGACACTGTACTGCCATCAAATTATGAAGTGACATCTCGTTCTCGCTCTTTTTGTTATATTTTATTTTTTTGTCTTTTTCATATAAGAAGCCTGAAAAAGAATAAAATAATGCTATGGTACAATGTATAGAACGAGTATCAAGAAACAGATGCACTAGTTCCTGGGGTTGGAATGATCCTATGCTCAATGCAAGGTGGCAGAAACTGGTAAGCGATACTCAGAGGAATGTTCCATCCATGGGTAAAAGGGTGTCAAGTCGCGATAGCCAAGTGCATGCAATGGTTAACTTGTACAGATAGACAAGGTCAAAAGTTGGCTTAAACATTGAGTCCAAATGAAGCTGGCTAAAGGCCAGGATAAACAAGTAGCCAATATGCAATGCAGTAATACAACTCAACAACACCAGGGAGCCTCTGGGGTAATAGCCAGAAAAAATGATAGTGAGGAAGAAGAAGAATGAAGCTTCAACACATAAGTCATGGTGGCACTAAAGAGGACTTCCGAGCCTACATAAAACACAGCATGGGCCACAAGTGATAGCGAGGAACTAACTAGGAAGCCCATGTAAAGGAAGGCTCTACCACCAAGTCATGATTAAATAATCGATGAGTGAAATGGGTGTAATACTCATGACCTGATGGAATCGACCCTATGGCAAGTGATCAGAATGGAGGCTAGTATGAAAAATGCAACGGAAAGTGGATTCCCTAACCTATATGCCAGTGAAGATCATATACCTACCATGACGGGTTAGCAGTCATGGATCAAAAACCGGGAAAAATATCAAATTCGTCAAAATGTACCTGAAAATATACCAATCTGGGCACTTCCAAGCATCCGGGTTATGCTGCTTAAGATAGATTGAAAAAATAAGCATAACAATTTTTTGCGAAAATTTTCAACTTTTTGGGCATAAATAGACAAATTACCTCATATTCAGTTCATTGTTACATTGCTGATTTGGGAAAAAGTGCTTTGGAGAAAAAATCCTCTTTTGTCAAAACAGGAGCAACCGACCGTCAATCTTCACTGAATTTGTCAGGTAAGCTCATAAACCATCCTTGCTATTCATTTTGTCTGTTCATAAGTTAAAAATTAGGAATTTTCACCGTGGAATCACTTGCTAAAAATCACGGGTTTGCGCATACGTGGGTTGATAATGACCAAGTCGCGTATATATGTGACTGTGCACAAAGAAAGGCACGTATGCGCAACCCAAAATGAAAAAAGCGTAGCTAATGAACGAATTATTGAAATTTTGCAGGATGACCATATCATGGAGAGAGCGTGAACACAGTGCTATAGACAATGAAGTCATGCAGGACCAAGTATCACTGAATATTCTTCGGAATTGCGGATTGCTCAAGTTTTTTAAAATGCCAAATATGAAGAGTAATGTCCGGTTGCTCGAAATTCTTGTGAACTATTGGGAACTGGAAGAAGACTGCTTCATCATAGATCAGATGCCCATATGCATCGAAGTGGAAGATATATATTTTATAACTGGACTCTCCCGGAGGGGGAAGCCAGTAGACTTGCATGGTAAGCCTTTGGGAGGGCTAACCGTGGAAGATTACGTCCACGTATACTGCGTAGAGGGTTCCAAGAAAGTTGGAACTCAAATTGCAATCAAAGATTTAAGAGACTTGCACATGAAAATCCTCCTTTTTACCATTGGGAGAGTAGCAGGATCAACTTCTCCACACCAGGCATCCATGACGCAAATGAGTATAGCAGTGGAATGCTTAACTCATGTATATGATTGGTGCACAGCTCTACTGATGAACATGAAGCAACAATTGACTTCTATCCGAAAAGCAAAGACAAAACATTTTGGATATGGTACAATTTTGATGACATTCTTCTTCGAGAAGATTCCAACGCTGAGACCCAGAGTGATCTCTACCATCAGCAGCCCGAGAGACCCAAGAATTGCCCGCTGGGCAGACATGATGAAGAGATTGGGGGGAAGTGAAGTTTCCCGGACCACATGGGATGATGAGTTCTTCCAATGGTGGAGAGAACAAATCATCGCTGTGGATGACTATCCCTATGCCGGGATGGACTTTCGTGGCGATCCAGATCTTGTCCTTCCACCAGGCGCGGCATGGGGCACAGTTGGTAAGTTTGCAATTTTTGACTTATATAATTTTTTTGGATTTTTTTCAATATGTATGAAAAAATGTGAAAGACAAACATGTTTTTTGATTGGATTCAAATGACTTACAATTTTAAAATGATCATGAAACAGATATTGGACCAGTTCGACCTGAGGGTTACCCGCGACATAAGCGTCGCAGGGGTGAGGCGGATACAGTAGATTCAGACAGGACCCTCCAGGCTGTATAGAGGAACTTGGAGGGGTTAACCCGCTAGGTACCTATGGCTGCAGTGGAAGATCTGCCTGAAGCCATCCAGAGACAGGTGGTAGGAGTACCCCGTGACTGGGTACGGTTATTCCGCCGAGTCACCACTGCGATCGTGTTCTATAGGAACACAACTTCTGGGCAGGGACCTCAGGAGTAGATAGATATAATGTATCAGATGACTGTATATTTTTTGAGACTGAACATGATCGGGGGCATAAGCCCAATTTTTTGTATGACTTATGGATCCAAATTTTGTATAGTTTTTTGAACACTCTGATGATATATATACAGCGACGTTTGATGTGATGTGACAAATGTATCAAAATGTATGATGTTTTTGATGATTAAATTTTATTGTATGGAATGATTAATATGGCAATCAATTGCTTGATTAGCTAATGAGTCTGCCATACAATTGTCAGCTCGAGGAATATGAATGAAAGTTAAAAATTGAAATGATCTTTGTAACAAACGTACCCTCAAGAACAACTGGAGTAAAAATGGATCTCGAACCCGATAAGTATTGTTCAACTGCGACACCACCAGCTGAGAGTCCAAGAAAACTACCAATGAATCAACACCCAAAGATATTTCCTCCGAGAGTAGATAAACAACTGCAGTGTATTCTGCTATATTATTGGAAGCAGGACCAATGCAGACCCCTCTTGATACTAACAGCTGACTGGATGGATAATGAAGCACCCAAGCCACGGAAGCTAAGTTCCGGGTGTGTCTACTAGCACCATCGGCGAAACCAAAATGACTCATGACATCCGACACAACCTGCCAAAGCAGATCAAAAACATCACCAACCCATCAAAGATCGAAAAACAACCAGATATGTACAAAGCAAAACTACTATATACAAAAGCAACATGCTAGGCCGAAGCCTATGCAAAATACTTTTTCAAATAGAGCCCATTTCTGGGCTCCGGCAACTCATTCCCTTCAAAATAAACCAAGGTATATGCCCCTTTCTTAAGGAATTTTTTAACGATGAAGGGGCCATACCACATAGACTTAAATTTTCCTGCCCCCAGGGCATCTTTTTCTTAAGCATAGACCAAAACAAGGTCACCTTCCGAAAAAACCCTAGGCTTGACCGCCTTATCGTACTGAACTTTAACTCGGTTTTTATGCGCTTCATTCATCGTGGTGGCATCCTGACGCTGCTCATCGAGATGTTCCAGATGAAGGAGACGTTCTTCAAGACTAGAAGTGCCAGGAAGAAGTTCAACAGCTAACTTAAGAGAAGGAATATCACATTCAATGGGAAATACGGATTCCAACCCGTGCACTAGCTGAAATGGAGTAAAGCCAGTTGCAGTTTTCACTGACATCCTGTATGCCCAAAGTGCAGGATATAGCATAATATGCCAGTTGGATCTAGCCTTATAAATTGTCCTTTGAAGAATTGTCTTCAAGGACTTATTCACGGCTTCCACTTGCCCATTGGCTTGAGGATAATATGGAGATGAATGCTCCTCCCGGAAACCTAATTTTAGAGCCAACTCAGCCATCATGCTATTCTGAAAATGACTGCCATGATTAGTGACAATCTCTCTAGGAATACCAAAACGAGCAATAACCTGGTTGAAAAGAAAAAGAGCTGCAGTCTCACCATCATTCCCAAAAGTAGGCATAGCCTCGACCCACTTCGTAAAGTAGTCTACTGCTATAATAATGTACTTGTGACCTTTAGCCAAAGGTGGGTTACAAGTAGTATAATCAATACCCCACTTTGTAAAGGGACCGACAGTAATGATTGGAAAAAGCGGAGTTGGATGAGCGCGCATTTTTCGAGTATAAACTTGACATGGATGACACTTTTTGACCGAATCCATACAATCCTTGAAAATCGAAGGCCAAAAGTACCCAGCACGCAAGATCTTTTGGGCTGTAGCAAGCCCAGATAAATGACCACCACAAGCTCCACTGTGGCAATCATTCAGCACAGCCTCAGCTTCTTCGAGAGTTAAGCAACGTCTCAGGATTGAATAAACCCCTCGACGGTATAAAGCATCACCAATAATCAAGTAATTCTTAGCCAAGTGACACAACTTACGATGCTCATCTTTCGAAAAAGTAGAGGGAAACTTCACAGTTTGGAGATACACAATTATATCCCCATACCAAGGATCCTATGGAGAGATAAGAAACAAATGTTCATCCAGGACGGATTCATCATAAATCATTTCTTCCCCACAGGGCAACTCGGATATCAATTCCGTGAAAACTAATGATTTCTTGGACTTGGCAGACATAAACTCAAGATCAAATTCCTGCAAAATCACAATCCATATATTTTATTTTCCCCCAATCACTCGCCTACTGAGGACAAACTGAAATGGATTGGCTGCTGCCAAAACATAAGTTTTTCGTAGAATAATGTAATGTCGGAGTCGCTATACAGCATGAACAGCTGCTAAAGCTAACTTTTCTATCGGAGTGTACCGGAGTTCAGGTCCTACCAATCCTCGACTAAGATAGTATATAACATGCTCTGCAAGAGCATCATCTTCCTGAACCAGAACCATACCAATAGTAGATTCTGCTGTTGCCAGATACAAAAGGAAATCCCTGCTATAATCAGGTGGACTCAATAAAGGAGCAGAGGTCAATGCTTTTTTCAAAGCATCGAATGAGCGTTGAGCGAAGTCATCCCAAAGAAATGGAACTCCCTTCTTCAAAAATCTCATAAATCCCTTGGTAACTTCAACATAATTTATGATAAATCTCCGAAGAAAATTAGACTTTCCTTGTAGACTTTGAAGTTGACGAACAGAGGACGGGGGAGGCAACCGAAGTATTGCCTCAACGTTGAAGGGATCTACCCTAATCCCTTCCCTAGACATAATGAATCCCAATAACCGATCGGATGTAACCGCGAAAACACACTTGTTCGGATTCAACCTGATCTTATAGAAACGACATCGTTCAAACATTTGACGGAGGTGAGCAGGATGATCCATCCTCTTTCGAGAATGAGTAGCTAAATCATCCAAATATGCCTCGATAATCTTTTTGATGTCGTGGAAGGCATATGACATGGCCCGCTGAAACGTAGCCCCAACATTTTTAAGACCAAAAGGCATCTTCTTGTATGAAAAAGTACCCCAGGGACAAATAAAGGCAGTCTTATGCTGATCTTCAGGACGGATAGTAATCTGATTATATCCGGAGAAACCATCCATGAAGGAGAAAATCTCATTACCGGCACACTCGTCAATGATCTGATCTATAAATGGTGTGGGGTAATTATCTTTAGGACATGCTTTATTTATGTCTCTGAAATCAATACAAACTCGAATTGTTCCTTGTTTTTTATCTACCGGAATAGGGTTTGAAACCCATTCAGTCAAAGGAACAGGGAAAATGAATCTCACCTTAAGCAGCTTCTCCACCTCAGCTTTGATAGCTGCTGCCTTCCTAGGATTGACCGGACGAAGTTTTTGCCTCACAAGCTTAGCGTTTTCGTAAGTCTTGATCTCATGCTGGACAATAGATGGATCTATACCAGGCATTTCCTCATAAGACCAAGCGAATACATCCCTATACTCTTTAAAGAGCTCGGTGTAAATCTGAATCTCTTCAGGGGAACATTCAGCTCCGATGAAGACCTTCTCAATGATATTGGGATCCCTGGAAATGTTCATCAGGATAGTTGGAGAAATCACAGCCATGTTCCCTTCAGCATAAACCTGTGTTGGTGCTAAAGGGTTCAGGACTGGGCGAACAGGACCAGGAGACGGAGGACTCGGAAAACTTGATTCAACTTCGCTTAAATCAGGTAAAAAGTAAGACCGATGATGCAAATCATCCCACGGTCTATCTATACCAGTTATAGGTTCCAGGATGGCCTCTTCAGATGGAAGAGTGGTATCAAGGCAATCCTGGGCAGAAGAAGAACTAAGCGTCCAAGCCGGAGCCACATCTCCATCCAAATATTCCGGTGAAAGAGGAGCTGGAATGGACTCTGCAGAGTCAACAATAGACTGATAAGCAATCTCAGTTGTAGACATCGGAAATGCCATTCCACCCACTTGACCTTCCGCTAATGTGGTGGTAGGGGACGGTAAGGTCCAAGGGTCTGAGAAATAATGAGTTCTGAAGAACTCTCTTCGAAGAGGAGCCTTGGAGGATGAAATTGCATTTATATGACCGGTAGGAGGAGGAATATCGAAAGTACCCATCAAGGAAGAATACATTCCAACCCCTAAATTCTCAACAGGCATTTTAGTATTATCCAACTTTGGAATAGTTGAGTCAGTAGATGCATTCAGGTCTACAAGAGGACAGTCCAGTTGGTCCACTGTAACAATCCTCCATTCGTGAGGGAAACAAATAATCTGAAATAATGAGGATGCAATGGCATCCATCTCATAAATCCAGTTTCTCCCCAACATAAGGTTGTAGTCCAAGCTTGCATCAACTACCTCAACCTCTATATTCACAGTTTTGCCCCCAACACAGATAGGAAAAGCTGGGACAATACCATGTGGTCTGTGAGAATGAACATCAAACGCAGTCAGAAGAGTGGTAGATGGAACAAATTTGGGAGATCCAATCGTCTTCCAACATGTGAGAGACATCACGCATGTGGAAGCACCCTCATCAACAACCGCCCGAAAGATGTTGCACTTCCGGTACGATGATTTAATATGAAAAGCCATATGATGGGGGAGTCTCTTCTTAAAATTATTCATATCGAAGGTAATCATAAGAGAGTTCTTTGGATCTACAGCCCCAAGAGCAGTGAGCAATGCGCTGCACTGAGCCGGACAAGACTAGAGCACCTCTAAAGCCGACATGGCAGAAGGACTCTGCGCTAGATCTTCCACAATAGAGTAGTTCTAGGCAGCCCTAGCGTTTGGATTAATCGTCGTGCGCTTAGTAAATGCTTTGGGCATCCGAGGTATAGGCTCAACAGTAGGCCTTGTAATGTGAAGCGGCTCAGTAGCATCGGGAGCACCCTTAGCTTTCGAAGAATCTTCTTCGCCATAATCACGGGATCTCGTAGCGACATCCACGTGAGCACTCATCATGAATATGTTTGATGGAATTTCCCCCTCCTGGGTGCCCCCAGAGGAAGCCCCAGGATTTTGATTCACGCCAACAACTAGTTGTTGCCCTAGGGGAAAAGGGTTTGTCAAAACATCCTAGGAACTGGAAGAACCCTGCTGAGCTAACAAGCGCTGCACATCTTGAATTTTAGGGCAAAGGTGCGTAAGATGGTCTCCAGCACACAGCTTGCATGGAAACTTCACTTTATTTTTATCCTTTTGACCCTCACCAACATGCTCATTGGTTTTATTCTCATTACCCTTCCCATTCTTGCCATTTTTCTTATTATTTCGTCCCTTCTTCTTCCCTTCGGATTGTTGATTTCCTTTGGGATCGGAAGTTTGGACAGCATTTATCGACAAAGATTGGGAAGGCAATGACTTAGCAGGCACAGCCTGACCAGAAGGAGCAGATTGCAAAGACAACTGCTGCAATTGAGTAAGCAGGCTAGCTGCACCACTATTGATCGACCCAATAAGTCCATCACCATGAGGACCAGGCTTAGTTTTGGATAAATCTAATTTGGAGCGACGAGAATTGGGCAAATATTTATGAAGGACCCCAGACTGAGAATATATCAATTCAAGCTGCTGGGCCCTAAAAATAGCCTGTTCCTCAAAAAATACCCCAGATAGGGATACATCTTTAGAAATGTCTGACTGCAGAGATTTCAGAAACCATTCCAAAAGGAATTCTCCTGGAATATGAGCTTTAATAAGCCTCTTCCTTCTCCGCCATTCCTGAATATGGTCAGAAATGTGGGTTGCGTCGTCCTGTTTAAAATTAGCTAGGAGTTCAGTCCCGGCGTCATAACGGACTGGCAACTAGAAATGATTTAGAAATGTAACAGCCAGATCTCCAAATGTAGCAAAACTGCCCCCAGTTAGCTCAATATACCATTTGGCAGCGTTTCTAGTTAGGGTGCGTTGAAACAATCTCAACCTAATCGAATCATCGATCAGGGAGTTCGAAGAACACCATAAATGGAAGGTGGTGATGTGATCAGCCGGATCCTCTCCATTCTTTCCTTCAAACTTTGGAATGTCTGAAGGAAGTTTGGTGGGAACCGGAGGCCACCCCGGACTGTACCAGATCAGATCATTCGTCAATTTCGACAGATCTAGCAAGTTTAACGTTGCCAGAAAAGGTAAACGAGGTGGAGCTTGAGGATTCCATCCTTGATGGGATGAATTCCCAACATTCTGAAAAGAATACCTTGGATTTGATAAGGCACCAGGTTGCCAGAAAGAACTCGTAGAAAAAGGAGAAGAACCTCCTCCCAACGCAGAGTTACCAAAGACCGGACCAGTTCCCCCCACTGAAGTATGAAATTAAGAGGAAAGCCCCTGATAGGGGTTCCAGGCATTAGAAAGAGGGGAAAAGGTCTGATAAGCACTCGACGAAGGGAAAAAAGCATTCCCTTGGTGACCAGCGTAAAACTGATTCCCTGCCCCCGCTGTAGTGAATACAGGGTTCCAACCTGTAAAAGTAGTCGAATTTTGACCTCCAGACCAAGGGTTGAAACTCTGGGTCTGAGAAGTAAACGGGAAGGACACTAAAGAAGGATTCGAACTAGGAATGTGCCCAGTTCCAAAGGGGAACCCTTGAAAAGAAGCTGATCCACTAGCCATGGAAGACATGGGTGTAGATGCAGCTGCAGCAGCGGAAAAGGAAAAAGGAGGAATCCCACTAGTGGGAATTCCAAAACAAAAGGGACCAGAATGAGAAGCATGTGCTTGGGTAAAACTAGATCCAAACACAGAAGTACTAGAGGAAATCGAAGATATAGCAAGTGTGCCTCCTCCTTCAACAGAAGCAGGAGTCTGAATGCCTGCAGCACTCACAGCAGAAGCCGCGTTCCCAGTCGTGGCCATTGAAAGGTATGAATAATACGGAGGATCTTCCGGTCTCTCTGACTCAGGTTCAATGTATTAAAAAATGAACGGATAATCAGGAGGAAGAGGAGATGGAAGTGAAACAGAGGGTTCAGGTACTTCCTCTATTTGAACTTCTTCTTCCTGCGGAAATAAAACTCGCGAGGTGAGCGGAGCGCTCCTCTCGGAACCAACACCGGAACCAATTCCAAAACCTTCAGACCCTTGTGGAGGATCTCTCTCCACTGTGTCAGATGCCACAGGGTGATACTCACCTGCTAAACTACTCCTACGCCTTCTTGAAGAAGGCTTTGAACTCTCAGGAGATAACCCTCGGATTCTCCTCGATCGACGAGGCGCTTGATCAGCCACTTTAACAAATTTTAATTAGACTCAAAAAGTATAAAGCT
Source organism: Pinus albicaulis (assembly GCA_034641835.2). Taxonomy (NCBI): domain Eukaryota; kingdom Viridiplantae; phylum Streptophyta; class Pinopsida; order Pinales; family Pinaceae; genus Pinus; species Pinus albicaulis. The sequence goes on along the minus strand of CM076574.1, from coordinate 69,442,864 downwards.
AGGCAAGCTAGGAGCAAAGAGCACTCACTAAAAAAAGAAATCCCTGAGATACAATCAAGCAAACAACCTTTAGGTATTTCTGCTTCGGGTGATTAGGACCGGACACCAAAATACAAGAAAGCGAAATATAGGACCTCCCGAAAGTAGTCTGGGATAATTACGGCCCAGGCCTACTAGTGAAGGATAGAAACAGTTACGCCGACCTCCTAACAACAGCCTTTGCCGGCACAAGTACCCAAGCTTCGTAAGGGCACCCCCCAGAAGTACTGCTGGAAGTGATACGACGTCTGCCTCAGGTACCACGGGTATTCCCCCCCGCAGTCACCTATGTGGAACCTAGGAGTGGAAACTATGGGCACCAATCCGTGTCAGAAGCTGGGCAGAATGGTCTTGAGGTCAGATTCAGCAAATCAGAGAGGGGGTATCTCTCTTCTCAGCCTTCACTTCCCCTCACGCTTGACTCTCTGGAGGATAGCTTTCCCGGTCCACCTAACGGAGTTGGATTTCGCTCAATTAATCAACTTCTATGTTTTGTTTGAGCGGCCTTGGAGAGTTAACTCTCCACTCACCTAATCCAAGGCCCTACAACCTAGCTAGTTGGTGTATGACACTTAATAAAAACTTGCTAGTTGCTTTTAAATTATAGCGATTATTTTAATCGGTTTTTATGTTAAGTCAAAGGGATACGAGAATGAAACTTGTGGTGTTTTGACGCAGAAATGAAATTAGTAAAAACCAAACTACATGAAAATGCAGTAATTGTCTTTCAATGAAAATCAACTTCTACACAGGTTCTACGAGACTAAAAATTTTATTTTTCTTTCCAGATAACAAACTTCACACTCACAAAAACTATGAAAATGACTAAATGCTCAAGTGCACCTGATGCAAATCACTAAGAGCATGCAAATTCTAGGATGCAAAATCTACTAAAGCAGAGAGAAATTTCCCAAAGATACTTCAGTTTTATCTCTTTTTGGTTGTCCAGAAAGCTAGTTCCTAAAATCAGAAACCTTATTATAAAGACATCAAAAACACTTGAAACAAGAGGAAGAAACCAATGACAATTTCTTTCCGAAATCAAGTCAAAAAGCAAAAGCAAGAAACCTCAACAAAGCTTCAAAAGATATAACGAAACGAAAACAAAAATGAAAAACAAAATCAAATGCCAAAACGAAATGTTTTTTGAGCTTTTGAATTTTATAAAGAGGAGAGCTTGAAAAGACCAAGAAAACTATCAAATCCCAAGCCAAACAACTCTGAATTTCAAGAAAAACTTAAAAAATGCTCCAAATTTTATAGGGCTACCTAGTAGCAAGACTTATATGAGAAAAAGAAGACAAGAAACTCAGCCACTTAGCCTAGAAGAATAATACAACCTTGCAGCAAAAAAAAACTTCAAAGAACCAAGAGAGACTCTTCAAAAGTTGCAACAAGACCTAGTCAACTGAACTCAAGAAAACCAATCACAAAATGGGCAAAAATCGTAGTGCAAAGCAAGACACAAAGGTAGGAAAGAGTAAATGAGCAGAAGCTCTCTGTTCTGATGAAGCAGAACAGCCAAGAATCCTCAGGAAGAGATCTTGGTACTCGAACCAGAAATGCAAGCACAAGAAAAAAACTTTGCCAAATAAGCTAGTTTTCAACCAAACAAGAGAGAGAAAAGACCGAAGACCACTTTCAACACAATCCAGAGGATATAAAGACACTGCAGGAACAGGTCTCCACAGGCAGACAAGACTAAAAAGCCAAGAAACCTAAAATTTCAAAATTGACCCAGAAATACGCGACTTGACAGTTTTGAAACAAGCGTGCATACGCGACTGTGTTAAAGGAAACCCGCGTATACGCGACTCCCTTTAACAAAAACTGCGTGTATACGCATCTGTGTGCAAACAAAACCGCGTATGAAAAGGTAAATAATAAAAAATAAAAAAGGTCAAGCCTGGATAAGGAACCAGGTCTTCAGTCTGACTGAGAAAGAGTTAACTGGACTGGAAATAAAAGTTAAAACTGTTGGAAACCTTTCAAACAGCTGAAACCACCCAACAGGGGAATCACAAGAATGTGGCCCCCAGTAGAGTCGCCAGTTCCCATACGCGGAAAAGTCTGGGCATACCCGCGTATGGGAATTTTAACACTGTTTTTTAATGAATTTTTTCAAGTCTGTGGGAATGGGTGCCCAAAGCCATAAAGACAATCATGAATCACCCGAGGGTGAAAAATGATGCTATAACACCCTCATTCTCAAAAACCATGCTCCTTTTCTTCAAGTTGATAATGCCTCCCATGTCTATAGCCCAGTCCAGTCCTAGAAGCGCAGGATAGGGGTTTGCATCCTCTTCAATCTGGATTACTTGAAAATCTGCGTATCCATTAACTTCTGCGATATCGACCATAATCTTTGATAGTATTCCCAACGGTATGATCTTCTGTTGGTTAGCCATGCACAGTTGTATAATAAACCATTCCAGCTTAGGTTCTCCCATCCTCTTCCATGTCTGTTTGGGTAGGACATTCACATAGGATACCAGATCCAGGATGACCTGATCCATTTCATAGTTGCCAATTTGTGCAGTTAGCCACATTTATCGACCAGTGCATTTCTTATGCTTGTAAAGTTTGTGGACATATTTAACTTCTGATGGGGGTTTATTCTTTTCCGTGCAGCTTTCTATCAATGCTTGAAGATTTTCTACTGCCTTCTAGCTGTGTAGCAACTTAATACATGCTTGTAGGAATGGTTTAACTTCTTCTTCTGCTTTTAGGTTTGTTGGGGCTTTGGAGGTAGATGCCTCGTCCTTGGTAAAGTATTTGCAAGCCTCTAGGAAGGCCTCTTTCTCCTTCTGTAGGTCTAGGATTTCCTTTTTGATAGCGGCTTTTCGGATAAGGGGTTCAGTCGCAACTCTTTCCTTAGCTCCTCCCGTAGCCATGCCACTGCGCGTAATGACATTAATACTGGGTTCCTTATCACATGGTTCTGCCTTGACCCTTTGTACATTCTGCATTGGTGTTTGCTATTTCTCCTGCATCTTTTTTATTAGTACCATATAACCTTCTATCACATGATCCAATTGTCTGCAATATCTACAAGATTTTCGTGCAGGGTTCGGACAGTCCCTTGCGAAGTGCCCTACTTTCCCACAATTATAGCAGATCAATTTCCCTCTTCCCTGACCCGTGCTTCCGCCTCTTCCCCCCCCCCCGGGCCTCTGGCAGGGGAGCCTCCTCATTTCGAGGGGGATAATGGTGATGAAGGGTTAGCCTGTACCCTATATAGGTTTCCTCGGTCTATCATTAAGTCATATTTCTGGAAATTTTGTTCGTCATGTCCCACAGATGAGCAAAATCGGCATCATTGTTGCTTCAACTTTGGAACATAGGCACCAATATGGGGGCACTGGTTGGTGTCATGTAGTCCAGCTATGCGGTAGTCACCGCACCATAACGTGGGGGTGCTTGGTCCCATAGCCTCTTTAGGGTGCAATGATTTGGGCCCCCCAGCCTGCATGTAGTCTATCAGCAAAGGGCACTGATCCTTGGTGTGGCCGGACACCCTGCATCTTATGCGCCAAACGTCTAGACTAACTTCTTTTCTTTGCTCCTGTTGCAAATTCTGGATTTTGAGGTGCATTACCTCCAGCTGTCCCTAGATCTTCTGTACCCCAAACTAGGCATCATCTCTTGGCGCAACTTCTAGCTTCATGGAAATCTCCAAGGCTTTCTCTTGTGTATCAATCGCTTGCTGACCCATATGCCCACGCAGGTGAGGTAATAGCATGGAAATGAGCCATTCCTTGTGCTGTCTATCCTCATAATTAAATTCTCCATCTCTAATAACCTTCTTTAGCTGCTAATCAGCCTCCTATATCGACTCAGTGGGTCCCTGTTTAAATTCTTTCAAGTCAACCACCAGTTGAGCGTAGGACTTAGGCTTCCAAAACTGTTGTTTTAAAGCATCCTTAATTTCTTGTATTGACGGATCCACATGTTGGCCTACGTAACCCATGAATCAATCCAAGGTCCTTCCTTCAAAGGTGAGGGATAGTTGCGCCCTTTTTACAGCATCGCTAGTAACATTTTGTACAGTCCATACTAATTTCGCTACGAACCAAAATCGGTCCATATCTTCGTCTCTCACACCCTTGAAGGTGGGAAGCTTCATGTGTGTGGCCATATCTTCTTCTGGTAGTGGCGGAGGGGTCAGGGAGTTCTTGCCCTTACGCTAATTCGATGATGGTGTAGCCGGAGGACTAGTTCCTATGTGTGAAGATGGCTCTCTTAAGGGGTTGTAGAGGGATCTATCCCCTTCTTGGTTGAATCGATAGTACTTACCACTTCATGTTGTACTCTCACCTTGATCAGAGGTCATTCATTCAGTTTGGCTGCACAAAATTCCTTTTTCGCACAATATTATTTTAATTAGTAGCGGCAATGTTCGCAAGAACTTACCTCATAATCCTTTGAAGAACCTTCGCTCCGCTTCAGAGTAGGATACAAAATGATTGACTGCGAATTATATTACAAATCCTCCTAGCACACTATACACCCAATGATCTACAGTTCAGGTGATTGTGTTGTCAGCCTTCTCCAACTGTTGAATCAATTCTGGAGTCCACTGCGTAACCTGATCATCTCTCCAACACGTCTGGAATTCTACTAGCCTTGATAGCCACTCCTGTAGCTCATGCATGAAAGTTACAAAGAAAATTTCATATACTTCTGTGAAAATATACTTGTTCTTCCACTTCTTAGCTGTTAGCTTCGTGCTGCGATTCTCTTTTATGGAAAATTCCTGAATATGTTTTTCGAACTAGTCTTCAAGCTAAAATTTCTCTGGTCACCAATGGCCTCGTGGCATTACCTAATCTTTCTCTCAAAATGCTCCCAGTCCCGGCAACGGAACCATTTTTTGGCTTGAGCGGTCCTGAACTAGGTTTGAATTTAAGGTTTGCCAACAAACCCCTATACTATCGGCCCTTTCGGCAATGACTCGCTTTCGCAGGCTAAGGTCTCACTCGAAGTAGTATGGGTGGGTGCAGGAACTAGGTTTATTCACCCTAGGAGAAAGTGGGTAATTAAGGAAATCTTGTTGAGATCTATCAGGTTCGCACAGAAACAAGCTTATTACCGAGACCTTAACAGTATAACTAGCATGTAAACATAAACAAAGATACTATTATTAAGCAGATATTAGCAACACCTTCGCATCCACTTGTGCATCAGTAATTATCATCACAGAATAACATAATCGCAGCTAATTTATATATCACATACACAATCACAACTAACGCAGAGGTACTTCAATAGTAAACACAACCAGTTCAGATAACATAGAGATACATCAACAGATTCCGTGTTCCTTAACATCCAAAACCAAGTTACAAACCCAAGTCACAGCCTGCGCACACAGCCAGCGAGGTCTGCACATGGCAGGATTGAGGATCTTTGTGCACACAGCCAGCAGGAGTCCTTACCCAATACTACCAAAAACAAATCTCAATAATTCTTATTTAGCATCAATCTTCCTTACTTACCTCTAGACTCAAACTATCTATCTATTTATATCATCATAGCCTGCGCTATCCTGTGGTCTGCAAACCATGGTTTGTGGACTCTAGATCTACCCTTTGACCCATTACAATACATTGGGGGCTTTGACCCACCCCAAAGCCCCTATGCTAGACTAATTACTACAAATATATATATATATATAAAAGCAGCTAGGGGACCCCGTTCCAACGATGTTTCTATTTAATAATATAATTTCATGTCATATGGTTGCAGGTAACATGGATCACTACTTCTATATTGAGAAGCATGATCAAAGGAAATGGTCTCCTCCTCTGAAAGGATACAAGAAGACATAGGTCACATAATATGTCCTCATACGAAGTATGAGGTGGTTGACCACAGTTAAGGAACTCTGATTGGAAGCTCTTGGGAATGAAATATGAAAAAAGAAGGAAGAGATCGTGAGATATGCAGCCATGGTAAAGGAAATCATCATCCAAAAGTACCAAGAAGATTTGACTAGAAAATCTCCTGGAAAGATATGATGACTCTGATAGAAGTCTGAAAAATATGGAGACCCTTGACAATGGATATCTTTGGGAGATGTGTCAACATGTATGTAGGATGTTGATACCTACAGGAAGATGTCATGATGAAAGATCATCACAAAGGTAATTTTGATTTAAGTGTTCTTATTTTTGAACAAATATCTAGATAGGCTTATGCAGGACTGTTAAAGGGTAGAAATATGGATGACTTCCAAGAAGACCATATAGAAGGATGTAAGATCCTTCCGAAAATATGGCATGAAGAAAGCAACGTGGTATGAATCAAGGCAAAATGTATACTGATGGATCACTTTTTGTTGAAAGGAACAATGACAGGATTGACTCATGGATGGTCTTTTCCCTATGAATAAGTCCCAAACAATGAAGACTCCATAACAAAGAAGAAGTTCATGACATCGAAGGAAGGAGTTCTTCAAGCAGCTGATTGTCCCATTATCTCCACCCGAGGAGCTGTTGTAGTCCTTGATTAAGAGGGATCCTAGGAACAAGTTACTTACTTGGAACAAACTTGGAAATTACTAGAACAAAAGGGATCTTAGGTACATTCCTTGTGTAGGAATGAGTACATTCCTTTATTGGAATATGTCCTCCCTAATTGAGAGGGAGAGATAGACACGTCATTCTTGTCTTCACCTGGGAAGACAAAATGGAGGATTGGGTAATCATGTGGGATCTGATACTCTTTGAGGATGAGATAGTTCATCCATGATAAGGGTAGTCATATATGACTGATATTATTTGAGGACTAGGAATCCAAGATAAGAATATTCCTAGTGGAACACACCCTGTGAACCCGGGTAGGGTATGTTCCAGGAGAGTCAATGGTTAGGGTGTCTATAAATCATTGGTCTCACCAGCATTGAGCTCAGACCTTGTGGAGAGATAAATATATTAGTCAAGGCCTTTCTATGTGACAATGTTGGTTGATATTATGCTATAAAGATGGGTTACCAATCTGATTCTTATTAACAAAAAATCTTCAGATTTAGAATGACCAAGTACCATTATGAATACCTCCCTATTTAAGAGGGAGTGTTGTAAAATGTAACTAGGTTAGGTCTTCATAATGGCATGTAATTGCGACTCTTGTAAATAATGTAATGAATAAAATAAATTATTATTGGCTTGCTTCATGGGGTTCATGAGCAAGGGATTATTTTTTTAGAGTCAATGTCATGTATGACCCTTCTTGGGCATATAAATAATGTATCTAAGTGTATTAGTTGTCTAGAATTCCTCCAAAAGAAAATCACAGCCATCCTCTTCATGGTCGACCTCAATATATATACATAAAATTCATGTCGGCTCACATGTGGAGACACACCCATTTGAATGGTCATGTCATCTCAAATGTAGGGACAAACTACTATATATATATGGCTAAGGTCACCATTGAAGAGACATATAAATACTTCGCATACCTCTTAGTCTTTTGGTGATAAGACAACGAGACAGTCTCAGATCTACAGAGATAGGTCTCTCTGAGATTCAGATGGATGATACAGTGAAGCTCAGATATCTCTGAGTTTTTTCGGTTGATGGACAGTGAGACAGTTCAGTCTTCCCTTCTGAAATGAGCTCAGATTATAGTCTTTGGATATCTCTATAATTCTCAGTGGCAAGACAATTTCAAATCACCTCAGAAAGTTCTCTCTATTTCAGACAATATCGTGACAAGGTTGATGGGAATCAAATCCCTATAAAAGGCTTGATTTGCAGTGACATGAAAACAGTTATCACAGGTGCATAGTCTCGATGTATCACAGTGATCTCGGTGCTCTTACAAAAGTACAATATCTCGATAATATATCATCAATGGCGAAAAGGAAGAGGAATCAATAATAAGGGTGACTGTCAATAGGAATGGTGTCTTGGTTTTGGAGAGGCTACTTGGTCAAGGTTCTTGGTCTCGATATTCCTTAATTGGAATCTCTATAAGAATAATTTGTGCGAGTTTTCCTATCAAAGAGTGAGAGTTTTTAGCTCTGGCTCGTAGCTTACATGATGTGTCTCTTATCTATTTATGTTCATGTATTGGTTATTATTTGATGAAGAATAAAACTAATAAACTAAGCAAGAATAAGATCCTAATCTAAAGAAGTAAAAAGCATTTAAAATCAGTCACTAATGAAGATAAATCACCTAATACTAATTCCATATATTTCTCAACAACCTTGATGGCCATTATCTTAGGTATCTACCACAGGTGACAACGAGGGGGTTTTCCTTATTGTACATAGGGTAGATGTTGGAACAGGGTCTCCTACGAGCTGCGAAATTGGTTTGATTTTGTATATTTTTTATTATAGTTAGTCTAGTGCAGGGGTTTTGGGATGGGTCAAAGCCTCAAAAATATTGTAATGGGTCAAAGGGTAGGCCTAGATTCCACAAACCAAAATTTGTGGACCATAGGAAAGATTAGGTGAGATTGTTATAAATAGAGGGACATTTTGAATTGTAAGGAGACAGAAGATGATGAGATCTTGATGCGAATTTTGGCTTAGTAGATCTGTTTGGGTTTTTGGGGAAATGACTCCTACTGGCTGTGTGCGCAAAGATCCCAAGTCTTGTTGTGTGCGGACCCTGCTGCTGTGTGCGCAGGTCGGGTTTGGGTATTGTAAGAAGGAACTGACGGATTGAAGAATGAGAAAGGTTGTTGAGTAACTGAATCTGTGTGTACTATTTATGCGAACCTGTGTTAGCTACTGTATTATGCATATTTTGTGTTAAGTTGTGAAGGTAATATGCACGTGTTCTACTGTATTTGGATCTATTCTGTTATGTTTTATGCAATGCTGCACTACTGTCTTAGAGGTATATAATTTTTTGAGCACCATAAGTATAGTTGACCTTGCGCATGTGGATGCGAAGGAGACTTATAGATCTAGTTCTGGAATATGTGATCTTGTCATTATAGAGCCGTACATAGCTCTACTTGGCTTACCTATCCTCTCTCGGGGTGCGGAAACCTGGTTCCAGCACCCACCCATACTAATTCGAGTGAGACTTTGACTTGCGCAAGCAGGTCACTGCCGAAGGGCCAGTAGTATAGGGGTTTGTTGGCAAACCTTAACCTTCGAACCTGGGTCAAGACCCCTCGAGCCAACAAATGGTTCTGTTGTTGGGACCTGGAGCATTTTGAGAGAGGGATTGGGTAATGACAAGAGAGTACTAGAAGCCTGAAAGGAAGGAAATTGAAGAGTGGTTCGAAAAGCAGATTCATAAATTTGCGATAAAAGAGAATCGCAACACAAATTTAATGACAGAAAATTGGAAAAATAGGTACATTCTCACAGAAAGCTACAAAATTTTCTTTGTGACATTTGTGATTGAGATGCAGGAGTGGCTGGCTAGGATTGTAGAGTTCCAGAAGTGTTGGAAAGACGAACGAGTCACTCAGTGGACTCCATGGCTGATCCAACAGCTGGAAAGGACTGATAATACCATCACTCACACGGTGGATCACTGGGTGGACAGTGTGCTAGGAGGGTTTGTGACAGAATTTTCCATTGATCAGTTTGTCTCCTACTTCGAGGCAAAAAATAGATTCTTTAAAGGTTTCTGGGGAAAGTTTCTGAAGACATTACCCCTACTGATTAAGATATTACTGTGCGAGAAGAGTATTCTGTTAATTCATACTAAGTGAATGACCTCGAATCCAGACGAGAGCACGACACACAGTGGTAAATAATATCGAACCAACCTTGAAGGGGAAAGATCTATCTATAGCCCTCTGTGAGAGATGGCTGCATAGAGCCCCCCAGCTACACCGTCGTCTAGGTTGCGCAAAGGTAAGATTTCACCCATACCACCACCTCTGCCGGACAGTGATGTGGTTGCGCACCTGAAACTACCTACCTTTAAGGGGGTAGGAGATGAGGATATGGATCGATTTTGGTTTGTTTAAGATTCCATATGGACTGCGCAAAATGTGACAAACGATGCACAACTGTCCCTGGCATTCAAAGAAAGAGCTTTGGACTGGTATATGCGATACATATCTCAGAATGGGAATGCATCCATTCAAGATATTAAGGATGCTCTGAAGCAACAGTTTTGAAAGCCAAAATATTACTCTCAGTTAGTAGCAGAGGTAAAGGACTTCAAGCAAGGAGCATCTGAATCTGTATGGGAGGCTGATTAGCGACTGAAGAGAGAAATCAGGGAAGGAGGATTTGAGTATGACGACAGACAACATACGGAATGGTTCATCACTATGTTGTTGCCCCACCTGCACACACCAATGAGTCACCAAACCTTCGAGTCACAGGAAAAAGCTGTGGAAGTCGCTATGAAACTAGAAGATGCGCCCAGAGAAGATACTTCGTTAGGAGTACAACAAATTCAGGAGAAGCTCAGAGCTATGCACATGGAAATTCAAAACATGTGAAAGGAATGCGGAAAAGGAGCCAGCACAGATCTATGGTGCATACGATGTTGGGTATCTGGCCATACAAAGGATAAATGCCCTCTATTGAAATATTACATGTAGGTAGGAGGACCTAGTCCAGTTCGTCCAGGAGAAAATCGAGAACCCAACCTAGTACGTCCAGGCTCAAGTAGGTCTGCGTTATGGTGCGATGACTACCGCATCGCAGGGCTGCACAATACGAACCATTGCCCCTGACTAGGAGCGTATGTCCCAGAACTGAAGCAACAATGGTGCAGGTTCTGCCGGTCGGTAGGACACGATGAGCAGAACTGTCGAACTTACGATCTAATGATAGATCAAGGAAACTTGTATAGGGTACAGTCAGACCCTACATCACCTAGATCTCCTGCGAGCTTTGGTGGCTCTCCAGCAAGGGGTAGGGGAGGTCGGGGGGGGAAGTGCAGGTCGAGGACGCGAGCGGCTAATCTGTTATAAATGTGGGGAATTAGGACACTTTGCAAGGGACTGCCCAAATCCTACAAGGAAATCTTGCAAATATTGTAGATAGCTGGACCATGCAGTTGAAGATTGCCCAATTCTAATAGCAAAAATGCAGGAAAAGCAGCCCACCCCCACGAAAAATGTGCAGAGAGTTAAAGCTGAGCTAAGGAACATGGACCCAAGTGTGAAAGTCATAACACGCAGTGGGATGGTCACCCAGGGACCAAAGGAAGAAGTTTCCAGGGATCCTATGACCTGTCAAGAAGGATCGAACATGAAAAAGGGACAAGAAACAATGGTTGTAGCTGGTCAGGACTTCGCTCAGGAAGAGGCAGCTACTGTGCAGGTATCGACACACCCCAAGACAAATGAGGGGGTCGAGCCCTTTCTGTAGGCATGTATGAAGCTACTACGTAACCCAAAGGATTTAGAGAACCTTCAGGCATTAATGAATAGCTGTGCAGCGCGACCCGATCCAACCGCAGGGACCAAGGATGTACACAAAATATACAGGTATAAAAAACACAGCAGAAGAGAAATGCGGCTGACTGCACAGATTGGTGACTACGAGATGGATCAGGTTATTTTGGAACTTGGATCAGATGCGAACGTGTTACCTAAACAAACATGGCAATGAATGGGAGAAACTAAGTCGGAATGGTCCACCATCCAGCTGCGCATGGTGAATCAACAGAAGATCATCCCTCTAGGAAGGCTGCCAAAAATCATGGTAGATATCGCAGAAGTAAAGGCCCAAGCTGACTTTGAGGTAATAGAAATCGTAGAAGATGCGGACCCCTACCCTGCGCTCCTAGGACTGGACTGGGCTATAGATATGGGGGGTGTTATCAATCTCAAAAAGCGCAGAATGGTGTTTGAAAATAACGGCACACGAGTAATAGTATCATTGGATCCCGCAGAAGGCGCATGGTATACAGAGCCAGCTCGAGATGAGGAGGAAGTGGATCAAATTTACAAGTTGACTATGTAGGACGAAGATTGGATTAACCCCACAGCAGAAGGAGTACTATGCTGGGAAAAAGACAGTGAATGCTTTTCCGACTCCGATGAGGAACTAGAAAATTGGCAAGGCTAGTTGCATGAGGTTTCGACGCTGCGATGTCTTTGGGTCACAAGAAAATTCCACTGCATCTCATCTGAGGTAAGAAACCTACCCCACTTTGGGGATTCATGTAACATTAAGGAATTTTTACGCGCATTCGAAGCCGAAGTTCCCAAGGGGTGCAGGCTATGGGCCCTTAAGCTGGCCCTGCGTGGAACACTTGCACGCTGGTGGGATATGCATGGGAAGGTATTCCGCGATTGGGAGGAATGTCAGGATAAGATGATTCTGCAATTTGACACTCCAGCTGGGAGACAGATCCAAACATTCCTTGGTTCAAAAGACCCACGTCGATATCTGCTCACATGGGAAGCGCAGTGGTGCGACAAAACCCAAAAATAATGGGTCCACCTATTTATCCATGCCCTGGGACTGTGTCCAGCTGCATGGTATTTAGCTGCGGAGCTACATTAGCACACTCACCATTGGGAGACTTTGCGGGATGAGTTTCTGCGAACATTTAGGGTGGTGGATGGCACAGAAGCGCTTGACACAGCTTTGCAAAACACTGACGCCTTGACTCAGGGTCAACCACACTGGTATATCGCATCGGAATCACGGGGAATGCATGTACCACACATTTTTGAATACTATAGCCTCAGCCCACTAGAAGGAAAGGATAATCCCCAAACTATCCCAATCGTAGCACTAGACGGGATGCGCATGGTTGCCAAGTTGTTTAGGCTGCACCTGAATCACATTACAACACACCCTACTCTGGCTATAATCCGGGATGCGCAAGTAGCATGGATGCTTCATCCGAGGTCGGTAGATCCATGGGAAGGCTAGGATGTGAATGATGACAGTCAGAACACTGAACTCTGGTAAAAAGGGAATATTACCGTTATGGAACATAGGCAGCTGGTAATTAATGCGACAATTTATTGTGAGTTTTTACCATTTTCTTGATGGTAAGTTCCAAGCAAGATTCACCCTACCGTTGGACAGCCACGGGCACTATAAGGGAAAAAGGATAGCTCTACTTAAGGTTCCATATCATCTCTGAAATTTTCATGTATTATTCTGCTCCTTGATTTTTTGGACCTTTAGTGTTCTGTTCATACCCAATCAACTCACTTCCGCTGCCCGTGAGTCTCCAAATCTAGGATCCCCTCCTTACGTTAACATGGCATCCCCTAACCCCGTGGACGCTTTGGTGCTTACCAATCCAAAGCCTGTGGACATTATGTTGAGGGCATCTGAGGACACCGAAATTGATAAGCTAATTGCCCTCTGGCTCCCTGAAGGGAAAATTGACTTCGAACCCTACGCAAATTGGCGTCAACGCTATATGACAGCAGTTAATGCCCCTTCTAGCCCTGGGATGATTGCGGGTTCCAGCCGGACTGGCTTGGACGCAGCCATGAAAGATGGTATGCAACTACCACAGATCATTATGAGAGTTGACACGGTCGAGTCATAGCTAGCCCTGCGAACGAAAGGGCTAACTAACAAGTATAATACATCCCCCCGGGGTACAAAGTGGCACAAGGAGCTGGCAAAAGGGCCCCAGAAAAAGCACCACACCCAACTCCCTGACTACGATGCAACTATCATTCTAACTGATGGTGATCTTGAGAAAATCATGGACGCACTTACTCTAGCTATAGAGGATCAGTGGGCAGCCATAGAAGCCCGACAAAAGGTTGTAATCGACACCATGCTGGTTGAGTTTCGAGACTTTCGGCCAAATAAGGATATGCTACGCCCTCCTAGCAGTCCCAGGCTAACTGCAAAAAAAGTTGTGCTTATTCATTACCTAGCACTATCCTGGTCGAGGCCCACCTTTCAGCGGCTATGGGACTACAATTGGACTTGGCGCAGCTGCCCTGCAAGGTGTTACAGGGTTTACACACCAACATGCTTCAAGAGATCCATCATCACGACCGAACCGCACAACAACAGCTCAATGTAGCCATGTAGATCATCGCACGACAGACCGAAGATGTCTCCCTTGCTATCTCGCAGACAACGCAACTCGAAATGGTGGTCCACCAGCTCGGCACAGAGGTCGTAAATGAGCTCCCGGCTTCAACTCCACTCCAGGATACCATAGAAGGCTTGGTTGCAGCACTAAAGGTGTCACGAATCGAAATACAGACCCTCAAGACCCAAATGGACCGACAACTCACTGCAATACAGGCCCAAGTACAGCCTGCCACACCTCTGGAGGTACGAGCACATCGGGTTGCACTGGTAACAGAAGCTATGGACATCATTACAAGATAGCTTACTCTGGGTAATCAGTTGCTCGAGGCAGCCATGCAACTCTGGATAGCGATCCAGTTCAACCCGGTTCTTTAGAATGTCAAGCATGACTTAAGACAAAAGGAAGCCGCTTTCGATCATATCGAAGCTACCTTGCCCTCCCTAGTCCCTGCGCAACGTTTGACACTCTTGAAGATTAGCAACGCACTCTGAGACATGATTGCAGAACTCCGATGAACGAGGCATGCCATCACAAAGTGCTTGAAGCCATGGGGCGATGCCGCCTGCCAGCTATCATAGGATGCCAATGGCGCAATCGAGCGACTCAACCAGATATTAGAGCGGGTTACCACGACTATGGAAGGACCAACCTCCCAGAAGCTTGTATACATCATGCAGAGTGCTGCAACTCAGAGTCAAGAAGTATTTCCTCCAATCATCATAGCCATAAATGCCCTACGTGCGCATATAGAAACCACACCACCACAGAGATTCGGGACGAGTCACAAGATTGTGTTGGGGGACTATTGGAACAGGGTCTCCTATGAGCTGCGAAACTGGTCCGATTTTCTGTATTTTTTATTATATTTAGTCTAGCGCAGGGGTTTTGGGATGGGTCAAAGCCCTGAAAATATTCTAATGGGTCAAAGGGTAGGCCTAGAGTCCGAAAACCACGGTTTACGGACCATAGGAAAGATTAGGCTAGATCGTTATAAATAGAGGGACATTTTGAATTGTAAGGAGACAGAAGATGATGAGATCTTGATTCGAATTGTGGCTTAGTAGATATGTTTGGGTTTTCGGGGAAAGGACTCCTGCTTGCTATGTGCGCGGAGATCTCAAGTCCTGCTGTGTGGGCATGTGGGGTTTGGGTATTGTAAGAAGGAACTGACGGATTGATGAATGAGAAAGGTTGCTGAGTAACTAAATCTGTGTGTACTGTTTATGTGAACTTGTGTTAGCTACTGTATTATGCATATTCTTTGTTAAGCTGTGAAGGTACTTTGTACGTGTTTCTATTGTATTTGGATCTGTTCTATTATGTTTTATGCAATGTTCCACTATTGTCTTAGAGGTATATAATTTGTTGAGCACCATAAGTATAGTTGACCTTGCGCACATGGATGCGAAGGAGACTTATAGATCTAGTTCTGGAATAGGCGATCTGGTCATTATAGAGCCAAACACAGCTCTACTTGGCTTACCTATCCTCTCTCAGTGTGCGGAAACCTAGTTCCAACACCCACCCATACTACTTCGGGTGAGACTTTGAACTGCGCAAGCAGGTCACTGTCGAAAGGGTGAGTAGTATAGGGGTTAGTTGGCAAACCTTAACCTCCAAACCTGGGTCAGGACCCCTCGAGCGAAAAATAGACATCAGTCATAACTCACTCGGTCTCTTCAGGGGTGATCCAAAAATAATAAGAGCACTTGATTCCAAGTATAAGAGCCATTAATTAGGAGGTTTCCGTAACTATCCCAACCATTTCCTCACAAACGACTCAGAAATTAATTAACCAGTATTTGGCTACAAGAAGACCCCTTTGATGTATGGTTTTCTTGCTTACTCCCTTCGACTGTATAGGTGCATTTTGTTTCTTCGTGTCTAGTGGCCTTCGGATTTTTATTTTTCACATTTTTGTTATATTTTGTCTTACACCATGGTGAAGCTTGTTTTGCGTCAATCTCATTGTATTGAAAGCCCTGCTCCCTCTGAGGAGGGTTTGATTAACCATATGTGTAGACTTAACCTCACGATAGATACACTTATGTCATGACTCATTTTTTGGTGCTACGCCAAGAACCAAACCTTCTGTTCACCATACATCTGCACCCATCTCTCTAGGTGGAGGTGTTGACTTGTATGGATATTTACATAGTCCTTTACCCAAGTTATTTATGGATATCACCACTACCTCTATGATGGTACCTACTATGTCCACACCTATAGTGACTTATGGTCTTCCACCAATCATGTTCACATCTACCTCTATGACCATAAGTCTTATTCATACTATGTCCATAAGGAACCTATTCTCATTCTGGAAGAATATTCAAGGATCCTATTTTCATCTATATGATACATCCATTATGGGTACCTCCACATCAATGACCACATCATATCCATTCATATTTATTATAGGTTCTTGCTGAACCATGTATAGCATGCCTATTTCCAATGTTATAGGGTGAGAATTCTCATTCACATTCACATTTGGTTACTATGGAATGAACGATCACAATATCCATGGTACAATCCAAAATTCAAGTGTAGACCAGATTTTGGAGGGATTTTGTCACAACGAAAACACCACTTGATTCACACTACGGGAATCGAGATCCCATATTACCTCCACTTAGACTTTGGTAGGAATTCAAAGCACACCAAGCCTCCACCTAATAGCTTTCATGGGAATCAAAATCACACCAAGCCTCCACTTAATAGCTTCTATGAGAATCTAGAGCAAGCCAAGCCTCCACCTTGTTAGGGTCCTAGGGCCTAGGGACCAAAGTGTATTTGGATTTTTCTATTCATTTTTGGGTTTTGTATGTCAGTTTAGCTTATGAAATCACTGTTGTTGTAGTCTAAAGAATCATTGTCTAAGGTCACTGCAAGTTTTTCATGTCATATAGGTGTACTTAAATATCAAATTAAAATTGAGAGAGTCTAAAGTCCATGAGAGGGTCATAACGTCATATTTTTATGTAGAGTAATTGAGGGTTCAATGGGGTCATTTCATGGGATATCATTTATCAAAAGTTAAAACCATGACAGTTAGGTTCTATTTGTTAAAATTTATATGGGTTTGTTAGTGGTGTTCATTATATCCCCATGTAATCATTCATAATTCACCTTTCATAATTCATAAATTCCTAAATCACCTTCATATGCTCCCTTCACACACCATTTAACATCGTGTCACCCCTCAAATCACCTCTCATCATCATTTCCATTACATCCCCCTAAATTCATAACTCATCACCATCATTCATAATTCATGGTCATCTGAAACACATTTACCCAAATTTTTACTTTCATGACCAAAACAAGAGATATGGAGCACAAATTTTCAATTTTTTGTTGAAGGTTCCCTCATTCTCTCTCTCATCCAGAGTCATGCTCTGAGAAGGTTCGTCTGGTTTCACAGCAGAAGGCTGAAAGTAGCTTGGAAAAAGAGCGAAGGTGGGTTTTTCAAGTGGAAGAAGGTTGTTGAGCAGATTCTAAGCCACACACCCATTGTGCAACTACTTCGTAACCAATTCAAACTATTTCCAGTGGTAAATGCTAGTCTCCCATTGCTTCCAATCAATATTTCCTATTTTATGAGGTAGGAAACATACTCTCCAACCACATTTTTCCTTATAAAATCAATTAGACATTTATTATCAAATATTTTGTGTGTTCCATGCATAATTGTTGCACAAAGTCTTGCGTGTTGTTGGTATGTGTTCGAGATGTTTTGAAATGATCGTGGTTTGTGTGTTAGTTTGTATGTGTTGAATGTGTGTCTATGCATAGCCCATCAGTCAAAATTCATGTTAATTGGCATAATTTCCTTCACATATGCCCACTTTTATGATCTGGCATATAAAAAGGTTGTTAGGGAATCAAAAGGCAAAGGCATTTGAACTTTGTGAATTCACTGTTAGCTATCATCTCCTTCATCGCGATGTCATCCCTCCATCATGTTGTCAGTTAACCCCTTGCCCACATACTTGGTGTATGCCACGAAATCAGGGTTGGAAGTATGTGTTGTAGTTTTTATAACCAGATGGAAAGCCCACGGAGAAAAAACAAAGAAAAATGAGGAGAGGTAGTTCGTTATGATCCCAGAAGTTTAGAGATAGTGAATGTTGACCCTGAAATCCAAGTGGCATTCGAATAGATAAGATCCCTATCCTTCTGTGAGAAAATTCAAACACATGGCCACCAATTTTAGCTTGCTAGTATGTTTGCCCTAAATTTTAAATGTGACAAGGTCAAGGTTGGAGATTTAGAATTTATAGTTTCTAAAGAAACTATTTCTCAAGACACGAAGATTCCCTTGCATGGTGAAAGTTGGTTCAAAGGAAAGGAGTTAGATGCCTCAAATTTTAAATAGCTTATAAATCCTCAGTACAAAGACAAATATGACACTACATCCCCAATAATCTACCTATTAAGCTACTACATCCAATGGTTGAAGGTAATACAAAGGTATTTTACATGTGAAGGTTGCTTCAACAAAGTGTACTAGTATCACTTTAGGCTTCTTATGCACTTCACTGGCAAGAGGAGACTAAAATTACCTTATTACTTATTCAAAATATTGTTCAAGATGGAAAAAAGAGTTTAGTACAAGGGAGAGAAACATTCTCCTAGCTTATTCCACTTTTCACTAATCAAACTATTAGTTTTGCATGAGTTAGAGAAAAGGAAAATGTCTTGGGATGGTTTCTTATCAACCTATAGTTTGTTGGCTCATGCAGACCTTTCTCCTATGGAAGAATATGAAGAGGTACTTAAAGTTGAACAGACAGTGAAAGCATAAATGAGGGATAGGAGAGAAAATAATAAAGGGAAAGGAAAGATACAAATGTGCCATGAAGAAGCACAGTTTCTACACAGACCGAGGACTATATTTTCTACCAAGCATTTGATTGAGGAGCCAACTTATCAAAATACCATTGATCTCCTAGAGGATATGCTAGAATAGGGTATAGGGGGTGAGAAATATGGTCAAACATAGGACAAAAAACTTAAAATTATAGAGTTGCAGTATAGCCTTGCTAAAGCTAAACTTACAATTGCCTATTTGTAGAAGGAGAGATGAGAGCCTAGGCACACAACATGATAAGCAACCCAGAAAAAGGAAAGTGGGTTCTCTAGAAGGCCTCATAGACCTGCAACTCAAGATAAAGGAAAATAGGTAATTGATGCAGAGGAAATAAGAGAACCCAATGTGCAACTAAGGAAGCCTATGACAAGTTCCACAACCAAATGCAAAGATCATATGAAAGAGACCTTTCAATCTACAGAGAAGCCATAGTTTGATCAATGGAAAGAATATCAGAGGTTGTTTCAGGAGATTTAGGACTGCCAACAAAAAGTTACTCAAGTAGCAGAAGATAATGAAAGTTTCGAGAGGGTTGTCAATGACACCCTCTTGGAAGTTGATGTTCAGATTGTAGAAGCTCATGATGCACTCCAGAGAGGTCAAGTAGTTTTAAAATGGACTCTTCCCCTACATAGACATGTGAAAATTTATTACACAAGAAATACGATTATGAGAAGAATATTGAGGCTGATGAAATAGAAGTTGGCTAGGGCTAGAAGACAACTTAAGAAAATCAAACATCCATAGTAACCTATCAATTTGGCCATAGTAGCATAGCCATCTAAAAAATTAAAAACAACATATAGAAAAGAAACCAAACCATCATCTAGCAAGAAGAGGAGGAGGTAGCTTTAGTATCTTGACAGAAGTGGGTTTACTCATTGTTTATCACATGCTCTATTACATTCTGCTGAATTTTAGAAATCTGTGTAGCTTCCAGGTGCTAATTTTGCAATCATGAGAGGTCCATTTTTTTATGAAATTGTGATTTTTTTAAAGGTTTTGATGCATGTTGGGAGCTATAAGGTGTATATGATGTATTATTGGACATTAAAATGTTTTTGGAGTGGCAAATTCCAAACAAATTCAAAATTTTAATTATTTTGTGAAAATGTTGCGCAAGTGGTGACTAGGAATTTCTGAGGTTTGCACATGTGAAAGGAAGCATCCATTGGGTCCTACACCAACACAACACCATATTCAAGGTACCCATTAGCTCAGTTTTATCTAGTATATCCTGACCGTGCTGAGATGGAAGCTTACTGCACATTGTTGTGCAACTACTACGCAACTTATCACTCAAGCATGCTTTTGTATTTCGGTTATTTTTGGGACCCTCTATAATTATGTTAGTGAACAGGATAGGTATGGATATATGGATAAAAGTGCATTTCTGAAACTTTATGTTGCTAATTTTTTTATCAAGCTTTAAGTAATGATGTTTCCAAAATAGGATTGCATCGATCTTCTTAGTAGATAGAAGATACATTGTATTTGATCTTTTATTTTCCGTGCAATAAATTCTTCATAATTGTATTTAAGAAGAACAAGACATGACAATATGGTTATGTTTGGTTTGAACCATAAGAGACGAAGTCTATTTTTTATTTGCATTATATTTCCAAATGAATAGAATAAGGTGAATGTTGTTTAAACGAGGATACTTATGTCATGCTTTACTGGTTTGTTTTCCTTCGTGAATCACATATATTTTGTTTTCATGTATTTTTCTCAAATATAGTTTAATATTGTATAAGTTTTCCCTGCTGATTTGAAAGAAATTTATTTCATAATTCATGTATCTTCTCTGTTTAGTTTTTCAGCTGGTCATAAATGTTATTATTCTTCCATGGAAAAAATGAATTCTTATAGGGTTTGATGCTCAGTTTGTCATTTTTTCTCCTGCCTCATTTATCTTTTTGCTACAACAAAATTTTGATCAATCACCAGTAAGTATGCCTATTTTTCCCTTGTTTAAAAATTTCATTATGTCCCTTATTCATTTGGATCCGTAAATCTAATCCAAAGTAGCTCTTACCCTATGTTCCCATCTTAAAAAAATAAAAATAAAAATCAATTTATGATCATTCATAGACAGCCTAAAACCCAGATCTATCAATCCCTTGGGTGATTGATAGTTGAGCTTAGTAAGAGAGCCCTCCAAGGCTAGGGGGGATGGACCTTAGCCTACAAGAGGTTTTTGGTTACCCCTGTAAACATTTTCTCAGCCTAGCATCTCAATTATAGGGTGTTAACATTTGGTGTCGTTTTTGGGGAATGAGATTCACATTTTCCTTGGGAAGACTTATCATTTTGAGAAACTATATCCTAGCCCTATGGGTGACAGGTTGTTAGACATAAATAGGCTGAAAAATCACCATGAAAAGTAATGTTGTGATTATTTGCATGTGTAATTGTGTGAGGAAATATGGCTTCAAGGATATACACTAGGAAAAATCCTGACCCAAATCCACTTGAAATTGTAAACAACCCTGAAAAGATTCTTAGGAAAAATAGAACATCTGAAGAAGGTCAAGGGACTAATATTCTCCTTGGAAGGTCCTACTCTCTTCCTAAAGGTTTGTTTATAGTTGAAGACATTGATTTTGACTTACCTTTTGAACACTCTATTTTTAGGACTAAGTCTGAGTCCTTTTTTTTCTTTCTGAAATTGTCATAGATGAATCAGTATTGAGACCCTATATCTCACCTCCAAAGTTTGATATCAGTGATTTTGATAGAAATGTATTATCTTAGTTTCAAAATTTTGAGGGTTCAGTAAATAAGCTACACCAAGCTGCTGAAAAGGTGACCATCTTCTAGCACACAATCCCTCTCTTATCTGTAGCCTCTACCTCATATATTGTACCTACATCTGATGCATCTTATTTTATAATTTCTCTAATTCCACCTCTGAGCTTAAATCCCATAACATCTATTTTGTATGCATCACCTACTGTATCTACTACTCAACAAACTATTTTTATGCCCCCTTTTCCATCCATATCAACTACCACCACAACAAGATCATCATCTATTCAAACATCAACAATGGAAGTTAGGTATGCCCCTTTGGTTTTACCTACTCAGATACATGACTTGCCTCATAATTATGGTCAGAGACTCCCTCAGTATGATGGCACCAGTGGAATTACTACTAGACAACATGTAGATAAATTCAATTATTTTGTGGATCTTGAAGAGGTCCATCACGAGGATGTGAAGATGAGATTGTTTGTGTAGAGTTTCTCAGGGGAAGTGAAAAAATGCTTTAGAAGTTTTAGAGCTGAAAATTTTTGTTGGTGTCCAAGTGTGAATGAATATTCAAACCCTTTCCCACATTAATTATCAATCCTGGTGCATTTGGTTATTGCAAGGCTAACGCGCACAGTATGTGCAGATGACAATAGCATAATTCTATATTAATCGTGGATTCGATAATTTAAACAAAGCAACAACCATTGTAACAACAAATAAAGAAATGGCAGAAATAAATCATAAAGCTTACAATGCATTCACAACAATAAGAGTATCAGCAAATACATCTACTGCCACAGCAATTGCAAATTATACAAAACATGAAATAGAAATAACAACACACAGGAAATACGCAGCACCTGATCAGAGAGTGGGCCCAAATCTCTGATTAGGGCTGCGATAAAATCACAGCTTACAAATGGAACAAAAAAACATTGTGCATTCAATTAATTGAAAATGCTTATGTTACAAATCTGTCTCTTCTTGCTTAACCCTCTATGCCTTCTCCTATGCGTTCTATCCTCCCCTTCTCTCTGATTTGTGTCCCTTTAGATATACAAAAAACAAAGGGAAATAGACTAATTACAAAATCTCAATAAGCAAGATGAGATCTGGAAGATATTTCCATCATGATTCAGCTGGCACAAGTCGAATCTGGCAATTACGATTGGGGCAATTTTGGAAAACGACCACAATAGAAAATCTACAAATCTGTCCTTCGAAGAACCTTGTGTTTCTCTCAATCAAGACAAAATTGGAAAAATTCTCATTGGAAACTAATTTGGTCCGTTCTGCACAAAACCCATGTTTTGGATTTTCAAGATTCTTCTCCATTTTCCTGAAACGTTCAACGCAAAACTGTCTCTTGTTATTCCAACGAATTTTTGAGTTGGAATATTTAATTATTAGTTGAAGATCAAATATGCAATTTGGAAGAGATCTTGGAGGCTAAAATAGTGAGTTATGTTATAATGAATTCATTAATAAACTATCATTGGAAAAATCATGCATAATAATTATTAATTTATTAAAATAAAGGAGAACAAGTATTATTTATCCAAAAGAGCATAAATAATTATGAAATGGAATTATATAATAAATTATGATAAGTAATGTGATAAATAACATTAGAAATGGATGAAATGGATGCTAAGAAGTAATAATAATAATACAAATTAGAGGCCCAACATCTCCCCCAAACTGAACATGTTGCATGTCCTCATGCAGTCCAGTGCCTCAGTATTAACCAAGTTGTAATACAATAATCAAAATGCTCACCCCAGCACATGATATTGATGGAAGATAAGACTTTTTCCTCAAATGCTTCCTTAAAACAATTTTCAAGTATACTTTCAACCGTATGTATATGAAGTTGCAACAAAGTATGATACAAGTAAATACAAACTTCATTACAAACTAGATTTTGCTGAAATTTTGTAAGAAAATTTATACTATATCAAAGCTTCTCCAATCCGAAAATCAAATCAATGAAATTTACAGATTTCAATATATCAGCAAAATGGTTTTAGGTAATAATGCATGATTTTTTTGAAATTAACAAATTGGTTTATCTTGAAATTTTTTGGGTTTAATGATACATTTGTTGTCCAAAAATCAAAAGAATACAGTTGATAGTTTTAAGGATATATACAAATCAATTTTAGGATTGTATACCTTAAATGAGGAAGAAATGAGAAATCATTCATCATGCATAGAAACCCTTCCCCCAAACTGGAGAATTAGCATGCCCTCATGCTACACTAGAAAACAAATTGGGGTGGTTGCTACAATCATGGCTGAAATCTTTGTTTGGTGTATAACAACATGGAATAAGGGAGATTTTGAGAATTAATAATGAGATCGATGGATGATAAAGAATATTAATGGCATGTTCATGATAATGATAGTAACACTCCCCCAAACTGAAAGATTTTGTCTCTGAAAAATGGGAAGTGGTAAAGAAGGGGAAATAATGGTTGAAAAATATGAGTGAATTATGCTCAATGGTTTTTCATGACATTCTCCTAAGTTTTTAATAAATCAAAAACTTATGCTATTTTACCTCAAGTTTTAACTCCATAAAAATAAATATGGAATGACATGTACGCATTGACATTTCTTGAAGCTGATGTAGGCTGAGTTGATGCTGAAAGTGAAGTGGAAGGTGGAAGCCATGCACGCTGAAAAAAAAAGTAATCAGAAAGTGTAGCACTGTTTCCTTCCACCAAAATGATTAGTTTCCTTGTCATTTAAAATAAAATAAAATTCATAAGTATCCTTAATCAGTAATTCATCACCTCAATTACCTCATTACATATAAAAGTAACATAATCATATTGTGAATGGCATGGGATAATAATGGATAATAAGGGAAAATATGCATTCCGTATACCCATAAGCTTTGGTTGTCATGAGCACAGAAATTATGTGAATTAGTTATTTCGGTCTTTGCTTCTCAAGATCTGTCCAATTACCTGGGATTCAAAATCAGAATCAGGCCTCTTACTGGTGTTGTTAAGATATGAATGAATGGCGATTGATTGGGAAAGCAACTATATTTGGTTAAATATATGATACTTGTAGAATAAAGGAATTATAGATTAGATGATACAAAATGTCAAATATCAAATATCCTAAAGGTTTCATCCCTGACATGTAAAGTAAATACTTATAACTCAATAATAGATATAAACCATAACCACCATCATCTAATAACTGATTAAATATTACCCCATGAACCATGAGTTCTGGAAAACTTTGTATATGCAACAGTCAGCTTTATCGGAAATTAGCTTTGAAAAAACAAGGTAACCAAGTATATTATAGTATTAAATTAACTTCTATACCATAGGCATAGCCACTGCTGCTAGCAGACGTCCATAGCCTCGACAGGGATGCATTTTTAACCCATTGAGATGCCAACGTCCCATCTATTACAAATAAGTACATAGTTGCAAAAAGCCTTTCAATTTACTTAGATGTCAACTGAAGATCATTGTTCTACCGTGGTAACCAGTTAATAACAATGCTATTCACGGGAGCTAATAAAAGTGAAAAAGTTGCCTCGTGATGAGGCCTCTTGTCCTTCATTTTTATGACCAAAGACCATTACCATGGCTTGGTGACCAATAGTGGTAATGTCACTTTATTAGGACCTATGATCATGGTAGGTCGTCTCGTGATGAGACCTCATATCCTCTAGTTGACCATTTATGTTTAAAATTAAACTTTGGTTTTTGTTAATCAATAACTGATTACTTAATAGATGGGGTGGCAGATCAGCTCCTTAAGAGCTAGGGTGGCGTAAAAAGTTGTGTAGTGACTATTTTCAACTTTGATAGTTTTTCTTCTCAAAAACTAATAACCGTAAAATGACTGCTGATAAATATATTTTTCATTGTTGAGATTGGGGTTGAGGAATAGTTCATTAGATAATGGCGGAACGATTTAAATACAATTTTGTGGCCATCATCATAAATTTTACAAGATCAGGGATTTGACCAATTAGGAAAGTTGAAAGCTGACATAATGAAATCATCTTTGCATAATTATTCCTTAAAAATAAGACTATGTTTATAGATAAACAAAGATAAATTGACTAACCAATCATTATGTCAAAGAGGGCCTAGACCATTAAAATTATTTCCCATTCACGAAGAGAAAAATAAATCAGAAAGACCTACATATGTTGAATTCAATGTGAAAATTGGCCAACAAAAATAGTTGTGATTGAGGTAACAACAACCATGACTTAGGTAATAACAGGGAAAGGGGAAAAATAACGATGTTAGGAAGGTGACATGAAGGAGGATTAGTCACTTTACAAAATAATGAGGAATTAAGAGTGAATCATTCCTGACAAGACTTACCATAAAAATCATCCTTTAAATATGAGATCTCCCCCCAAGTAAAGTATGTCTACCATCCGTCATAAGTAAAATACCAAATAAATCCACGGAGTTGGTCAAGGACGTACCTGGCGACTTACCTTGGCAGAGTAAAAACACTAGAGGAGTAACAGTACCAAGTACTTAGAAAAATATCACCATGGAGTAATATCACCAGAGGAGTAATAGCATCAGAGGAGTAACAACACCAGACACTTCGAAAATTTTAGAAGGAGTAACAACATGCAACACTTAGAAAAATTTTCCGGAGTAACAGCAGTGACGGATTCACAGCACTGACGGAGTAACAACATTTGGAGTAACAACAATGTGAGTAACAACATCCAGAGTAACAATAGTGCAAGTAACAACATCCAGAGTAACAACAGTGCGAGTAACAGCATCCAGAGTAACAACAGTGTGAGTAACAACACCTGGAGTAACATCAGTGTGAGTAAAAACATCCAGAGTGACAGTAGTGCGAGTAACAACATCCGGAGTAACAGTAGTGCGAGTAATAGCAGTACGAGTAACATCATCCAGAGTAACAACAGTGCGAGTAACAACACTCAGATTAAAAATAGTGCGAGTAACAACATTCGGAGTAACAATAGTGTGAATAACAACATCCGGAGTAACAACAGTGCGAGTAACAGCAGTGTGAGTAACAACATCCAGAGTAATAGCAGCACGAGTAACAGTTTCCAGAGTAACAACAGTGCAAGTAACAGCATCTGGAGTAACAACAGTGTGAGTAACAACATTCAGAGTAATAGCAGTGCGAGTAACAACATCTAGAGTAACAACATCCGGAGTAACATCAGTGCAAGTAACAATATCCAGAGTAACAGCACCAGGAGTAACAGCAGTGCGAGTAACAACATCATGGAGTAGCAACATCTGAGGAGTAACAACATCCTGAGTAGCAACATCCGGAGTAACAACAACCAAGGAGTAATAGCATTACGGAGTAGTAGCATCCGAGGACTAACAACATCCTGAGTAGCAGCATCCAGAGTAACAGAAACCAAGGTGTAACAACATTACTAAGTAGCAGCATCCAAGGAGTAATAGCATCACGAGTAGCAGCATCCAAGGAGTAACAACATTGTGAAACTTAAGAACTTGCTCCTTTTATTTTGAGAACAAAACAAAGAAAACGTGACTTTGAAGTAAACAATACCTGAAGCATAAAAAACATAAGAGAAATAAAAAAATAAACGAATCTTTATTTAAAACCAATAAATAAATAAATAACTTAAGTTACTATGGTTATGATTTTTGTTGCAGCAATGTTGTTTGTGAATGGTGAATAAATGGAAAAATGTTTTTTTTTTTTTCGGAAATGACTTGGATCTTCAAATAGAAATCAATTCCCCATTTCTCATGTTATAAATCCGAAAATTATTCATGTTGTTTTCTTTTTGCGAGGAAACGTCTTTGAAAATGCTGATATTTCATTATCATTGCCTTCAAGAATCACTTGTTCATAAATTGACCTCATTTATTCTCCTGGGACCTGCAAAAAAAACGAGTGTCTACCTGCAATAAATCATGAAATCACAGAAGAAGAGAGGTGATTGGACTCTCCTAATCCAATAAATATGAAAAAAAAAAAGTATTTACTCTATAAAAAAAAATCCATGGGAAAAAAAAATAACAAAGTAAAATTAAATTATTCCCTGTGGGAGAGTGGTGGCCAACCATACTAACCAACCGTTTTTCAACCATAAATTTTTTGTTTTTCGTCCAATTTGGGTGATTACAAAGCCAAATGAAAGTGAATTCAGAGAGATTTTTACAATAGAAATAGGTTTTAAAAATTCCATGTAATGGTATGTTAAATTTTCTTAGAACAACCTGCTTAATAGAGTCATTTTCGATTTTCCATCTCAGACCAACAGTTGATATTTCGAGCATAGATTTTTCATTTGATGACGGATTGAACTGATTCAACTTAGAGATTAAATTATATTCATTAATATATCTCCAATAGAAATATGGTTTGAAGGTAAAAAGAATTGGTGGGTCAAATCTGATAGTGAACAGCGAGGAAAACAGAGTTTCAAGAGTGCTGATTTACGAGAAGTAGTCAGTATTTTGGTCATAACTTCCTCATACAATATATAAATAAAGTGATTCAAATTGTGTTGCAAACTATATTAATAGGGGAAAATACCATAGAAATAGGTTTCCAAAATCTAGTCATTTAGGCCTCCAAAAATGGACTATTCCAACTCTGTTCCTTAGCTGCCTACTAGACATCCTATCATTGTTTTGGTCATAACTTTTTCGTTTCAAATCCAAATCGAGTGATTCAAATTGGGTTAGAAAGTAGACATAAAGGGATATTTAGGATAGAAATAGGTCTTGAAAATATGCCCATTTTGTCCCTAAAAACATGGCTGTCCCGACTGTTTTTCCAGAATTTTCATCAAGCCCGCAAGCCATAAGATATGATAATTAAAAAAAATTTCCAAGAATGTGATAAAAATGAATGTGAGTATCTATAGGAATTTTATTTTCAATATAATTCATCTACATACATAAATAAATTTGAATATTGATCACCGATGTTAATTTTCACAGCGTTTTGCAACAAAAACAACTATTTTACATCTAAAGTAGTTTATTTATTTATGTATTTATTCATTCTATATTCTACACTACACTAATCTACTTTGAAAAATAAAATACACTTACATATAAGAGTACTTGCAGTGAATCCATTTTCGAAATAATGCCTCAAGTATGCACATACCCGTATTTGAAAAATGTATGTTAATAAATACATGAGTATGAGAGATCAACTTCCCTGTTAAGGATGGATGTGCCAAGAGTTGTTGAAGTGTGGAGTGATGTTTCGAGCAAACAACAAAGTGAAACAAGTCTTCAATATAGCCTTGATTTCCCATATTTGTAGCATCCTAAATTTTTGTGACTGAGTTCCCGATTGTGTTGATGCTTTCTTCCTTGACCTCATACCCTGCCTTTTTGTTTAGATATTTGTTCATAGAACCAGATGAAGGAAAAAAAATTCAAACAATTCTTAAAGCTCAGGACCTAGAGTAGGGTGAAACTTCCCTCCCCAGGATGAGAGATTGGGTGTTTAAACAGAAAGCAAGAAATAAAAAGAAGAAATCTTAAGCTCGGGACCTGGAGCAGGGTAGCATTTCCATCCCCAGGATAAGAGATTAGGCCCTAAGAAATTAGCAGAAATAAAATCAAATAAAAACGACTAATGCTCAGGACCTAGAGCAGGGTAGCATTTCCATCCCCAGGACGAAAGATCATTTCCTAAGAAATCAATCAAAAAAGAAGAAAAATAGAACAACTATGCTCAAGACCTAGAGCAGGGTAGAATTTCCCTCCCTGGGACGAGAGATTGATCCTTAGATCAATATGAATCGTGTTCTTGCACCTTTGTTAGCCTCCCCGGAAATGACACCAAAATGTTGGTGTCCAAGTGTGAATGAATATTCAAACCCTTTCCCACATTAATTATCAATCCGGGTGCATTTGGTTATTGCAAGGCTAATGCGCACAATATGTGCATATGACAATAGTATACTTCTATATTAATCGTGGATTCGATAATTTAGACAAAACAACAATCATTGTAACAAAAAATAAATAAATGGCAGAAATAAATCCTAAATCTTACAATGCATTCATAGCAATAAGAGTATGAGCAAATACATCTACTGTCACAGCAATTGCAAATTATACAAAACATGAAATAGAAATAATAACACACAGGAAATACGCAACACCTGATCGGAGAGTGGGCCCATGTCTCTAATCAGGGCTGTGAAAAACTCACAGCTTACAAATGGAAAAACAAAACATTGTGCATTCAATTAATCGAACATGCTTTTGTTACAAATCTATCTCTTCTTGCTTAACCCTCTATGCCTTCTCTTACGTGTTCTATCCTCCCCTTCTCTATGATTTGTGTCCCTTTAAATATACAAACAACAAAGGGAAATAAAATGATTACAAAACCTCAATAAGCAAGATGAGATCTGAAAGATCTTTCCATCATGATTCAGCTGGCACAAGTCGAATCTGGCAATTACAATTGAGGCAATTTTGGAAAACGGCCACAACAAAAAAATGCAAATATGTCCCTCGAAGAACCCTGTGTTTCTCTCAATCAAGACCAAATTTCGGAAAAATTTCATTGGAAAACTAATTTGGTCTGTTCTACACAAAATCCATGTTTCAGATTTTCAGGATTCTTCTCCATTTTCCCGAAACATTCAACGCAAAATTGCCTCTTGTTATTCTAAAATTTTTTTGAGTTAGAATATTTAATTATCAACTGAAGATTAAATATTCAATCAGGAAGATATCTTGGAGGCTAAAATAGTGAGTTATGTTATAATGAATTCATTAATAAACCATCATTGGAAAAATCATGCATAATAATCATTAATTTATTAAAATAAATGAGAACAAGTATTATTTATCCAAAAGAGCATAAATAATTATGAAATGGAATTATATAATAAATTATGATAAATAATGTGATAAAAGAACATTAGAAATGGATGTTAAGAAGTGATAATAATAATACAAATTAGAGGTCCAACACTTTTTCCACTTTGCAAGAACTTGAATATGCCTTCATTGCA
Source organism: Pinus albicaulis (assembly GCA_034641835.2). Lineage (NCBI taxonomy): Eukaryota > Viridiplantae > Streptophyta > Pinopsida > Pinales > Pinaceae > Pinus > Pinus albicaulis. The sequence continues at coordinate 69,412,197 of CM076574.1, read as the reverse complement.
AGATGGGGTGAGAAAAACAACCCTTTTGTAGATCCTTGCTGAGTATGACAGTTTAAAAATACTACCCGGCGAGACAGTCCAAGAATTTTCAACAAAGTTCAACAAGGTATATAACTCCATTCCAACAGATATAAATCCCCCTCCCATATTAGCCTTAATCCACTACCCTGATAGTTTCGATCTTGAGATGGCGTACCAACTTAGAGAAAGAAACCCCGCAACACTTAAAGACATGCAGATCAATGCAATTAGTGTGGAAGCAAAAATTTTGGTGAAGAATTATAAAACGAAGTCAGACAGGAATGTAACCATTAAAGAAGAACCTTCTACCTCATCTGATACAAAATTGGACACCTTAGTAAATACCATGGATAAAATGATGGAAAGTATCACATTGTCAAATAGAGTTGTTGTTAGAGAACTGCAAGGAGGTCCATATATTTGAAATCCAAACTTTAGGAGGTAGCCACATATATAGATCAATCAAAGGGAAAAAAAGGGTCTAGAACAACAACAGCATCAGGTGAGACCCCCTTTCTAGCAGAACTATGCAGAAGATCAAGATGAGGAAGATGAACAAACACCTAAAGATCAAATCCATTTTTTCGGTGATAGACAACAAACTATTTATTAACTAAATAAGGCCAAGAGTAGTTTGAAAACCTCGTGACAGAAGAAGAGGAATTTTTGTTTACTCAGTCTCAAGATGATATCATGATGGCTGATTCAGAAGAGTACAAAAAGGGTTACAAAAATTCCATTTTGCAGGTCCAAAGGCAATACATCTTAAGAATTAAAAATGTTGGGAAGAGTTCTGCAAAGAAATATGTAGCAAGCAGTAGTCAGAAAAAGGATGCACCGAGCAACATCATTCAAAGGAAAAATGAATCTACTAAGGACAATGTATACAAGAAATATCCAACTCCTAAGGAGGCAGATAAAATACAAAATACTTTCAATTTGAAACTAAACTTGCTAAAATCAAGATTTCCATTCCTCTAGGTGAGATTCTAAAGAATGATTAGTATAGGGTTCATATTCTAAAGGCTTTGAAAATTGAGAAGACTTCTAATATTGTTAATGTAACTGATGATCGTCCTGCCATCTTATTTGGACCAAATATTGGTGACAAGGGTTAGGATGGTGAAGTGCTTCCTTTCTATGTGAGCCTAAATGTACATGATTGAATACTTCATAATGTTATTTTGGACTCAGGGGCTTCCCATAACTTGATTCTAAAAGTAATCATGGAGAGGCTTAGGCTTGATATCACTAGACCATACAAATATTTGTATTGTTTTGATTCTAGCTAAGTGAAGTGTTTGGGACTGATCAAATACTTAGCAGTTTCCCTAACTCAAATTCCTCATAAGAGCATGGTAATGGATATTGTAGTAGAAGAAATACCTACTTATTTTTGAATTCTCTTATACAGGTCATGGACAGAAAAATTACAAGGGGAAATGAAGACCAACATGACGTACATCATTGTTTCAGTTTTTGGTGGCCAAACCAAGAGACATTATTGGGAACCATTGATGCAATACATGATCAGCAACAAGGAAAATCCTATTAATCACCCTATTTATGTAGTACACTCTTATTTGTATTCATTCATCTTGTTCAACATCGGGTGTCCTGAAGAGGAGAAGACAAATTTAGTTGTTATATCAAAACTAAAATAAGGGGAAGATAAGAAATATGATAGAAAGACATACGATAATAAAGTTGAAGATTTTAAGGCTAAGGTGGATGAAGAAAAAGGGTAAAAATAGCTTTGGATTATGCATTTTAATGGTGTAGTAAGAAAAGAAGGTGTTGGTGCAGGTGTGTGGATAATCATCTTAGTAATTGGAAATACCAAGTTATGTTCCTACAAGTTGGCTTTTGATTGCACCAACAATGTAGCTGAGTATGAGGCACTCCTTTTGGGGTTTCATGTCTTGAAAAAGTCGGGGGCCAAAAGGATAGTAGTCTATGGAGATTCATAATTAATTATTAAGTAGATTAAAGGCGAGTACCAAACAAAACACCCTCAAATGCAGGCCTACCGTAATGTTGTCCTAGATTGTCTGCAATATTTTCTTGAGTACAATTTGTCTGTCATTCTTAGGAGACATAATGTTGTTGTGGATGCTTTAGCTACATCTGCATGTGATTTTGAAATTCCAATTCACCCTAATGAAAAGTATGAAATTGAAGTCAAGTATAGGCCTGTTGTCCCAGATAATGTAAGGCATTGGCAGGTTTTTGAAAATTATGGACAGCTGGAAAAAATTGTGTTAACGAAGGAAGAATTTGCTAAGATCCAGATTGATAATGACAGTGGATGGGAAGAGGATGAAAAGGAAAATTTTATAAATAAGATCAAAGAACATTTGGCAGATTTGGTGTTGAGTTGAAGGATAATGTCATTCCGAGAGGGTTGTTACCACTCAAAGAGATTTTTGACCAAAATGATGTAGCTCAAAGTTCAAAATTTATGCCTACTTAGACAGGAGTAGAAGAGTGTAACACGGGTACAAAATACAAGCCTAAAATGGTCAAGTTGTCCAAAAATTTAAGCCCGAAAATGAAGTAGAAATATTTGGATCTTTTGAGAGAATGCTCGAATGTTTTCGCATGGGGGTAAAAATATTTGAAGTTTTAAGATAAGAGTATCATCCAACATACAATCCCCATCAAAGAGGACCAAAATCCATTCAACAAGAAGTTGTGGAGGAAAAATCCGGTTTTGTTGCTTTTAATCGAAAAGGAGGTAAGTAAGTTATTTGATGTTGGAATTATAGTACCTCTCAGATTTTATAAGTGGTTGTCTAACTTAGTTCCAGTTAGAAAGAAGGCATGAGAAATAAGGTTGTGTGTGGATTTTATAAATTTGAACAAGATGTCTCTCAATTATAATTATTCATTTCCCAAGATGGATCATATTATTCAAAAAGTGGTAGGTTCAAGGAGGATGTCAGTGTTGGATGATTTTTCGGGATACAACCATATTCTTGTTAATTTGGAGGATCAAGAAAAAAATGCATTTACCACACTGTGTGGTACCTTCAAGTATGTCAAAATTCCTTTCGGTTTGATGAATGCAGGAGCTACATTTCAAAAATCTATGGATATAGCTTTTGTAGATGAGAAGGACATATTTTTGGTCATATATCTTGATGACATCACTGTGTATTCATAGTTTGATGGGAATCATTTGTAGCACCTAAGGGTTGTGTTTGAAAAATGCATAAAGTATGGAATCTCTTTGAGTCCTAAGAAGTCTTTGTTTGGCTTGGAAGAAGGAAATTTGCTAGGACATATAATTTCTAAATATGGCATTATAATAGATCCTAGCTGAATAGAGGAAATTCATAAACTATACATTCCGAGAAACAAGAAGGAAATTCAATCTTTTATTGGGCAAATAAATTTTTTGAGGTTCATCTCTAAATTAGCAGAGAGCTTGAGGGAAATTAAAAACATGCTGAAAAATAATAACGAGCTTAAGTGGACCGAAGAAACAAGAAAATATTTCAATGAGGTAAATTTTTCCTTATCTCGTGCTCCTATTCTTATTGGTCTGGATTACACTCAATATTTCAATTTTTTTTCATTTTCTTCGGAGCATAGTATAGCAGATGTCCTAATTCAAAATAACAAGCAAGGTATAGAGCAGCCAATAGAATTATTTAGTAGGAGTCTCAGAGATGTTGCCCTCAAATACAATAATATGGAAAAACAAGTATTTTCCTTGGTGAAATCCTTAAAGTATTTTTGGGTATACATTCTACATTCACACATCATTTCCTATGTGCCAAGATTTGTTATGAAAGACATTCTCACTCAAAATGATCCAAAGGTAGGAGAGGCAAGTGGATTTCTTATATACTAGAACATGATGTGGAAATTAAACCCACAAAGTTAAATAAAGGGAAAGGACTGGTGAAGATGATGGCAGAATCAAATCTACATGCACTTGAGATTAATTTCTTGGTTGTTGTGTCAAAAGAGGATGATTCAAGGTTAGTTCAACAGGTATCAGAAATATTTGCCTCTTCCCCTTGGTATGCAAACATTTTATATGTGTTGCAGCATTTGCAAGCCCCTCTAGGTTACTAGGACTATATCTCGATTCCTTAAATTTAAAATTTTCAAGTTTTGTGTTATAAATCAGTTCTTGTATTGGAAAGATCATGGTGGTATGTTGCTGAATTGTTTGCTTGAAGATGAGGTGCAGAAACCATAGAGAAGTTTCATAAAGGTGATTGTGGCAGTCACTTGTTTTGGAAGAAAACGGCTAACAATATCTTAAGGTTTGGTTTTTACTGGCCAACATTGTTCGATGATGTATATAAAAAGGTTGTCAGTTTTGATGAATGTTATTTTTTTGAAGGAATGAAGAAGTTTCTCCTACTTCCCCTAAAACCTTTTGTGGTTGAATCACCCTTTTAGTAGTGGGGACTTGATTTCATAGGTGAAATCCAACCGGCCTCATCCATACATCATAAGTGGATCTTGACAGCAACTGATTATTTTACCAAGTGGATTGAAGCAATCCAAACTTGTCAGGCTACAGATGGAGTTATCATTCAGTTTTTGGAAAACAATATCTTGTCAAGTTTTGGATCCCCTCAGAAAATCATTACAGACAACATTGTTGCTTTCAAATCAAGGAAGCTGGTGGATTTCAGCCACAAGTATAACATTACCCTTGGACACTCAACATCCTATTAGCCCCAGGGTAATGGCTTGGCCGAGTCTTCCAACAAAAGTTTGGTCAACATAATAAAAAATTCGATGCAGAAAATAGAAGGAAATTGCATAAGAAGTTAATGAATGCATTATGGGCTGATCAAGTAAGCACCAAAAAATAAATAGGCATGTCCCCTTTCTAGTTAGTTTATGGAACATATGATTTTTTTACTTATTCATTAGGAGTTTCGGTGATGAAAGTGCTACAGGTGGCTGAAGTGGAACCCAATGATGTACAAAGGAGAATCAATCAAATGATCCAATTGCAGCAGACTAGGGAAGAATTTTTCAAAAATACTCAAGTGATACAAGACCAGATTAAGAATATTTATGACAAGAGGACTAAGGAAGATGATTTTTAGATTGGATACTTAGTGTTAAAGTGGGATGATATGAATGAGGATAAAGGAAAGCATGGGAAGTTTGAGAATATGTGGAAGGGGCCCTTCAAAATTGATGATTTCCACGGAAACAATGCCTGCTTGCTCAAATATCTTGAATAGATGAATTAATTGGAGGTCCTATCAATGGAAGCCTGTTGACACATTTTCTCACTTGAGATTCAGTTGATCCAATACTCCATTTTACATACCATTCTATTTTTAGTACTACAAGTGTGGGTGGTTATCATTAGAACTGAAGCCTGAGGAGAAGGCCCTAATGTTCTAGCTACTAGTCTGTAGTTTTATTGACACCTCGCTAGGAATTTTCTGTCCCCATTGGAGCCAATTTTGGGGTCCTAAGGTCTAGGGATCAAAGTGTATTTGCATTTTTCAATTCATTTTGGGGTTGTGTATGTCGGTTTAGCCTATGAAATCACTGTTGTCACAGTCTAAAGAGTCATTGTCTAAGGTCACTGCAATTTTTTCATGTCTAGAGGGGTACTTAAAGATCAAATTATATTTGAGAGAGTCTAAAGTCCATGATAGGTTCATAAGGTCATATTTTCATGTAGAGTAATTGAGGAATCAAGGGGGCTATTTCTTGGGGTCTCATTTATCACAAGTTAAAACCATGACATTCAGGTTCTACTTTTTAAAAGTTCTATGGGTTTGTTAGAGGTTTCCATTTATCCCCATGCCATCATTCATAATTCACCTTTCATAATTCATAAATTCATAACTCACCTTCATATACTCCATTCACGCACCATTTATAATCATGTCACCCCTCAAATCACCTCTCATCATCACTGCTGTTACATCCCCCTAAATTAATACCTCATCGCCATCTTTCATAATCCATGATCATCATAAACCCTTTACCCAAAGTTTTACATTCTTGACCAAAACAAGACATATGGAGCGCAAAATTTCAATTTTTTTTTTTAAGTTTCCCTCATTATCTCTCTCATCCAAAGCCGCACTATAAGAAGGTTCAACTAGTTGAATAGAAGAACGTCAAAAACTTCTTGGAAGAAGAGCGAAGGTAGGTTTTTCAAGTGGGAGAAGGTTTTTTCGTAACTGTTATACAAAATATAAGCCACGCAGTTGCTGCGCAACTACTACGTAACCTATTTAAGCTCCTTGCAGAGGTCAATTATAGCCTCCCACTGCTTCCCATCAAGTTTTTCTATTTTCTGAGGTAGGAAACATACTCTCCAACCACTGTTTTCCTTAGAAAATAAATTAGGCGCTTATTAGTAAATATTGTGTGCGTTCATTGCATAATCGATGCGCAAATGCCTGTGTTTTGTTGGTATGTGTTTGAGATGTTTTGAAGTGCTCAAAGTGTGTTTGTCAGTTTGTGTGCATTGAATGTGTGTCTATACATAACCCATCAGTGAAATTTCATGTTAATTGGCATAATTTCCTTCGCATACACCCACTTTTATGATATGGCATGTAAAAAGGTTGTGAAAGCATCAAAAGCCAAAATCATTTTAATTTTGTGAATTCATTGTTAGATGCCATCTTCTTCATCGTGTTTTCATCCCTCCATTGTGTTGTTAGTTAACCCCTTGCCCACATACTTGGTGTATGCAATGAAATCGGGGTTGGAAGTGTGTGTTGTAGTTTTTATAACTATATTGAAAGCTCATGGAGAAAAATAAAAGAAAAGGGAGGAGAGCTAGTTCGTTTTGAGCCCAGAAGCTTAGAGATGGTGAATGTTGACCCTGCAATCTGAGTGGAATTTGAACATACATGATGCATAGCCTTCTATGAGAAAATTCAAACACATGGCCACCACTTTTATCTTGCTAGTATGTTTGCCATAAAGTTTAAAGGTGACAAGGTCAAGGTTTCAGATTTAGAATTTACAGTGTCTGAAGAAACTATTTCTCAAGCCACAGAGATTCCCTTGCATCGTGAAAGATGGTTCAAATGAAAGGAGTTAGATGCCTCAAATTTTAAATATTTTGTGAAGCCTTAGTACAAATACAAATATGACACTACATTCCCAAGAAGCTTCCTATTGAGCCACTGTATCCAATCGTTGAAGGTAATACAAAGTTATTTTACATGTGAAGGTCGCTTCAGCAAAGTGTACCAATATCACAATAGGTTTCTTATGCACTTCACTGGAAATAGGAGCCTAAAATTACCTTATTACCTATTCAGAAGCTTGGGAAAGATGGTAGAAATATTTCAGTCTAAGGGAGAGAAATATTTTCCGAGCTTATTGCACTTTGCACTAATCAAACTGTTAGTTTTACATGAGTTAGAGAAAAGGAAAATTCCTTGGGACGGTTTCTTGTCAACCTCTAGTTTGCTGGCTCATGCAGACATTTATCCTATGGAAGCAAATGAATGGGTTCCTAAATTTGAAGAGATAGTGAAAGCATCAATGAGGGATAGGAGAGAAGCTATTAAAACTAAAGGCAAGATACAAGTGGCCCATGAAGAAGCACAATTTCTACACACAGTATGGACTAGATTTTCTACCAAGAAGTTAATTGAGGAGCCAACTTCTCAAAATACCATTGGTCTCCCAGAGGATATTCCAGAACAGGGTGCAGGAGGTTAGAAAGATGTTAAAATGGAGGAAAAGACCTTAAAATTATAGAGTTGCAGGACAACCTTACTAAATATAATCTTACAATTGCCTATTTGTGGAAGGAGAATGGAGAGCTCAGGAACACAATAGGAGAAGCATCCTAGAAAAAGGAAAGTGAGTTGGATAGAAGGCCTCCTAGACCTACAGCTCAAGACAAAGGAAAATAGGTAATTGATGTAGAGGAGATAAGAGAACCCAGTGTGAAACAAAGGAAGCCTATGACAAGGTCAACAGGAAAATCGAAAGAGAAAATGAAAGATACCTTTCAATACACATAGAAGCTAGAGTTTGATTAATGGAAGGAATATCAGAGGTTGTTTGATGATATTTATGACTTCCAATAGCGAGTTACTGAGGTATCAGGAGATAATGAAAGTTTCAAGCTGGTTGTCAATGATACCCTCTTGGAAGTTGATGTTCAGATTGTAGAAGCTCATGATGCACTCCACAGAGCTCAAGTAGTTTTAAAATGGACTCTTCCCCTACACAGACAGGTGAAAATTTATTACACAAGAAATATGATTATGAGAAGAAGATTTAAGCTAATGAAATAGAAGTTGGATAGGGCTAGAAGACAACTCAAGAAAATCAAACAATCACAGTCACCTATCAATCTGGCTACAGTAGAAGAGCCAACTAAACAAGTCAAAACACGCTCTAGAAAAGAAACCAAACCATCATATAGCAAGAAGAGGAGGTAGTTTTGGTTCTTGACTGAGGTGGGTTTACTCATTTTTTATCACATGATCTATTCCATTCTGCTGAAAGTTAGAAATCTGTGTAGCCAGGTGTTAATTTTGCAATCACAAGAGGTTTACTTTTTTGACGAAACTGTGATTTTTTTTTAAGTTTTGATGCATTCTAGGAGTTATAAGGTGTATGTGATGGATTGCTATATATTACAATGTTTTTGGAGCAATAAATGGCAAACAAATTCAAAATTCAAAATTTGTTGTGAAAATGTTGCGGAAGTGGTGACTAGGCATTTATAAGGTCTACACGTGTGAAAGGATGCTTCCAGTGGGTCCTACACCAACACAGAACCATCTTCAAGGTACCCATCAGCTCAATTTTATCCAGTACATCCTGCAACCATGCTGAGTTGGAAGCTTACTGCACACAACTGCGCAACTTATCACTCAACCTGCTTTTGTATTTTGGTTATTTTTGGGACCCTCTATAATTATGTTAGTGATCAGGATATGTATGGATATATGGATAAGAGTGATTTTCTTAAAGTTGATGTTGCTAAGTTTTTATCAATCTTTAATTCATGATGTTTCCAAAATAGGATTGTATCGATCTTCTTAGCAGATAGAAGATACATTGTATTTGGACTTTAATTTTCCATTCAAAAAATTATTCCTAATTGTATTTAAGAAGAACAATACATGACAAAAGGGTTCGGTTGGGTTTGAACTGTAAGAGACTAAGGATATTTTTTGTTTTCATTATATTTCCAAATGAATAGAAAAAGGTGAATGTTGTTTGAACATGGATACTTGTGTCATGCTTTACTGGTTCGTTTTCCTTCGTGAATCACACATATTTTGTTTTCATATCTTTTTCTCAAATATAGTTTAATATTGTATACGTTCTTCCTTCTCATCTGAAGGAAATTTATTTCAGAATTTTTGTTTTCTTTGTTTATTTTTTCATATGATCATAATTATTATTGTTCTTCCACGGAAAAAATGAATTCATCTACGATTTGATGCTCAATTTGTAATTTTTTCTCCTACCCTATTTATCTTTCTGCTACAACTAACTTGTGATAAATTTCCCTCAATTATGCCTATATAACCCCTATTTATAAATTTCATTATGTCCCTTGTTCATTTGGAACTATGACTCTGATCCAAAGTAGCTCTTACCCTTTGCGCCCATCTTAAAAAATTAAACCAAAAATCAATTTTTTATCATTCATAGCCAGCCTAAAACCCAAATCTATCAATCCCTTGGGTAATTTATAGCTGAGATTAGTGAGAGAGCCCTCTCCAATGATAGGGTGGTTGGACCTTAGCTTATAAGAGGTTTTTGGTTACCCCTGTAAACCTTTTCTCAGCATAGAGGTTCAATTATAGGGTTCGAACACACCTAATAGCTTTCATGGGAATCCAGAGTCTGCCTTCAAAGTATCCACTTGTGAAACACCAAGAGAATTTCGAGAGTACCCAGTGTCTCCACCTACTAAGTAGGAGTCTAGGGTACATTGTTTCTCTACCTCCTCAACACCACAACTTCAGCCTAAGCTTCCATTTATTTCTTCCAACGTTTCACACATGCTGTTTCAAATGAATTCTTCTTATTGACATGCTACTAGTGTTCATGGATCTCTCATGATTTTCTCATTGTGCTTGTTGATAATCCACCAACATTTCTTCATTCACGAGTATTATTCACATGTTCTTTTTTCTCTCATCATTTTTTTTGTTGGTTTGGAATCTCTCATAGCTCTTTTTCCTAGCATACCCCCGTATGTCATTTTCTATGGCATGTTGACTAAGCCAACACATCTCACGAGGAGAGGATTGGCCCATCCTCTTTCCCATACACATTTTAATATATGTACTAGTTTTACATTCAATTCAATGGGGAGATACATGTCATACTAAATTCCACATCTAATATTGGCTCTTTCCCTAAGAAATTCCCAAGTAGCTTATCCTCTTAGAACTTTGAATTTGTGTCCTCTCACTCTGTCCATTCATTTTTAAATTCACCAATTATTGACAATTGTATATAAAAATATTTACAAGAGGGGTAACCAAATGTGTTTTCACAACATTTAGGAAGTAATAACAGTGGCTCCAAGCTATACATTCAATATCACAAAGATAAAAATGGGTGTGAACCAATTGAGCATAGCAACCAATATATGAGCCATATTTCTATATCTATCCCCAACATGATTTCTACTCTACAAATAGAAACTACACGCAAAAGAAAATATTTCTTGGCTTAGATTTTAAATTCAAAAACTCCCCTACTTATCAACCCAAAAATAAATGTACATATCACTCTAATCCTTACATATGGTCCATCCATTTATTAATTTTAATAACTATAGCTTTAGGAGGGGAATAAAAGTAAAGTACCTATTTAAAACAATGCATTTATCATAAATGTTCATGTGAATGGTTTCATGTGTATAGATCATAGTGAATCCATTATATCACGCATCAATTCTATAGATATACTCACTTTAGGCTTTATTAATTAATTAAATAATTCCTACATATTCAAATTTTTGTCTTCCATGTGGAGAGCCAAAAAAGGTAAATGATGAGATGTTTGGTATCAAAAAATGGGTAGAATAACAAGATGGTCAAAATGGAAGTTACCAAAACATGCTTTCTATTTATTATTATATCTCATCTCTCTATTCTTATATTAAAGGATTATATGAGGCCATGTTATTTTAATAAGGCCCATTAGATAGTTAGTGGGTTGCTACTTAATGTAAAGGGTTTTATTTATTAAATAAGGCCCACTCAATGATTAATATTCATTGATGATGGGACCAAAAGTAGTTAGGTTTTTTCTAGTAAGAAGCTATTTATAGATTTATAAGGTTGTGTAATGTTTTTTTGCAAGTATTTCTATTGTATTTAAATCTCTGATCATGAGGTTACCCCCTCAAAGGTACCTATGAACTTTTCTCACTCTTTTTTAAATCTCCAATACAAGGGCCATATTCTTCAAGTTTGAAATTTTCTTTCTTGTCTTTTATTTTCTACATTAATTTTCTCTTAATAGTGTTCATGTTCTACCATTTTTTTTGGTTAATTACATTACTTGTAGTCTACCTATCTAAGTACCCCATATTTTCCTCCCTAGGTACATTACAAAAAATGTGGTGATAAAACAGGAGATGATGAATCCAAAGGTGATGTTGAAGACAAGAAGTTTCATGAAGGAAAGAAAATTGAAGTCCTCATTCATGGCTGTGTGTGTATGTGTCATGTTTATTTTTCAAGTGCAATAGATACAAGCACAATATTTATGAAATGTTTGTAATTACTTCAATGATATATGTCTTCTTTTAACAATTCCATTTTATCATTAAGAAAGTACACTTCATAAATTCAACCATAAACCATAAATACAGTAAATATCACAATGCACAAAGAGAACACAAGATTTACGCTGGTAAATACCCAACAAATTTTTTCTTAGAGAAATTTTTTAGTTCAACAAGAGGTACATCTAATGTAGCTAGTCAAATAAAAGGTCAAACTGACCAAAAAATATTATGGTAATACCTGGTCCAAAACCATTAATTCAAGCCCTTAAACTACCCTAAAACACATCCCTACAATTCAGCCCTGTAACTTTGACCCTGCAACTTCACCCTACAACATAACCCTGCAACTTCAACCCTATAACTCAACCCTGAAACTTCGGCCTTGCAACTTGGCCTGCGTAGAAACTGATGCCAAAAATTCACACGTGTAAGGTGTAGATATACAAATGTGTGTGTGTGTGTGTGAGAGAGAGAGAGAGAGAGAGAGAGAGAGAGAGAGAGAGAGAGAGAGAGATAGAAAGAGAGATATTTGTCCTTCTTATCCTTCTCTTGGATTCCTAGAAATTTCTTTCTTGTGTGAGTTCGAATGTTGCCTTTGTGGAGGAGGTTTAATGCCTTTATATAGTGTTATTCCTTCACAAATTGGTGTGTCTCTTCATTGAGGCCAACTTGACTTGAGGGAGGTTTGACTTGACTATTTTGGAGCCAAGAATTAAAAATTTGAATTTCAAAATTTTCTCTTTTAATTATGACATGAAGAGCATATCTTACAATAATACTTTCAAGGGATAAATAATCAAAATCACATGAAGAGCACGTATTACAAATTATTTATACATTACAAGGGCTAAAACTAAATTATGAAGACTGACCATAGCTAGAAATTTCAACACTCCCTCTTAGTTAAGGAGGTATTCATAATGACTAGACAGTTGTTCTTCTTGTGAAAAAATTTCTCTAAGAAAATAAAGGCATCACCGTAATTGAGTCACAATAGTGACACATGGTAATCCAATAGCATAAAATCATTTACCATAATTCATGTCAGCACATTAGACCTATGGTATATCCTCACCATATTTGGGTTAGTGCTTCAGATGCATGTTAAATCAACTGCATCAACTAATCCCATCATTCAGGTCAGTACTCCAGGCTTACAATGTGTGCTTACCATAATTCAGGTCTGTACTTTAGACACACGGGACATCATTTAGCATACAAATAGTCACCGTAATTTGGTTCATTACTTGACACGTGGCATATAGACTAGTCTTCATTCACCATCATTCAATTCAATTACAAATGGTGAATTGCCAAAGGCCAAAACTCTAGCAGCATAGTCCACAACCTGATGCTAAATGAATATGATGCATGAGTACCATTATTCCTAATTTGTGAGATAGGAATAATGTTACTTCTATGCCAAAACATTCTCCCTAATTCAAGTCAATGTACATGACACAAGGATAATATCCCTAATTTAGGTCATAGTACTTGACATAGGAAGAATGTCAGTCCATGATGTTATCTCATCAGCACTCCCTCTTAATGAGAGAGGCATTCTCTATAAGTCCAATATTGTCTCTAAAGTATAAAAAATTCACTCGGGACATACGCTTTGTAATAATATCAAAAATATGCTCATCAATAGAGACATACTAGAGCTACACTACTCCTTTCTGCACCATGTCATGAATGAAGTGGTACTTGATCTTAATATTCTTCAACTTGTCATGGAAAACTAGAATATATATCATATTCATAGAGATTTTATTATCACATATATCCTGATAGACTCTAGCACAAGATCAAACAATCAAGCAAGTAACTTTTGAATTCATACTGCTTCACAAATTTCCAACCTAGATACAATATATTATGCCTCGGTAGTACTGACTGTGACATAATTGTGCTTCTTTCTCATCCACAAAATCATAGCATAGCCCAAATTGAAGCAACCTATGGAGGTACTCTTTATCTCTTCAACACTCACTACCCAATATACATTTAAATATCCCTATAGTTGTATGTCACCATTTGAGACATATCTCAAACCAAATTCAATTTTACCATGCAAATATCTCAATATGTGCTTTGCTAATATCCAATGATCATGTCTTATTTCCACTTGGAACTAGCTCAATGTGTTCACTACAAAGAAAATAATTGGCCTCATATTATCCAAAGACATTAGTGAGCTAATCAACTTCTTATACATGGATGGATCTACCAAATCAAACTTAGTGTCTCTCAAGTTTCTCATATTTGTCACCATGGGAGTTGTCATTGACTTACAATCCATCATTCCAAACTTTTGCAGGATCTTGATGATAAAATTTCCTTGACTAAGAAAGATTTTTTCAGGATTCTACCATACTTATAGCCCCAAAAAGTAGTACATCAAACCAAGATCCTTCATATCAGATTCATAGGCCAACTCTCTCTTACTTCGAATGATAAGATTATCCACACCTGTAAAAAATAATTCATCAACATACAATAATAGAATCATAGATTCATTCTTCTCAACCTTGAAGTATAAGTTTGGATCAACATCACATTTGGATAAACCAAGTCTTGTAAAAAAAAATTTAGTTTGTGTATATTAGGCTCTCAGTGCCTGCTTAAGTCCATGTAAGGCTTTCTTAAACCTACAAACCTACAACTCTCTACCCTGGACCTCAAAACCTTGAGGTTTCTCTATGAACACTACTTCCTCAATAAATCCATTAATAAAAGCAGTCTTTTCATCCATTTGATGTAAGTTCAAACCCATATAAGAAGCAATATAAATAATATATCTAATGGTAGTGTAATTGGTAACCATAGAAACAATCTCATCACATTCTTCTCCCTCTTTCTGGGAGAACCCTCTAGCCACAAATATCACCTTGTATTTGTTAATGTTGTCATCCACTGCATGCTTGATACTGTATTCTGAATCGGGGGACACCACATATTTTCCTTTGGGTCTAGGCATAATTTCCCATACATCATTCTTCATAATTGATTGTTATTCTTCCAACATCACATCCTTCCAAACTTGTTTGTTATATGCTTCTTGAAAAGTGAAAGTTTTAGCATCAATGAGATTCGTCATCAAAGATGCATAGCCAAAATACCTATTTTGCCTCTTGTTTTCCCTGAAGGATCCATGTCGTGTTGTATGTCCTTATGATTCCTACAAGGAAGTTCTAAGCCATGCTAGACTCTTCTTTATTTCAAGAACAACAATTGGATCCACTAGTTTGTTAAGCACTTTTGGATCTTCTTTATGATCAACAAGATGTTCTGAAGGATTTGATTGACCATAATATTCTTATTCCTTAGGATCTTCATGGTTTTTGTTCTCATAATAGTCCATGGGAACTTCTTTGAATTTCCATTAGGCCACATTCTCATCAAAGGTAAAATCCCTACTAACTTCAACATTTTTTTTTTTCTGGGAAAATATATTCTAGCCCTTTGATGACTCACTATAACCAACGAATATCCCTTTCTTTCCTGAAGGCTCCAAATTCCTTCTCTTACGTTTAGGTACATGAATATAAACAAGACAACCAAATATTCTGAAATGACCAACTTGAGGTTTTTGTCCAGTGAATGCTTCTTCAAGACTCTTGTCTTCCAAAATTTGATGAGGACTTATATTTTGAATGTATACAGTAGCCATCAATGCTTTGTTACATAGAAAAAAAGGCAACTTTTTTATGCATCATTTCCTTCACACATTCTTCAATACTTGTGTTATTTCTTTCGGAAACTCCATTCTGCCATGGATTGTAAGGAACTATTATCTCCCTATTAATCCTAGCTTCTTTACAAAAGGTAATAAGCCCCTTGGATGTATATTCTCCTCCATTATTAGATATCAGGATCTTGATCTTCTTTCCCTTCAATTTTTTACTTCAAACTTGAATTCATGGAACTTGTCAACGACTTCATCCTTCGTCTTCATGAAGTAGATCCACATCTTGCAAGAGAAATCTTCAATAAAGGTTACATAATACGAAGAGCCTCCAAGAGACTTCACTGGCATTGGACCACATACATCAGAATGGACTAGGTCCAAAAATTTCTTGGATCTAATCTCACTTCTTGG
This sequence comes from Pinus albicaulis, assembly GCA_034641835.2. NCBI lineage: Eukaryota > Viridiplantae > Streptophyta > Pinopsida > Pinales > Pinaceae > Pinus > Pinus albicaulis. The sequence continues at coordinate 69,396,331 of CM076574.1, read as the reverse complement.
AAAAGGCTTCTTAACATTATTTCCAAATGCACATCCTTTACATACTCCTTCATGTTCTTCCAACAAATTTGGAACACCTGCAAGCATATTATTTAAGGTTGGAAAAGCTTTATAGTGAAGGTCAACATATATTTTATTCCAGAGATCACATGGATTAATATCATTATGGACAAGTGCTTGAGTAGGTTATTTCAAATGTCTATACAACCTTCCATCATGAACTCCAATTACTCTAGCAGAATCTACACTAGAGTCTTTGGGCCAAACAAGAACTTTTCCATCAACAAATGCTACTATATCTCCTTTATCTACCAATCATGAAATAGAGAGAAAATTATTCTTCAAACTTGGCACATATAATATTTTGCTAATATGAACAATATCACCTAATTATAGTTCAATGGATGCCTTGAAAATGACTTTGGCTGCATAATTATTGCTATATCCAAGTTCCAACTTTTGTGATAATATTATTTCCATCCATCTTGTGAGGATGTATATGTCTCTCATCATGTCCATTGATCCACCACTATCTACTAGCCACAAGTATTCACTATCTGCAACATAACCAGTAAGAGCAGAGAAATAGAAGAATTATTTATTGCTTGGATCTTCATTCTTGGGTATTTTTGACAGTTCTTCAAAATATGTTTCAAAGGCATGTTGGCTTCATTTTCTCTTTTTATCATTCGATCTTTTAGAGCAATTGTGTCTAAAGTGATGAAATTTGCGACATTGATAGCATTGTACTTTTGAAATATATCTCTTTCTTTGAGAGGCAAGTATTATTTTCTTGGGTTTTCTTCATTCATTTATTCTTCTTCCATTTCTTCTTTTAAATCCAAATTTATTTCTTCCTCCACCCTTCTTGAAATGTGTTGCATATGCATTAGAGTCAAATTATTTGTATCTTTGAATCTTTCTGATCAAGAGATCATGTGTTTTGCTCAAAATTGAAAGTGCTCGAAACTGTACCGAACCCGAGTGACCGGATAGGTCTCATCGTTGCGATTTCGGCACCATGAACAGTTCGAAAAACCGATGTCATATGAGGAAGATATCACGTTCTTTTTTTTTTCCTAAACATCTAAAATTTTTGTGACAAGAGTGACTGGGATGCCCATTCACTATGCAGGTACAGTCAACAAGTGGAATATACTGGGAATATTCCCTTTTCTCATAACCAATCAGATATTGCCACATGGCACATCCAGGGCCAAAGTTTTGGGTTTGTATATTTTTATTTGGATCATTGGATGGGTGAAACGTGGCCAGCCTAGAGGCTGCCATATGTCCCCTAAGCGGTATATTAAAATTTTATTGACGTCCGGGGGATTCGACCCCGCAATCTCTAGCTTGCACGCCAAGACTTCCACCAACCGGGCTATGCAATGTTTCTTAACCATTTAAGGGCACTGGATATACTTAAGCTTTAATGTATTTACATGCGGGGGTTGGGACCACTGGCGGTCCCAACCTGCCAGCGGTCCGTGGAAGTTGTCACATGTAAAACCACGACATGAAATGTTGTCCAATGGTTAAATACCCACTGTTTCCGCTAACATTAAAACCTCACCACATAACCCTTATCACATGCGATAAATTCTCCAAAAGTTATATAACGCAACTATCCAAACTTCGGTTTAAACTCAAGTTGCGACCACAATTGCGGCGTTGGTTGCGCTCCAAGGTTTAATGACTGCAAGGTTTCAGGGGTTGGCATGTGGCCACCGCCTCCCCAACATTAAATATTATTGTTAAAGTTGGCGGTTAAATTGGAGTGTGCCCCTAAATATGGCGAAATTTGGTTAATTTTAACTGCAGATAAGTGTATTTCTCCACATTTAGTGAAGGTTTTGTAGGGGTTATTGGGAAAAAGGCTAGGAGGGTCATTTTTCGACCAATTTGGGTGAAACAAGAGTCTACCTAGACTAATTTGAGCATTATGGAGCCACTGGTGCAGAGAAAACATCCATTAGAGGCTTTTAAACACATGTATTTGAAATTTTGAGCATAATGACAAAGAGGGACATGCCATTGGGAGCTGGACCAACAGATGTAGCCCAGGAGGGGTGAACTGCTTCATCATGCCTATTATGTAAAACTTGTGTGTGATGTTTTTTTCTTTGTTATGCACTGTTGTACAATGTTATTTAGGCTTATTTTCATGCTTAAAACTCACAAATTAATCTATGTTTCATGGTTAAAATACTCATTCCTTAAGGAAACAAATGGAGACAAATTGTATATGTTTTTATTACTAAAAGGACACTTAGCACATAAAACTAATACACTCCTTTCAGATCAGGTTGGTATCAGAGCTAGAGTTTAATCTCTGTTTTTTTGTGTGCAAATATTTTTTTAACTATTTGCAAGGGTTTTCATGCTTACTGGGCTCAAGCTTAAGAGAGGAGAAGGAAAATTGGTGGAAGCAAGAGGTTCTCAAAGTGAGCCACAAAAAATAAGGGCAAGATTTCAAAATTCTCCACCACCTATTTCACCTCCAAAAGAAGCAGAAGAAACATTAAGCATGCCTCCAGAGGAAGAATAAATCCATGAAGAGGTGGATCCCAAAGAAGAAGAAAGAGTGTCTAGGAAAGCATTCCTTGACATGACTGAGATGGTGAGAGTCATTTATCAAGAAAGGAATGAGATACTAGAAGGAGAGGGATCCAAACTTCACAAGGAAGGTCAGGGATCATCAGGAGGTCACAATGATGAAGATAAATCAAATAAGGGCAATGGAGGAAATGGAGGCAGTGGAAAGTAACCATCCTCACCCTCATCATCATCATCATCTACTTCATCTTCAGTACACCAATCACACAAGTCAAATAACACTGGTGAAATTCCTTTTCTAAAACTTGATGTTAAGTTTTAATTTCCAATGTTTAATGGTGAAGTCAATGCAGAAAAGCTTGATAATTGGATTAGGAAATTGGAAGTCTATTTGAGAATTCAGAACCTTCATGACGATGATACCAAAATCTGACTAGCTTCATTGAGGATGGAAGGTACAACACTTGTTTGGTGGGAAGCCAAGACAAAGGAGGAGATCCAAAAGCATGGTAAGATTATCCTATCATGGATTAATTTCATTACTGCAATAAAACAACAGTTTTATCCATTAGGTCATATGCAGAAAGCCATAATGAACTGGAAAAATTTTAGACAATTCAAAGGACACAATGTACAATAATACACCCAAGAATTTAGGAGAAGATCTCTCTTATTAGGGGTAGATTTGTAGATCCAAGATAATTCACTCAAGTACATAGGGGACTTACATAGCTACCTAAGACATACTATTCTCATGTTTAACCCTACAAGTCTAGATGAAGTTTGTGTTCAGGCCACACATCTAGAAGCTAGAGGGAAAAAAATTACTGATGAGGGTAGGAAGAAACCTTTTAAGGGGAAAAAAAAGAAGAGAAGACCTCAAAAGGTAAGGGAAAAAATAATGCATCTGTCAAGAAAGAGGGAGAAAAATTCGTTTGTAAACATTGTTCAAGAGAAGGCCCTGAAGAGAAAAATTGTTGGAAATTACATCCTGAAAAGAGACCCAAGTATAACAATAACAAAGGGAAGCAGAGAATTGCAGCTACAACTCAACATGACTTAGGAGAGGATTCAGGTGATGAATAAAAAATTACAGCCATGGGATTGAAGAACATGAAGGGGAAAGAAATTGAAACAAAACCCAGTACTAGCACATCAAACTGTCACGTACAAGCTCCAAATGAAGAAGAATAAATTGAACTGTTTCATGTGAGGGTCATATCCAAACATACCAAGATTGACACAATGTTTGACAGTGGGTCACAAGAAAACTTAATATCTGAAGACTTGGTCAAGAAACTTAACCTTGAGACCATTCCACATCCAAAACCATATCCACTTGGGTGGATTTGTAAGGATGCAAATTTACAGGTTTCAAAGAAGTGCATATTGCACTTTGCAATAACTGCACATTTTGTTGACACGGTTGAATTAGATGTAGTTCCGCTTGATATTACAGGTATTGTGTTGGGAAGTCCTTACTTGTATGATAAGAAAGAAATCTTCCATCTTCATGAGAAAAAATACCATTTACTCAAAGATGGCAAGGAGTTCATTGTTAGAGCACATCGCAAGAAGACAAATATTGTAATGGTAAATGTTGGATAGGTAAAAAGGCTGGTGAATTCAAGTAAGAATTTTGCTCTTCTAATGATTAAGCCTAAAGCTTATGTTAATCATGAATCATTTGAATATTGTGATCCTAAGTTGAAATCAAATTTATATGATGTAGTTGATGCACATCATGAGATGTTTCAGGAGCCAACAAGATTGCCTCCAAAAAGGGAGATTCAACATGAGATTTATTTGTAACAAGATTGTCCTCTTCCAAACATCATCATGTATCACATGTCGATAATGGAGAATGCTGAAATAAAGAGGCAAATCAAGGACATGTTGGACAAGGGACTCATAAGGCCAAGCAATTTTCCATGTGGTTCACTCATAGTCTTGATTTTGAAGAAAGATGGGACTTGGCGCATGTGTGTAGACTTCAGAGCTTTGAACAAGATAACGGTAAAGAATTGATACCCACAAACAAGGACTCTTTGAGTGGTTGGTTATGCCGTTTGGTTTGTGTAATGCACCAGAAACATTCATGTGTTTTATGGATAATGTTTTGCGCCCATTTATTGATGAATTTTTGATTGTGTATTTAGATGATATACTCATTTTCAGAAAAACTAGAGAAGAACATGTCTTGCATGTGAAAAGGATGCTTGATGTTTTGAATAAAGAGCAATTATTTCTTAAGATGTCAAAGTGTGAATTTAGAAAGACTTCTCTGGTTTATTTGGGACACATTGTAGAAGGAGGTGAGTTGAGAATTTATCCTTCTAAAGTGGAAGCCATTGTGAATTTTCCCACTCCCAAGACAGTAACTGAGGTAAGAATTTTCTTAGGTGCAACTTAGTATTGGAGAAAGTTTATTGCTAACTTTTCTTCCATAGCAGCTCCTATGCATGCACTAGAAAGTGTGAAGAAAGGCTTCCAATGGGGAGGAAAACAGCAACAAGATTTTGAAGCTTTAAAAGACAAGATCAGTTCAGCTCTGATCCTTGCATTACCAAATTTGAGACAACCATTCGAGATACAAACTGATGCTAGTGATTATGCCATGGGTGCAATACTTTTGCAGCATGGTAAGCCTATCACTTTTCATTCTGAAACATTCAATGGTGTTGTAACTAATTATCCTACATATGACAAAGAGTTTTATGCATTGGTACAAAGTTTCAAGAATTGGAAACACTACTTGATGGCTAAAGAGACGATTATACATACCGATCACCAACCATTATAGTACTTGCAGTCACAAACAAAATTGCAGCAATCATGACATTTCAGGTGGATGGGATTTCTTCAACAGTTTTACTTGGTTATAAGGAACAAGAAATTTATTTTCAATAAAGTTGTTGATATTCTTTCAAGGCCAATTATAAGTGGTTCTACTTTACTTAAAAATGATTCTATTGTACATGAGAGTTACATAGAATATTATGCATCTGATGTTGATTTTCAAGATGTGTATGCTAGTTTGAGTGAAGGGAATCAAGTTGAGGAAAATGATTATCACACGCATAAAAATTTGTTGTTTCATTTGGGAAAGTTGTGTATACCACAAGGAGAGAGGCTTAGTGTTATGAGAGAGACTCATTCTTCTCTTATTGCTGGACACTTTGGGTAAGCAAAACAGTGGTGCATCTACAGAGGTATTGCTATTGGCCTCACATGATAGATAATGTGTCACGTTTTATAAGAGGTTGTTCTATGTGTGCAACAAGAAAGCCTAGCAATAAGAATCTTGGGTTGTACATGCCACTACTGGTACCATCAAGGCCATGGGAGAGTGTCTCCATGGACTTTGTTGGAGGTCTACCTATGTCAAGAAAACAACATGATTATCTTTATGTAGTTGTGGATAGATTTAGTAAAATGTGTATACTTATGCCATGTAAGAAAACCATTACTGTTGAACAAACTGTTGAAATTTATTTTCAACATGTATGGGTTCATTATGGATTTCCAACTTCTATTGTTAGTGACAGGGATTCTAGGTTCGTTGGGAATTTTTGGTCCAATATTTGGAAGATGATGGACACAAAGTTTAAAAAGAGTACTTCTTTTCATCCTCAAACTAATGGCCAAACCAAGGTAGTGAACAAAACCGTTGTGCATCTATTGAGAGGATATTGCAGCAAACATCCCAATTTGTGGGATGAAAAACTACATTACATTCAACAAGCTTACAACCAGGCAAAGCACTCTTATACAAGTACTTCACCTTTTGAAGCCTGCTTTGGGTATTTGCCGAAATCTCCATTAGACTTCATCATTGAGAAGGATGTTGCAATTGATGGGCATAGTGATATTGACAAGGCTCGAAATTTCATTGATGAAATTCAGATTACTCATCAACAAGTTCGAGAACAACTTGAGAAGAGTCAAAGAAAATACAGGGAGAGGCATGACAAACATAGAGTTGATCACAAGTTTAAAGAAGGAGATGAAGTATGGTTGCACATAAGCAAAGAAAGGATGCAAGGAGAAGGTAAACAGCTTAAGCTCATTCTCTATGGTCCATTCAAGATCATCAAACAAGTTGGTAATAACGCATTTCAACTTGACTTGCCTTCATATATGCAAATGTATTCTGTTGTCAATGTGGAAAATTTACATTTGTATGAGCCTCCTTTGATTGATGATTAAGGGAGTGATATTCAGCTGCCATATATAGAATATTTCTCACCAGAATTTTTGTATGAGCTCGAGGATACCTTACTTGACAGGAGGACATGCACCTCTAAGAGGGGAAGTGTCGATTATCTTTAAATTGGGCTCAAGGGAAACAAACCAAGTAAGGCAAGGTAGATAGAAGTTGAAAAGGTTAGGGAGATGTACCCTCATCTTTTGAATAGGTAATTAAAGTCTTTTGGGGTCCAAAAGCTTCCCAATGGGGAGGTGTGATCGAGAAAATGTGTTTTTCTCAAAATTGAAAGTGCTTGAAGCTGTACCGAACTTGAGCGACCGAATAGGTCTCGTCGTTTCAATTTTGGCACTGAAAAAGGTTCAAAAAACTGATTTCGTATGAGGAAGATATCGTGTTCTGTTCATTTTCCTAAACAACTAAAATTTTTGTGACAGGAGTGACTGGGATGCCCAGTCAACATTTAGGTAAAGTCAGCATGTGGCATATACTAGGAATATTCCCTTTTCTCATAACCAATCAGATCTTACCACGTGGTGCATCCAGGGCTGAATATTTGGGTTTGTATGTTATTATTTGGCTCATTGGATGGGTGACACGTGGCCAACCTGGAGGCTGCCACATGTCCCCTAAGTGGTATATTAAAATTTTATTGAGGTCTGGGGGATTCGACCCCACAACCTCCAGCCTGCGCACCAAGACTGCCACCAACCGGGCTATGAAATGTTTCTTAACCCTTTAAGGGCATCGAATATACTTGAGCTTTAATGTATTTACATGCGAGACGGTCCCAACCCATCGGCGGTCCCAACAAGTTGTCACATGTAAAACCGTGACATGAAATGTTGTCCAATGGTTAAATACTCACCATTTCCACTAGCATTAAAACCTCACCGCATAACCCTTATCACATGCGATAAACTCTCCGACAGTTATATAACACGAATATCCAAACTCCGGTTTAAACTCAAGTTGTGACCACAGTTGCGACATTGGTTGCACTCCAAGGTTTAATGATCGCGGGCTTTCGGAGGTTGGCATGTGGCCACCCCCTCCCCAACATTAAATATTATTGTTAAATTTGGAAGTTAAACTGGAGTGTGCCCCTAAAAATGACATAATTTGGCCAATTTTAACGTTAAATAAGTGCAGTTCTCCACATTTAGTGGAGGTTTTTTAGGGGTTATTTGGAAAAAGGCTAGTAGGGTCAATTTTCGACCAATTTGGGTGAAACAAGAGTCTACCGAGACTAATTTGAGCATTATGGAGCCACTGGTGTAGAGAAAACAATAATTAGAGGCCTGTAAACACATGTATTTTCAATTTTGAGCATAATGACAAAGAGGGACATGCCATTGGGTGTTGGACCAGTAGATGTAGCCCGGGAGGGTTGAATTGCTTCATCATGATTGCTGTGTAAAACTTATGTGTGATGTTTTTTTCTCTATTATACACTATTGTACAATGTTATTTAGGCTTATTTTCATGCTTAAAACTCACAAATTCATCTATATTTCATGGTTAAAATACTCATTCCTTAAGAAAACAAATGGAGACAAATTGTACATGTTTTTATTACTGAAAGGACACTTAGCACAACAAACTAATACACTCCTTTCAAATCACTTTCCTCTTTATATGATTCTTGATTCTTCTTGAGTACACATATTTCATAGTTCATCAAACGTCGGCACATATTCCTACTACAAATGAATCCCATGATTCAGGTAAACCATTGAGTGGTGTAGTTATTGGTTCTTTTTTCTGGAACGTTTTCATCAATTTCTTGAATTTGATGTCTCAATTGAGAAATCGTCATAAACATGAGGTTATAATATCAATCCTTGTCATTATAACATCATGAATCTTATTCTTCAAGCTCATTTCTTGACCAATATTGTTGACATTATACAAACCAATTAGGGGATTCTACATTTTCTTTGAAGAGTCAATATTTGTGATATAGGGAATCAAATGATCTCTAACATAATCTACAATGATACTTTTAGTTGACATATCATTTTTCTCAAATTTTAATTTATTTTCATATTTTCCCTTGTTTAGTGACTTTCCCTTTCATAATACCCAAGATATATTCCTTTGCAAGAAGAAGATAAAACCTTGTTTTCCAAGCCCTAAATTTTGTAGCTCCTTCTAATTTGTTTTCTTCCTTCATATGAGAACCCATTGTCATAGACAAGCAAGTAGATTGTAGATATAGGGGTCTTCTCAAGAGTGATCTCTTACCGAGGCTTCTTCAAGAGTGATCTCAAATCATTTTCATCACCTAAGCTTTGATACAATGTTGATTTTTCAAGTGCAATAGATACAAGCACAATATTTATAAAATACTAGTACTTACTTCTAATGATATGTGTCTTATTTGAACATTTCTAGCTTATCATTAAGCAATTAAACTTCATAAATTAAACCAAAAATCATAAAGATGATAGAGATCACAATGCACAAATAGAACATAATATTTACCATGGGAAAACCCACTTAGGGGAAAACCCAAAAAACCTTCTTGTAACCACCCCCTCCCACATTTACCCAATTTCATCGGCTTTCCAAGCTAAACATGAGATGAAGAGCTACTATGCCATGACCCTACCTCCAAGCTCCAGTCATAGAAGTGGGGCCAACAAACTAATAACTCACAACATCCCTCAGGGCTACAAGACACTCATGGGGCAAAGGAGCACCCCAAGTGACCAAACCCTAAGTTGAGGCTCTTTTTCACTGCCCTATTCCCACAACCGCATGCATGATAAGGACTGGGTGTGATTATAGGCCTCCAACCATATGCACAACACTACCTCCATGCGGTTATAGCCTAAAATATCCTATTCAAAGGGTGTGGTATTGAGATTTGAACCACCTTTCCAAGCCAACCTCCAGACCACTGCCCAGAACTTCCTGTAGATTCTCATAATGATAAATTACATAATGAAAAATATTTTCATAAAAAACTTGAACAATAAATGACCTAGGACATGTATATCCCATAATAGACATTTCATCTAACACATGGTAAACATATAATCTACAGAGCATGAATGCATATTTGATCATAATAGTCTAAGATTCATCTGAGAATCACCACCAAGGCTATATTCCCTCTCGACATAGCTGCAACAACACTTATTAGTCCTTACACTCATTAACCAATCAATAACTAAATAATTCATGACAAGAGCCATAGATAATACACATCATATAACCAACATATAACCTGAAAATAACCAGCATAGAAACCATGGCAACCCATCCATAATATTTCCAACATAATCAATACAATTCTCATGTACCACAATAACAAAATGTCTGTTAGGTCCCTATATTACTAGTATAGTCCCTTATTGTTGTAACCCCCATATTGTTATTATTGTGCCCTTAAATTATTATTGTTAGGTCGGCTAGGATTACATTGTGGCCCCACTAGGATTAAATTGTGGTCCCATGGACTCCCATTTATAGAAAGGAGGTTTTGTAATTTGAATCATCCAAGAATTATTCATTCATGTAATGTATTGGAGGTTGCCTCCTCGAAGTGGCTTATTTCTAAGGCGTTTATCTCTCTTTTCTTCTCTTTTTGGAGCTGGTTTCACAACATTTGGTATCAGAGCTTTGGATTCTAGGGTTTCGTTGCTCCAAACAGGTCATCGTGGAATTTGCGCTATAAATTTTTTTCTATGAAGGTTCAAAAGCTGAAATTTTTAGAGTGCGAAGCTGAATTCCTGAGGAACATCTTCACAAAATTTCAAAGCTTGGTTCGCAATATTTTCGGAGATATGATTTGTGGAAGTTAGGGCTTTTTGCAGACTCCTGAATTTAACCTAAACAGTTCATCGCGGTATTTTCTCTATAATGTTTTTTCTACGATGATTCAAAGGTGGAAAGTTTTGGAGAGCAAAGCCGAAATCCTGAGGAACATCGTCCCAAAATTTCAGAGCTTGGTTCGCAATATTTTTGGAGATATGATCTGTGGAAGTTAGGTATTTTTCAGGCTTCCGAATTTCATCTCAAAGAGGTTATCGTGGGAAAATATTCATAACTCTCTCTCTGAGCATCAGATTGGAATGTTGTAAAAAGTGGCTATAATTACACAAACTGTAGTTTTCTGTCTATCAATTTTAGAGCCAAAGGAGGAAACAGGAAGACATGGAAAGTCGTACAAGTTCTCTCTACTGAACCAGTCCACAATTGGGTCAATGTGGGAGATTGGACATATTTTTGCCTTGAAGAATCCAAATCAGGTCATACCTATGAAATTTGAAAGAAGCTTCAGAGGGCTACTAAAAGGAAGAATTTTAGATATTGAGGATCCGCAATTATATATATAATTTAATTTCAATATAGAGCTCCTCAAAAGCAAGTAAAAGGTATGTATTTTTTTTCCTGAATTGCATAAGTCTTGTTTGAAGAATCAAGTTGAATTGATTCCAAGGGCATATTGTAGAATAGATATCAGTATTGGATTCTAAAATGGCCCCTAAAAATAATTCAACACCCATTAAGACTTTATAAGGCTCTACTATGAATGATGAAGACGAAGAATGGCAACATGACAAATCAAAATTACAAGAGCAAGTACAACAAATTTCGCTCTCGCAAAGAGCAACAAAAAATGACATGGAAGTTTTGAAGAAAGGCATGGAAACTAAGATGGATGGTTTGAAGAAAGGCGTGAAAGCAAAGATGGATGGTGTGAAGAATAATATGGATGGTTTGAAGAAAGGCGTGGAATCTAAGATAGATGGCATGGAAGCTAAGATCGATGAAAAAATGGAAAACATGAAGAATGATCTAAAAGCAGACATGGAAGGTTTGACAAAGTTGATACAACAAATGTTTCCTAAAGGTGAAAAGATAGTAGAGGAAACTCATGATGAGAACAAAATAAATGTTAATCGTGATTTCATAAAATCTAATGTTGGCGGAAAGAACCACCATATTCCAAAAATGGATATGAGGAAGTTTGATGGAAAGGATCCTGTAACATGGATACTACAGATGGAGCAATATTTTGATCTCCATAACGTGCAAAACACACAAAAGGTACGCATTGCAACTTTACATTTAGAACAAAACACATTTGTATGGTATTGATGGCTTTGCTCCCGTAAAAAAATTGTCACTTGGTCAATTTTTACGGAGGAAATGATAGCACATTATGAGGATACAAAGAGCAACACCTTCTTAGCCAATTGATAAATCTCAAACAAAAGGGTTTAGTGGGGCAGCACATTGAGGACTTCCAAAAATTGAATATAAGGGTAACTGATATTCCAGAGGAACACAGGATTTATCTCTTCATAGGCACTCTAAAGGATAACATTCAACATGAAGTTCGTGTTTTGGAACCTGATTCATTGGAGAAGGCATTCAGGTTGGCAAGAAAAGTTGAATGTAAAATTATGGCGACAAAGAAGCCTACCACTCAATTCTATAAAGAAGGAAGTGTTTCTACGCCTAGATTTCCACAACCTACAAGGTTGACACCACAACAATTGGAAGAAAAAAGAGAAAAAGGGCTTTGCTACAGTTGTGATAGCAAATACACTAAAGGTCATAAGTGTGCTGAGAAGAAATTATTTACATAGATTGTGAAGAGGAAGAAGAAAATGAAAAAGAAGAGGATATACACCAGGAACCAACCCAAGAAGAGGAATAAATGAGTCCGACCATATCGTGTAATGCATTGGCAGGAATTACCACTCCTCAAACTCTCAAAATAGAAGGACATATCAAGAAGAAAAAGGTAATAGTGTTTATTGATTCAGGTAGTGCCCATAATTTTATTCATTGTAAGGTAGCCAAGGAATTGAATTGTTTCCTATACCGAGCACCAAAATGTCAAGTGATGGTTGCAAATGGAGGAACTATAAATTGATCTGGAAAATGCCATAATATCAAGATAACCATGGGGGAATATGTATTGAATAGTCCCATGCTTTCCATTCCTATGGGAGGTGCTGATGTTGTACTAGGAGTACAATGGTTACAATCTTTGGGGACGGTAGCTTTTAATTTTCAAGAACTTTTCTTGAAATTTTTTTCAGAAAGAAAGGAAGTCGAATTACGGGGTATTGCAAGGAAGCCGGGAAAGATAATAAGCTCTAATGTCATGACAAAGCTTCTAAAGAAAGAACAACGAGGCATAATTGCACAATTACGCTCACTAGAAGTTCCAACATCAAAATCATCTATTTCTGTAGATCTCCAAAAATTCTTAGACAATCATTCAAAGGTTTTTGAAACTCCCAAAGGACTCCCACCAATTCGTGATCATGATAATGCTATTCATTTGATTCCAGGAAGTGTTCCTCCAAACATCAGGCCTTATAGATATCCTTATGTCCAAAAGAGCGAAATTGAACATATGATTGCAGAAATGTTAGAGGCGGGTATAATTCAATCTAGTCGAAGTTCTTTCTCTACTCCTGTAGTATTGGTACACAAGAAGGATGGATCATGGTGCATGTGTCCGGATTATAGGGAGCTCAATAATTTCACCATTAAATATAAATTTCCCATTCCTGTGATTGATGAATTATTGGATGAATTACATGGAACAATTTATTTTACCAAGTTGGATCTTCGTTCAGGATATCATCAAATTAGAATGAAGATTGAAGATATTCCGAAAACAACATTTCAAACTCGTGAGGGTCATTATGAATTTTTGGTCATGCCTTTTGGCCTTACCAATGCACCTTCTACATTTCAAGGGTTGATGAATTCCATTTTCAAACCCTTCCTTAGAAAATTTGTGCTAGTATTTTTTGATTATATACTAATCTATAGCAGGTCTTGGAAGGATCATGTTGAACATGTTGACAGGGTGCTCAAACTATTGCAGGAGAAACAATTATATGCAAAAACATACAAATGTTTCTTTGGAGTACAAGAGGTGGAATATCTGGGTCATATTGTATCTCACGAGGGTGTTAAAGTAGACCCTAACAAAATTAAAGCTATTAAGGAATGGAAAGTCCCCACAACCATAAAGCAGTTGCGAGGATTTCTCGGGTTAACAGGGTATTATCGCAAGTTTGTTAAGAATTATGGGAGAATAGCAGCACCTCTAACAACATTATTGAAGAAAGATGCATTTTCATGGTCTCCTGAAGCAACTAAGGCCTTTGAACGTCTTAAAGAGGCAATGTGCCTAGCACCGGTCTTAGCTACACCAGACTTCACAAAAACCTTTATTGTGGAATGTGATGCCTCAGGAAATGGAATTGGTGCAGTTTTAATGCAGGAAGGAAGACCCATTGCTTTTAAAAGTCGTCCAATCAAAGGAAAGTATTTACAGAAACCTATTTATGAGAAGGAAATGTTAGCAATACTGCATGCACTAAAGAAATGGAGAACTTACCTAATGGGAAGACACTTCAAGGTAAAAACTGATCATGATGGTCTTAAACACTTTTTGGAACAAAGACTATCTTCAGAAGAGCAGCAAAAATGGGTCACAAAGATGTTGGGTTATGACTTTGAAATAATCTACAAAAAAGGGAAGATAAATGTTGTTGCAGATGCACTCTCAAGAAAGAATGAAGAGGTGGAAGCATTGCTTTGTGCCATTTCTATTATCCAACCAGATTGGATAACCGAAGCAAGAGATGAATGGAAGAAGGAAAAAGATGTATGGACACTCATTCAAAAGTTGCAGCAAGATCCTATTACATCTGGTACATTTAGTTGGAAAAATGATTCCTTATGGTACAAAGATCGCTTATATCTTTGTAAGAATTCCCAACTAAAACAAAAGATTCTTCTGGAATTTCACACTTCTCCTTTAGGAGGACACTCAGGATTTTTAAAAACTTACCACATGGTGAAGAAAGATTTTTTTTGGGATGGCCTTAAATCTGATATTCAAAAGTTTGTGGCGGAATGTTTGGTTTGCCAGCAGAATAAAGTGGAGACAATTAAGACCCCGGGACTTCTACAACCTTTATCCATTCCAAGTCAACGTTGGGAGGAGATTTCAATAGATTTTATCACAGGTTTACCGAAGTCCGAAGGCAAGAATGTCATCATGGTGGTAGTTGATAGACTTACCAAGTATGCACACTTTTGTGCATTATCTCATCCATTTAAAGCAAGTACAGTTGCTACTACATTTATGGACACAATTCAAAAGCTACATGGAAACCCAAGGGTTATTGGGAGCGACAGAGATCCCATTTTTACTGGAAATTTTTGGACGGAGTTATTTTCTTGTTTGGGTACTCAATTAGCTCATAGCTCATCTTATCATCCTCAATCCGATGGTCAAACTGAGATAGTAAATAAATGTTTGGAAGGATATATTCGTTGTTTTGTATCTGATAAACAAACACAATGGGTCAATTGGTTACCTCTCACTGAATGGTGGTATAACACTTCCTTCCATACTGCAGCAAAGATGACCCCATTTATGGCACTTTATGAATATCATCCACCATCCATCACATCATCTTTAAGAGAAAATTCGAAGGTTCAAGCAGTGGAAGATCACATCAAGCATCAACAAGAATTTCTCCAATTCTTAAAGGACAACCTAAATTTGGCACCAAATCGAATAAAACAACAGGCAGATCAACATCGTAGCGAGAGAAGTTTTGATGTAGGAGACTAGGTATTTTTATGGCTACGACCATACAAACAAATGTCCCTCAAGCAAGCTAAGAAGGATAATAAATTATCGCCAAAGTACTATGGTCCTTACAAGGTGTTGCAAAATATTGGTACTATGGCACACAAATTGGAGCTTCCTGTTTCTTCACGAGTGCATCCAATTTTCCATGTTTCATGCTTAAAGAAGGTTATAGGTGAAAATCTTCCAGTTCAAACAATATTTCCAGAACTTGATGAGGAAGGAAAAATCATATTGTAACTTGAAGTGGTCACGGAAACAAGAACTTGACAGCTACCAAATCGATCAATTTCAGAGATCTCATCAAGTGGAAGAACTTACCTACTGAAGATTCTACATGGGAGGATGAGAATTTTATACAGAAGCACCCAGAGCTACTCAAGCATTGAGGACAACACTTTTTTGAAGGAGAGGGGCATGTTATGTCCCTATATTACTAGTATAGTCCCTTATTGTTGTAACCCCCTTATTGTTATTATTGTACCCTTGTAACCCCCATATTGTTATTATTGTGCGCTTAAATTATTATTGTTAGGTCGGCTAGGATTAAATTGTGGCCCCACTAGGATTATATTGTGGTCCCATGGACTCCTATATATAGAAAGGAGGTTTTGTAATTTGAATCATCCAAGAATTATTCATTTATGTAATGTATTGGAGGTTGCCCCCTCGAAGTGGCTTATTTCTAAGGCGTTGATATCTCTTTTCTTCTCTTTTTGGAGCTGGTTTCACAACAATGTATCATATTAACATATGAAAATACCAACCATAGATTCGTCTGAACCAAATCAATTTTTCATCTAATCACCCCCTTGCCTTATTCCAAGCATGAATGTGGGATCTCATGGAATAATCAAAAAAAAAAATAAATCAGACCTTCAAGAGGCCAAACCACATCAACCCAAAACTATAGTGATTCCACCTCCATAGTTAGACATCACTGAAAACGACCAGATTGGTCTCTACCCAAGTTTTCCAAGGCTCCATGAACTAGTAACTCAACCCATATCCTTCCAGAGCTCCAGATCATTTATCCAACCCGACTCTAAGGACTAGTAACTCAACCCACCAAGGGCTCCAGTTCATTTGTCCCAACCTAGGCTCCAAGACTAATAACTCAACCCAAGTTATTCCAGGGCT
The DNA here is from genome assembly GCA_034641835.2 of Pinus albicaulis. Classification (NCBI taxonomy): domain Eukaryota; kingdom Viridiplantae; phylum Streptophyta; class Pinopsida; order Pinales; family Pinaceae; genus Pinus; species Pinus albicaulis. The sequence continues at coordinate 69,379,775 of CM076574.1, read as the reverse complement.
TCCAGAGTGTTTGCTCCAACCCACATCCATAAGGAACCTGAGCACCAATAAAAAACAACAAGTGGAAAACACACAGCACCATGTTTATCTAGGAAATGGAAAGGCAAGGCTAAAACCACTATCAATCTAGGAAACTCGCCATGCCACTGACAACAAATAATCAGAAAAACACATGCGTATATCATGCATCCAGAAATCAGCAAGAAAATCACAAATGCAGCCTGTTACTTACAAAGAAACCCAGTTGTATTTTATGATCCAATTATTCCCTTTCACTTTCCTGCTTTCCTTTTCCTTTTTTCTCTAAATCCAATGTATGTCAAAGTGCTCCAAGAATGATCCAATATTTCTCTAAGTGTGCGAGAGTTGAGAGAATGAGAGAATCAAAGAGAGCTCCAAAATTTAACTGACAAAAGGTTAACCAAAAAAAGTTGTGAACTGATCCTCAGAAGCCTTTTTATCATTGAGGCCTTTGTTTTCTTCATTTTTCCTTCAATTTCCCTCTCATAAAAATTTGTGTCTCTTCACCATCCTTTTCTCCTATTTTCCTTTATTTTCATAAATAAAATGCCAATTATCGACACTTTTCCTTTTCCATTTTCCATAGCCATAAATTAATCACCAGTGATACCCATCACTATGTTTTTCCCAATATTTAGCTTGTAATACATGCCCCATGACCTTGGTTTTATTTTATTTACATGGAAAATCAACTAGGGGTTGTTACACTTCTTCTTCGAGAAATTCTTCGATTCAACAAGAGATACATCTAATGCAGTCAAATATGAGTTCAAACTGAACAAACAAAGCTTATGGTCAAACCTATTCCACAACCCTCAAGTCAAACGCTTAAATTATCGTGCAATTGTACCTTGCAATTTGGCCCTATAACTTCGGCCCTGAAACCTCAACCCTACAACTCTGCCCTACAAATTTTACCCTGTAAATCGACCCTGTAACTTCAGCCCTGAAACTCGGACTGCCTAGAAACTATTTCCCAAAATTCATAAATGCGAGTACTAGAGATATAAATGTGAGCTAGAGAGAGAGAGAAATATCCTCATCCTTCTTCTTTATCCTTCACTTGGATGCCTAAAAAATTATTTCTTGTGTGAGGTCGAATGGTGCCTTTGTGGAGGATTTTTAATTCCTTTATATAGTGTTCTTCCTTCATGAATGGGTGTGTCTCTTCACTGGGCCAACTTGACTTGAGAGAGGGTCGACTTGACTATTTTAGAGCCAAAAATTCAAAATCAAAATTTAAAAAAAAATCTCTTTTAATTCTGACAGGGAGAACATGTCCTACAATTATTATTTCAAGGGATAAGCACTCAAAATGGCATGAAAAACATGTCTTACAAATTCTTTATACACTAGGTACCTAACAACATCTTGCGTGGTGGTTATTTTTCTTCTTTAATGTATTGTATTGACCTAAACTTTGAAAATAAGAGTTGGGTCTCAAGAATGATGTATGTGCCTAATTTCTCTATCATAGTTTTGTTTCAAGAAATAGTAGCATAACATATTTTTGTATAAATGTGTGTATTACCCCATGACATAGTACATCCCTTCCATTTAGGTGGAATGGGTAATCAAAACTATGTTGTAAAAAATAAATATATGTTTGTAACCACTTGTTATTAATTTTTCCCTCAATAGTTTCCTTATAATTATTCACATAAATTTCTACCATTCTCTTCATATTTACCTTATGATTCTCCACATTACATTTTACAAACTAAACCCTTGTCAATAATCAGTTAGAACTCCTTGGAAAAATGGCGTTGAAGTTGTGTTCAATTGCAATAACAAATTCATAAAACATAAACTAATTATCACAAACGTCATAATGAAGTTAATATGATGCTACATATTTATGAAGATGAAAAATATATTGATATGGCCATGAACATAAATGATGCAAGTGACACACACTACATGAGAAATATGTAAGAATGGAACAAGTATGACACAAAAAAAATTAACAAGAAGGAAAATGAAAATAGAATATTATGAAATTTTGAGCATTGTAAATACAACTCTACTATGACATGAAAATCATGCAAATGTTATACAAAAAAATCAATGTGATGGCATGATGCATACCTACAAAAAAAATTCAACCATCGATTTGAGGGATATAATGATACCATAGATCTACATTTTAGTAATGAGTACTACATTCCACTTTCACCACACAATTTTAGTTATGGTATTCAATTATTGCATCAAAGTAACCCAAATACTCATTTTTAACAATGTCAGGATGGATCAAGGATCACTATTTTTTATCCTTAAGAAGCAATTTGAAGCTAGAGAAGATTGATCTGATTTTAGAGGTGCACTGAAACGTAGGATAAAATTTATCTTAAAATATGTTATCATTATGTGCCAACCAAAAGCCTTAAGGTTCTACTAAGGGAAGGGAATAGACTTTTTTAAGTACATGATTCATAATCTAATATTGAAACACTCATTAATAGACAAACTTTTCCAACCTCTCCTATAACTAGTCAAAACATTAATTTCCTCCTAAACCTTGATAGTGCATGAACAACTTACATATAGATTATATATGGATTCCAATGCTTTCTTGAATAGTGTACAATTAATTGGCCCCTATTTATATTTCCTTTGGAGTACCTACCATGTTAGAGCCTTATTTCTTAACAAAAACTACAAGAGTACCTTAGACTTTAATCGGTTTTCCATCTACCATAAAATCATTGACCCCCATTCTACTTAAAATTAGCAAAGTCCCACAAACATAACTTCACAAAAGACTCTATTTTAACAAGGAGGATGCCATGCATTTCTTTTTTTTCTAGTCCATAATACATTAAATCATATTTTCCAAATTAATTCCATAAATTATTTGTGAATAAAAACCATAGAATCCAGTAGACAGAGATAGCCTCCAAGATTAATTTAACTAATGTCAATATTCGCAAGGGAAAGCTAATTATTGCATCATTATACATATTTATTCAATTTATATTTAATGCATTTACAAACATTGTCTCTAATAATTTGGTTCCAAAAATAAACCTAGGTAATTGAAACCTCCTTGGAAATCTACTCCTTGAAAATAAAAACTTGTAATGTCCATTTAACCTAGTCTTATTCCACACGATAAAATATATATATATATATATATATATATATATATATATATATATATATTATCTATACATAACAATTTACTTTCCATTATTTTTTTATATATAAATATATACTTTCATTTTAATATATTTGCTTCTAGTATGGATCCATCACAAAATTATATCACATCATGAAAAGACGACGACTCAAATAAAATAAGTTGTCCGATTTCAAACCTCTCATAGATCCTAATCTTTTGGCCCCGAGAATTTATCTACTAAAACCTTCATCTATGATTCATTACTATTAGATTCACCCTCTAAGTTTTGATTTAGTGAAATGGCACCTATATAGCCTCATTTACTATATCCCATCAGGAAACCAAATATTTATTCTAAAATGAACTCTGAAAATACCATTTTGACCCTAATAACTATGATATCTTAAATTACCTTATAAATACAACTATGGAGAGAAATGGTCCCAAAGTAATAAAAAGGAGAAGAGACTTATGTATTAGGGTTTTATATCTCCTTGATTCCTTTATTACCCTCAAATCATCCTCTTCTATAAGATAATAAATCAATTTCAAGTTTACTATACATCCATCGGGACCATGATTATTTTCCTTGTGTAGTAAGTTAGGATATATTTCATCTACTCTCTTTTAATTTCTCTTGACATGTTATTATTATCCTCCTCTCGTAAAACACTGGGAAAAAATGAATTGATATTCACAACTTTTTAAACTTTACCCTCTCCTACTATTTCATTGATCCTTTGAAGTGATTTACCCTCATATCTACTATATATTTAAAATACTTAGCTATATTTCCAACCTCCTACATTTCCACTATTGTATTGATGTTTTTCCTATGATTCACACAATTATGAAAATATCCAGCACTTTCATCTCCATTGGAAAACCAAAAGGCCCTACTCTTTAATATCCATTTAGCTTCGTTTTGTTCCAGTAACTTCCTTATTTACTATTACAAAAATTTGAGCCTATTCCTTACCCTTACATCAAAACTTCCTTCAAAATCCCTAGCATAAATTTCTGCAATTTAATCCTCCACTCAAGGAAATGCCTAGTTATCATTCCTTCTCTTGGATTATGCATAATTAGATACAATCATAATGAAATTTATTTGAGTTCAAGTGTATATTAAGAGTATCAAACATTGTTAGGGATGGATCAAATCTATTCCATTTAGTTACGATTACTTTTATGAATCTTTTTTCAAGTAACCACCTTGGGTTAAATTTGGAAGGAATTTGAGGTTTTGTTATCTTCCTCTTATAACTAGAGGAGAACATAAATGTGATCCATATCATCCCCCATCTCAACCCATTACCTAATTATTCCATTATTCCTCATTATATTACAAATCTATCCAATATTTTGGCTATCAAGCCATCCCTATTTCTAAAATTTATCCATATGGGAGACATCTTAATAGGATTAACATTAAGCGGCCCTACTTCCTCAAGTTTATTTGAAATTTTTTACAAAATACTTTCCATGGTATATATCCCATAATATTTATCTCTCTTGATAGTCAAGATGATATCAACCTGTAAAATGATGGTGCATGTAACAATAAAATTATGCTATACTACTTCATTCTAGAATATAAACTATATCCTTGTAGATAAAGTAAACATTAAATATAGTAAAAAATAATTTCCATGCTCTATTGAGTAAACTCAAGAGAAAATCCCTAATTGTAGCATCACTAAATTAACCAATCTTAGATATTTAGGTTTCCACCTATATAGTAGACCCATCAATCAACCTATAGAGTTAAGAGCTAGAAACTCCCAATCCTTCCAAGATTTAGAACAAGCCTCAATGATATTTTTACCCTGATAATATATGGTCTATTGTATCAAAATTTTATCTAACTTATGGATTTCATGAATAATCCTACCCAAGGCATTTATATTTGGGATATTACCAAACTATCTTATATTAAGGGACATAATTATCATTAGGGTACCTTCTATGGAGCTTGCCTTGCTATGTACTAAAATAATTCTTATTCAATATGGCTAATTATGGATTTCTACAAATATATAGGAACAAATAGTGAATAATATACAATTAAAAGATGATGGTTACAATGTTTCTCATGATTATGTATTTATAATCATTAATTGGTCACGAGTTAAGAGGTGTGTCTTTTGACCTTTTGATTAATATACTTATTTATTTTTAAAAATTTATTATTTACAAAACTTAGTTGGATCCAATGATTGGAAATGAGGACTTCTCACCATTAGGAAAGCTTAAATTCCCATTATGGCCTAAGTTGAAGCCATAAATGCACCTTTAGGTAGTGGTGAAATGTGTGGTTGCACCCAAAAAAGTATATTAAATTGTCTTGTGATCTTTTCACACATAATTGGATCAAATCCCACCCCACTTTCCTTCAATATTAAGAAAATGTATATCTTGAGTGGGCATAATGGTTAATAATGTGTGTTTCCTCCTTAGATATCACATGTAAAAAACTAAAATGGGGTATAATATGTACATGTTGAATTGTTAACATTATCCCTTTATGATGAGGCTCAAGGGGTAGGCACCCCCTAGAGTGGTACACCCATATTGAAGTTGTCATATAATAAAATATAATTGACTTATTCTTTATGCCCAATTACAAATATCAACTAGACATACAAATAAATTTTAAATTCCGAATTACCATAAACATTTCAACAATATATTAAGAAAAATAAGATAACACGGCACACATATAAATATTTACATAATACACATATACTTTACCTTGGAAACCCTTAATTGATAAAACCATCCAATATTTGACCTTCACCCACTCATATATTCTTGACCAAATACTTAACAAAATTACAATGAATTTTGACCTTGATCCACAGCTAATACCAATGTGTTCTTACATTGCCCATTTTTTACTAATCATGAATTTTTAATTATATTACATTAGCTTTCCATCATGCTTTATTTACAAACATAAAAACCCTTAATTTGTATCTCTTACATTAGTTAAAAATGACTAAATATTTTTGGAAAATATATTGAATCTTGGCATTCATAAACATTTCTAAAATATTTTTATTCTATTCAATCCAATCGACCACCATTTTTATTCAATTATGCACACACATGACGATGATTATTTTTTTATACTGTAGTAGATTATCTGCTTACATTGACTCCTTGATTTGCTTCATCAAATTTGAGTATGGTTGATATCATAAAATGAATCATAAATTTGTATTTGAATTGATCATTTATTTTTTCTCAACATTACTATCAACCCATTGACTCTAGTAAACCATCCAATTTATTCTACCTAACTATACTATTGAGACTCGTCCCTAGTTGATCCACCTAACTAGCTAATTGACTAAATAAACTCTACTCAACTAATTTTACACTACAAATAATATAACACCACAAAATTATCCCACTTTTTGTCTTATTTATAGTTTCAAACAATACCATGCTTTAATGAACTAGGGAACCAATTCCCATTGCCTCTCTACGACAAGAGAAATTCACAACACTCGCCATTTTTGTTAGAAAGTTCATAACAATATTTACTATGTCCACCTTTACCAACATAATATGTTTGTTTTAACCATATATCTAATGAAATGGTATTATAAATAAATTTTATTTGTCCTTGAATGGTAAGATGGGTTATTTTCTAGGAATATTTCACTATGGCTATCAATACCTATCCTTACTATTTTTTTAGCAAAAACCTACTTTTGAACACAATTGTTACAACTAGAATACTTCCTTGCTTGCATTATTGATTTCCATATATTTATCTTCAATTATCAATATTTCCATTATTGAATACCATTTAATCATCCAACTAATATCTTTGTTGAACAACTTCAATACATACATGTCAATTGACCTTGTTTCCTCTAAATCCCTAGCCTAGATGGCGTCAAAAAATCCATGCATAATTGTTTCATTGTCATACACAACGTAAAAAAAACCTCCTAACCCAAAAACCCAATTGGAGTTAGAAGGAGGCGGTTACTCTGTTGACCCATCCCTCAAGGTGCAGTTATGGGAACGAGATTTAAAATTTTAAACTTTTTCAACTTTTCCAGAATTTAAAATTAACACCATCGTTGCATTCGTCTCCCCGAGATGATTCCAATACTATAATTTTTCCCATAATCTGACTTACAGATAAAAATTTATGGCTCCTTAAATATATATACGTGGCAGCCTCACAGAGGTCAATGAGGTGGTGATGAGTCTATAATCCATTATGATGGACCCATGTGGCACTTGATGCACTACCACCATGGACAGGTCCACATGGCAGGCGTGAGTCGCAAGGGAAGTTTGGGTCAGTCCTCCTTCCCTGAGACACATTTTAAATTTTTAAGCGATTTAGTCTAGCCCCCTACCCAGGTGACCTCTCAACCATGAATAACCCCTAACCATGACCGACCCCTAACTTGTGGTCACAGAGAGATAGGTCAACCCTTCGGATGTTTGAGCCTTTTTGGCCAACCTCCCGACCTCCGAGCTGGCTAACCTGTTAAACCAGGATTTAATAATTAACTTGAGATTTGGCTAGTTTTCAGTGCTTTCATGGAGTAGTGATTTTTATAACTTAGCAGGATCTTCAAGCATTTCTTATGGCACCAGATAAGCATTAAATTCATATGACATTTATGAACAAATTTAAGAGACAATCAATCATATGCATGATAACAATTTAACAACACTTTTAAGTGAATTTATTCAAAAAGTTACTGAGAGTCGTAGCAACTTATTATAGATCAGAAAGCTTTCTCTCTTTGGCTCAACAAACTTATCAGCTAAGAAAATTAGTGGAAAAACTTTTTATCTCATGCATGCTTATTTAGTGATCAAATGAAACCACAAGGGATGCCATCAAGACTCCTTCCCTTCAATCACAAATCAAACAAATAGCATGCAACAAATTTGTTAAAACTTATACAACAAGTTAAACATGCCATCAATCACAAGATTTAAAATCATTCCACACTATTAATTAACATTTTTGAGCACTTATTCTACAAGTGCAACCCAAAACCATCATGATGAAATAATCGTTGAACCCATGATGTTACTGTAAAACCCTGCATCTCATGCATTTCACATCCTTATGTAGCTTACAATTTACACACAATAAACATGCAGAGTCCTGTAATTAGACAAAATCACATTAGTGTAATAAGAAATATTCCATGTTAGTTATTGCATGAACATAACCACAATATCCACATGTTATTTCAGCACCTTGTGCATAGTGATAGCAACACATGGGTCAATCATAAAGATAAATAAAATCAAGAACCATGCCATCAATAAACATTATTTTCATACCAACAATGAATATATATATATATATATATATATATATATATATATATATTCCTGATTTCTTGGGAATATTATACATACTTATCTCAAACTAATGGGAAACTAAGTCTAGGACTATTACTCTCCACCCAACCATAGACAACTACAGCCAAATCTCACTTGTAGTTGCCACCCCTAATCCAGATTCCAGAGACTGGGGGGTCTTTTACTCTGGGTTCTCTTTCAAATTTTTGACTACCTTCTTTCAACAATTTGAATGACTTATGTTTCTCCTTTGTTACCCTCTTCCAGTAACTCAGACCATATCCCTTTTATTTATTTCCTTCTCCCCGCAACTCGAATTCTCTCTCCTCTTATTCGAATGCTCTTCCCTTTCTTGTCTCACACTCCTTAATTGTTCAAATGGGTCTTTTACTCTCTGTTGTGTTGTCCCAATACTTTTTCCTGATATTTTTCTTCTAATAGTAACCTTGCCTACCATAGTTTGGCTAGGAAATAAAAGAGTGGAATTTGTCTTGCTCTCACAGAGGTTTGTTGTGGTTAGTTAACTTGTTGCAGTGGGTGGTATGCATATTTACCAACTACCAATCTAGTATTTTTCCTCTTTTATTTATTTTCATTTTTCCCTTGTATATTTTCCCAATTAGCATGGCACTCATCATGTTCTTCATATCCATAAATATATAGAACCCAGTCCATTAAAATCATCACCCAATTTTTCAAGGTTTGACAAATCCAGTTCAAATTTTATTTCCTGTAGCAAGGAAATTTCCAACATATCAAGAAAGTAACCTCCCCAGTCCATGGAATCTATGTCCCTTGACTCAACCCCAATTTATCAAATATTTATTTAAAATATTACAATGCATTTCACAATTGGAGAAAAAAATTGGCAAGGTTGTCATAAACCCCTCCCCCTTGTGGGAACAACATCCTCAGTGTTCAATGACACATGTACAACAAAAAAATATTTGACAAGAAGTATATTTTTTCATGGAGCTTTATATTTTCATATTTTTACATTATTTACAATATTAAATGCAGTTTTTTCAACTAGCAACGAGAATATATGTAAACATCAAGTTACAATTCAATGATCTTCTAATTCTCCTCGTTTCAATCTTTGGATGCTTTAATTGTGTCTATTTCAACTTGGATTGTTATTCTTCTTGGAGTTTTATCTACCTCTAATTTCCAATATTGCTATCTAGATCTCTTTGTCCCCTCAATGAATAGTTATAGACTCATTGTTTCTGGGCACACCTCCAAGGTGATTTTGATTCCAATTATCTATGTTCATGACCAAAAACCAAATTATTTTCCAGCCTTCCCTTATCTTCTTTCCAATCCCTTGGGAAATTCGGTCACCTTCTCCATGTAGTCACACACCTTCCAATTTCAGGCATCCCCCTTAAATGCTTCTCAATCCCTCAGGTGATTTATTCCTTGGAAATTTTTCCTCGCATCGAGAGGGTATCAAACCCAAGGAATAACCCTACCTTCAAAACTATCATACCAGTCATAGCATGCTTCATGGTGATCAATGGGAACCATTGGGTACTAGTGTTCCATACTCAATTTGTTCCTGGAATATTTTAATTTAGCACACTATTGTCATTCCACCTTGCATTCAACCTCATTCATTCGAACTACACAATCCCATATCCATTCCTACATCATAGGCACACAAATTTCATGAGACTCATCATGAGGAAATTGTAATATTTTTTTTAAATAATACCTCATTAGCAGTTTATTTATGAGGTTATCTTGGAGTTCTACTTTAATGCCTAAAATATTGGAAATATTATCATTGATGACAAAGGAGCACAAAGGAGTAGCACCTAAACTATCAATAAGGAAAAGGAGACAGAGAGGTAGCAGAGGCAGCAAAGAAGCAGAGAGGTAGCAGAGAGGCAGCAGAGAAAGCATTAGACAAGAAGCAGAGGAAACAAAGTAGAGAAGAGGGGCACAAGTTTTTGGTGAGTGTGTAGTAGCATTTACAGGAGAATAGAGGGCTCTCAGTTGAGGCTGAGACACCCGAACTTGGGATGGAAATCAGAGCACTTGTTTAAGTTGAAAAATGGTTATAAGGAAAAGAAACGAAGATGATGAGTTGGAGTTTCGTGCAATGAGTTGAAGAACCCTTGTTGCAAAATACACGAAGTTACTATCCCATAAAGGCTGAAATTTGGATCTCAGAGCTTTCTTCTCAAGAATATTTGATAAAGGTCGAAGAGGGTTTGGAGCATGAGAAGAACAGAGTCAAAGATTATTTGCACTGTAGCAATAGATAGAGGTTATTAGAGACAGTATGAAATGAGCTCCTTTCCTCTCGCAAGACCCAATTTTTTTTGGAAAATGGGACCATAGTTTGGATGGAACCTCTGAGGCGCAATTTGATTAGAATCTAAAGTGAACTATCGAAATGAGGAAGGATGGTGCAACAGAACTGTAATGCAGAAGTAATGACACAGTGAAGGCCTGTTTAGATGTAGAGATGTCATATTGAACAATTGTGAAATGTGTCAATGAAACCTTGGGCTGAAGGCGTAGAGCTGAAGGTGGGATATGAAGCAGATAAGACTGTCGAGGTGCCGAAGTGCAGAAACATGTTGGAGCCATGCATTGCGGAACTTTAAGTTGAATGCGAAGTCAAACAAGGGAGCGGAACATTGAATGGAATGTAGCAGTGGTTAAACTGTGAAGAGTATGCAGAGGTTTGCATCGAGGTCAAAATGAATTTGTGCTAAGAAACCCGAAAGGAAAACAATGCAGGCGCAAAAGGATAGCATAATACCACACTGAAAGAAACAGAACCTTGAAGTCGGAACCGTGAGAGCGGGTGAACAGTGAGAGTGATTTCTTGAAACCACAAATGGGTTTCGCAAAAGAAACAAATGGTAAGCTGTTTTCCTGAAAAAAATACGATAGTGGTCAGCGTTCAACACGTGTCTTTTGTGGTTTTAGAATACAGCCTATTTCGCATTATTTTTTCGAGTTAAAGTTCTGTTCAATAAAAAATGCGATATTCGTTGGATGATCGAACCCTGTGATCGGATGGCATTCACATCATGAAGATGTGCGAAAGTTAAGGCAGGGTTATAAAGTCGTGGGCCCGACTATGTGTTGGTGCATGGAAAGTTAAGTATGGTGAAGATTTATTGTAGCCGGAACCAATATACATTATAAATTTGATATGCGTTGAATGAGTTGTGTGGGCCCAAATGAATCCCAAATGAGTTGAACGATACTTTGTTATAATGTTTGACGGAGGATGTAATATATGTCAATATATTATCTTTGATATGAAATATCACAAAGGGTGCACGTATAAAATTTGTATATGTGAGTATGACTGTTGTGGGACCCAACCGAATTTTAATAGTTGCCGGGATATAAATAAAGTCCCAAGCTTATTAAATGTTTCATAACATTTGATTTGGGTATGTTGATATATTTTATATATGAATGGTAAGCCGTGGCACATTTAGGTTGAATTTTTTATGAAACTCGAATGTTAATTCACAATGGCCATAAGGTGTCTGAGTCGAAGATTTATAGCCCAAATATTTGGTTTTTAAATCAAGGTTTATAAAACTTGAATGGTATGATTGAAATGTGATGGCAGAGATTATAATAAGGTAAGAACCCTATGATTAGAAGATTCGTTAATATACCGTGGTGAAGGTTCATATAACCGTAGGTTGGTTATTCAATCAAAGAGAGAAGTCCGCATATGAATTCATGAAGTGGGTTTAGACCATGGTTTAAACAGTTATTGAAACAAGTCGAGTTTCTGCACAAAAAATGAAATCTAAGACAGTGGGTCCCAAACCTTAATCTATGTTGATATTCGGTTTATGCATTAAAAGTTGTGGACATTCTAAGTGATGAACATTCAAATGATTTAAATCTAAAGTTGAAGATTTGTGACATGTTCCGTGAGCGCATTTAATAAGGATCATATAATATATATATGATGGAGTGGCATGCTGTGACCAAAGGTTTACTTTGGGGGTTTTAAAACAGAGTTTGAAGTCAGCGTGTGAAATATAGTGTGGCCTGTTGTAAGGTTCCTTTATACTCAGATTGAAAATGATAAGAAGGTTTTAAAGCTTGGTTAAGACCGAAAACGATCTTAGGAGGAACAAATTCATAAAATGAAGTTTGTAAACTTGGTCAAAGTTGAAATATTCGAATAGTTGATTTGACAATTCATAATGTGGGTTTTTTCTTATGGTGTGTTAAAAAGTAAAGCCTCCACTTTTAAAGGTTTCCAGGTTGAGAAATAGGTGTGGCACATAAAGACACGGGGCATTTTACATGCATGGAAAATAGAGGTATGCAGAACAGTTACATGACAGCAACAGAAAAGACAAATGCACAGCAAGCCAAGGGCCGAAAAGGGCTGAGTGAAATTGTTTTATGTAACTGAAAATATGAATGTAAATGATTTAAAATTATTTTTATTGTATGTGATGCAAATGCAAGTCTCCGTAGGAAAATAAAAACTCCAATTTGATACTGTAATGATTGTATATATTGTTGTAACAGTCGGAATATACTGAGTGAGGAAATGAGTGGGTGAAAGGCAATAACCATGCCTATTCACTTCATATTCCCTGTAGAATGCAAACAACCATGAAGTTGTTTTGTATAAAACAGGTAATATACATGTGTAGAAGGTTACAAAAACAGAGAGAGAGAAAAAGAGAGTGTGCAGCAGAATTGAAGAGAGTTGAAGATTGTTAGAATGCTGCAGAATGGAAGAGAGCAGAAGAATATAAGAAAGCTGAAAGAGGTTAGAGAATAGAGAAATGAGGCAAAGAGGGTAAGAAGAAGGAGGAGCAGATAGAGAAGCCGTGAAGATTCAGAGATGATATAAGGAAGATATGAAGGATGGTGGACAACAGTAAAGAAGGGACAGAACAGAGTTGATATCCAGGTAAATCAGCATATGATTTTATTGTGATGTGAGGAAGTTGGTGCTTCCATATCAAGTTGTAGCTTGATAGATGTCAGTTGTAGCTGACTGAGGTAGGAGCCTCCTGTAGGGTGTAGTCTGCAGAAAATAGATGGGAGTTGGAGCTTCCTTGCAAGTTGTAGCTTGCAGAATTGAGGTAGGAGCTTCCTGTAGGTTGGTTCCTATAGAAAATCAGTGGTGAGAGGGAGTTGGAGCTTGCCTTTGCATCACAACAATAATAAGATGTGGTTTTCTCCCTTGTGGGTTTCCACTTATATCTGTTGTCTATGTGCGTGATGTTTATGTGTTGATATTGTGTATCTAATCTGCTTAATACTTGTTTCTCACATATTAAGATTGTTGTTACATTATCTTAATACTTGCTGCTCACATATTAAGTTGATCATGAAATGAAGGTGTAAATAAGATAAAAGAAAGTTTTAAAAGTCCATGAATGTGTTAAACTGATTCACCCCCCCCTCTCAGTTTAACTAAGGGTTCAACAATTGGTATCAGAGCCGGTTCCTTTGGTGTAAGCCTAATAGCTTAAAGGAGATCTAGTTAAGTCATAGACTATCAAAATGTGCCCGTGGTAAATACAAAAAACTTTCCTGAATGGAGAGATAAGGTTAAAACAAATTTAATGGCTTATGAACCTGAGGTATGGAAACTTGTATGTGAAGGTTACTGCACAGACTCTCCCTCGGTGCAAGAACAACAGTGGAATGCCAAGGCAAAATGTGTGATATATAACAGTCTTCATAACAAGGATCTTGATTTAATAATGGATCTAAAAAGAAATCTGGGATAGACTTCATTTCATGCATGAAGTAGACACTAGGGGCTGCATTGCCAACAAGGAGAAGAGAATTAAGAAGAAGAAAAGATCATGTCAAAAGGAAAATGTTCAATCAACTGAGGTACCTACTAGTGTGAATGGAAGTAAGTACCATGAAGAAATTAAAGTTGAGGAAAAGGCCAAACTTGACACAGCCTTGACTGAAATAGAGAGTTTGAAGAATGAAAACAAAGACCTGAAGACATTGGTGCAAATATGTGATGAGAAAGAATATGAATATAAGAAAGAAATTGTTGGCCTGAAGACACAACTTGAAGAAGAAAGGAAAGTAAGACACTCTGCTGCAAAAAATGAGAGAGAAAAGTCTGGAATGTGAGAAATTGGAAGAAGAAGTAGTGTGCTTGAGAAAGAAATTAGAAAAATCCCAAAGATAATTATTAATGAATACTCCTCAAATGACAAGCTCTGAACAGTTGGACAAGATTCTAAATGCTCAAAGGTCTCCTCTCATAAAGGCTGGGATAGGATATAAAGGAGAATCCAATAAGTCCAAGGTAGAAGATAATAGGAATATCATTTTTGTCAAAGCTGTAAAGGATAATGAAGCAGCTCAGAAGATTCCTCCAAAAGTAGAAGCCAGCAAGAACATGATTTGCAAAGAAACAAATAGAAACAAGCAGCAACATGAAAGGATAGAGAATGAGAGGAAGAAACAGTCAGCTGAAAAAGGCTCATAAACTCTTGAATATGAATTGAATAAATTTGGAAGATGTCAAAGAAGGTTCTTTCCTCCTATGAGAAGTATCATCTGTTTTTCCTGCCACAAACCTGGACATATTGCAACATATTGTAAGACAAGGCAAATCAAGCTTAACCAGCAAAAGATGCAGCAAATGAGAAGACTACCTCAAGCAAGAAAATGGACAGGACAATCTTTCACCAGGTACACAAATCATTTCCATGGCTACTATTATGTATGCAATGAATTTGGACATAAATCTGTTGAATGTAAATTGTGTTAAAAAAGGGGAACAAAATATTATACATCAGCTCAAATGTACCTTGGTAAAATAAGATGTTATGTATGCCTCAAGCTTGGTGACAAAGAAACAGACTGAAAACTGCCATATACATTAAAGAGCTCTAGACAGATGATGGAATCCAATCATATCAAACAAAACTATGAATCAAAAAGAAGTGCAGACATTATGAAGAACCCCAATAAAGTATGGAAGGAAAAGAGAAAGGGGGAGCCTGTTACCTCAATAACATAATGAATCCATCATAGTCTCAGGGGGAGTTGCTTTAAGAAGCAACGCAAATATCCAACCAGTGATAGATATGAAGCAACATCCTAGGGGGAGAGCAATTCATAAATAGTCCCCACAAGAGTAGCCTAAGAAGAGCTCCTTGAAATGAGAACAACTATAAGATTAGGAAGGGAAAGGACAATTTCTCTAACAGAGAACTATAGAGGAAGAAGATTACCTGAAGCATTCAATAGCTGACAGATTGCAACAAGAAGCCATGGTAGTAGAGAGAACATCAGCCAAGAACATGTAAGCTAAGAATATATCAGCACATTAAGTGATGGAAGGTTAAAATCACAAAAATCCATAGAGGATGATCACACTGTGCATCACACTGCAAGAATTAACAATGAATCAAATTTAAGAAGGATGAGTAAGAGAAATGTTTATTGTCATTATATCATTTCATCATTCATCTATGAAAATTCCCCTTGGAGGAATAAAGTTAAGTAAGTGATAAATCTTTGAGTGATCTTCCCATGAAGATTCCTTGTATAGAAATTGAAGATGTCTTCCTGAATATCATTATGTTAGAACAGTTGAATTGTATATAAAGCAACAATGATTCTGGAGCAGTCCTAGAAAGGAAAATGCAGTGACGTTCTTTTAAACCAGAATGACAGAATAAGCAAAAGGTTAATGATGCCAAGATCAGATTCAGTATATTGATGATTGTTGTTGAAAACAGTGGAGAGCTCAATAGTAGAAACTATGAAGGTTGTCTTAACTATGGGTTCATGTGTGAGCTGAAGTGAAAGTAGTATCAATTGGTATTTGGTACAAGCAACATGCCTATCAACATAATACCAAGTGTTATCAGTGGAGCAGTGGTATGATACAGGTCCTCAGGATCAAAGGATTATGGAAAAAGTACATCAAGTCAATACATATATATCTTCAAGGCCTCTTTCTTAAGATCATTCATAAAACTATGTGAAGTCTGTTCACTGAGATTTCAATCAAACAACTTGAAGATGTTTTGTTGAAGATCATCATGATAGAACAGTTAAAGTATCTGAAGCATAAAGGAATAGTTGTGATTACCATTTGAAGCTCAAAAGTATTTTATTAATTCATCTAAATCCTACTTCAGCATAAAGGGTTTGCTGGTAATTCACCTTTAACAAGAGATTTATCATTGACATACATACCTCCTTATGTCATAAAGGAAATTGCATGATTGATAAGTGAGATTGACTAATACACTGAATGTATCTAGCCTCAAGGTTTTGTTTTGAAAGTGCATTGTACAAGCAGTAAAGTCATTTGATCTCTTAGATCAAATTCTGGTTGATTCATTGTTCACATCAGTAACAAGGACCTTTCAGCTATTGAGTGTAATATGCTTGTCAGCATCCTAGCTCCTATCACCACCAACAGGCAGGAAAGGTGAACCACAGCTATAAAAGATATATTGGCATCATCATAATTGAACAGATGTGTATTGCAGAAGAAAACATATTCCATCTACAATCTTCCATAATAGATATGTATTTCTGATGAAGATCATACTAGAGACTGAAGTATATTTGAAGCATTCTTAGTATTTTAGTTTTGGTCCGATGATGCATCTCTGATTATATAATTTTTATTATATGTGGTTGTTCTACCATCACCTACACTCTATACAAGTGCAAGGAATCTGTGCTTTGGGATGGTATCAACTTACTGTGTATATACAAGTTCAATAATTTTTTAAAGTGTTCTCTCAACAACTCGTGTACACCAGTCAGGAGCAGCAAGGTATAAAGTAAAAAGAAGAAGGCCTAAACACAAATCAGAGAGAGGAAATTCAAAGATAGAATCTACACTAAGAGATGTGCATCCCTTTTCCATTGATGTCAAAGGGGGAAGGAAAAGCAAGCAAAAGAAGAGTATTAAAGTATTGTCATCAATGCCAAAGGGGGAGACTGTTGGAAATATTGTCATTGATGGAAAAGTAGCACAAAGGAGCAGCACCTAAACTATCAATAAGGCAAAGGAGACAGAGAGGTAGCAGAGGCAGCAAAGAAGCAGAGAGGTAGCAGAGAGGCAGCAGAGAAAGCATTAGACAAGAAGCAGAGGCAGCAAAGTAGAGAAGACATTAGGGGAATTTTGAGGTCTAAAATGGGCCTCCTAAGAAAAATGTACAACAAAAATAAACTTTATAACAACCAATAGGATTCAAGATGATGATGTCAACCATAAGGGATGATTCACCATTTTTTAAATAAAAAGGTACAAATATTAAAAAATAATAAAATAATAAAACTACTTTTTCAACTCGTATTTTCAACTTATCTCCCAAAATTTTTACTCAAATTTCGAGTGGGAGTACTCGTTGGATGCAAAATTTAATTCCTCATCCAAGGAGTACCCATGTTGCATACTTTCGATGAACCTTGCTACATGAAAAATGAGAAATACATTAAAAAACGTGATTACAATCACGTTTTTCATGTATTTCTCATTTTTCGTGTAGTAGGACCCATCGAAAGTATGCAACATGGTACTCCTTGACTGTGAATTAAATTTCGCATCCAACGAGTACCTCGGCTTCTAAATTTGAGTAAAAACTTTGGGAGATAAGTTGAAAATATGAGTCGAACAAGTAGTTTTTTCATTTTTCCCTCTAAAATTTGATGATGTCATCAAATCTTATTTGATTTTTTCCACTACCATTTTTATGTTCTCAGAGGCCCATTTTAGACCTCAAAATTCCCCTAATGGGGGCACAGGTTTTTGGTGAGTGTGTAGTAGCATTTACAGGAGAATAGAGGGCTCTCAGTTGAGGCTGAGACACGTGAACTTGGGCTGGAAATTAGAGCACTTGTTTAAGTTGAAGAAGGGATATAAGGCAAAGAAGCGAAGATGATGAGTTGGAGTTACGTGTAATGAGTTGAAGAACCCCTGTTGCAAAACACACGAAGTTACTATCCCAGAAAGGCTGAAATTTGGATCTCAGAGCTTTCTTCCCAAGAATATTTGATAAAGGCCGAAGAGAGTTTGGAGCATGAGAAGAACAGAGTCAAAGATTATTTTCACTGTAGCAGTAGATAGATGTTATTAGAGACAGTACGAAATGAGCTCCTTTCCTCTCGCAAGACCTAGTTTTTTTTGGAAAATGGGACCATAGTTTGGATGAAACCTCTGAGGCGCAGTTTGATTAGAATCTAAAGCGAACTGTCGAAATGAGGAAGGATGGTGCAGCAGAACTGTAATGCAGAAGTAATGACAGAGTGAAGGCCTGTTTAGATGTAGAGATGTCGTATTGAACAATTTTGAAATGTGTCAATGAAACCTTGGGCAGAAGACGTAGAGCTGAAGGTGGGATATGAAGCAGATAAGACTGCCGAGGTGCCGAAGTACAGAAACATGTTGGAGCCATGCGTTGCAGAACTTTAGGCTGAATGCGAAGTCAAAGAAGGTAGCGAAACATTGAATGGAATGTATCAGTGGTTAAACTGTGAAGAGTATGTAGAGGTTTGCGTCGAGGTCAAAAGGAATTTGTGCTAAGAAACAACAAAAGGAAAACAATGTAGGCGCAGAAGGATAGCAGAATACCACACTAAAAGAAACGGAACGTTGAAGTCAGAACCATGAGAGTGAGTGAACAGTGAGAGTGGTTTCTTGAAACCACAAATGGGTTTCGTAAAAGAAATAAATGGTAAGATGTTTTCCTGAAAAAAATGCGATAGTGGTCAGTGTTCAACACGTGTCTTTGGCGGTTTTAGAATACATCCTATTTCGCATTATTTTTTGGAGTTAAAGTTCTGTTCAATAAAAAATGTGATATTCGTTGGATGATCGAACCCCATGATCGAATGACATTCGCATCATGAAGATGCGTGAGAGTTAAGGAAGGGTTATAAAGCCATGGGCCCGACTATGTGTTGGTGCGTGGAAAGTTAAGTATGGCGAAGATTTATTGTAGCTGTTACCAATTTACAATATAAATTTGATATGCGTTGAATGAGTTGTGTGGGCCCAAATGAATCCCAAATGAGTTGAATGAGACTTTGTTATAATGTTTGATGGAGGATGTAATATATGTTAATATATTATCGTTGATATGAAATATCACAAAGGGTGCGCGTATAAAATTTGTATATGTGAGTATGACTGTTGCCGGGGTCTTAATAAAGTCCAAAGCTTATTAAATGTTTCATAACATTTGATTTGGGGATGTTGATATATTTTATATATGAATGGTAAGCCATATTACTTAGGTTGAGTTTTTTATGAAACCTCGAATGTTAATTCACAATGGCCATAAGGTGTCCGAGTCAAAAACTTATAAAACAAAGATTTGCTTCTTTTAAATCAAGGTTTGGCAAAACTCGAATGGTATGGACGGAAAGGTGATGACAGAGATTGGTAATACAAGGTAAGAACCCTATGATTAGAAGATTCGTTAAAATACCATGGCGAAGGTCCATATAACCACAAGTTGGTTATTTAATCAAAGAGAGAACTCCGCATATGAATTCATGAAGTGGGTTTAGACCATGGTTTAAATAGTTATTGAAACAAGTTGAGTTTCTACACAAAAAATGAAATCTGAGACGATGGGACCCAAACCTTAATCTATGTTGATATTCGGTTTCTGCATTAACAACTGTGGAAATTCTAAGTGATGAACATTCAAATGATTTAAATCCAAAGTCGAAGATTTGTGACATGTTCCGTGAGCACATTTAATAAGGATCATATAATATATATGATGGATTGGAATGTCGTGACCAAAGGTTTACTTTGGGGGTTTTAAAACAGAGTTTGAAGTCAGCGTGTGAAATATAACATGGCCTTTTGTAATGTTCCTTTATACTCAGATTGAAAATGATAAGAAGGTTTTAAAGCTTGGTTAAGACCGAAAACGATTTTAGGAGGAACAACTTGATAAAATGAAGTTTGTAAACTTGGTCAAAGTTGAAATTTCGAATAGTTGATTCGACAATTCATAATGTGGGTTTTTTCTTATGGTGTGTTAAAAAGTAAAGCCTCCACTTTGAAAGGTTTCCAGGTTGAGAAATAGGTGTGGCACATAAAGACATAGGGCATTTTACATGCATGGAAAACAAAGGTATGCAGAACAGTTACATGACAACAACAGAGAAGACAAACGCATAACAAGCCAAGGGCCGGAAAAAGCGCTGAGTGAAATTGTTTTATGTAACTGAAAATATGAATGTAAATGATTTAAAATTATTTTTATTGTATGTGATGCAAAGGCAAGTCTCCGTAGGAAAATAAAAACTCCAATTTGATACTGTAGTGATTGTATATATTGTTGTAACAGTCGGAATATACTGAGTGAGGAAATGAGTGGGTGAAAGGCAAGAACCATGCTTGTTCACTTCATATTCCCTGTAGAATGCAAACAACCATGAAGTTATTTTGTATAAAATAGGTAATATCCATTTGTAGAAGGTTACAAAAATAGAGAGATAGAAAAAGAGAGTGTGCAGCAGAATTGAAGAGAGTTGAAGATTGTTAGAACGCTGCAGAATGGAAGAGAGCATAAGAATATAAGAAAGCTGCAAGAGGTTAGAGAATATGGAAATGAGGTAGAGAGGGTAAGAAGAAGGAGGAGAAGATAGAGAAGCTGTGAAGATTCAGAGATGATATAAGGCAGATATGAAGGCTACTAGACAACAGTAAAGAAGGGACAGAACAGAGCTGATATCCAGGTAAATCAGCATATGATTTTATTGTAATGTGAGGAAGTTGGTGCTTCCATATCAATTTGTAGCTTGATAGATGTCAGTTGTAGCTGATTGAGGTAGGAGCCTCCTGTAGGTTGTAGCTTGTAGAAAATAGATGGGAGTTGGAGCTTCATTGTAAGTTGTAGCTTGCAGAATTGAGGTAGGAGCCTCCTGTAGGTTAGTGCCTACAGAAAATCAGTGGTGAGAGGGAGTTGGAACTTGCCTTTGCATCACAACAATAATAAGATATGGTTTTCTCCCTTATGGGTTTCCACTTATATCTATTGTCTATGTGCATGATGTTTATGTGTTGATATGGTGTATCTAATCTGCTTAATACTTGTTGCTCACATATTAAGATTGTTGTTACATTATCTTAATACTTGCTGCTCACATATTAAGTTGATCATGAAATGAAGGTGTAAATAATATTAAAGGAAAGTTTTAAAAGTCCATGAATGTGTCAAACTGATTCACCCCCCCTTCTTAGTTTAACTAAGGGTTCAACATAAACCAGGTTAGCTCATAATCCAAACCATCATAAATCAAAATGTTGAATTTAGATTCATAATTAAAAGTTCAAAATCAATGAAATATTGATACTTATATTGATTTTATCTTTGTTGCTTGCTTTACACACAATGGATGAGTTTCACATCTTAACAAGCATCCAATAAAAATTATTTTCTTGTACATACACTAGATTGGTTGCTAGCCTAGAAAGCACACAGTGCCTTCTCTTGTCCTTTACCATCTACAGTCACTGGATCAAATGGAAGCCCAACAAGCACTTGGTGCCTTCTCTTCTCTTTGACCACTTACACTAGTTTCCATCTCGGAAAGAACCCATTTCCTTCTCTTCTCTTCTCTTCGATTTCAAATTTTCTAAGTGGGTGCTCATCGGTCCCAAGGCGAGCACTTAGTAATAAATAAATATAAATAATCCCAATTACTTCCCTGCAAATATGGACACTATTTAATGGGGTAGTCTTCTATATACAAGCATATAGGTGTATTATACAACTTCATAGGTCTAGTCAGT
Organism: Pinus albicaulis; assembly: GCA_034641835.2. Taxonomy (NCBI): domain Eukaryota; kingdom Viridiplantae; phylum Streptophyta; class Pinopsida; order Pinales; family Pinaceae; genus Pinus; species Pinus albicaulis. The sequence goes on along the minus strand of CM076574.1, from coordinate 69,357,498 downwards.
CCCATACCTGCTTGTTCCATACACATTACACAACACCAAGGCTCGGATAGTCCCATGCCTTCCTGCCCCACAACATGACACAACATATGCACATATACACAGTGTACCACAACACATACACATATACATAATACACACAATGAATACACATGTATGACAAAACACATACACAACATGCATAGTGTTGTGGATCATCTGCATATCCTTTTAATTTTATATTAAAAAAAAAAAAATCTGAAATTGAAATAAAAACAAATATGTTAAATATGTTAAAGTATTATAGTCTTATACTTTGGCATAAAAAGGAAAATTTTTTTCTGATGTATTAAAGTTTAATTGTTAGGTCCCTATATTGCTAGTATAGTCCCTCGTTGTTAGTGTAACCCCCTTATTGTTATTATTGTACCCTTGTAACCCCCATATTGTTATTATTGTGCCCTTAAATTATTATTGTTAGGTCGGCTAGGATTACATTGTGGCCCCATGGACTCCTATATATAGAAAGGAGGTTTTGTAATTTGAATCATCCAAGAATTGTTAATTCATGTAATGTATTGGAGTTTTCCCCCTCGAAGTGGCTTATTTCTAAGGCGTTGATATCTCTTTTCTTCTCTTTTTGGAGCTAGCTTCACAACATTAATTGTTTTAAACTTTATACAAGTGGGTTTTATATCCGAAGATTAAAGGCCTATTAATTTAACTGGTGGAGAGTGTTGATATTAAAAATATAAATTGGATGACCCAACCTGCGGGCACTAATAACACGAGAATTAACGGAAAGGGTGTCTCCGCAGTTGATTGGGTTGACTGCGGAGGCGATGAAGATCAATGGTGGATATCGACTGCGGGGGCACCAGCCAGAGTTTTCAGCCGTACCCCGAGACCCCCCGCAGTGACGTCATATGCTGAATGGAGAACAATTGTTTTTGTGTCAAATCAGTCCAACGGTTAAGTGACACGTTGCGTAGGTATTTAACACAAAAGCCACACCATCCTTTTAGGGGTGTTTTTCATTTCGTTTTCAAAATACTTTGCAGTTTGTTGTGTTTTGACCTGTTGCGTTCTCCCATCACCTTTCTATTTTAGTCACCTTGCAAGAGTATTCCTTCAGCACATTTTCTAATCATGGCTAAAAGGTCTTCTTTGTCTGGTTCATCGAGCCACATTCCTCTCATGGATAATGAGAGAGACATTCAAGATACATCGTCTTCAGTAATTCATCTTCCATTCTATCAACAAGTTATATTGAATAATGATAGTTCCCATGTTTATTCCGCAATGAAAAAATCCGGGGTCCTTTTTGCATGCATCCCGAAGATACATTTATTCCCAGAGTTTATCTATTGGTTGGTTTCTGCATTGTATCCAGAAAATGTTTCGTGATGAATTCCCAAGGGGAAAATGTTCTGTAGGTGTCTACCCAATTAATCCACTAAGCCTTGTGTTTTATGAAGCTGAATCATCAGTTCAATTTTTAGAAGATTCACTAGTTACTTACTATGAAAGCCTTGCAGGTGAAGAATTCAATCAGTTTATGTTCCATTTGAAGCCCAATATGAAGCAATTTCAGCCAGAATGTGGAGAATTTTCTATGGGAGTTTTCAACGAAGACACTCGACCCATATTAAGCGCTATTGCTAAAATCTTAGGCACAGAAGATGACGTTACAGTGGACAGGTCAGTCCTAGGAATGTTCGCCATGATGATGAAGCTAGGAATGGTCCTAGATATTCCATCCTTTTGGAAGGAAGCAGTAAAATCACTATTGATGAGTCTTTCACTAACAGGTTCTTTTAAATTTCCCTCAGTGATTGTCTATTTATTTTTATACCAAAATTTTGAAGAATTCATGCAGTTAGGTCTAAATATAATGGATGTAAATAAGCAAATACAGTCAGTTGTATTCTGGACAGATATAAGCAGAAAGGGATTAATAGAGAAATTTTGGCTAAAATATTTATTGATTATATCAATTCCAAATCAGATCAAGAATTAGAGGAGAATGATATGCAGGATAGAATGTTGTATGCAGTGGAAATTAATAAAATGATTATCAGGAATGATCTCAAAAAGGCTAAAGAAAATAAATTAATAGAAATCAAAGAAGAAGTAAGTGAATTTGATAAATATTTTGATAAAATGACAAGGGTAGGCCTGCCATCATGTTGGGGAGCTGAGGGGAATATTCTGCCATGGAGCTCTTATGAGAATTTACTAGTGATGACAAAAAGAAATATTGACAACAGGCATGAGAAGACTCAGGTACTTAAAGGAGAGACAATGGTCAACTTCTTGCAAAGAAATTTTCAACTCTTGTAGATGGTAAAAACTCTTTTCTCTGAAAGGCCATCTCTATGACCAAATTATTGCATTCAGATTGGAGTATCACAATCTGACACATTCATCCAAGACAAAGGTGGAAATATGGAAAAAGTGCAGAGCTTGGACTATTGACTTGCCAAAGGGATCAACAACAAATAAAGACAAATCAGTTGATCAAGGAAAAGAAGCCACTTCATCAGCAATTCCTATAGATTAAGATATTTAATTTATGTTATTTTTTGAAGTCAATGTAATTGTAAAAAGACATTTTCAAGGCATGTGATAGACATCCTTCGAAGTCATGAAGTAGTTTTGGTAGTTAGAATTGGTTACAATAGTTCCAAACTGCTTTTTATTATATTTAATGTAATTTCCAAGAGGAAGGAAGGTTCTGAGTTTTGGACCTCCTAGACAAATATTTTTGTACTCAAAGATTCAAATATTAATGAATGAGTAAGCAAGTTTCTGGCAATTTGTTTATGTTGAAATGTATTCCAGTTTTCATTATGTATTTCCTTATAGGAATAAAAAAAGGTTATGAGCAACAGGTCTCTTCTTACTTCTGTGTATAAGAGTTAAAAAACTTAATCGACACTCCTTTTTTTTAACTATTTCTTTCACATGTTTCTTCTGAAGTTTGGAATGGTATTTTATGTATAAAACAACATATCAGTTTGGACATCTCCTTACATTTTCTTCCAGTCATTTCGTTCAACATTAACAGATGGTAGCATTGCAAAGCATTCATAATATTTGATATTTAAGGGTGTGATTATAAATACTTGAGGGTTAATAAAACAGAGACATAAAAAATTTGTGACATAATTATAAAATGTCTTAAGCATTGATTCCTTATCATAGCTAAGGGATTGTCTCTTAAGGTACAACATTAATTGCCACTGTTGTTGGGGACCAAAGATTCGATGTTTTCCCTAGGTTTTGTTCATATTTCCTCTGGTTGTTCGGAGAGGATGAAATACTAAGCTGTGCTTCTTTAAAATAATTCTGGCTCCTAAGAAGCCTCACACGAGGTCAGATACCTCTCAGCAAAAAGCTCCTATTTTGTCTGATCCAGAAAAGCTAGTTTCAAAGAAGGGCCAGAAAACAAAAATATTTTCTACACCTGATGCCACACTGCTTGCACCAGGCAGTAGTTCACATACATTTTCATCCAAGGATATTTCTTGGAAACTCATTTTCTCGGAAAAAGAATCCTCACCTTCACCCATTCATTTCCAAGAACCAACGTTAGAAGAACAATATTTTGAGCTTGTATCATTTCCTCTGACAGAAAATCAACCTCATACAGTTTCCAGTTCTTCTACTATTGTTCATACACCTATACCTATATTAGTTTTTCCAGCTCATTCATCCCCACCTACAACTGGTATCCGTTTTACCCCTACCAAGGAGCATTCAATCAGAGCATAAACATGGAAACCCCTTCTTTCTTGATGAATAGATATGCACCATTAAATCTACCCCAACCAATGAATGAAATGCCTCAGGAGTATCTCAAGTTGCTCCCTATATTTACTGGTGAAGATGAAATAACTGCAGAACGACACTTGCCCTTGTTCTGCACATTTGCTGAAAATTTTAATGTAGAACATCTTGATGTGGTAATGAGACTTTTTGTACAGTATCTAAGTGGAGAGGCAAGAAAATGGTTTAAAGGATTACCCAATGGTTCAATCAATGATTGGGATGAATTAGAAAGACAATTCATCCAGAGATGGGGTGAGAAAAGAGACCATGGTTATTCTTTAACAAAATTTAATGCTATAAAGAAAAAATCAAATAAAAGTATGAGTGACTTTGTCAAAAGATTTAATAAGTTGTACAATAGTCTGCCTGTGGAAATGAAACCTCCTCTTATTGGAGCAAGGGTTATTTTTGCTGGAGCATTTGAGCCAGATTTTAGTTTTACATTGAGAGAAAGAATATCCCCCACTCTTGAATAGATTCAAACTGATGCTTTAGAGATTGAGGAAAATATGTCTGTTGCTAGGAAATTTCAAGATAAAGAAGCAGCCTCATCTCAAGATCAGAGGATAGATGATATGACAAAGGTCATTAAAAAAATTTCAAATAAATTGGTAAAACTGGAAATAGATAACAAGAAACCTGCACAAAAAAACAGAGGGGTTTTCAATCCCCAATTTAGAAAACAACCCCTTCAAATTTTACAGAGGGAAAGGAAAGATCAAGATCAAGTCCAAGAACCTTTATATATAGAAGCAACCCCATCACATTCTGCTGATAATGATCAGAAATAATATGAAGATCAAATTTCTACTGTGTATATGCAAGGTGATGAAACAAAAGAAGAGAGTGAGAAAGAATATGTAGAAGAATGTAAAGAAGATGATATTTCATTTGATCAGGAAGAAATGGATGATTATTGCAAAAAATTTACTGATTTTATGCGGGCAGAGTTGCATTAGAAATATAATTCGAGGTCCAAAAAGAGGTTGAGAACTGAGGATAATGAAGGAGAAGAATCAGAATCAGTACCTACTCCAATGGCGACTCCACTACAGAAAAACCAAATTAAGAAATCATACAAGGGTAAACAGCCCATGAATCAAGAAAAAGAAAAAGAAAAACAACAAGCTGAAAGTCCTCAAATGAAATCTAATGACCCTAATATTTTTGGAGAAAATTGTTATTGTTCCTGATCAACATGCAAATTCAAATAAAAATCAAGAAGAGCCTGAGAAACACACAAAACAGAATCAAATATTTAGTTTTTCTAAAGAATTAGAATTATTAAAAATTCAAGTGCCACTTCTTGAGTTGGTCAAAACACCTGGTTATAAGAAGGAAATTGCAGAGTTTATTAATTTATCTCAGTCTGATGAAGTGGGTGATATAGTGAATCTGCAAGAAGAGAAACCAATGGTTACTTTTAGACCTCATGTTGAAGAGGTAGATTCTTCTGTTCCACCTTTCTATATATAAGTTCTGTTGCATGATTTTATTTTACATAATTGTATGATAGATTCTGGTGCCTCACGTAATCTAATGCCACTGTCTGTGATGAAAGAGTTAAATTTGCAAATTACCAAGCCATATAGAGACCTTTATTCCTTTGATTCAAAAAGGGTGAAGTGTGTTGGTCTTATGAAAGATATGGTTGTTTCCTTAGCTCAAATTCCAGCTAAGAGTATTATGATGGATGTGGTAGTAGCAGATATTCCAGCTAGATTTGGTATGTTGTTGTCCAGATCTTGGGGGGAAAAACTTGGAGGGGTTTTGAAATTAGATTTCACATATTCCATCATTCCTATTTTTAATGGGGAGGAAAGGAGGTTATACCGAGAAACCATATTTTTGAAGACTACTATCAAAAAAGATGCAGGTAATTCCCCCATTTATGGTCAAGAGAAGGAGGATCTCTCATGTTTCATGCTGCATGAAGATGCAGAATTTGCTGAAGATTCACAGAAGTAGCTCCCTTCAGCCATTGTACATAAGGAGCTACATTCAAATAAGCTTTGGAAGTGTTATTTCGATGGTGCATTTTCTAAGGAGGGCACCAAAGCTGGATTCATATTTGTATCACCTGAAGGTAACCTTGTACCTTTTTCTTTCAAACTGGAATTCAAATCCACTAATAATATAGCTGAATACGAAGCATTGATTTTAAGTCTGCAAACAACTAAACATATGGGAATTCAGTTTATCTCTGTTTTGGGTGATTCTGAATTGATCATAAGGCAAATTAAAAATTGGTGTCAGACTAAACATCCCAGATTAAGGTCCTATAAAATGAGGTATGGGATCTAGTTGAAAATTATTTTGAGGCCTTTAACTTACAGTTTATTCCAAGAGAGAAGAATATAATGGCAGATTCGTTAGCAATTGCAGCCAGTACATTCAAACCACCAATCAATCCAAGGTTGAGGTATGATATTGAGTTGAGACACAGGCCTTCAGTTCCTGATAATGTAAAGCATTGGCAAGTCTTTAAGGATGATGAGCAGATTAACCAGTTCTTGACGATGATTGGAAATTTTGAAGACAGTCAGATTGATTTAGAAGTGAATGAAAGTGATCAAGGTGAAATGTCTAAAAATCTGAAGCAGACAATTGGAGGCCAGAAGATAATTCAGTTGAAAGATAATATTTTGCTTAGAGGTTTGGTACCTCTTGAAAGATTGTTTAATGCTAACGATGTGGCAGTAAACCAAAAAAAGATATTACAAGATGGAGAAATGGAGGACTGCAATTTAGGAACTCAACATGAGCCTAAAATAGTCAAATTGTTCAAAGGAGTTCCAAAGGAATATAAAGAGAGGTATGTAGATATTTTCAAGCAGTTTATGGATGTATTTTCATGGTCATATGAAGATCTGAAAACTTATGATAAAAGTATTATTCAGCATAAAATCCCATTAAAAGATGGGATTAAGCCTCATAGACAGAAGCTCAGACAAATTAACCCATTATTGTTGGATCCAATTGAAAAAGAGGTAAAGGAACTTTTACAAGCAAAGATTATAGTTCCTCTAAGATATTCAGATTAGGTTTCCAATCTTGTACCGTTTAGGAAGAAAAATGGAGAGATAAGACTGTGTGTAGATTTCAGAAACTTGAACAGAGCTTCACTGAAGGATAATTATCCTTTTCCAAATATGGACTTTGTCTTGCAGAAAGTAACTGGAGCATACAGGTTATCCATGGTTAATGGTTTTTCTTGGTATAATCAAGTTGCCGTGGAGAAGGAAGATCAAAAGAAAACTGCTTTCACTACACCCTCGGGAGCATTCATGTATGCCAGGATGCCATTTAGCCTCATGAATGCAGGAGCTAATTTCCAAAGGGCAATGGATATTGTGTTTGTAGGGGACAAATTTGTAGTTATTTATCTTGATGATGTTACAATTTTTTCAAGTTCTGATGATGAACACCTAAAAAATTTGCAGAAATCCTTTTTAAAATGCAGGAAATATGGATTATCATTGAATCCTAAAAAATCCTTATTTACTCTAGAAGAAGGAAAATTGCTGGGCCATATAGTTTCAAGGCAAGGAGTGAAGATTGATCCAGCAAGGGTTGAAGCCATACAGACAATCCCACTGCCTTGAAGTAAGAAGGATATTCAAAGATTTCTTGGAAAAATCAATTTTCTGAGAAGATTTGTTCCAAATTTTGCTAAGATTGTTAGGAAAATAACAGATATGTTGAAAAATGATGCTGAATTAAAGTGGGACAAATATGCAAGGGAATATTTTGGAAGAAATAAAAAAGCTCTCCAAGAAGCTCCTGTTTTAATCAGTCCAAATTACTTGAAGCCATTTCAAATTTTCTCATTTGAATCTTCTTCAACAATTGTTGTTGTGCTACTACAAAAAAATGAAGAAGGAAGTGAGCAGCCTGTAGCGTTTTTTAGCAAAGTTCTTCGAGATGCAGAATTGAAGTATAATATCTTGGAGAAACAAGTATATGCTCTGGTTAAATCATTGAAGGCTTTCAGAACTTATATACTTCATTCTCAAATTGTAGCATATGTGCCTAATTCTGCTGTAAAGGATGTATTAGTACAGAGTGATGTTCAAGGGAAAAGAGGGAAATGGATTGCTAAAATCCAATAATATGATTTGGATATCAAACCAACAAAGCTAGTCAAAGGACTAGGACTGGCTAAATTGTTAACAAAATCTAATTTCCAAGCTTTGGGAATCAGTTTACTTGCACCTGTAGAAGAAGACACTGAAAAATCAAATCACATTCAGACAAAAGCAACAATTAAGTATAAATTCCTCTATTCAAACTGGTACAAATATATTATTCATTATTTGTGTTTCCTTTCTTGTCCACCTTCAATTAACAGAGCTAGGTATAGAGCCTTGAAACTTAAAGCTCATCCTTATGTTACAATTGAAGCTAAGTTGTATTGGAAAGATCCTGCTGGTGTGTTGCTATTATGTCTAACAGAAGAGAAAACCATAGAAGTGATTAAAGAGTATCATGAGTGCTTATGTGGAGGTCATTACAGTTGGAAAGTAACTACTCATAATATTCTTAAATCAGGTTTTTATTTTCCCTCTTTATTTGCGGACGTATACAGTACTGTTAGAAGTTGTAAAAAATGCCAGTTGTTTGCAGAAAATAAAAGGTTAGCTCCTTTACCTCTTCTCCCTGTTTTTGTTGAAGAACCTTTCAGAGAATGGGGATTGGATTTCATTGGGAAAATAAATCCACCATCAAGTGGGAAATTTAAATGGATTTTGACTGCAACAGATTATTTTACAAAATGGGTAGAGGCAGTCCCTTTCGGAAGAGAAAATGATTTGGTTGTAATGAAATTTTTGGAAGAAAATATTTTTAGCAAATTTGGATGTCCAATGAAGATTGTGACAGATAACGCTCAAGTTTTCAACTCAATCAGGTTTATAAACTTCTGTCAAACTTATAATGTGATATTTTCCCACTCCATAGCATATCACCCTCAAGGAAATGGATTAGCAGAATCCTCTAATAGAACGTTGGTGAAAATCTTGAAGAAGAAAATAAATGAGAACCAGAAGAATTGGGATTCAAAGTTGGTCTTTGCTTTACGGGCATTGACGATGACTACTAGGAGATCCACTGGTAAGTCACCTTATGAATTAGTATATGGTACCCAGGCATTGTTTCCCACTCAGTTAATAAGGCCAGTAATATCTTTCCTTCAAGATGCTCAAGAGGAACCCAATGCCTTGATTAGAAGAGTGAATAAAGTGACGGAATTAATCGGAAAGCAGAAATAAGGTTAGGGACAATTTGGTCACTTATCAGGAGAAAATGAAGTCCATTTCGACAAGAAAGAAAGAGAAATCATGTTTCAAAATGGAGATTTGGTACTGAGATGGGATACAAGAAAAGTGGATAAAGGGAAGCATGGAAAATTTGATCCTTTATGGTATGGTCCGTATAAAATCATTGAAGCCAGAGTAAATAACACTTTCATGTTGGAAAGTCTTGATGGAGAAGCAGTAGAACTGCCTGTTAATGGGTAGTATTTGAAACACTATTTCCAGCACTAGAAGCAGCTATTTCATCATTGTACATATCTTGTTTTATATCATTGTATATTTCTCATCAAGCAATTTTTGACTCCATGCCCGAAGTGAAGGCACTGATCTGTAGGTTCTTAGTGTTTCGTGAAAAAAGACACTATCCCCAGGTGGAGCCAGATGTTGTGGATCATCTGGATATCCTTTTAATTTTATATTAAAAATACAAAAAAATCTGAAATTGAAATAAAAAAAAATATGTTAAACATGTTAAAGTATTATAGTCTTATACTTTGGCATAAAAAGGAAATGCTTTTTCTGATGTATTAAAGTTTAATTGTTTTAAACTTTATACAAGTGGGTTTTATATCCGAAGATTAAAGGCCGATTAATTTAACTGGCGGAGAGTGCTGATATTAAAAATATAAACAGGATGACCCAACCTACGGGCACTAATAACATGAGAATTAATGGAAAGGGTGCCTCCGCAGTTGACTAGGTTGACTGTGGAGGAGATGAAGATCAACAGTGGATATCGATTGCAGGGGCACCAGCCGGAGTTTTCAGCAATACCCCGAGACCCCCCGCAGTGATGTCATATGTTGAATGGAGAACAATTGTTTTTCGTGTCAAATCAGTCCAACGGTTAAGTGACACGTTGCGTAGGCATTTAACACAAAAGATGTGCCATATATTTAGGGGTGTTTTTCATTTCGTTTTCAAAATACTTTGCAGTTTGTTGCGTTTTGACCTATTGCGTTCTCCCATCACCTTTCTATTTTAGTCACCTTGCAAGAGTATTCCTTCAGCACCTTTTCTAATCATGGCCAAAAGGTCTTCTTTGTCTGGTTCATCGAGCCACATTCCTCTCATGGATAATGAAAGAGACATTCAAGATACTGCGTCTTCAGTAATTCATCTTCCATTCTATTAACAAGTTGTATTGAATAATGATAATTCCCCTGTCTATTCCGCCATGAAAAAATCCGGGGTCCTTTCTGCATGCATCCCGAAGACACATTTATTCCCAGATTTTATCTATTGGTTGGTTTCTACATTGTATCTCAGAAAATGTTTCATGATGAATACCCAAGGGGAAAATGTTCTGTAGGTGTCTACCCAATTAATCCACCAAGCCTTGTGTTTTCCTGAAGCCGAATCATCAGTTCAATTTTCAGAAGATTCACTGGTTACTTACTATGAAAGCCTTGTAGGTGAAGAATTCAATCAATTTATGTTCCATTTGAAGCCCAATATGAAGTAGTTTCAGCTAGATGTGAAGAATTTGCTATGGGAATTTTCAACGAAGACACTCGACCCGTATTAAGCACTATTGCTAAAACCTTGGGCAAAGAAGACAATGTTACAGTGGACAGGTTAGTCCTAGGAATGTTCGCCATGATGATGAAGCCAGGAATGGTCTTCGATATTCCATCCTTTTGGAAAGAAGCAGTCAACTCACAGTTGATGAGTCTTTCACTGACAGGTTCTTTTAAATTTCCCTCACTTATTGTCTATTTATTTTTATACCAAAATGTTGAAGAATTCATGCAGTTAGGTCTAAATATAATGGATGTAAACAAGCAAAGACAACCAGTTGTATTCTGGACAGATATAAGTAGAAAGGGATTAACAGATAAATTTGGGCTAGAAGATTTATTGATTATATCAATTCCAAATCAGATTAGGAATTAGAGGAGAATGATATGCAGGATAGAATGTTGTATGCAGTGGAAATTAATAAAATGATTATCAGGAATGATCTCAGAAAGGCTACAGAAAAGAAATTAATAGAAATCAAAGAAGTAGTAAGTGAATTTGATAAATCTTTTGATAACATGACAAGGGTAGGCCTGCCATCATGTTGGGGAGCTGAGGGGAATCTTCTGCCATGGAGCTCTTATGAGAACTTACTGGTGATGACAAAAAACAAGATTGACAACAGGCATGAGAAGACTCAGGTACTTAAAGGAGAGACAATGATCAACTTCTTGCAAAGAAATTTTCAACTCTTGTGGATGGTAAAAAATCTTTTCTCTGAAAGGCCATCTTATGGCCGAATTACTGCATTCAGATTGGAGTATCACAATCTGACACATTCATCCAAGACGAAGGTAGAAATATGGAAAAAGTGTAGAGCTTGGACTATTGTGATAACGAGGTACCCTGCTAACTCACATTATCACTCTCAGTGCATATAAAGTGCATTCAATTCATGACCCAAATAATCTCAATTGGAAATTTCAATGTTCTATTTTCTAGACTGGGCAATTTAAATTAATATATCTGGAAGCCTTAATATCTCAAATATGAGATTTGAGATATTAATTCAAAGTTTTCTCTTATGTTTATAAACCCACTCTTCACGACCCAGATTTATAATGCGGAAGCTTTTTCTTCAAAGGTTATAAAAACCCACAATGCCTATAATATACCCTTTTATTAAAACCCAATACTCAATCTTCATATGCGGGAAATTTTTCACTTAATGGTTTAAAACCATACAATAAAATCCTCACACTCTATGGTAAAAAAAACCCATCATATGAAATTAATCAATATTTCATTTTTCATTTAAATGAAACCCAATCACAATTCTTGACCTTCACTTAATACGACAACCGAATGCACACTATATCACTTTGTTCAAGACTCGACATATCAACACCACACTTATTTGCAATGACTCTTGGAACCTACTTTTAACAACCTTCGAATATGCGCTCATACAATGATTCACTAACATAAACTTTTACTTGGTTTAATAACCAACCACCAGCATATTATAACATTTGGGCCCCAGTGATTAACATACCTTTCCATTGAACGGTTGATGAGCCATCACATTTTCATGCAATGATCCGACGATCATCGCGTAACCAAACTTCCCATCCTTTAATTCGTCAATTATTGCTTATCGTTCACGCAAATTCATGATGTGAGCGCCGTCGATCTCAACTGACTAGAGATCGGACGGGAATCACATTTTTTTTCACCACGAGCTTTAACACTAAAAAAAAACGCGATAAAAATGGTTTTGAACTTACCACTTATACCACGTGTCCTTCATTTTGTGATATCGTGTTTTTTTTATCAATTCCACTTACCACTCTTGTGGTCACGTGATACTGCTGATATTGGGTCTCCAATCCGCTTTCACTATTCATTCAAGGTTCCACCTTCGCTTATAGTTTCGCATCCTTCGTCTATTAAACTCCACCTTCTTACACTTGCATTCCGCTTGTGATTTCACGCTCTACTGGTTGCTTTTAACTGCAACGTTGCTTATGCTCCCAATTCTCTGGTTCTGTGTTAATTCGAACCTGCACTTCACTCCAGTTCCTTTGTATGGTTCCATCGACCACAGTTTCATGCCATTGAATTGCTCTTCTTCTCGTTTTCACACTCCACAGTTCTACGCCTTCGAAACCCTCATTGGTATTTCTGTAGCACCATTCTACTATGTTCCTCTCTGGCACATAGATAGCGCATAACCATTTATCTATACTCAGTTGCTGTAATACAAATCCATTCTTTATGAATGGCATAAAACCTCCATGTGAGGATTAAATCCCAGACTTCTGTTCACTGTATGTACACAATGAATATATAGCCTTCACTGTCTATTAGTTCTTAACCCTCTGCGCATCCAATTGAACAGGGTCGATTCCAATCCCCCTCTATATTCAATTGCTATGGTTTGTAACTGATTACAAGCTCAATAACATTCAAATGTGACAATTAGAATCGATTTCTTCCATTTCATATAGAATACCATCCTAAACCCCAACTTTCAGAGTTCTATTCACACAGTTAATCACAGAGACTCAAGACATTCTCACACGGAAAATAAATCAATTAAAACTCATGTAAAACTGAACAGATTCTTTCATATATATAAATGAGTCACTTACAGAACTTCTGGTCCTCGGCCAGATATTCAAATCAGTGGCCCTTTTCAACTCGCTACTCTGTCTCCCCAGATCTCTCCAGGTCTGCCTCTGAATGCCATTGAGGCTTACAATTATACAAATTGATAATCAATCGATTCATCTCCTTCAATGACTCGACAAAACCCTTGAAATCCTCAAATCCTAAATTTATCCTAAATCCCTAAACAAACTGAAACTGACTCTTCACATTCCTAACAAATCAACTTCTCTCATGTTCTCCAATTACTTGGGAACATTTACAATTTCTCTCCATAATTAAAATCACTCTAATTATTTAAGGATTACATAAGAGTTTAAAAACATAAGACCCCCCTATGTCTACTTAAATACAAGGTATTTTATTGTGCCTAATTCCCCTGCATCAGACTCCCAAGGTTAAAATGATTCGTGATCTCCTGATCATGTGCTTTCAGTCCTTGTCTTCCTGGATCCCACACTTTGTTCTGTAGTTGATCATTCGCTGCAACATTCTTGTTCTGCACTTCTCTAGGCTTCCATATCTTATGATGCATCTTTCCGCTTGCTAAGCTTTCATAGTTTGTGACTATCTTTCTCTTGCTGCTATTGCTTCTTTGGTTTCTTGCTGCTGTCTTTTTCTCAGACACTTTCACCATCAGCTTTCTCATAATTTCGATTTCTTTGTCTAGTATATCTTCTGACTGCTGGATACTGCTCCATCTTGACTACTGATGTTACACCATTTTTTGGTCATCTAACCTACTATCATTAGATGGACCCAAGTACACCATGTAAGACCAATTTTACCCTAAGTAAAATTGCTTTCACTATGTAAAATAACTTAATAAAACACATTTATTAGGTTGTTTATGGTCTAAACAGAAAACCCCAAAAGGAAATATTAAACAAACCTATATTTGTTTGATTTTCCTCAAGGAATAATTAATTAAACAATAATTCAATTATTATTCCTGGTCATGTTTAACCCAAAACAAAGAAACTAATTAGATAAATCTTTATTTATCTTATTATTTTCTAGGAATAATTATTTAAATCTTATTTAAATAATATTCCTTGTTAAATATGACTAAATCACCCATACATAATTAAATAAATCATTATTTATTTGATTATCCTTCAACCACTTCCTTAAAATGATAAATAAATCATTTATTTATTTATTATTCATAAATAAAGGGATTTGACCCAAGTCAAATACTTTTTCCCTCCAACAAATATAATAAAATATTCCATAAAAGGTGGATCTAGATTTGGTTAATGTTATTTTAATCATGCACCAAGATCTAGAATGACCCAATATTTTGTTATAAATAGGAGGGTTTCTCCCACCATTCTTCACCTTTTGTTGCCTATTAGATCACTCTGGATCTATACTCTTGGTCTAACTTTGAGCCATTATCATTGTCATATTTTCCATTATTTGCTGTGTGAGCTCCCTTTGAGTTCTATCTTTGTCTGGGTTTTCTACACCAACAAGAGAGAGAAATGCTAGATCTGAAGTGCCGAGGACTTCCAAGAACCCATCCCATTGAGGAGAATTGGAAACACCTTCTTGTTTTCCTCCCAGGTGCCCTTAATACAAAAAATTCTTTCAAAAATATTGTTCTTGTCTTGTCTATTGGATGTATGGAGCAAAACCTTATTTTTACTACTTAATGTCTCTTTATGTGTAGATTTGGATTTTTGCAGCACTTGTCTTGATCAACTAACTACAGATCTGAAGATATTGGCAGCCATATTTGATGTTAGGGCTATAAGTTATGCGTAGCTAAAGTGGTATTTTTCGTACACTTTGACAAAAGATTCATACTAACAACTGGCGACTCCACACGAGTTTTCAATTACGACCGCTGTCGTTTTTCATATTCCTGCATATCCAGCTACTTCAAACCCTAGGGTTTCTTTTCAGCCTTTTTTTTTCCTATTTTTATGTTGTTTTTCACCTATAAAACTCTAAAACATTAAAATTTCTAACTTCCGCGTGTTTCTGGCCCTATTGTGCAGGTGACAGACATCAGTCGCACCTGAGACGACAACTTTTTCGGAAATCTGCCGCCGGGACACCCGGAGCTTCAGGTCGCACTTTTCAACCTAGAAATTGCGACCTGGCCTCCAGGTCGCACTTTTCAGCCCATTATCTGCGACCTGCACAGACAACAGGTCAGAACCTGCGACCTGCCAGTTTTTATGCTATTTTTCTGCAATTTTTCTGGGTTTTTCTGAAGCTTCTGTCACGGTTTTCCAGCCTCTGTCTCAGCCCGTTTAGACCTGTTTCTGATCTGTTTGGCTCATCTAAGTGGGAACATAGCTCCCTAGGGCTTCAGTACCCTCCACTTTTGGTGGAAGAGTTTTAACTGTTTCAGGTGTCTGATTTTTCTGAGTTTCAGCCTCCCCTTTTTCAGATCTGATACCTCCTTTTCAGATCCCTTTTAATCAGCTCTTCTCCCTTTCAAATCACCTCCTGAAGTTTTGTTTGGATCTACCTTTAGGGCCTCCTCCTTGTCCCTTCCGCCTTTTGCTGATTTCCTCCTTTTTTCCAGCCACCTTGCCTCTGCCTCTTGGCTGTGTTCTGCACCTCTTTCTAGTAGCTTTCTCCTTTAGATCCATGTCCCTCCCGACCTTAGATCTATTGGCCTCTTTTTAGTGTGTTTTGACTAGATTTTTTCCCTCTTTTCGACTAGTTTTGAGAGACCCGCCTTTTTGGGTTAGATTGATGCATTGTTAGCTGTTAATTTTCTGTTATTTCAGCATTATATACTGTTCTCTGCAGATTTATTTTCAGTTACATAACACACTTTTTATTTTTGCTCTCAAAACGTCTGGGTTTAAAAATTAAAATTAACGCACGCCACACACTCACCCTAAGCGAAGAAGAGCCTGGTTAACACCACCAGGCAAAGACTTTAAAACATTGTAAAATCAATTAACACTGCACCTTTTCTGCCCTTGTTTCGACATTGTAATCACTTGATTCTGCACCTCCCTACCTTTGTTGGTCATTCTTCTTCCCCTTGTGCCGTGTTTGTGTTGTCACCATTGCGCCCCCAAGGCGCACATCCCGAAGACTTCTTGGCCTTCACCCTCAGTTTCCGGTCGGTCTACCTGCTCCTTCCCGCCGTCGTCGAGTTAGTCCTTCTCCGAGTTCGCACTCCAAATCCTCTTCTGATTCATTGGGTTCTCCTTTTACTTGTGGTTCTCCCCCTGTCACCTTCACTATGTCTAGTCCAGGGCCTAACGCTAGCGGTAATCCCGGCCCTAATGTCGGGACTACTACTAGCTGAACCGCCACAGGAACTACCTCGGCTGCACCTTTGCTCCCTTACATGGTAGGCCTCAGCCTCCCCGATCTCAATCAGTTGATCAATGACCCTATCTGCCACGATTTTTGTTGGCCTGCTATGCCAACCAAGCTCCCCTCTGACATCCCTAAGTTCGAAGGCCTTGCTGGAGAAGATCCAACCAACCATGTCCGATCTTTCCACATGTGGTGTTCCTCCAATTCCATTACCGATGATTCCATCCATCTTCGGTTGTTCCAATGCACGCTTACGGGCGAAGCTTCTAAATGGTATGTTGACCAGGCCACCTCTTCCCATACCACCTTTGCGACCATTGCCCAAGCCTTTTTATCTTATTTCCAGCTCCCTCTCCGATACAACACTGATACCGAGCTTTTGACGTCTTTCCGTCAAACCTCTTCGACCCGCCTTTCCACTCATGTCCAGGAATGGCGGAGAAGACGGAGCTTATGTTGAGCTCCCACCTTCAAAGATCGGGTTTATATGGACTGGTTCCTTCACACTCTCTTACCTCCCATTGGAAAATATGTCGCCTCCCATTTCCCTCAAACCGAAGAAGCCGCCCTCCAAATAGCCTTGAAATATGACCTGATCTACGCTTAGTCTGGTTATGTTTATACCGTCCTTCCTGACCTCCCCAGGCCCGGTGGTGCTAACGCCTCGGGGGCATCTCATTCCGCCGATGGTATCATTGGAGCCCTTTCTCATCCGTATGCTCAACCTCCTATGGGCTATGGTCTCCCTCTGGGAGGGGCCAGCACCTCTAGCACTTTTCCCCCTCTAGGCAGCATGTATCCAGGATATGGCATGCCTCATCCTTTTTCCCAACCTCCTGCTTACCTCAATGTTGCCCAACCTAACCACTATCCTTATCCGCAGCCTGGTGCTCCAGCTCCTCCAGCATATGCACTTCCACCTCCCTTACCTTCTCAACCCCAACAACAGCACCTACAACCCCCTCCAGGGCAAGTATTTTCATAGAAGGGCGCGATAATCCCCCTTCCTCTCAAAGAAGGTGGAGAGGCAATCAAAATCAATCTGCCCCTGGTACTCGTGGACCCAATCCTCAAGGTACTAACCCTAACACTACTAACCAGCAACAGGGCACTCAGCCCAAGCTGGACAGGCCTATTCGCACAAATAAGCCTTGTTCGTGTTGCGGTGTTTACGTTCATTACACTCACGATTGTCCCCTTCTACCACAGATGCGGCAGATGTGGGAGTCTCAAGCCACATTGCGAGGACAACATGCCTCCCCTCATGCTCCCCCTAATGTGGCCACTACTCAACCGGCTGTGTTTACCGATCCTTTCCCCCAGCAAGGATTTGTGGCTGCCTAACCACCTGACGGATAGGTCGCCACTCAACCTTCCCCTTCTGGTTCCTCCGATTACCAGATCCTCATGATGAACTCTGATCCATCCCCAACCGTCGACCTTAACCTTCAAACGCGGTCTCGCCAGTACCCCAAGCCTCCCACTCGGTCTGCCTCTGAGTCCCCTTCTTCAGGTTCTACCGAGCCTCTTTCGACATCCAATGGTCCCTTACATATCCCTCAACCCAAATCTGAGGTTCATACCAAGATTCCTAAGGGACCATTACGCCGAAATGTTGCTCCTGGTCGAGCTGCTCATTCGTATAGCATAGTAGATGATTTGGCGCAGTCTCCTGCTACCATTTCCACATTGGAACTCCTCCAGTCGTGCCCTTCCCAAAAGAATGCTCTACTATCTGCCATGGGCGCTGTGGATCCTGCTGATGACCAAATGATTGTTTTCGACGCCCATCAATCAGAACATCCTCCCCTTCCTGATTCCGTAGCCTTCCAAATCCAAGTCAAAATCCCTAACGCTAACGTTTCTCGGTGTATAATTGATGAGGGGGCATCCACCTGTGTGATGTCCGCTTCGGTTTGGAAGCAGCTCAGATCTCCTGAGTTGGCCCTGTCCATGATCACCCTTCGAGCGTGGGATGGCCACGCCTCCCAGCCCATTGGGCTCTTCCGTAATTTTCCTATCACTCTTGCGGGCAAGACTGTTTGCGTTGACGTCGAAGTCATCGACACCCGTCTAGATTATAACATTCTCTTGGGGAGAAGCTACACCTATGCCATGTCTGTTGTCCCATCCGCGGTTTTTCGCAAGATGTCTTTTCCTCACAATGGAAAGATAGTCACCATCAACCAGTTGAATTATCATGAGCCAAAGTCTCAGACCTCCCCTAAGACGACCATCTCTTCTATAGCCAATAAGCAAACCATCGATTCCTTGACCAGTGTCTCTCCCGGTGTCTACAAAGACTCCTCTTTGCTTGGAACTTTCCCTGGTCTCCCTCCTCCTCCTATCTCTGATCCTAGCTTATCGAATGTTTGCATGATGCAATCGTCTCGGGCTGCCCTTAAGCGACCCGCTTCGGCTAGTCAGCAAACTCAGACTCAACCTCGCCCACCGCAGCCCGCTCCTAGCCATTCATCTAAGCCAGTCGGACCTCCTCCTTCTGGCCCTTCTCCTACAGCTGGTATCCCTGAACCCCTCTATCCTCCTGGGTCGGTTCCCCCAAGCCTCAACCATCTCGGAGCCGTCCCTCCTGGTCATTATCTCGCTGGTCAGATACCTTTCCTGGCTCCCCCTCCCGGAGTCTATTCGGTCCCCGTCATGCCACCCTCTCTCTCCCCAACCTGACCCTGGGCATACCCGTCTGGTACCTTGACCCTCCAGCCGCTACCCCACCTGGTCACCCCAAACCGTATCTTGCTTTGACACCATTTCAACCGGTCCCCCTCGCTTCCTCCGTTGCCACCATGCCCCCAGCACCTCCTCAGGACCCTGCCCCTGTGGTGACAACTCCAGGAAAGAAAGGCAAAGCTCGCAAGGGGGAATCCAAAGACAAGGCCACCCCGACTGACCCGGCTCCTCCTCCGCCCACAAAGCCTTGCGCCTTGTGTGATGTCGTCAGTCATGCCACCCATACTTGTCCTGAGTTTCCCTGTATTCAACCCATGTTTAAAGTCGCATCCCCTGAGTCTATGGTCCCTGACCCCTCTATTCCGTCCCCGTCCGTAACCAAGAACCCAAAAATTATTCGCACCAACAAACCCTGTGATTTGTGCGGTATCCATGGCCATTACTCCCACCATTGTCCTCACCTGACACATTACCACACCTCTTTAGAGGTAGTTCGAGAGTATGAGGTTGAACAAAATCAATCCGCCTCTCCCATACTTGCGCAGTATGCTTCAGGTCAACTTGAGGGTCCCCCCGCACCCATTGACATCCCCCCCCTGATGTCTAGATGACGGAGTCTACTACCACCATTCTCTACCTATCATCCTCTATGAGACCCTTGGAGAACATTCCCTTTGAATCCTCCCCTGTTGTTTCGCTCGATCCCCCTTCAGCGACCACCCTGGGCTCAACATCCTTTGACCATTTGTTTCTTTGTTCTTCTGTCATTCCCCGTGACGATCCGTATGTGAGCCTTTCTTCCTATACGGACGATTTAGGTAGCTTTTCCGTGTCATGTGGTTTCCCTTCCACTCGTCATCCCCTCTTTTCCCGTCAGGATGACCCCTTGGACACCTTTTCCACCCATGACCTCATCCTTCCTGCCCATACACGGGATAACACCACATGTATCTATGTTGACCTCCGCAGCCTGAGTCCTAGCCATACCTCCTATAGCCCTCATATAGCACCATCTAGTTTGTATATGAGTCATAGCCATCCTTCCCATCACACTCCCTCCCACAGTTTCCGCTCAATGTCTACTATACACTCACGCTACCGTCATTGTTCCCCCTCCCCCCATTTTTTGTCTTGTAACACTCTTCCGCATGACCTCCCGTCCCCACCCTATATCAGTTACGCCGATGGTGCAAGTCGTTACTCCCAGAATCTAGCCTCGACAGGTTGGGCCATTTTCACCCCCTTGCAAGCCCTTGTTCTCTCGAACGGGGTCTGCATTGGTACTGCCACCAATAATCAGGCCGAATATGATGCAGTGCGTGGTATTTTAGTCGATGCCCTCTCTCATCGCATCCTCCATCTGCATGTTCGTTTAGATTCCCTAATTCTTGTCATGCAACTAAATGGTGTCTATCGTGTGCATAATCCTATGCTGTTTAGATGATTTTTACGAGTAAAACTCTTGATACGTGAATTTGAAACCATAACTTTCAACCATGTACCACGAGAACAAAATCACTATGTAGATAGCATTGTAAACCATGTTCTAGATTGGCATGTATCACACGCATTTTATACAAGACAATAACATTCATAATCATTAAAAAGATGCATATCCATAATATGTGTCATAAAACATGTGGTTAGAGTCCACCTACTCTGATACATATGACATGCCCACAGCATGTTACAACAACCTCAAAACTGGGGGCACCACCTGTCCCTACATACCCACTAGGGGGCACCACCTGTCCCACACCTAATCACTATCTGGCGGATCCCGAGCCAATGGCTCTGCTCCTGCAGCCTGTAGATCACGTATCCCCTGACCGGCCGTTGCCATGCGCCACATGACACCTCGCCATTCCGAGGGTAGACCAATACATGGCTCTATGTACTGGTCGTCTAAGTCTTGCCACCCGCGCTCTGACACACTGGTTAGCAACCTCTCGCATATACGGCGGATGTCCTCCAGGAGGGCGGCCGCATCCTCATTATGCGCCACTCTCAATCCACTTGGGCCTGCAGCTCCTGATGTTGCCAATCGTCCCATATATCCGGCCGATTTTACTGGAGCTATATCTGCATACCAAAAGTACATGAATCAATACCCTATCTACTATTCAATAACTTTAACATGCCCAAAAAAGAGTAGTCACTTTTCACTTACCATCGGGTCCCCATACTTGACCAGGCGGAAGTGGTAGGTCCGGATCCCCACAATAACTCATCCCACTATAGGGATAGTCGTCTATGTATAACGTCATCTGATCCCAATGGGCAAAGAACTCAGGTCAAAACACCCGTCCGACCGCCCCTCCTCCTCCTCTGCACAGTAGTCGCCCCCACCGGCACATCCTAGGCTCTCTCAGGCCCCCATCTGGGAGCTATATACGAGGTCGTAAGGTCGGGATCTTCTCAAAAAAGAAGGAGCACAACAAAGTCCCATACGAGCAATCGTGGTTCACTTGCCGCTTGCAAAGCGACAACTATCATTTTAATGACACCAACATCATTTGGGCCCACCCATAGTAGGTCCCACTCAACACACTCTCCACAATCATCATCTGCCCCCCAGTGATGTGATGGAGCGCCTGGTTGGCCAAGATCAACAGCGCTGCTGCGGCCACTACACGGGTCTCTAATCTGTCTAGGTCCCCGATTGGTATCCGAGTCCCTTTGACTTGGAGACCCGATCAACAATGTCGCTCCACAAACTCCATGATGTTCCGCCCCCGTGGTAACACTGGCTGCGTATTTCCCACCATCCCAAGTGGCGGGAGACCAGTCAGGAAATACAGATCCTGGACTGTCAATTCAATCCTGTGCCCCTGCACTACAAAGACCTCATGATTTGGATCCCAATAACTGACAATCCAGGCCAACAAGGGCTCCCCTGCTCTCATCAAAGGGTTCTCAAAAAACTTCAGAACCCCAAATCTGGCCAATACACGACGGACACCCTGATCTGCCTGGATCTCTGACCGTAATGTACCCAGGTCTCTCTCTCTCCAGTTGACTCGTATATCTGCCATATCTGAACAAACACATCATCTTTGTCAGTATACAGATAGGAAACACTGTAACCAATCACAAAAACCCAAATCTCAGCCCTAAAACAGCACTGAAATCTCCTTCATCCTCCAGGTCGCACTTTTTTGCCCAATCCTGGGACAGGTCACAGTTTTTGGCTCAAAACCTTCTTCCCAGGTCATAGTTTTTGACCCAAAAAGTGCGACCCGGCCGTAGAGGTGAAAGAGGGTCTGTTCCTGAGATTCTGGGCCCTAATCTGAACTTTCAATCCATCAAAATGAAAGAGTAAGGTTAGGCCTCTTACCTGCAACTGACGGATCTCGATTCCAACGGTTAGTTTGTCCGCTACGCTCGCCGCAAGATTTAGGGCCTTCTCTCCTCTCTACATTCACCACAACAACACTAGCAAATGAGTGAATTTGGAGGGAAAATTGCCTTATTAAAAGAGAACCCTTGTTTTTTCTTTCGCCTGCTGCGACCACACCGTAGCTCCGTTTGACAAACTGTCTACACCGTTGGAAATCTCTCACCGAGCCCTCAAATGGGTATCTATTAGTTTTTTGTGATTTGATACTTCACCAGGACACATTTTTTCCAAGATGGGTCACTTCACCTCCCCCCAAAATCGAATTTCCTCACTTACAACACTCGTACTTGGGGCACCACTTTGCCTCCATACTTGTCTTTGTTCTTGTCGATTTTCGTCATGAGATACCATCTTGTACTCATGTTTTCATGGTCCCCCATGGGACCTTTTCTATGTGGCAACACCATCGAGTCGCCCTTGTTTAGAGCATCCGAGTTGCGTCATCATCACATTCATGGAGTCTATCTCGAGTCCCTTTCGCATCCCGCCATAGTACTCCATCCTTCATTGCTTGGTCTCTCTCTTGTGTCGCACATTATGGCCTTCAGTCCCACTGTCCCCTATCCCTTATGATACTGTGTCAGTCGCTGCCATGTCATTCATGGCTTTTATGCTCTAGCAAGGGAAGTTGCCCATTTGCTACTCAGTCCCCTCCATTCCATCATCATCATTGATATTAGTCTGTCCGTCGCACTACTATTTTCTCTCGTGCCTTAGTTGAGGATCTCTCATTGCCTCACCTATGGCAGACCTCCTTCTGTCGACATCAGCTCCTTCATTCCAGAAGACAGGTCTAGAGGGCGGTGTACCTTGGTTCTGGCTTCCACTCTTGTTCGGTGCCTCGGATCAGGCAAATGGATCTCTCATTACCCTTTGAATTGATTGTTTCTCCACTCCAGCTCCTTTCAGCATGATCGAGATCCGTATGCTTGATGGTTCAGTGATGCAGCAACATCTAGTGGTGATTCCCGGGTGTGTGTGAGATGTCTCAGCCCTCATGAGGGGGTGGCCCTGCAGGTAACCCCCCACATACCCGGATGACCTCTTCATTGCAGCCTTCGATGCAGCTCCATATATTTGATGATGTCGGCCTTAGCCGCTTGCAGCGCCTCTTTAATTTGCATGTATCAATCAGATTTTGTGAGCCCTTCCCCGCTCATAGGGGGCATTTGGGTTGTATTTTTATCTCATGTAATCAGATATTATTGTATAATTCCTGGCTGTTATCCCAGGCATAGCATGTATATGGGATCCCTCATTGTATTGTTATTTGGCTCATGTTTATGCCGGCTGTACTTTATAGTTCGGTCCCTTGTTTACTGGACACACTATTCTTTTGTACTTTGTCTCGGCGGGCATAGGTATGCCTCCCCCACCGCCTTTAGCACAGGTACCCTCTCATAAAAAGAGACTTGTTGGACCTGTAAGTCTCGTCTCCTCGAGTCTGGATTCTTGTCCTTTGACAGTCTTCTCACATTTCTCTCATTTCCTTTGATGTCTTGTGATGAGTTCTTTCAGCATCTTCGGTCATGGGAGGTACATCTCTTTTTTTTTTCTTTCATATTAGCAAGGAAGGGTGAAATCCTTTTTTTATTTTTAAGTCATCTACTCTACTATCATTGAATTAATTTAAACACCATGTAAGTTAATCATTTACTACAGTAAAATTGCTTTCACTATGTAAAATAACTTAATAAAACACATTTGTGGGTTGTTTTATGGTCTAATGAGGAAACCCCAAAAGGAAATATTAAACAAACCTATATTTGTTTGATTTTCCTCAAGGAATAATTAATTAAACAATAATTCAATTATTATTCACAGTGTGTTTAATAAAAGAGAGAGAAAGGTAGATAAATCTTTATTTATCTTATTATTTTCTAGGAATAATTATTTAAATCTTGTTCAAATAATATTGTATTAAATATGACTAAATCACCCACAAATAATTAAATAAATCATTATTTATTTAATTATCATTCAACCAATTCCTTAAAATGATAAATAAATCATTTATTTATTTATTATTTACAAATAAAGGGATTTGACCCAAGTCAAATACCTTTTCCCTCCAACAAATATAATAAAATATTCCATAAAAGGTGGATCTAGATTTGGTTAACGTTATTTTAATCATGCACGAAGATCTAGAATGACCCAATATTTTGTTATAAATAGGAGGGTTTTCCCTACCATTCTTCACCTTTTGTTGCCTATTAGATCACTCTGGATCTATATTTCTTGGTACGACTTTGAGCCATTATCATTGTCATATTTTCCATTATTTGTGAGCTCCCTTTGAGTTCTATGTTTGTCTGGGTTTTCTACACCAACGGGAGAGAGAAATTCTAGATCTGAAGTGTTGAGGACTTTCAAGAACCCATCCCATTGAGGAGAATTGGAAACACCTTTCTTGTTTTCCTCTCAGGTGCCCTTTAATATAAAAATTCTTTCAAAAATATTGTTCTTGTCTTGTCTATTGGATGTATGGAGAAAAACCTTATTTTTACTGCTTAATGTCTCTTTATGCATAGATCTGGATTTTTGCAGCACTTGTCTTGATCAACTAACTGCAGATCTAAAGATATTGGCAGCCATATTTGATGTTAGGGCTATAATTTATGCGTAGCTAAAGTGGTCTTTTTTCGTACACTTCGACAAAAGATTCATACTAGCAGCTGAACTTCTACTTCTGCTTCTGCTTGCTAAGTTCTTAATTGCTGAACTATTGCTTTCACTTGCTGAGCCCTTGTTTGCTGAAATTTTGATTTTTCAGTCCTTACTTCTGCCCTAGATCTTAATTGTTGAGCCATTGCTGCCACCCAATCATCCATACCCTCTTGTTCTCTGCAACAGTAAAACTCTCCCTAATTGTCAATCATGACAATTTCTTCATTCTTTGACTTCAACAATTCTTTGTACTGGTATTTAAATTTCCAGTCACCGTCATCATCTCTTTTCCTCTCTTCCTGGACCAAACATTCTTTAGTCCTTCCATCAGTATCTGCAATAATAAAACAAACATCAAAACTACAAAATCTTTTTGTCTCTTCCTCATCTGGCAACACCTCAAGTTGTTGCTCTAACATTTCATTCTCTTCTCTAAATGTTTTCAGCAAACAATTCAGCCATCTATTTTCAAGCATTTCATCAATATTCTCCAAACTTGGTTCAACATATTCTTCTTCTTCTTCCTTTACAATCTTCAGAAACTGTCTTCCATCTTCTTGATTGATTCTGGCAATCAATTCAAGTTCTTCAAGTACTGTGTCCCCATCTTCTATCAGAATAAAATTATGATTCTCCACTGTTGTAGCAGTCCCAAAAGTCTATCCTCCGGTCTTCTCCTTGTCCATCAGACAAATTAGCTCCTTCTTGTCATTATCAGTAACAAATTCATCTTCAAACATAGCTGTCATATCTCCATTGGAACAACCTCTTTCACAAAACAAGGAATTTATGAATTCCTTTCACTGCAGTAATTCAATATGATCTTCCTCTGAAAGATAATCATCATCATACTTTACTTGGCAACATTCAGCTTCATTTATTACAATTTCATTACATGAATTTTCTTCTATAACACCTGAAATTATAGTCGAATTGTCAAATTCAACACTAAAAGACCCAATGGTCTCAATTGGTGATCCAGTCACCAATTCTTTCTTCTGCAGTCCTAAGTCCTTTCCAAGACTCAGAAAATCTCGACTGTCCTCAATCCTTTGTATCTTCACATTCTGCAATCCCCAATTTTGAAATTGAGGCTCCCCTTCTTGCAATGAATCCTGTTTGTTCAGCATAATCTCCAACAATCCAATTTCTTCATTCCATGGATTAAAGTCTTCCACAAAACTTTCCTCCTCTTTTATTTGACTGTCCAACAGTGTCAATTTTTCTTCAGCATCAACAAAATCTGCATTCATAAAACCATTTTTAAAACAAAAATCATAAGGCCTCAGTGCCTTTCTTTCTTCTGCCAGCATTTCAGTATGCTGTCCTGAAATTCCTTCTTTCTCTATCAGCACATCAATATGCTGATTCCCTTTTTCCAAGGAATTCTCTAAATAATTCCCAAGGCTGCCAACAAGTCTTTCATCCACACCATTTGTATCCATGATGTTTTCTTGTTCACTGTAGTGAACTCTACCTTCTGCAATCTCTCTTTCATACTCTGAATTCTCCAACAAATATTCCAAAAATGAAATTTCTCTTTTGCATTCTTTAAGAACTTCATCATCACTTGCAGTCCCTGCATTTATGCACAAACTCTCAGTTTGTAAACCAGGAGCTTCAACATCCTCAACTGGTGTTTCACATATCATCTCTTCAAACTGATCCTCTCCTTATTCATTCACAAGAATTTCTCCCTGTGCTACAACAGCTTCAATCATAAATGCATCACTGCTTCCTTCAGTCAAGAGATATTCTCCAACATTGCATTCTTCTTCAGAGTATTCATCTTCTGAGAGATACTTCTTCATACTTGTGACAACTTCACAAGATTTCTCGTCCTCCTTTGTAAAACCTGTAATCACCCCACAATTGTCAGTCACAAAAATACAAGGTTCTACATCATCCAGCTAATCTAGACTTGTCCAATAACTCAGGAAATCATCAATAATTTCCTCTTCAACAAGACAAAATTCTTGCTGTCTTAAACCTTCATCATGATCCACAAGATCTTTTGCAGATCTCCATCCTTCATCTGTACTCTGTTCTTCTTCACAAACAAAAACTTTTCTTCTCAACTGAGCTGCTCTGAGTTCTGCACATTCCAACTGCACATCCATCCTCTGTTCAAGATTCCTCAGCTTTTCTGCAAACATACAAAAATTATCAAATGTAAAGTCATTTGACCTCTTGGCCTCACTTGAAGTTTCAGTCTTAAAGCCCTTCTCCAAATACTCAATCATCCTGAGTAGTCTCTCTTTTTGCTGAGCATGTATCATCTGCTCTTTCTTACTCTGTAGCCCATGCCACTTTACTTACTTCTTTATGAGCCAACCAACTCTCTAGCTCTCCTCTATCCTCATCTGCAATTTGTTGAATTGTTCCCTGATCTCAGCTAACTCTTTCTCATATTATTCTCTCTTTAACTGTCTCTGCATGCCAGCTATCTTGGCATCTTCTTTATTCATCTTCATTCTATTGGGGTCTCTCTCAGAACCTCTGCAATCTCTGCTATGACTATCAGTAGCCATTTTCTCCTCCATGAGTTCTTCACTCATCAGCTGCACCAAGCCTCTGCAACAACAAGCTCTCTTGCTGCCACTTACCTCACCAATCCTTTCCTCTAGATCTGGGCTTTTGGAAAGTACTGGTCCCCTATCTGCTGGAACCTTTGGAGCACTCTCTTCTGCTCTCCCTAGGCTTCACTCTACAACTTTCTCAAGAACACATCTGTTCTCTTTTCATCCAACCTCTGTTGGGAATTCTCCAGGTTCTGCCACACTTTCTTCTTCACTTTAGAATCCTCTGCTAGACTCTTTCATCACTACTCTCAAAGTTGTGATCTTCTTGTTGAGATGCTCCTCAATTGCCTGCAATATACATTCTGCAAACAATATCTTCAAACATAATCAAATTTACCTCACCTCCAGAGTTTGTTCAACATCCCCTTGTAATTGCTTCTGCAATTTTTTCCAATGCTCTGCTGCACTACATGTTGTCCTGTCAGATTTAGAGCTGATCACCTTGCCATCACCATCACACCTGTGCTCACATCTTCAGAACATATCCCGGCAGTATTCAAAACACTTTGTCTTCAAATTTAGATTCTGCAAATCTAAATAGCCTCACTGCTTCAGCACATATGCATTTAAAATTTTAATTTTCAACCGAGCTATTACAGCTCTGATACCACATGATAATGGGGTACCCTACTAACTCACATTATCACTCTCAATGAATATAAAGTGCATTCAATTCATGCCCCAAATAATCTCAATTGGAAATTTCAATGTTCTATTTTCTAGACTGGGCAATTTAAATTAATATATCTGGAAGCTTTAATATCTCAAATCTGAGATTTGAGATATTAATTCAAAGTTTTGTCTTAGGGTTATAAACCCACTCTTCACGACCCAGATTTATAATGCGGAAGCTTTTTCTTCAAAGGTTATAAAAACCCACAATGCTTGTAATATACCCTTTTATTAAAACCCAATACTCAATCTTCATATGTGGGAACTTCTTCACTTAATGTTTTAAAACCATACAAGAAAATCCTCACACTCTATGGTCAAAAAAACCCATCATATGAAATTAATCAACATTTCATTTTTCATTTAAATGAAACCCAATCACAATTCTTGACCTTCACTTAATATGACAATTGAATGCACACTATATCACTTTGTTCAAGACCCGACATATCAACACCACACTTATTTGCAAAAACTCTTGGAACCTACCTTTAACAACCTTCAAATATGCGCTCATACAATGATTCACTCTCATAAACTTTTACTTGGTTTAATAACCAACCACCAACATATTATAACATTCGGGCCCCAGCGATTAACATACCTTTCCATCGAACGGTTGATGAGCCATCGCATTGTCATGCAATGATCCGACGATCATCGTGTAACCAAACTGCCCATCCTTTAATTCTTCAATTCTTGCTTATCCTTCACGCAACTTCATGATGCGAGCGCGGTCGATCTCAGCTGACTACAGATCGGACGGGAATCGAATTTTTTTTCACCACGGGCTTTAACACTAAAAAAAAACGTGATAAAAGTGGTTTTGAACTTACCACTTATGCCACGCGTCCTTAATTTTGTGATATCGCGTTTTTTTATAAATTCCACTTACCACTCTCGTGGTCGCGCGATACTGTCGGTATTGGGTCTCCAATCCGCTTTCACTGTTCATTCAAGGTTCCACCTTCGCTCACAGTTCCACATCCTTCATCTGTTAAACTCCGCCTTCTTACACTTGCATTTCGCTTGTGATTTCACGCTCTACTGGTTGCTTTTAACTGCAACGTTGCTTATGCTCCCAATTCTCCGGTTCTGTGTCAATTCGAACCTACACTTCACTCTGGTTCCTTTGTATGGTTCCATCGACCACAGTTTCATGCCATTGAATTTCTCTTCTTCTTGTTTTCACAATCCACAATTCTACGCCTTCGAAACCCTCATTGGTATTTCCGTAGCACCGTTCTGCTATGTTCCTCTCTAGCACACAGACAACGCATAACCATTTCTCTATACTCAGTTGCTTTAATACAAATCCATTATTTATGAATGGCATAAAACCTCCATGTGAGGCTTAAAGCCCAGACTTCTGTTCACTGTATGTACACAATGAATATATAGCCTTCGTTGTCTATTAGTTCTTAACCCTCTGCACATCCAATTGAACAGGGTCGATTCCAATCCCCCTCTATATTCAATTTCTGTGGTTTGTAACTGATTACAAGCTCAATAACATTCAAATGTGAAAATTAGCATCGATTTCTTCCATTTCATATAGAATACCATCCTAAACCCCAACTTTCAGAGTTCTGTTCACATAGTTAATCACAGAGACTCAAGACATTCTCACACAGAAACTAAATCAATTAAAACTCATGTAAAACTGAATAGATTCTTTCATATATATATATATATATATATATATATATATATATATATATATATCTAAATGAGTTACTTACAGAACTTCTGGTCCTCGGCCAGATATTCAAATCAGTGGCCCTTTTCAACTCGCTACTCTGTCTCCCCAGATCTCTCCAGGTCTGCCTCTGAATTCCATTGAGGCTTACAATTATACAAATTGATAATCAATCGATTCAACTCCTTCAATGACTCGACAAAACCCTTGGAATCCTCAAATCCTAAATTTAGCCTAAATCCCTAAAAAAACTGAAACTGACTCTTCACATTCCTAAAAAATCAACTTCTCTCATGTTCTCCAATTACTTGGGAACATTTACAATTTCTCTCCATAATTAAAATAACTCTAATTATTTAAGGATTACATAAGAATTTAAAAAGATAAGACCCCCCTATGTCTACTTAAATATAAGGTATTTTATTGTGCCTAATGCCCTTGCATCATATTTACTTTCCAAAGGGATCAACAACAAAGAAAGACAAATCAGTTGATCAAGGAAAAGAAGCCACTTCATCAACAATTCCTATAGATTAGGATATTTACTTTATGTTATTTTCTGAAGTCAATGTAATTGTAAAAACACATTTTCAAGGCATTTGATAGACAATCTTCGAAGTCATGAAGTAGTTTTGGTAGTTAGAATTGGTTACAGTAGTTGCAAAATTATTTTTATTGTATTTAATGTAATTTCCAAGAGGAAGGAAGTTTTGAGTTTTGGACCTCCTGGACAAATATTTTTGTACTCAAAGATTCAAAGATTAATTAATGAGTAATCAAGTTTCTGGAATTTTTTTTATGTTGAAATGTATTCCAGTTTTCATTATGTATTTCCTTCTATGAATAAAACAAGGTTATGAGTAGCAGATCTCTTCTTACTTCTGTGTATAAGAGTTAAAAACCTTAATTGGCACTCCTTTGTTTTAACTATTTCTTTCACATGTTTCTTCCGAAGTTTGGAATGGTATTTTCTGTATAAAACAGCATATCAGTTTGGAATTCTCCTTACATTTTCTTCCAGTCATTTCATTCAACATTAACAGATGGTAGCATTGCAAAGAATTCATAATATTTGATATTTAAGGGTGTGATTATAAATACTTTAGGGTTAATAAAATAGAGACATAAAAAATTTGTGACATAATTATAAAATGTCTTAAGCACTGATTCCTTATCACAGCTAAGGGATTGTCTCTTAAGGTACAACACATAGCACAGTACGATATGAATATAATAGTGTTGAAAATATAGAGACCACTCTATATTTATCCACAAACACCAGGAAATACATCCTTTAGTGTATTTCCCCATGTTGCATATCATACTTCTTTCATTCTGATGATATATTCTTCAAAATTAATTGTTCGTAGCATAACATGGGAAAAAATTACGAATCCTATTCACATGTTGTTAAAATCATAGATCAATCAGGGCTACTTTCGCCCACCTTATTCCTCAATAACCATGAATCTTGCATGACATCCATATTTACATAAAATGAACATAAACCATCATTCTTCTACAAGAATATTGAATCTTGTCACAATGGAATTTATATATATGTATATAAATATTACCCTGATCAAGATCATATCAAATATTGATATAAGTGCATTGAGGTAAGGTCATAGAACTTCCCTTATGCCATTCTCATGGCTACCATGTCATTTTCCATTATTTCCCATGCACTAACCATCCACTTGGCAATCATAGTGTTGTTCACTAAATCATGGGCACGACATATGTATTGATATCTGCCTAAGAAGGTCAAATTTGAGATAACTCCCTTTGTTTAAACAAGACACGCATCAACCAAAGGAATTACTTCACCATAATTCCTCATTTTGCCTTCCTCATGGTGCTTTTTCTTTCAGTCACGCTTCTGCACATATAATGTTCCAACCTTTATTGTTTTAATCCCTATGTTGCATTTATGCACGGGGAATTTCTTCCCTCGTACTCTTTATTGATCCCATTTATCCCTCTCTTGCCATAATTTTGTGGCTTTACTGCCACACTAAAAAAACTTCCTCATCCCAAGCATGAAATTTAACATAAAAGGGAAGACAAGATCATTCAATACAAAAAGAGCATTCAACCAGCAAAATAAATAAACAATTTCCACATAATAAAAATGTCATGTGCACTATAAAATCAAAATGAACTCAATCTGTGAAATCAATAAATTACAGTCACAACCATATGACTTAAAATAAAATAGTCCCAGAAATCAATTTTTATCTCCATGATTCTAGCATTCATGGAAATTCCAACCATCATACAAGTGCACATAATTATACATGTACATATTCATATTCATATACCAATTCAATTCAACACTTCTTTACAAGGCTCGCAGAAAACTTGAAGTCTTACATTCCCCCAAAGTTCACAAGGGATATTTTCAACACATATATGTATGTGTCAAGGAGCTTGAGGGAATCCCCCCTCCTCCTTCTCATCATCCTATATCGTTTATTCATGTCCCTGTGGCTTGTAGGGGCTAATTTTTTCTTCTTCTTCCTGCAGGGATAATCCTTTTCCAAATGCTCCTCTCCACAACACCAACAAGAGAATATCCTCTTCTCCTTTTCAGCCTCCCGAGGCCTTTTCCTATTGATGCCATTTTTACTTTTTGAGGATTCTGTTTGATATGTCATCTTTCACAACTATTTTTGTAGCTCAATATTCAATTCATCTAGTTCTTCTTGTTTCCTAGTGAGCTTTCTAAGTTCTGCCTAGTATATATTTAGTTCATCTTCCAAGTCCTTTAGCTCAACCTCCAAATTCCTAAAGGTTATTTTTCTTTGGAGGGATATCCCTTTATCTCATTTTTGATGGACTTGGTCCATATCCTGCTGCACCATGCCATGATACATGTTTCCTTTTGTTGCTATCGAGTATTTCTATGTGCTACCCCATACACTTAATTATTAGTGCATTAATAAATTTAAACAAATACACCAATTTCCTTACCCTATTATAAAAAGCACACTTCCCTGCCACTGCACACACGTCCCAATTAATATATTAATCATATGTCTAAATATATATGACATAAATAAATAACCCTAAGAGTTAGCTCAACTAGCCGAGTCCCCGTTGCTAAGTACTTTTCCAGTTGGGAGGTCATAGGTTCAAATCTCCCTGACACCCTTGGGGTTAGGTCTCACGTGTAAGATTGATAGTTAGATCCCATCAGGAGGGTTTGCCGAGATTTTTATGTGGACGTAGCAGGTACATATGTGTGCAAGCATATAGGGTTCGTGAACCATAAGTGAAAAAAAAATATGACATAAAAAAATATATTTGATTTCCAACATAAATTTTCACAAACCAAAATTCGACATGCACATGCACATATCAGCTTATTTATAACTATGCTTTCTTTTTCAAGTTCAACTAAGAATAGAAGCACTTATTGTGCCCAAATCAGCATCATTAATTTCATTTAGCTTATTGTACCAAGACCAAATAGAAATTTAAATTCAACCTTTCCCCCCAAAATTATCAGCCTTAATTGTTATCAGTCGCTTTACTGAGACCCTTAATATCATTTGTTAAGGTCAACCTTCGTTAGCTTCATTCTGTCTCTTCATTTTTAGCCCAACAACATACAATCATATACATATCACTTTACAACTTGTAAATTTTCCCATTTGTGCAGTATCATACGTATACAAGTAGTTTCACAATCAATGGATATCTATATATATATATATATATATATATATATATATATATTCATCCAATCATGGTGCCACACCCAGGACCTACACACACGGAAAGAATTCACCAAGTCCCCCCTCCTTAAACATGCAAAGCATTAACCACAAGAACAGTCCTTCAGAAGGGAAAACATGACATTTGCACATGAACACCAATCAAAATCCATTGAGGTTCTTAGCCTCTTACAGTATAAAAACCATGGGATTTCCACATCCCAACCAGCATATAATACATATTCCCATCATCCAATGGACCAATTAATGTTATGTAGAATACATATCACACAAGGATTATTCCCCAAATCCCTCAAATCACATGAACATAATTATTCCAATCATAAAAGATCACATCTTCCAACCAATGGTGATGGTATGCTACAAGTAACTCACGTCGCTACAGGAAGTTCTATAAAATTAAAGAAAAGACACTTTCCAAGGCCAAAACTAATGGTTTTCCAGACCTTCAAGATGCCACATAGCGAGTGCATGCATTTCCAATTCATTTAACACAATAACATGGTGAACATAATTGCAACTAATATGCAATCCAAATCAACAATACAGGCATAATTTCATCATACACGCATTCAAATATTATACTCAGAGTTGATCTCCATTATTACCATGCAAGTAGTAAATAAATTATAGGTTAGCCCTTGACACCTAAACACTAGTTTCACAGGAAAGGTAAATTATTCTTGACCATAAGAAACACAGTCGGAGTAATGTAGTCACTCAACCATAAGGATGCATAAGCAGGCTTGGGATCGGAGGCTTCACCGGAATATGACCAGATGAACGACTTCTGTTTGTCGAAGGCATAATAAGCTTATCGCTCCGACATGGATGGAGATCAAAAGCATATGGGGCTCTCATGGATGGTCAGCCCTAAAGTGAGAGATATCTCTTTAGGAAGAAATTCAGTGAAAGGATAGGGGGTTTCTTCCAATCCAAACAGGATTCTGACAAGGAGGGGATTTTGTAAGCAAAAAATCATTATGAAACCCCTATGCGGGAATTTTTCTGCCACTTTCCCATGATAAATCCCATCCAACCTAAGTGTTGAACCTATATGCTCTGATACCACTTGTAAACACACCCCTCCTAACCCTAAAACCAAACCAAAGATAGAAGAAGGTAGTTACTCTAATGACCCAACCCCTAAGGTGCAGTTATGGAAACATAATTTAAAAATTTTGACTTTTTTTTCAACTTTTATAGTATTTTAAATGAACGCCATCGTTGCATTCATCCCATCAAGATGATTCCAATGATATATTTTTTTCCTCAATTCGACTTATGTGTCAAAAGTCATGGATCTTTAAAGATAGTCCAATTACACCTTGCCACGTCATAAAAATTTATGGCTCTTTAAACATATCCTAATTACACTTCCATGTAGTTGTATCACATAGTCTAACATGATGGTGATGAGTCCATACTCTACTATGATAGACCCACATTGAACCTGACACATGGCCACCATGGACAAGTACATGTGGCAGGTGCGGGTCCCAAGGGAAGTCGGGCTTGTCCCTCCTTCCCCGAAATGTGTTTTAAATTTTTAAGCGGTCAGGTTCGACCCCTGATATGTGGTCATGGAGAGATAGGTCGACCCACCAAAGGTCAGGGAAAATCCCACCAGATGGACAGACCTTTTTTTCCATCCTCTCGACCTCTGACATGGTTGGCCTATTGAACCAAAATTTAATAATTAACTTGATATTTGGCTAGTTTAAGTGCTTTAATAGAGCGATTATTTTTCTAACTTAGTAGGCTCCTCAATCATTTATTTTGGAACTTGATAAAAACTAAATTCATACAAAATTTATGATCAAATTTAAGATACAATCAATAATATGAATTATACAAATTTAACAACACATTCAAGTGTATTTCGTCACAAAATTATAGAGAGTTGTAGAAACTCATTAACAAAGAAGAAATTTTTCTCTATTTTGATCAACAAACCTATAAGCTAGGAAAATCAATGGAACAAACTTTTCAGCTCATGCATATCCCTTGACTTAGCCCTAACTTATCAAATATTTACATAAAATATTACAGTGCATTTCAGAATTGGAAAAAAAATGGCAGGGTTGTCACACTCAAGACTTCCATGGCAGAAAATTTCATGATCACTTTGTGCCCACATAAATATCTAAGTACCCTTTTGACATATTCTACTGCTCTTTACCATATATCATCATGTAATTTCTCAACACTCCTATTGCATTAGCAATGTCCAATCAAGTACAAACCATTGCATAAATCAAATTACCTATGGTATTTTCATATCCAACATGGAAATTTCTTCTATCTCCTCGCTTTTCTTTAGATATTGATCAATAATTATCCTTTCCCAATAGGAATTGGTATGTTAATAGACTTGCAATATTTCATGTTGAAACACTTTAGAAGTGCCCCAATGTACTTCCTCTGATTCATGCAAATTTTCCTAATTGTGTAGTATCTCTTGATCTCCATTCCAAGAATGAAATGTGAAATGTTGAGATCCTTCATTTCAAATATGTATGACATCTACATATTCACCTACCTAATTACACCCATGTTTTTTTTTTCCAACAAATTCCATTGACATAAAGTGTTACTTATATATAACACTTGCCTTCTAACATGAGATGTACATAGTGATCACCTTGGGCTCTTACAAATCCCAATCTCTAGATGTATGTGTTGAAATTATGGTACCACATCTTGGGTAATTGATCCAAACCATAAGGGGACTTCCTAAGCTTACATATCAAATTCTCCCTTCCCTTTCCTACAAATAATGTAGGTTTTTTCATGTAAATTTCCTCTTGCATATCACCGTGAATAAATTTTGTCTTCACATCCATTTTCTCTTTTTCTAAATCAAATGTTGCAACTAGAAACATTATTACTCTATTGGAATTTAATTTTTAAATAAGGTAAAACATCTCACTAAATCCAAGTCCCTCAACTTAGGAATAACCTTTTTCCACCATTCAAGCCTTGTACTTCTCAAATTTACATGTTTCATTCAACTTTTTCTTGAACACCTAGTTGCAACCAATGGGTTTCCGCCCATGATCAAGTAATTAAGCCAAGTCCTATGTATCATTATTGTGAAAATATTCCATTTATTCAACCACAGATTTTAAGTAGAGTTTACCCTCAATCAATTCAACTACCTCGTTAACTCACACAGGTCCATCATCAATGACAGATAACACAAAATATGATAGGGAATTTATTGGATTACACCTTTCAGGTTGTTTCTTCCTTGACCAAACCTCCTCAAGGCTAGACCTTAATGTTACACCTCTTCATATGATTCAAATGATTCATTTGAATAAATTTTAATATTATTTAAGTTAAACATCAAATTTTTTTATTCCTCCTCCTTTGTAGCATCTTCGATCTGGAGGTACACTTGAATACCCTAAAGGTCACATATTGACTTTCCTTGTCACCCAATCCTATAGCTTAAATCCTTTCATTCCATCCTAATAATTGGTGAAAATACACTTTATTACATTTTCATCCACCTTTTTCATCTTTTCCTATGGAACATGGACAAAATCATCATATCCAAACACTCTGAGATGTGAAAATGATGGAATTTTACCAAAAAATACTTCATGTAGATTTGTTGGAGTAGTGTTTTAGGTAACAAGTTTTGGTGATTGAGGCAAAGGAGCACCACATAGGAAGGTCATCCAAGGACCAGTGTGTGGAAATACGAATAATAGGGAAATTCATTGGGATTATTTCATATGTTTTATCCCATAGTAACATTTTCTACTAAAGGTTTTTTGGTCGTCTAGTGCCCAAATGTAAATCTATAAATACATCAATGTTGAAAAGGGAAATACATGCTTTTGCTAATGATAACTTCAGATATACTTATGATATATATTTTTGATAGTTTTTTGTTGTAATGAGAATTGATATAGGCCAGTGAGTTGTGATGGAAGCAATTGTTATGGAAAGTCACATTATTAATAGAAAGATATATTTTTCCTTATTTTGTGTATTTTGTGCATAATGTGATGGATTGTATTTTTTTCATATTAATGTTATTTTAGATATATGAATGATAGATTTACTACGCAGAATCAGGGTATACCTCAATTTATTTTCCTGTATTATTAGAAGTAAAAATATGTTGAATATGGTAATGATAGCATAGGGTCTCCCAACTCCTTCATCACTACATAATTTTCTAGGTTCTTATAGTCCCCCATTGATTCCTTGAGTGAGACTTCACCTACTTTCAAATGTTTCCAAAAGGGTCGGTGTCTAAAATGGTTTTTTTGGCTAATTAAAATTATCCTGAGTTTATCCCCTATGCACCAACAAATGGTTACATCGTCGAGACCGAGATCTATGGCTAAAATGGATATAGAGGCTTACTAAGGAAGAAATTCAGTAATGGGTGGAGACAAAAGAGCACAATTTCATTGTAGAATAGACCAAAATCAACATATCGGCCCTTAGAGATGGATGCAAAGGTATGCTGAATTTCCAATCGTCTTTTCTAAGTGCTTGCCAAGGTCGGCATAAGAAAATGGAACTAGGAACCCTATTGTATCACATAGTTGGACTCCAAAATTAATCCATAGGGTGAACTTTATAAGTAAAAATATTTCTCATGCAATTGTTTTTTAGTTAAATAGTGTGTTGGAAGGCTATGTTGTTTATTTTTCTATAGAGGGTACTTAGTCATACAACACAGTTGAAAGGGAATTATTTTAAGAGACCACGAGGAAGATATTTTATATTTTTGTTTACCTAGATAAAAATGATATTCTTTTACAAAGGATTTATGTTGTTGGAGTCTAATACCATAAGTGGCTAAAATTCTTTGCACATGATGGGGAGATTGGGGGTTGACCTGAGGACCGCCTGAGGGAATAGAGGCGTGGGATACAATAAACAATGAGTAAATATTATATGATTTGAGGATGTCGAGGTATTGTAGAGATAAAAAAGAGAGGAAAATTGAAGAAGGGAAAGAGCATGCACATTGGCACAAGAGGGAAGTGAAAAAAAAAGGTAAGTGGAGTGTGCACAGTGGAGCAAGATTTTTTGTAGTAGTGGGATAAAAAAGATATATGATTTAGAGTTGTGAATGATAGGAAGACAATAAGGAAAGATAGAGAAGGTGGCATAGTAGATAATATTTGGAGTTTGGAAACCAAGAAGTTAAAATTAGTGTAGACCACATATATGATGAAGTACCACGAATAGAAGGTAATAACAAAGAAATTTGTTAGCTTAATCCAAGAAAATAAGATCTAGTGTATCATAGTGACCCTGATTGATCCATACCTATGTTGAACCCATGACCTCGCACGTGTCTCCAATTCAAGAGGTAATATTTTCCTACAATTTGTTGCATACACTTTTATTAAATGAAGGAAGTAGGGATGGTAGCAAAGATATCCACGGTAGTGGAAGTAGTAAACAGAGGGGAGGAACCCAATGAACCATAAATTCAGTCAGGAGTATCTCAAGGTAATACCATGAAACATATAATTATGGTCATTAATCCTACAATGTGAATTCTTGTTTTTCATGGCACTGGGACAATGGATTCTAAACAACATTTATTTCTTTTTGAAGCTATATGGATTGTCAATAGATCTAGGATAAACCAATGAAGGTTGCACATTTTGAAACTACCTTAAGATATCATGCACTTACTTGGTATATGAAATATAAGGCTACTGTGTTAGCAGGTCAATCTAGGTCATTTCGGAGACATCTGGAAAACATAGTTGAAAGAATTTCAAAACCAAAAATCAGGGTCCTAGTGTATCATAGAAATCAAAGAGATCAAACATAATTTTAACGAGTCACTATGGAAATTTGATTAGATATTTGAGGTGTTGGTGGATTGACTAAAATTTTATATTCTAGATGCGTAGCACAACGAATGGTTTATCGTAGGATTTTTGCGTCATATATAAATCCCACTAACTCAATAAATTATTGCATTGCAGTTCAAAGCCCTAGAAATTTCCATGAAATTAAATTCATATCCTGTAGGAAGTGAGAATAGCACAAGAATGGATTAGGTTTAATCACAGCTAGGAACCTTAACACTACAATTACAATAATATTCCAAAGGTAAAGAAAATCATGGGGAAGTATGGTATACTATATGGAGGAAAGAATTTCACCACGAGAATGAGTGCCCAACTGTGACAGAGTACATAACTATAGGTGCCAAAAATCCTTCCACCCAAGGAAAGGCTTGTGGTGCGAGATTTCCAAAGTATGGGATCATTTACAACACACTAGAATTAATGAGGGAGAGAACTTCTAATGCATATAGGGTATAAGAGAAAGGAGGGATAGAAGGAGGAGTGCAGAACTATAACCAGCCAAGCGCCTACAATCAATTAGGAGGAGGCCAAGTAATGCAGGGAAGAGGAAAGGTTTCTAAAGAAAAGGGCGCAGAGGATTTGGAAGATGTAAGGGTCTCGTAATATACTATAATTATGCATAACTAGGACATATTTCATAGGATTTCCCCAACCCTTGTACATAATGTAGAAACATGGATAATTATATAAAGGATTGTCCTCATTTCATTGCAAAGTGGTAGGATAATAGAAGTCAAAATGTAAAAATGATAGCCTATAAAGCATGTTGGTATGATCCACAAGTAGGAGTGGTTATGCATGGAGGAACAAGGAAAAAAATTGGATGCATTGGGACAAGGAAACCAACCTCACTAGTGAGTAAGAAAGGTTGCAGAATTGACTACAAATTTTGATCAAGTAAAATAAAAATATACATACAATGAAGCTACAAGTGAGTTGTTTGTGACATAATGGGGTCCACCAAGATCGATCATATAACAAGGATTGCATGTATATGATATGCCCCTGATACATGAAAAAAATTCTCCTAGGTAATTAGGTGAAGATGTAAGCCCCATTAAAAATTTCTTAAGAATATATTTAGATCTAATGAAGGATGAATTATCCCTAGACAAATCATGCATAATTATTCATTAGCGCGTGCAATAATGAAAATTTCCTACCATGCAGACCCCCCAACACATAGTTAAATAGGCTATGTGAAAAATAAAGACAAATAAAGAATTCAAATTTAGCAAGCAGATGGGAGAGTATGGCATGGACAATATTATTCTATATATAGGCTCATATGTAAATATTATTCCTAAAAATACATGGGAAATGATGAGGAGACCAAATTTGACTTGGTCACCCATCCATCTAAGATTAGAAAACCAATACAATATTTTTCCTATTGGTAGGATAACAAGTGTGGAGGTCAATATTGATGAGAATACTTTTTTATTTTAAAGACATAGAGATTGTGGAAGATACTGACCTGTATCCTTCTTTACTAGGAATTGACTAGATTTTGATAATCGGTTCTTAATCAATCTAAAGAAGAGGAAAATGGTATTTGAATCAGGGGACTTGAGGATCACCATGTCATTAGATCCAATGGAAGGGTAATGCTAAGTGGAGCATGTAAGAGAGGATTTCAATGCAAAATACCTTCATGATATTTACAATGTAACCTCACAAAGGGATGACTATGTCACTCCAACTGCATATGGTATGTTGAGTTTGAAAACCATTAATTATTCTTCCCCATAATCAGAATAAGAAATCGAGAATTAGTATAAATATTGCATGAATTATACACTAGAATGTGTGCATATATTACCTACCCAATACGATGGATTGGAGCAGAGGTACATGATCCCCCAAATTTTAATGTAGTTTCAGATGTGTATTCCTTTGTAAAAGAGTTTGAGTCACACGTGATGGGCCTCTAAATTAGACATAAATTAATGCTCATCTAACCTTTCTTAGGCACATAAAGGCTATATTAAATCTCTCCTTATACACTTAATAATTTTTTTTAAGCTTTAATATGTTCTTAGGAAGGTTTTGAGATAATTTCATATTTATGCCTAATATTATTTATTTTTGAAGAATATTGTGAGAATATTGGGAAAATTATGAAGATTTGGGGAAGGAGAGAATTTAGGGACTTGCTCCCCACTACAGTAGGATTAATATTGGAGAATAAATAAACAAAATATCATGAAATTATTGAGAAAATTTAGAGTAATTATGGAACTCCAATGATTGATAAAATCTAGGAATGTGTTCCCTATCATTAAATGCAGATTCCTAGTGTTGGGAAATAGATCCACTATTTGAGGGATTTTGGAGTGTAAAGCTTCATCCTTTCAAGGACAATTCTTACTCATCATTTTTTATAAGTACCAATTTGAATTGACCTCTACGGGAATGTATTTTTTAGTATTATTGTGGATAAAAGTTGTTTTTTAGCAACTCCACTTTCTTTTCTTCCAGGGATGTACTTGGACCGATTCAATAATGAATATTTCCGTCATTTTTAGCTTCTAAGGCATGGTTTATTCCATAGGACTCTGATTCTCCTTCGGCTTGGCCATACCAGGAGCCTTAGAGCCCTCTTGCACAAT
This sequence comes from Pinus albicaulis, assembly GCA_034641835.2. Lineage (NCBI taxonomy): Eukaryota > Viridiplantae > Streptophyta > Pinopsida > Pinales > Pinaceae > Pinus > Pinus albicaulis. Next base: position 69,315,015 of record CM076574.1, on the reverse strand, counting down.
CTATTTATGTTCTTTTGACTTCTTATTCACATGCATCTCTCATTTCTGTTTTGCATATTTCTGTATTTAGTATTGTTTCTTTTCTTGTTGTAGGATTGAGTTAAATGATTGAAGTGAGTTATTTTGCAGGGTTTTTATAGATTCAAAAGCACTATTCATCCTTGTAATAACTTTGGAAGGTCATCTTAATCATTAAGCTACTTGGATTTGGTTACTAGTTCACGAATATAAGATTTCTGGAAATGCCTTGTAGCAAAATAGTAGTAAATTTCTGTTATTTTTTAGAATGGGTTAATGAGCTTCATTTGAATTTATTCCACTTGGATTGGGTCATAATAATGTTAAATTTAATAAAAAAATTTACCCCATTTCATTTTCACTTGATTATGTTAGGCATTTGATAAATTAACTAGCTCAGTAGTTCTTCAATTTCCATGTTTTAGAGTAGTAATTTTATATTATTTTTTAGCACGTGTGAACAAGGTATTTTGGAGTGATTCCACTTGGAATGGAGAAATAATACATCATAATTAATAAAAAAAAAATTCCCATACAATTTTGATTTTATTTACTTGTTCATTCGGTGATTTATTTCCAAAACAGAACATCGTTTAGCAAAAACAGAACATCCTGTAGCACTCTTGTAGCATGTGTAAACTCAACCAGATTCTCTCTTAAAGGTTGTTTTTGTCTCTGTGGCTTGAATCATGACACCTTGGATCTAATATCTAAATACATGATTGAGGTAGAATAAACACCACTTAGAACATTCATTTTCGCAAATTAGATTAGGCCTTTTTATTTGAATTCATGCTCTTAGGATTTCAATTACAAATGGTTGCTCTTTCCTAGGATTAACTTATCTTCAAAGAAACACTTCCATTTATGCAATTATTTTAGGCTTTGATTTCATGAAATTAATTTCATTACATCAGATCATTAAAATAAGGACACATTGTATGCTGCACATATACTGTCGATACCTCTTAAGTTTGTACGAACCCCTGGTTGATAATTAAAGTTGGTATCCTTGGGAGTTACAAAATTCTTGTTGCAATACCGAGGCTCATCAATAGGTACCTGAAAAAATAAGACTGGAAAACCTTGGATTTATCACTAAAGGCAACTCCTGGGTGTTGGTGGGCTACACAAAAAGAGAAGATGGAAAATTGGAAGACTTGCAGACATTTGCTACAGACTAGGTTTAGACTAGATGCTAGAAACATTGAGACTAGGTACACTAGACTAAGTGTCCCTACCACTCATTGTTGGAAATATGATGCAGAATGTTGTCCTTGATGGCAACCCACTGAATGAAGATGAAGACATGTGACAGTTGACATGTGTTGTCCTTGATGGCAATACACCTGATGAAGTTATGCTTGACTTGATGGACTTGTGTGTCTGAGAAGGCAATGAAGAAAGGAATTTAGAATGTGCTCAAATATGATGAGAAGAGTATGTCTCTTTGTATACGCGGATTGTCCTAGGGGAAGTCGCGTATGCACGCGGAAAATAACGTGCCAAGTCGCGTATGGGCAAAAGCGCTTAAAAAGTGCAAAACCAAGGGTAGCCACCATGGTATTGACCCATTGTATTGGGTAATGATCCGCCTAATTGACCCCGTCCAGGTAGTTTTGGGCTTATGGTATTGTTTTGGTCCATGGTATTGAAAAAGGGGCTCATGGTATTGAAAAGGGTAAACCTATATAAGGAGAAGAAATTCATTGTGCAAATGATGAGTGTGGGTGCAAGATGTCTGAGCTTGAATGAATACTTCTCTCTGAAGTATATCTGAATGGAAAGGGTTACACTTGAATGATAAATCTGAATGTATGATGCACAAATGATGAAGAAGGGGATCTAGATCTGAATTGCTCTTGTATTTGCTAGATCTGATTATGGAAGGCTTAGATCTGTGATGAGGCGAGCATCTAGGCGAACATCTGTCTGAAGCAAAAGGGTAGATCTGAAATGAATATCTGATCTGATGAAGTATGCTGCTCTGTAATGATTGAAGATCTATACGCTACTTCGCCGCGGAGGAAGCGCGTATATACGCGGCTTCAGCGAAGAGAAAGCGCGTATGCACAATAAAATATACACTGAGGTATACGCTGGTTTGTGTGGACGAAAGCGCGTATATACGCGACATCAGTGAAGTGAAAGCGCGTATGCAAACTAGGGTTTGCTGAAGCAAAGGGTATGAAATATCTGATATGTTCTGCTGTGTTTCTGCTATCTGATCTGTGTTGTTAAGTATCTGTTGGTGATGTATGTTTGTGCTTAAAAGTTTGGAAAGGGTCCAGTCTGGAAATATGATGAAATGTGGCCTGCAAGTGGTGTTCTATTGAAGTTGTTGGATCCGGTGTGAAAATTGATGAAACGTGGTCCAAGGTGGTGCTGAAGGTTGTAGCCTTCAGTCAGGGGGTTGTAGCTCCCTTCCAGGTGAGGCTGGTAAACGAGATCGGGGGGTCGTAGCTCCCTTCCAGGAGAGGCTGGTAAACGAGTCAGGGGGTCGTAGCTCCCTTCCCGGAGAGGCTGGTAAACGAGCGCAGGTGGGTGCCTGCGTGCTGGTCAAGTCTGCGCCAGCACATATGTTGTAAGATGTTTTCTCTATAATAAAATATTGAAGGCTGAGCAACTGCAGCGGTGGTTTTCTTCCGACTTGGGTTTCCACCTAAAAATCCTGGTGTTCATGTGTGATGCTTTGTGTGATGATTTATTATGTTCTTACTGCACATGTTTACTGCTTATTGAATATCTGATGAATAAATGAAGGAATGATTTAAGTGAAGAATTAATGACATAAATAGATATCTGTGTATACGCGAGTTTCGTAAAGGGTATCCGCGTATATACGCAAGTCTGGTTCAGGAAAGTAGCGTATGCATTTTAAAAGCAAGAAAAAGTGAAAGTTTTGAATATGCAGTAAATACTGATTCACCCCCCCCTCTCAGTATTTTTCCCAACAATTGGTATCAGAGGAGGTCCTTGTGGAGAAGCTTGATCGCTTAAAGGAGATCCGTCGCAATGGGAAGTCAAGAAGGAATAATGTCTATAAAGCCACCTATATTCAATGGAAGCAATCTGATATTCTGGAAGGTACGTACAAAAGAATTTCTGCAAAGTCTTGGTGCGGATGTATGGGCAATCGTGGAAGAAGGTTATCAATACCCGGCAAGTATTCCTACTGATGCAGCAGAAAGAAAGAAGTATGAAACCAATGCCAAAGCAGTAAATGTTTTGCTGGGAAGCATGTCTGAATCAGAATTTGCTAAAGTAATGCAGCTACATTCAGCAACAGATATATGGGACAAAATCATTCTGAGCTATGAAGGAGATACAAAGGTAAAAAATGCAAAACTCCAAATTCTTAGAATTGAATATGAAAGTTTGAAGATGCATAGTGATGAAAGTGTTGCCAGTTTCTTCCTTCGTCTAGATGATGTTGTCAATCGAATGAGAAATTTGGGTGAAACTAAAATTGATACTACTCTGGTTGAAAAAGTCTTAAGATCCTTGACTCCAAAATTTGACTCTAAAGTCTCCGCTATTGAAGAAAGGAAAGATCTGCAAACTCTTACTATTGTTCAATTACATGGGACTCTGACTGCTTTTGAAATGAGACAAGGAGGTCCTTCTCAAGTAAGAGAAGCTGCATTTAAGGCTTCTACAAAAGGAAAGGAAAAGGAAGTTGTCAAAGAATCCAGCTATATTTCCGATGAAGAAGAAGCAAATTTCGTAAGAAAACTCCAACTAGGAACTGGAAGATTCAAAGGTAAGCTTCCCTTAAAATGCTTTGAGTGTGGAAAAGTTGGTCATTATGCTGCAAAATGTCCTTATAAAGGAAAAGAAGTTGTTAGAAGGAATAAGAACAGATCTAGCTCTAAGAAAAGTTACTATACTAATGAAGATAGTGATGGGTCATCTAATAGTGAGGAAGATTGTGAAGAAGATCTTAGACTTCTCATGGCCTTTGAACAAAAGGAAGAAAAGGATATGTTTATGGATGCTCTAGAGAAAAATGATTTTCTTGAAGAAAATAATCAACTCAAACTTCGCTTAGAAGATTGCAAAATTCTCTTAGAAGAACAAAAGGTGATCAGAGAGACTGTTGAAAAGCAGCTTGAAGAAGCAAAGAAACATATTGAAAAGCTAGAATGTGAAGTGGTAATTCAAAGAAAAGAAGTAGAGAAAGCAAAGACCTTGAATCTTAGATTTGCTAAAGGATCTGAAACCTTAGATGAGATTATCAAGGTACAACGTTCTCCTCTTATAAAGGCAGGTCTGGGATATACCGGAGAATCTTCTCAAACTTCAGCACCAAACTATCTAAAAGCAGTTACAGGTGGTTTACTACATTCAGCCACTCAGCAAGGGAATAGAGGATCTCTACAGGGAAAGAAGGACCATCTCAATTCAAGGAACACTAACAGGGATAGCTTTCAAAGACTCTACAACCAACAGGTAAACTCAAATAGAAGATTCCATGATCGCATAAATTTCTACTTCAATGGGCAATGTTTCACTTGTCACAATTTTGGTCATAAAGCTATTCAATGTGTGGCATATAAAACCATCATGACAAGAGAAGCAAGAAAGAAAAGGTTGGATACTGAACCAACGAAGAATACCTATAACAATTTTTCTCCTCTTCAAAGTGAAGTCGAATGTACTTATTGCAATAACTTTGGCCATGAAGAATCTGAATGCAGGAACAAGATCCAGCCTAAAGAACATGTTCCCTCAAGCTCCAAAGTGTGGAAGAAGAAAGAACCGCCGGTTGAAAATTGTGGGATAGCACTATTTGCAGAAGGTGAAGAAAATCAATGGTACATCGATAGTGGGTGCTCAAGACACATGACAGGTGACAAAAGCAAACTTCATACTTATAATGCTCTGGAAAAAGAAAAGAAAGTTACATTTGGAAATGATACTCCTGCTGTAATTAAAGGAAAAGGGTCGGTATTTCTAAAAGAAAAGGTGAAGGCTAAAGATGTCATGTATGTGGATGGATTAAGGCATAACCTGTTAAGTGTTAGTCAAATGTGTGATCAAGGAGCAGAAGTGGTCTTCAGTTCCAAAGAATGTATGGTTCGTGATCTTGATACAGGTAAAATAATTATAAAAGGAAAAAGAAATCCAAGCAACCTGTATGTACTAAACGGCATAGATCAATGTTACTTGAGCAAGTCTTCAGAAAATTGGCTATGGCATAGAAGGCTGGGGCATCTGAGTTTCTCTCAAATCAACAAAGCAAACATACTTCAAGCTGTTCGTGATCTTCCCAAGGTCAATCTTCCAGAAAATACCATATGCAAATCTTGTCAATTTGGTAAGCAGACTAGAGTTCGATTTAATGCCAAAGAAGGATCATCAAGTAAGCCTCTTGAACTCATTCATACTGACATCTGTGGACCTATGAGGAAAAGGTCATTGCGTGGGGAAGAATACTATATCCTATTTATCGATGACTACTCCAGAATGTGTGAGATCGCATTTATTAAACACAAAGATGAAGCTTTTGAAAAATTTCAGAAGTTCAAAGCTCTGGTAGAAAATGAATTGGATTCAAAAATCAAGTGTCTTAGATCTGATCGAGGTGGAGAATATTCATCAAATGAATTCTTTGAATTTTGTGAGCAACATGGCATTAAAAGACAATTCTCTGTAGCAGGCACTCCACAACAAAATGGTGTAGCAGAAAGAATGAATAGAACAATTGTTCAAATGGCTAGAGCTATGATGGCTGACTCTAATGTTCCTGACATGTTATGGAGTGAAGCAGCACGTACAGTAGTTAACATTCTCAATAAAGCTCATGTTCGGGTAAATAGTGACAAAACTCCATATGAACTCTGGTATGGTAAGTCTCCCACTGTAAAGCATTTTAAAGTTTTTGGAAGTAGATGCTTTATCAAAAATAATTATGAAAAGCTTGGCAAGTTTGAACCTAGATCAGATGAAGGGATACTTCTTGGTTACTCTTCTTCAAGCAAAGCATTCACATGTTACAATAAGAGGCTTCAAAAGGTTGTTGAATGTATTTATGTTGTTATTGATGAGTCTCCTGCAGCTTCTAAAGAAGAAAAACAAACAACAGAAGAAGATGATAGCAACATATGGCCTTCTACATCAGATGGAAATGATATAGGCAGTGAATCCAATGAAGAACCTGAAAATGATCTATCTGAAAAAGCTCCATCCAGATATGTTCAAAAGAATCATCCTGAATATCAAATTTTGGGAGACAAGGAATCAGGTGTACGAACAAGGAGAACTCTTGCAGGATCTTCTAGTAATTTGGCACTTCTATCCACAATTGAACCACACAATGTCAATGAAGCTAGCAAATATGAATGTTGGAATAATGCCATGGATGAAGAAATTGAGCAAATTGAAAAGAATGACACTTGGGATTTGGTACCAAGACCTCATGATAAAAATGTCATTGGAACTAAATGGATCTTCAAGAACAAGTTAAATGAGAATGGGGATGTTGTAAGAAACAAAGCTAGACTGGTTTGCAAAGGGTATACTCAACAAGAAGGTATAGAATTTGAAGAAACGTTTGCTCCTGTAGCTAGACTTGAAGCCATAAGAATGTTTCTTGCTTTCTCAAGCTATCAACGAATCAAAGTTTATCAAATGGATGTTAAGTCTGCTTTTCTTAATGGTGATCTAGAAGAAGAAGTATATATAGAACAACCGGAAGGATTCATTTTGGGAAATGATGCAAATCTTGTTTGTAGACTTAAAAAGACTCTGTATGGACTCAAACAAGCTCCAAGGGCTTGGTATTATCGTCTTGACAAATATCTTCATCAACAAGGATTTTCAAAGGGGTCTGCTGATAGCAACTTATACACAAAAGTTGAAAATGATAAACTATTGATTGTAGTTGTATATGTTGATGATATCATTTTTGGGAGTAATGAAGAATCTATGAGTCAAAAATTTGCTTCTGTCATGCAGAAAGAATTTGAAATGTCTTTACTTGGGGAACTAACATTCTTTCTTGGCTTGCAAGTGCATCAATCTGCAGATGGTATATTTCTATCACAAGAAAAATATCTTAAGAAAATTCTGAAGAAGTATGGCATGGAAGAATGCAAACCTGTAAGTACACCAATGATAACCGGATGCAGTCTCAGTTCTAATGATGATTCTCCCACTGTGAATCAACCAGAATACAGATTGATGATTGGAAGTCTACTTTATCTCTCTGGGACCAGACCAGACATTATGCATGTTGTTGGGATTGTTGGACGATTCCAAGCTAATCCAAAAGAGTCTCACCTTCAGGCTGTCAAAAGGATATTCAAATATCTACAAGGAACTCAAGACTTTGGTCTATGGTATCCAAAGGATGCTGATCTTACTCTTCATGCTTACACTGATGCAGATTGGGCTGGAAGTGTCGATGATCGGAAAAGCACTAGTGGTGGTGCATTTTACATGGGGCCCCGGTTGGTATCTTGGTTCAGCAAGAAGCAAAATTCTATTGCCTTATCAACAGCTGAAGCAGAGTATGTAGCTGCCGCATCTTGTTGCACTCAACTCCTATGGATGATGCAAACCTTGCAATATTTTCAGATCAAATGTGCAACTCCTATCTCCATTATGTGTGATAATACAAGTGCCATCAGTATCTCAAAGAATCCTGTTATGCATTCGAAAACCAAGCACATTCCCATCAAATATCATTTCCTACGTGAACAAGTGCTTGAGAAAAAAGTGAAGTTGGAGTATGTTACCTCCAAAGAACAAGCTGCTAATATCTTTACCAAACCTCTGCCCAGGGAAGCGTTCGAGCATCTAAGACAGAAGCTGGGAGTGTTCTCTGCCAGTCAAAAGAACAAATCTGCATAAATTTTAGAAGGTGACTTTGGATACGCGGGTTTCCTGAAACACAGTTGCGTATGTACGCGAGTTCATGCACAGAAAACCGCGTATGTCTGATTGCTGACAAATTTTTGGTTGGTTCAGCTCTCTTCAGCACAGCTGCAGTGCTGTTTGGTATCTATGATACTGTTTGGTATCTCTGGTGGTGTTCCAGTTCTCATAATTCTGTTTCTAATGTTTTGATGAAGATGCCTTGATGATTTGTTGGTGGAAGTTTTCAGGATGCACAAACTAAGGGGGAGCCTTGGTCATTTGGAAAGATTGCTTGGTTGCACAGATTCAGGGGGAGCATTAGCTTTGCTGACTATAATGCAGTGTTGGCATTATGATGGTTCTGAAATATGTTCTCTCTCTTGAGGACTTTCTGGTGTTGGTCATATTTGTATTTTGATGAAAAGGTCTTATTGAGACCCATGATGTAAATTTGTAATATTCAGTCATGTAAGGACTTCTCAAATTTTGTAAACCCACTTGGTTGGGTAGCTGAGTCTCATATGTAAATCCACTTGGTTGGATAATTGATGTAAGTATGAGTCTTTGGTGATAGGAAGTTCATAGAGTCATGTACTTCATTGACAAATATGTTTGAAGATTCAGCATGAACTCCGGGGGAGCGTGGCCACTTCAGCACATATCAGATCTGCAGAATGTTTCTTCCACATGAGGAGAAAAGGGGGAGAGTGTTGGTTTTGATCCGCCCTTGCCCTTGATGTCAAAGGGGGAGAGTGACATGGTGTTTGAATGAAGAGAAGTTAAAGATGTCAAATATTTGGGAGAGTGACATATTTGGGGAGAGTGACATGGTACCTATCTGTTGTGGTAACCAAACACCATCATGGTTGCCATCAAGTCCAAAGGGGGATATTGTTGGAAATATGATGCAGAATGTTGTCCTTGATGGCAACCCACTGAATAAAGATGAAGACATGTGACAGTTGACATGTGTTGTCCTTGATGGCAATACACCTGATGAAGTTATGCTTGACTTGATGGACTTGTGTGTACAGAAGGAAATGAAGAAAGGAATTTAGAATGTGCTCAAAATATGATGAAAAGAGTATGTCTCTTTGTATACGCGGATTGGCCTAGGGGAAGTCGCGTATGCACGTGGAAAATAACGTGCCAAGTCGCGTATGGGCAAAAGCGCTCAAAAAGTGAAAAACCAAGGGTAACCACCATGGTATTGACCCATTGTATTGGGTAATGATCCGCCTATTTGACCCCGTCTAGGTAGTTTTTGGGCTTATGGTATTGCTTTGGCCCATGGTATTGAAAAAGGGGGCTCATGGTATTGAAAAGGGTAAACCTATATAAGGAGAAGAAATTCATTGTGCAAATGATGAGTGTGGGTGCAAGAAGTCTGAGCTTGAATGAATACTTCTCACTAAAGTATATCTGAATGGAAAGGGTTACACTTGAATGATAAATCTGAATGTATGATGCACCAATGATGAAGAAGAGGATCTAGATCTGAATTGCTCTTGTATTTTCTAGATCTGATTATGGAAGGCTTAGATCTGTGATGAGGCGAGCATCTAGGCGAACATCTATCTGAAGCAAAAGGGTAGATCTGAACTGAATATCTGATCTGATGAAGTATGTTGCTCTATAATGATTGAAGATCTATACGCTACTTCGCCGCGGAGGAAGCGCGTATATACGCAGCTTCAGCGAAGAGAAAGCGCGTATGCGCAATAAAATATACACTGTGGTATACGCTGGTTTGTGTGGACGGAAGCGCGTATATACGCGACATCAGTGAAGTAAAAGCGCGTATGCAAACTAGGGTTTGTTGAAGCAAGTGGTATGAAATATCTGATCTGTTCTGCTGTGTTTCTGCTATCTGATCTGTGTTGATATGTATCTGTTGATGATGTATGGTTGTGCTTAAAAGTCCGAAAGGGTTCGGTCTGGAAATATGATGAATTGTGGCCTGCAAGTTTTGTTCTATTGAAGTGGTTGGATCCAGTGTGAAAATTGATGAAACGTGGTCCAAGGTGGTGCTGAGGGTTGTAGCCTTCAGTCAGGGGGTTGTAGCTCCCTTCCAGGTGAGGCTGGTAAACGAGATCGGGGGGTCGTAGCTCCCTTCCAGGAGAGGCTGGTAAACGAGTCGGGGGGTCGTAGCTCCCTTCCAGGAGAGGCTGGTAAACGAGCACAGGTGGGTGCCTGCGTGCTGGTCAAGTCTGCGCCAGCACATATGTTGTAAGATGTTTTCTCTATAATAAAATATTGAAGGCTGAGCAACTGCAGCGGTGGTTTTCTCCCGACTTGGGTTTCCACCTAAAAATCCTGGTGTTCATGTGTGATACTTTGTGTGATGATTTATTCTGTTCTTACTGCACATGTTTACTGCTTATTGAATATCTGATGAATAAATGAAGGAATGATTTAAGTGAAGAATTAATGACATAAATAGATATCTGTGTATACGTGAGTTTCGTAAAGGGTATCCGCGTATATACGCAAGTCTGGTTCAGGAAAGTAGCGTATGCATTTTAGAAGCAAGAAAAGGTGAAAGTTTTGAATATGCAGTAAATACTGATTCACCCCCCCCTCTCAGTATTTTTCCCAACACTCATCTCAAGGATCACGTCGTAGCGTGGAATAAGAAGAAGATACTCGAGAAGTATTGGGTGCACTCTTTTTTCCCTAGGAAAAATCATAACCTTCATTTATAGATATGAAAATTACATGTTTTATATGCGTTCAACATATTCAAATATGTCAGCTTGTGGATGTATACAATTCATAGGAGATTACATGTATGAAAAATTCAAAAAATAGATATGTTTTCACTGTATAATTTCTGGTAGATATAACTGATATGTATATATATGTGAATAGAAAGAAAAAACATAGATAATTTAATATTTTTGTAATATGGTAGCCCAAAATTGCATAGTGAAGAGTATCATCTGCATAAATTTATGTCTCAGCTTCCCTTTGTATTTGTATGTCCTCAAATGGCCTATGAAAGTATTGGTAGAACTTATGCTCATTATGTTCATGGATCTCCCATTGGTCGTTAATATGTGCGCTACCTCCTTGGATAGTGAATCGAAAATATTGTTCCTCTCCCTGTAATATGTTGACATGAGATATAATCAAATTGTACTTTGAGATGGTATACCTCATCCAATATGTTCTGTAGTGTGTTCACGTGACATGTAGAACACTGATTGAACCAATCAATGATGATTTTTGAGTCCCCAAAGATCTTTAATCGGTTGCAGTGTTTGGTGAGAGAAAACTGTAGAAGGGCATTGAGGTAAGATAATTCAGCATAATTGTTCGTACCCCTACCCAGGCCAATTTTGACTTTGAAGTAGTGCATTTCAGTAAGGTGCAGGAGTATGCCCTGCCCACCCTCCCCCCCCCCCACACACAACCAACTTGTTGATAAGAGCCATCAAAGTAGGCCTGCGAAAAAGTTAATTCAATGGCCTCAGGAATGATGTTTTGGGTAGAGGAGGGAGGAGGGTCACCCGAGATCAAGTGATATAATACGGAGATGTCTGCAACAGTGGTATTCCAAGAAGGATGGATGTCTTGGAAGATGTCACAGTTGCGGTCAATCCATGCCCCCCCAATAGATTAATGTGGGAAGGTTTTGGAGTTTGTGGGGGCTGGAGGATTGCCACCAGGAATCCCAGGCCAAGAGAACCGAGTGACCATCCCATCTCTTATTTAGGTTGAGTGCAAATAGGATATGAGCCCAGAGGGCATGAGTGATAGAGAAGGTTAGAAAGATATGTTTGGTGTATTCCTCAGCCAATTTTCACAGTGTACATCTGGTAGGTCCAATGTGGGAGCGCAGTTGTAGGTGTGCCCTTGTGGGGATTTTATTTGAGAGAATACTCCACATTAGTAGTTTTTCTTTTGCATGGAATTTGAGTTTCCAAAATGTGCTCCACCATGAGCACTGAACCAAAGGTAGATGAGTTTCATAAATGTGCAGATAGCCTGCCTTTGGAGTATATTTTCATGGTTTGGAGATCACCTAGATGATTATGTCCTCTCTATTTGTGATTTGAACATGTGATTTTGAAAATGCAGCTAGGTAGAGAGTCCAGTAATCCTCCCATTGTTGATGAATTTGTAGGGCATGGAGCGTCAAATAGCCTTGTGAAAAAATGGTTGTGTTATCTTGATCTACTACTTGGTTGAGAGTATAAATTCCAGTATTGTTCAAATCTCTGATAAAATCTAGTGGGAAGATATGTGCATTACCGCAACCAGACCATGGATCCCAGCCAATGCGGACCTATCTAGAAGAGCCCACCTACCAAGCAAGTCCATTTCTTATGTGATCAATGGAGTTTACTATAGCTCTCCAAATTGTAGAAATGTTGGATCTATGCAATGGTCCACTCCTGATCCAATCAAGTGGTTGGAGTGGGTGAATACATTTATGAGTGACAACCCTAGTCCACTGATTATGTTTTTCAGCCAAATCCTTTTAAAAAGTGTGTATATCCTTTATGCCCCAGCCGCCCCACTTTTTTGGGAGGGAAATGAGACCACACTTAGTCCATGCAAATGCATGACCCTCCTTAGCACCATTCCATAGAAATCGTCGACAGATTCTCTATATCCTATTGAGTATGCCTTTTGGTATCAAAGACAAGGACATCCAATAAACCAAGATGGCCTCCAATATTGATTTGATAAGTTCTAGTCTACCTGCCCAAGAGAGCCACCTGTGGTACCAAGCATTTAGCTTCTTGTCAATCTTTTAAATTAGCCAGGTGTAATCTGCTGCTTTGTAGTTGACTGGCTTGAGATGAAAGCCCAAGTATTTTATGCCTTCTTCGAACCTGGAAAGGTTAAAATGAAAACAATGTTGTGCATAGTGGGATTCAAGTGAGGAGAAGCCATGGCTGCAAATAGTGAATTTGGTGTTATTACAAGAGATACCAATAGATTTGCAAAATAGTTGAAATATAGAGTTAACCATCGTTATATCTCCAAGGGAACCATTCATGAAAATAACGATATCATACACGAATAATAAATGTGTTAGTATGTAGTTTTCTGTGAGCTTGATGCACCTCAGCTTGCCTCTGTCCATTTCATCAATCATGCATCTACTCAATCCTTCCATGACTAGAAGGAAGAGAAGTGGGGATAAAGGAAATCCCTATCTGAGGCCTCTCTCTGCATGGAAAATTTTTGTGCCAACCCCATTTATGGGGACACTGTAGGAGATTAAATTGATGCAGCACATAATCCAATTGATAACCGGGTTAGGGAATCTGAGGTGAGTGAGTAGCATGTGAATATAGAGCCAACTATTTTGGTCAAAATATTTTTCAAGATCAATCTTTAGGATCATACCTTTGATCTTATTTGTATGCATAGAGTGTAGACCCTCCTATGCAACCCTGATTGCTTCATGAATCTCTCTATTCCCCAGGAAAGTAAATTGTGTTGAGATTCCACAAGAAGTTCCTAGTGAAAATTAAGCACCTACACTAGGATGGAGCCTCAAGCTATTTTTAAGTGGAAGTATATTTTTATAATGGATGAGAAAATTCTATTTATAGATGGTGAGAAAATTCTATTTATAGATGATGTTATATTTTTAGATGTATGTGCGAGTTCTATTTATAGATCGAAAGTTTATTTATAGATTCATGTCGACTATTATTATCCCTTAATAATAGTTGGACAATAAATATTAATCTATTCTCATGGAGCACTTGGAATCAATTAACTGAAGTGGAAAACCAGTTAGCTAAAGGAATTTCAATTTCAAAGGTTGGTTGGTGGGACATGCAAGTGGACTTGGTTGTAACTGAGTGATTCGAAGTTGTAACAGAGTTGGATGTGTAGTTATGTGAGTTGTAAAGTAGTTTAACTCAGTTAAGTGAGTTAAACTCAGTTGTGCTAGTTGTAACTAAAGATACACTAGTAAAAGATTAGTGAATTAATTATTAATTAATTTACAATTAGTGATCTCAAATGAAACTGAAGATTTACTACTGTTAACTACATGCATGTCAGATCCAGTGGAGACCCAGTTGAGATGTAGGTGAAAGGGACAATTGACTATCAATTGTACTATATTGGGTTGCACTCAAGCAAGCCAAACACACATTGGATATTCTCATGAGGATTGCACAGTAAAGGAGGGCATTATTGCATCGAATTGGTCTTTGTAATCATCTTGGGTTGCGCCGTGGAGGCAGGCTGTTGTGAGGTAGAAAATTGGCTAAGGCATTTGTCAATTTCTGCAAGACAGTGTGAGACGATTGTATGTTGCACTGAGAGCTCTTGGATTAGAGTTTTGTATGAGATTTTTTCATGATCCAAGTTATATACATAATATATGATAGTGGGTTTTTAGCGTTATTCTTTCCTGGTAAAAAAATCTGTGTTATGTGTGATTGATCTTTCTTCTTGATATTGCAATTGGCGATCATGTTTTAAATTCTGCAAGAATTTTTATAGAAGAGATTCTATATTTAAGAGTGGCATATAATTATTATATCAGGAGAATGCAGGTAATACATAATTTGTATTAAAATTTCTACATGGTATCAGAGCACATAATATTGAAATTTTGAAGCAGGAGTTGAGTGTATTGGTGGAAACAATTTGAATTTGCTGCAAGATTTTCTTAGTGCTACAGTTGAGTAAACATCGAAATGGCTTTCAATGGCTTGCAGCTAGATTATGCACTCGAGGGAATATCGAACTACATTTCCTGGAAGGACAGGATGGAGGCGGTGCTCGAAGATAATGACTTGAAGGAATTCATCAACAATGATGTTCCTAAGCCCACTTCAATGGATGTTGCATTACTTAATGCATGGAAAAAGAAAGTGGTGAAGGCGAGAAGGATTCTGTTGGAAGGTGTACGAGACCACATTGTCTCAAGTCTTCATGGGAAATCCACACCATATGCTATGTGGGAGGCTTTGATGAATCTTTTCCAAAGCAGCAGCGACCATAGTAAATTGGTGCTGAAAGATAAACTCAGGAAGATGAAGATGGAAAAGGGCAACAATATTCCAAAGTATCTCACAAAGTTTTTCCAATATCGGGATGAACTAGGGAGTGTGGGAATCATTGTTTATGATGATTATTTGGTGAGCTTGGCTCTCTTGGGACTTCCTAAGAGTTGGCACAGTTACGAATACTCTGTCAACGGACGGGAAAAATTGTTGGATTGGGAACGACTGTGGTTGGATCTAGTGTAGGAGGAGTTCAGGCGGAACACCAGAGATGGCTCTTCATCAAAGAACTGATGATGAAGAGGATTGTGCTTTGGATGCCAATACAAGGAAAGGGAAGGGGAAGAAATTCCATTCAAAATCCAAGTCTAAAAGCAACAAGTTGAATTTTTCCAAGGTGAATTGTTTTCACTGTCACGAACATGGGCATATTGCTACTAATTGTACGCATAATAAGAAGAACAAGAAGGCTGCAGGAGAAGTAGCTGGTGAGGCCCTTGCCTCACAATTTGAACTTGATTTTTCTTTGATCGCATGCATGGTGTCAAGTGCATTGGAATCGGTGTGGTATCTGGATAGTGGCACTTCCTTCCACGTGATGGGAGATAAGGAGCTTTTCAGTGACTTGGAGGAGAAAGATCTCCAAATGCATAAAGAGATGGGCAATGATGGACGATACAGTGCGACCGACATTGGTACCATTACCTTTGAGAGAGAGTCAGGTAATCCATTTCAATTGAAAGATGTTATGCATGTTCCAGGTCTAAAGAAAAACTTGGTCTCAGTCGTAATGTTGAAGGATAGAGGCTATGACGTTATTTTCAGCGATGGAAAAGCTTTCCTGTGACATAAACAATGTTTCAAGCCAAGACGATAGGGGTTTGAGTTAAGAATCTCTACAAGCTAGAGGTAGATGGCTATGCTGCCATGATGGGCAAGGAAGAAAAGGTGATGAGCCGACATGAGGGCGAATTATGGCACGAGCGATTGGGCCATCTTCATCATGGAGCCTTGAAATTCATGCAGCAAATACCTACTGGACTTCCAATGGGAACACTTGCTCAGTTAGATAAGTGCAAGGGTTGCACCATGGGGAAGTATGTAAAGTCCACCTTTCATGAAAAGGAGAACCATGCTTTGGTGATCGTAGAGAGAGTTCATACAGACGTGTGTGGACCATACTCGGTCACTTCAACAACAAAAAATAGGTATTATGTTATTTTTGTTGATGAATTTTCTTGTAAATGTTGGATCTTCTTCATGCAGAAGAAGGATAAAAAATTCTCAAAGTTCTGTGAGTTTAAAACATTGGTGGAGAAAGAGTCGAGGAAGCAAATGAAGGCTCTATGGAGTGATAATGGTGAAGAATACATCTCTAACAAATTCAAATAATTATGTAGCAAAGAAGGAATTCTAAGAGAACTCATAGCACCTCGTAACCCACAGCAAAATGGGGTCGTGGAGAGGAAGAATAGAACGATCGTGGGTGCAGCACGAGTAGTGGTGCATGATCAGGGCCTACCAACGCATTTGTGGGTGAAAGCATTCAACATTGTGGCTTATGTGCAAAACCGTTATCTTCATAGAATACTTGGCATGAGTACACCTAAAGAAGCTTTCACTGGTAAGAAACCAGATGTTTCTCACTTTAAGATTTTTGGCTCATCTGTTTATGTGCATGTGACCAAGAATGCCAGGAAGAAGTTGGAGCCAATTGCTGAAGTTGGGATATTTTTTAGGGTACACAGAAACACCCCATAATTACCATGTGTATTTTCCTAATAGTAAGATGATTGTTATGCCACGAGATATAAAATTCGATGAGGGGAAAGCCATGCAGTTTTCGCTTGAGAGGGAGCTGGACTTGCATGCGGAGGAGGAACTGTTGGTTCCCAAAGATGAGTCTATAGATGTGGATCAACCACATGTGGAGGTTCATGGAGTGGAGGAGTCCACTCATGCAGAGCCAAACATTAGAACTGACAGAAGGCATACCATAGAAGTTGATAGGCTGAGACTTGATGTTGCACAGAATGCACGAGCCCCTACTTCATAGTGCAGAAAAAGATAGTCTTCTGACCGATTTACTAGATACATGGCTCTCATGAGAAAATTTATTGTGACTAGGCCATATTCCTTTCAGGAAGTAGTACAAGAGCCCACATGGGTAATGCAATGGTGGAGGAGTATGACTCCATTGTTAGAAACCGTGCTTGGGAAATTGTTCCAAGGCCGATTGATAAATCAGTGGTAGGTTCAAGATGCATCTACAAGGTAAACCAAGCTGTTGATGGGAGTGTTGAGAAATACAAGGCTATATTTGTGGCATGGGGCTTCTCACAGATCGAGGGGATTGATTATGAAGAAACCGTTGCACCTGTAGCACGGTATTCTTCCATAAGGACCAGTTTTGCTCTCTTAGCGTAGATGGGTTAGCACATTCATCAAATTGATGTGAGGACTGAATTTCTCAATGGGATCATTGAGAAAGAGGTGTACATTGAGAAGCCTAAATGAATTTAGATATTCAGTAGTGAGTCGCATGTGTGTAGACTCAAAATAGCGTTGTATGGGCTGAAGCAAGCACCTCGTGCTTGGTACACTCGGATAGACAGCTATTTCATCGAATTTGGCTTCACCAAGAATGAGTAGGATGAAAACCTATACCAAATTTTGGTGGAGGGTAAGATTTTAATCATTTTTCTTTATGTTGATGATTTAGTACTGACTGGTGATGAGCAGTTGATACACTCATGCAAGGAGGAACTTGCAAAGAAGTTCAAGATGAAGGATATGCACCTCCTTCATTATTTCCTTGGATTGGAAATATGGCATCGAGATGGTGAACTTTTTGTGTCTCAAGGCAAGTATGCAAGGGAGATACTGGGTAAGTTTCACATGGAGGGCTGCAAACCCATGGATACTCCTCTTCCAGGAAAACTGAAGGAAAGAGGAAGCTACATCTGGAGAGGTATTGGATGCTATTGTCTATCAATAGTTAGTGGGTTTTCTAATGTATTTAGTGAATATGAGACCGGAAATATGCTATGCGGTTAACCAGCTAAGTCATGCGATGGTTATGCCTACCAAGCTCTTTTGGAAGGCGGGTAAGCATGTCCTGAGATACCTAAGGGGAACATTTGAGTATGGCTTGTGGTACAGACAGATGGATGAGGTGAAGTTACATGGCTTCACAGATGTAGATTGGACGGGCAGCCCAATGGACAGAAATAACACATCAGGGGGTATCTTTAGTATTATATCTACAGTTGTTTCTTAGTACAATAGGAAAGAGAGATCCGTGGAACTCGGTTCAGTGGAAGCGGAATACATGGTAGCAATTCAAGATGCATGTGAGGCTATCTGGATTAGAAAGATCCTGGTTGGTTTGTTTGATTCTCATTTAGATCCGGCAGTGATTCATTGTGATAATCAGAGTTACACTAAACTCCCAATTAATCCTGTGTTTCATGATAGATCTAAGCATATAGATATTCGGTATCATCATATAAGAGATTATGTGTAGCAACAGATCATGTTGCTTCAGTACATTCTTATGGAAGATCACGATGCAGATATTCTGACGAAGGTGCTCACTAGGAGAAAATTCGAATACCATAGAGACAGGATCAAGGTGAAGGATAATCCCTTTCTTGTTGAGAGGGAGTGTTGAGATTCAACAAGAAGATCCTAGTGAAAATTAAGCACATACACTAGGATGGAGCCTCAGGCTATTTTTAGGTGGAAGTCTATTTTTAGAATGGATGAGAAAATTCTATTTATAGATGATGTCTATTTATAGATGGTGAGAAAATTCTATTTATAGATGATGTTCTATTTTTAGATGTATGTGCGAGTTCTATTTATAAATTGCATGTCTATTTATAGATGCATGTATAATATTATTATCCCTTAATAATAGTTGGACAATAAATATTAATCTATTCTCATAGAGCACTTGGAATCAGTTAACTGAAGTGGCAAACCAGTTAGATGAAGGAATTTCGAGTTCAAAAGTTGGTTGGTGGGACATGCAAGTGCACTTAGTTGTAACTGAGTGATTCAAAGTTGTAACAGAATTGGATTTGTAGTTATGTGAGTTGTAAAGTAGTTTAACTCAGTTAAGTGAGTTAAACTCAGTTGTGCTAGTTGTAACTGAAGATACACTAGTAAGAGATCAGTGAATTAATTATTAATTAATTTACAATCAGTGATGTCACATGTAGCTGAAGATTTACTACTGTTAACTACATGCATGTTAGATCCGGTGGAGACCCAGTTGAGATATAGGTGAAAGGGACAGTTGAATATCAGTTGTAATATATTGGGTTTCACTCAAGCAAGCGAAAAACACATTGGATATGCTCATGAGGATTGCGTAGTCAAGGAGGGCATGATTGCATCGAATTGATCTTTGTAATCATCTTGGATTGCAGAGTGGAGGAAGGTTGTTGTGAGGTAGAAAATTGGCTAAGGCATTAGTCAATTTCTGCAAGACAGTGTGAGACGATTGTATATTGTACTGAGAGCTCTTGGATTAGAGTTTTGTATGAGATTGTTCCATGATCCATGATATATATACATAATATATGATAGTGGGGTTTTTAGCTTTATGCTTTCCCAGTAAAAACATCTGTGTTATGTGTGATTGATCTTTCTTCTTGATATTGCAATTGGCGATCGTGTTTTAAATTCCATAAGAATTTTTGTAGAAGCGATTATGTATTTAAAAGTGGCATATAATTGTTAGATCAGGAGAATGCAAGAAATACATAATTTGTATTAAAATTTCTACAAATTGTTCAAGGGAAATATGATTTGATAGAATAGGCTTGAGTCTGTTAGAAAAGATTTTGACAATGATCTCGTAAATGAAGTTGCACAAGGAGATTGAGAAAAATTCCTTAAAACAAGAGGGGTGATATGTCTTATGGATAATATCAATAAAGGTGGAGTTAAAAGAATCATATATGTGCCCTATTTTCCTTGTTTCCTCCACCACCTCCAATAGTTCTTGTTCCAGAAGATCAAAGAAAGCAAGGTAGAATTCAACTGACCAGCCATCAGGTCCAGGGTTCTTATCCTTCTTAAGCCACTTTAGGATGGCCTCTAGTTCTCCCATAGTGACAGGATCAAAGAGTTCCTCAATAGTATCTTGTTCCACATATCTAGGGAAAAGACTAGCAACTTTGATTTTTTCAACCAGTGTGATGTTCTGTGAAGCTTTGTAGAGGTTGTTGAAATGAGTGGTGCCCATATTTGTGAGTAGTTCAAAATTTGAGGAAGTCTAGCCATATTAATTTTCAAGTTCCCAAATTGTATTTATGGCCTTCCTACCTTCGGTGTATTGTTGGAAAAATTTGGTGTTTTCATCCGTTGCTTCAATCCAGATGGTGTGACTTTTGAGCCTCCACATTTCTTCTTTGTCCTTAAGTATTTTAAGGTGCTCTATTTCCAACTTAATGAGGTGATCTTTTATAGAAGCTTATATGAATCCCCCATGAGTGGGGTCCTCAAGTAGTTCAATCTTCTTCTCAAGCTTAACAAACTCATGGTCATTATGTTTTTCCTTTTCTTTTTCCCACTCAATGGTCAACCTCTTAATAAGATGTAATTTATTTTCAAAGAAGGAAGAAACAGTATGTTCATGTTGAGGCTGAGCACTTCTCCATGCATGGTTTACCTTTCAAATGTAATCCTCACCACGTATCCAAACATAGCAGAACTTGAAAGGTGAGGCAGATTTATGGGATGCACCAGAGATCTCAAGGTAAATAGGGGAGTGATTAGCTATGCCCCCAAAACTGACCCACTGCCTATAGGAGCCTAGATGTTGAATCAGTTCTTCCTTGATGAGGAATCTATCAAGCCTACGAGAAATCATAGCATCACCAGTGTGTCGATTGCACTAGGTTGGAGAGGGGGAGGCCATAATGGGATCCACCAAATGATGAAGAGCAGTCTGATGCCTTAAGAAATCAGTGAATGGATCCATTTGTGCATTGGTTCCCTAGGATTCAGCAAGTCCCAGTGAGAAATTTAGGTCCCTGGCTAATATGATGTTATCAGATCGAATGAAGGGAGTTTGTAAAAGTGTCATCCAGAAATCATGATGGTGTTGACAGGGGACATACACATTTAAAATCCTAATTATCATACCAAGTTTTTAAGATAAAACATAAGCAACAAGGATGCCTTCCAAACCCCAACGATTGATGAGTCTGATGGTCCGCGGGTTAAAACCCAGAGCAAGTCCACCTGATCTCCCACGGGCATCCAGGGCGTGAAAGGTCCAAGAGGGAAAGAGGGAAGAGAGAGTGGAAATAGGTGTCTCATATGGTCCAAGGATATCTTGAAGGAGCATAATGTCCAAAATGATTGATTCATAAGGCACCTAAGGGAAAGGTGATTTACAAGGCTAGCCAACCCTCGACAATTGAAGGAGAGGCACTTCATTGAGTAACCATTATGGGGGCATGTCTTGCTTTTAGAACCCCTTCAATGGAAATTTTTTTGCCAATTTCAATGTCCAAACCAACTTATAAATTGGCCTTGGATATATTAGAATGACGACCTCTGGGGAGTTTTGCAGCGATGTGTGTTAGATTGTGGGCAGAGCCCAGGACGACAGGAGTAGTGGTAGGGGGACAAAGGTTGTAGGAGTGGGTGAATGAAGCATCAGATGTATCCACCTCCACGAGGAGAATGGAGGCAGGGGGAGGGGAGGATTAGACCAGAGGGGAGGTAATAGTAGAGCATACAATGGATGACACATAAATTCTAGGCTGGAAAGTTGCAGAAAATTTATGCAATGTAGGTAATGACAAAAATTATGAAAAAGTAAGAGGGGGAGGAGGAGAAGTACCGAATCCCGGAGGGTGCCCAGAAGATGATGCCGCAGTCATGGATCTGGTGATCTGAGTCGATGCACGAGCTGCAGCCACATTGGAATTCCCCAAGGATGGAAAGTCCATAGGCAATTTGGGGAAGCACGACAGTTGAGTCTGTCTGTTCAGTGAAAAAGTGACTGGTTCCTGTGTGTTCTAAATTCCAGCTGATGAAGGGGCTGATGGAATAGCAGAGAGCAATGGGCAATATTTGAACACATGACCCACCTTGTGGCATCGTCTGCATCTGAAGTGTACACCTTCATAGTCCAAAATTTTTACATGGGTCGTGTTCCTCCAATGGATTTTAAGTGTCTCCTCCAGTCCTTCCCGAGTGTCCAGATGAACTAGAATGCGAGCAAATGCCATCTTACCAGTCTCAAGGTATATGAGATCATGGTCCAGATAGGTCCCCAGAATGCTCCCAATGTTAACAAATATTTCCTCCTTCCATAGATGAAGGGGTAGACCAAGAAGACGAACCCAAATGGGTCCAGACCGTAGGTGATTCCTTTTAGGGTCAAATAATGGAATCCATCTCTTGAGGAGGACTGGTGCGAGCTCAATGTGCCAAAATTGGTATAAGACCCAATCTATGGGATCTTTTGAGTGGAACTAAATAGAAAACCATTCCTTCGTAAGTGTGTATACAGTAGCGATCTCTTGTAGGGTGTTGCCCCAAATTTCTGAGACCCATTACCCTAGTCTCTTGGCACTGTAGTTTTTTCCACGGACCTGCCCAACTAGGACCTTGTCCACTATACCCAACATGTCTGCCATCTAAATTCCCTCTCGAAATGTGAGTTGGCTACCTCTGTTGCAAGCCTTTACACACTTTGTTCTCCTGGCCGTATGGGGGTGGGCATGGGTGGATTGAAGCTCCAAAGACACCGAAGATGGGGGAGTGGTGGCCACTTTAGAGGAGGGTGATCTATTTAGTTTTGGGAGACTGACATTGAACTAACCAAATGGGGTATGGGGAGTGGCAGTGGTGGTACGAGGTGGGGGAGGGGATGTGGTCACTACTGAAGGGTTTGACAAAAGGATAGGGCCAGTAGTTAACATTCCATATAAGGGAGTGGTGAGGGTACGCAGTGAGGAGGTAGGTAGAGGGTTAAAGCCCGAGGGTTCTGGAGACAGCATAGGGAAGGTATACAGGAGGAAAGCAAGAGTGGATAGAGAAGGCGATCGAAGGTCCGACGAGTGTATATGGTTAAATTCAGCTACGGTGAGAATGACCAGAGATGTAACAGCAAAGAGTTCGAGCATCAGGAAGATGAAGAAGGGTTTGCACGTGAGACCCTAGGTGAAAATACAGGCGGAAAAGATGAAAAAATTGGCTGCAAAGCAAGCATACCTATTGAGAAACAGGAGGGGAGGGACCAGATATCCACAGACGAGTAAGGGTCCTCCAAGTAATCGAGGAGTTCATCATCCATTTCCCTGGCCATAGTGAAAACTGTAAACTGTCATTCGAGACTAGAAAGCGTTGATAGAAGGATTATGACATTAGATAGTTAAAATAGTGGTTCAGTGGTGGTCAGGGCATTTGTTGTGCAGGCAGAAAAGGTGGGTGTCAGAGGGATGCAGAGAACCAGGGAGCCCACCAACATTGTGGCTAGGTCACCCGCATGTCACGGGTTCGAGCCCCCCT
The DNA here is from genome assembly GCA_034641835.2 of Pinus albicaulis. NCBI lineage: Eukaryota > Viridiplantae > Streptophyta > Pinopsida > Pinales > Pinaceae > Pinus > Pinus albicaulis. The sequence continues at coordinate 69,291,607 of CM076574.1, read as the reverse complement.
ACGCACCAATTTCGCCCACTCCTCCATCCTTCTATCACTCTCAGGACTCCCAAAGAGGATTGGGTGCACTTATTTATACATGAAATGTATATTATTCCAAGAAACTGGTATACAGAGCTAGAAGTGCATGGAGGAATAGCATATTGAGGAGAAATTACTCAAAATTTCAAGGTAATATTCAAAATTGAATAATATGATCATTTTGTTGATATAGCTTTGCATACTATCAAAGGAGAATATTTTTACACCAGAAAATTAGACGACACAAAGGTCAATACGCTTGTGCTTTTCTCAAAAACATTCTCATGTTGTTAAATAATTCATGGAATGCTACATTGTCACAAAACAATGTGAAGAAGAGGATGACCCAAGGAAATTACAAGTACTATAAACAGATTGGGAGTGTGTAGTAACTGGTCCAGAACATGAATCTACATACTATGCAAATCCTATTAGAATGTGCAAGATGAATATTGGAAGTGAACAAAATACTAAGCTCATAGTTATTGGGGATTATTGGGATGGGGAAACAGTAAAAATAATTGTTGACATGTTCCATTAATACCAAGACCTGTTCTTGACCAAATTTTCATATATGAAGGGGTTTATTGGGGAGCTAGGAGAGATTTAAATACCCCTTAAACTAGCTACATATTCAATCAAACAAAAACTACATATTAAACCCAACATATAAGCATAAAGTGAAAAAAGAGATAAACATGATGTTGGAGGTTGGAATCATATAACTAGCAGAAGAGTTAGAGTGGGTGAGCCCAATGGTAGTACAGAACAAGAAGATGGGGGAAATCAAGATTTGTATCAACCTAAGGAAGTTGAATGATGCTTGTGTTCATGACTCATTTCCCAACCCATTTACAAACAAAGTCTTGGATAATATAGGAGGACAAGAGGCTTACTCATTTACTAATGGATTATGAGGCTATCATCAAATTAATATTGCACCAGAAGACAAACATAAGACTATCTTTGCGATAGAATTGGGATCCTTCTAGTATATTATCATGTCTTTTGGTCTGAAGAACACACATGTAGTATTCTCTACATTTGTGGTAGTGCCATTCAAATAATTCATCCACAAATTGCTAGAGGTGTAATTAGATTATTATATAGTATTTATACTTTTAAAGAAGCATATTAAAGTTTTTTGCTTGATTCTTGATAGATGTGGACAATTACATATTTTATTAAAATTAAAGAAGTATGTCTTTTGCTCTCCATTTGGTATTTTGTTGGTCCATGTAGTGTGCAAGAAAGGGTTGTCAGTTGATAATTGTTTCCATGATATATTTACCTCCACCTACCTTGGTGCGATAATTTTTCACAACTCTGGGCCATACAGGATACTATAAGAAATTCATAAGGAGATATGCGTGGATTACAACTCCTTTAGAGAATTAAGTTTCAATGGGATGAAGAGTGTCATTAAGCATTGGACACCTTAAACGAGATGTTGGCTACTATGGAAATTTTGGTTTTTCTAGGTTGGAAGAAGTATTTTCATGTTCATGTGGATGCATATCCATAGATTTGGGTGCATTTTTAGCTCAATTGGGAGAAGGGAACATAGATCACCTCATTGCATTTGCTAATATGAAACTACCAACTGTTGGACAGAACTATACCACTACAGAACAAGAAATATTGGAAATGGTGTATGCACTTCAACAGTTTAGACACTAGCTACTTGGGACACATTTCAAGATGTATATTGAACACTTTGAATTGAGGTACCTAGTCAACAAGATAGTGTTGCAGAGGAGGATATGCAGATGGCTGTTCCTTTTTCAAGAATAAAATTTTGAGATAGTTGTAAAACAAAGAAGGATTAATGAAGGAGTTGATCATTTTTTGTGCATATTAATAGGAGAAGATGTAGGGAATATTGATGACAATATGTTAGATGCACACTTGTTCAAAGTAAGCATGGTTGATGACTACTTCATGAAAATCATTCAGTTTTTTAGAACAGAGGTAGCCCCAACAGAAGAAATAGTTAGTGGTGAAAGGTAATATATTATCAAATCATAGTAGGGTGCCTTTACAAGCTTGGAACATATGGAATACTTTGGCATTGTGTTTCAAAACATGCAAGGTCATTAATATTGTTAGAAGCACATGAAGGAGTTGCAAGAGGCCACTATGTAGGTAAAGATACCACACAGAAGATCTTGCATGTAGGACTTTGGTGGCCCACTCTCCATAAATTGATATATTTACCTCCACCTACCTTGGTGCAATAATTTTTCACAACTCTAGGTCATACAGGATACTATAAGAAATTCATAAGGGGATATGTGTGGATTACAAATCCTTTAGAGAATTAAGTTTCAATGGGATGAAGAGTGTCACTAAGCATTGGACACCTTAAAGGAGATGTTGGCTGCTATGGAAATTTTGGTTTTTCTAGGTTGGGAGAAGTATTTGCATGTTCATGTGGATTCATATCCATAGATTTGGGTGCAGTTTTAGCTCAATTGGGAGAAGGGAACATAGATCAACCCGTTTCATTTGCTAATATGAAACTACCAATTGTTGGACATAACTATACCACTACATAATGAGAAATATTGGAAATGGTGTATGCACTACAAAAGTTCAGACACTAGCTACTTGGGACACATTTCAAGATGTATATTGAACATTTTGAACTAAGGTACCTAGTCAATAAGATATTGTTGCAGAGGAGGATATGCAGATGGTTGTTTCTTTTTCAAGAATACGATTTTGAGATAGTTGTAAAACAAAGAAGGATTAATGCCGGAGTTGATCATTTTTTGTGCATATTAATAGGAGAAGATGTAGGGAATATTGATGACAATATGTTAGATGCACACTTGTTCACGGTAAGCATGGTTGATGAATACTTCAAGAAAATCATTCAGTTTTTTAGAACATAGGTAGCCTCAACAAAAGAAATAGTTAGTGGTGAAAGGTAATAGATTATCAAATCATAGTAGGGTGCCTTTACAAGCTTGGAACATATGGAATACTTTGGAATTGTGTTTCATAACATGCAAGGTCATTGATATTGTTAGAAGCACATGAAGGAGTTGCAATAGGCCAATATGCAGGTAAAGATACCGCACAGAAGATCTTGCGTGTAGGAATTTGGTGGCCCACTCTCCATAAGGATGCCAATAAATTTTTTCATAGATATGATGTATGTTAACGAGTTGGGAAACAATCCAGAATGGATGAAATTCCTTTATTTCCATAGAAAATATTGAAATCATTTGATAAATGGGTAGTATATTTCATTCGGCCCATAAACCCATCAGAAAAAAGATCAAGGGCTAGGTATATAATAATTGTGATAGATTATATTACTAGATGCGTTGAGAAATGACCTGCCAAAGGTTGCAGCACAAAAACAAAAATGTGGTTTATATTTGATAATGTGGTTACAAGGTTTGGATGTCCTAAAATATTTATGAGTGATCAAGGTACCCACTTTTTTAATAAGATAATTGTGGTTGTGACAAAAGAGTTTCAAATATACCATTAGAAAAGCACACCCTATCATCCTCAACCAAATGGCATTGTTGAATCCTTCAACAAGATTCTAGAAAATACTCTGACAAAATTATGCAATGTAAACCAAGATGACTAGGGCCTAAGGATTCTAGCAGTCCTATGGTCATACAACACCACATGTAAGAAATTGACAAGATAGGCACCTTTCAAATTTATATATGGATAGGAAGTAGTAATTCCTATGGATTTTATAGTACCAATTACATGCATTGATGCATTATCAAAGTTGACTAATTTTTGCGCAATAGATTTTATATTGTCAGAGCTACTATAATTAGAGGAAGATCATGTAGTAGCGAGATTTCATCAAATTTTCTAGAAAGTGCATGAGAAATCTTGGCATGATAAGTGTATAAAACAGAAGAAGTTTCAGCCAAGAGACTGGGTTTTGTTGTATGATAAATTTTTTTTTAAGCATCTAGGGAAGTTTCAAATGCATTGGTAGGGCCTATATATGATAAAATATGTTATAGAAGCATGATTTTTTTAGTTAGAAAATTTGAATGGGGAACCTATAAAAGGTTTTTTCAATTGAAGCTGTTTGAAACTCTACAGGACCAGCCAACCTTCTACATAGTATATATAGCACTTGAGGATGTTATGGTTACTGTGGAAATATGGGAATACCTTGTTGATTTCATTGTCATCCAACCAGAAGAGAATTTTGGTGGATAACCCCTTATCCTTAGAAGACCTTTGCTACGTCGAGTATGCTTGAAAAAGAGAAATATAATAAAAAATCACTCCTCAGAGCATATTAACCACATGGAGATATATCTCTTGTGGTGAGTTTTGATGTAATTCAGTTGATTTCCTTTTAAGATATGGTTTGGGCAAGCGATGATAAGATAATTTAGGTGGAAATATGATCCGGATTTATGCAGGAACGCAAAAAAATATAGAAATAACCATGAACATAGAGATGCAGCGGAAATAATGCTTCATTTCATTAATATCAAATAACAGAAATATGCATACAGGCATAATGGAAATAAAATAGCTAGGGTGCTGGTAGCGAATCTCTGAGAAGAGATGTGATGGCTACAGACCTCTGAACTGTGTTACAATGAGGCTCGAGGGCCTATTTATTTTTGAGAAACAATGTAGAATCTGAAACGTCCAAAAACCTAACCGTAGGAGATGAGGCGCCAAAACTGTGGGCACCCGTTTGGGTAAATTGGTGGTTCAACTTCCCAGGGGCATAACTTTGGCACCCGATCTTCGTTTGACGCGCTCAATAGCTCGTTAGAAATATCTATTCGAGGAATTCAATTTTTGAATGAGCAACATTAGTCCATGGACCCATGTTGCTCTCTGTTTTCCCAAAAAATGTCGTTTAGGGCCTCAAAACGGCTTCGGAAGTTCAGGACCCGAAAAACTGCTAAAAATAGTAAGTTTTGTTGCAACTTGAAAATTGAAAGAACTGAAGATGGGTGTTCAAATGGAATATCTGGGTGGCCACCAATATCCACCTGGATCATTAAGCCCCCAAAACGGCTCCGAGAGTGGAGGACCCGAAAACCTGTTAAAAATAGTAAGTTGTGCTGAATGTGAAAAGCTGCAAGAATTGATGGTGCTGGTCCAAATGGAATAGGTGGGTGGCCACCGATATCCACCTGGGTCACAATAAGATACGTAGTGACGAGAAGAGAAAGTAACCCACTTTCTTCCCTCCAACCCCCTCCCTATGAAAATATGTGCAGCTCAAACAACTATCAATGTCTATCTAATAGGCGTATGTATATATATATATATATATATATATTCCTAGAGAGATGGATCATGTAGAAAATATGATAAGGCTACTGGAAGGGAGAGCATCACAGAACTATGCAGATCCATTGAAAAGGAATAAAATTGTCAAGCACATACATTGTGGAAAACGAAGGAAAGAAAAATAGATAAAAACCATCACATTGGCCATATAGTTTGGACAACATGGTGTATAAAGACTGAAAATCAACTTCATTAATAATGGGTCAGAAGCACTTTAATGACAATATCCTTGTGGATTATAAAACCTAATATAAATGGTTCTTCATAAGACGTCCACCTACCCCGAGTATGCACACCAACGCAATACCCACTCGGAGAATTCAACTTGAAAGGATATCATATCATGTCTAACAGAATTTGGAGTTATGGTACCCAAAGAATCGCTCGATATGACACAAAGATATAAATGATTTAGACTTACTCGAATGGGTTCTTTGTGTCTAGAGTATTTAAAGAGTTGAGATAAAAGTAAGAGAAACCATATGACCATGGAGAAAATAAAATAATTAGATTCAAAATGCAGCAAGATATATGAAGAAGGAATGAAAATTTGGACAAGGTTGCTAGAAAGTGAAGAGCTAAAGAAAATAGCATAGAAAATGAAAATAGAACAAGAAAAGACACAAAAACTTAAATATAATTTCGACATATTGACAATGAATGAACATCAGTTGGAATATTAGAGAATTTGCAACATAGCGAGCAAATCAATCAAATGAGAGTTTTCCAGAACTAGTTATGTAGAAAATTGAAAACTTGCATGATGAAGCACCCAAGGGCATAGATGAGATCATGACGGCACATCAGATCATCATGATAAGGAGAAGAAAATTTGAATACCCCTATTTCATTAGAGGTAGTAGAAAAAAAATTTGGAGCTGGTGGAGGAAGTGAAGGAAAAGATGGAAACTGTGAAGAAAACATTCCAGAAATTTTCCATGACAACAAAGGAAACATTTCCCTCAGAAGAATAGTAGAAATACTAAGTGGCTCGAGGACAAGAAATATGTGAAATATGTGAGTGTTGGGGGTATATTGGAGTAATTTTTTTGGTAACAAGATTTTGGGATCAACACAAAGGAGTACCATGCAGAAGGGTATTATGCATGATGGTTAGTCAAGGGTCAGCACGTGGAAATGTAAAGAATAAGGAATGTCATTGGGAATATTTTGTATGCTTTTTCCCATAGTAATTTTTACCACCCGTAGTAATATTTTACTACTAAAGAGTTTTTGGTTATATTACACCCAAATATAAATCTATAAATAGATCAATGTTGTGAAGGGAAAGACGTGATTTTTCTTGAGAAGACTTTGGATATACTTCTGATATATATTTTTGATAGTTTTGTGTTGTAATGAGAATTGATATAGGCTCGTGAGCCAAGATGGAAGCAATTGTAATGAAAAAGACAAATTATTAATAGAAAGATATGTTTCAACTTATTTTTTGTATTTTGCACATGATGTGATGGTCTGTCCCTTTTCCATATTACACGATTATTTTAGATATATGAATGATGGGATTACTACATAGATGAGGGTATACCTCAATTTATTTTCCTGAATGATAAGTAATAAATGTTGAATATGGTAATGATAGTATAAGGTGTCCCTCTCCTTCATCACTATAGAATTGACCAGGTTCTTATAGTACCCCATAGATTCTTCGAATGAGACTTCACCTACCCATGGGTGTTGCCGAAAAGACCATTGTTTGAAGGGATTTTGTTGGATAATTCATGTTAAACTTGGGTATTCCACCTACACGCCAACAGGAATCTTTTCAACCATTGCTAATGAAGGAGACTTATTTACCAAGTAAGATGCAGAGTTAACTTCCTCCACCTAGAAATTTTGTGCTAATCCCACACCACTAAATATGATCTTTTCCTTGTCCATCAATGTCTTGTTCATTCTCTTACTAAGTGACTCCACTTTGTTAATGGGTATATGGAGTAATTTTTTTGTATTAATATATTATTTTATTAGAACTACTCAAACTCTCTTCCAAATAATTCACCTCCATTGTCAATTATCAACACCTTTATCTTCTTATCTATCTGTTTTTCCATAAAATATTTGAACTCTAAAAGTTTCCTCAAAAAATCAAACCTCTTCCTCGATAAATACAACCATGTCATTCATATAAATCTTCAAAAAAGGAAACATAATACAAATATCCACCTATTTAATGCACCAGTACTAGCCCAAATATATCATATTTCTCATTTTATCACCAAATGGGAATCTAACATGATTTTGTTTCCCATAAATACAATTTTCATATAAATTGACTTTTATAGAATTACCTAGTAAACCTTTCACCATACCATTACTTTGCATATCTCAAGTTCATTTTTCCCCTTTGTGCCTCATCCTCTAATGCCACAACATGGTCTCATCGACTTTACAAGAGGCCAAAACATCAGTATCAATAATGAATGCGTGCATGCATCCACCTACGTCGACATGTTCCAATATCTTGTATAAGGTCCCAATCTGAACTCCTCCCATAAAAAACATCTCATTATGAACCATATTACATAATTCCTTCTCAAATATAGGATGCACACATGTATCACCCATAAAACTAAATATTATCAATATTTTCGCAAAACCTAGAATGTAGAGCACAGACGGAAATGGTATACTCCTCTAATCCTTGGGTTTATTTAAACTCGACCTCGACCAATATCCCAGTTATCGATATCCCCTAGAAAAACATACCCTCAAACATATTCTTTGTGCTTGTAGAATCATTTCCTGCAGTGTCATATTATAGGATACTCCTGAGTTGATCAAGCACACCTCCTAATCTGATTGTTTACTCATTAAATCTAATCGTACATTCCCTCCTTCATCTGAAGAAAATTTTCCTTCAAGCCATTATTCATTATATCCCTTACTCTAATTAACAACCTTCGACTTGTAATATCTTTCATAATTCTCTAATTTATTGAATTTCTAATATTTTTTTGTTAATTGAACAAGAGACTTAGATATTTCCTTAAGCTTATATCTCTTGTTGTAGAATTTACCTTTACCTATGTCAATAGGTCAACTTCTGACTAGTAGTGCATCCTTGGTCTATCCTTCCATGTTCTTCCACTTCATATAATATAACAATAGATATGTCACCTCATTAGAAATCATCTATGTGGTCATATTACTCCCAATGTCCGTGACTAATCTATCTTGTCAGTATGTAAAGAAGACAATCGACTAATACATATACTTTACCTTATAAACCCTTAACCAACAAAGCCAACCAAGCTTTGAGCTTCATTTCCTTTCTATTCTTGATGAAATATTTGGCCATATAAAAATTAACATCAAACTTAGTCCATACCTAATATCAATGCACTAATATATCACATGATATTCATCAATCATGCATTTTTCATTACTCAAGGAACCTTACATCATGCTGAATTTATAGGAATAGAACACCTTAATTCATATCTCTCAAATTAGTTACAAATGATTGAATCCTATTAGCCAAGATCTCGAGAATCTTTGGATTCCTCACCATTTTTAATAGAATTCAACATAGGAAATCTCATCGACCACCAATCTTGGTTGAGTATGTAGATACCCAATTATGATTATTTTATATTGTTCCAATTTATTATTGGCTTTCTTTAGCTCCCTAACTTCTTCATCAATTTTGAGAGTGATTATTGACATCAACTTGATTGTCGATTTGTATTTGAATCCATTTTTTACTTATTCTCTACTCCATCGTAAACCCATCGACTCCAATAAACCACCCAGTCGATTCTCCCCAACTAGACCATTGAGGCTCATCCCTAGTCAATCCACTTAACTAGCTATTCAATTGACTAAAATCCAATCGACTAAGTATCGACTGCAAATAAATTGATACCTAAATGAGAGTGTCCCTAAACATCTTAGCCCTGTCTAAGTCACAATTTCCTACTAGTATTGGCTTGCACGCTATTATTACTAGTTACCCAATTTCTTGTTACAATTATTCAATGTTAATATTATTATCTTTTATTGTATGTATTATAGCTTTGACTAGTACATGCTCTAATTGCCCCTCTAAGGGTTTATTTTTAACCTTCCAGTAATTCTTTGATGGCTTGATTATGAGCAATAGATGGATGTGATTTCTCTGCTCTACTAGACTAAGAGGAATATTTCCCACAATATCTACTTATAGTACCTTCAACACCACCTATCAAATCATGTTTGAATCCTTTATGAGATCTCATAAGATGTCTATGAGTAAATAGGCCATATGAATCCTTGAAATCCATAGGTTTAGGTATTGTTAGGATCATAAGGACATCATTAAATAAATGTGTGCTACATAAAATATCAACTTCCCCTAAAAGTTACATTTCCACTACTTTAATGGATTTATAAATATTACATCATTTACCTTTTAAATATTTTATAAATTTATTAACAACGGTTTTTATAACCACTTCAATCCCAAGTCATAATTATAAAGATAAATGAAAATGTAGTCCTTATATTTTTAGAACAAATAGTAAAATATGACATAGAATTATGTAATTAAGATATAAAACAATGTAATCTAGGTCCATTCTTTGTGGCTACATCATGAACTATTCTAGACTTTGTAGCGACAACTCATCCAAAGGTACAAAAAGTGTTTCATTAGTAATAACTTCAGCATCATTAATAGTAGCTTCCAAACCTTAATTAGATCCCATTAGATGTAATGATATAAAATCATTATCTAGTATATTTAAAGGGAGATCATATTTGGATACATAGAATGTAGAATCAAAAACATCTTCACCTTCCCTAGAAATGGCTTCCAAAACCCCTTTTTCTGTCATTATATCAAATATTTTTTTTCTCCTCAAATATATTCTTGAGAACTTTTTTTTCCATTATCCCTAACATCATTCGTATTCCCTTTTGAACCAAATGAGCCATAAAACTCCTTTCTATCCTTCATTACCCCACATCCTTTTGATATCCTTCTTCTTTCTTTCTTAGTAAATTTTAGAATGCAATCACTAGCAATATGGCCATGTGAGTGACAATGAATGCACCTAAATGATATCCATATAATGTAATCCAAGTCCTGCACAAAATTTTGATATCAATATCTATATCCACTGCCTTAAATAAACCTTCACATTTAAAGTTGAGGTCAACTAGAGTTTCAGCCACTACCCAAGAAATTTCCACCTTATAATGCATAAATTTCTAAAAATGGTCCAATATTATTTCCAATAGCTTTAAAATTGTATGTTGACCAATGTTATAATGTATACCTATTATATTAAGGCTAATGATTAAGGTATCTAACCTAGGGTCAAAGCAAGGCATCTAGTTCTTTAGAGATAATGTTTCTATTCTCCAAAACCATACCATCCCCATGATTTTCCAAGCATCAATTGCAATGTGAAAGTGAAACAACCTCTAACCAATTAGTTGGTGGTCATATAATCATCGGTTTTGTCAATATTTTTAATATTATTTTTTATTTTATGAGTCCTGACCATGGTTTTCAAAGTTCAATTATTGTAATGCAAATGATTACCATTTATAAGTTAGTTTCATTGTTATACCAAAAACAAGTATCTTTCCAAAACCTCAAGTGTTACAACTAAGCTTTCATACCATATGTAACACTTGACTTGAATGTTGCTTCAAAATACACATGAGTTATTTTTTTCATGTTAATTATTTTATTCCTCTTTATTTATTAACAATTTTTCCTTAAATCATTCATTATTATCTTCATATGTCATTGAAATCTATGTCTTCTACTTCATTGTCATTAACACCAACATCCATGTTTTCCTTTGTTTTATACTCATCTATTCTGTGTAGAGATGTTTTCTGGATCAATCACATCCATTCTTGATAAATTTGACGCTTCGAACCAAGCCACCACGGTTCATCTTCAGGAAAAGATCCATAGATATTTTCCTAAAGATGAACCACGGTAGCTTGGTTCGAAAAGTCAAATTTATCAAAAATGGATGCGATTGATCCAGAAAACATCTCTACAAAAAATACTAGTCGCGGAAGCCTCAAATCTCATCTATTCTATCAACATCAATAATATTTTTTCCTATGAATTCATCTTTCAATTTCTCCTATTATTGATCATAAGTATATCAACATCAATTACCCCACAATCAACTCCTCTTTATCAATCTCATTAATAACACATTTTCCATAAATTTCCTATGGAAATGTAATTAACATAAGAAATACATTTGTCTATAGCTTATCTATATCAAACTCATCAACATTGAAAACACATAAATGACACCAACAATACGTATGCCAGTGACTTATCTTTATTCATCCCATCAACATTAACATTGAATATTTAAGCATAGACAATGTATGCATTACTATATTATCTCCATTCATCTCATAAACGTAAACAAGACATTTTTTGACATTGAAAACACACTTGTTGATGACTTCTCTCTATTAATCGCATTCATATCAACAACGACTCTATTGAAGATTACTTTCTCTATCAATCTCATCGACATCCACAATGCATGTGTCAATAACTTCTCTATTGATGACCCCATGTTGAAAACCTCTTTATCAATGATCATTTCATTTATATTTAAAAATTCAAGCCTCTAAATGGGGAAGATTTTAGTTGAGTTATCTTATTGTTATGAGGCCTCCTTAGGAACTCATCATAGAACTTTGATAAAAAATGCTTACGTTAATTATATTTTTCATTAAGATTGTCACCGCTAGAAAATAAAATAGTAATTACCAAGACTTATAATAGCCAATGGCCACCTCTACTAAATCATACAACAACATGTTAATGTGAGTCCATCTAATGAATATCTAGCATTAAAATTGTAATTACCCACAAGAGCAAGAGATCTGCCTGGGACTACCAATAACAACTAAATTACTAGTTAGTTTGAATCAATCCAAGGACTACCTATCATCATAATTAATATTTCAAAATAGTATGGGGTTCATCCTCATTACTATCTTTCATTATTCATTCTTAAAATAATATATATACATTCCATAGGTTGTCTGTTATTTTCAAATTTTAAAACAATATGTATCCACTCCAAGCATTATATATAGAGGTGTAAGGACATAAATTTGGCACTCATTCTAGGTATAGAGTATAAAACAAGAGATTTTTGCATCCAAACCATCAATAAAACCAGGCATGTAATCATATTAATAAAGTAGATAAATCCATATCAACCAAGGATTTTCACAAACACCAACAAATATGGATTGAAATCTAGTATTATTTTCTATCTGTGATATGGAAAAGTATATATATCTATAGTATGTGGATCATAAACCCAACATAAAGTATTGATGGCAATCAAGAATTCATTCTGATGTATAAGCATTTGAATCATCCAAGGTTAAATAGAAGGGAAACCAACCTCATTACTACCACAATTGTTGCATCATAAATTGCAAGGATTTGTTGCTCCATGATCTAGTGTCTGATTAGATCACCATACAGACAGAGACAAGACTAATGATACAAAATAGATTCCAATCCCGTATGGTCATCAAGCAGCATGCAACCAATTTTATACTACAAGGAAGATACATGGCACATTTCCTCCTTACAGATTGGGAAAGGATCTTCATAGTAGAATCCTCATGCTCCACTCAAGTTATTTCCTTCATCTACATTCGATATCAATACCTACACACAACCACAAACACTCAAGGATGACAAGTGATCTTCCTCGGAATATCATTAGATCAACAACCATATAAAATTATTACAAGATCTACCAAAAACATAATCATGTAAGAGAGAGAACATAAATATTAATTAATCATATAAAATGATACAACACTTTATACCTTCGCTTCCACATTTCCTCTCTGTTATCTGGTAGAGTTTCCCCGCTATACTCAAGATGCACACCCATATGACCAAGACCTCAAAATATCTCTCTAGCAGCAAAATGGCAGCATAGGATCAAGATCTCATCTCTCTCCAAGATAGGATCTCCAAAACTAGCCCGACCCTCTTAAATTGTCTAATATAAATAGGTAGAAGAGAGGTCCCGAGAGGATCAATATGAATGCTCAAGACGACGAGAAGTTACAAAAGATTCTAATTTATGATTCTTGGCCAGCTCGAATAGATGATATATGGAACTAATCTCCTAGGGAAAAAGTCATTTTAGAACATTCCTTTAGCCACATGCATATAAAGGGCTAAAAAGGGCCCTAGGCATAGGCACAAGAGGGCCTAGTAGCAGCTATAGGGTCTTGGTCGCAAGCACAAGCCTGCCTGCCTACGGCTAAGGGTCAAACTGGCTAAAAAAGGGTCTTCATGTTAGGAAAAAGTCATCTAATCATGAGGGATAAGGGTAAGTGATCCAGGGGTAGAAAAATAGGTTGATAATAGATTCCCCCTAATATATGAGGTCAGAATGAGAAGTTGATGGCGGAAATACATTATGATAGAAATCATAGGTCGAAACGGTTGTGGGGAAACAAAACCAAAGATACAGATTAGAATACACTAGATTTGAAGTCTCAAATGTGTTGATAACATCCCCAAGGTGGGCATACCCATGCTCGGTCATAAGAGAATATTGAACATGGTCACCAAAACATACACTACAGATCCATGACATAAAGTGCTAGAACATAGCCATGAAAGACATACACAGTGGACCCATGTGACTCAATAAAAATAGCATAACCACTAAGAAATACAATCGTTGATCTATGTCGCAATATACATCATTAGGGCTATGGACACATGACAGATAGACAAGTGTCCTATATAGCCCTCAAAGTACATAACTGGTACACAACTCCAACGCAACCTGGGAAGGATTCCATATAAGAGTGAGATGTCTCTAACCCAAGGTCTTCGACATAACCCCGATGGTATGAATCTACACATCAGAATAGATGAGATGTAATCAAGCAAGGTAGAAACCTCTTGATTACCAGCCAATGAGTTAACCCAGTAACAGACGTGAGGGAATCCTCCAATGAGGAAAATGAGTTCAAGTTCCTAAAAGCGTGTTTTAACATGTTTTTAATGTATCTGCAATTTTTGTCAATGTGGGTCTTCTCAAAAGTATGCATGATGGGTACTTTTTGGATGTGGAATTTAATTTTGCATCTAGTGAGTTTCTAAACTTGAAATTTGAATAAACCTATAAGGAGATAAGCCGAAAATACAATTAAAAATGTAGTTTCATGTTTTCCCTCCAAAATTCATAACTCTTATTTTTTTATTTTAACTATTATTTTTTTATTTTTCCTTAGGAGGCCACTTTTAGGCTGAAATTTCTTTTAATGTCTGCCATTGAGGTCTGCAAGCTCCAAGGTACTACGGGTTTCTAGATCAAGCTCCTAGCTAATGAGCTGAAGTCGAAAAGAGAAGATCTGTCGAAGGAGGGCCTTAATGTATCCCTCATCAATTGATACAGAATATACCAAGATGATGTGATGTAAGGATGAAGACATGAAGTGATGAAGTACAACTGACATAGGGATGGTTGACACAAGCTGAGACTTCCCTTGAACACATAACAACATGACACAAGAGTGACTTCGCAGCATGACCAAATGAGCATCATGTGATGTCATGCAACGATGCATGAGGCATTGAGGCACAATCCATATGACTAGGAGAGTAACCAGCCAGAGGAGTAAAGAGACTCATATGGATTGTATAGATCCTAGGCAAGCTAAAACCCAACTATAAGATAATGAAGTAGATAGGTGCCATGTTCAAGGGAGACGCGACTAACGTTGCCCATGGACGATGACTGAAAATAAATGATCCCTTCGATTATATTTTTATAAGTTCCTTTTTCGTGAATTTTTCCCCCAAGCCTGAAAAAAGAGATAAAAGTATAAAAGGGATAACCTCCTAGCCACAGTAAACTAGGGTATTCCTTTTTCATAACTAGTCTATCCCAGTCCGGAAAAGGGTTAAACTTATACTGGGTAGAGTACGACACTTCAAGTACTTTAACGATAGTGAAGTAGATAAGTTCACTCGACAACCTTTTCTAAGTTAAGGAGTCTAAAAATAGCTTAAAGGAAACTCCTCCTAGAGGAACGAGTGGTATAGAGGGTAGCAACTAGTTCTGGTAATGGTGGAACTACTCATGACATAAAGTGGACAAGAGGTTGGATAATAACACCACTCATTGCATTGATTCATCCAAGAAAGGGAAAAACACCAAGTGAAAGTGGATGGTAGGTCGAGCAGATGATGAAAATGGAATGAAGACAACCCAATTCTCAAACTACAAAAATAGGCTAATAAAAAGTGGAAATCACAAGGGATAAAGTGTGGAATCCTCCTAGGGTATGGCCAGAAATATGACGAAGAAGAGGACATGTGGCTGAAATTATAGGTCATGGCGGGTCAGAAGGAGGGATTCTGAGGGATAATAAAAAATGATTGCATGAACACCAATACAGAAAAATGGTGCTAACTAGGGTATCCATGAGCAGGTAATATCTACTGATAGGCTACAACATGCATAAAGGAAATGGTGAAAGTCACAACATGACAGGGTCGGACCTAAGGCATAAAAATAGTGTTGACGGTCAAAATGAAAAATTGGAAAAAATGACCTACCCCTATATACCAGTAGAAGAATCATACCTTAGGGTCAGCGTAATAAATGGTGATCTCCCAAGATAGAATAAAAATTTCACTCCCAAGTCCTCTTGTAAAAGGTAGACTAAAAAATAGATTATAAAGCTCAAAAACCCCCTTTAACCCAAAAAATTAAAAAAGGAATGTTCCTCAAGATGCCAAAATGTGTTATAAAGATAATTCATACCTCTCTAATTTCTCATTGTGAACTTGTGAAGAAAGGAGGAGAGAGATTTCAAGGGTTTGATACCAAGAGAAAGGAGGAGCAAGTGGTCGTCTTCAACCAAGTAAGTAAAAATCGCCTCTTTCTTTGTAATTTCTGCACGATATGCTTGATCTCAATCAATTTATATGATGGTTTAGGTTTTATTAGGAATAAAATCCAAAATGCAGGCATGTAATGGGTGATTTTCGGCCAGAGAGGCCTAGTCGTAGGCATGCTACATGTTGCCTTTGGCTAGGGTCAAATTTTCCCTGTGTCAAGATTGCGACTAAGGGAAAAATTAGGAATTTTTAAAATGTTTTCTCCTTAGATCTATTTATCTGTGCATGAAGTGCATTTTCTTCAAATGGTCATGACTGACAAAATTTTTTTTGACTACATGAGCAAACATGGTGGAGTGGAGAGAGAAGCAACATTCGGAAAATCAAATCCAAGCTATGGGCCATGGGCCAACCATCAATGCTCTGAGGGACTATGGTTTGCTTAATTTTTTCAAGATACCAAGCATGACCAGCCAAGCATATATCCTCACATACATTATAAGGTGGTGGGATGTAAACATCCAAAAATTCATTGTTATTCGAGAGATATTTACTATTGAGACTTCATACATATACTTCCTCACTATTTTGTCAAGGTGGGGGGCTTCGATGGTGTTATCGGGGGTTTGAATCAGTGGCAAGGCAACCATTAGAAGTCTGAGGGTTGCTCATTGCATGCAAGTTGAAGGGAAGAATCAAAAAAAGATCCTGATAGAGGACATACAAGACCTTACCATACAAATACTAGCTTACACTGTAACCCAAGTGGCAAGGACAAAAACACCCCATGCAGTGACAGTGCCACACTTGGAGTTATGTATCCACTGCTTAGAACCCACCTTGTTTAACCGATGTGAAGGGATGGTGGCCAACGTGAAGGATCACCTCACAAGGCTGAAGAGGAGAAAAAATGGCACTTGTGCTTATGGGAGATTACTTGTAAGTTTCTTCTTCAATAGGATTGCAGTTATGAGACCCCATACATTAGATTATGTAGTCTTTCCACCGTCAAGAGAACCCTGCATGGCTAGATGGCATTCTATTTTACCATGGGATGACGGAATGCACACTAGCAGTTGGTAGCTATCCACTTATTGGAAAAGGATAGAAACAACCACATTCACAGTAGATGACTGCATGTATGATGTGGTGGACTTCATGGTAAATCTTGTCATAGTCTTTCCCCCTAGCGAAGGCTTTGATGGGAGAGGTAAAAAAATATATAATTTTTATGTTTTGTAATGTTTTTAATATTTTTGGAATGTTTAATTTTTGTTTTTTTGACAAGAGTACATAGTCACTAAGGATAATGTTCGTGATATGCAGATGTGGAACCTACATGCCTAGAAGGATATTTTCCACTAAGGAGACATGTACCACAAGCCTCGACCCCAACAGCACCTGCATAGGAGATAAACGATGAAGATGAGGAGCTAGGGGAGTTTACGCGGAATGTTAGGGGATTGAAATTGGTATTTCCTCTGAGGAGGCTAGATGAGTCTCCTCGACACATGCAGAGGCACACCATATGGGTGGCCTCATCGCATTGACGTGGCCTCCTCCACCGCATTCTGAATGTGGTTTTATGTTATCATGAACATCACTGGGGGGGGGGAAGTAGTACAGGGTTGTGCAGTTTTTGATGTATCAACATATGTATGGCATAATAGCCAAGGCCTCAATTGCCTAGTTTTGAAATATGTACTCATACTTTTGATATAATAAAATATTGACTTCTATGTGTTTTTTATACTGTGTATGTACAATATATGTTCAATTTTTCATGTGAATTGTTGAAAATTTTATAAATTTGAAAAATGCCAATATAACTCATAGTTAGCTAGTGAATCAGCCAATCTATTTTGGTCTCTAGGAATATGCACATAATCAATATAATCAAATTAACGTTCCAAGAGACGTACCCTCAAAAAGTAACGAAACTGAGTTGGGTTCCTTATAGAGTAGAGACGGTTGATCTGAGACACTATGAGTTGAGATTCAAGTTGGGAAACAAGGTGGTGTATTCCAAGATGACTAGCCTCGGTCAAGAGCTCAATGACAACACTATATTCGGCATGTATTTTGTGACAGGGCAAAGACAAACACCCATGGAACTCACAAGCTCATCAGTATAGAAAATAATAGACACACGAATTATACACAGAAACTGGTTAAATGCTAATGACAAGAAAAAATAAACTGAAGACACTAACATCTATATACATAATATACAAGTGACCATGAAAAGAAACAAAGAATAGTAACATCTCAGATAGAGCCCATTATGCAGCTCTAACAGTGGATTCCCTTCATAATAAACCAACTCATAGGCTCCTTTCTTGAGAAATCGTTTAAAAATATAAGGTCCATACCACATGGGTTTGAGCTTACCAACCCCTAACGTATTATGGTCTTGGTCATAAACCAAAAGGATATCACCCTCAGAAAATACACAAGTTTGGACAGATTTATCATATTGGGCCTTTACTCGTTTCTTGTGAATTTTGTCATTGACTAGGGTGAGAAGGCATTTTTCATCAAGATGGTTAAGTTGTAACAAATGGACTTCCTTGGCTGAGGTGTCAGGGAGTAACTCTGCATCTATTTTAAGAGAAGAGGTCTCACACTGGATAGGAAGGACTGACTTGACCCCATAAACCAATTGGAATGGATTGAAGCCAGTGGTAGATTTCATGGAGGTTTGGTATGACGAAAAGGCGACAAATAGCTTAAGGTTCTAGTTAGATGTCTTCCTACCATCCATTGCAACATGGTTTTCAAAGTATGGTTCACAAATTCTACTTGGCCATTAGATTTAGGATAATATGGCGGGGAATGTTAATGGAAAAAACTTAACTTGGCATATGAAAGTGTTTTCCATGATCAATCACAACGAATTTAGGCACACCAAACCTGGTGATGACATGGTTAAAAAGGAATAAATCGGTAGTATCACCGTCATTGAGACGTGTAGGCATGGCCTTGGCCCGTTTGGTAAAATATTCAACGGTAATGATGATATAATGATGTCCTTGGGCATAGGGTGGGTTAAATTTCATAAAGTCAATTCCCCACTAAGAAAAAGGTCTGATGGTAATAACTGGATGTAATGGGGTAGGATGAGTATGCATCTTGCGAGAAAATATTTGACGGGGATAACACTTCTTTATTGTTGTGATGTAATCATTAAAGAGTGAAATTCAAAAGTAACCGGCATGCAATATCTTCTAAGTAGTGGCATTCCCAGACAGATGACCACCACATGCCCCAGTGTGGTAATCATTCAAAACATGTTTGGCTTCTGCATGAGTAAGAAATTGATGTAAAATAGTGTTGACACCATGACAATAAAGAGTATCATCGATAATAATATAGTGTCAAGACTGATGGGTTATGCATCGACAGTCATTACGTGACAACTCATGCCAAAAAAATTGGTTTTAGAGAGAAATAATGATGTCTCCATACTAGGGATCAAAATTACTAATGAGGAACAAGGATTTGTCAGGAAAATGATCTGTGGCCACAACTTCCCCATCAGTTGGAGGCAATTCAACAAGAATCTCGGATCTATTTACCCCCTATGATTTGACGACTAAGGATGTGTTTCATGGTGTTGGAGTCAGCAATGACCATAGTCTTGCGTAGTAGAATATAATTCTTCAAGCGTTCCACATCAAATACTACGGTGAAATCCAACTTCTCAACATGTAGCAGAGCTTAGGACTGATCAGGACTTTTATAAGGTAATATATAGGATTTTCATTGTGCATGTCGTCCTCTTGGATGAGAACCATTCCTAGAGAAGATTCTGAAGTGGTGAGATATAACAAAACATATTGGTTAAAGCCAGGAGGGAAAGCAAAGGTGTCGACAACAAAGCCTATTTGAGGTATTCAAAATAACGTTGGGCTTGATCATCCTAGATGAAAGGGACTCATTTCTTCAATAAAAGCATGAATTCGTAGGAAATATGGGCATAGTTGGCATTGAAACGTTCTAAAAAGTTGGATTTTCCATGAAGTCTTTGAAGCTGGCGGAGAGTATGAGGAGGAGGCAGATTGATATTCGCCTCAACCTTGGAAGGATCAACACCAATTCCTTCTTGAGAAACGACGAACCCTAACAATTTTCTAGATCATACGCAAAATACACATTTATGTGGATTAAGCTGGAGTTTGTAAAAACAACATCGGAGAAATACCTCTCGATGGTGGGAAGGATGGTCCCCACGGGGCAAAGAAAAAGCAGTAAGATCATCAAGATATACTTCAACGATGTGTTTTATATTGTGAAATGCATAAGACATCGCCCATTGGAAAGTACCACCAGCATTTTAAAGACCAAAGGAAAGTTTACGATAGGAAAATGTACTCCACTGACAGATATAAGCAATATTGTGTTGGTCTTCCCATTTAATTTTGATATGGTTATAGCCAAAGAATCCATCCATGAAGGAAAATATAGTGTTACTGGCATAGACATCAAGAATTTGGTCAATAAAGGGTGTAGGATAATTATCCTTAGGGCAGGCCAGATTTAGGTCACGATAATCAAAGAAGACTTGAATAGTCCCTTGTTTTTTATCAGCTGGAACAACATTAGAAACCCATTTTGTCAAAGGTACAGGGTAGATAAAACCAACATCAAGAAGTTTTTTAACTTCAACTTTAATAGTTGCTGCTTTACTCGAGTTAATTGTCTAGAGATTTTTCTCAATAGGCTTAGCTCTTAGATATGTCTTGATTTCATGTTGGACGATTTGTGGATCATTTCTAGGCATTTCCTTGTAAGACCATGCAAAAACATCGCATAATTCTTTGAAAAGGGCGGTATAAGTGGCAATCTCAAAGGGAGTGAAATCATCCCGAATAAAGATGTTTTCCATGACACCTGGTTTCATGGAAATATTGATCAGAATTGTAGCAAAAATTTTGGTTAGGTTCCCTTCCAAAGAAATGGAAAAAATCCATTGAAATTTTGGGAAAGGACTAACATTACTAGAGGAAGTTAGGATTTGATGAGACTCATCCAATTCATCAATGTTGGGGAGAAACAAATAAATATGATGAAGACGTCCCCAAGGATGATCAGAAATAGACATGACTTCTCAAATAGGTTCATCGCACAGTAATGGGAAGTTAAGAAAGTCACAAGAGGAAGGTCGATCAAGAACCCATGAAGGAAAAAATAAATCACCAGGTGGTATCGAGATGCCATCAAGAGACTCATTGAATGAGGGAGCCTTCTGGATAGACTAATAAGTAAGCTCTACTATACTTAAGGTCATGGATGCGCCATATTGATTGATCTTAGATTCAACAGACACCACCCAAGGATTGTCAATAATTTGGGGTCCACAGGTGAATGAAGAGATCATATGGAAACAAGAAATGGTAGGAGTTGAAGGAGTGTTGGGTGAAGTGAGTTGAGGAAAAACCCCATAACAATAAAACTTTTAAAAATTCTAGTGTCAACACTGTGAAATGTACCAGGGTGGTCTCCCACAAGTGGTACAAAATTCCCTGTAGTGGAAATATGAGTCGATGTCATGCAATAGTCAATATGATTGATAGTGATAATTTTTCCTTCATGGGGAAAGAAAAGTAGACAAAAAAAAGACAAGTCGAATGCAGTCAGGGAATAAAACCAACTATGACCAAGGAGAATTTTGTAATCTAATGAGGCTTCGAAAACTTTGACATCAACAAATACCGTTTTTCCACCTAACTCGATGGAAAAATGTGTAAGAACCCCCTTGGGTACGAAATTATGACTGTCAAAGGCTTGGAGAATGGTGTTGAACACTGCGAGTGTCGGAGATCCAGGAGATTTCCAACAGGATATTAACATGACACATTTGGAAGATACCTCATCCACCAACATGTGATGGATATTCTTTTGAAATATATGCACGATACTATGGAAAGAAATATGATGAGAAAGATGAGGAGCATATTTCCCGGCATTGAATGCGATGAGACTAGAGTCGTATAAATCAGCTCCATTGATGGCAGACAACAAGCCCTTGTGTTGTTGAGGACAACTTTCCAAGACCTCCAAGGTAGGCATGGCACAAGGAGCCTGGGAAAGATATTCAACAATAATATAATGTTGAGCAGCCCTAGCAGAAGGGTTGTGTGTCGTATTATAGAGAACACCATTAGGGGGGCAATAGATAGGTTCCAAAGGCTTATCGAAATTCATAGGTCTAGTGGAACTAGGTGGAGTTGGAGAGTCCTTAGAAGAATAACTCAACTCAAACACATCATATGATTTGGCTCTCATAGTCACAAACACATCATGAAGATGGATGAACTATGAGGAGGATGGGAAGAGGACCCCTCATTTTCCCCTTGCAGAGGACGAGAAGTTTTAGCAACCATTTGTTGTTGAGGTTGTGTTGGGAATGGATGATTCAAAACAAAAAGTTGTTGAGTTGATGGTTGTGAAAGAAGCCTATGGACTTCTTCCATTCAAGGACACTCATGAGTAAGGTGGTCACCTTGAAAATTTTTATAGGGAAACTTGAATTTTCAGTGACGCTCACTGGTGCCCCCTCCCTAACTCTGAATATTGGTTTGATTCTGTTATTTATTTCTCTTATTATTTTTTTTTCTTATGACTAGATTGATATTTTTTTCTTCGGTTGAGTGGACTTCACCGTGAGAAAATCGGTGGACTGTTCAGGAGAGGGTGATTTAGCAGAGCTAGATGCACTTGATGGGGCTTGAGATATAATAATCAAATTCCCAAGTTGGGCAGCAAGTTGGCTCATGGCATCAGAAACAAACCCCATCACACCATCGGCATGTGGGCTAGGAACAAGTTTAGGAGGGTCAATAGAATGCCTAGGGGCATTCATCAATACTTCATGTAGCGTACCTGATTGTGAATAGATGAGATCTAATTGTTGGGCAGCTAAAATGGCTTGCCCCTCGGTAACAACTCGAAACATAGACACATCCTTGGAAATCTGAGGTATGAGAGATCGAATGTATCGTTTACGTAAAATCTCATCAGGTAACATGGTTCTCACTAATCTCTTGCGATGATGCCACTCATGAATGTGATTGGAAATTATTCTTTTGTCATCTTGTTCAAAGTTGGACAAAAGGTCAGAGACAAGATCATATAGAGTAGGAAACTAGAAATGTGTCAAGAAAATTTGAGTTAGGGAGGAAAGTTCACCATAGGATGTAGTATCTAACTCGATATACCACTTTGCGACATCCCCAGTTAATGTTCGTTGGAACAAGAAAAGCTTAATGGAATCATCCACCAAAGAATTAGAAGAGGATCATAAATGATAGGTCGTAATATGAGTGGATGGATTCTCCCCAGACTTCCCTTAAAACTTTGGAATATCTGATGGTAACTTGTTGGAATGGGTAGCCACCAAGGATCATGATGGAAGGGATCATTAGTAAATTTAGCCAACTGATAAAACGATAGAACACAAAAATAGATTATGGATTTGATTAAATGGGTCATAGGTGGGAGAATCCCCTAACCAACCTTGCGGTCCCCCCATATACGGATTAGATGGATGCACTTGCTGGTGTAGAAAAGGGTTCACCCCGGAAAAAGCTTTTTATGGGCCAGCATAACTGGTAGATGGATGTTTCCCCCCAGGTGTTATCCTTGATAACAAATACGTTTGTCTAGGTTTGTCTTAGTTGAGTTAGGTTAGGATATTAGGGCGAAATAAGGTCATGAAATTCATTAAATTTAAAATTTTGTATATAGTTTAAGGGGATCTAAATGGTCATTGGTCATGTAATTGAGGTCTTATCAAAGTAAAATTCAAAAAATCCAATTGCATGGGTTAAAAGAGTAATTTTATGACACTTGGAAATTTTTTCTAGAGTCCGCAGCGTTTTCTATATAAAACAGTATGTTTTCGCTACATAATTGCCTAATAGTTCCGTAGAGAATCTGCCCTCCCACTAATTGAAAATGCTACAAACTCTGTATTTTCTGCTAACGGTGGGATAATCATTATCTTTTCATCATTTCAGTGGTCAGAACACATTTTTTCATCATAGTACATTTCATTTATGTGTCATCTTGTGTCATGTTGCATGCATGGTAATCATCATGCCTTCCACCATTTCTTTTTCCCTCTCATCTCTCTTTCCTAATTTAGCCTAATCCCTCATTCAAACAATATCAATTTTCCTTTCATCCTTGTAAGTTGTTTAAGCCTTTTCCCAATAGTCTTCACTTTTTTTTGTCTAGTAGTTGTCTTTAGGCTAGCTATTACCTTTGTCAAGGAAGGTGCTTATTGTCTTAGAAAATTTTGTGTGTGTCAAATTTTTAAGTTGATCAGCGTTGTATTAGAAGGCATGGCTTCACATAAAAAGCCAAATAAAGGTGGCTTTGTAGTCATATACGAACCCATGGACATGAACTTGATTGCAGAAGACCCTAGATTCTCACAAGCCTTCACAAATGCAAGTTTTTTGAGGTTTGTCCAAAAACTACAGAGATATCATGCACAGGTGTCAAAGTATTTCACTGTAAACTTCATTGGTACAACTTCAAAGGTGGGCATCCTCAATTTTACTATTTCTCCTGAGACCATTGCACAGGCAACTAAGATTCCAAGGTCTCGAGAGGAGTGGTTTAAGGCAACAAAATTCAAGCTTCAAAAATCGGATGAATTTCTGAAGCATGAGCGTATAGGCATTGACATGAACTCATGTATCTCCAAGAATTTCCTCAAGGACAACTACTCAAATTTGTTGATGGTGATTCATAAATATTTTACTTGTGAAGGTAGATTTCACATGATCTACCAATACCACTTCAAATTGTTGCTTCATTTCACAGGTAAAAAACCTCTTGATCTACCATTATTTCTATTCAGAAGTTTAGGAAAAATGGCTGACAAGGTGCAAACTAAACCTGAGAGTAGTGATACTTATATTTTTCATCATGGTTTAATAAAATTGTTAGTTATGGAGGAGTTGAATAAGTTGAAGATGGATTGGGCTACTTTTAGTTTTTTGAGTGGGTATGAGGTAGATCTCCTCACTCCAAGAAAGACACCTAGATCAAAGACAAACACTTCGAGGAAGGAAAAAGAACCAAGAGATAAAATAGAGGTTGAACCTGAGGTGGAGGTGCAGCCCATGGTGGAGACAATGGAAGTAGAGATTGATAAGTTGCAAGAGATAGTGGTACCTCAACAAACCCCTACCAGCAGTAAAGTCAAAATTGATACAAGAACTAATAGAAGGATCACTAGAATTCAAACAAAGGGGAAATGCAAGCTTGAAGACATCTTGCATGAAATTGATATTAAAGAAACTCCTATGGTGAAGCCTGTAGAGGTTAAAGGAGAAAAAATCAAGAAAAAGGGTCTTAGAGCTAAGAAGCTAGATTTTTCTAGTGAAGATTCAGGATTTTTTTTTAAACCTATGAAGCCACTCACTAGGGCACAACTATCAAAGGGAGAAAAATCTGATAAACTGCATAAAGAATCAGAAAAGAAGAAACAACCAACAAGGGAAGAAATCATAGAACTATCTCCAATAGAAGCAGAGGTGATCAAGATAAGGAAAGGAAAAGAAAAGGTTCAAGAAAAGTTTGAATTGGATATTCTAAGAGAACAGCTTAAGGAAGCCAAAGAAGAGGTTTTAGAAGCTAAACTGGAGCTAGCAGAATTTAAAAAAGAGAGGAAGGAGCTCACAAACTTCAAAAAAGAAGTGAGCAAAAAAATTGATTTTTACGATGAGGTTGCAGAGAGGTCAAGGAATATGCTGAGAAGAACATTACCACTGCACAGAATGTTGAAATATGCCTTTAGGAGAAATAGGTGGTTGCAATCATAAAGAAGGAAACTACAAGGCCAAGTCAAAGAATTAGAAATGCAAATGGATATGGTGCAAACAAAATTGAAGAAAAAGGGTTTGAAGATTATTGTAATGGATGATCCTATTACCACTTAAAATATCATAAGACACACCTTTTGATCCTTTTTGTCTTAGGATACTATATCAAGTCTATTACAAAGCTACAAGTATTTTTTTTGGAGATGAGTAAAAAATTTCAAATTTGGAGAAGTTAGGTAAGTTCGTAGCGAGCTCCAAGCTTGAAGTTGAGTTTTCGCTACGAACTCGTTGTCGAATGTTTTGAGGTAAAATTTCCAAAATATATCATGACAGGGGTGAATAACAGCATTTTTTTTCCTTATTTTACCTAATGAAGACCCTCCAACTGGAAACAGAGTCAGAAAGAGTGCAAAAGGTGTTGAAATAAAAATTCTACAAAAACTACGCTACGAACTTGCCTTAAAATACTATGTTTTTACAACGAGCTAAAGTTTTGGTATTTTTGTAGCACTTGATTTATTTAGAGGAGAAGATGAGTCATTAGAAGAGGTTAAGGAGTATCATTGAGACACCTATTGATGGAGGCCACTCAGAAAAAGGATGTCATGGCTGCTAGCTCACCATTTTTGCCACCTCACCAACACACAACTTATCCTCAAATTCCGAATATCAGGGCCTAAATTATAGCATGATAGCTTTCCATCTGATAATGGTTGTTGCCACCTAAAAAAGGTTTTTTGGGTCGATAGACATAATTAGTATGGCTTATTTAAAGTTTTTTGATGAATTTAATAGTGATAAAGTCCTTCTAGGTTACAAACTCTTTCCAACATAATTATCTCTATTTTCTCTCAATGTAATCAATTCCTTCTAGGATTAGATCTCTACATCAGTTTCGAGAGCTTGGACCAGATGGAAGACCTACATAAAATGGATTTCACTCTATAAATAGAGAATTTTTAGAGTTAGAGAAGGTTGATGGATGTAATGACCAAAGCTACTATTTTAATCTTTTTCTACTCAGTTAATATACAGTTGCAGAAGACTTTTTTTCAGACCT
The DNA here is from genome assembly GCA_034641835.2 of Pinus albicaulis. NCBI lineage: Eukaryota > Viridiplantae > Streptophyta > Pinopsida > Pinales > Pinaceae > Pinus > Pinus albicaulis. The sequence goes on along the minus strand of CM076574.1, from coordinate 69,264,483 downwards.
GAGATTATGTTTAAGATCTTATGTATTTGTGTCCTTTATATTTTTAATGTTATCTCAGCTTTCTCTTACATAATAACTTGGAATTCATAGATTATTATGATCCAAATTCTTTTATGTATATTGTTTGTTGTCAAAAAAAATTATAAGAACTCATGTGCCTCAGATTCCATGAATGATACTTTTTTGTAACTGAATTCCCATTCTGACTCCATGCCCAGTGGTGGCCCTCACACATCTTTCACCTGCAAAAAATAATCCAAAAAAATTGTGAGATTTAGTCATCTTTGTTTTAAAGCTTGTTTATTGAATATCATATTTTTTCTTGAGAGAGCCCTCTCTAGTTGGAAGGGCTAACTTCCAACCCTAAGTAGTTTGAAATAATTACACTGAATTAACTGTTGAGTAGCCCAATTAGTCTCATTTTGGTGATAACACCACGGTAGAAACCTTCATAGAGCAATAGACCCCCAAGAGCATGACTGCTTTTGGGGTTGTACCAAGGGTTAAAAGAAGGACCACTCTGCATAGTAGGACCGACATAAGGAGGATAACCAGTATGGGTGATAGTACTGGCAGTGGGGATGCCCCCAGGTAAACCAGCACCTCCAGTAAAAGTACTGGTAGGTGGCACCCCTCCAAAGAGTGAACTATGCCAAGCTTGCGATGCACTAGAAGCTACATTGCCTCCAAGGTGACTAGGGACCCCCACATGTTTCCTAAAGTATTTATGCCTAACTGAGGAACATGAATGGTTAGTTAAATGAAGCACAGTGAATAAATTCCTAGACCTACCGACTGGCTAGTTTGAGGTCCCATATTTGGCATAGTATATGGTGTGGGAACGAAAACATTCAGAAAATTAGTAGGAGCCATGGACGAGACTGCTGAAATGCCCCAAGAAGAAGTGAGAGTCATGGACAAAGGAGTAGGAATGGCCACACTGAGAGGTGCCAACGCTAACATGGCATACGAGACAACTGATGCTGAAGGTAATGATGGCTCAAACTCTTCCATAGGGTAAATAGTGGACAAAATAATGTGAGTATAGGCTAGTGTGGAACCGTTTGGTTTCAGACGCAATAAAGTATGTTCTAATGGATCGGTCAAAGGTGGATTAGTGGGAGCGTCAAAGTCATCTGCCAAAGTCTCAATAGAGACCACATCACTATCGGTGGGGCCAAGTACAGATTCCAAAACTATGTGATAATCTAATTCTTAAGCACCGACAGACACCCTCTATGCAGGAGAAATGAGTCCACTTCGTTCAGGAAGTAAACCTTGAAGATGGCGTGATCGTTGGCGAACAAATTTAGCCAGGGTGATAGTAATTAAAGTACAATTATATTAGTATAAACACCCTAAGGCCAAAACTATGGACTCCGATCAAACAACATACTCTAGAAACGTCTTAAAAGATAGCACATGAAAACATAATACAAAGAAGTTGGCGATGGAACAATTATACTAGCGACCTACTTCCTAGACATTTTAGCTGCGAACTCGGGACAAGTTCACTCACAAGATGTGGAACACACCTTAAGAGTACTGAGAGAGTATGACCAATATTCTTCCTAGTTACAGAGAAGATGACCCTGACCCTACAACTATGTAAGAGCCCTAGAAAGAAAGGCCATTATGGTCACCACCTACAATAACACGACCTGGAGGAACAGTCGCAAGGAAAATCTACAAGCAAGGGAAGGACACTTAACTCCAAAAGGAGCTAATACCGAAAACCCCTTGAGAGTTACCTCCCAAGTGGTCCCTAAGTGATAAAACATTGTTTGTATGTGTGAAAATTGTGTTATATCGTGCCACTTGAAACTAAGTGAAATGGGTCAGGTCACCCCTCCTAGCCCAAGTGTGACCTTGTGCTTAACCCTCTTGTGAGAAGGGCCTCCCAGACTGTACTACTGCAAATGGATTTTACTCCCTACAGCAAGCAGCTAAGTTGATTTTGTGGTCTTGGAGCAGTTAACTCACACTCCTATCTCCAAGACCCCAACTTAAGATAGTATTGGTATACTACCAGTGAAAGTAACTAGTGAATCTAGTTAATTTTATTATCTTATTGATTTTAATGGTTGTTGTTTACACCAGTAGGAAGTGGCATGAAACTGAGATGGTGTGTAAGACTCTTAGTTAGTCACCCTAATGAAGCTATATGAAATTTTCGTTTTCACTTCTATGAATGCTAGCTACGAGAGGGTAAGAGTTTATCTAACACACCCATTCCTATTATGATGCAATTTTTACTATATATTCTTGAATGAAAAATATCCCAAGAATTTGTGAATTAATGGCCCAAAAACAAACCAAAAAGGAAAACTTATAAGAGATACCAAAGCAAGTTTCCCAAGTAAAAACACAAAGCACTCCAAAAGCGAGAAATCTAGGAAAAAAAGGCCCAAACAAACACACTCAAAGCAATAAAACTGAAAGCAAAAGGAAGGAAAAGTCAATCGAGCTAGGGTCATAGCACAATGGCTCAACCAAGGAAATTTTTCTCCAAACCATAAGGAAAACCATCATATTTTATACCAAATGCTTTATCAATAATTAATCTTGAGTATTATAGGAAGAGAATATTTTTAAAGTAAAAGATGAATACATCCCTCCTCTCAAATATTTCTTCCTCTAATATGCAGTGCTCTGTTCATGGGGTTACAATTCATTACAAATTTATTATAAAGAAATTACAATAAATTTTGGAAATCTAGGAAGGCTTATCACTCTCTCTTGAGCAACATAACCTATGAGTTTTTCTCTTCTAATCTTCATATATTTATATACAATTATGATAATGTATTATAACCCAATGGAATGAGTTTAAAGGAATTCATTTGATATTCAATTTTGGATCATCTTTTCATTTTTATTGATTTTTTTATAAACTTATTTTCCCATTGTTTTACTAATACTCTTACTAGATTTATTTTTCTATTTAACATTACCTCCTACCATAAAATCCTTCCTGTCTGAACATTCAAGAATCACATTCTATGGTCTTAAAATAATAAATGAGATATGTTTAGCTTGAATTGGTGGAAACTAAGTCTTGAACATATCCAAAAAAGTATGCATGAAACTACTAGTATTTGGCCAACTTATAGCATCCAAACCATATTTAACTCCCGTGAAAAATAAGCCAGGTATGGAAGCATAAAAATTATCGAATATTTTCAATTCTTTTTCTGAAAACCTTATTTGTGAATTAAAATTTTGAAGTAAAATCATCTGTGGTATGTGCTCATTTCTTAATTAATTAAATTCTTCATCATGTTTAGTATTCATTTAAAAGTTAATTTGTGCGGAGGTTTGGACTACTAATCAATGTTTAATATTTTTAAGAGGAGAGGAAAAATATATAACTAGTTTTTATATAAAAAAAAAATATTTTGAGAGCATGTGATTGTCAAAAAAATGATCTGGGAGTATAAGTCTCCAACTAGATTTTCCAAAGAGAGCATCAAGACATCAAAAACTATAACCAATATTGATCAAAATTTACTTTCATTGTTCTTTTAGAGATATTATTGTTTATAGCCTGTAGATTTAATATAAGGTAGTAGTATTATGTGTAAATTAGAACCACAAAAGTTAGAACACCAGTAGCATAAAAACTATGATATAGGGAGTGATCATTTGTTGTCATCTTGTTGCACTGAGAGCCATCCAAAAAATTTGAAATGGTAAACCACCAATGCTATTCGTTCGCATGAATGAAATAACCAAAATGTACATGCTAAAGACCAGTGCATGTTTTAGGAAAAGTGGAAAAAAGATATTTTCAGATAGCTCTTCCACTGCTTGTTAAGTAGCGAGACATAGATACCAATGTTGGAAACTCAATCTGAGATAATCACTGGAGAAATTTAAGATGTATTAGATAGTCGAGAAGTATTGGGTCTTTGAGCATTGATAACAGCATGAGGATCGGTAAGGTCCTCCAAGTCAGAATTGGAAAAAACATATTTTCAACCTGTTAGTGTCAGTACTTCCACTAGGGATCAAAACACATTTTGCATGTGCATCTTAGGTGTCCCATTCTAAAGAAATTTTCCATCATTCCATTAGGTCATGATATAAAATTGTTCTACCGGTGGTTGTCCTTGTTAATAAGCTTCATTCTCCCTCAGAAGATCATATTGGTTGACTCATTCTCATGTTTCCTTGAGCATAACAACACCTATGGAAATGCTTTGTTCACTTGGAAGTCTTGTGAGTCAAAATCTCATTCATGAAAGCCAAGTCTAAAGTAGTCCCATTAGGTCATTAGGGTTTTATATTTCTCAAGGTCACTCCTTCATTTAAGATAAGGTCAGCACATATATGAGAGGGACTAATTAAGATCATCATGATGTAATTAGTATACTTTCAAAATTGTATTTTTTCAGTTTAATGACTTGTGTATCAAAATGTCATTTTGATATAAAATTCAATATGTAATTTATTTTTGTTTTTCCAAATGTAATTTTATATTCTCATATGTAATAAATTCAATCCTGAGCTATCAAATGAAATCATTCGGTGTAAGTGGAGCAAAGAAAGCCAAACTCCATGTTTGATAAACCTGCAATGCCAAAAATTCAAAAATTTCAACGAGTATCAGTGCCAAAGGAAAAGTGAACATTATAAAAGTGGGTGATTCAAATTAAAATTCAAATCCACTTGGCTATAAAGTCTTTCAAAGCACCTCAAAACAAGTCATTGTTGCCATTTAGCCATCAGGATTTCCCAGCAAATGAGAAATTTTAGGTTTCTGAGCATTTTGGGTCAAAGTTTCAAGGCGTTGCGCATTTTCACCTTGGCGCTGCACGTTTGCCTTGGCGCTGCATGTTTGCCTTGGCGCTACGCATTTGCCCAGCTTCCCTGTGCATTTTACCAATACCTTCTGATCAATTTACACTGGCACTGCGCATTCTCAGAGTGGCATTATGCATTTTTCTTGGCACTGAGCGTTTGCCCAGCAGTGTTGCGCTTTTGCATAGTGAGGGTTTTGAAGAGTTCCACCACCTCCAGCAAGCTCAAATTTGGTCAGTGGACCCTAAATCACCTATCTTCTCATATATTTTGTGTTCCATAAATATTTGAAATGCTTGTTGCTATGAAACCCTAGTTTCCATTTCCTTCCCATTTTCATGCACTAAATCAATGTTCATGTCCCTAAAACACATATCAGTCATAAATATTGTTAAATCCCAGGGTTTTCATAGACCTAGGTTTTCATTTACATTCATTCCCTCCATTTGACTAATCTAGTCATCTCATCTCTCACTCCCCTCATCTCATTCCATTTACCCTAGGGTTTCCAAAGCTTTCAAATTCAAAATGTCTGAAGAGGAGGACAGAGGTGTCAGTGAGGAAAAAACACCGAAGAGAAGTGACCACAAAGGAGGGAAAATCAAAAGATATGAACCAATAACCACAAAGGAGCTCATGTCTTCTCCTCTCATTGTGTCATGTTTTAAACATGTTGGTTGTTTTGAGTTTTGTGATAAAGTGGAGCAGATTCAGGATCACCCTGTGTTGACAAGGTTGTTCATCAAAAATCTTCACGATAGGCAGGTCACTCTTTCTGGGGTCACTTTAACCATGTCCACTAATTCCATTTCAACTGCTACAGGGATCCCTAATGTGGGAGAGAAATGGTTTAAAAAAGGAAACCTTGATCTGAGTTATTATGAACCATATCTCAAACCTAGATATAAGGATGATAAGAAAACCATTTTCCCTTTCTATCATCTCCTTGAACGGTATGTCCCTATGATGAAGTTAATCATGAAGTACTTCACTTGTGAGGGGAGGCTTTATGGACTCTATTCATACCATATCTGACTCCCCATGCACTTCACTAGAGTCAGAATGCTTCACATACCCTACTATCTCTCCCACGAGATTGAAAAGATGGCATACATTTTACAAAGGAGGGATTCTAATCATCAAATGTATAGTCTTTTTCACCATTCCCTCATCAAGATGATAGTCATGCATCAACTTGAGCAGAAGAACATCCCATGGGACACATTCATTGCAAATGAATTTTTCACTACCCCACCTAGTCATCATGAGCAGAGTATCCCTTCATCATCCCATCCTCCCATATCCACTTCTCCATCTTAGCCTGTTGCTCGTACATGATCACCTAGTCAAATCCATTCACCTCATGTTGATCCTACTTCTTCACCTTTCCATAACCCTTCATCATCACATCATGATACTAAGGCATCAAGCAGTGAGAAGGACATTGAGGAAACTTGGGCTAATGTGACTGATGTTGAGCCATTTCCCAAGACCTATTAGAGAGGCCACAGGCATGTGTTTGCTTCACTTGGGGTGAAAGGGGCCATTCCTTCTTCATCAGCAAAACAGGTGGACAAGGGCAAGGAAAAGGCTAAAGAGCCAATCATTGAGGAGCAGGAGGATAAACATGAAATAGAGCAGGAGTTTCAACTGATTAACCTTGATGAGGAGGATGAGGACAGAATCACCAGTGCAGTAATCAGAGGCAAAGAGGAAAATATTAGTGAACTTCAAGCTAATCTTGACATAGCACAATATGTGATTGATTTTCTTGAGCAAGAAAATCAGCAGCTGAAAACCAAGAAAATCATTGATGAGGTCAGGACCATCAAAGCATAAAGAGAGGTAGAAAAGGCCAAGGCCTTGTTGGAGGAGACCTTGGATAGATTTGGTGAGATTGATGATGAGGAGGATCAGCCTCGAAGACAGAGACCAAAGACAATAGGGCTAACGAGAGCTATAGCTCGGGAAAGACAAAGATAAGTGGAGTTGGCAGAGCAACTCACTCCAAGTGAGTTTCTTGCCCTTGAGATTAGCAGGGATAAAGAGTCATGGCTTGATGGAGCCAATTTGCATCTAGAGATTTTTCTAGAGAAGGAAAAAAATGAGAATGATATTCAGAGGAAAATGGCAAAGCACTACACCATGAGGAACAAAATTACAAGGGCCAAGCTCAAACGAGCCCATGCAAAAATTCAAGATTTGACCGAGAAAAAGGAGAAGGAGAGGTTAGACATACTTGTTGAGGTGTCTCTTCATGCCTCAAGCCCTTGACCAGCAAGCAACCTTACAATTTTGGCAATTTTTTTGCTCATTGGGCACTTTAGTGTGTTTTTGGTTTTTTGAGCAATTTTGGTACACAAAAAATCTACCAAAAACATAGCAGCCTTGGTGCTGCGCTTTTTTTTGAAGCCTCCAATGGAAAAATGGCCACAACCATCATGTTCAAAATGATGAATAAATCAACCCCAACAATTTTTAGAAAATTTGGAGGAGAAATGGTCCCTCAAAAGTGCAAAAAACCACCAAATTTTCATGTTTCTACCTCCTTTTTAACCTTGGCGTTGCACTTTTACTAGTATTGGGATATTCACTTTTTTACAGGGAAAATGGGCACTATTTTGGAAACTGGAGGAATATTTGGAAACTAGACTTAGAGAGCTTTCTAATGAGATATCTTGGAGATTATTTGGACACTGGGAAGTTCTCCAAAAGTTGCTTGCAAAAGAGGTTATTTTTCTTGTCATGACATTGTGTGTTTGCCAGGAAATTGCAATGTTCACAGTCTTCAGCAATTTTTTGATTTTCACTCCAGTTTGACTTTTATCTTGGGAAATGAGAAATTACTGATGTAAAATGTCAATATCAATGTAAATTTCATTTTTTTATTGTTATCTACGGTAGATACATCAGATAAGTCTTATAGAGGTCAAATGAATCAGTTTCCTCTCTTTTAGAGGAAAATTGTTGGGTCTTCCTAGTCTTCAGTTTCTTGTTTGGGAGTAGGTGAAAATGATCCCTATCTCATGGATTCGACTCCTTGAGGCTAGGAAGAGTGTTTTTGAGGTCTATATGATGCATTTATTCAGTCATTGTAATGGTTGGATTCACTTGGAGCTTTAGCATCTCAAGAGACATATTTGTATCAGTTTTGGCCTAGACATTAATCAAAATTGCAGCTATTTTTATGGGATCCATGCGGTATTGTGTTTAGTTTCAGGTTCTTATTTTGTGCTCATATGTTAGAATTTTTTGATACTTCATCCATCATTTCATTGCTATTAAATAAATGTTTTCAAGTTAGATGAAACCGAATCCATAATTTCTATGCTTTGTTTTGGGTAAACATTCATAATTTGTAATTTTCTTCTGTTTAGAAAGAAACCATGAATTCACCATGCTCTTTCTATATCCTCACCTGTCTAAACCATCCCATCATCAAAACCCTAAAGTGATAAACATTGTACCTACCTTTCCCCATAGAACATCATACAAATTTTGACCTAATTTCCTTGCCCTAGCTGTTTGACTCCTCCTGATCCAGAAAAACCCTACACAATCAAAATCGAAAAACCTGACCTACTACAACTAGCCTAATATCTTCTTTCCTCAGTCATTTTGGTTGTGATTCATATGGAGAGAGCCCTCTCCTAGCCCAGTAGGGCTAGCTACTTGGCTAAGCGTGGTTTGAGGTTACCTCGGAATTTCCTTTCTCAGCCTGAGGTTCAATCTGAGTGATAACACAACCCTTTGAAAATTTGAAAGTATATCATCAAGCATAAGCAAGCATTTCTGAGAAGGCGCTTGATATCATATTGACCTGCCAAAATTTTGTAATTGTTTACCTTATTATCTCTGAGAACTAAACGAAAGAGAGTGTCGAACAATTTATGTACTGATATAGAGTTTATAAAACACAGCCTCCTCCTTTTGAATTTCCTAGGGTCAGGAATCCATCTAAGGTCGTTGGAATGTTGAAGAATGTAACTAGTGTCTGTCTTAGTAATTTTATCTGAGTCATGATCTAAAGAGAAATGTTATTGTAAAATAAAAATGATTTTGAAGCATGGGTTTCATTCTCTTTCATTTGTTTTCTAGGTCATAGCCTCCATTGGATGCTTCTAAGTTGTGTCTTAAGTCATAAGTGTCATTTTCACATTTATTAAACCCTTCTTGGGAATTTGTATCATGTAAAGAAAACTATTTTTGAGTCAAAAGTGTCAATTGTAACCTCCTCACTAAGTCGGCCCTAGCTTGATGAATTTGGCCCATATTAGGGCTATTCAACCCAGCATAAGCATTATAAATGGAAGAGGAATTCGACTCATTTGGCACACACACAACAAGTTCAAGCTACAAGAGAAAGAGGATGAAAAATAAGAGTGAATTGCAGGAAAGAATAAATAATTCAAGGATGAATAAAAATCGAAGTTTGGAGCATCTCTCTCTCTCTCACATGCGATTTTTCTAGGGTTTCTTGGCAGGTTGCAAGGGACGAAATTTCTAAAGTAGCCATAGGTCCAAAATTCTGTAGCTAGGGGGGGGGGAATTCTAGATTGAAGCTGTATTTGAGAAGCTGACACTTGCAGACTTTGGCAGATTCATCTACTTGAAGGAAGGATTGACTTGGGGATTAGAGGAGATCTTTGTCTAGGTCAAAAGAGTCTTGGATTTTCTCATTTTAATCTTCTAGTGGAAGAGTTTGCCTGTGTTTTACCCTTGATAGGAGTTTTTCCTTAGCTAAGTTCCCATATCTTGTGTACCTTGTTCTTGTGATATTCATGCACTTTTTATTTGATAAATTATCAATGAAATATAACATAATAAAGAAGTAAAATAAGGCAACACACATCACAAGTAATTATCAAGAAAAGAGGAATTAGACCCTAATATCTACATGCCTTGATTTCTCAACATGGTATCAAAGCAGAGGTTAAGGAAGGACTATTTTAAGATCACTTTGTTCGCTATTATTTGAAGGAAGGAAAGAAATCTTGGAAGAAAAATATCACTCTCTTAATGGAAAACTATTTGAATATGGGACTCAATCTCCTGAAAATTGGAGGAAATTTTGTTGGAATGATCATCTATTATATATCTAGGAGATTTAAGAGTTAAGGATTTTGTGTTGCATTTACAGGTACACTTGATGGTGACAATGCATGGATTATTGATAGTGGAGCCTCAAGACACATGACAGGACAAAGTGTACAACTACATACATTATCAAGAGGATCATCATCTCATTCAGTGGAGCCTTGAGAAAACAATAGTTATGAAGTCAAAGGCCTTGGATCTACATCTTTGGAGCTATAAGGTGGAGGAAACCTACATCTCAACAACATTCTCTATGTCTTAGGTTTGAAAATTAATTTACTCTCCATTTCTTCTTTATAAGATAAAGGAGTTAGGGTTTCTTTTGTGGATGGTAAAGTTTTGGTTTGGGTAAAGGATTATAGTTTTGATAAGGCAAGGGTTATTGGGATTCCTAAAGGAAGATTATGTAGAGTCATAATACCATCTCCTGAAGCCATTTTTCACATGGAAATTATTCCCATCAAACTTTTGCATAGAAGATATGGACACATCTAGTACAAAATAATACCCTCTCTAAGTCAAATGTTGAAGGGCATCCCCAACATTAAGGAAGATCAGGAAGGAGTATGCAAGGGATGTGCCCTAGGAAAGAACACGAGGAAACCCTTTTAAAGTAGTGATACAAGGTCTAAATAAATACTAGACCTCCTTCATTTTGATGTATGTGGGCCCATGTATAATAAATCTCTTGGAGGTCATATATACCATGTGACCTTCATTGATGATCACTCTAGAAATACATGGATCTATATTATGAAGACAAAAGATGAAGTATTTTGAAATTTCAAGGAGTTCAGATCCGAAATTGAGACCCTTACAGAAAGAAAGATAAAAATTCTTAGATCTGACAATGGGGATGAATATATTTCCAAGGAACTAATAGCTTATTGCAAAGAAGCGAGCAATAAGAGAGAGCTCATAGTTCCCTACAATCCTAAACAAAATGGAGTAGTAGAAAGGAATAATGGAACCATTGAAGAATGCATAAGAACTGTGATATTTGATCAAGACCTACCAAAATCCCTACAGGGAGAAGCATCCATGATATCAGTATACATACAAAATATAAGTCCTCATATAATTATTGATAATATGACACCAGAAGAAGTATTCTTAGGGAAGAAGCCATGTGTAGATCAACACTGAATATTTAGGTGTTTGGCATACATTCATGTTCCAAATGACAAGTCAAAGAAGTTATGCTTTACAATTATGAAAGGTATATTCATTAGTTATAGACTTTCATCAAAGGCTTATAGAATCTACATCAAAGAATAAATATGAATTTAAGTTAGCAAGGATGTCATATTTGATAGAAATCATGCCTACAAAAGATCCAAGGATATACCTATTAAATCTGATGAAGGAGATGCACCATTATTTGAAGAATAAGAGAAACATGACAAGTCACCTACAAATCAAGCAGAAGGACCAAGTGAACCTATTCAACCTACTACCATTCTCGAAGTAAAGAAGAGACCATCCTGGTTGAGATTTACGCTTGAAGAAGCAGAATTACACAAAGTAGTAAAGGACACATTTAGAAAAATAAAGAATCCTAAAATATACTAAGGATATGTAGCATACATGATGAAGTTAATTGAAGCAGAACTAAATACTTTTTAAGAATATTCTCATAAAAAAAATGGAAGAAACCAAGGTAGGAAGAATATCAATATGTCATGAAGAATGGGGTTTGGGAAATTGTTTCTAGACCTAGTGACAAATATGTTGTCACTTCCAAATGGATTTACAAGATCAAACATGTCATCTATGGAAGCATAGAAAAATACAAATCAAGATTTGTTGCAAGGGGTTTCTCTCAAAAGAAAGGAATAGACTATGAAGAAACATTTGCTCCTATTTCTGGGTACATTATACTAGATATTTTGTTTATTTAGCAGCCACTATGGGATAGAATATCCATCAAATGGAAGTGAAAATAGACTTCCTAAATAGAACCATCGATGAAGAATTATATATTAAAAATTTGGAATCCTTTGAGATAAATAGCAAGGAAACTCACGTTTGCAGATTAAAGAAATCTATATATGGCTTCAAGAAAGCTCTTAGGGCTTGGTACACAAGAATGGATGCCTATCTTCTAAGGATTTTCTTTGTCAAAAGTTCTACAAATGAAAACATATACATCAATATAGTGAAGAATGAACCAATCATCATACTTCTATAGGTGGATGATTTATTTTTTATAGGTGTGGAGTGCATAATTCTAGAATGTAAGAATATTTTGGCAGTTGAATTTGAAATGAAAGATCTAGGGATTGTGCATTATAACTTCGATTTGGAATTTTGGAAAAAAACTTGGTGAGATATATCTTGGTCAAGGAAATTACATAATCAAGATGTTACAAAAGTTTTGTATGATGGATTCCAATCCTGTGACAACTCTATGATCATGAATCTCAAAAATTTAAGAAGTTGTGATTCTAGTCATGTTGATTTCGAAAGTTACCGAAAGTTGGTTGGCTCCTTGATGTACTTGGTGAACACTAAACCTGATATATGCTTTTTTGTAAAATTTTGAAGTCAATTTAAGATGGGACCTCATCATGATCATTGGATAGTTGCAAATAAATTTTGATATACCTACGTGGAACTATTCATAACTTCCTAAAATATGATGGGAAGGATAGTCGATTGATAGGTTTTACCGATTTTGATTGGGGTGGCAATGTGAAATGTGGAAGAAGCACTAACATTTGTTGTTTCAATTTGAGATCTGCAATGATTTCTTGGATTAGTAGAAAACAAGACAACTTTTTTGAGTAGTGTTGAAGCTAAATACATTGTTTCATGTGAAGTAGGAAGTGAATCAATTTGGTTAAGAAATCTTCTATCAGATTTGTTTAGATGACCATTAGAACCTACAATTATAAATTGTGATAATAAAAGTGGCATCAAGATATTTGAAGACCTTTTTTTCCATGCCAAGATGAAGCATATCAATAACAAGTACCACTATATTAGAATTTTGGTGCAGGATGGGGTGGTCAAGCTACAATACATTCCAATAGATGGACAAGTAGTTGATGTGTTGATGAAATATATTCTGAATGTGAAGCTTGAAAATTTTAAAAGCATGATTCAACTAGTAGACATCACAGATTTAGTAGATAGGGAGATAAGAAGCATCTTGGAGTGACAAGATTCTTGGGAGGGCATCCGGTCGGCCTGTGATGATGTCTAGATCCAAAAGTAGGGAGGTTATCATTGGTCTTGTGGAGCTCTGACCTTGGATACGATACCTAGATCCCTGGTTGGTGTTAGAGTTCAAGCCTGATAGTACCTATAGTGGCTATATAATGGAATGGGCCTTAGTCCCAACTAGTTAGATACCTTGGTCAAGTATCTAATCCATAACAATGCATGTGTTGTGGCTCTTCATATCATTTTGAGATCTTTCATGGACCTTTGTATATATATAATTATGAATGTATCCCTTATTAAGAGGGAGTGATGAAGAATGACAATAGTATTGGTCTTCATAATTGTATTTGAGTCATGATGTAAAAATAAATTTTATTGTAAAATAATAAAAAAAATTGAATCATGGGTTTCATGCTCTTTCATTAATTTTCTAGATCATAGCCTCCATTAAAGGATTCTAGGTTTTTTCTTGAGTCATAAGATTCATTGTCACATTTATTATGCCTTTCATGGGAAACTATAACCTCCTCACCAAGTTGGACCTACCTTGATGAAGTTGGCTTAGATTATGGTTTTTCGACCCAATATAAGTAGTATAAATAAAATAGGAATTTCACTCATTTGGCATAGACATAACAAGTTCAATCTACAAGAGAAACGAGACGAAAAAAGAAGAGTGAATTGTAGGAAATAAGACCTAATTCAAGGAAGAATAAAATTCCAAGTCTAGAGCATATCTCTCTCTCTCATGTGCGAGTTTTCCAGGGTTTATGGGCAAGTTGCAGGGGCTGAAATTTATGAGAAGTACAAGTGTGTCCTAAATTACAGAAGAATGGAGACTTGATTAAAGTTTCATTTGAGAAACTAACACTTGGAGAATTTGGCAGAGTTTATCTACTTGAAGGAAGTGTTGACTTGGTGATTGGAGGATGTATTTTTCTAAGTTAAAAGGGTCTTGGATTGTCTCATTTGAATATACTATTTTAAGAGTTTGATTGGTTTTTCACCTTGATATAAATAAATAAAATAATCCAACACACGTAAAAATTAATTATCAAGAAAAAATGAATCAAACCCTAATAACTACATGCCTTGATTTCCCAAGATGGTATCATAGCAAAGGTGAAGGAAGGAATATTTGAAGATCACTTTGTTGGCTATCATTTGAAGGAAGGAAATAAATCTTGGATAAAAAATAAAAATATATCAATGGAAATCTATTTGAATATGGGACTCAACCTCTTGAATATTGGAGGAATCTTTGTTGGAAGGATCATCTAAAATCTATCTAGGAGAGTCAAGAGTGGAATATTCTTGGTTGCACTTATAGGTATGCTTGATGATGACAATGCATGGATTATTGATAGAGTAGATTAAAGATCAATGAAATGAGAAAGTGGAAAACTACATACATTATCAAGAGGATTGTCATCTCATTAAGTGGATCTTGGAGACAATAATAGCTATGAAGTAAAAGGCCTTGGATCTACATATTTGTATCTAGAAGGTGGAGAAAACCTACATCTCAACAAAATTTGTTATGTCCCAGGTTTGAAATAAAAATTACTTGTCATTAATTGTTTACAAGATAAAGGAGATAGGGTTTCTTTTGTGGACAATAAATTTTTGGTTTGGGGAAAGGATTCTAGTTTTGATCATGCAAGGGTTATTGGGATTCCTAAAGGAAGATTATATAGATTCATAACAACATCTCCTCAAACCCTTTTTCACATGGAATTTGGTCCCATAGAACTTTGGCACAAAATATATGGACACATTCACTACAAAATAATAGCCTCTCTAAGTCAAATGGTGAAGGGCATCCCAAACATTAAGGAAGATAATGAAGGATTATGCAAGGGATGTGCCTTGGAAAAGAATAATAGGAAACCATTTTCAAGCACTGATACAAGGTCTAAAGAAATATTCGACCTCATTCATTCTGATGTAATCGATTCCATATCTAATAAAAATCTCGGAAGCCATCTATACAATGTGACCTTCATTGAGGATCACTATAGAAGGATGCAGATTTATCTTCTCAAGACAAATTATGTATTATTTGAAAATTTCAAGGAGTTCAAATCCGAAGTTGAGACCTTGACAAAAAGAAAGATAAAAACTCTTATATCTAACAATGGGGGTGAATATACTTCTAAGTAACTAATATCTTATTTCAAAGAAGCGGGCATTAAGAGGGAGCTCATAGTTCCCTATAATCCTGAAAAAAATGGAGTAGCAAAAGGAAGAATAGAATCATTGAAGAATGCATAAGACCTATGATATTTGATTAATACCTACCAAAATTCATATGGGGAGAAGGAACCATGAGAGTAGTATACATACAAAATAAAAGCCCTCATAGAATTCTTTATAATATGACACCAGAGGAAGCATTCTCAGGGAATAAGCCATGCGTAGATCATCTTTGAATATTTGGATGTCCTACATACATTCATGTTCCAAAAGACAAGCCAAAGAAGTTAGAATATACAAGTATAAAAGGTATCTTTGTTGGTTATATCCTTTCATCAAAGTCTTATAGAATCTACATCAAAGAAGAAAGGTGAATTGACATCAGCAGGGATGTCATATTTGACCAAAATCATGCCTACAAAATATCCAAGGATATACCTGTTAAATCTGATGAATAAGTTGCACCACTATTTGAAGAAGAAGAGAAACATGAAAAGTCACCTACATATCAAGAAGAAGAAGGACCAAGTGAAATTATTCAACCTACTAACATTCTCGAAGCTTAGAAGAGACCATATTGGTTGAGAGCTAGACTTGAAGAAGAAGAAGGACACAAAGAAACAAAGGACACATTCAGAGAAATAAATAATCCTAAAAGATACTCAGGATATGCAGAATACATGATGAAGTTAGTTGAAGTAGAACCAAATACTTTTCAAGGAGATACTCATCAAGAAGAATGGAAGAAAACAATTCAGGAATAATATCAATTTATCATTAAGAGTGGGGTTTGGGAAATCATTCCTAGACCTAGTGACAAACATGTTGTCACTTCCAAATGGATTTATAAGATAAAAAATGCCATTGATGGAAGCATAGAAAAATACAAAGCAATATTTTTTGCAACGGGTTTCTCTCAAAGGAAGGAATAGACCATGAATAAACGCTTGCTCCTACTGCCAGGTACAATTAGATTTTTGGTTTCTTTAGCAACCACTATGGGATGAAATATCCTGGAAAATGGATGTCAAAACAACCTTCCAAAATGGAACCATAGATGAAGAAGTATATATTGAACAACAAAAGTCTTTGAGATAAATATCAAGGAAACTCACATTTGTAGATTAAAGAAGACTCTATATGGTTTGAAGCAAGCTCTTAGGGCTTGGTATGAAAAAATGGATGTGTTTCTATTAAGGATTGGCTTTTTCAAAGTTCAGAAGATGCAAACCTCTACATCAATATAGCGAAGAATGAACCAGTCATCATACTTATATATGTGGATTATTTACGTGTTGCAAGTGTGTAGAGAAAAATTATAGGATATAAGAAGATTCTACAAGTTGAATTTGAAATGAAAGATATAGGAATTATTCACTTGGGCTTGGAAGTTTGGCAGAAACTCGGTGAGATATATATTGGTAAATGATTGTACATAATCAAGATGTTACAAAATTTTGGTGTGATGGATTCCAAGCCTATGACAACTCCCATGATCACAAATCTCAAAAATTAAATAAGTTATGATTCTAGTCCTCTTAATCCCACAAGTTACCAAAATTTGGTTGCCTCCTTGATGTAATTGGTGAAAATTAGAACTAATATATGTTGTGTTGTAAATTTTCTAAGTCAATTTCATATGGAACCTCTTCATGATAATTGGATAGTTGCAAAGCACATTTTGAGATAACTCCGTGGAACTATTCATCACTGCCTAAAATATGATGGGAAGGAGATTTGATTGATAGGTTTTACCAATTCTGATTGGGGTGGAAGTGTGACAGATGGAAGAAGAACTATCGGTGGTTGTTTCAGTTTGGGATCCGCATTGATTTCTTGTATTAGTAGAAAACAAGATACATTTTCTTTGAGTAGTGTTGAAGTTGAATATATTGTTGCATGTGAAGTAGGAAAAGAAGCAGTTTGGTTAAGAAAGCTTCTATTATCTTTTTTTAGAGGATGATTAGAACCTATAGTTATAAATTGTGATAATAAATGTAGCATAGAGATGTTTCAAGACCATGTGTTCCATGCCACAACGAAACATATCAATAACAAGTACCACTATATTAGAATTTTGGTGCAAGATGGGGTGGTGAAGCTACAATGCATTCTGAACGATGAACAAGTAGTTAATGTGTTGATGAAATCTCTTCCAAATAAAAGTTTGAATATTTTAGAAGCATGCTTGGACTAGTAGACACCACCAATTTAGTATATAGGGATACATGAAGCATCATAGGGTGACAAGATGCTTGGGGGGACATCTAGCCAGCCTGTGATGATGTCTAGTTCCCGACGTAGGGAGGGTATCCTTGGTCTTGTGGAGATCTGACCTCGTATACGATACCTAGGTGCCTAGGTTGGTATTAGATTTGAAACATGATGGTACCTATAGTGGCTAAATCTTGGAACACACCTTAGTCCCAATCGGTAAGATACCTTGGTCAAGTATCTAATACATAGCACTACATGTGTTATGAATCTTCATATCATTTCGAGATCATCCATGCATCTTTGTATATATGTAATTATGATTACCTCCCTAGTTAAGAGGGAGTGTTGAATAATATAACAAGTGTTGGTCTTCATAATTGTATTTTATTCATGTCGTAAAAATAAATTTTATTGTAAAAGAAAAAATATTTTGAAGCATGGGTATTGTTGTGGATCATATGCATATCCTTTTATTTTTCAAATATTTGAAAATATAAAAATAATAAATTGTTAGAAAATATGTTAAAGTATCAAAATATTATACTTTAGCATGAAAAAATATGTATGTTCGCCAATATCTGAGTTAAAGTTTAAATATTTAAACTTTATAGTAGTGGGTTTGATATTTAATGTTAAACATTGATTAATTTCATTGGTGGAAAGCGCTGATAATTAAAGTCTTTATCAAAAGGCCCAACCTGTAGGCACAACTAGCACACCAGATACCATGATGAGTGCCTCCGCAATTGACCAGGTTGACTGCGGGGACAACAAAGATGAACGACGGAGAGTGAATATGGGGGCACCAACCGAAGTTTTCCTCTGTACCTCGAGAGCCCCCGCAGTGACGTAAGACACTGAGTTGGTCACAGATGTCTTCCACGTTAGGTAGAATCAACAGCTTGTTGGCGCGTCTTGTTAGCATTAAATTTAAAACCCGCACTCTTTTCACAGAAAGGCCATCCTATGAATGAATTACTGCATTCATATTGGAATATCACAATCTGACACATTCATCCAGGACGAAGGTAGAAATATGGAAAAAGTGCAGAGCTTAGACAACAGACCTTCCAAAAGGATCAAAATCAAAGAAAGAAAAATCAGTTGACCTAGGAAAAGAAGCCACTTCATCAGCAATTCCTATAGATTAGGATATTTATTTTTATGTTATTTTCTGAAGACAATGTAATTGTAATAATACATTTTCAAGGCATGTAATAGATAGCCTTCAAAGTCATAAGTAGTTTTGGTAGTTAGGATTGGCTACAGCAGTTCCAAAATGCTTTTTACTGTATCTAATGTAATTTTCAAGAGAGGGAAAGGTTCCGAGTTTTGGACCTTCAGACAATCATTTTTGGACTTAGAGATTCAAAGATTAATGAATTAGTAAGAAAGTTTCTAGCATTTTGTTTATGTTGAAGTGTATTCAAGTCTACATTATGTGTTTTCTATCTATGAATAAAACAAAGTTATGAGCAGCAAGTCTCTTTTTACTTCTGTATGTAAGAGTTAAAAACGTTAATTGGCGCTCCTTTGTTTTAACTATTTCTTTCATATTTTTCTTCTAGGGCTTGAGATGATATTTTCTATGTAAAATAGCATATCAGTTTGGGCTTCCTCTTTCATTTTCTTCTATTCACTTCATTCAACATCAACAAATGGTAGCATTGTGAAGCATTCATCATATTTGATATTTAAGGGTTTGATTATAAATACTTGAGGGTTAATAAAACAGAGACATATATATTTGTGACATAATCATATAAATGTCATAAGCACTGATTCCTTATCATAGCTAAGGGATTGTCTCTTAAGGTACAACATTAATTGGTGTCGTTGCTGGGGGGCGAAGATTCGAATTTTTCCCTGGGTTTTGTTCATATTTCCTCTGGTTGTTCAGACAGGAGGAAATACTAAGCTGTGCTTTATTTTAAATAATTCTAGCTCCTAAGAGGCCTCACACGAGGTCAGATACCTCTTAGCAAAAAGTCCCTATTCTGTCAGATCCAGAAAAGTTAGTCTCAAAGAACGGCTAGAAAACAAAAATATTTTCTACACCTGATGCCACAATGCTTGCACCAGGCAGCAGTTCTCATATCTTTCCATCCAAGGAAATTTCCCGGAAACTCATTTTATCGGGAAAGGAATCCTTACCCTCACCCATTCATTTCCAAGAACCAACATTAGAAGAACTATCTTTTGAGTCTGTATCATTTCCATTCACAGAATCTCAACCTAATTCAGTTGCTATTTCTTCTGCTATTGTTCATATACCCCTTCCCATATCAGTTGTTCCACCCCTATTATCCCCACCTACAACTGGTATTCATTTTACCCCCACTCAAGGAGCAGTCAATCAGGGCATAAACATGGCAGCCCCTGCTTTCTTGATGAATAGATATGCACCATTAAATCTACCCCAACCAATGAATGCAATTCCTCTGGAGTACCTTAAGTTGCTTCCTATATTTACTGGTGAAGATGAAATAATTGCAGAACAACACCTGCCTTTGTTTTTCACTTTTGCTGAAAACTTTATTGTAGAACATCTTGATGTTGTAATGAGACTTTTTGTGCAGTCTCTAAGCGGAGAGGAAAGAAAATGGTTCAAAGGATTACCAAATGGTTCAATCAATGACTGGGATGAATTAGAAAGACAATTCATCCAAAGATGGGGTGAAAAAAGAGACCATGGTTACTTTAACAGAGTTTAATGCTATAAAGAAAAAATCAAATGAAAGCATGAGTGATTTTATCAGAATATTTAATAAGTTGTATAATATTTTTCCTATGGAAATGAAACCTCCTCCTATTGGAGCAAGGGTTGTTTTTGCTGGGGCATTTGTATCAGATTTCAGTTTTACCTTGAGAGAAAGAAGAGCCTCCACTCTTGAACAGATTCAAACTGATGCCTTAGATATTGAGATAAACATGACTGCTGCTGGAAAATTTCAAGACAAAGGAAAAGCTAAAGAAGAAGACTCATCACAAGATCAAAGGATAGATGACATGACTAAGTTCATTAAAAATTTATCAAGAAAATTAGTAAATATGGAATTAGATAACAAGAAACATGCACAACAAAACAGAGGGGTTTTCAATCCCCAATTCAGAAAACAGCCCCTACAGATTCTACAAAGAGAAAGAAAAGATCAAGAACAAGTCCAAGCACCTTTATATTTAGAGGCAGCACCATCACATTCTGTTGATAATGATCATAAAGGATATGAAGATCAAATTTTTGCTGTGTATATGGAGGATGGTGAAACATAGGAAGAATGTGAGAAAGAATATGTAGAATAATGTAAAGAAGTTTATATCTCATTTGATCAGGAAGAAATATATGATTATTGCAAACAATTTACTGATTTTATGCAAGCAGAGTTACATAAAAAAATATGATTTGAGGTCAAAAAATAGGTTGAGAACTCAGGATGACGAAGAAAAAGAATTAGAATCAGTACCTACTCCAATGGAAACTCCGCCATAAAATAATCCAATTAAAAATTTAGATAAAGGGAAGCAACCCATGAATCAAGAAAAAGGGAAAGAGAAGTAGCAAGCTGAGGCTTCCCAAGTAAAATCTAATGGCCCTAATATTTTGGATAAAATTGTTATTGTTCCTGATCAACATGCAAATTCAAATAAAAACCAAGAAGAACCTGAAAAGTTAACAAAACAAAATCAAACTTTCAGTTTTTCTAAAGAATTAGAAAAAGAAAAGATTCAAGTACCACTTCATGAGTTGGTTAAAACACCTGGTTATAAGAAATAAATTGCAGAGTTCATTAATTTATCTCAGTTTGATGAGGTGGGTGATACAGTGAATCTGCAAGAAGAGAAGCCAGTGATTACTTTTGGACCACATGTTGAAGAGGTAGATTCTTTTGTTCCACCTTTTTATATATTAGTTCTGTTGCATGATTTCATTTTACATAATTGTATGCTAGATTCTGGTGCATCACATAATCTAATGCCACTGTCTGTGATGAAAGAGTTAAATTTACAAATCACCAAGCCATATAGAGACCTTTATTCCTTTGATTCAAAAAGGGTGAAGTGTGTAGGTGTCATCAAAGATATGGTTGTTTCCTTAGCTCAAATTCCAGCTAAGAGTATTATGATAGATGTGGTAGTAGCAGATATTCCAGCCAGATTTGGTATGTTGTTGTCTAGATCTTGGGGGGCAAAGCTTGGAGGAGTTTTGAAATTGGATTTCACATATGCCATTATTCCTGTTTTTAATGGGGAGGAAAGGATGTTATACAGAGAAACCAGATTTTTGAAAACTACTACCAAGAAAGATGCAGGTAATTCACCCATTTATGGTCAAGAGAAAGAGGATCTCTCTTGTTTCATGCTGCATGAAGATGCAGAATTTGTTGAAGATTCACAAAAGCAGCTCTCTTCATCCAATGTACATAAAGATTTGTGTTCAAATAAAATTTGGAAGTGTTATTTTGATGGTGCATTCTCTAAGGAGGGCACTAGAGCTGGATTCATATTTATATCTCCTGAAGGTAACTTTTTACCTTTTTCCTTCAAATTGAAATTTGAATCTACTAATAATGTAGTTGAATATGAAGAATTTATTCTAAGTCTGCAAACAGCTAAACATATGGGAATTTAGTCTATATCTGTTTTTGGTGATTCTAAATTAATCATAAGACAAATTAAGAATTGGTGCCAGAATAAACATCCTAGATTGAGGTCTTATAGAAATGAGGTGTGGGATTTAGTTGAAAATTATTTTTAAGCTTTCAATATATGGTTTATTCCAAGAGAAGAAAACAGAATGGCAGATTCATTGGCAGTTGCAGCTAGTACATTTAAGCCACCAATTAATCCAAGGTTGAAATATGAGATTGAATTGAGACACACGCCTTCAATCCCTAATAATGTAAAACATTGGCAGGTTTTTGAGGATGATGAGCAAATTAATCAATATTTAACAATGATTGGAAATTTTGAAGACAGTCAAATTGATTTAGAAGTTGATGAAAGTGGTCAAAGTGACATGTCTAAAAATCTGAACATTCAAGTGGTGATCAGAAAATAATTCAGTTGAAGGATAATATTTTTCCCAGAGGTTTGGTACGTCTTGAGAGATTGTTTGATGCTAATGATGTGACAATGAACCAGGAAAAAGTATCCCAAGATGGAGAAATGGAGGACTGTAATTTAGGAACTCAACATGAGCCTAAAGTAGTCAAATTGTTTAGAGGAGTTCCTAAGGAGTACAAAGAAAGATATGTAGATATTTTTAAACAATTCATGGGTGTATTTACATTGTCATATGAAGATTTAAAAACTTATGATCTAGATATTATTCAACACAAAATACCACTGAAAGATGGGGTTAAGCCACACAAGCAGAATCTCAGACAAATTAACCCACTATTGCTGGCTCTAATTGAAAAAGAGGTGAAGAAACTTTTGCAAGAAAAAATCATAGTTCCACTAAGATATTCAGATTGGGTTTCTAATCTGGTACCAGTCAAAAAGAAAAATGGAGAGATAAGGTTATGTGTGGATTTCAGAAATTTGAACAGACCTTCCCTAAAAGATAATTATCCTTTACCAAAGATGGATTTTGTTTTGTAGAAAGTAACTGGAGCATTCAGGTTATCTATGGTTGATGGTTTTTCCGGATATAATTAGGTGGCTGTGGAGAAGGAAGATCAAAAGAAAACTACTTTCACCACACCTTGGGGAACATTCATGTATGCTAGGATGCCATTTGGCCTCATGAATGCAGGAGCCACTTTCCAAAGGGAAATGGATATTGCTTTTGTGGGTGATAAATTTTTAGTCATTTATCTCGATGATGTTACTATTTTTTCAGGTTTTGATGATGAGCACTTAGAACACCTGAGGAAAGCCTTCTTGAAATGCATAAAATTTTGATTATCATTAAATCCCAAGAAATATTTGTTTTCTTTAGAGGAAGGTAATTTTTTGGGTCACATAGTTTCAAATCAAGGAGTGAAGATTGACCCGGAAAGGTTTGAAGCTATACAGACAATTCCAATGCCTAGAAGTAAAAAAGATATCCAAAGGTTTATGGTAAAAATCAATTTTCTGAGAAGGTTTATTCCGAATTATGCTGAGATTGTCAGGAGAATAACAGACATGTTAAAAAATAATGCTGAGATAAATGGAATAAAGATGCAAGAGAATCCTTTGGTAGAATTAAAGAAGCTCTTCAAGAAGCTCCTGTTCTGATCAGCGCAAATTACTTGAAGCCTTTTCAAATCTTCTCATTTGCATCATCCTCTACTATTGCTACTGTGTTATTACAAAAAAATGAAGAAGGAAGTGAACAACCTGTAGCCTTTTTTAGTAAAGTCCTTAGAGATGCAGAGCTGAAGTATAATATCCTAGAGAAGCAGGTATATGCTTTAGTCAAATCATTAAAGGCTTTTCAGAACTTATGTACTTCATTCCTAGATAGTATCATATGTGCCTAATTCTATTTTAAAGGATGTGTTAGTACAGAGTGATGTAGAAGGAAAAAGAGGGAAATGGATTGCCAAAATACAAGAATATGATCTGGATATCAAACCAACAAAGTTAGTCAAAGGACAGGGACTAGGAAAATTTCTAACAGAATCTAATTTCCAAGCTTTGGGAATTAGTTTACTTGCACTAGGCAATCCCTTAGCTGTGATAAGGAATCAATGCTTAAGACATTGATATGATTATGTCACAAATATGTATGTCTCTGTTTTATTAACCCTCAAGTATTTATAATAAAACACTTAAATATCAAATATGATGAATGCTTCACAATGCTACCATTTGTTGATGTAGATGAAGTGACTGAAGAAATAGATAATATTAAGACAAAGTCTGCAATCAAATATAAATTTCTCTGTTCAGATTGGTATAAAGATATTATTCATTATCTGTGTTTCTTTTCTTGTCCTCCTTCAATAAACAGAGCTAAGCATAGAGCTTTGAAACTAAAGGCTCAACCTTATGTTATAATTGAAGCTAAGTTGTATTGGAAAGATCCAGCTGGTGTGCTGCTATTATGTTTGACAGAAGAGGAAACCATGGAGGTGAATAAAGAATATCATGAATGCTTGTGTGGAGGTCATTACAGCTGGAAAGTAACTTCTCATAATATTCTTAAATCAAGTTTTTATTGGCCCTCTTTATTTGCTGATGTATACAGAACTGTTAGAAGTTTCCGGAAATGACAATTGTTTGCAGAAAAGAAAAGGTTAGCTCCTTTACCTCTCCTTCCTGTGTTTATTGAAGAACCATTCAGGTAATGGGGATTAGATTTCATTGGAGAGATTAATCCACCATCAAGTGGGCAGTTTAAATGGATTCTAACTGCTACTGATTATTTTACAAAATGGGTAGAGGCAATTCCTACTAGAAAAGAAAATGATTTGGTTGTGATGAAGTTTTTAGAAGAGAATATTTTCAGCAGATTTGGATGTCCAATAAAGATTGTAACAGAAAATGCTCAAGTTTTCAACTCAATCAGGTTCATAAATTTTTGTTGGACTTATAATGTAATATTATCCCACTCTACTGCATATCATCCTCAAGGAAATGAATTAGTAGAATCATCTAATAAAACATTGGTGAAAATCTTGAAGAAAACAATCAATGAAAACCAAAAGGATTGGGATTCAAAGCTGGTTTTTGCTTTATGGGTAGAGAGGATGACTACTAAAAGATCCACTGGTAAGTCTCCTTATGAATTGGTATATGGTGCTTAGGCTTTGTTTCCAACTCAGCTAGCAAGGCCAGTAATTTATTTTCTTCAAGACTCTCAAGAAGAACCTAATGCCTTGATCAGGAGACTAAATAAGGTAATAGAATTGAGTGAAAGCAGAAATAAAGTCAGAGAAAATTTGGTTACTTATCAGGAGAAAATGAAGTCTATTTTTGACAGAAAGGCAAGAGAAATCATGTTTCGGGCTGGAGATCTAGTATTAAGATGGGATACCAGAAGGGAAGAGAAAGGGAAACATGGTAAATTTGATCCTTTATGGTATGGTCCTTACAGAATCTCTGAAGCTAGATCAAATAATACTTTCATGCTGGAAGATCTTGATGGAGAAGCAGTAGAACTGCTTGTAAATGGGAAATATTTGAAACATTATTTCCAACACTAAAGGTAGTTAGTTCATTTTTGTACATATATTTCTCATCAAGCAATTTTTGACTCCATGCCCAAAGTGAAGGCAGTGATCTGCAGGTTCTTAGTGTTTCGTGGCAAAAAACGCTATCCCCAGGTGGAGCCAGATGTTGTGGATCATATGCATATCCTTTTATTTTTCAAATATTTGAAAATATAAAAATAAGAAATTGTTGGAAAATATGTTAAAGTATCAAAATCTTATACTTTAGCATGAAAAAATATGTATGTTCGCCAATATCTGAGTTAAAGTTTAAATATTTAAACTTTATAGTAGTGGGTTTGGTATTTAATGTTAAATGTTGATTGATTTCATTGGCGAAAAGCGCTGATAATTAAAGTCTTTATCAAAAGGCCCAACCCGCGGGCACAACTAGCACACCAGATACCACGATGAGTGCCTCTGCAGTTGACTGGGTTGACTGCGGGGACAACAGAGATGAACGGCGGAGATTGACTACGGGAGCACCAGCTGAATTTTTCCTCTGTACCTTGAGAGTCCCTGCAGTGAAGTAAGACGCTGAGTTGGTCACAGCTATCTTCCACGTCGGGTAGAATCAATGGCTTGCTGGCACGTCTTGTCAGCATTAAATTTAAACCCCGCACTCTTTTCACAGAAAGGCCATCCTATGATCGAATTACTGCATTCAGGTTGGAATATCACAATCTGACACATTCATCCAGGATGAAGGTAGAAATATGGAAAAAGTGCAGAGCTTGGAAAATAGACCTTCCAAAAGGATCAGAATCAAAGAAAGAAAAAACAGTTGACCCAGGAAAGGAAGCCACTTCATCTGTAATTCCTATAGATTAGGATATTTCTTTTTATGTTATTTTCTGAAGACAATGTAATTGTAATAAGACATTTTCAAGGCATGTAATAGACAGCCTTCGAATTCATAAGTAGTTTTGGTAGTTAGGATTGGTTACAGTAGTTCCAAACTGATTTTTACTATATTTAATGTAATTTTCAAGAGAGGGAAAGGTTTTGAGTTTCAGACCTTCAGGAAATCATTTTTGGACTCAGAGATTCAAATATTAATGAATGAGTAAGCAATTTTCTAGCATTTTGTTTATGTTGAAGTGTATTCAAGTCTACATTATGTGTTTTCTATCTATGAATAAAACAAAGTTATGAGTAGCAGGTCTCTTTTTACTTCTGTATGTAAGAGTTAAAAACCTTAATTGGCGCTCCTTTATTTTAACTATTTCTTTCATATTTTTCTTTTGGGGTTTGAGATGATATTTTCTATGTAAAACAGCATATCGGTTTGGGCTTCCTCTTTCATTTTCTTCTAGTCACTTCATTCAACATCAACAAATGGTATAATTGTGAAGCATTCATCATATTTGATATTTAAGGGTTTGATTATAAAAACTTGAGGGTTAATAAAATAGAGACATATATATTTGTGACATAATCATATAAATGTCTTAAGCACGGATTCCTTATCACAGCTAAGGTATTGTCTCTTAAGGTACAACATGTATCAAGCTATTTCATTTATTTTCTAGTTCGTAGCCTCTATTGAAGGCTTCTAGGTTGTGTCTTGAGTCATAAGAGTCATTTTATCGTTTATTAAAACCTTCTTGGGAATTTTTATCACATAAAGAACATTATTTTTGAGTCAAAAGTACCATTTGTCACATGCTCCCTAAGATGGCACTACCTTGATGAATTTTTCCTAGATTAGGACTATTTGACCCAGTAGAAGTAGTATAAATAGAAGAGTAATTTTACTCATTCGACATACACATAATAAGTTATATATACAAGAGAAAGAGCATGAAAAATAAGAGTCAATTGCAAGAAAGAAGACCTAATTATAGGAAGAATCAAAATCAAAGTTTGGAGCATATATCTCTCTCTCTCTCTCTCTCACGTGCAAGTTTTCTAGGGTTTCTAGGAAATTTGGAGTGGCCAAAATTTCTGAAGTAGTTGTGAGTCTGAAATTGTGTAGTTGGGTGGCCAAAATTCTGGATTAAAGCTGCATTTGAGAAGCTGGAACTTGGAGACTTTGGAAAAGTTCATCTACTTAGTGAAGGGCTTACTTGGTGATTGGAGGAGGTCTCTGTCTAGGTTAAAATTGTCTTGGATTGTCTCATTTGAATCTACTAGTGGAATAGTTTGACTGGGTTTTCCCCTTGATAGGGTCTTTCCCTAGCTAAGTGCCTATATCTTGTGTTCCTTGTTATTTTTATCTTCATGCACTTTTGATTTGGTAATTTCTTGATGAAAGATAACATAATAAATAAGTAAATTAGTCCAACACGTATAACAAGTAATTATCAATAAAAGAGGAATCAAACCTTAATATCTACATGCCTTGATTTCTCAACATGGTACCAAAGTGAATGTGAAGGAAGGACTATTTGAATATCACTTTTTTGGCTATCATTTGAAGGAAGGAAAGTAATATTGGAAGAAAAATATAACTCTCTCAATGGTAGGCTATTTGAATATGGGACTCAATATCTTGAAAATTGGAGGAAGCTTTGTTGGAAGGATCATCTAGAATCTATCTAGGAGAGTCAAGACTGGAGGGTTCTTAGATGCACTTACAGGTACAATTTATGATGACAATGCCTGTATTATTAATAGTGGTGCCTCAAGACACATGAAATGATAAAATGGACAGCTACATACATTATCAAGATGATCATGATCTCATTTACTGGAGCTTGGAGACAACAATAGCTATGAAGTCAAAGGCCTTGTATATACATATTTGGAGCTAGAAGGTGGAGGAAAGATACATCTCAACAACATTATCTATGTCCCAGGTTTGGAAAAAAATGTACTTTCAATTTCTTGTTTAGAAAATAAAGGAGAGAGGGTTGATTTTGTGGGCGGTAAAGTTTTGGTTTGCGGAAAGGATTCTAGTTTTGATAAGGAAAGGGTTATTGGGATTCCTGAAGGAATATTATATAGTTTCATAACACCATCTCCTCAAGCCATTTTTCATGTGGAAATTAGTCTCATAGAACTTTGACATAGAATATATCGGCACATTCACTAAAAAATAATACCCTCTCTAAGTCAAATGTTGAATGGCATCCCCAACATTAAGGAATATCATGAACGAGTATGCAAGGGATGTGCCCTTTGAAAGAATACTAGGAAACCATTTTTAAGTAATGATGTAAGGTCTAAAGAAATACTAGACTACCTTTTTTATGATGTATGTGGGCCCATGTCTAATAAATCTCTTGGAGGCCATCTATACTATGTGACCTTCATTGGTGATCACTCAGGAAAGACATGGATTTATCTTCTCAAGACAAAATATGAACTATTTGAAAAGTTCAAGGAGTTCAGATCTGAAGTTGCAACCCTTGAAAAAATAAATATAAAAACTCTTAGATCTAGCAATGGGGGTGAATATACTTCTAAGGAACTAAAATATTTTTGCAAAGAAGCAGGCATTAAGAGGTAACTCGTAGTTCCCTGCAATTTTGAAAAAAATGGAGTAGCAGAAAGGAAGAATATAACCATTGAATAATGCATATGAACTATGATATTTGATCAAGACCTACCATAAGTCCTATGGGGAGAAGCATCCAAGACATCAGTATACATACAAAATAGAAGTCCCCATATAATTATTGATAATATGACACCATAAGAAGCATTCTCAGGGAATTAGCCATGCATAGATCATCTCTGAATCTTTGGATGTCTTGCATAAATTAATGTTTCAAAATAAAAGCGAAAGAGTTATATTTTACAAGTATAAAAGGTATCTCCATTGGTTATGACCTTTTAGAAAATTCTTATAACATATACATCAAAGATGAAAGGCGGGTTGAAGCTAGCAAGGATGTCATATTTGACAAAAATCATGCCTAAAAAATATCCAAGGATATACCTATTAAATATGATGAATAATATGCACCATTATTTGAAGAATAAGAGAAACCTTACAAGTCACCTAAAAATAAAGATGAAGAAGGACCAAGTCAAACTATTCCACCTACTACCATTCCCAAAGCAAAGAAGAGAATATCCTAGTTGAGAGCTACACTTGAAGTAGAAGGACACAAAGAAATAAAGGAAACATTCAACGAAATCAAGAAGCATAAAAGATACTTAGGATATGCAACATACATGATGAAGTTAATTGAAGCAGAACCAACTACTTTTGAGGAAGTCACTCATCAATAAGAATGGAAGAAAGCAATGCAAAATGAATATCAATCTATCATGAAGAATGGGGTTTGGGAAATTTTCCCTAGACCTAGTAACAAATATGGTGTCACTTCAAAATATATTTACAACATAAACATGTCGTTGATGGAAGCATAGACAAATATAAAGAAATATTTGTTGCAAGGGGTTTCTCTCAAAAGGAAGGAATAGATTATGAAGAAAAAACTTCTCTTACTATCGGGTACACTACTATTAGATATTTGATTTCTTTAGCAACCACTATGGGATGGAATATCCATCAAATGGATGTCAAAATAGCCTCGCTAAACGGAACCATAGGTGAAGAAGTATATGTTGAAAAATCGGAAGGCTTCGAGATAAATAGCAAAGAAACTCATGTTTCCAAATTAAAGAAAGAATTATATGGCTTGAAGAAAGCTCTTAGGGCATAGTATGCAAGAATGGATGCCTATCCTCTAAGGATTGGATTTGTAAAAATTTATCCATGAGATGCAAACCTCTACATAAAATAGTGAAGAATGAACTAGTCATCATACTTCTATATGTGGATTATTTATTTGTTACAGGTGTGGAGTATGGAATTATTTAATGTAAGAAGATGTTGGCAGCTGAATTTGAAATGAAATATCTAGGACTTATGCATTACAAATTGGGCTTGTAATTTTGGCAAAAAACTATTGAGATGTATCTTGTTCAAGAAAAATACATAATCAACATGTTATGAAAGTTGGTATGATGGATTCCAAGCTTGTGACAACTCCCATGATCACAAATCTTAAAAAGTTAAGAAGTTTTGATTCTAGTCCTATTGATCCCACAAGTTTGTAAAATTTGGTTGGCTCCTTAATGTACTTGGTGAACACTAGACATGATATACGCTTTGTTGTAAATGATCTAACCCAATTTCATATGGAACCTTGTCTGATCATTGCATAGTTTCAAAGAACATTTTGAGAAAACTATGTGGAACTATTCATTACTACCTAAAATATGATGGGAAGGAGATTTGATTGGTAGATTTTATCGATTTTGATTGGGGTGGAAGTGTGACAGATGGAAGAAGCACTACTGGTGGTTGTTTGAGTCTGGGATCTGTAATGATTTATTTGATTAGTATAAAAAAAGATACAGATGCTTTGAGTAGTGTTGAAGTTGAATATATTGATTCATGTGAAGTAGGAAAAGAAGCAGTCTTGTTAAGAAATATTCTATCATATTTGTTTCGAGGACTAGTAGACCCTACAATTATAAATTTTGATAATCAAAGAAACATCAATATGTTTGAATACCATGTGTTCCATGCCAAGATGAAGCATATAAATAACAAGTACCATTATATTAGAATTTTGGTGCAAGATGGGGTGGTGAAGCTACAATACATTCTAAACGATGAACAAGTAACTGAAGTGTTGATGAAATCTCTTCCAAATAAAAATTTTGGTTATTTAATAAACATTCTTGGACTAGTAGACATCCTAGATTTAGTAGATAGGGATAGATGAAGAATCTTGGGGCAATAAGATGCTTGGTAGGACATCTGATCGTTGTGTGATGATGTCTAGATCCTGAAGTAAGGAGGGTATCATTGGTCTTGTGGAGCATCGACATTGGATACGATACCTATATCCTTGGGTTGGTGTTAGAGTTTAAGCATGACGGTACCTATAGTGGTTAAATCTCAAAAAACACCTTAGTCCCAACTAGTTATATACCTTGGTCAAGTATCTAATCCATACCATTGTGTGTGTTGTGACTCTTCATATCATTTTGAGATCATCCATGTACCTATATATATATATATTATTAATACCTCCCTATTCAATAGGGAGTGTGTAAGAATGTAAATAGTGTCGATCTTCATAATTGTCTTTGAGTCATGATGTAAAAAAAATATTGTAAAAGAAAAACTATTTTGTAGCATGGGTTTCATGCTCATTCATTTATTTTCTAGGTCATGGCCTCCATTGAAAGATTCTAGGTTTTGTGTGGAATCATAAGAGTCAATGTCACATTTATTTTAACCTTCTTGGGAATTTGTATCATGTCAAGAAAATTATTTTGAGACAAAAGTGTCATTTTTCAAATCATCACCAAGTCGTCCCTATCTTGATGATTTCATCCCAAATTAGGGATATTTGACCCAAAAAAAGAAATATAAATAGAAGAGGAATTTGAGTCATTTGGAACACACACAAAAATTTTGATCTACAAGAGAAGGAGGACAAAAAAGAAAAGTGAATTGCTAGAAAGAAGAGTTAATTCAAGAAAAAGGAAAAATCAAATTTTGGATCATCTCTATCTATCTCTCATGTGCAATTTGTCTAAGGTTTATGGGCAAGCTGTAAGGGAAGAAATTTATGAATTAGCTGCAGGTATGAAATTATGTAGTTGTGGGGGAGTGGGGGGGGGGGGGGGGGGGATTCTAGATTGAAGTTGCATTTGAGAAGCGGATACTTGGAGACTTTGGTAGAGTTCATCTACTTGAAGGGTTGACTTGGTTATTATAGGAGGAATTTCTCTAGGTCAAAAGGGTCTTGTAATGTCTCATTTTAATCTACTAGTGGAAGAGTTCGACTGGGTTTCCCCTTGATAGTGGTTTTTCCCGACTAAGTGGTTATATCTTGTGTTCATTGTTCTTGTGATCTTCATGCACTTTTGATTTGGTAATTTATTTATTAAATATAAACTAATAAATAAGTAAAATAATCCAACGCACATCACAAGTAGTTATCAAGAAAAGAGGAACAAAACCCTAATATCTACATGCATTGATTTCTCAACATGGTATCAAAGCAAAGGTGAAGGAATGACTATTTTAAGATCACTTTTTTTTCTATCATTTGAAGGATGGAAAGTAATATTGGAAGAAAAATATCACTCTCTAAATGGCAAGATATTTGACGATGGGACTCAATATCTTAAAAATTGGAGGAAGCTTTGTAGAAAGGATCGTCTAAAATCTATCTGAGACAGTCAAGAGAGGAGGATTCTTGGTTGCACTTATAGCTACACTTGATGATGACAATGCATGGATTATTGATAGTGGAGCCTCAAGACACATGGCAAGAGAAAGTGGAAAACTATATACATTATCAAGAGGATCACAATCTCATTCAGTGGAGCTTGGAGACAACAATAGCTATGAATTCAATGGCCTTAGATCTACATCTTTGGAGCTAGAATGTGGAGGAAATATACATATCAACAACGTTCTCTATGTCTTGGGTTTAAAATATTAATTACTTTCCATTCCTTATTTAGAAGCTAAAGGAGATAGGGTTTCTTTTGTGGATGGTAAAGTTTTGGTTTGCAGATAGGATTCTAGTTTTTATAAGGAAAGGGTTATTGGGATTCCTAAAGGAATATTATATAGAGTCATAACACTATCTCCTCAAGCCCTTATTCACATTGAAATTATTCCCATGAAACTTTGGCATATAAGGTATGGACACATTCGCTCGAAAATAATACCCTCTATAAGTCAAATGGTGAAGGGAATCCCAACATTAAGGAAGATCATGAAGGAGTATGAAAGTGATGTGCCCTGGGAAAGATTACTAGGAAACCCTTTTCAACCAGTGATACAAGGTCTAAATAAATAATATACCTAATTTATTATTATGTATGTGGTCCCTTTTCTAATAAATATCTTGGAGACCATCTATACTATGTTACCTTGATTGATGATCCCTATAGAAAGACATGAAGTTATCCTCTCAAGAAAAAATATGAAGTATTTGAAAATTTCAAGGAGTTCAGATCCGAAGTTGAGATCCTGACAGAAAGAAAGATCAAAATTCTCGGTTCTGAAAATGTAGGTGAATATACATATAAGGAACTAATAACTTATTGAAAAGAATCATGCATTAGGAGGGAGCTCATAGTTCCCTACAATCATGAACAAAATGGATTAGCAGAAAGGAAGAATAGGACCATTTAAGAATGCATAAGAAATATAATATTCGACCAAGACCTAACAAAATTCATATGGGGATAAGAAGCTATGGCATCAGTATAACAACAAAATATAATTCCTCATAGAATTATTGATAATATGACACCATAAGAAGCATTCTTAGGGAACAAGACATGTGTATATCATCTTTGAATCTTTGTATGTCCTACATACATTCATGTTCCAAAAGTCAAGCAAAAGAAGTTAGACTCTACAATTATAAAAGGTATATTTGTTGGTTATAGCCTTTCATCAAAGGCTTATATAATATAAATCAAAGAAGAAAGGTGAATTGAAGTTAGAAGTGATGTCATATTTGACAAAAATCATGCCTATAGAAGATATAAGGATATACTTATTGAATCTGGTGAAAAATATGCGTCATTATTTGAAGAAAAAGAGAAACATGACAAGTCATCTAAAAATCAAGAAGAGGAAGGAGCAAGTGAACCTATTCAACCTACTACCATTCTTGAAGCAAAGAAAAGACCAACATATTTGAGAGCTAGACTTGAAGACGAAAAAAAGACATAAAGTAGCAAAAGACACATTCAGAGAAAGCAATAAGCCTAAAAGATAATCATGATATGCAACATACATGATGAAGTTAATTGAAGCATAACCAGCTACTTTTGAAGAATTTTCTCATCAAGAAGAATGGAAGAAAGCAATGTAAGAAGAATATCAATCTATCATAAAGAACTGGGTTTGGGAAATCATTCCTAAACCTAGTGACAAATTTGTTGTCACTTCCATATGTATTTTCAAGATCAAACATGTTGTTGATGGAAGCATAGACAAATACAAATTAAGATTTGGTGTAAGGGGTTTCTCTCAAAAGGAAGGAATAGACTATGAAGAAATGTTTTCTCCTACTGCCCGGTCGACTAATATTAGATATTTTATTACTTTAGCAGCCATTATGAGATGGAATATCCATCAAATGGATGTCAAAACATCCTTCCTAAACAGAACTATAGATGAATAAGTATATATTGAACAACTGGAAGGCTTTGAGATAAATAGCATGGAAACTCACGTTTTCATATTAAAGAAAGATCTATATGGCTTGAAGCAAGATACTAGGGATTGTTACACAAGAATGGATGCCTATATTCTAAGGATTAGGTTTGTAAAAAGTTCTGTAGATGCAAACATGTACATAAAGATAGTGAAGAGTGAACCAATCATCATAATTTTATATGTGGATGATTTATTTGTGATGGGTGTGGAGCACAAAATTCTAGAATATAAGAATATGTTGGCAGTTGAATTTGAAATGAAAAATATAGGACTTATGCATTACTACTTGGGCTTGGAAGTTTGGAAAAAACCTGGTGAGATATATATTAGTCAAGGAAAGTACATGATAAAGATGTTGCAAAATTTTGGTATGATGGATTCCAAGCTTGTGAATGATCACAAATCTCGAAAAGTTAATAATTTTTTATTCTAGTCCTGTTGATCCCACAAGTTACCAAAAGTTGGTTGGATCCTTGATGTACCTGGTGAAAAATAGACTTGATATATTCTTTGTTGTAAATGTTCTGTCAATTTTATATGGAACCTTGTCATGATCATGGGATAGTTATAAAGCACAATTTGAGATACCTACGTGGAACTATTCATCACTACCTAATATTTGATGGGAAGGAGATTTGATTGTTGTGTTTTACTAATTTTGATTGTGGTGGTTGTGTGACAAATGGAAGAATTAATGTTGAACATTTTTTTAGTTTGTCATCTGCAATGATTTTTTGGATTAGTGGAAAACAAGTTACAATTTCTTTGAGTAGTGTTGAAGCTTAATATATTGTTGTATGTGAAGTAGGAAAATAATAATTTTTATTAAGAAATCTTCTATCAGATTTGTTTGGGGGACCAATAGACCCTACAATTATAAATTGTTCTAATCAAAGAAGCATCAATATGTCTAAATACCCCATGCTCCATGCCATGACGAAGCATATCAAAAAAAGTACCACTATATTAGAAGTTTGTTGCAGGATGGGGTAGTGAAGCTACAATACATTTTGACTGATGAAAAATTATTTTATGTGTTGACAAAATATCTTCCACGAAATATCTTCCAAATAAGAAGTTTGAATATTTCATAAGCATACTTTGACTAGTATACATCACAGATTTAGTAGATAGGGGGAGATGAAGCATTTGGGGGTGACAAGATGCTTGGTAGGATATATGATTAGTTTGTGATGACATATAGATCTCGAAGTAATGAGGGTATCATTGGTATTGTGTAGCTTCTACCTTGGATACGATACCTACATCCCTAGGTTGGTGTTAGAGTTAAAGCCTGATGGTACCAATAATGGTTAAATATTGGAACACACCTTAGTCCCAACCAGTTAGATACCTTGGTAAAGTATCTAATCCATAGCATTGTGTGTTGTGACTCTTCATATATTTTTGAGATCATCCATGTACCTTTTTATAATTATGAATGCCTCCCTAGTTAAGAGAGAGTGTTGAAGAATGTAGCTGGTGTTAGTCTTCATAATTGTATTTGAGTCATGATGAAAAAAGAAATTTTATTGTAAAAGAAAAAATATTTTGAAGCATGGGTTTCATGATATTTCATTAATTTTCTAGGTCAGATCCTTCATTGAAGGCTTCTAGGTTTTGCATAAATTCATAAGCCATTGTTACATTTATTAGACCCTTCTTGGGAATTTGTATCATGTAAAGAAAATTATTTTTGAGTAAAAAGTATCATTTGTCACCTCCTCACCATGTCGGCCCTACCTTGATGAATCCGTACCATATTAGGGCTATTCAACCCAGTAAAAGTAGTATAAATAGAAGAGGAATTTGACTCATTTTTCACACACACAACAAGTTCGATCTACAAGAGAAAGAGGACGAAAAAGAAGAGTGAATTGCGGGAAAGAAGACATAATTAGAGGAAGAATAAAAATAGAAGTTTGGAGAATCTCTCTCTCACACACTTGCGAGTTTTATAGGGTTTTTAGGCAACTTGTTGGGGCCAAAATTTCTAAATTAGCTACGGGTCTCAAATTTTATAGCTGGGAGGGTGAAATTCTAGATTGAACTTGCATTTGAAAAGATGACACCAGGAGAATTTGGAAGAGTTCATCTACATGAAGGAAGGGTTAACATGGTTATTGGAGAAGGTATTTGTCTAGGTCAAAATGGTCTTGGATTGTCTCATTTTAATCTATTAGTGTCTGTATTTTCATACTTCAACCAGGGATCAAAACACATTTTGCATGTGCATCTTAGGTGTCCCATTCTGAAGAAATTTTCCATCATTCCATTAGGTCATGATATAAAATTGTTTCACTGGTGGTTTTCCTTGTCAATAAACTTCATTCTCCCTCTGAGATTCATATTGGCCGACCCATTCTCATGTCTCCTTGAGCATAAAAACACCTATGGAAATTCTCTTTTCACATGGAATTCTTTAAAGTCAAAATCTCATTCAAAAGTCAGGTCAAAAGAAGTCCCATTAGGTCTTTAGGTTTTACATTTCTCAATGTCACTCCTTCATTCAGATGAGGTCAACACATCTATGAGAGGGACCAAATAACATCATCATGATGTAATTATTATACTTCCAAAGTTGTATTTTTTTAGTTTAATGATTTTTATATCAAAATGTAATTTTGATATAAAACTCAATATGTAATTTATTTTTATTTGTCCAAATGTAATTTCATGTTTTCATATGTAATAAATTCAATCCTGAGCTGTCAAAATGCAATCATATCGGGCCTAAGTTAGCAAAGAAAGCCAAACTCCATGTTTGATCAAGCCTGCAATGCCAAGAAGTAAGAAATCAAAAAGAGTATCAGTGCCAAAGAGGAAAAGTGAACATTAGAAAAGTGGGTGATTTAAATTGAATTTCAAATCCACTAAAGCTATAAATACTATCAAGCACCTCAAAACAAGTCATTTTTTCCACTCAGCCATCAAGAGTTTTCAGCAAAGGAAAAATTTCGAGTTTTCTAAGCAATTTGGGTCAAAATTTCAAGGTGTTGCATTTTTACACCTTAGCACTGCGCTTTTCTCCTAGTGCTGCACTTTTTCCCAGTGGCGCTGCACTTTTTCCCCAAAACGCCAGGCCAAAATACATTGGTGATGTGCTTTTGCAGAGTGGTGTTGCGCTTTTGTTTTGGCGTTGCGCTTTTGTCCAGAGTGTTGTGCGTTTGCGCAGTGAAGGTTTTGAAGATTTTCACCACCTCCATCAAGCTTAAATATCCTCACAAAATTCTCCAAGGAGATTTAAAATAGTAACTGCACACTAAATCACCTTGCCTCTAATATATTTGATGTTCCATTAAAGATTTGAAGTGTTTATTATGTATGAAAACCTAGTTTCCATTTCATTTCCATTTTTCATGGACCACATCCCTATTCATAGCCTTAAGACATATATCAATCATATATACTGTTAAATCCTAGGGTTTTATAGACCTAGGTTCTCATTTACACTCATTCCCTCCATTTTCCTAAGCTCATCTCTCATTCCCCTCATCCCATTCCATTTACCCTAGGGTTTCAAAGCCTTCAAGTTCAAGATGTCTGAAGAGGAGGACAGAGGTGTCAGTGAGGAACAAACACCAAAGATAAGTGATCACAAAGGAGGGAAAATCAACAAATATGAACCAATAACCATAAAGGAACTCATGGATTCTCCTCTCACGGTGTATTTTTTTAAACATGTTGGTTATTTTTATTTTTGTGAGAAAGTGCAACAAATTCAGTATCACCCTGTGTTGACAAGGTTGTTCATCACAAATCTTCATGACAGGTAGGTCACCCTTGCTAGGGTCACTTTTACCATGTCCACTAATGCCATTTCAACTGCTATAGAGATCCCTAATGTGGGAGAGAAATGGTTTAAAAATGGAAACCTTGATCTGAGCTATTATGAACCATATCTCAAACCTAGATATATGGATGACAAGAAAACCATTTTCCCTTTCTCTCATCACCTTAACTGGTATGTCCCTATGATGAAAATAATCATAAAGTACTTCAATTGTGACGGGAGGTTTTCTCGACTCTATTCATACCATGTCTGACTCCTCATGCACTTCACTAGAGTTAGAATGCTTCACATACCCTACTATCTCTCCCACAGCATTGACAATATTGCATAAATTGTACAAAAGAGGGATTATAATCATCAAATGCAAAGTATTTTTCATCATTCCCTTATTAATATGATAGTCATGCATCAGCTTGAGAAAAATAAAATTTCATGAGACACATTCATTACAAATGAAGTTTTCACTACTCCACCTAGTCAGCATGAGAAGAGCATCCCTTCATCATCTCATCCTCCCATATTCACTTCCCCATCTCAGCCTACTGCTCATAGATCATCACCTAGTAATATGCATTGACCTCATGTTGATCCTACTTATTCACCTTTTCATAACCTTTCACCATCATCAAATTATGATACTGAGGCATCAAGCAGTGAGAAGGACATTAAGGCAAGCTGGGCTAATGTGACTGATGTTGAGCCACTTCCCAGGACCTATCAGAGAGGCCACAAACATGTGTTTTCTTCACTTGGAGTTAAAGGGGCTGTTGTTATGACATCCCTCACCGAGCTGGGATGTATAATGATAAGGAGCTTTATTTTGCAAAGCAAATACAAGGACTGCATGGACTGTCAAAGCCCCTTTTCACCTATCGGAACCCTTGAAAAGGCTAAAAATCCACCTTTTTGCTTTAAAAGTGCTCATTTTAACATATCAGGCCTCTAAGTGCCTTTCAGCTTAAGCCCTTAGCCCCCATTTCTCATATGACCCTACTCTATGACTGACAGCTAAAAATCCTTAAGCCCTCTTCAGCCATCACACTTCCCTGTACTCCATTTTCACTCTATATTTTCACTGCCAATGTTCATTCCCTGCCGATATAATCTGAGCCATTGATCGCAATCGATTCAATGGCTATTGAGCCTCCCTCAGCTCCATTTGTCATCCCCCACGATGGAATCCAGACCGTGGATCCTCCTGATCCAACGGTCGGCGTTGTCTTGCTGTTTCGCTGTCCTCCGCCTCATTCATTCATTTATACGAAGCCGTGATATGATCTGGACCGTCGATCCTCCAGATCCGACGGCGATTGCACCTTTGCACTGTCTCCATCCTCCCTTTCAAAACCCTTCTGCCTACCATTCCCAGATGAGATTTCAACCATTGATCATCCTGATCCAATGGCCAGCGCACCTTTACCTTTCACCTTGCTCACTTTTCTCCAATTTATCTTCGTCGTTGATCGAGCCTGATCCAACGGTCACCGCCAGTCTTTCCCTCTACTCGCGGGCACTCTCAGCTCACAAGTTAACACCATGAGTGCCTCCGTAGTTGACCTGGTTGACTGCGAAAGATCTCAGAAAAACGGCTAAAATTTTCTGCGGAGGCACAAGCCAAGAAGTTGATCCATACCCCCAAGTGCCCCTGCAGTTGATCTCCACCATTGATGTCCTCATGATCCAACGGTCCTCGCTCCATCGCTCCTCTTCGCCTTATAACCCCGAACTTGATCACCCCGCTACGTGACATCTTTGCTGACATCATCGTCGGTCCCACCCGACCGTGCAAGTATGCCCATCGCATTCATCTGCAACCGTTGATCTGGATTTCCCAGATCGGACGGCTCCCGCTCATTTTCGCATCCATTTCACAACAGCTCCCCAACGCGCAACTCTGACGCAAAATGGGCAGTTTTCTTAGGACACATGTCGCTCCCTAATAGGTATCATGTGCCCCCAGCCCGATACTGCTTACCACTCAGTTCCCACGCAAAAACCACCCCGGTTTTCCACAAAACCGCCTTTCGCATAGTTTCGCGCCAGATTGGATTCAAACCATGTTTTCGCCATGGAAACGCCTCTGCTGCATTCCTTGCCTCCACATTTCTCCTTTGCCTTCACCTGAGCTTTCTGAAGCAGTCTACCCCTCATCACAGGATTTATTTAACTGGTTTGCTATCTGTGCAAGTTTTCATGGTACTTTAAGTACACAGGCCATCTCATAACCAATCACAGTGGCTTGAGGCCGAGGATGACGATCCTACACACCCAAGAAAGCAAAGAAAAAGTGATAATAA
The DNA here is from genome assembly GCA_034641835.2 of Pinus albicaulis. Classification (NCBI taxonomy): domain Eukaryota; kingdom Viridiplantae; phylum Streptophyta; class Pinopsida; order Pinales; family Pinaceae; genus Pinus; species Pinus albicaulis. The sequence goes on along the minus strand of CM076574.1, from coordinate 69,223,602 downwards.
GGGTCATTTTCACGTCTTAGTCAATGGATCATGACCATTGGCCATTCTATAAGACCCTCTAGCACAGACGATCAGCTCTTCCACTACTAACGGTATCGCCTTCGCCAGCAGCAGTAGTGGCTCCACCTCATCAAACATAAATAATAATTCATGACTGGGCCTATGTGGCCTTTTTACCTTATGTTCTTCTCACTTTGTCATTTCGGGTGAAATCCTTATTTCACTCCCGCAGTTTTTACTTTCAGATTAGTAAATTGTTTACATTTCAGTTAGAAACATCTTTAGGCCTGCGTTGTAAGATGATGAGAGGCAGTTTTACCTCATCATCATTTATGTTTTTTATTTAGACCTGAAACAACATACAAGCACGCAAGGAAGATATTTTCCCAAAATATCTTCTCGCACATAGGAATCAGAGGTTATAAAAACAAGAAGAAAACACTAACAAAAGGTTCCACATTTTCCAAAGGACTCACTAGCTCGAGTATTTTGTATTTATTTTGTATGAAATTTGATAGTGGATGTTTGAAGATCCCGTAGGGATTCAGTAATAAGAATTTTTTCTGGAATTGGGGATTCCGCTCGAGATGATTCACAGTTTGTAACTCTCTCTCTCTGTGTCTTTTAATATAAGTTTTCATTTTGTATTTCTCCATACTTCTCGTATCTACAGGTTTTGGAATGCGAGTGCTCCCATGTTTGGACGTGAACTTATCATAGCAGATACTCATTTTTTATACATCCATAGCACTTTAAATATGGCCCAGGCCTGATACATTGTTCATTTTATATCTCTTTCGTCGTTCTTCCGATACTAACTACAATGGATTCTTATCTTTGAACGAGCCCAGATATATGGATTCTTATCTTTGAATAAGCCCAGCATATATGGATTCTTATACTTGAATAAGCCCGGTTATAGTTGATATCTTACTCCATATTCTACCATAGTCATCGCTCACATATAAGTTGATAGCTGTGTATTCATTTTAGAAGTCTGCCCCCTTTTACAACATTCTGTTTTAGAGCTATCTGATGCATTTACTTATTGCAGTTTATACTCATTTTCTGCAGTTTTCCTAGTTGTTGTGTTTAACTTTGGGGTCTTGGTTCCACCCTTATTAAAATCATTCATCTGAGTGATAGTTGCATGAGAGCCAAAAATTTCCAACTATAGTCATTAAGTCATATTCCCTTGCATTTAAGATGTCCTAGGCACTGGTCTTTATACAACTCAAGGCTGTCTCTAGGAGCTACAACATATTTCTAGCGTCGTTGCCGGGGAAATAATTTAAAGAACTAAATCCCTAGGCCTCGACAAATATTCATCCACCCTTCAGAATAGGTGATCAGGAAGGGTTGGGAGTTGTATATCCCTCACCTTGGCGACTCCACTTTCATTCAAAGGATAAATCTATTTGCAGTCCTGGCTTCCCGAAAGCCACACCTAAGGTTAGATACATCCCAGTTGAGAACACCTTCAATGTCTGATCCAAAGAATATTTTGAACAAGAGAGGTTGGAGAGAAAGACAATCAGCTTATACAGATATTCCCAGATTCTCCCTAGAAGACTCTCCATCCTCCTCTCAATTAGCTCAAGATCAAGGTCCTGATTCTACTGCAAGAACTCTTTACTATACTTCAGATAGCCCCTCCCTGGAAAATATTGAAGTCAAAGATAAGGTTGAATCTATAGATACCATGAGTTTCTTTCTGCATCCCACTCCTAAAGCCGAAGAATTTAAAGAAGTCACAGAGGTTTCCAATTCTCATATTTCAGTAGTTCAATCAACCCCTCAAGTTGTTGTTCAGTATATCCCCATTGTCATACATACTTCTCTTCCACCACCTCCTATTACACATCAGACTCTCCCGCCACCTCCACAACCTCTGATGGCTGTTACTGGATTCCTACTGAACAAATATGCCCCCTGGCATTGCCTCAGATCCTGAATGACATGCCTCAGGATTACTTAAAGATCCTACCTCGTTTCAATGGAGAAAATGATACTGAAGCTCAAAAACACCTGAAATGTTTTTGTGCCTTCGTAGAAAATTTCAATGTTGAACATCTGGATGTGGTGTTGATATTTTTTGTCCAATCTCTAGATGGAGAGGCTAGAAAATGGTTCAAGACCTTGGGGGACTGCTCCATTAATAACTGGGAGGAAATGGAAAATGTCTTCACCAAGAAATGGGGAGAGAAGAAGGACCACAGATACTGTCTTCCAGAATTCAAAGCACTTAGAAAGAGACATAATGAAGATGTGTCCGAATTCATCAAGAGGTTTAATAAATTATATAAAATTCTCCAAGCCAAAATGAAGCCTCACCAGATCGCTGCTAAATTGGTGTTTGTAGCAGCCTTCGAGTCAGAATTTGGATTCTCTCTAAGAGAAATGAAGTCTACTACTCTAAATGAAGCCCAGACTAACGCATTGGAAGTGGAAGCTAACATTGCTTCTATGGGTAAATCAAAGGGAAGTTCAGATCATGATGCTAGACGTTGAGGGAAAGAATAAGCATCTACCTCAAGTCAAGATAGAGAGGTAGTAGATTACAAATTAGAGGAGATGAGAAAAATGATCAAGAACCTTTCGAGCAAGCTGGTGAAGCTTGAGCTCGAGGCAAAGAACTCACCCTCCAAGCCATTCCAAACTGCTCTAAACAGAGGATTTAACTCACAATATAGAAATCCTCCTCTTCAAATATTGCAGAGAGAGCAGAAGGAGCAACAAGACTACATACAGCCCCCGCTGTATCTGGAAGGGCAGATGGATGGCCCTGCCGAAGACATTCCCGATGGGAACGATGATCAAGATCTTGCTTACTCAAACGACGATGAATTTGAGTCTTCTTTGCAAGAAGGTGAAGGAGTGGAGCTTTCCTTGCAAGAAGAAGAAGAAAAAACAAGTGCTGCTAAAGATCCAGACATTGATGATTACTGTAAAAAATTTGTAGACTTCATGCAAGCACAGTTTCATAGAAAATATGATCTCAGGTCCTCTAGGAAGAGGACACGCACACAAGAAAAAGAAGAAGAGATGCCTCAGAAGGAGACAGTTGTTCAGAAAGTTGGAGATAAAGGTAAGAGACCTATAACTGAACCTTTACATTCTAATGACTCCATTCCTTCCTCTTCTCGGTTGGCCTCTAATCCAAATGCAAAGGTTAAACCTATCCTGAGGGAAGAGAAACCTCCAGCCATGATAAATGAACCAAAGGAAAATACCATAGAGAAGTCTCCCTCTGCTTTTAGTCTTCAAAAAGAGCTGGAAAAGGTTAAAATCCCAGTCCCCCTAACTGAACTCCTGAAACAGCCAGTCTACTAGTCTCAGGTGTCTTCTTTCATGCTTCCTCAAGGAGTAGCCCCAATCCTAGATAGTTTAAACCTCTAGGAAGAAAGGCCTATGGTAATGTTCATTCCTCATGTTGAGGAGTTAGATGCTTCAACTCCTCCTTTCTATGTCTCTTTAGTAATTCATGATTTGTTGTTGCACAATTGTATGTTGGATTTCGGGGCATCCCATAACCTGTTACCTCTGTCGGTGATGGATCAATTGGGGCTACATATCACTCGCTCATATAAATATCTCTACTCTTTTGATTCTAAAAGAGTCAAATATTTGGGGATGATCAAGGATTTGGTGGTAAATCTAGCCCAAATCCCAGCTAAGAGCATGGTAATGGGCATAGTAGTGGCTGACATCCCAGCTCGGTTTGGGATGCTGTTATATAGATCACGGGGTACAAAAATCGGAGGATCTATAAAGCTAGACCTAACCTATGCGACCATCCCTGTGTTTGGAGGCCAAGAAAGAAGATTATACCGAGAAACAAGGTTTGTGAAGATGGTCACTAAAGCCGATAATTCAGTAAATTCACCGGTGTACAGCAAAGAGGGTGAGTTTTCTTGTCTAATGCTTGAAGAAGACCAATATTACTTGCAGGAGCCATCTTTCTGTCAAGTAAAGACCGAGCAGTCTTCAAGTAATGAAGAAGGTGGGATTTGTACCTTTCACTTTGACAGAGTCAACTCAAAGGAAGGGAATGGAGTTGGGATTCTCCTTATCTCCCCTACTAGACAACTAGTCCCATTATATTTCAAATTGGAATATGAAGCCATGAAATATGTGGCTGAATATGAAGCCTTGCTTCTAGGTCTACAAACAACAAAGAACATGAATATTCAGAGCTTGAAGGTTTTGGGAGATTCAGAACTGGTGGCGAGACAAGTAAGAAATCAATGTCAAGCTAAGAACCCATGACTAAGGGCTTATAGAAATGAGGTGTGGGACTTGGTAGAGAATTTCGTCTCGGCATTTAATATTAAATTCATGCCAAGAGACCAAAACAGAATGGCAGACTCTCTTGCAGTGGCCGCAAGAACTTTTTGGCCACCTCAGAATCCCCTCCTGAGGTACGAGATAGAGGCCCGTTACCATCCTTCCATCCCTGACAATGTCAAACACTGGCAGGTTTTTGAAGATGAAGAGCAAGTGAAGAGATTCATGGAGACAGTTGGGGAATTATCTAATTTTACCATTGATGCTGAAGAAGAAGAGGCTGAAGATCCACCCATGAATAAGTGGTAGGATACTGTGGCTGGCCATAAGGTGTTGCAGCTCAAACGGAATGTAATACCCAAAGGACTGGTCCCTCTGGAAAGACTATTTGATAAGAATGATGTCCCAATATGGCCAAGTAAGGTCGTTGAAGAAAATCAGGTAGTTGACCTGAACCTGGGCACAAAGGCTAATCCCAAGCTTGTGAAATTGTCTAATAAGGTACCTGAAGAATACAAAGAGCAATACCGGAAGCTATTTTAGACATACAAAGACATCTTTGCCTAGTCCTATCAAGATTTGAAGACCTTTGATATTAGCATTATCCAACACAAGATTCCATTAAAGGGAGATGCTAAGCCACACAAACATAAATTAAGACATATTAATCCTTTACTCCTTCCTTCCATAGAAAAGGAAATCAAGAAACTGTTGAAGGCTAAGATTATTGTGCCATTAAGATATTCTGAATGGGTGGCGAACTTGGTACCAGTCCGAAAGAAGAATGGGGAAATAAGATTGTGTGTTGACTTTCAGAAGTTGAACAAAGCATCTCTGAAACACAATTATCCGCTGCCTAAGATGGACCATATATTGCAGAAGGTGGTAGGATCTTCACGAATGTCTATGATAGATGGCTTTTGTGGGTATAATCAAGTAGCAGTGCTTCCGAAGGACCAAAAGAGAACCGCATTCACTACTCCTTGGGGAATGTTTATGTATGCTCGAATGCCATTTGGATTGATCAATGCGGCAGCTACATTCCAAAGGGCCATGGAAATTTCTTTTGTGGGGGAACAAGACAAATTCGTGGTGGTGTACCTAGATGATATCACAGTCTTCTCAAAGGACAATGCTGAACATATAGAGAATTTTCACAGAACCTTTGACAAGTGTCGCAGGTATGGATTGTCTTTAAACCCTAAAAAATATTTGTTTGCTTTAGAAGAGGGTAAAATGTTGGGGCATATTGTAACAAACGCAGGGGTAAAAATTGACTCGAAAAGGGTAGAAATCATAAATGGTATATCCTTTCCTAGAAACAAGAAATAGGTCCAATTTTTCCTTGGACCTATCAAATTATTGAGAAGATTCATACCGAAATATGCAGAGATAGTCTGATACATAACAGAGATGCTGAAGAAGGATAATGAAGTAAAATGGACTACTGAGTCACGAGAAGCTTTTAATAGAATAAAAAATTATTTCGCAGAAGCCCCAGTATTAGCAAGACCGGATTATGCGAAACCCTTCATAATATTTTTGTTTGCATCTCCCCACACTGTCACAGTTGTATTATTGCAGAAAAATGAGGAAGGTCATGAAAAACCTATTGCCTTTTTCAGCCAAGTGCTTCGCGACGCTGAGCTAAAATATAACATCCTGGAGAAACAAGTTTATGCCTTGGTCAAATCCCTGAAGGCTTTTCAGATGTATGTACTGCAGTCAGCTATAACTGCATTCGTACCCACAGCGGCTGTAAAAGACATCTTGGTTCAGGGAGATAGTGAAGGAAAGAGAGGAAAATGGATAGCCAAGATATAGGAGTATGAGTTGGAGATATGCCCCAGTAAGCTAATAAAGGGATAGGGATTAGCCAAGATCCTTTCTGAATCAAACTGTCAAGATTTGGGGATAAATATTTCTATGGTGGCCGATGAAGAGCCTGGGAGAGTAGACGAGCAGCGCGGGATAGAAAACACTACACAAAAGACCCATATGAAGTACCTTCTCAGTGCATGGTACAAAGAAATTGTAGAATACCTCTTAACTCTTAGATGTACTCCAAGCTGTGACAAGACAAAGTATAGAATGCTGAGGCTAAAATCTCAGAAGTTCATCATAGAAAATGGTCGTTTGTATTGGAGAGACCCATCGGGCATACTACTTTTATGTCTCACGGAAAATGAAGTAGAAGAAGTGATGGTAGAATTCCACGAGGGCATCTGTGGTGGCCATTACAATTGGAGGGCTACGACAAAAAAAATTCTGAAAGCAGGCTTTTTCTGGCCCAAAATTTTCGGAGATGTTCATGCTCGAGTAAGGGCCTGTGACAAATGTCAGAAATTTGCTGAAAGGCAGAAGTTCGCACCTTTGCCTATGATCCCGGTACACATAGAAGAACCTTTCCAGCAGTGGGGAATTGATTTCATCGGCAAAATTCATCCTACCTCAAGTGAGCAACAAAAGTGGATACTAAAAACCACCGATTACTTCACTAAATGGGTAGAGGCCATGCCAGCAAGGAATTCTACGGACACTGTGGTGATCAAGTTTCTGGAAGATAACATTATCTCAAGGTTTGGCTGCCCTGCTAAGATTGTCATAGATAATGCTCAGGATTTTGAGTTTGTCATATTTATCAGTTTTTGCCAATAGTATAATATTGTGTTAGGACACTCTACTGCATATTATCCACAGGGAAATGGATTGGAAGAATCCACAAACAAAACTTTGGTAAGGGCATTGAAAAAGGCCATAAATGAAAACCAGAAGAACTGGGATTCACAGCTCAAGTTCTCACTATGGGAAAACAGAATCACTAGTAAAAGGTCAACATGCAAATCTCCATATGAATTGGTCTATGGTAGAGCAGCGGTTTTCCCGATACAATTGGCCTTACCTATGGCTAGGTTCATGCAATATTGTTAAGAGGAACCAAACGATCTTACCAAAAGAATGAATTAGTTAGTAGAGCTGGAAGAGACTCAAAGTCAAATAAATTAGAGGTTGACTAAGTACCAAGAGAAAATGAAAGACCTGTTCGATCAGCATGCTAAAGATAAAGAGATGCAGGTCAGAGATCTGGTGCTAAGATGGGACATAAGAAGTGCTGAGAAAGGAAAGCATGGAAAGTTCGATCCTCTATGGTTCGAACCTTTCAAAATTTCAGAAGCCGAAGGAAACAATACTTTTAGACTGGAAAATTTGCAGGGTGATCTGCTCGAAGCCCCTGTGAATGGGAAATTCTTAAAACCCTTTTTTCAGTATTGATTCAGGCCGAAAGGTCTGCTATATGATATTGTACCTTATTCAGTTTCTTTTATTATGATATTTGTTGTTTTGATTTGTCATGAAGAAAGAAGAGAAGGCATCAAGGGACTGTGTTTGCAAGAAGAAGGCTAACATATGGTCTGCGGAGTTCTCGACGCACTCAAGGACAAACGGCTCATCCCTGAGTGGAGCCATTTTTTTTATGACATCCCTCACCGAGCTGGGATGTCTAATGATAAGGAGATTTATTCTGCAAAGAAAATACAACAAGGACTGCATGGACTATCAAAGCCCCTTTTTCACCTATCAGAACCCTTGAAAAGGCTAAAAATCCACCTTTTTGCTTTAAAAGTGCTCATTTTAACATATCATGCCTCTAAGAGCCTTTCGGCTTAAGCCCTTAGCCCCCATTTCTCATATGACCCCGCTCTGTGACCCGCGGCTAAAAATCCTTAAGCCCTCTTCGGCCATCACACTTCGTTGTACTCCATTTTCACTCTATATTTTCACCGTCGATGTTCATTCCCTGCCGATATAATCTGAGCCATTGATTGCAATCAATTCAATGGATATTGGGCCTCCCTCAGCTCCATTTTTCATCCCCCACGATGGAATCCCGACCATGGATCCTCCTGATCCAATGGTCGGCGTTGTCTTGCTGTTTTGCTGTCCTCCGCCTCATTCATTCATTTATACGAAGCCGCGATATGATCTGGACCGTCGATCCTCTAGATCCGACGGTCATTGCGCCTTCGCACTATCTCCATCCTCCCGTTCAAAACCCTTCTTCCTACCATTCCCCAATGAGATTTCAACCATTGATCATCCTGATCCAACGGCTAGCGCACCTTTGCCTTTCACCCCACTCACTTTTCTCCAATTTATCTCCGACGTTGATCGAGCTCGATCCAACGGTCACCACCAGTCTTCTGCTCTACCCGCGGGCACTCTCAGCGCACGAGTTAACACCGTGAGTGCCTCCGCTGTTGACCTGGTTGACTACGGAAGATCTCAGATCAATGGCTAAAATTTTCTTCGGAGGCACAGGCCAAGAAGTTGATCCGTACCCCCAAGTGCCCCCGCAGTTGATCTCCACCATTGATGTTCTCATGATCCAACAGTCCTCGCTCCATCGCTCCTCTTCGCCTAATAACCCCGAACTTGATCACCCTGCTACGCGAAATATTTTTTGACATCATCACCGGTCCCACCCGACCGCGCAAGTACGCCCACCGTGTTCATCTGCAGTCGTGGATCTGGATTGCCTAGATCGGATGGCTCCAACTCATTTTCATATCCATTTCACAGCAGCTCCCCAACGTGCAACTCTGACATGAAATGGGAGGTTTTCTTAGTACACGCATCGCTCCCTAACACGTATTGCATGCCCCCGGCTTGATACCACTTATCGCTCAGCTCCCACGTGAAAACCACCCCGGTTTTCCGCAAAACCGCCTTTCACATAGTTTCGTGCCAGATTGGATTCAAACCATGTTTTCGCCATGGAAATTCCTCCGCTGCATTCCTTGCCTCCGCACTGCTCCTCTACCTTCACCCAAGCCTTCTGAAGCAGTCTACCCCTCATCACAGGATTTATTTAACTGGTTTGCTATCTGTGCAGGTTTTCATGGCATTTTAAGTACACAGGCCATCTCATTGCCAATCACAGCGGCTTGAGGCCGAGGATGACGATCCTCCACGCCCAAGAAAGAAAAGAAAAAGTGATAATAAGGGTCAGTTTCACGTCTTAGTCAATGGATCATGACCATTGACCATTCTATAAGACCCTCCAACACAAAAGACCAGCTCTTCCACTACTAACAATATCGCCTTCGCCAACAGCAGTAATGGCTCTGCCTCATCAAACAGAAATGATAATTCTAGACTGGGCCTATGTGGCCTTTTTAACTTATTTTCTTTTCACTTTGTCATTTCGGGTGAAATCCTTATTTCACTCCTGCAGTTTTTACTTTCAGATTAGTAAATTGTTTACATTTCAATAAGAAACGGCTTTAGGCATGCGTTGTAAGATGATGAGAGGAAATTTTACCTCATCATCATTTATGTTTTTGATTTAGACCTGAAATAGCATACAAGCACGCGGGGAAGATATTTTCCCAAAATATCTTCTCATGCATAGGAATCAGAGGTTATAAAAATAGGAAGAAAACACTAACAAAAGGTTCCATATTTTCCAAAGGACTCACTAGCTCAATTATTTTGTATGTATTTTATATGAACTTTGATAGTGGATGTCTGAAGATCCCGTAGGGATTCAGTAATAAGAATTTTTTCTGGAATTGGGGATTCCGCTCGAGATGATTCACAGTTTGTAACTCTCTCTCTCTCTGTCTTTTAATATAAGTGTTCATTTTGTATTTCTCCATACTTCTCGTATCTACAGGTTTTGGAATGCGAGTGCTCCCTTGTTTGGACATGAACTTATCATAGCAGATACTCATGTTTTATACATCCATAGCACTTTAAATTTGGCCCAGGCCTGATACATTGTTCATTTTCTATCTCTTCCATCGTTCTTCTGATACTAACTACAATGGATTCTTATCTTTGAACGAGCCCAGATATATGGATTCTTATCTTTGAATAAGCCCAGTATATATGGATTCTTATCCTTGAATAAGCCCAATTATAGTTGATATCTTACTCCATCTTCTGCCATCGTCATCACTCACATATAAGTTTATAGTTGTGTATTCATTTTAGAAGTCGGCCCCCTTTTACACCATTCTGTTTTAGAGCTGTCTGATTATTTACTTATTGTAGTTTATACTCAGTTTCTGCAATTTTCCTAGTTGTTGTGTTTAAATTTGGGGTCTTGGCTCCACCCTTATTAAAATCATTCATCTGAGTGATAGTTGCATGAGATCCAAACATTTCCAACTACAGTCAGTTGAGTCATATGCTCGCATTTAAGATGTCCTAGGCAATGGCCTTTATACAACTCAAGGCTGTCTCTAGGAGCTACAACAGGGGCCATGCCTTCTCATTAGCAAAAACAGGTGGACAAGGGAAAGGAAAAGGCTAAAGAGCCAATCATTGAGGAGTAGGAGGATAAACATGAAACATAGCAGGCGTTTCAGTTGATTGACCTTTGTGAGGAGGATGAGGATAGAATCACCAGTGCGGTAATTAGGAGCAAAGAGGAAAAGATTAGTGAACTTCAAGCTAATATTGATAGAGCACAATATGTGATTGGTTTTCTTGAGCAAGAAAATCAGTAGTTGAAGACCAAGCTTATCAGTGAGGTAAAGACCATCAAAGAAAAGAAAGAGGCAGAATGGGCTAAAGCCTTATTTGAGGAGACCTCGGACATATTTGGTGAGATTGATGATGAGGAGGATTAGCCTCCAAGACAGAGACCAAAGAAAATAGGGCTAAAGTGAGCTCTAGCCTGTGAGAGACAAAGAGAAGCTGAGTTGGTAGAGCAACTAACTCCAAGTGAGCTGCTTTCCCTAGAGATTAGCATAGATAGAGAGTCATAGCTTGATAGAGCCAATTTTCATCTAGAGAGCTTGCTAGAGAAGGCCAAAAAGGACAATGATATTCAGAGGAAAACGACAAAGCACTATACTATGAGAAACAAAATTGCAAGGGCCAAGCTCAAACGAGCCCATGAAAAAATTAAAGCTTTCACAATTTTGGCAAGTTTTGGCACATTTGGCACTTTAGTGCATTTTTTGTTTTTCGAGCAATTTTGGCACTCAGAAAATCTTCCAAAAACGCAGTGCCCTTGGTGCTGCGCTTTTTCTTGGAGCCTCCAATGGACAAATGGTCACCACCATCATGTTCACAATGATGAAGACATCAACCAAAACAAGTTTCAGAAACTTTGGAGGAGAACTGGTCCCTCAAAAGCACAAAAAACCACCAAATTTTCATGTTTCTACCTCCTTTTTGACCTTGCCGTTGCGCTTTTACAAGTATTGGAAGAAGTCATTTTTGATAGGGAATATGGGAACCATTTTGGAAACTAGAGGCATATTTTGAAACTAAACTCAGAGAGATTTCCAATGAGATATCATGGAGCATATTTGGACACTGGGAAGGCCTCCAAAAGTTGCTTGCAAAAGAGGTTATTTTTCCTGTCATGGCACTGCACTTTTACCAAGAAAATGCCATTTTCATCATCTTCAGTAAATTTTGACTTTTTTACTTTTAATCTTGGGAAATGAGAAATTATTGATGTAAAAGGTCAAGATAAATGTAAATTTCATGTTTTTATTGTTATCTAGGGTAGATACAGCAGATAAGTCCTCTAGAGGTCAAATGAATCAATTTTCTCTCTTTTAGAGGCAAATTGTTGGGTTTTCCTAGTCTTCAGATTCTTGTTTGGGAATAGGTTAAACTGATCCTTATGTTATGAATTCGAATCCCTAAGGCTAGGAAGAGTGGTTTTGAGGTCTATATGATGTATTTTTTCAATCATTGTAATGTTTGGACTCACTTGGAGCTTTGGCATCTCAAGGACACAATTTTGTATCAGTTTGGCCTAGATATTAATGATAAATTTGCAGCTATTTCTTTGGGATCCATGTGGTATGAATGGTTTGAAATATTTTTTCCTTTGTGATCATTTGTATGAATGTATTTCAAGCTCTTAAACCATTTTCATGTCTATGATATGCTTAATTTCAAGTTGAAAGGTAGAATTCATGTTTTCATGCCCTGTTTTGGGGAATTTTGCATAATTTGTCTATTTTCTTCAGTTTAGGGAGAATTCATATCATATCCTCTTCCTAAATCCTCACCAGTATCTTCATCTCACCATAATCACCCTTTAAATGTAAAAACCTTCTACCTACCTTGCCCCATAGAACACCCTGCAAATTTTGACCTAATTTCCTTGCCCTAGCTACTTGACTCCTCATGATGCAGCAAAACCCTACAAAAATCAAAATCAAAAACCCTGAGCTACTATAACTAACCTAATATCTTCTTACCTCAGTCATTTTTACTGTGATATATATGGAGAGAGCCCTCTCCTGGCCTAGTAGGGCTAGCTACTTGGCTAAGCGTGGTTTGAGGTTACCTCGGAATTGCCTCTCTCAGCCTGAGGTTCAATACAAGTGATAAAATTTTGGTGACTCCACTAGGGAAGAAAAGAGTAAGATCAAATCAAACCCAGTAATAAGTTTTCATTGAAATTCTTAAAATTGTGGATGATAAGTTTAGAGTTTACTCAAAGGCTGAATTGAAAAATTTGTAAAGTTCATATTTGTTTTTGAAATTGGACATATTGGCTTCTCGAAGATACACCAGATCCAATCTCGATCTGAATCCTCCCACCATTTTTAGTGATCCTCAGAACATTGGAAGAAAAGTTAAAGCTTTTGTTGAGACATCTATTTTAGTCGGAAATCAATCAGAGATAAGTTGCATTCCTAGAGCTTATTCATTCCCCGAAAAGTTAGAAAACTTGCAAGATATTGAATTTGATGTAAATTTTGAACAAAGTTTATTCCAGAGAAAATATTTGAGTTGGATCCACGAAACAGTTGTTGATTCCTCCATTCCCTTTCACAGTCCTGTTGAAGATCTGTTTTCACACTCTCAATCAGGGTCACAATCAGGGACACAAATTTTACAAGTTCTTAAATATCTACAAAACTATTCTTCACAAGTAAATTATTGGGTGATAAGGAGACCTATGATGTCAGTTTATTTTACTATCACTTCATCTATTGTTACCCAGAATATTCCTTTTCCCCCACCTCATTCTTCATCTGTTGTTCACATTACTCAATCAGTGACCAATCCTCCCACATTAGGCATCCAAATCCCTGTTATAAATCCTCCACCTCTATTCATCATGGATGCAAGATATGCCCCCTTGGTTCTCCCTCAGAACCCAGGTGCTATTCCCATAGATTACAAAACAAAAATCCCTTTGTTTGACAGTACTCGGCCTATGACAGCCCAAAATCATGTAGATAAAATGAATGACTTCTTTGACCTTCATGAAGTTGATATAGAGGATGTGAAGATGAGGTTGTTTGTACAAATTCTGGGAGGGGAAGTAAGAAAATGGTTCAGAGTTGTACTAGCAGCCACTATTGACACCTTAGAAGTTTTGCATCGTCATTTTGCAGAAAGATGGGAAGAAAAGAAAAATCCCCTTCAAATTCTGTTTGAATATGAGAACATCAAAAGGAATGTTGGTGAGCCTGTGAAAGATTATTGTGTGAGATTTAATGCAGTGTAAAATGTTCTTCCTGCACATATCAAACCACCGAAGGGTTTGGCTTTGGTAAAACTTCCGGATGGATTTGATATTGATATGGCATATCAGTTGCGTGAACATGATCCTACAAATTTAGCAGATATGCAGAAGAATGTTGTAAGTGTGGAAGAAAATTTGTTGGCCAAGAGAGCAAGGATGAGATCTGAAAAGAGGGTGACCATCAAAGAGGAGACATCTACTTCCGATGAAAAAATGGATTCATTACTCCAGATTATGGAGAGAATGGTTGACTGATTGTCTATCTCAGATAAACCTGAACCATAGATCCGGAATCCAAATTTCAGAGGGCAGCAGCCTCAGTTTAGAATCAAGCAGAGAGAGCAGAAAGTACCTGATCAAGAATCACAACAACAGGAGCAGATTCAGACCCCGTTGCAGTAGAATTATGTCCAAGGAGTGGAAGAAGAAGAAGATGAAGATCCGGTGGTTGAAACAAATCACTTATTTATAGCAGATGGCTTGCCCATATTCCTGACTAAAGATGAAGAGTATACTAAAAATCTGGATTCTCCAAAAGATGAGGATTATATCTTGGCAAATGATGATGATTTGGAAACAAAAACAAATGATTACCAGCATGGGTATATGAATTATTTGAGTACACATCAGAAACAATATTTTTTAAGGAGTAGATATGTACCTGTCAGTCCCATTTAGAAAAGAAAAGAGGTCTAGTAAAAGAGTGATCTTCCGAATAATCAGAGAAAGGGTAAAGAGCATGCTGATCATAATCATAGCAACATCAACCAGCCATCAAAAAGCTCAGCTACTAAATAGAAGGACACTCAGAAAAAGAAGAATATAACAAAGGATCCTGTCATCAAAGAGGTAGATAAAGTCACAAATTTTAATTTAGAAAATGAAATAGCTAAATTGAAAGTGTCCATTCCTTTGACAAAATTAGTAAAGAATAGTCATTACAAACATCAGGTGTCTAAAATGTTGCTAGTTGATCCTTTGTCCGATATGGTTAATGTTGAATATGACCACCCTGAGCTCATTTTCAGTCCAGCTACAGATGGTCAATTAGAAGAGAGTAAAGTTCCCCCCTTTTATTGAAGCCTTAGACTGCATGAGTACATACTTCATAATATTATTCTTGATTCCAAGGCTTCTCACAATTTGATGCCTGAGGCTATTATGGAAAAGATGGGCATGGATATCACCCAAACATATCATGATTTGTATTCATTTGATTCTGGTAGAGTTTGCTGCATTGGTCTCATTAAAGATTCAGTGGTTTCCTTAGACCAAATCCCAGCCAAGAATGTTTTGATGGATGTGGTGGTGGCTGATATACTGCCTCGGTTCGGCATGCTACTATCTAGATCATGGGGAGCCAAACTCAAAGGTACTTTACAACTTGACTTCTCTTACGCTACTATTCTTGTTTTCGGGAAATTGAGGAAATTGTATCGGGAAAAGAAAATGAAGTATATGATAACTAGTAAAGAGAAGCCCATAAATCATCCAATACAAGATGTACATACAGATCTAGAATATTTTATTTTGTATAATGATGGTGATTTGAATGATGTAAATAACCAGCTAGTAGTGTTAGAAGATGTTCCAGAAGTTTCAGAAAGTTTTAGAGCAGTTCTTGATAAGGAAAAATAAATGGTGTCTTCTTCTGAACAACCTCTTGAAGAATGGAAAATCAGTACAGAACATAGAAATGAGGTGGCTGACCAAAGTAAACCAATATTTAAGTTTCAACATCTAGAAGACGAAGATGGACTTTGGAGCATGGATTTCGATGGTGATTTGGGTAAGGAAGGTGCAGGTATTGGTATTTGGATCCAAAGTCCTGTTGGTAAGTCAGGTGGAATTCCAAGTAATGTTAGAGAATGATCTTATAAATTGGATTTTGATTGTTCTAATAATGAAGCGGAATATGAAGCATTGATCACATGTCCAAAATTTTGACGAAACTTGGTGCAAAAATAATTTATGTTTATGGTGATTCTGAGCTTGTCATAAAGTAGGTGAAAGGAGAATATCAAGCAAAGCATCCGCAGATGAGAGCTTATAGGAATGCAGTCTTGGATGTCTTAAAAATGTTTCTTGAGAATAAATTAACAGCAGTGCCAAGAACTCAAAACATCATTGTAGATTCACTTGCTACGGTAGAAAGTAATCTCAAAATTCTAATGAACTCCAGTAATAAATTTGAAATTCATGTCAAACATAGACCTAGTGTTCCTAAAAATTTAAGGTACTGGCAAGTTTTTTGGGATGACAAAGAAATTAATAGTTTTTTGTAGATTGAAGGAGAGTTAAAAGATGCTTTTATTGATGATGTTTGTGATGCTAATGATCAAGACATAGAGGCCAATCAGATGAATGTTTTGCAGCTGAAAGACAATATTATTCCTAGATGTCTCATACCTTTAGAATATCTGTTTGATCAAGATGATGTGGCAAGAAAACCAACTTTGACTCCTACAGAAAAGGGTGTGGAAGACATGAACATCGGAACAACGGATAAGCCCAATATGGTTAATTTTTCTAAGACATTATCTCCTGAGGCAAATGATAAGTACATCAAATTTTTGTCTGAATTTTCTGATATTTTCACATGGGATTATCCAAATTTGAAGGTCCATGACAAGAATATTATTCAGCACACTATTCCCATCAAGCTGGATCAAAAACCCTTCAAATAGAAGTTGAGAAGGATAAATCCCAAATTGTTGCCATCCATCGAGAAAGACGTAAACCGATTGTAAAAATCTGGTATCATTGTTCCAATTAGGTTTTCTGATTGGATTTCAAATTTGGTTCTGGTAAGGAAAAATACCGGAGAGATAAGGTTGTGCATCGATTTCTAGAATTTGAATAAAGTGTCTTTAAAGGATAATTACCCCCTTCCTAAGATGGACCATGTTTTTCAAAGGGTAGTTGGAGCATCACAGATGTCGCTTCTTGACGGTTATTTAGGTTATAATCAAATTTTGGTACATGAAGAAGACCAAGGTAAAACTACTTTCACAACACCTTGGGGAACCTTTCATTATGTCAAAATTCCATTTGGACTCAAGAATGCAGGGGCTACTTTTTAGCGAGCGATGGATATAGCCTTTGCTAATGAGAAATATGTTTTTTTAGTGGTGTATTTAGATGATTTGACAGTGTTTTCTGGTTATGATGATCAACATTTGTATCATTTGAGAATTTTTTTTCAAAAATGAAGGGAGTTCAGAATTTCTCTGAATCCAAAGAGTCTTTTTGCCATGGAGTAAGGCAAACTTCTTGGTCACATAATTTCCAAAGATGGCATTCGCACTGATCCTTCCAGAGTGGAAGCCATTCAAAAAATATATTTTCCGCGTAATAAAAATGGGATACAAGCTTTCAATGGTAAGATGAACTTATTACGCAGATTTGTTCCTAATTTGGCTGAGCATTTTCGTGAAATGACTAATATGTTGAAAAAGGAAAGCAGTTTAAAATGGACCACTAATGCTATGAAGTCTTTCAACTTGGTAAAGTTTGCTTTAACCATGGCCCCTGTTTTGGTTAGTCCAGATTTTACTAGTGATTTCATAATTTTTTCATTTGCATCTGAGCACACCTTGGCTATGGTTTTGATGCAAAATAAGGATCAGGTTGAACAGCCTATTGCTTTCTTCAATCAAGCCATTAGAGATGCTTCTCTTCACTATAATATTATTGAGAAACAAGCTTTAGCCTTAATTAAAGCTTTGAAATATTTCCAGATCCATATTCTACATTCACATACTATAGCCTATGTTCCAAATGCAGTGGTAAAATAAGTTCTCACACAGACTGATCCTAAAGGTCGGAGAGGTAAGTGGATAGTAGCAATTCTAGAGTATGATCTCGAGATCAGGCCCACCAAACTAATCAAGGGATAGGGTTTAGCCAAGATAATGGCTGAATCCAATTTACATGCTCTAGACATAAACCTTATTGTAGCAATGTCATATGATGAAGAAGATGGTGCTCTAATACAAGTATCAGAAATGTTTCTTACTTCACCATGGTATTTAGATATAGTGTATGTTCTTCAGCACTTATGTCCACCTCTTGGAATGTCAAAAAGTCAAGGTAGGTCTTTGCAATTGAAATCTGCTAAATATTGCATTCTAGGTAGTGCCCTTTATTGGAAATATCTAGGAGGTGTTCTTTTGAATTGTCTGGTTGAAGATGAAGCTAAGCAGGTAATGGATGACTTCCATAGGGGAGATTGTGGAGGCCACTTGTTTTGGAAAAAAACATCTAACAAAGTGTTGAGAGCAGGGTATTATTGGCGGACTCTATTTTTAGATTTGTACAAAATTGTCACAAACTGTCATGAATGTCAGGTTTTTCAGGGAAAAAGGAAACTCCTTCCACTTCCGCTGAAGCCTGTTGTAGTAAATGCTCCTTTTCAACAATGGGGACTCAATTTTATTGGGGAAATTCATCCCACATCATCAGCACAACATAGATGGATTCTAACAGCCACTGACTACTTCACCAAGTGGATCGAGGCTATTCCTACAAGACAAGCTACGGACATGGTAATTATTCAGTTTTTAGAATCCAATATTTTGTCTCGTTTTGGTTGTCCTCACAGGATTATGACAGATGATGTTGCAGAATTCAAGTCAAAGAAAATGGTTGAGTTTTGTCATAAGTATAATATCAGGTTGGGCCATTCAACCACATATTATCCACAGGGAAATGTATTAGTTGAGTTCTCTAATAAATCCTTGGTTAATATCATTAATAAAATGTTGGAAGAGAATAAGAAAAAATGGCATAGGAAGCTTACCAATGCTTTGTGGGAAAACTGAGTGAGAACCAAGAATTCTATAGGTATGTCACCCTTTGAATTGGTTTATGGTACAGATATAGTGTTTCCTACATCACTTGCAGTCACGGTTATGAGATAATTGCAGGAAGCAGGTAGTGAGGAAGATGATATTCAACGTCGAATCAATCAAATGATTCACCTTCAACAAACAAGGGAGGAAGTTTCTCAGACTACTTCTAAGCTTTAGGAGAAAATCAAAAGGATTTATGATTGCAAAACCAAGGCAAATAAGTTTCAGCTGGAGGATGTAGTGTTGCGGTGGGATGCAAGAAATGAAGATAAAGGAAAGCACGAAAAGTTTGAAAATATTTGGAAACGACCCTATAAGATCTTAGCTTATCGAGGACATAATGCCTATTTGCTGAAAGAGATGAATGGACAGGAAATTTCAAGAGGACCATTCAATGGTAGGCTCTTGAAATATTATTATTTCTGACGCAACTTCTGAGAGAATGTTTCACTTTCATTGTAAATACCAGTTTATATTTTCTGCAAGGTTTGGAGCATAAAATCATAGGCTTGGGGCCCAAAGTGAAGGCTATAAAGCTTGTTGATTTTCTGTTGTTTACAAAGTTTTGGAGTTAGTTTTGAGTTAGTTTCAGAGTCATTTTTTGAGTCAGTTCCCAGTCACTTTGAATAGTTTTTGAGTCAGTTTTATAGTTTGTAGTCTTTTAAATTGTTTGACCGTATTTTCCCAATGGTTAGGCACTTGGTCTACGGTGTTCTTGACACCTCCAAGGAGCTGCCATCCCCAATAAGGCCAATGTTAGTGTTAGTATTTGCATACTTCCACAAGGGATCAAAACACATTTTGCATGTGCATCTTAGGTGTCCCATTCTGAAGAAATTCTCCATCATTCCATTAAGTCATGATATAAAATTGTTCCACTAGTGGTTGTCCTTGTCAATAAACTTCATTCTCCCTCTGAGATTCATATTGGCCGACTCATTCTCATGTCTCCTTGAGCATAAAAACACCTATGGAAATTCTCTTTTCACTTGGAATTCTTTAAATTCAAAATCTCATTCAAAAGTCAGGTCAAAAGCAGTCCCATTAGGTCTTTAGGTTTTACATTTCTCAAGGTCACTCCTTCATTCAGATGAGGTCAGCACATATATGAGAGGGACCAAATAAGATCATCATGATGTAATTATTATGCTCTCAAAATTGGATTTTTTTCAGTTTAATGATTTTTATATCAAAATGTCATTTTGATATAAAATTCAATATGTAATTTATTTTTATTTTTCCAAATGTAATTTCATGTTTTCATATGTAATAAATTCAATCCTGAGATGTCAAAATGCAATCATGTCCAGCCTAAGTGAGCAAAGAAAGCCAAACTCCATGTTTGATCAAGCCTGCAATGCAAAGAAGTAAGAAAGCAAAAAGAGTATCAGTGCCAAAGAGGAAAAGTGAACATTAGAAAAGTGGGTGATTTAAATTGAATTTCAAATCCACTAAAGCTATAAAGCCTATAAAGCACCTCAAAACAAGTCATTGTTACCATTCAGCCATCAAGAGTTTTCAGCAAAGGAGAAATTTCGAGTTTTCTGAGCAGTTTGGGTCAAAATTTCAAGGCGCTGTGCTTTTTTCCTAGCACTGCGCTTTTGCCCGAAAACACCAGGCCAAAATGCATTGGCGCTGCGCTTTTGTAGAGTGGTGTTGTGCTTTTGTTTTTTCATTGTGATTTTGTCCATAGTGTTGTGTGTTTGCACAGTGAAGGTTTTGAAGAGTTTCACCACCTCCATCAAGCTTAAATCTCCTCATAAACTTCTCCAAGGAGCTTTAAAACAGTAAGTGCACACTAAATCACCTTTCCTCTAATATATTTGATGTTCCATTAAATATTTGAAGTTTTTTTTACCTATGAAACCCTAGTTTCCATTTCATTTCCATTTTACATGCACCACATCCCTATTCATAGCCTTAAAACATATATCAATCATACATACTCTTAAATCCTAGGGTTTTATAGACCGAGATTTTCATTTACACTCATTCCCTTCATTTTCATTCCCCTCATCCCATTCCATTTACCCTAGGGTTTCAAAGCCTTCAAGTTAAAGATGTCTGAAGAGGAGGACAAAGGTGTCAGTGAGGAACAAACACAATAGATAAGTGATCAAAAAGGAGGGAAAATCAACATATATGAACCAATAACCAAAAAGGAACTCATGGCTTCTCCTCTCACTATTTCTTGTTTTAAACATGTTCGTTGTTTTGAATTTTGTCAGAAAGTGCAACAGATTCAGTATCACCCTGTGTTGACAAGGTTGTTCATCACAAATCTTCATGATAGCATGTCACTCTTGCTGGGGTCACTTTTACCATGTCCACTAATGTCATTTTAGCTGCTATAGGGATCCCTAATGTGGGAGAGAAATGGTTTAAAAATGGAAACCTTGATTTGAGCTATTATGAACCATATCTCAAACCTAGATATAAGGATGACAAGAAAACCATTTTCCCTTTCTCTCATCTCCTTGACCGGTATGTCCCTATGATGAAAATAATCATGAAGTACTTCACTTGTGAGTGGAGGTTTTCTCGACTGTATTCATACCATGTCTAAATCCTCATGCACTTCACTAGAGCCAACATGCTTCACATACCCTACTATCTCTCCCACAACATTGAAAAGATGGCATACATTGTACAAAGGATGGATTATAATAATCAAATGGAAAGTATTTTTCACCAATCCCTTATTAATATGATAGCCATGCATCAGCTTGAGCAAAAGAACATTTCATGAGACACATTCATTGCAAATGAAGTTTTCACTACTCCACCTAGTCAGCATGAGAAGAGCATCCCTTCATCATCTCATCCTCCCATATCCACTTTCCCATCTCAGCCTATTGCTGATACATCATCACCTAGTCATATGCATTCACCTCATGTTGATCGTACTTCTTCACCTTTTCATAACCTTTCACCATCATCACATCACGATACTAAGGCATCAGGTAGTGATAAGGACATCAAGGAAAATTGGGCTAGTGTGACTAATGTTGAGCCATTTCCCAGGACCTATCGGAGAGGCCACATGCATGTGTTTGCTTCACTTGGAGTGAAAGGGGCCATGCCTTCTTCATCAACAAAAAAGGTGGACAAGGGCAAGGAAAAGGCTAAAGAACCAATCATTGAAGAGTAGGAGGAAAAACATGAAACAGAGCAGGAGTTTCAGTTGATTGAACTTGATGAAGAGGATGAGGATAGAATCACCGGTGCAGTAATTAGGAGCAAAGAGGCAAAGATTAGTGAACTTAAAGCTAATATTGACAGAGAAAAATATGTGATTGGTTTTCTTGAGCAAGAAAATTAGCAGCTGAAGACCAAGCAGATTATCAGTGAGGTAAAGACCATCAAAGCAAAGAAAGAGGAAAAAAGGGCTAAAGCCTTATTGGAGGAGCCCTTGGACAGATTTGGTGAGATTGATGACGAGGAGGATCAGCCTCCAAGACATATACCAAAGATAATAGGGCTAAGAGAGCTCTAGCCCGTGAGAGACAGAGAGAAGCTGAGTTTGCAGAGAAGCTCACTCCAAATGAGCTGCTTGCCCTAGAGATTAGCGGAGATAGAGAGTCATGGCTTGATAGAGCCAATTTTCATCTAGAGAGCTTTCTAGAGAAGGAAAAAAAGGACAATGATATTCAGAGGAAAATGGAAAAGCACTATGCTATGAGAAACAAAATTGCAAGGGCCAAGCTCAAACGATCCCATGCAAAAATTCAAGCTTTGACCGAGAAAAAGGAGAAAGAGAGGTTAGAAATACTTGTTGAGGTGTATCTTCATGCCTAAAGCCCTTGATCATCAATTAAACTCACAATTTTGGCAATTTTTGGCACATTTTTCACTTTAGTGCATTTTTTGTTTTTTGAGAAATTTTGGCACACAGAAAATCTGCCAAAAACGCAGCGCCCTTGGCGCTGCGCTTTTTCTTGGAGCCTCCAATGAAAAAATGGTCACCACCATCATGTTTATAATGATGAAGACATCAACCATAGTAAATTTCATAAAATTTGGAGGAGAACTGGTCCCTCAAAAGTGCAAAAAACCACCAAATTTTCATGTTTCTGCCTCCTTTTTTACCTTGGCGCTGCGCTTTTACCAGTCTTGCGAGAAGTGATTTTTGACAGGGAATATCTACAAAATTTTGGAAATTGGAGGCATATTTGGAAACTAGACTCAAAGATATTTCCAATTAGCTATCATGGAGATGATTTCGACTCCGGGAAAGCCTCCAAAAGTTGCTTTCAAAAGAGGTTATTTTTCTTGTCATGGTGCTGTGCTTTTGCCAGGAAAATGCCATTTTCATCATCTTCAGTAAATTTTGAATTTTTGACTTTTTATCTTGGAAAATGAGAAATTGTTGATGTAAAAGGTCAATATAAATTTAAATGTCATGTTTTTATTGTTATCTAGGGTAGATACATCATATAAGTCCTCTAGAGGTCAAATGAATCAGTTTCCTCTCTTTTAGAGGCAAATTGTTGGGTATTCCTAGTCTTCAGATTCTTGTTTGGGAGTAGGTGAAATTAATACCTATCTTATGGATTCGACTCCCTGAGGCTCAGAGGAGTATTTTTGAGGTCTATATGATGAATTTTCTTATTCATTGTAATGGTTGGACTCATTTCGAGCTTTGGCATCTCAAGGACACAATTTTGTATTAGTTTGGCCTAGACATTAATGATAAATTTGTAGCTATTTCTTTGGGATCCATGTGGTATGAATGGTTTGACATATTGTTTCCTTTGTGATCATTT
This sequence comes from Pinus albicaulis, assembly GCA_034641835.2. Classification (NCBI taxonomy): domain Eukaryota; kingdom Viridiplantae; phylum Streptophyta; class Pinopsida; order Pinales; family Pinaceae; genus Pinus; species Pinus albicaulis. The sequence goes on along the minus strand of CM076574.1, from coordinate 69,200,182 downwards.
GTATGAATGTATTGTAAGCTCACAAACCATTTTCATTTCTACAATATGCTTAATTTCAAGTTGAAAGGCATAATTCATGTTTTCATGCTCTGTTTTGGGGAATTTTGCATAATTTGTCTATTTTCTTCAGTTTAGGGAGAATTCATCTCATATGCTCTTCCTAATTCTTCACTAGTCTCTTCATCTCACCATAATCATCCTTTAAATGTCAAAACCTTCTACCTACCTTGCCCCATAGAACACCCTGCAAATTTTGACCTAATTTCCTTGCCCTAGCTGCTTGACTCCTCCTGATCTAGCAAATCCCTACACGAATCAAAATAAAAAACCCTGAGCTACTATGCCTAGCTTAATATATTATTACCTTAGTCATTTTGACTGTGATCTATATGGAGAGAGCCCTCTCCTGGCCTAGTAGGGCTAGCTACTTGGCTAAGCGTGGTTTTATGTTACCTCGGAATTGCCTCTCTCAGCCTAAGGTTCAATCTGAGTGATAACAGAATCTACTAGTGGAAGAGTTTGACTGGGTTTTCCCATTGATAGGGGGTTTTCCCTAGCTAAGTGTCTATATCTTGTGTTCCTTGTTCTTGTGATCTTCATGCACTTTTGATTAGGTAATTTCCTAATGAAATATAACATAATAAAGAATTAAAAGAATCCAACACACATCATAAGTAATTATAAATAAAAGAGGAATCAAACCGTACTATATACATGCCTTGATTTCTCAACATGGTATCTGAGTGAAGGTGAAGGAAGGACTATTTGAAGATCAAATTTTTGGCCATCATTTGAAGGAAGGAAAGAAATATCGGAATAAAAATATCACTCTCTCAATGGAAAGCTATTTGAAGATGGGGCTCAATCTCTTGAAAATTTGACAGATTTTTTTTGAAGGATCGTCTGTATCTAGGAGAGTCAATAGTGAAGGATTCTTGATTGCACATACAGGTACACTTGACTATGAAAATGCATGGATTATTGGTAGTTGAGCCTCAAGACATGTGACAAGAGAAATTGGGCAGTTGCATACATTATCAATAGGATCATCATCTCATCAATAGAGCTTGGAGACAACAATGGCGATGAAGTAAAAGGTCTTGGATCTACATCTTTGGAGCTAGAAGGTGGATGAAACATACATCTCAACAAAAATTTTCTATGTCCTAGGAATAATTTACTTTCCATTTCTGATTTAGATGATAAAGTATATAGGGTTACTTTTGTGGACGGTAAAATTTTGGTTTCGGGAAAGGATTTTAGTTTTAATCAGGAAAGGGTTATTTGGATTCCTGAAGGAAGATTATATATATTCATAACACTATCTCCTCAAGCCCTTGTTCAAATTTAAATTAGTCACATAGAACTTTGGCATAGAATATATGGACACATTCAATACAAAATAATACCCTCTCTAAATAAAATGGTGAAGGGCATCCCCAAAATTAAGGAAGATCGTGAAGGAGTATGCAAGGGATGTGCCCTGGGAAAGAATACTAGGAAACCATTTTCAAATAGTGATACAAGGTCTAAATAAATACTATTCCTCATTCATTATGGTGTATGTGGGCCCATGTATAACAAATCTCTTAGAGGCCATCTATACTATGTGCTTCATTGATGATCACTATAGAAAGACATGGATTTATCTTCTCAAGATAAAAGATGATGTATTTGAAAATTTCAAGGAGTTCAGATCCCAAGTTGAGACCCTTACGTAAAGAAATATAAAAACTCTTAGATCTGACATTGGGGGTGAATATGCTTCTAAGGAAATAATAGCTTATTTCAAAGAATCATGCATTAAGAGGGAGCTCATAGTTACCTAAAATCCTGAAAAAATGGAGTAGCAAAAAGGAGGAATAGAACCATTGAAGATTGCATAAGAACTATGATATTTGATCAAGACCTACCAAAATTCCTATGGGGGAGAAGCATCTGTGAAAGAATTATATACAAAAAATATAAGTCCTCATAGAATTCTTCATAATATGACACCAGAAGAAGCATTATCAGGGAAGGAACCATGCTTATATCATCTTTGAATATTTGGATGTCCTACATACATTCATGTTCCAAAAGAAAATCAATAGAAGTTAGACTCTACAGGTATAAAGGGTATATTTGTTGGTTATAGCCTTTCATCAAAGGTTTATAGAATATATATCAAAGAAGAAAGGTGAATTGAAGTTAGCAGGGATGTCATATTTGACGAAAATATTGCCTACAACATATCCAAGGATATACCTATTGAATTCGGTGAAGAATATGCACCACTATTTGAATAATAAGAGCAACATGACAAATCGCCTACAAATCAAGAAGAAGAAGGACCAAGTGAACATATTCAACCTACTACCATTATCGAAACAAAGAATATACCAGCCTGGTTGAGAGATGCACTTGAAGAAGTAGGACACAAAGCAGCAAATGACACATTCAAATAGAGCAAGAATCCTAAAATATACTCAGGATATGCAGCAGCTACTTCTGAATAATTCTCTCATTAAGAAGAATGGAAGAAAGCAATGCAGGAAGAATATCAATCTATCATGAATAATGGGGTTTGGGAAATCATTCATAGGCCTACTAATAAATTTTTTATCACTTCTAAATGGAATTATAAGATCAAACATGTCGTTGATGGAAGCATAGACAAATAAAAGCAAGAATTGTTGCAAGGGGTTTCTCTCAAAAGGATGGAATAGAATATGAAGAAACGTTTGCTCCTATCATGAGGTGCACTACTATTAGATCTTTGGTTTTTTTATTAGACATTATGGGATCGAATATCCATCAAATGAATGTCAAAATAGCCTTCTTAAATGGAACCATAGATAAAGAAGTATATATTGAACAACCATATGGCTTTGAGATAAATAGCATGGAAACACACATTTGCAAATTAAAGAGAGCTTTATATGGCTTGAAGAAATCTCTTAAGGCTTGGTACGCAAGAATGGATGCATATCTTCTCAGGATTGGCTTCGTCAAAAGTTATGCAGATATAAACCACCACATCAATATAGTGACTAAATAGTTATCATACTTCTATATGTGGCACTAGAGAACTTTTGAGGTCTAAAATGGACCTCCTAAGAAAAATGTACAACCAAAATAGACTTTATAAGAAACAATAGCATTCAATATGATGATGTCAACAATGGGGGGAGATTCACCATTTTTGGGGTAAAAAAATAAAAATATTAAAAAATAATAAAATAAGAGAACTACTTTTTCAATTTGTATTTTCAACTTATTTGCCTAAGGTTTTACTCAAATTTTGAGCGGGAGTACTTGTTGGATGAAAAATTTTATTCTTCATCCAAGGAGTACCCATGTTGCATGCTTTTGATGGACCCTACTACATGAAAAATGAGAAATGCATGAAAAAACGTGATTGTAATCAAATTTTTCATGTATTTCTCATTTTTCGTCTAGCGGGGTCCATCGAAAGTATGAAACATGGCTACTCATTGGATGAGGAATCAAATTCTACTTCCAACGAGTATTCTCACTCAAAATTTGAGTAAACCCATAGGGAGATAAGTTGAAAATACAAGTTGAAAAGGTAGATTTTTTTTTTATTTTTTCCCTGTAAAATTTGATGATGTAATGTAATATTATTTTATTATTTTCACTATTATTTTATAATTTCCTTAGGAAAAACATTTTAGACCTCAAAATTCCCCTAATATATGATTTATATGTTACAGGTGTGGATCACAACATTGTAGAATGTAAGAAGATGCTGGCAACTGAATTTGGAATGAAAGATCTAGGACTTATGCAATACTAGTTGGGCTTAGAATTTTGGCAGAAACCCAATGAGATATATCTTGTTCAAGGAAATTACATAATCAAGATGTTAAAAAAAATTTTTATGATGGATTCCAAGCCTGTGACAACTCCCATGATCACAAATCTAAAAAAGTTAAGAAGTTTTGATTCTAGTCCTATTGATCCCACAAGTTACTGAAAGTTGGTTGCCTCCTTGATGTACTTGGTGAACACTAGAACTAATATATGTTTTTTTTTAAATGGTCTAATTCAATTTCATATGGAAACTCCTCACATCATTGGATAGTTTCAAACACATTTTGAGATACCTAAGTGGAACTATTCATCATTGCCTAAAATATGATGGGAAGGAGATTTGGTTGATAGGTTTTACTAATGCTAATTAGAGTGGCAGTGTGACAAATGGAAGAAGCACTACCAATAGTTGTTTTAGTTTGGGATCTGAAATTATTTCTTGGATTAGTAGAAAACATGATACAAATTATTTTAGTGTTGAAGCTTAATATATTATTGCATGTGAAGTAGGAAAAGAAGTAGTTTGGTTAAGAAAGATTCTATCAGATTTGTTTGGAGGACCACTATACCCTATAGTTATAAATTTTGATAATAAAAGAAAAATCAAGATGTTTTCAAAGACAAAGCATATAAATAACAAGTACCACTATATTAGAAGTTTGGTGCAGGATGGGCTGGTGAAGCTACAATACATTCCGACCGATGAACAAGTAGTTGATGTGTTAACAAAATTTCTTTCAAATAAGAAGTTTGAATATTTCAGAAGCATTATTGTACAAGTAGACATCAAATATTTAGTAGATAGAGAGAGATGAAGCATATTGTGGCGACAAGATGCGTGGGAGGACATCTGGTCAGCTTGTGATGAATTTTAGATCCCGAAGTAGGGAGGGTATCGTTGGTATTGTGGATCTCTGAACTTGGATACTATACCTAGATCCCTAGGCTAGTGTTAGAGTTGAAGCATGATAGTACCTATAGTGGCTAAAGCTTGGAACACACCTTAGTCCCAGTTGGTTAGATACCTTGCTCAAGTATCTAATCCATAGGACTGTGTGTGTTGACTCTTCATATCATTTTCAGATCATTCATGGACCTTTGTATCTATGTAATTATGAATATATCCCTAGTTAAGAGGGAGTATTGAAGAATGTAACTAGTGTTGGTCTTCATAATTGTATTTGATTCATGATGTAAAAAGAAATTTTATTATAAAATAAAATTTATTTTTAAGCATGGATTTCATGCTCTTTCATTTATTTTCTAGGTCATATCCTCCATTGAAGGCTTCTAGGTTTTATCTTGATTCATAAGAGTCATTGTCACATTTATTAGACCCTTATTAGGCATTTGTATCATGTAAAGAAAATTATTTTTGAGTCAAAAATGCCACTTTTCACCTCCTCACCAAGTCGGACCTACCCTATTCGACCCAATAGAAGCAGTACAAATAGAAGAGGAATTCGGCTCATTTTGAACACACACAGGAAGTTTGATCTCCAAGAGAAAAAGGATGAAAAAGAAGAGTGAATTGAAAGAATGAAGTCCTAATTCAAGGAAGAAGCAAAATCGAAGGTTGTGGCATCTCTCTCTCATGTGAGAGTTTTCTATGGTTTTTGGGCAAGTTACGGGGGGTGAAATTTCTGAAGTAGCTGCAGGTCCGAAATTTTGTAGTTGCGGGGGTGAATTCTGGATTGAAGTTGTATTTGAGAAGCTGACACTTGGAGACTTTGGGAGAGTTTGTATACTTGAATTAAGGGCTAACTTGGTGGTTAGAGGAGGCCTTTGTCTAGCTCAAAAGGGTATTTGATTGTCTCATTTGAATATACCAGTGGAATATTTTGACTGGGTTTTCCCCTTGGTATGTGTTTTTCCCTGTCTAAGTGCCTATATCTTGTGTTCCTTGTTCTTTTCATATTTATGCACTTTTGATTTTGTAATTTATTAATGAAATATAACATAATAAATAAGTAAAATAATCCAACACACATCACAAGTAAATATCAAGAAAAGAGGAATTAAGCCCTAATATCTACATGCCTTGATTTCTCAACACGGTGACCACCTCTAAATCAAAGAAGTAAGGTTTTTCACCAAAAAATCTTGACTCTAGATGTTGAATTTCCTTTCTAATCTCCATAGGGACCAAATCAAACAGGTTTGCAACCGAATTCCACCCAAATAACCCTCTTCGTTGAGAAGTAGAATTGTTGGCACCCCCTCGTCAACTCAACATTCTTTGTGGAGGCAGCACAAAGAAGGGCGTATGAATCAAATTGACTTGAATTACCCAAAGACAACAAGCTTGGATAACACAAAAATGATTTGGACAATACCCCAAGTTCTGAATCCTTAACTCAAGCAAAATTTTGTCGTCATGGAAGCGTATTAATTGGCTTTCATGAACAATAGAGTACAAACTATAAACCCTAACGACCCTTCACAGAACACTACCAAATTTATTAGAAACATGACTCGAACAATAATGATACCTAAAATATTGAAACCTTTTCCAAAACATAGAATCGTCAATTTTATAGAGTTGCAAGTTAAAATAGGGTGCTTATGCATACTCCTCACAAAATATGTAATATGTATGTATGAAAGTTGCAAACAGTTATGGACTAGAGACTAGGGTTGATCACAACTCACAAACCTTGACCAATATAGACAAAGGAAAAAGAATATTAAACCACAAAACTCCCAATTTCCCTATTAAAATACATGAGTAGTAGACATTGCTGAAACCATACGGAGAATTTATTAGGATACCATATTGTTGGCAAGAAAATTTGATGTAAGTTTGACCCAAGCTTTGACTGGGGGTGCCAACAAAGAGTCTGTGTAGTCTAGCACTTCATTAGCATTTTCACCCCTTTGAAACGAAGGATCGTCTCACTTTAGGTGAGCCAAAACCATGAAATAATATGGGGGGCTCTGATACGCCTAGCTTTTGACTTGCGCAACCATTATCACAATCATCAAAAACACTTAACCTTTAGTAAATTCATTCATAAATTAGATGCATTTAGAAATTTTTTAAAAGGGTGCATAAATACAAAAACAAATGACATACTTCCCAACTTCCATATATCATTAGCATCAGTGGTCTATTACATCATATCAGGATCATTACATCTCGCAGCATTCACAGACTTATGCACAAAATCAAAATACAAATACAGCAAATAAACAATTGTTACTTTCCAGATCTAGAAACTACAGAATTCAAAACATTCCTCTCTATCTAATATCCCTATTTGATCTGAACCTTGTGACATTGTCTAAACTCATTTCTCACTATATTTCGTCTTATTTTATAGCTGTGCTCACTTGATATGATACATCACTCGCTTGATCCTGGTTTTCTAATACCTAGGGCCATTACCTTGGTTCTTCTTTTACTGTATCAAAATTGGTCCCTAGTTCCTCAACGCTCTCCCTTGTTTTCCATTGTGTGAGTTCCAAAATACATTCGTTGTTGTTTTAATTTTACAGTGCTCTTCTTCCGGAAGATTCATCCAAAATTTTCTTCGTGATTTTTATACCTTAAAAAATGAAGGACCCAACATGCCCCGGCCACATCCTATTGACTTGCCCTCGATTCAATGTGTTGTTGCTACTATTTTTGAATTTGTTGTAGGTTGGCTTCCACTAGCTTTAGTTATGATACCTTCAAACGAAGGACCCAACTCTTGAAGATTCTGGAGAGCAGGGTCCTTAAAAATGGTAAATGCAGATATAGAAGAATTCCAGGAGTGCATAAGGGTAGAAATATTGGCATTGAATTCGGTAACAGATTTCTCACTAGGATCATTGATTTGAGACTCAACTAACTCTTGAATATGCTAGTTAGAAATGGTCGACAGTGTACTCAAATTCATGAAATTTTTATGAGCTTCCGGTCGAAGCTCGTGGAGAACTCACTTGGTAACTTGTGTAGCATCTTCCAACTCGGTGATTTCATCTTCACTTACGTCTGCCTGGTCTAGAAGTTGTTTCTTAGCATTCAGATCATAAGTCACTAGGACCTGCTGATAAATATTCTAAGAATTCTCACGCAGTGGCTCAATGGTTGTATTTTTCTTCACAACAACATGACTGGAATCAAAGATCTGATGGAACATGTGATGGGATTCTTGCATAACTTGCGGAAAAGTAGAACGGAGAGAAGTGGCAGTCTGCAATTTTTCATTAATATGAGTGCGGCAAGTGGTGAAAGGATACGAGATATATTGTTGCGTAGTCTTAACATTGTCATGGAGCTCTGCATTTTTGGACACAAGTTGTTGACAGGTCGCTTCAATCATAGTACAACATTTGGTAGGGGAGAAAACGACGAAATATTTAGGTTGTTAAATATAATATGGAGCAAGGGTAGGCCACAAATGCTGCAACTGAATATGGATAGCACTAATCTTATTCTCTAATCCTTCCCTTTCAAATTGCAGTTGGGCTTGAACTGCAAAGGTGGCATGCAAGTGATGTTTTTTCTCTTCACATGTGACTTGAATATCATTGCACTTGGTCTTTGTCTGAACTAACCAGTGCTCCAATTGAGAAATAGAAGCATGAATGAATTGAGCTAATTGAGGTAAAGACAAATTACTAAGGGTATTAACTATAATGGTATCAGCTGGCGGGAGACTAGATTAAATTGGCTGGCCACTAGAAACTGATCGTTCGGATTTATCCTATGGAGAAGATTCCCTCTAAACCATAGCTCTTTGGTTCTGTATAATTTGATGAAAAACGGGGCTAGGAATGAAGGGGATGAGGTCATGTTGATATGCAACAAAGGAAATTAATTTCTATCATTACTTAGGGTCTCTCATTAACTCAACAATTTATTCGACTGAAATGGGTGGAGGAGTAAACAAAGATGGTTGAGATAGAGTGGTGATAAAGGATGGACCAGTCAATGCTAAGGAAACAATATTCGTAGATGTATGAGAGGAATGTGTGATTGCAAATACTATTTCCATTTCTGAGGCATCATAAAGGGTGGTAGGTGAATTGGGGCGGTCTGATAGGGTGGTTGTGGATGATGATGTGTTTCTTTGGAGGTTGTGTATGGGGATGGGGTGTTTCTTCATGAATAGGAACTTCAGGATCTCTATCTAACAGCTCAACATCGAGGTCAATGAAAGTGGAAGAATGGGGAGTATTATGAACCTAGCGAGGTGAAAGGGGGCTAAAACCCATGGCAGACAGAATGGTAGATGCAATAACAAGTGGTTCAGTGGACATGGGGGTAAGTTGGTGTACCTGAAGATTATGTTGAACATATGAGACAATATCAGACCAAGTGGCGTAGGAAGAGCTCAGACACTCTTTGGCTCTCTTCAATAGGGGTTGGAGCTCTTTTGGAACATCTTTTGAGAGTTTGCATGAAGTGTACGGACCCTCTTCAACAAGCTTCATACCATAAAAACTATAGAAAAATTGTCTCTCATGTTGCCATGTAATAATCCTTGTACAAGTACTGACTTTAGAATGAAAATCATGCTCACTGATATAAAACAAAAATGGACACATAGATAAAATGGAGGAGGGAACATGCATCGTAGAAATATAACAAAACCCATGAGAGATACCAAACAATACTATGGATTAGTATTGATCTAGAAGAGGAAGTGACACCCTTGAGATAGCATGCATCATAGCAACCATTTTGGTGTAACATTAACCAAAAGCGAGGTCGTTAAACTATTTGTTTCAAGTGTCTTCGATGTTGTTCCAAGGTGCATACATAAATGCAAGTGGTTCGTATTATGAAATTATAACAAGGTCACAACCCTCAAGAGGACATCACTTAGACATAGCAAGAGGAATATGCAGGTAACAAAAAACAAAGTAGGTGGACTGAGCTTAAACATCATTTGTAGCTTCAAACAGTTCTTGAAGATGATAGTTGGACCAGTTAAGTTGATTGCCACGAACACAAGCCTCAGTGACAAAAGTAACATCCAATGTAAATTCTCCTCAAGTATAATGGTGCATAATCTTAGTGGCGATAACTATAGCAGTGACCCGAACAGGAATATTGTTAATCAAATCTAGAATCGCTCCTCTGCCCTTCCAAGTGGTACCATACCGCTTGTATAAGTTTTTCTCATCATTTTTCTTTCCCTGCTTGGAAATATTCTAAAAGGTCAACTTAACGTTAGCACCATATGAAGACAATCTTGTAATTTTTTTTAATATCAATAGAGTGGATGGGTATTCTCGTTCCAACCAAAGAGAAACCCCACGGATCTGACTGATTAAATACTTTCTGTTTCGTATAATTTCATATGTAGTCTCGAACACAGGAAAATCCCATAGAAGGAGAAGAGTGGACTGCTTTAGCTAACAGAATGTGGGTCTAAATTTCAAAGTGGAAAAAGCATTAGGGCAAGTTTTGGGCTCCATAAAAATATATGTGGAGTGTAGGGAACAAGGTGGAATTGTACAAGTCATTATCTATAAGAAGGGCTTTATCATATTTTCCCAATAGATCAGCTTGGCAGTGAATCCAGGAATCAATGGGCTAAAAAATGATAGTTCGTTTAGCTGGACGAAACATATTGGAAGAGTGAAGTACAAAAACCAGACAGGAAGACGATAAGGCAAGGACGATGCAGGGATGGGTGGTCATGGAGCCAGAGCGGAAACTAATAATGCACAAGGGACAAATATGAGAATGAGGAAAATCAAGCGGGAAGATATATGACAACGGAAGGGAATTAATCATTAAGCGCGGGAAATGCAGCTAACATTTGAATTAATGACAAGTGATCCTGACGCATGCCAACAGATGGGTGATGTAATGAAAAATATAACGACATGATAAAACATTCTTGGGACTTGAAATATGGATCTGGTAACTAATTTCGGCACGATTGGGAAGACTAAAAGAAAACACAAGTAATAATGACTCTAATATGACAAGATATAAAAAAATCTCCCCGACCACAATGGGTAGCATCGGGTTGCAACTAAAACTGAAAGACACTTATAGAAAACTCAAAATCTATAGCCTACTAAACAGATCATGGACTATTATTGACACAACTATCCTAACTTCTACCTACTATTGCCTCAAAGAGGGATGACCTTAATCGGAAGTTGAACTAGAAAAATAGGGCTTCATGCGAGCGTCATTCACCCATCCAAAGAAAAGAGTACCATCTAGGTGAGTAAGCCGAAAAACACCTGAATATTTAATATCTTTAACATAAAAAGGAGCAAGCCAATGCATTTGAAGCTTACCAGGATGTTTGTGATACTTGTTGTCATAAAGTGATACTTGGTCACCGAATGAGAATGACTTCTTCTTAATGTGGTGATCATGTCAGGTCTTCTAGAATTTATTTTCAATTTTTTGGTGAAATTAAGCAAGAAATCGAGATTCATCCAGTTGCAACAACTCATTATCTCTATCTGGGAGAGATTCATCCTCGGACATTCGAGTGGCCTGCGCGATGAAAATATTGGTGACAATAAACTCCACAGGAACAACAACTTCCCTCCCATTAACGAGTTTGAATGGGGTATACATATTCAATCTCTTAATAGTATTTTTGTATGCCCATAAAGTAGTAGTAACCCATTCATCCCAATCATCTCAATTCGTGGAACAAATCTTCGTAAGTCACTACTCCAAAATTTTATTGAACGCTTCAACAGTCCCATTAGCTTGCGGTTAATAAGGAGTTCTCTTATGATGTGATATCATGAAATTTTGCAACAAATTATGAACTATTTCATTAATAAAATGAGAACTCTAATCACTCATTAGGTTGCAAGGGCAACCAAACCTGGTAATAATGTTCTCAAAGATAAATCTGACAGTCATATCCACAATACAATTTTTAACTGAAGTAGCTCATTCCCAACGAGTAAGATAGTATGTTGCTGTAATTATATATCAGGCATGTGAATGACGATAAGGTAGGTTAATAGGTCCAATGAAATCAACAATCCATTTCTTAAACATAGCAAGTGATCGTATCGAATTCAGGGGCATCTCATCCCACCACGACAGTTGACCAACTCATTGGCAAACATAACTAGACTTCGTATCTTTGAAAAGAGTTGGCCACTAAAGACCAGCTTGTTGAACCTTCCTATAAGTAGCTTTAACTCTAACATTTACCCTAGAAACTCCATCATGGCACTCCCACAATATTCATTCGCTCTCGTGGTCAAGCATGCAGTGTTGTAAAAATGATCAAGCCCCATCTTATACAAATACCCTACAATCGATTGATAGTATGTCGCTCGAACAACTAGATGATTTTTCTACACTGTAGTATAGTCAACTAGACACTTTCATGTCATAAGAAATGTAGGAATATCTTCTAAGTAATATGGGACAAATTCAATGCAGAATAAGTGAGCATCCAATAATGCATCATCAATTGACCCTCCCGACTCTCGTGAATCCAAACTGGACAAATGATTTGGCCCTACATTCAATATTCCTAGATTGATAATGACCTTAAATGTAAATTCTTGGAATAACAATAACCATCAAAAAATTATTCCTTCGAGCATAGGCTTGTTTACTAAATATTTCAGCGTTGAATGATCTGTGAAAATTTTGAACGGACCTCCTAGCAAGTAATGTCGGAACTTCTTAAGAGAATAAACCATCACCAAAGCTTCCCACTCCGTTGTAGTGTAATTATTTTTTGCATTAGAAATTTTTTCTGCTTGTGAAATATATGGGGTGGTCCAAGTTTCCCTCTCCTGGTTGCATCAAGATAGCACCCAGGGCAATCCCTAATGTATCAACATGAACATGGAATTTCTTATTCCAATCAGGATAGACTAAAATCGATGCACTTGTAAAATTTTCTTTCAAAGTATCAAATGTAGCATTACATTCATCAGACCACACAAACTGTTCATATTTCTTGAGGAGCCTCTCAAGTGGAGTCGTAATACTAACATAATTGTTGATGAATCTGCGATAATAACTAGTATGGCCCAATGCGGAATGCAACTGTCGAAATGATGTGGGAGGTAGCATATTCAAGATTACCACAACTTTATCTAGATCCACATAGACTCCTTCCTTACAAACAATATGGCCCAATAGCGTTCCAAAAGGAATAGCAAAAATACATTTCTTTAGGTTCAACGATATCTGAATTTTCCAAAACTATTAAAACATAACCCTCAACATGTTAAGGTGGTTCTTGAGTAAGCTATAAATAGTCAAATCATCCATGTACACTTCCAAGAACTTCTGTATAAAATCATGGAAAGCAGCAATAACAATATGAGAAAGAACAGTTGGAGAATTATTCAACCCAAAAATCATATCATTATATGCATATGACCCCCATTCAGTAGTAAACGTGGTATTTTTCTCTTCTTCTGCAATGCATACTTGATCGTAGCCCAAAAATCCATCATTAAATGAATATGCTTCATTTCCCCCGACATCTTCCAAGACTTCATCACTGAAAGGGGTTGGGAATGGATCATGCACACATGGATTATTAAGACTACGATAATCAATGCAGACCCTGATTTCATCTGAATCCTTGTTGTCCTAGATGACAATGGGACTTATCCATTCAACTTCATCAACAGAGAATATCATACCAGAATCCCGCATTTTATCAATCTCCTTCTTGAATTTATCCTTAACTCGCAGATTCAACCTGTAAGGTTAGTGCTTAACGGGTTTCGAATATGGATTTAACAAAAATTTCGTTTCCCCCAAATCCATTTAATTCTTTTCAATTCTATGATGGAGCAAGGAAATAGATCCTCATATTCTTTGAGCAGGTCAAAAATTTCCCTTATGGTCTTATCGTCCTAATAGTCTCCAATAGAAGTGAGATTTGGTTTCTCCTCAATCCTGATATTCATCTTCTTTAATTTAAGTGGCTTCAGATGCGGAGCATCGCAAATAGAATGATTTTTAATTTTATGTTCCCCTTCAGATTATTTGAAATATAGGTGCCTTAACCCTTCTAGGTCATCATCCGAGTCTTTGTTAATTTTACCACAAACAACAACTTCATTAAACCCTGAATCATACTAGTGCACAAAGTCTCCACATTTGCTACACTTTTCTAGCGCATCCTCTCTTGGGAACAAAAAACCCCTAATAGCTTTAATAACTTGCCCTATCTTCTCATCAGAATTAGAAAAAAGAAAAAACTTTAAAAAAATTCATTTGGAAATACATCCCAATATACAGTATGATGTTTTATCTCCTCCTGCAAATACCAAGATTGTGAAATATTTCCCAAAGAATGAATAATAAAATGTGGCCACATTGCAACTTCCAATCCTTCAGCCTTCCATATAGAGGATAATGCACAAAATGGTCTTGCAGAGAGGTATGATCAATATAGATAGGAATACTGCTCAACAGATTGGTCAGTGGAGAAAATGATACAACAAAACAATTTTAATAGAATTCCATTTTTGCAACTAATCACCATGTGCTACTCACAATCGTGCATGAGTGGCTTGAAAAGAAACACTCATTATAGGGATATTTTGATGATCTTACATACAATAATAAATTTCTCTAATAAAATCTACAATAGAATTTTTACCATTAAAAATAGGATACTTACATACCTCAGTACCAATCCTTCGAACACATCAAATAGTGGTGCAATGCCGAGAGTGTAGTTCGTGAGCACCCAGTTTCCAATCCTCCATTGCAACTTTAGAACTAACTTCACTGCTTTGGATACTCCTCCTACTAATCTAGCCAACTGTTGTGGGTTTAATGTAATATTTTTGCTTTCCACCAATCAAATGATACAATTGGTCCACTAAATTAGGGGATTCAACATCATCTACAAGTTCAATAAACTGCAGACCCTGATATAGACCAAGGGGTTGTATATCGTGCATACCATCCACTTCAAAATTTATAGTATTCCGCTTTACATCGATGACTCCATAGTTCTCAAAATCCCATTCAATTCGTAACAAACCCGGATATGGGTCTTTATCCCCCATGATATCAATAACTTTGAAATCGACATAGGTCTTAACACTAGCTATATCAACTTCCAAAACTTATAATATGCCAACAGAAAGAATAAAATATTGTTTTTCCATCCGCAACTAAATCGAAGAGTACACCAACTTGGGTTTTTTGACATCTTCCCAAATTTTCCTAGGAAAAATATTAACATCTAATCCTAAATCCAGCATGGATTCCTTGATTTAGAACCCTGCAATATGAGCATCTACCCGAAACTCCCTTCTAGTCCTATTCGTATTCCTTCGTACCCATTTGGAATGCTTCTTAGGTAGTTTTGCAAAGATTTATTCTTCAGAGAATATATCGTCCTTAACAATGGTCTTTGGCCTCTTTTGTAATTGGCTAGAGAGTTTCTCATCATTCATAATATTATATAAGAATATCTTGAACCAATCCATTATAGGTTAAGGAGGATCTACAATATATTTCTCCTAGAAACACTTTACTTGCTCCTACAGCTCATAGTATCGGGTCCTTGCAAGGACATTAGCTAACGAAATATTTTTGGTGCATCCTTGTAATTCTCCTTTTGTTGGTTAGAATCATATGATTTCTTTGGAGATACAGCGTTTATAAAAGTCGATTGATTGGTGGATCTAACATCAACTCTCTTTATTTTTCCTCCTCTAGTGACAATATTAATATTGGGTTGCATAGAAGGATTGAGATTCCTAGCTTCTCCACAGACCAATTTGACCCCATTTTCCTAGTTTCGCTCCTCCCATCGAGTAATAAGCTCAGGGCAGTCTTCAGTTGTGTGCATATTTACTCGACAATATGAAAAACATGGTCTCCTTGGATGAGGACATTCTCTCGCCACATGACCCTCTTAATCACAGTTATAACATCTAATTGGACCTATTCCCCCTATCCTTCCTCCCCTTGGATCTCCCCCTCCTTGCCCTTGAGGAGTCTCATTCACACGGAAAATAGTACGATCAAGGCATTCCACTAGTGCATCAAAAGATCAAAATTGATCTGTATGGTGATTTGGGGATCCACAAAATTCACAAAACAAGTTATTTGGAACATTTTCCAATAATTCTGTAAAATAGGACACACATGAGGTTTATGGCCAAAATTTCAGCATATTTCACAATAATTGATAACATTCATACCTGGCGGACTTGGAAATGACTGGACTTGAGTATGACTCTGATAGGTAAAGGCATATGAGACTTGTGTAATTCCTATAGGTTGTGGTAGTGGAGGTCCCATAGGTGCATTGCACGCTCCTATCCCTCTCATTTGCAGGCACTCCATAACATGGTGTCATTTGACTTGGTAGTGGGTACACCAGTACCCACACATGTGGTCTTGTAGGACATGCGGGTGCCAAATCCTTCATTCTTTTTGTCAATGTAGCAATTTTATTTTTGAGACCCATCATAGCAAGATTTGTCGAAGGCCCCCCCATTTTTTACTCTTGTGGATAACCCGCCATAGCCTCTATTTGCATTTCCTTCTCCAAGGCATCTTGAATCGTACTAATCTTCTACTGAGAGAGTGGAATCATGGTCATTAGTAACAATGATTTGATAAAACAATCTCTCTGGTGATGAGGATCAATAGGGTAAGATATTTTACCCATAGCATCCTTGAATCATTGCATGCACTACCATGTCGATTCCCCCTCCCTTTGGCGAATGTCTAACATTTATCCTAACCCCTACCGATTTGATTGCGGCATTTTAAACTCCTAAATAAATTATTGCTTAACCAAATCCATACCAGGGTTTGGGTTGGCATGAATCCATTTTATGAACCATCTCAATGCTTTGTCCCTCAATGTGGTCTAAAACTCAATGAGCTTGGTAGAATTAGGCGTCTATCAGGCTCTCCAAATAGCTTCACACAAACACCAATGATACTCAACATCTTCACCCCCCTGCATGAAAAATCAGGGTATCTAGTAAGAGACCTAGCTGTAACTCCAGCCATAGTTGGTTGTGTTGTTAAAATAAGTACAAACCCTCATGAACCAAGTTAAGAATATATAATCGAACTCAGTTGAATAACACTACTAGAATAACTTGTAACTTGAAGTGATGACTGAAATTTAAGAAATTTGTGTACCTTTGAAAATAGAAAATTTGGGATTTTATATAGCACCAGGGGCAGGTCAGGGGGAGGAGTAGTAGGCATACTTCTATGTTGTAGGGTGTGTTAGTGTCAGAATTTGCATTCTTCCATCAGTGATCAAAATACACAATTTTCATAATCATATTAGGGTTTCATTTAGTTTCTCTTACACCTTCCCCTATCCTTAATATACCTTCCTAAACACTTCCCATCACTCCTATCCCTCAAAATCATCATTTTTCCGCAAGCCCTAGCCTATTGCTACAATTTGACACTTTTCTAGACTAGGCCCGTGTTTTTCCCTTTTGGACCCCTTCCCCTCACTCAATCATTGAAATTCCACTTTCCCCTACTCTCTAACATCTATCCCTATCCCCAAAATTTCCCCAAGAATTTAGAAAACCCCTAACCCCTTCAATCCCCTCCCTCTACAAGGTAGTCCTAAATCCCCTGTTTTTCCTACACCAAACCCTAATTTCCTCTCCCATTGAACTAGGGTTTTCTATGGAATAAGAGACATATAAGAAGAGGAGGCATAAGGGAGGTAATATTAGAAATTATGAAATCATTTCAGCTCATAAACATCATGTCCCCACCATTTTTCAAGAAATCATTCCAACGGACAAATCTTTTGCCACACATGGGGCTAGTTTTTCTTAAAACTATGTTTCTGACCAAATGGTGATGAATTTTACAAAAGTGAAAGACAATTTTGTCCACCATAGGCCAAATAATAAAAAACTCCTTCTTTTTTTACATAGGTGTCATGGTTTTTGATAAATGTCAAAAACACACTTGCTATAAGAGGTTTGTTGCACTTCTGGAGTGATCTTGGGAAAATCCAATTTTCTCCTAGATGGAGTGTCCAAATGACTTTCTTGATGAGTCAAATGATACCTAGAGAGTGATGTATTTTCAATGAGCTATCTTGAGCTCAATTTGGAGCTGAGGGAGGCCTAAAAAAGTTTCCTGCAAGATCACACTTCATTTTTTTCACCCTCATTCTGCACGTTTTGACCAGTCTTGGGAGAATACAATTTTTATAGGTCAAATCAAGTCCATTCTGGAAAATAAATGCATATTTGGAAAGTAGACAGGATGATATTTACAATGAGATATCCTGGACCCAATTTGGACACCTTAAAGGCCTCCAAAATTGGTCTTCAACAAGGCATTGCGCATAGTCTTAAGTGAGGGTGCACAACCTTAAGGCGCTGCGCATATGTCCAGAAATCCTATGCATGGCTAGGGAAATTTTTTGGGAAAAAGGTCACCACTATTGGGTTCATAATGATGAATACATGCACCCTGTACATTTTCTAAGGTTTTTGAGTCAAACTAGTTAGTGAAAAGGGCAAAACAACACCCTAAAAATCATGTTTCTGCTCATATTTTTGCCTAGGCATTGCGCACAAAGCAGTCTTGGGAGATTGCAATTTTGAGGGGTCAAATCAGCATCATTTTCAGAACATGAGACATATTCAGAAAGAGGACAGGAAGAGATTTCTAACAATCCATCTTGGGCCAGATTTTGACAACTGTAGGTCAGTCAAAAGTCACCTTGAACATGGAGGGCACACAACCTTAAGCGAGGACGCATATGACAGGAAAATGGCGCATATGACAGTTTGCTGAGTTTTTTGGTTTTTCACTGAAAATTTTTATTTTATCTCAAGAAATTATCTTTTTACCTATGTAATTCATCATGGTAAATGTAATTATGTCAAGGATAAGCTACCTAGGGGTAGATTCATTAGGTAAACTTATCCTTTAGTCAAAATGAATCAGTTTGAGTGTAATGAGGAGTGAGTCACTTGGACCATCCTACACTTCAGTTTTCAGTTCAAAAATTAGTGGATCTCTTCCTCACCTCATGGATTCGACCCCTCAGGATGAGTGAAGCTTGTTTTGATGTCTATTTAGCCCATTTCTTTGCACTAATAAAGGGTTGGAATCAGTTTGGATGCTAATGTATTGATCAAGGAACTATTGTACTCAGTTTTGGCCAGTTAATAAAGAAGATTTGTCGTTATTTTTTGGGATACATGTGGTAGGATGCTTATCATTTTTTTTTTCTTCAGTTTCATTTGTTATAATATATTGTATTCATGTTCATTACATCTCTATGGTATGATCTCTTTCAAGTTAGATAGGCATAACACATGCTTACTCATGCTCTGTTTTGGGAAACTGATCATAGTTTGTCCATTTTCCTCTGTTTAGGAAGAATACATCTCCCATGCTCTTCCTAGCTTCTCCCCAGTCTCAAAACCATATCATCACAATCATGTTTAAGTGATAAACCTCATGCCTAACTTACCCCATTGAATCCCTGCAACCCTATCTCATTTTCCCTAACCTAGCTCCCTTGACCTAATTTCTTCATCCAGTGAAACCCAACCAAATCAAATTCAAACAAACCCCTGCACTCAATATCTAGCCTAAAAACCATAATTCCTCCAGTCCTCTTGGCTGTGACTTTTTTGGAGAGACCCCTCTCTGACTTGATAGGGCTAGCTATCAAGTCAAAATCTTGGTTTGTGGTTACCTCTGTTGGGATTGCTTCTTCAGCCTTGGGAATCTGGCAGAGTGCTAACAAGGTTCTACGTTCTAGTGTTGAGTTGTCTTCAATGAAAATTTGCCTCATCACAAAATGTATATCATTATCCACTAGCGTATCCTCATCTGGTATTCTTTTCAACTTGACATTTGTCTCAGGTGTCTGAAATCCTTCTCCTTCCTCATGCATCAGAGTAACCACTTCTAAACCCTCCATTCTAGTTCCATTTTGACTTTCATTGGCCCGTCCCATTACACCAGAGAAATAATTTTCCCCTTCACTCCCTTTATGTATCTTTGGAGTCTCCATTTCCCTTTTTAGCTTTTTTGAACTCCTTGCAACATCTCCTATGCATTGTAATTCTCTTCTTCTAGCCCTAATTTCCTGCAACTTCTTCTCACGCCTCTTGAGCGATTCTTTCCCTCTGCAATGCTCTGAAATCTCTTGCCTTCCACAAATCTTCATGATTCATTATAGGACTTCTCTCTTCCTCTTGTGGAAACACAAAACTCCACCCCCCAATCCATTCCCCCAGCACAAGTACTTTAAGTTTCCATTTGACCTAGTTGAAACTCCAACAAATTGTCTTCTGCTAATAGTACCTTAATCTAAAGTGGAATTTCCTTCAGCAACCGCCCTTGTATTAAAAATTTAAATATAGCTTCTACGCAGGAGAACGAATGATGATTTTCAGCGGTGAATTCAATAATATAGGCTTCAAGAGTTGCGCTAACCCAAAAATCAACAACTCTTGTCATTTTTGTATCCAACTGATGAATATCGACTAGATATGTCATATGTCAGTCCCTATGCAACCACGGTTGTTTCAGGATCCCTGATCTATGATGGAACTGGGTCAACCAATTCTATATGTTCTCGAGAGACTCACACCAAAAAATCCCATACTAATCGCAAGCAGGTTTCGCATATAATATTTCTTCTCTGACCCAATCTAGAGTCTTTTGCTTTAGTTGTGCATGCTGCAAAATAAAGTGACCCCACCTCCTCACACCACCATTTTTGGAGATTATGATGGATATACCACAGCCGCATGATCTAAAAACCCTTTAATAAAACTCGAGGTCCCAACAATGGAACCATTTGTTGGCGAGAAAATTTTATTTAAGTTTGACCCAAGGTTCGACCGAGGGTTTGAAACGAAGGATTGTCTCACTCGAGGTGAGCCATAACCATTAAAGAATGTGGGGGGCTTAGATATTATTAGTTTATGACTTGAAAACCATTATCACAATCATTCTCAACCCTTAAACTTAGTACATTCATTCAGAAACTAGATGCATTCAAAAAAAAATTAAAAGGGTGCATAAATACACAAACAATTGACATAATCCCAACTTCCATATATCATTAGTAATAGTTGTGTATTACATCATATCAGTATCATTACATCTCACGGCATTCATAGAATTGCGCACAGAATCTAAATACAAACACATCACATAAACAATGGTTACTTTCCATATCTAGATACTGCAGAACTCAAAACATTCATCTCTATTTGATCTCCTTGTTTAGTATGAACCTTGCAACGTTGTCTAAACTCATTTATCACTATCTTTTGTCGTCTTTTATAGTTGCACTCATTTTATATGATAACTCGCTCGCTTGATCCTGGTTTTACAATACCTAGGGCCATTACCTTGGTTCTTCTTTGATTTTATCAAAATAGGCCCCTAGTTCTTTGACGTGCTCCCTTGTTTTCCTTTGTGTGAGTTCCAAAATACATTCGTTGTCGTTTTAATTTGTACGGTGCTCTGCTTCCGGAAGCTTCATCCAAAATTTCCTTCGTGATTGTTATACCTTAAAAAATGAAGGACCCAAAACATACCCCACAAACCCATACATGAAAATTTAAAGATATACCTAAAGAATCAGTTCCTTGGAGTGACGAGGAATGTAGAACTACTACCAACTCGAAAATTGGCCTAGAGGCAGTGTTTTGCAGGAATAGGATAAATTACTTTAACCTCTGGAGAAAATCCAAAGCACTGTGAGAGTATTGTGACCAAAAATAAATATTCCCTCATAAAGGTGGTAACTCTTAAACTTACCACCAGATGGATTTAGACAAAACCCATGCACAGTTTCTACCATGACAAAGAAATATAACCGAAAAAAGGGTATCTCTTCTCTCCACTACCCTAGATAACGTTGTACCTTTTCCACCATGTGGTTGATCCCTTACATTTATATTCATAGGAAAAAGGGAAGTGATGAGAGGTGAGAATATCATTTACTTTCCATAGTAAGAAGAGGAAATGACAAGTGTTGGTATTGACAAGCTTGTTAAGAAAAACATTCCTCACATGTTGCAACTTGTTATTAATGAGCTCAAAGCATGCATCAACCAAACCCACGGATAAATGAGCCATCCCCACCATGTATACACCGCCCATTATTACATAGAAAACTAGGGATACAATGAAGGAATGATACACAAACTTCCACCCTCCTCCAATATACCCCCCATTTATGAGGGAGCGACTTTGGTTGGCAGCATCCGTCCTAACTACAATTGTCCTTACATGTATTGCTATTGTGTGGCTTGCAGGTTGTTGCACCTAGCCTAGGTTTATAGTGGCAGCCAGTAGGATTCGATCTTGGGCCTTGTTTAGGATAACTCTCACCAGTTACCGATTATCCTAGATTGAAAAAAAAAAAAAAGAAGAAGAAAAGAAAAGAAAAGAAAAAGAGGGACATACGGTGATGATGCCACACATTTCAAAGTAAGTTCTTTGTGGTTGTCATTTCCACCCCCATCGAGGAAAAATATAGCATCAGTTGATAAAGGGATGTGAATTCCCTTTATTACTCAAATGGATTTAGGTTCCTTTACTCAAATTCTATGTACCACACTAAGGAATTTTCTTGAAGTGTTTTTTTTGTGTGTACCACACTGAGTAATTTTCTTGATATTCTTTGACGAAGTATTTTTTTGGTATTTAGGGGTTATTTATATTCTATATTATTTATATGTTATGTCATTGTATAGCAGTGACATATATATTTGGTTGGCTCTTATTAGTTTCTAGTTTCTTCCATCGATTTTTGTAAATAGTTGGTGGAGTTCCATAGTTAACTTTGGATTTCTTCACTTATAACTCAAGCAGTCTGGTTGGATGCTCATACCGGATTCTCCACATTATTTTCATTTGTTTGAGCTTTATATGTCAAAATATGAAATCAACATTAATTTTCTCTTTGAAGTCATGGTATTACTCGTGTGTTTGGCTTTAAAGACATTTAGATCTAGAAAAAAACGATAAATTTAGTATATTCAACTTATGTTGATCTTTCTTTAATCTCTAAATTTAGATTCACAGTATGTATTTATCTACTAGTTATAGAGAGATTCATTTTGAGATAAAGTTTCTAAATTATTACACGCGCCTAAATATAATATTTATTTTAAGTTAAATCTGTGAAATCTTCAACCTGAAATCTCTATATCCAAGAAGGCTCTAGTAAGAATATTTGTGTTCTTAGCCAGAAAAAGGTTCAATTTCAGATAAATATCATACATTTGTTGAATCTTTATGATTGTATACGTTTCTTTAAGCTAAAAAGATGAAATTTTGAGGTCGGGCATCTATAAATTTAGTCTCTAGTATAAATTTTTGCATCTTTCCCAAACATTTATAAATATGTTTAAATCGCCTAATATATTATTTTTGAATCTATAAATCTGTAAATGTAGGTTTTTATAGTGATATTTTTCTATTTAGAGGTTGATTTCAAGTAAAAGATTTAAATTTATTAGATCCACCTTGAAGTTCATAAGATAGACATCGCTAAATTTAGGCTCATAGTACAAAATTTTGCATGCCTAGCCATAGAGAGGTCCACTTGGAGCCAAAAACTTTAAATTTGTTTAAATAACCTTAATTTATACTTTCGAAGTCGGAAATTTCTAATTCGGGTTCTAATTGGAATAGTTGTGTATTATGTAAGAGAAGTTCATTTTGATTGGGAAAATGAAACCTTTTAGTGAAGTTGCCTCTATACATTCTTTTCTCTGTCCAAATTTGAATACAGAAGTGTATAAATTGAGTTCCTACATTTGGGTTTATTTAGATTCCTAGTTATAACATTATATGGATATGGAGTGAATTTAGTTATATACTGGTTGAATGTAGGTATTTGCATTGATGTTTTGATTAAGATATTTTTATTTAATATTTAAATTAAAAATGTTTATTATATGTTTATCATTTTAATTGGGTGTGGTTTGTTTACTAAATATTTTTATAATTTGTTTATAAATTATTTTTCTAATTTACAAATATATACGTGTGTTTTAGTTTTTAAGAAATTATTTATATAACAAGAGCCATGTGCCTTAAGACAACATTTTTTTATGCTTGATGAAACAATATAGAGAACTTTAGTTAGGGTCTTTGACCAAATCTTGTCCAATTAACGTAGTGTTCAAAATATGACAAAATATATAAGTCTTCCTCAATAGTTGAAAATCTTTTTAATCTGATTTAGGAACTCGTGAAAACTTGTCATTTGGTTAAAATATTTTTTTTCCTATTTAACTATGTTGTTATATTTTGTCTCTTTTGTCACATTTAAACAATGCCATTTATAAATTTCCTTACAACTTCTTCATTTTCTTTGTCCCTGGGCCATGTGCTTGTGTTTGGCTAAATGGTGAACAAGAATAGAAAGCAAAAGAGACTCCACCTTGTATAGAAAATTTCATAATCTTCTTTATTGATATGTGGTAGATGACTATTCAGCATATTCCATTTTTTCCATTGTAAAGCAGTCTTTCATTTGACAACTTGCCATATTTTCTCATCGGACCACATGACAATGAAAACTTCTTTTGCACCGAATGAGTCAAATGTGCAAGAAATCAATCACGAGTTATTCAAAGATGGAATAATGCCTAATTGGACACCTATTACAAGAGTTTGTAGGCATAATGAATCAAACAACAACAATTGTTTCACAAGAGAACACAATCATGTTCAATTAGCATGTGCACGAACCATACATCGATCACAAGGATTGACAATGGATAAACTAGCGTTTGACCTTAAAGGAGTTAGGCAACATGGACTTGTTTACATTGCACTTTCTCATGTCAAAGATATAATATTTATATCTACCAAAGAAATTGCAACAAACAAACTTCTCTCTATATGAAAAAGTCGCTTCAGAACTAAAAATATTTAGAGAAATTGCCTCTTATCAAGTTGACTATAGTTTATATTCAATTCAAACAAAGGATTATTTAACAATATGCTCATTGAACACGAAGCTTCTCATTGAATGTTGAGGATATTGTTGTTGACTATGATCTAATGAAGGTGGATGTCCTTGGTTTCCAAGACACAAAAACAAATTCACCTCCATAAAATCCAATTTTTGCAAAAAAAATATGACTACATACATCTATTACATTTGCATGGAATTCTGACATATTACAAAAACATAATTATAGTTGGCAATCAATCGATTTATACAACAAGCCATATTGAATCAACAATTGCAACCTTACATTTTCAAGAATATGCCATTAGACTCACAAAGTTCTACATTACACCAAATACAAAAGTTTAAGAAATCATTTATTTCATCAAGTTCATTTTAGAACACTCACCCAACAAATATCCAATTGTGCTTGTTGGTGACTTCAACTTGGACATGTTGCAAAATAACTATCAACAAAAAAAGATAATTTTATTTACGCAAAATAACAGCTTCAATTTCCATACAATAAAACCAACAACTAATTATGGCTCCATGCTTGACCACTTTTGGACAAATTTCTCAAGTAATAGTGTTTTATTCCATGTCTTTGATGCCAATTGGATAGGCTATCATACTATCTACATTACCATGCCTTTATTGTTCGCACACTTTTCCATTGCTCATATGCATTGATCCAAATGTCCAAAACTCACAACAGTTATCATATTTGCAAATATCCATCGTAGACATTTGCATTTATTTGCAAACATATTTCCATTTATATTTAGGAAATATCAACAACAACTTGTCGGGATTCTCTTGTTTTCATTTATGCATTAAAAAATTATGCAAAAACCTGCCAAGATTAGGACCTCTAATCACTAGAAAATAAAAGTTACAAATATATGCATCATAGTTGCACATGAGTTGTCTTTGTGGCCACATCAATTTCATTTCCAGTAGATGTTCCAACATCAATGTAATGCATATTTCTCAAAAGTTATAATATTAATTCCAAATACCATTTTGTTATAAATTTAAACAATGGTTTGGATAAGATTCATGTGATTATGGATTTTAAGGTCACATTAAATCATTCAACACTTTACCCATATTGTCAATGAAATTGCAAGAACAAGTTGTACAGACTCATGTATATAACACTAGCCAAAAACTAAAGAAAGAAATTGTAAATAGGTGGTTATCTATTGCAGTGTCGAACTCAAATATTTCTAATTAAACTCTTCATCTTGGGGAATTTGTGATTTTGATACCAACTTTCTCTCAGGTTATTCAACATTCATAACTTCTGAAGTAAGTGACTATTTGTTTAAATTTAGCATTTTTACTCTCTAAAATTATACCATCTAGTAGCCATTGTCTCATAGTGGCCTCAAGAGAACCTTGTCACAAAGAATTATCAAAGAGAAGAGGAGGTAAGGGAAAACAACCCTATCTGGTTAGCAAAGTTTCTGACATTATAAATTATTTTACTTTGTTTCTACTCTATGAATTTTCCTTGCACGTATTACATGATACATTTTGTGTTTGTTGTTTAGCATAGTCAGAGCTAACAATATATATTTTGGACTATTAATAAGTAATGTGTCCATAATTCTATGGAGTCCTCATATATGAGTTTATCTTGAATTGAACAACGACTCTTAAAGTTATCGTAAATTGATTACTTTATATGTTGCATCTCGTTCCAAAATGTCTTGTAGAATTTGTATCAACAATTTATTCTACTATTTCATAACTTATGGTACTAAGGACAATCATGCATTGATGGGTTTTTGAACCATATACAAAAATATTTTTTATACAATTATGTCATACTTTAGCTCATTGTTTTTATTTTCTTGACAACATGTCATTGACTTCCTTGAAAACAACATGAAAAAATAGTAATACAGATTTCCAAATGCTCCATGAAAAAATAGTTGAGGACCAAATTACAAAGAGGTGAGATTACTTGCTCAACTTGAATATTTGCAGCTTTTTCAACTGTTATTGTTGTAAATAAATTGCAACTTTATCAAAACCAAGTGACTTGATTTTATAAGTGCACAAACTAAAGATTGTGCAAACAACCACGTTCTCAATTATACAACTATGCACAGGAGAACAAACAAATGTTTTTGAGGGTGATGTACTCATAGTGTAAAGTCCAAACCAGACCATAAATTTACATGCAGATCTTGTTGACAAATGTGGACAGTTGACTATCGCAGTCAACATAAGCAATAACCTTATAGATTTTTCCCATGACATTTTTTTCCTTGGAATAGTGTATGCATCAGAGTTTTTGCAATAAGAAACAAATGGATCTATGAAAGAGGAAACTCAAAATCCTGCATAGTGTTGCATGAAAAAAGTTCAATTTAAAAAATACCTCAAGCTTGTAACAATCATAGATTTTCCCCATAAATAACAATACATAATCTTGTTTTATCAATGGAAACATATCCAGTTGGTTCTATTTCAATTGTGATTATAGCATATCACCAAAACAATATGAAAATTGAACTCCATATCAAATATGGTGAGACTACCAATGATATAACAATTGTAATTTTGTTGTTCTAGTAAATCATTCTTCAGTTTCTATTGCAAAATCATTAGTGCCTATTGCTATTATTTTCCTTTTCCTTGTAAGTCACAAAGGGAAAAAAATGTGCTTTCAAACTTTCCAAATTAACTAGTAATCAAAGTAATAACATTTTCCAATGCACACCAGCTGCAACTCAACAAACATTACAAAGAATATTTTTTGGCAATAAAGCATCAGATAGCATCCAAAAACACACCACTCTATCTATTCAAAAACGTTTTCAGGACCGGTCACAAAGGATGCCAAATTCTACGATTTGCAACAACGACTTTCATCGATAGTCTCAATGACCGTTGTGCAAAAGCACTCTTTTTATCTCTCATCAAATCAATAATAGAGGTATTTACCAACACTTTTTCTTTTTTTCCATTTGGTGCATATATGGCATTCTATTAAAAACCTTGTTTTTTTGCTCAGCAAAACATACTTCAACTTAATAATTAAACTTTATTTTGAAACAGCTGCAAGGAATACTCAAAGAAAAAAATGTCTTTTCACCACCCCATCAATAGATCTGTAGTAAATGTGCATACACCATGCTTCCAAATTCATCAAATTTCACATTATGCAAGGAAAGTACAGGATATGTTAAAATAGATTGCATATTTAAAATGCCATAACTACAAGAATATTTCCAAGATATCATTGAAACAAGTTTTCAATAGTATATGGAAGACATATCATCTACAATCTTTGCTCTGACAAATATTTTTTCCATGTCATCTTCACCTTAACACTCGATAACATCATCACTGAAATCAGGGCACTCTGAACAACATTCGTTGCATCATCAACTATTCTTGTTTGCTTGTTATCAAAGTATGTGTCTTTAATGGGAAATTTTAAGGATGGAAAATTATTTTGAAGTTTAAAAAATTGGCGAATCTCACTAGTACCTAATATGAAAACTATAAAACGTTTATTGATGTATTTGTAAAATTCTTGAAATTTATAATGATTTTATATATACTCTCTATATAATGTTGGCGATTTTTAACGTAAAATAATTTTATATTGTAAAATTTGGGCAAATCATTTTTATAGAAAATGGAAATTGGCGAATCTTTTTTTTCAAAAAATCATGGAAAATTAGCCCACATGCGAATATTAGCCCCTAAAATTTTCCATCCTGACTCTTTATAAAACATTGTATCACCATACATTTTATTTACTTTTTAATTATTTTTAAAGACATTACTTGTGTACTAACACTCCTTACACTAATATTTCTTTTGTTGCTCATTGTCACAGATTTTGTTGCAATCACAGATGGACGTATTATTTCAATTGCACATCAATTGTATCGTTCCAAGTGTCAATATTGTCCATATATTACACAATTTTTTTTTTACGTAATCTTGTAGAAAATATGCTTCTGTCTACAAAAACGTCAGCAAAAATAAGCAACACTCAAAAGAGTTGTTGTTTTTTTGTATATGTTGAACAACATGTCACTATGACTAAGCTACTTTTCTTTGCTTATATTTTTGTCAATGACAACTTCATTTTATTTTATTTTTGTAAGTCAGAACTTTGTATTAACTGCAAGTGTAAATATTTACATGGTTATTCTAGAGGATCCTATTGGTCTCACCCTAATCGAGTTTGTTGACTAGTACTACCAAACCATGACAAAGAGTCCAAAAAAGACACAACCAGTACTACCAAACCATGACAAAGAGTCCAAAAAAGACACAAACTAGCCAACCATAACCAAAGAGGACAAAAATGCCAAACAACTTAATTTTATTTTAATACAACTGGAGTTTGAGCTTTTATGATACCATAAATTTAGAAAGTTATGTGAAAAAAAACTACTTTTTGATTAACTTAGTTGTAAAACCTTTGATTTATTATGATCTTATCAAAAAAATAATCGTATGTAAAAAATAAACATGAAAATGAGCTAAGTTCATTGTATGTACATACAAGGCATTGTGCAAACAAGCTTGTCATGAATATCAGACCTATGAGAAAGTTTCCATACTTTGATGTTATGGTCCTTTATGTGCTTTAACGATCTTGTTTCCAACAACATTGATGGCCTTCACAACTCCATAACTATTACACCCAGATTTTAGAGGACTTAGTGGACTACTAGCATGATGAACAGGCCATGCTTAAATTCCCTCATAACACGCTCTGTAGAGGTAATTTTTGCATGAATAAGAATAAGAGTAAGTTATATATATAGAGAGAAAATATTATCATGTGTCAATACTATATATATATATATTTATTTATTTATTTTTAAACGTGTGTTAATAATACTTTGAAAATTATAAAATCAATATATTATAAAAACAGTGACAAACTTATGTGTCCATCCACATTACATTATCTTTATAAGGCAAGTGCCGAATTAGGTGTGCATTGAATTTTGAAAGTACTTAAATGGTGAGAAATTTTTTTTTTCTTTTTAATATGTTAAGGTCTATTGTTTTAACAATAGAGTACAAAATTAATTAATATATACCATAGTGAAATATAAACTTTATCTTATGATTTATTAGTGATTTATTAGTTTTAAAGGAAAGATACCTTCTGATAATGGAGTTTGACTAATAATTCGATAATAAACTTCGTTTTTGTATTCTCAGGTTTTTGAGTGGTCAAAGAGATTGTTGATTTAGACTCTAAAATTTAACAAAGTTTGACTAATAAACTGTGTTCTTGTATTCTCGGGTTTTTTTTTTTTAAATCTAGGATAATTGGTAACTGGTGAGAGTTTTCCTGAACAAGGCCCAGGATCAAATCCTACTGGCTGCCACTATAAACCTAGGCTAGGTGCAACAACCTGCAAGCCACACAATAGCAATTAACTTATGCCTCAACAAGTGCCGAGACGTCCACTATGGGGTCGCCTACTCTTCTAGCCAAGACACAACAGGCCATATACTCAATGAGATTTGAACCTTTGTCTCGTGGGTTTCACCCAACGAAACTTACCGTTAAACCACATGTCACTGTATTCTCGGGTTTTTAACCACTGCTGATCCAAAAAATATTAGGGTGGCTCTCACTACCAAAATGAGGAAGGCCATGTTACTTATTGAAGATTAAACCCAAAAAAAAATTGTGACCTACAGGATTTATTTTGTCAAATGATAGTAATTCGGGGTAAGTTTTTTGCTCTTCGTGGACAACTGACTAATCGGTATATTTTGTGGCCTTTCTTCCTCAATTGAACCATGGATATTATTATATACCACATTTACGCTTCAGTTGTAAATATATTATAATAACATTAAATTTGAATGGTTTAATCCTCATACCTCCATTCATAACCAATGGTCCACCGCACTTTATAAAAATTTCCATTTATATCTTGTCACACACACATATTCCTCCATGACCTACCAAGTTAAAGTGTTGACAACTTTATATGTGATGTGGGTACTAATAATCGGATACGGTGTTGCCTGGCCATAAACAAATTATTAACAAAATTTACGTAGTTTAACAATCTCCTAGAGTAAAGTCTCATATAAAAAATATGAATAATTTGTGTCACTAGCAGTAGTACTAATCTCCTCACAGCTTTTATTTTTAGCTTCTTACATAAATGGACATTCAAATCCTCCAATGATATCAAATGGTTTACACCTTATAATTTTTCTATTTCATGGCATTCATTAATATGTAGTTTTAAAATATTTGCAATGTGCCCAAACTCTTGTATGTGTTTGAGTTTATGACATCATGTTACCCAGATAAATCTCTCTTGTGGAAAAGAGTGATCTCCCTAGTATCCCAATAGATAAATAGAAACAAACGGACATAAGAATGTTTCTTTCCCTAATTTATTAGCATTCAGATTATCAAAACTAGAAAAGAGAGGATAGTGCTTTAATCTTTTAACGAGATCTTTATTGAAGAACTTGCCTTTTATCGCGAAGAATTCCTTCAATGTTGAGAAGAACATGTAATCACAATCATGCAAGGAATCAAAAGCATCTGCAATATGTAATAATCCAAATACTAGCTTAACTTAATGATCAAGGAGATTAAGAATTTTCATTGTTTTAATGAATCTGAAAACAACACAATGAGAAAAAGTATCCAATGTATTATCAAGAATATAAAGAGAAATCTTACAACCGAGCCTTAATGTTGTACAAATTCCTCTTGTATTCCTTTCCAAAATTCCTCTTTGGTTTAACAAACTTTCCACTCTAGAATTACGAGCATAAGATTATCATTAGTGAACCCCCTAGCCCTGAAGTTTTAGTTCAATTTATAGGATAAATTGAGGAGATTTCAGATCCACCAATAGAGGGGTGTGATCCTCAAATGAAGGGATTAGGGTTACTTGATCCAAGGGGATAAGTTCCATGATTGGGGGGATTTAGCTCGAACTGGCACGACTTAGAGGCTTTAAGTTGGAAGAATATGTGCCCAAATATGCTTCTAGAAGTTACTTTTCACCTTTACTTTATTTTAAATGTGGTGTGCAAGTTTTAACAGAAAGAAGAGCGCAGATGTCTGCAGGTAAGCTTAGTAATATCTGCGCATGCAGGAAGTGACCCCAAAAGGTGTGCAAACCATCTTTAAGAGTATTTAAGAGATATTTTCCCAGTTTCCAAGACTTGTTTAAGGAATATAAATGTTTAAATTCTAAGGAAACATGAGTATGGATGGTGATAGATCCATATTGACCGTCAAATGTCATGGTGACAAAATGACGTGTAACAGATTGCCCCTAAAGTGTGAAGTCTGAGAAAATATTTCAAGAGAGTAAAGTGATTTATCATACCAAGGATTGGATCAGAGACATTGGTTGAAAACCTGTAAGAAACATTCAATGCAAATATATAATCATCACTAAGGTAGGCATTCCCATACTCAGAGAAAAACTAACTATATGTCCAGGTACAAAAGTGACCTAGAATTACATCAATAGTAGACACAATATAGACACAACCATATGTTATGAATTAGTCTACTAAAACATGAATACATAACTCCCCGCAACCTAGATGGTTGAAACTAGATCTAGGGTCTTGATTTTCGCTTCTCAAACTAGTACAAATCTAACCATGCGATTGATTGTTTCGAAGTCAAACATGGTAGAAACCACTTGATTATTAGTCGATGATGAAAAATATTAACAAGTGTGAGAGAAACCACCAATAATGACAATGGCTCTCAAAGTATCTCAGTACAATATATGAAATGTGAATGAATTATTTGCAGTCGAACAATCATAGATTCGTTCGATCGAATGCCAATAATGAAAACATGTCGTCAAAGGCAAGAAACCCGCCATTAAGGTATGCAGATTTCAAGGTACTGATAGGATTTCTAGATCAACTTCCTAGATAATGAGTTGAAGTCATTAGGAAGTGATCTGTCATAGGAGGCCCTACGACACGAAACCATTATGTCAAGTTTTGAAGAAATATTTTGCAAGGATTAACTCAGGGATGGTCAATGTGAATGGAGAGAAATATTTGCAATGAATAATGAATTGAATTTGTTTTCTCTTGAACACATAACGAAATTGTAAATGAATTGGAATAATTTGACTTAAAGATAATACCAAAAACTAGTTGAATACTTTCAATGAGGTTTGATTAACTATAAGACAAAAGGATTACCCAACCCAGACATGAGTGTGACAAAGTGTCGCGTTCAAGAGTGATATGTTGCTTCTAAAACAAGTATAAAAATGGATTTTTTTCTCAATTTTTCCCCCACCATTACTGAAAGGTACCTCTTTATTTTTTTCAAGCTTGAGAAGGATAATTTTTTCTTGTTATGTAAGTTCATCCTTCAGATGAGCCCATCTTAGTCATCTTAACGAACCCTAAGAAGGATTGGTTTGGTCCCGTTGTGATTGACGGGTACTGTATTGTTTAATTTTAACACGTCCAGCATAGGATTAAGTCAGTGGTTTTCAGTTTTAGGGAGTCAGAAGAAAAACATAAGTAAACTCCATAGTGTTCTTTTCATAAATTTACTCTCTCAAACCTGAAAAAGATAAAATAATGTAGGATAGAACTCTATTGACCATGCTTAGTCAACGTATACCTTTTTCGTAAATAGTTTAGTTCACTCTGGAAAAGGGGTAAAATTATACTGAGTAGACGATTGTTCATTTATTTTAACGAGGTCAAATATTCAAGTGCTCAACAATATTTTCATGTTTAGAGAGTCTAAAAAAGGCTTAAAAGAGAACTCCATGGTTTTTCTTTTTCATGTTCTTCGAGAGTCTGAAAAAGTGATAAAAGTTTACTCTATTGTCAAAATGATTCGTTTTTAAACACAACCTGTTATTTACACGGAAAACTCAAAAATTACAATAATTTATTCTCAATTATGGTAAAAATATTTAAAATTTGAACTTCCAAAGGTCAAAATAAATAAAATAGTATTATTTTATTCATAAAAACCTATAAAAAGTGGAAAGAACAAGTCATTTTCACCATTTGATTTCCAGATCAGTAAAAAAGGGTTTTTACCATAGATCTTTTGAAGCTGATATCGGGCGAATCGATGAACCATTTCTCGAACCGTCAGTTCCAAGTATTTAATCGCTCCATTATCCTCCATTCTATCTGTTTTCTTTTTCATTTTATGCTTTTAATTTATTTTTTGGAGAAAATTTGTTTTTAGAAATCTCCCTCGGGGGTGCACGGGTTTTCCTTATCAGACATGCGCATCTCAATAATTTTTAACACAAAAAATTGTCATGCCTCTGCGATTTTTATCTATAGACCGTGCGCAAAAATGCACTATCTGCAAAGAAAAACCACACAAGCACCATGGGGTTTTTAAAAAATGGTTTTATTTGTAAAAAAATTTCTCTAAGTTCTTCCAAAAGATTCCTAATGTTTTTTAATGATTTTTTGTAGGAAAATTGAAACAACCATGCTTGATTGGAGAGAACGCGAGCATGAAACACATGATAATGAGGAATTGATAGCCTAGCAATGCTTTTGGTTTTAAAGAATTGTGGACTATACAAATTTTGGACCATACAAGGAATGAAGGCCCAAGTAGAGCTAATGACCTAGTTGGTAAATGCTTGGGATATCCAAGAATGTTATTTTATGTTGAGATTCAACAAGATGATGATCATAGTGAAAATTAAGCACCTACACTAGGTGGGGCCCGCGGGCTATTTTTAGGTGTATGTCTATTTTTAGAATGGTGAGAAAATTCTATTTATAGCAGGAGTCTATTTTTATATGGTTGAGCAAATTCTATTTATAGATGAGGTTCTATTTTTAGATGCATGGGCGAAGTCTATTTATAGATCGCATGTCTAAAAATAGAATGCATGTCGATTATTATTATCTCTTAATAATAATTGGACAATAAATAATAATCTATTCTCTTGAAGCACTTGATTTCAGTTAACTGATGTGGAAAACCAGTTGATTGAAG
The DNA here is from genome assembly GCA_034641835.2 of Pinus albicaulis. Lineage (NCBI taxonomy): Eukaryota > Viridiplantae > Streptophyta > Pinopsida > Pinales > Pinaceae > Pinus > Pinus albicaulis. The sequence goes on along the minus strand of CM076574.1, from coordinate 69,165,481 downwards.
GATTTACGAGTTCTAATATTAGTTGGTGGGACATGCAAGTCGACTTTGTTGTAACTGAGTGATAAAAATTTGTAACGGAGTTGGATGTGTAGTTATGTGAGTTGTAAAGTAGTTTAACTCAATTAAGTGAGTTAAACTCAGTTGTGCTAGTTGTAGCAAGTTGTAACTAAAGATACACTAGTGAGGATTAGTTAATTAAATATTAAATTAATTCAGATGGAGTGATCTCACATGCAACTGAAGATTTACTACTGTTAACTACATGCATGTCAGATCCAGTGGAGACCCAGTTGAGAGATAGGTGAAAGGGACGGTTGGACTATCAGTTGTGACATTAGTGGGTGCACTCATGCAACCAAACACACATTGGAGATGCCAATTAGGATTGCGCAATCAAGGCAAGGCAAGATCGAATTCATTCAAGGATTGTGATCAGCAAGGATTCCACAGTGGAGGCAGGCTGTCAGGAGGTAGTAAATTGGCACATGTATTTGCCAATTTTTGTATGACAGTGTGAGACGATTGTATTTTGTACTAAGAACTCTTGGATTAGAGTTTTGTATGAGATTGTTTCAGGATCCATGATATATACATAATATATGATAGTGGGGTTTTTAGCTTTATGCTTTCCCAGTAAAAACATCTGTGTTATGTGTGATTGATATTTCTTCATGTGTTTGCAATTGGCGATCATGTTTTAAATTTCTGCAAATATTTTGTAGAAGCAATTCTGTATTTAGCAGTGGCATATAATTGTTAGATCAGGAGAATCGAAGCAATACATAATTTGTATTAAAATTTCTACATTTTATCATTGGGGTTCATTGGCTCATCATTGATGTAGAGGATATTTATCTCCTCACTGGTTTTCCCCGAAGGGGAAGAGACATTTACTTGTATGGAACACAGCCAGGATGACAACCCACTGCTTCCTATATGGTGCAATATTACACTTAGGATTCACAATTGAAATATGGTTGAATTGATATAAAAACTATTGAACGACTTGATCTCACGATTATTGCTTTCACAGTTACTAGATTATGTGGCAGTGTGGCTCCTCATGTGGCCACCAAAGCACAGATGCAAATTTTTGTTGAGTGTTCTGAGGGAACAATATTCAACTAGTGCGAAGGAGTACTTGTCAATATGAAAGGAAAACTCACGCGAGCAAAGACTGGTAAGATGGATAATTATGGCTATGGTGCCATTCTTATATATTTTTCTTTAGAGAGAATCCCACTCCTTGTACCAAAACAGGAGTTAGTGGATCCTACAGAACCAAGAGATCCTTGCAGGTTGCGATGAGTTTCATTGATGGCTCTTCATGGCGGCGATGGTGGTCTTATTGTCCGATATACACCTCAGTTTTTTGTATGGCTAAAAAGCCATATTTTTGTGATCGAGGACTTCCCCTATGCAGGGGTGGATTTCAGGGGTGACCCTGATACAATACTCCCACCTAGAGCATAGTGGGATGAGTCAGGTAAAAAGTCTCATTTTGAGTTTTTATGTTTTATAATTTTTATTTAATTTTTTTTATCATCCAATACTGATAATAAAAAACATTTTAACACAGAAGTAGGCCCAGTATGACCAGCAGTGCTTCGTTGTTTTTATAGACGAAGGGCACAACCTATAGCAACAATTCCACCACAAACTGATGCAGTCGAGGCCCTCACAGAGTTGGAACACAATCTGGAGAGGTTGACCATAGATATCCCAAAGATTAGGACAAATTATTTGCCTCTCCAATACTAGAGGCATGTGACTGGGTTTCCTATTCCATTTAGGCGATACCTGTGCCGAGTGGCAGTGCTATGCTCTGGTATCATGATCATCATCATGAATAGTTGATGGTCGTTTTAGATGGAATTTTTGTTTTTTGTATCAGTATATTTAGATCATAAGGTGTTTAATAACTATGATCACAGATGATGTATATTTTTTTACAAACTATGATAAACAACTATTTTGACCTAATGATGATTACTATTTTTTTTCTCTAAGTATCTTGTTCAATATGAATTGAATATTTTTTTGATTTATGTTCAATGTTGCAAATGTCTATTTAAAACTTTATTAGTCAAGGCATCAACTAACGTGTTTAAATTTCTCGAAATGTGTTGATATTCAATGTAATCAAATTTTCTTTTCAAGAGACGGACCCTTAAAAACATTCTTAACAATAATGGATTTCTGATTGCATAAACATCATTTAAATGTAATACAATGAGTTGCAATCTAACCTAAAAACCAAACACTGAAATCCAAATGCAAAGGCATCAGATAATAGCTCAATGACTGCGTTATACTTTGCAATATTGTTCATTGTTTGACCGAGGCAAGCCCCATGAATAGAAACTAACTCACCAGTGGGTTAATAGATAACCCAAGCAACGAAACTTAGGTTCCATGTACTATGAAAGATGCCATAAGCAAAGCCAATGTAAGTCCGATGGAATGTCGACATCTGCAATATTGAGAGTAATCAAGATAAGTAGAAAAAGTAGTAGAAACTCGCCAAGAAAAATAACTAATCTAAGGCATACTTTTCCTAAAAATGTAACTAATGTACATTGAAGATATCCACAAGATAAATCATGCATACTATCTCTTTAGATAAAGACCATCTATGGGCTTATCTAAAGAGACACTGTCATAATCAACTAATTCACAGGCCCCTTTTGCAAGAACATGCTTAACAATGTAAGGGCCATGCCACATTGGTTCAAATTTACCAGCGACTAACTTATAGTGACCTTGATCATATACTAAGACTAGATCATCTTCTGAATAGAAACGAGGGTTAACACTTTGATCATATTGTGCCCTAACACATTTTTTATGAGCTTCAACAACTAATGCAGTGATGTGGCGAGTCTCATCTAATTGTGCTAAGTATAAGAAGTGTTCTTCCTCTTTACAGGTAGCTGGTAATAACTCAATGGCTAGTTTTAGCGATGTAATTTCACATTCAATGGGTAAAACAACTTCCAAACTGTAAACAAGTTGAAAAGGATTAAACCATGTAGATTTTTTTGTGGAGGTGCGGTATGCCCACAATTATGAGAAAAGCACGGTGTGCCAATTCGATTTAAGACTTCCTAAAATCCATTTAATCATATTGGTTAAAACTTTGTTTACAGCCTCAACCTGACCATTAGCCTGTGGGTAATAAGGTATGGAATTATCATAGCATAAGCCGAGTTAAGCGGAAACTTTAGTCATCATAATGTTTCAAAGTGGCTATGATGATCCGTAATGATGGCTTGAGGGACACTGAACCTATAAATCACATGATTGAATATGAAAATAGTTGCAGTTTCGTCATCAGCCTTAAATGTAGGCATCACCTCGACCCATTTGGTAAAATAATCTACAACGAGAATAATATACCCATGCTCCCCGGATGAGTGAGGGTTACATGTAACAAAATTTACGCCCCATTTTTCAAATGGACTGACAGTTATGATTAGGTGAAGAGGAGCAGGAGTTGTACACATCTTTCAATCAAAATTTTTACAATTGTGACATTTTCTAACTGCAAGGATACAACCTTTGAAGAGTGACAACCAGAAATAGCCAACGTGCAATATGTTTTGGGTTGTGGAAAATTCATACATGTGACCACCACATGCTCCCGAATGGGAGTCATTTAAAACCCTTTCAACTTCTTCATGAGTTAAACAATGTCAAAAGATAGAATCGGCACCACACTGGTAAAGAGTTTCACCAACAACATTGTATTTTTGAGACTGGTATCGAATCCTACGTCTATTAGAGCACGAAATTTCACACCGAAGAGTTCTTATTTGAAGATATATAATGATATCTCCATACCAAGGATCCAATGTACCGATCCAAAACATGGATTCGTCGGGAAGATGATCTTCTGCCACATTTTTGGATTCAGTGTAGGGAAAGTCACACAAGTTCAACAAAGACTAGTGATTTCTTAGATTTGGATTTTTCAAATTCCAAATCGAACTCTTGTAGGATAACTATTCACTTTGATTATTTTCCCCCGAGTAGTTGTTTAGTCAAAATGTACATCATAGGGTTGCAGTCATATATCATGGTTGTTTTGTGTAAAAGTATGTAGTGACGAAATATTTGGACATCTTGAACGATTGCCAAGGCCAATTTATCCACATGCATATACTTGATCTCGGTCGGTGTAAGGTTCTGACTTAAGTAATAAATCACATTTTCATTGTCGAATTCATCCTCTTGAACTAATACCATTCCAATGGTGGAATCAGACGTAGCTAAATATAAAAATTAATCTCGGTGATAATCAGGTGGATGCAAAAATGGTGCATGGGTCAACGCATGTTTAAGTGCATCGAAAGATTTATCAAAAAGCTCATCCCAAATAAAATTAACATCCTGTTTTAATAACCGAGTGAAACCTTTAGTTAAATATGCATATTTAGGGATAAAACGACATAAATTTTTTTCTTTCCCTTGCAAACTCTAGAGTTGGCGAAGAGTAGAAGGAGGAGGTAAATTGATAATATCCTCAACCTTAAAATTGTTGACATGAATGCCTTATTTAGAAACAATGAAACCAAGAAATCATTCTGATGGTACAAAAAAATCACATTTGCTTGGATTCAAATGAATATTGTAATGCCTACATCACATGAAAATGGCACGTAAATGTGAAGGATGATCTTGCCTGCACATAGAATGAGTAGGTAAGTCATCCAATTAGGGTTGCACAATATGTTTGATGTCGTGAAATGCATAAGACATGGCCATTTGAAAAGTTGCGCTAATGTACCCCATGGACAGATAAATGATGTTTTGGGCTGATCAGTAGAGAGTATTTTTATTTGATTGTAACCAGAAAATCCATCCATGAATGAAAAGATTTTGTTTCCGACACAATCATCAACAATTTGGTCTATGTGAGGGGTGTGACAATTGTATTTGGAACAAGATTTATTAATATCCCTATAATAAACACATACTTTGATATTTCCTTGTTTCTTGGTCACTGGAACTATGTTGGATGCCCAATTCGTCAATGGAATGTGATAAATGAAACCCGCGTGAAGTAGTTTTTCAACCTCAGCTTTAATAACAACAGATTTTCGCGAATGTATTGGACGTATTATTTTTCTAATAGGTTTATCATCCGGATATGTCTTAATTTTGTGAACTAAAATAGTAGGATCAATTCTCAAAATTCCTCAAATAGGGCTTTGTACATGTTAATTTCGTCAACTGAGCATGAAGCACCTATATGAACGTTTTCAATTATTACTGGTTTTATTGATATGTCAATTGGAATTGTTGTCGAAATTTTTCCTAATTTCGTCTTAAAATCCAAATGAAGGATTGACATAGTATTTTGAGGTTCCTTAACATATTCAATTGGAAATATCATTGAAAATTCATTTTCAACTCTATCAAGGTCTAGTAGAAAAGAGGAGCGATGGTGAAGATCATCCCAAGGTAATTCGATCAATGACAAAATTTCCCAAATATTTTCATCACTTGAAAATATGTGTTGAAAAGGATAAAGAAAAAAGATGTTGTAGTTAAACCTGGTAGAGAAGAAGATTCATCACTGATCACATTCACTTGATTAGTATCAGTTGATAAAAGGTCAAAAATCGATTGCACCGCTACATATGCCAATTCGTATGGACTCAAAGGCATTTCATTATCGTAGTAGTCCAACTCAGATTCTAAAGGCACAATCCATGGGTCATAAAATGGCATTGTGCTTGATGTAATCATGTTGATATTGGAAATAGTACGAGGCACGTTAGGAGGAGGTATAGTGAAAGTTCCCATAAGATCAGAATCCTTAACTAGTCCTACTCCAACATCTTCGTAAGGGATAACTGACTTTCCAACATATGGGATACTATCCGTAGAGGTAGGATCAGAATTGTAGTAAGACAACTGATCAATTTTGATAATATTTCCTTTATGAGGAAACATGATTAATCGAAATATTGATGAAATGACATCTATCATAGCATAAGATCAACTCCGACCTAAAAGAAGGTTTGTAATATTCCCAAATGGGAAAAGCAGGAATATAGTGCAAAATGTTGGAAAAATAGTGTAAATCATCATATAAAAGCAAGAGGCCAATATGGAGACCTTTCATATGTTATAACAACAGAAAAATATACATAAATAATGGGCCATAATATGTACAAGAGGAAAGAACAAGCCTCCAATGGACAAAATCCCTAAAAAATAGGTGCTGCTACTATGTATAAAGACTGGAAGACTGTTACAGCGTTGTTTTTAAGCCACTGGTGTTAGCCACCTATAAAATTTTGGCATAGCAAACAGGTGGCTAAGTATGTTTCTAAGTCTTCAAAAGAAACATTTTCCTTGAAAATATATCATTCTTGAAGCCTTCATGTGCCTTTTTCCCTTTGAAGAAATCTTCACTGTTGTTTCCATTGAAAAGCCCTATTGTTTTGTGAAAGAGACTGCTTTAAAAAGGCCTCCATTTGCTCCTTTTCATCCCCACCAAACCTCCATTTTCACCACTTCTTTCACCCTTCAAAATCCTCCAAAACCCCTTTATTTCACTCCAAAATCATCAAAACCCCCTTTTTAAACCTTATAGTTCCCTTTATTTGGTTTAAAAACCCTCCTTTGCACCTATCGGAACCCTCAAAACCCTCTTAAAGACCTGCATTTTGGCCTAAAAACCCACTTTTCAGCATTTGGGCCTTAAGCCCCTTTCGACCTTAGCCCTAGCCCCTTTTCCGCATGTGACCTCATCCTGCGACCAGGAGCTAGCCCCCATCGCGCAATCACAATTGGGGTTTATATTTTCTTTGTTAAAATGTTTATTTCAAAAAACTCCGATGCGATAGGCCCTTTTCTCCGCCGATCTGCTGATTGATCTAGACTGTTGAATCCACAAGAACAAACGATCAAGATTCAATCGCGCTCGCTCACAGTCCCCTATCATTGCATCTGCCGATTAAACCTGGACCATTGAATCCACAAGAACCAACGGCCAGGATTCAATCGCGCTTCGCTCATAGGCCCTCCATCAATACGACCTTCGATTAAATCCCGACTGTCGATCATCCCTCAGATCGGACGTCCCTTGCGTAATCGCAATTGCAAAAAGATTTTTCTCTCTGTTCATTTTTCCTCCTCCTCTGATCTCCTGATCTAATCTCGACCGTTGAATCCATAAGAACCGACGGCTGAGATTCAATTGCGCTCCGCTCATAATCCATTCACCATCGCCCCCACCAATTAACCCCGACCGTTGATCTCCTTTCCGATCCAACAACCAGCATTCAGTCGCATCGCCAACCTTCCTTTCCATCCACCAAGTTCCAAATTTTTTTTTCCGATGCAATCTTAGTCGTCCATCCTATAGATCCAACGGCCAGGGTCTATCCCACACCATATAAAATCTCATCCCCCGTTCTAATATTTCCACCCTTCCTTTAATCTTGACCGTTCATTCTTAAAGATCGAACGGTCAAGACTTAACCCGACGAAACCCATTTTTCTATTAAATTTTCACCCCGCCACTCAAAGTTTCCGCTACGTGACAAAATAAATGTGGACCCCACCACTCCTCTAATCCGTGCAGCTTTCCCATCGAAATCTTTCCGCACCATTGGATCTAGGTCCTCCGATCTGACAACCAACGTTCCATTTCACAAAATTTATCCACCCAAGTGTTAATGTCCAAAATTTTTCCGAAACCGGCGGTTTTTAAAGGGACAGGTGTCAGCTATTGTATCGTATCACATTTTTGTTGGCGAAACCACATACCACCAGAACATTTTGCGAAAACCACTCCAGTTTTCCGCCTTACCGCCCTCTGCAATGTGATTTTGGATTTAACCACAGCCATTGATTCATTCTAATCTAATGGCCCACATTACGTTGTAACCCCTTTTCACTCACCATTCATCTGTTTCCCCCAGTGACTCCATCCGTAGATCTCCGCCATCGATTATTCTAATCCAACGGTCCCCATTTAATCTCGCTCCATCCTTTCTCCATTCACCCAAATGACTTCATTGACTAATCTCAACCGTAGATCACCGATAATTGGTCTAATCCAACGGTCCATAATTCACCTCGCACTCAACCTTCATTAGACCTTTTTTTCGCTTTCCGCCATGTTTTTTAGCCAATTTCTCTCTACATCCACGATTTCCTTCACTACTCCATCCTCCACGAGCCTCCAAAACAATCCTCCTCACTCCCACAGGTTTTATTTTAATGAGTTTAATGTGTTTTGCAGGTTTTCAAAGGGCGATAAACCATACTTTCACTGCAGTCACAGTTAGGGTGATTTAGAGTGCAAAAAGACATTTCCAGAGCCGAAAATCACAGAGGAGACATCCCTGGAGGGTTCAAAGCACTTTTTATTGAAGGATTAGTGTCAATAACCCTGATTCAAACCCTCCAGCGCCTTTCATAACCTGTATATTCACAAACATAGTCAGAAGTAGCAGCAAAGAGTATCAGAAGGAAAATCAAAGGATTAATGCATGATATTGAAGACTAAGAGGCCTAATCCACAGTTACAGACACAAAGGATACAGTTCAAAGACCGAAGATGATCAAGGAGGCCTAATGAAGCCTAAAGCACACATCATATTTATATCAGTGCTTTCATATCAACAGAATGTTCTTTTCTTAAGAAAGGACAAGTTCCCATGGCATTTCCTATTCTACATCGAGCCCATAAAAGTCATTATTCTGACAAAAAGCTCCTAGAACGGTCAGTGCATTAGTTACAAAGCATGGAAGACCTGAAAGGAAAATATTCATCCTTTCTTGTCTCAGGGTACAAACAGAGTACCAACAGCCAGAAAGTACTTCAAGGAACATACCCAGGGAGTTAATATCAATTTGTCGAAGTCCCCTATTTCATCTAAAGGGTACTAAAGTCAATGTAAAGATATTAAGATAGAATGGGCTTCATAGAAACCTCTCCCTCTATTTTAATGAATCATTTAAGTTCTATATACCACTACTATCACTCTTTCATCTATAAGAACTCACAAGAAATACATTGTAAATGTTGGTTGGTTGGCCAGTGATTGTAAGCTGTTTCACTGAGATAGAGTTCTATGAGTAGTAGTTTTAAATAGCCTGGGAGATGATTTCTGGATGATACCAAGCTATTGGACAAGAATGTATGTTATTGGTTTTGCTCTTCTAATATGACAAGCATGTTCATTGGATCCTGATATAAATCAGTGGTGATGTGTTCTTTATATGTTATTGTTTTCCCTCTGTTATACATCATGTTTCATTTTCTCTAATAAGAAAATAGTAAATTTAGCTTAGGATATACTGCTGCAAGTACCCTAATGCTTACTGCATTTTCTTATTTTTATGTTTTTTTCTAATTGTGTATCTTAGAACAAATTCAACATAATTTAACTAGTATAGAAGTTGGTTTGTCCATGCTTACTAATGTATGAATTTAGAATTTGTTTCTTAGATGTTCTTGTTTGGTTTTGCTGAAAGAATAGGAGAATAGGGAGATTTAGTGATTATTCCTGTCCCCTAGGTTCCTTTTTCCAACGGTCAGCCTTTCTAAGATCCCTTTGAGTTGAATGCCAAAAGCAGAGAAGGTTAAAATTCTTTCTCTGATCTTAGACTTCACTCTGTTTCAAACTTAAATGTCTTCCATTGTCTAAAAGTAGTCAGGAGGACTGCTGGATTGTTGTCTTCAGAGTTAGCCTCATTAGGAGTTTGGATCATAGAGGTATAAGGCATGTCCTATCCATAGATTTACTCCGAAGTGGTCACCTTGGAAGGTTTTCCTTGTCATTCCCTTTCATTTCCTTATTGTTTCATCCCATACTATCATCTTAAGAGATCCTCTGTTTTAGATTACTAGCCCTTTGAAAGCCTTGGATACTTGAATTGCAAGTAAACCCTTTTATGACCCCATTTCCCAATGGACTTGTGTTTTCTCTGAATTGTCTCCCCATTTCCAAAGTCCTTCTCTACTCATTCCTTTACCTTACACTAGACCCTTCTTTTATGTTTCTCAACCAAACAAAAAAATAAACAAAACAACAACCCTTGTGCCCTATAACTAGCCTAACACCTTAAATTGACCTTTAAAGATACATCATTTATTTACCTTATAGATAGATCCCTCTCTGGATCCAAGAGGGCTAGATCCTGAGATCCCAAAGTGGTTTGATGTTGTCTTGTCATTTGGTATTGCCAAATCTGCCAAATCACAGGAACCACAACAACTGGTACAAAAAATGAATATACATCATATCTAAGGTTGATATGTGCCTCAAAATATAGATCTACTGCATATTTGAGCACTATACAACCTCCTTTGAAGAAACCCTTAAGGGTTTTTAGCAAAACACCATATACAAGATGGGGATCTAGGCCCTAGGGCTAAAGATCCACTGCAAAATACAGATCTCGAAAGTGTGGCTGATCTGATATGATCAATATAATATCCTCCTCCAATAGATCCTCTAAATGAAAGGCAGATCCCTTTCAGTAGAAAACCAACTCTCCAAATGGTGTGCCAATCCACCCTGCAACTCCTCCTACAGAAATAACGCAGATCTATAATAAAACTACACTGTAGGGATAAATAAATAGTTTTCCTGATGCCAAGATCTGAAAATATTCTCAAGGGCCTTCCTTACTGTCCTCCCAATGGAAAGGAAGCCTCCTCCACTGAAAATGACCACTGAAATGACCCAGATCTAGTCTCCACTTGCTGCAACCTGCAAAACAACTCAACCCTCAACAGGATCTGCATTGTAAATGAAAGATGAAGCTTGGCCTTAAGCCTGATAGTGGATAATGTAGTACAAGACTCCTCTAAGAGCTTCTCAATGGAAGAGGTGGGATTCCTAATCAAGAACACCCTGTTCTAAACAACACTCTATCTCAGCTAGACAACAAGAGAAAGATATATGTCTAAACAAACCATATATTCAGAAATATAAAATACATAAACATGATCAATATGGTTGCCATCCTTTTCCTTAAATAATATATGAGCTTGCAAACCCTAAGCCCCATCCAATAATAGCACTACTTCCACACAAAGAATCTCCATCTAAAACTGCATTGTCTTTCATTGATGACCACTCCTCCATGACAACGTTGTTGATTTGGTCAAGGCTGACCCAATCAAGGTGTTCCAACCCCTTTTCACACCTAAGGGTGCTCAATTAAGTTGCCAAGATCTATCTCTTTCACATTGGCGTTGATTTATTCATTATTAAGGATAATTATGGACCACCATTGTCCTCTTATTCATAAAACAAAGTAGCAAAACAAAATTTAATATTCCAACTAGCTCATGGATAATTAGGAATATTACAGTCCTCCCTTCCCAAATGTTTCTTGTCATCAAGCAACTGACAAGGTGAGTGATGCAACCCTCCATCATTGGTGACACCATCATGTGATAATATTCCTTCATAAGCTAAGTGTCTACCAATCCATCCCTCCATGAATTGCTCCTCCAAAGTTCCCATGAGATGCAGATAATCCATCCCACAAGGAGACAATAGTTCAAATGAAACAAACATGGTTTGCCCAATGTTCTCCCTGAAACATGTAGCATAATGAACATGGAGAGTCTCTCTCCCATAGGGCACATACATTCCTCCCATCCTCCCTCCAAACATTTCCATAAAAAGTATAAGTACATCATCAATTTATGAGATCAAAATTAAGTACGCAAACAGAAATTTGTACAAATGGAGGTTGGTCATAGTCCCACATGTGGAACCAGCGTAGTATATCTCCTGACTGCATCAGACAATGATGTGGTAAGTGGTTTCTCCACCACTTAATTTCTGCCCAAGTCTTCTCACAATGGCTGAAAGTGTGAGATATGTTTGGTGCTTTTGGAGTGCATCCATAATGATACAAAATCTCCCTATCTCCTCCAAGGGAGTGGCCATGTTCAGAAATGTTTGTGGCCCAAATTTGGCCATGAATTTTATATGGAATAATTCTCCTCCTTGGAGCTATGGCCTACATATACATGGTAAAGGAATTCATGTGTTCATCAAATAAAACATCATGTACATAAGCATGTTCTTTGCCCAAAATTCTGCTCATACAAATGGAGTGGCTCATAGATGAATCCCCTCTCATTCCAAAAGAGGAAAGAGGTGGCTGTAATAAATCCTTCATTGAGTCATGTCTCTCTTCCAAATCCACATGGTTCATGCATCTTTGAAAATGCTGATATAGTTCATCTTCAAAGCCTTCCCAAGTGTAGCTTTTCATGATAGTGTTGTAGGACCTCATGGAATAAGTATGGCTGAAAAGGAACCCTTTATAAGCCCTTTGTAGCAACTTCTCCTTGAGCTTGGAGGCTATAGATAAGAAGATCCTACCATGATAGTAGATGAATCCTTCTTGGACTGAATATCCCTCTTCATGTAGCTGGTCATCAAGTATCATGCATGTGAAAAGATCCTTGGAATAATCCACCAACAGTTGGGATTTTCAATATGGATCAATCTTCCATAGTGACAACACTGAGGATCTATCACAAAGAAAATTTTTCATATGGATGCTCTCTTCCTTGGCATCTCCCATGCCAAAGGTATATGTTGGAAGGTAATTCCTTCCATGCTTCTCCTCCCACAGCACAAAATCTGAAATGAGAGTGGGTAATGATGATGTTGGGAGAATGTCTCCCTCCTCCTTCAGTCTACCCAAGACTCTCAACGTTGTATCATGGCCTTCTAATGATCCCATAGCTCCTGGATATATGCTTGAAGCATCATGTTTTGAGACATCTCTCACCAAATCTAAATCAGGTGGCCTCCCAGGTGGTTTTCCACTAAATAATAATGTCCCATGAATCAATCTCATAAGCATAATAGATGGGACTGTTAGGTCCTTGCTTCCATTGCACAAAGCCATTTATGTTTTCTGTGTGGTAGCGGTATGTGAGGGATATGTGTGCATGCCTTTAATCATTTGATTTTTTCCACTCTTTTTATGCACCCATTCCATCTGCAAAGTTTCCCAATCAGTGGTGAATTTCCCCAAAGTTATCAACCATTGCACACCCAATATCACATTGGTTTCAAGTATGTCAACCACAAAGAAGTGATCAGTAGATGTATATGTCCCCATGGTGTCTGATAAAGATGGAACATAATGCATGCATTTCATATTTCTATCTCCTAGGACCAAAACAGAAAATCCCTCAAAAGCATCAGTGGGTATTTCCCTCCTTTGCACTAGTTGGGCATCGATAAAATTGTGGGTAGCCCCACTATCAACCAAAACAAAAACCCTATGATTTAAGATGCAACCTTGGACCCTCAAGGTCAAGTACTTAGGTACTCCCCTTAATGATGCAAGAGCCCCTCCAATTGGAGCAAATGCCCCATTCCCATCTCCTGATGGTGTTGGTTCATCTCCTGTTGTGTTAGTGTTGTGACCTTTCCTTGGTTCATCTTCTTCCTCCTCCTCATCAGCTGAGAAGACCTCTGTGTAGTGTGCCTTTCTTGCTGCACATCTATGTCTGGGTGCCCAAGATTCTTGGCATGTGAAGCAAAGATTCCTCCTCCTCAAATCTCTTCAGACATCATCATCAAGAGGTTTTTTTATTTTGGCTCTCCTTTGAAAGAGGAGCCTTCTCTTCTTTTCCCTTTGATGGAAAAGAGGGCTTATGCTGAAATGTTGCATTTGCTTTTGGAAAGGCATATTGAAGATCTCTAGCCCTTTAAATGGCATCTTGAAGGGTACTGGGCTTTGCAGACTTAACCAACCCATGAAGAGGTTCATCTAACCCATCAATGAACATATACACCCTTCTTGCTGCAGATAAATTAGGAAACATAACAGAAAGTCTCAAAAATTCAAAAATGTAAGTTTCTGGATTACCTGATTGTTTTAGCTTTGCAAGGCCCATGAATGGTGCTTTAGGATCTCTTCTATCAAACCTCTCCACCAGCCTCCTAGTGAACTCTGAATATGCAGTCACATTGACATGACGGAATGTAGATGAGCCATGGAACCACCAATCATTTGCTTCACCCTCAAGGTGCAGCGTTGCTATCTTAATGGTCTCCCTTTCTGGAACTTTGTTTAACTAAAAGTAGATGTCAAGTTTCTCTACCCATGATTATGTAGTGCATTTGGATGACCCGTCAAATTTGGGTAAGAAAAATCTACCCATAGTGTGGTGTAGATCATGATTCTGAATGAATCCACCACTTCTATTGTGATGCTTGGGTCTTCTATTGTCCTTGATTTGAAAAAATTCTTGAAAAATTAATTTTTCATCAAATCTCTGAGTTTGAGACTCATACTCCAAAAAATAGTCTTCAAGGGATTATTTCTCTTGAAACCCTTCATTTCCCACAACCAAAAATGTAGGCATTGTAGAGCGTTGGGAAACTTGTTGTTGCTGCACTGGTTGATCACTCCAGTGATGAGACATGCCAGAGCCTTCACCATGATGAAATCCTTTAGGGGATTCCTTGTATCTATCCATCCTCATTTCTTTGATCTCTCTAGAAATATCTTGCATGGCTCGAAGAAGGATCTTAGGGAAATCCTTCTCTTCATATTCTCCTTTAGATAAAGGGATTTTACCCTTGTATTCTTTGTCATTTGTATAATCAAACTTCTGTTGTATTCTTCTTTGATACCTCTTCTCTCTATCAGTAAGAGGATATCCTTATTTAGATGACATATTATATTTTCAAGATGCACAGGCTATGCCAATATTATGCTCTGATACCACTGTAATATTTCCAAATGGGAAAAATAGGAATATAGTGAAAAATGTTGGAACAATAATGTAAGTCATCATATAAAATCAAGAGGCCAATATGGAGACCTTTCATATGCTATAATAACAGAAAAATATACATATATAATGGGCCATAAGATGCACAAGAAGAAAGAACAAGCCTCCAATGGACAAAATCCCTCAAAAAGAGGTGCTGCTACTATGTATAAAGACTGGAAGACTATTACAACGTTGTTTTTAAGCCACTGCTACAAAAAATGAATATACATCAGATATGGGGCTGATATGTGCCTCAAAAGATAGATCTACTATAGATATGAGCACTATACAACCCCCTTTGATGAACCCCTTAAGGGTTTTCAGCAAAACACCATATACAAGATGGGGATCTATGCCCTAGGGCTGAAGATCCACTGCAAAATATAGATCTAGAAAGTGTGGCCGATCTGATATGATAAATAGAATAGCCTCCTCCATTATATCCTCTAAATTAAAGTCATATCCCTTTCACTAGAAAACCAACTCTCCAAATGGTGTGTCAGTCCACCCTGCAGCTCCTCCTACAGAAATAACACAGATCTAGAAGAAAACTGCACTGTAGGGATAAATAAAAAGTTGGCCTGATGCCAAGATCTGAAAATATGCTCAAGGCCTTCCTTACTATCCTCCCAATGGAAAGGAAGCCTCCTCCACTGAAAATGAGTAATGAAATGACGTAGATCTAGTCTCCACTTGCTGCAACCTGCAAAAAAAATCAACCCTCAACAGGATCTACGCTGTAAATGAAAGATGAAGCTTGGCCTTAAGCTTGATAGTGGAAAATGTAGTACAAGACTCCTCCAAGAGCTTCTCAATGGAAGAGGTGGGATTCCTGATCAGGAAAACCCTGTGCTAAACAACCTTCTATCTTAGCTAAACAACAAGAGAAATATATATGTCTAAACAAACCATATATTCAGAAATATCAAATACATAAACATGATCAATATGGCTACCATCCTCTTCCTTAAATAAGATATGAGCTTGCAAACCCTAAGCCCCATCCAACAATAACACTACTTCCACACAAAGCATCTCCATCTAAAACTATGTTGTATTTCATTGATGACCACTCCTCCATGATAGCGCTGTTGATTTGGTCAAGGTTGACCCAATCAAGGTGTTCCAGCCCCTTTTCACACCTAAGGGTGCTCAATTAAGCTGTCAAGATCTATCTCTTTCACATTGGCATTGATTTATTCATTATTAAGGAGAATTATGGACCTCCATTGTCCTCTTATTCATAAAACAAAGAAACAAAACAAAATTTAATATTCCAACTAGCTCATGGCTAATTGGGAATATTACAAGGTTGTATTCAAGAGGGGCATCAACGACTTCAACCTCAAAAGTAAGAAATTTTCCTTCTACCTCTATGGGTAAATCCTAGAGTATTCCAAATGGTTGAAAACCTCTTCCATCAAAGGCTTTTAGAATTGTGGGTGATTGATTGATTGTTCGAGAACCAAGAGTTTTTCAACAAGCCAAAGACATAATGCACATAGATGTTCCCTCGTCAATCACTGTTCAAAATAGATTTGACTAAAACATGTATTTGATCCATTTGGTGTGGGAGTTTAGGTACAAAGTTCTCAAGATCAAAGACGATAATATTATAGCCTTGAGGGTAAATTTCTCCAATAGCTGACAATAGTAACTTCCTCTGAGTTGTACAAGACTGTGGCACTTCGAGGGCCAACATTGTTGAAGGTGAAATAGCTAGATCTTCAACAATGTTGTAGTTTTGAGTGGCTCTTTCCTATGGATTGAAAGACAATTTTCGAAGTGCACCTTTGGCAAGTGGTTTAATTACTAAATCAGGAATAGGTTTCTCGATGTGTAATGGTTCAGAAATAGGAGGATTTGACATCGGAGGTTGACTGGATGATTCAGTTTCATTTCCGATTACAAAAATCTTAGATCCATAATCTTGAGATCACGTTGCAACCATGATCTGGGAGGACATCATCGGGTTATTTGTGGATATATTGGAAGAAGATTCATTGTGAGAAATCATTTTTTTGTCATGTGATGGAAAAGGTTCTTTAAGAACAGCTCGTGTGGGTGAACCTTTGAAAAATTTTGATACCTTGGCCTGATGCGGACACTCTTTTGTGTAGTGATCCTCGTCACAGATAAGACAAGGATAACAAGGTTTCCTTTTTTCGTTAGATGGTTCGTTGTTTTTTCCTTCTCTTTTGGAAAATTTTTTTGTTTGTTTTTACCCTTCCCTTTCTTCTTACTCCTGGATGATTTAGTTTTGGTAGTAGATGAATATACAACTTGGATTTCAGTAGAAGTTTCTAGAGAAGAGTCTCCTTTAGGTGAATCAGGTAAATTTATGATTGGAGTAGTAGACTTGGATTATTGTTTTTTACTCTTTTATGTGTTAAATGTACCAATTACATCGCCTACGACATGAGAACCAGAAGGAGTTGTAGTAAGTTGACTTAGGCAAGGTAAATCGGGAATTTTTTCATACGAAGTACCAGACTGTTGTAAACAAGGTCTAGATATTGGGCTTGAGCGATAAATTTATCTTCTATTGAAACTCCTCCTTTAGCTACATCTTCAGTAATATTAGGGAGTAATTATTTGATGAACCATTTTTCCATAATTTGATCCGGGATGAAAACTTTGACTAAATAGCGTCTACGTCGCCATTCATGTATGTGATTTGAAATGTGCATAGATGTACTTTGTTTAAGTGAAGTCAAAATTTCTGTGCCATTATCATAACAGACTGGTAACTAAAAATGAGTAAGGAAAGCAGTTGCTAAGGCATTGAAATTGTTGAAAGAGCCTCGTGCTAACTCAATGTACCACTTCGCGGCCAAGCCGATCAAAGTTCTTTGAAAAAGTCTTAAATGAATGGAATCATCAATAAAAGAGTTGGATGCACACCACATATGATAATTCATAACATGGTTTGAGGGGTACTCATATGAATTTCACTGGGCAGCTTATGTAATATTCCTACTTAGCATAAAAGGATGAATAAATCAATGCCCATATGAACATGGATGAATCTGGGCCATGTAAATAAATCAATTTCAGGTGTGAAAGGGGTTTGAGCTATGAGATTGGGTCAACCTTGATCAAATCTACAACGTTGTCTAGATTCAATGTACCTCATGAAAGGACAGCGTAGTTCTAGAAGGAGGCCCCTCATGTGAGAAGAGCTAACTCATCAAGGTGGTTTAGGGTTTGCAAAGGCTTTCATATTATAAAAGGAAGGGGAAGGCAACAAGAGAAGGTTGTTGATTGTCTACATTTCTGAGTATCTTGTCTGTTTAGACAAATACCATTCTCTATTGTTCAGTGGAGAATTGTGCTGCTTAGCACTTGGAGTTCCTATGCAGGGATTTCAACTCTTCCATTGAGGATTCTTGGAGGAGTCTTGCTGATTTGATCCACTATCAGACTTTAGGCCAAGCTCTACTTCCAACTGCAACATAGATCTAGTGAGGGTTTGTTTGCTTTTGTAGGCTGCAGTAAGTGGAACTCTAGATCTGCTCAAATCTAGCTTATATTGGAGCCTCTTCTCAGTGAGTGTGCATTTTAACCTCCTGGAAGAGTGCATCCACTGTTTGAGCTTCAGATTTGTATCTTGGCATCAGACCATCTCTGTTATTCAAGCTACAGTGCAGTTTCCCTTGAGGGACTGCATTATTCTTAGCGGAGGTTTTACAAGGTGTTTTGACCCCATTTTTTATGAGAGATCTCTGGTGCTGGGCTTTGCCTTTCACTTTGGTGATCCATGGATTAACTTTCTGATCCATGTTATATTTATATCTGATCTGTTTTAATGTAAAGTCATCTTCATAAATTCCTGAATCATTTTGCAGATCTACAACTTAAAATTCAGATCTACTCTTTGTAATGCATGATTTGGTCAAAACCCCAAGGGGATCTTGTAATAGAGTATTTCTAGAGCACAGATATGAAGTAGATCTAATCTTTCATCCATAGATATGTTCTAGATCTAAATTTTAACATTCAGCTGCTATAGCTCCATAAAATAACATTGTTAAGCCATTTTGTAGTTTATATATGTGTTGCAGCCTTCTTTTCTGAAGATTTATTGCTCTATTGTCTCTTGTATTCTACTGTATAATGTAAGAGAATTATTGTAATTCTGATTTGTTGTTGTATATTCACAAGTTTATCTTAATTGATGGCCTCCTGCTCATTCTTTCCAAGACTACATTATTTCTGAAGCAGTTTGTTGTGCATAGCTGCAGCCCATCTTGTAGGGTGTTTTTCAGTTAGACTAGGTGGTGGGAGATCTGTTTACCACACCTAGTTTGATTTTTTTTTGCTCCCCTTTTGGATGTAGACTCAAAATCTACTTATCTAAGGGATCCAAGGGCTGAAAAATCATTTATGTGCATAAATCTTCCATAAGTGTGTTATTTGCAGCAGGCTTGTTGTGTATTCCCAATTTTGGGATATTACAGTGGTATCAGAGCTCCTTTCTTGGCACAGCCTGTGATTTCATTGGAGAACCACAACCATGTTGCATTTAGAATAAGATGAGACTCTTACTGAGAGGGAGAAGAAGTATCAGAATAGAAGTCACAAGAAGTTTGATTACACCACTGATGATCAAGACAAGGGTAAAGCCCCTGAAACTACAAGTGATAAAGAAGGAGAAGAGTTTGCAATAACTCTTTTGGTGGCCATGCAATATCTTTCTAGAGAGATCAAAGAAATGAGGATGGACAAAATGAGGGAATCTCCTGGGATATTTCATCCTGCTAAAAGCTCTGACATGTCTCACCACTGGACTGGTCAATTAATGAGCCAGCCACAAGCCCCACAAGCTCCACAATGATCTACTATGCCCTACCTTCTTGGCTGTGGAGAATGAAGGACCACAACAGCAAGCATCCCTTGAAGACTACTTTGTGGAATATGAATCTCAGAATCAGAGATTCAGAGACCATTTGAGTTTCCAAGAGTTTTGTCACCTCAAGGACAAAAGAAGACCAAGGCAGTAGTATAGAGATGGTGTGTTCTTTCATAATCATGATAGACACCACTCTATGGGAAGATTCTTTTTGCCCATGTTTGATGGGTCATCCACCATTTTTTCCAAGGAATGGGTAGAAAAGCTGGATATCTACTTTTAGTTGAACAAAGTCCCTGAGATTGAAGCTATCAAGGTTGTAGCATTGCACTTTGAAGGTGAAGCACAAAATTGGTGGTTCCATGGGTTGTCTACATTGGGCCATGCCAATGTGACTGCCTACTCTAAATTCACTAGAAGAATGGTGGAGAGGTTTGACAGAAAGGATCCAGAAGCACCTTTCATGAGCCTTGCAAAGTTAAAACAACTAGGGAATGTAGAAACTTACATCTCTAAGTTTTTAAGATTATCATTTATGGTTCCTGATCTGTCTGCAGCAAGGAGGGTGTACATGTTCATCGATGGCTTGGATGAACCTTTGCATGGGTTGGTTAAATCTACCAAGCCCATCACTTTGCATGATGCCATTGAGAGGGATAGAGGCCTCCAATATGCCTTGCAAAAAGCAAAGGCAACTTTCTAGAGCAAGGCCCCTCACCTTTCTAAAGGGAAGGAAGAAAAATTTGCTCCTTCCAAGGAGAGCTCATTTAAGAAGCCTCTTGATATTGAACTCAGGAGGGAGTTGAGAAAGAAGAGACTATGTTTCACCTGCCAAGAGTCATGGGCACCAGGACATAGATGTGCTGCTGGGAAAGCACACTACATAGAAGTCTTCTCAGATTTTGAGGAGGAAGATGAAGATGATGAACCAAGGAGGGGTCACAACGCTGATAAGGTTGAGGGAGATCCAACACCATCTGGAGATGGCGACGGAGCCTTTGCTCCAATAGGTGGAACTCTTGCATCTTTGAGAGGAGTGCCTAAGTACTTGACCCTAAGAGTAAAAGGTTCAATCATGAATCAGAGGGTATCTGTGATGATTGACAATGGGGCAACCCACAACTTTATTGATGCTCATCTTGTGCAGAGGAGAGCAATCCCCACTGATACTTTTTAGGGATTCTCTATTTTGGTCCTAGGAGATAGGAAAATGCAATGCATGCAATATGTCCCATCACTCTCAGTCACTATGGGGTCCTAAACTTTGGTGGATCACTTTTTTGTAGTTGACATACCAGACACCAATATCATTTTGGGTGTCCAATGGTTGATTACGTGGGGGAAATTCGCCACCGATTGGAAAGCTTTGAAGATGGAGTGGGTGGACATGAAGAGTGGTAAACCCCAAATTATCCAAGGCATGCATACTTATCCCTCACCTGGCACTTCCACACAAACAACAGAGATGGATTTGTGCAGTGGAAGCAAGGATCTCACAGTCCCTTCTCTTATGTTCATGAGAATTCTGCAAGGGACATTCCTATCTAGTGGAAAACCACCCGGGAGGCCACCAGATTCAGATCTTGTGGGGGAGGCCTCAAAAAATGTTACTCCAAATCTAGATCCAGAAGGGATTGGAGCAATGGGAGACCAAGCTACAGTGCTGGAGGGCTTGGAACAGCTCAAGAGTGAGGGAAATATTCTTCCTGCATCACTATCACCCTCTCTCTTTCTTAGATCTGTGTTGTGGGAGGAGAAGAATGGGAGGAACAGCCTTCCAACACACAAATTTGGCATGAGAGATGTCAGAGAAGAGATCAGCAACATGACAGACACTTCCATGGATGTATCATCAGCGTTGTCATTGTTGAACAATGTGGATCTATACTGGAAATATTAGCTGCTTGTAGAGTATTCCAAAGATCTCCACACAGGTATGATACTAGATCACATGCAGCAAGAAGAGGGCTACTCAGTCCAAGGGGGAGTCATCTATCATCATGGTAAGGTCTTATTGGTTAGATATTCCAAGCTCAAGCATAAGATACTACAAGGGGCACATAAATAATTCTTTCTCAACCATATGCATTCAATGAATATCTATACCCTGATCATGAGGAGCTTTGATTGGGAAGGCTTGAGAAAGGAACTAAATCAGCACTTTCAAGAGTGCATGAACTATGTGGAGTCGGGACAACCAATGGACTCTATGCAAGAGTCATTTCAGCCATTCCTTCCTTCTTTTGAGAGGAGGGGAATGCCCATGCACAACTCCATGTGTATAAGGAACTTTGATGGTGAAAGATCTGATCATGTAGAGAAAGCTTTATCTTTTGATTTGTCATATTATTTTACCATGTTTTTGCAAGATATGACTCCTAGAGGGAGTGAGAGATCATGTGGATCTCATGACTTTTGGTGGGCCAATAGAAATGTTGAAATTGACCATTTCCTTGTTGTGCAAAGGGTGATTCATTCTCATGATGGGTGCTTTCCAAAGGCACCAAACTTATCTAACATCTTCAGCCATGTTAAGGTGACTCATGTAGCAAATGTGTAATATTCATAAAATTAGCATGCAACTAATAGGAATATTAGATTTTGATTTTTGCACCTAGTAGATGAATAAATGGGGAAAAGGATCCATACTTAACTTGAATTGACATAAAATCCCTCTTGGTGTGAAAAGGGGATAACTTGGTGGCTATATTTTGCACTTCCCATGTGTGAACAGGAAGAGAATCATGTTGATTCAGTCAAGTTGACCAAGTCAACAACGCAACATGGAGGAGCAATCTTGAAAGAGCTACAACGCAGTTTTGGAGGGAGAGGATTCACATGGTGTTGGAAACCCTAATAGGTGGGATCCAAGGTGAGGAGGCTGACAAAAATTATAAGGAGGAAGATATCAGAATTTTGGGGTTAGCTTATGGATTATTGATTTTGGTCTACTTAGACTATTTGTAGTCTCTTGTTGTTTAGCAGAGTTTTAGTGTTATTCAGCACAATGCATTCCTACTTAGGGATTCCTTCTCCTTCATTGGGTGATCTCTTGGAGGGGTTCTATTCTTCATTTCCCACATCTGGGCTTGAGGCCAAGCATCATCCTTCATCCACAACATTATTTCTGTAGAGAATAGTGCTATGTTGTAGGGTGTTGCAGTGGGAGACTCACAACACCAGCTCTTGAGCTTATCTTTCATAGGAGGGAGCTCCCCTTTCTTTGCAAGATCTATACAGGAGGTTCCAGAGAAAATTTAACATCTTGGCATAAGGCCAAATCAGTTCCCATCCACTACAGCACAATTTACTGAAGAAACTGCGTCATTTTCCATAGTGCTATAGTAGCAGGGTTTGAACCCTTGCTTGTGAGCTTGTTCCTTGGAGAAAGGGCCAACCCTTCTCCCGAAAAGCTTTGTACTTCATTCTTCTTCTGCCACTTATACATTTCAGCCATATTTATTCATTGTTGTATTATAACTGTGTTTTTCAGATCCAGATCTGCAGATCTGCATTTTTATACATTGTAGTCTCATGAACCCCTTGCTGGGTTACTCTTGTTTTGTATAAAAAAGGAAGGAATCTCCATTTTCTCAGCCATTGATGCATTGTATATTCTAGATATATTTTGTCTCATCATTTTTTGCATAAACCCTCATAAAAATAACACTGTTCTTGCTTCAGTACTTTCTGCATGAGATAGGCTATGGGGTTTGGGCTTATTTGAGGCATATTGACTTGGGGAGATCTGTTTATATTGGCTAGAGTAATTTGTTTCACCTCTAATTATGCATGTGAGTTGTACATGATGTATTATAAGGGATCCAAGTCCCATTCCTTACATATATAGCATTATTTTCTGAAGATAGCTATTGTATGCCCTATATCGCTGCATTTCCCCACTTGGGAAGGAGGATATAGGCCATATTCTTGTTGAGGTTCTTAAATTTGTTGGTAAGATGTTCATGCACATATAATGAGCTGATCTAAAATGCCATGCTCATGATTTGCTGAAGCTACAACTTTGGGATATCTTAAGATATTCCATTTGTTGTAGAAAATCCCTGTTTTGGGATATTACAGTGGTATCAAAGCTGCTATCTTGGCTCAGCATGTGGATTTCAAATCCATTCAAAAGATAAGAAGAACAAGAGACAAAATTATGGAGAGGATGATATTACTCTCATCGATTTTCAGATCTACGAGAGAAGAAGAAAGATGCAATGAAACTCCTAAAGGGTTTCAAGGAGGAGGAAATTTACAGTGAGACCTCTAGAAGGTTTCAAGAGGAAGAAGAAGATCCATGCACTTCCTGTTCTCATAGAGGGAGTGGAGATAAAGAAGACCACTTGGAACATGAGATCCTGAGTGGGTATTTGGCAGAATACAAGTACTAACCTAGGGCTTTCAAAGAGACCTTAGATTTTCCTCAGTTTATTCAACTGAAAGAAGAAAGAAGACCATGCAGTAAGAGAATGATAAGAGGAAATAGATTCTTGTTGTCTACATTTGATGGATCACTCAAGTGTGCAGCAAAGACTTGGGTGATGAAACTAGAGGCATTTTTCCTACTACATCCAGTAGTGGAAAAAGAGGCTGTGGAGATCTCAGCGCTGCACTTGGAGGGCAAGGCAAGCTCTTGGTGGATCAGCCATCTAAATCATGCAAGAGTATCTACTTTTGCTGATTTTACTCATCATGTAATAAAAATATTTGACAGTAGAAGATCAGAGAAGGAGGAGTCCTCTTCTCCATTTGAGGATCCTTGTACCAGCACTGTCACAATCATGGAGGGGCAACTATCTGTAGTAGTGGCTGGGTCAGCAAACACAATGGAGAGAGGAAATATTGCAGCCATACAAGATGTTCCCAAGACTCACCAAGGTATGCATGTATTTCCATTTCTGATTATTTCAAAAAATATTATGGAAAACCTTGGAATTTTGTCCTCACATGGTCAAGGATCAAAACACATTGTTGTGGTGGAGCAGCAAGCTTGCACTACGCTATGTGACCTTATAAGGATGAAAAATCATTCCATTGCACCCCTATAGAGTTGCATGCAGCACGAGGAGTTAGGGTGTAAGATTTTGGAGGGCATGAGGGATGTTGTGCCACTTTGTGACGATGTTCTACTTTCAGCACACTTGGATCCTTTTGGATTCAAGAGATTGATTGATGAGAGGTATTTTCTGAAATATCTCCAAGGGGTTACATCTCAACTTCCCATGGGGTGTAAGGAGGAATAATTTCTTTGGGAGAGTGGCAGTATTCATTGGGAAGATACCCAAGGAGAGAATGACTGGAGGCATCCACATTTGGATGAATGGAGGTGGATGGAGAGCAAGAGGTTGGTGATCCACTTGTAGATCTATGACACAGGGCAGCAAGAAGCAAGGCTGTGTTGGCTACTCTTGAGAGAATTTGGCCATCATGAGGCATATCCTTCTCCTAAGGGTACGAGGGTGGAAGACAGTTGGCAGGACACTAGCATCATATGGTAGCCTAGAGGTTCGGTGTATCATGTTGACTTGATCCTCTTCACATCAATCAACTTATTTTCACCTCATGATTTGTATGATGGAGGTGTGAGAGGGCAGCAAGAGTCATTATTGTTGTGGCTTCTCTTGGGAGAGTATGGGAAGAAATTTTCCCATACTTTTCATAATATTTCTGGAAAGAAGGAAGGCACATTCAAGGTGCAAGGAGGCTACCCTTGAAGGATTATGAGAGACTTCCATGTAGGAAGGAGGTCTTCTCACATAGCAGCATGATGGTGGATGGCTTTGGCATATGGAATGCCAAAAGGAGAAGTCATGGAGTGACAAGAGCCCTGTTACTAAGGCCTACAACACTGTCAATTGAGAGCATGTTTCTATTGATGGAGTGTTCCAAAGGGAGTATGCACCCTCTCTTCTTGCAGATTTTTATGAGAAGATTCTCATGGGAGGACTCACTCATGGACCTCACCTTCAGCTTGCACATGATGCATGGTAAGAAATACAATTATGTTCTTGTTGGTTACTCTATTGAGTATTTGTATTTTCTCACCATATGTAAACAGTGCATTGCTCCGCAAGAGAGCAAGATTATTTATGGGTTTCATGGTCACTTTAGGGCCAAATTTTTTGATGATGATAACCCATCTCTACATGAATTTGGGCAAGTGTTTTATTGTTTTGATTTTATACAGCTGATATATATTGCTACTTACTACTTCATAGTAGATGAGCTAACATGCATAGCTGAAAATTCCTTGGAGGACAA
This sequence comes from Pinus albicaulis, assembly GCA_034641835.2. Lineage (NCBI taxonomy): Eukaryota > Viridiplantae > Streptophyta > Pinopsida > Pinales > Pinaceae > Pinus > Pinus albicaulis. Next base: position 69,139,565 of record CM076574.1, on the reverse strand, counting down.
CTTGCCATTTGATGCTCTGAATCAGCAGTTGAAAAGACTGCGTTGTATCCACCAGAGAGACCATGTGTATCATCCAAACTTACACATAACCTTCATCCATTTTCTGATTTGGATGCCATATGGTGATGATGTGCCATTCATCTTGTATGGGATGGTTTGGGTTGGCATGGCTCATTATTTTGGAGGAAGGGTCCTTGGAGACTCAATCTTCTTCTTGCCATTGGAGGGCAATCATGTTGCAACCCAAGATCAGCATGCCCTCTACACTTATCATAAGTGGAGAGGAGGACAATGTGGGATAGGCACTCTTGCCTATCATGTTTATTTATTCAGCCCACCTACACTTCAGGAGCCAAAGGTGGAGGAGATTCTTCATGAGTTGCCATGTTGGAGGGTGACTCATTTCATATGGATGATAGCTTGGGGGTGGAGGTTTCACTTGGGAATGAGGATTTCCCATGCATTCATAATCCATGCCTTGAGAGGACCTCCAGACAGAACATAGTTGTCTCCTTGCGTATGTTACTTCTGCATGATGATAGCCATTTGGGGTGTACACCAAATGCTAATTTGTTTGCTTGGGAGAGGCACTATGAGGATTCATTGTTGAGACAACATCTTATTCGTTGGGAGAGCTCATCATATGTGGATGCTACCAGAGGAGGAAGGAAGACTTTCCAGTACTATCCTTGCAGTTGCTTGAGGACAAGCAACATTTGGGAGGGGAGGACTGTAATATTCCTAAAATTAGCATGCAGCTAATAGGAATATTGGATTTTGATTTTTGCACATAGTAGATGAATAAATGGGGAAAGGACCCATACTTAACTTGCATTGAAATAAAATCCCTCTTGGTGTGAAAAGGGGATAACTTGGTGGCTGGATTTTGCACTTCCCATGTGTGAACAGGAAGAGAATCATGTTGATTCAGTCAAGTTGACCAAGTCAATAGCACAACATGGAGGAGAAATCTTGAAAGAGCAACAACTCAGTTTTGGATGGAAAGGATTCACATGGTGTTGGAAACCCTAATAGGTGGGACCCAAGGTGAGGAGGCCGAAAAAAATTATAAGGAGGAAGATAGCAGACTTTTGGGGTTAGCTTATGGATTATTGATTTTGGTCTACTTAGACTATTTGTAGTCTCTTGCTGTTTAGCAGAGTTGCAGTGTTATTCAGCACAAGGAATTCCTTCTTAGGGATTCCTTCTTATTCATTGGGTGATCTCTTAGAGGGGTTCTATTATTCATTTCCCACATCTAGACTTGAGGCCAAGCATCCTCCTTCAGCCACATCATTATTTCTGTAGAGAATAGTGCTGTGTTGTAGGGTGTTGTAGTGGGAGACTCACAACACCAGCCCTTGAGCTTATCTTTCAGAGGAGGGAGCTCCCCTTTCTTTGCAAGATCTGTATAGGAGGTTCTAGAGCACATTTCACATCTTGGCATAAGGCCAACTTAGTTCCCATCCACTACAGCGCATTTTACTGAAGAAACTGCGTCATTTTTCAGAGTGTTGCAGTAGTAGGGTTTGAACCCTTGCTTGTGAGCTTGTTCCTTGGAGAAAGGGCCAACCCTTCTCCCAGAAAGCTCTGTACTTCATTCTTCTTCTGTCACTTGTACATTTTAGACATATTTATTTAGTACTTTAGTGTAACTCTATTTTTCAGATCTAGATCTACAGATCTTCATTTTTATGCATTGTATTCTCATGAACCCCTTGTCGGGTTACTCTTTTTTTGTATAAAAAAGGAAGGAATCTCCATTTTCTCATCCATTGATGCATTGCATACTCCAAATCTATTTTGTCTCATATTTTGCTGCATAAACCCTCATAAAAATAATGTTGTTCTTGCTTCAATACTTTCTGCATGAGATAGGCTATGGGGTTTGGGCTTATTTGAGGCATATTGACTTGGGGAGATCTTTTTGTATTGGCTAGAGTGATTTGTTTCACTTCTAATTCTGCATGTGAGTTTTACATGATGTATTATAAGGGATCCAAGTCCCATTCATTACATGTATAGCATTATTTTCTGAAGACAGTGGTTTTATGCCCTATATTGCTGCATTTCCCCACTTGGGAAGGAGGATATAGGCCATATTCTTGTTGAGGTTCTTAAATCTATTGGTAATATTTTCTTGTACATATAATGAGCTGATCTATAATGCCAGGCTCATGATTTTCTGAAGCTCCAACTTTGGGATATCTTAAGATATTCCATTTGTTGTAGAAAATCCCTGTTTTGGGATATTAAAAAATGTGTGGTGGGAATGCCACTTACCACACCTTGATCTAATGCAGGCAGGAGATGTGTTGTGCTAGCATCACATGTGGGATTTTGACCCAACTCCTCAAGCTCAGATTTCTGTTTACATATATGTAGTCTTGCTTCCATACTTGTATGATATAGTTGTACTGTTTATGGGATTTTATGGAGGGAGGATGGACAGTTTGTATGTACCACATGGATTGGAACTTCTCCCTGTACCTCATGCTACATGTTTTAGATGGAGAATTTCTCCAGCCATGTTTATTTCTGTTGAATTTTTCACTCCTGGTGGGATGGACTATGCACATCTTATCTTGACCTTGGAGGGATAATTCCTAATGTATTGGCTTGATGAGCACTTGGAATATGATGAGGACTTGATCATTGATGATGTCATCAATGGAGGAGGGGAAGTACTACAGCTCTCACCCTATCAGTTGCTTGAGTGCAAGAAACATTTTGGAGGGGAGGACTGTAATATTCCTACTTATCCTAAGCTAAGAGGAATATGAAATTTTATCTCATTTTCTGTTGCATGAATAATTGAATAAAGGAGGAAATGTAAAACTCCTAAAAGAGTGAATAAATCAATGCCCATATGAACATGGATAAATCTGGGCCATGTAAATAAATCAATTGCAGGTGTGAAAGGGGTTTGAGCTATGAGACTGGGTCAACCTTGACCAAATCTACAGCGTTGTCTAGATTCAATGTACCTCATGAAAGGACAACGCAGTTCTAGAAGGAGGCCCCTCATGTGAAAAGAGATAAATCATCAAGGTGGTTTAGGGTTTTCAAAGGATTTCATCTTATAAAAGGAAGGGGAAGGCAGCAAGAGAAGGTTTTTGATTGTCTACATTTCAGATTATCTTGTCTGTTTAGACAAATACCATTATCTGTTGTTCAGTGGAGAATTGTGTTGCTTAGCACTTGGAGTTCCTATGCAGGGATTTCACCTCTTCCATTGAGGATTCTTGGAGGAGTCTTGCTGATTTGATCCACTATCATCCTTTAGGCCAAGCTCTACTTCCAACTGCAACGTAGATCCAGTGAGGTTTTGTTTGCTTTTGTAGGCTGCAGCAAGTGAAACTCTAGATCTGTTCAGATCTAGCTTGTATTGGAGCCTCTTCTCAGTGAGTGTGTATTTTAACCTCCTGGAAGAGTGAATCCACTGTTTGAACTTCAGATTTGTATCTTGGCATTAGGCCATCTATGTTATTCAAGCTACAGCACAGTTTCCCTTGAGGGACTGCATTATTTTTAGTGGAGGTTTTACAGGGTGTTTTCACCCCATTTTTGGTGAGAGATATTTGATGTTGGGCTTTACCTTTCACTTTGGTGATCCATGGATTAGCTTGTTGATCCATGTTCTGTTTAGATCTGATATATTTTAATGTAAAGTCATCTTCATAAATTCTTGAATCATTTTTCAGATCTGCAACTTAAAACTCAAATCTACTCTTTGTAATGCATGATTTGGTCAAAACCCCAAGGGGATCTTGTAATAGAGTCTTTCTAGAGCACAGATCTGAAATAGATCTGATCTTTCATCCAAAGATATATTCTATATCTAAAGTGTAACATTCAGCTACTGCAGCTCCATAAAATAATTCTATTAAGCCATTTTGCAGTTTATATATGTGTTGCAACCTTCTTTTCTGAAGATTTCTTGCTCTATTGTCTCCTGTATTCTACTATATAATGTAAGAGCATCATTGCAATTCTGATTTGTTGCTGTATATTCAAAATTTGATCTTAATTGATGGCCTCCTTCTCATGCTTTCCAAGACTAGGTTATTTCTGAAGCATTTTTGTTGTGCATAGCTGCAACCCCTCTTGTAGGGTTTTTTTCAACTAGACTAGGTGGTGGGAGATTTTTTTACCACACCTAGTTTGATTTGTTTTTTCTCCCCTTTTGGATCTAGATCACTCCAGATCTGCTGATCTAAGGGATCCAAGGGCTGCAAACTCATTTTTGTGCATAAATCTCCTAGAAGTGCGTTATTTTAGTAGCCTTGCTGTGGAATCCCAATTTTGGGATATTACAACTTAGTAGGCATGGATACCCAAAACGGAAGATAGTGAATCGGGTCATTCGTTAGCCTAGACAGGTCTGGTAAATATAAAGTTGCTATAAAAGGTAACCACCTGTTAGGGTCTTGGTGAGGAATTGATTACCCTAAGGGACAATTCCAGTACCTGGAGGAGGGTATATAGGAAAACCTGGGATAGCTTGAGCAGTTGGAATTGGCACACCTCCAGGATATCCAGGGGTAGCCATACCGAATTGGGGTTGAGCTGGTATCTGGAAAGATGGATTTTTTCCCAATTTTCCATATTGCAATTGACCCTAAAATGGTTGGCCTTGAAAAAATTGACCTTGAAGAGGTTGACCTACTAGGGGTTGTCTCTGAAGAGGTTAACCTACAAAAGGTTTCCCTTGAACATGTTGATCTACAAAAGGTTGAATTGTTTGTGTAGCTGTTATGGCAGGTTGTCCCAAATATGTTTGAGGAATTGACTGGATTGTAGGTCCAATTTGATGGGTATTATTCCGAGGGATAGCTTGTGTAACAGTTGGGGTTCACATTTGAAGGGTCGTAGCAACAGAAACTTGAGGAACTCCTGGGATGGGTGTACCTATTTGTTGAACAGATGTTTGCACAATAGATTGGATAGGAGTACTAGGAGTACTCAGACCAGCTTTCTAACTACTTGGCACATATGCCCTTGGGATAATTTGAAGTGCACCTTGAATAGGTTGTTGGACTTGGGTGTAACCAAATTCTCCAAGTGGCTGAGCAGGTTGATTATAAGGCATTTGCGGGGTAGGTTGCAAAGGTTGTTGAGTAAATGAGGGGTTCCACATAGTGTTTATCCCTGGATAAGGAGTCCTCGTCGAGGGTTGTGATGCATAGGGTTGACCATAACCAGTTTGAGGCATTGGACCATAATTTTGATAATTACCAGGAATAAGCTACCCTACAACCATTGGATAGGTTCCAGTGAAAATTTGTCCTCCTTGAAAAGGTTGTTTCCCTTGAAGAGGTTGTTTCCCTTGAAGAGGTTCTTGCCCATGAATAGGATGATTCCCTTGAAGAGGTTGTTTCCCGTGAAGAGGTTATTTCCATTGAAGAGGTTGTTTCTGTTACACCATTTTTTGGTCATCTAATTAGTTACTATTAGATGGACCTAATTACACCATGTAAGACCAATTTTACCCTAAGTAAAATTTCTTTCACTATGAACAATGACTTAGTAAACCACCTTTATTAAGTTGTTTATGGTCTAAACAGGAAACCCCATGAGGAAATATTAAATAAATCTACATTTGTTTGATTTTCCTCAAGGAATAATTAGTTAAACAACAATTTAATTAATATTCCGAGTCATATTTAACCCAAAACATGAAAATTAATTAGATAAAGCATTATTTATCTTATTATTTTCTAAGAATAATTATTTAAACCCTATTTAAATAATATTCCTTGTTAAATTTGACTAAATCATTCATAAATAATTATTATTTCATTATTACTCAACCACATCCTTAAAATAATAAAATAATAAATTATTTATTATTTACAAATAAAGGGATTTGACCCAAGTCAAATTCTTTTTCCCTCCAACAAATATAATAAAATATTCCATAAAATTTGGATCTTGATTTGCTTAATAATATTTTATTTATGCACCAATATCTCGACTAACTCAATATTTTGTTATAAATAGAAGGTTTTTTCCATTCACTCACTACCTTTTTTTGCCTAAAGATCACTCTGGATCTATACTTTTGGTCTAACTTTGATCCACCATCATTGCCATATTTTTCTATCTTTCTGCTTGTGAGCTCCCTTTGAGTTCCATTTTTGTCTGGGTTTTCTACACCATCAAGATAGAGTAATTTTAGATTTGAAGTGCTGAGGACTTACAAGAACCCATCCCATTGAGGAGAACTAGTAAAATCCTTCTATGTTTTCCTCCCAAATGTCCTTAATACAAAATTCATTCAACATATTCTTGTCTTGTCTATTGGATGCATGGAGCAACTCATGTTTTTATTCATTGCTTAATGTCTTTTAATGCATAGATCTAGATTTTTACAACATTTGTTTTGGTAAACTAATTGCAGATCTAAAGATATTGGCAAACATAATTGTTGTTAGGGCTGTTTGTTATGCATAGATAAAGTGGTATTTTTTCGTACACTTGTGATTAAGATTCATACTAACAACTGACGACTCCACATGAGTTTACAATTATGACCGCTGCCGTTTTTCAGACCGCTGCATATCTAGTTGCTTTAGACCCTAGGATTTCTCTTCAGCTTCTTGTTTTTCTTTTCTTGATGTTTTTTTTAACCTATAAAACCCTAAAACATTAAAAATTCTAACTTCTGTGCGTTTTCAGACCTATTGCGTAGGTGATGGACATCAGCCGCAACTGAGACGACACATTCTGCTGAAACCTACTCCAGAGAGTGTCAGAAGTGCAGGTCGCACTTTTTGGGCCAAAACCTGTGACCTGAACCTCCAAGGCATAGAAAACAGACCAAAATCTGTGACCTCTACAGAAATCATGTCAGAAACTGCGACCTGGACTTTTTGCGGGAGTTTTTCTGAAAGTTTTCTAGGTTTTTTTGGGCCTTTGTTCAGGGTTGTCTGACCTTTGTCTCCGCCCATTTTGGACCTATAATTTTTTTTTTTACTCATCTAAGTGGGAACCTAGCCCTCTAGGGCTTTAATACCCTCCACACTTTGTGCAAGAGTTTTAGCTGCTGCAGGTTGTCTGAAATTTTCAGAGTGTTCAGCCATTTTTCAGATCTTATACCTTAATTTCAGATCCACTTTAGATTGGCTATTTATCCATCCAAATCACCTCCTTTTAGTTTTGTTTGTATTTTCCTCTAGGTAACCCTCCGCTTCCCTCCAGGAGATAGCCTTTTTCCACCTCATTTACAACAATTTTTCCTCTGAGTTTTTGCTTTTTTTCTGCACCTATTTCCAGCAGATCTGACCTTTAGATCCCTGTCCCTCCTGACCTTAGATCTATTGGCTATTTTGGTGTGTTTTGACTAAATTTTTTCCCACCTACAGACTACTTGTTGAGAGACCGGCTCCTTGGGTTTAGATTATTGCATTATTAGCTGTTTATTATCTATTTTTTCAGTTTCATATACTGTTATCTGTAGGTTTATTTACGGTTATATAACACACTTTTTATTTTTCTCTACAAATGTCTAGGTTTAAAAATTAAAATTTACACACTTTACACACACACCCTAAGTGAAGAAGAGCTTGGTTAACACTGCCAAGCAAATACTTTAACATTGAAATCAATTGATCCTGCACCTCTCTGCACTTGTTTCGACATTGTAATTAGTTGATCATGTAGAAATTTGCTGAATAATGATTAATTATCCATCGAGACTATCCTGATCACATACAATTCGAATTTATATGCAACACATAATCTCTTCCACTCAGATCATCAAACATGCGGAAATAAAACAAGCGATAACACATCAAATCATCATACACATTAACATAGTATGTATGGGGAAAGCTTATAGCTGAAAACCCCGCAGCTATTGTGTATATTATAATGGAGAAATCAAGTAACAAACTCAATACAATACTCCTCACAAGTACTCAGTACTTTCTCATACAGTTACCCACAATCTAGCTCAGTTTTGAACAGGTTACTGGTTCAAAACTCACCGCCAATTGCCTTGCCTCTATTGCACAATCATGGCCTGTCTATATAGAGATCCAAGGTTCGAATCTCCTTGGCTTGACTGCGCAATTGTCATTGAAAAATCCTCCAAGTGTGGTGCAAATCTCATGCACAACTGATGTCGCCACTGATAGCTAACTCCACCCTTTCATCTACCTCTTTCACTGGTCTCCACTGAACTGATCATGCACTGTAGTGAAATGATGTGTTCTTGAGTTGAATAATGAGTTACTAATTAATGAATTAAATAGTATTTAATTCACTCCACTCATAACTAATTGATTAGCTAGTTAAACTAATCTCAACTAGTTCAACTAAAATAAACAGAACACAACTTCACTATGTGTCTCATTAACTCCTCCAAACTTCTGCCACTGAAGTCCAACTGAAGTCAAACATGCATGATGCCATCAAACCCTTGGGAATAGCATAATTCCTCTGTCAGATGCATGAGCCACTTCTGTAGCTCGAACTGAAGTGCTCCAAGAGAGTAAACTGCTGTTTATAGTCCAAATATTATTAAGGGTAAATAATATTTGACTTCCCTATTTTTAGGATAGGTAGTCTAAAAATAAACTTTGACCTCTTTGACCTAAAAAATAGAGTCTCATCTATTTTTACCAACATGACCAATGCTCCAAGAATCTCAAACTGGAATCCCCGAACCTTGCTCCATATGTCTAAAAAATAGACATAGTCTAAAAATAGACTTTGCGCCAGAATTCGCCTGCGGGCCCACTTAGTGAAGGCGACTTCATTTCACTAAGCTCCATCATCTTGCTGCATTTTCAACACTCCCTCTCAGCAAGATATGGATTATCTGCAACCCCTATCCTGCCTCTGTGGAATTCGAACTTGCTCCTGGTGAGCGCCTTCGTCGGGATGTCGGCATCCTGATCCTCCGTGGGAACATATGAAAGCATCATGATTCTCCGTTGAACACAATCTCTGATATGATGATACCAATCTGTGAAGCCATGCTGCCTCAACTGATCCTCCTGTTTGTACCATGAACCATATCCCAATGTGCCTCTGATATAGCGCAATACATGCTTGCCTGCCTTCCAAAAGAGCTTGGTAGGCTTAACCATAGCTTGCGAAAGCTGGTTAACTGCATAGCATATATCAGGTCGTGTATTGACCAGATACATAAGCGACCCCACCAACTGTCGATAGACAGTGGCATCCACTACCTCCGCCGAAGTAGCATCCTCCTTCCTCCAACCACCGGGAAGAGGAGTGTCAACAGGCTTGCAGCCTTGCATGTTGAACCTCTCCAGAATCTCCTGGGCATACTTACCCTGAGAAACAAACAGTCCTCCGCTGCACTGCCAAATCTCCAATCCCAGTAAATAATGAAGGATGCCCAAGTCCTTCATCTCAAACTCTCGTGCAAGATCCTCCTTGCATGAAAGTATCAACTGCTCATCGCCAGTCAAAATCAGATCATCTACATACGGTACGATGATCAACAGCTTCCCCTCCACCACAATCTGGTACAGGTTTGGATCCGCCTCACTCTTGGAGAATCCAAGCCCGGTGAAGTAGCTGTCTATCCGAGTGTACCAAGCACGAGGTGCTTGCTTCGGCCCATACAGTGCTCTCTTGAGTCGGCACACATGCGACTCACTGCTGAAGATCTCAAAACCTTCAGGCTGCTCTATGTACACCTCTTCCTCAATAACTCCATTGAGGAACGCAGTCTTCACATCCATCTGATGAATGTGCCACCCCATCTGCTCTGAGAGAGCAAGGATCGTCCGTATGGAAGAGTACCTTGCGACAGGTGCAAAAGTCTCCTCATAGTCAATCCCCTCGATCTGTGAGAAGCCACGGGCGACAAATCTCGCCTTGTACTTCTCCACACTCCCGTCATCCGCCTGCTTCACCTTGTAGATCCATCGCGAACCTACAACTGATTTCCCAACCGGTCTTGGGAAAATCTCCCATGCACTGTTCCTGATGATCGAATCATATTCTTCGATCATGGCATCAACCCATGCGGGTTCCTCCACAGCTTCCTCAAAAAGAGGATGGCTCCGTCACAACACATTGACTCACAAGAGCCATGTATCCAGTGTACCGATCCGGTGACTGTCTCTGTCTGCGCTGTGCTGTAGGTGGTCCTACAACCTTCTCTGCATCCCGAGCTAGTCGCTCAGCTTCTGTAGTGCGCATGCGCCCTCTGATGGTTGGCGCTGCCTGGGTGGTTTCTTCCACCTCCTGAACTTTCTCTTGTGGCTGATCCACATCCGGAAGCTCCTCCTTAGGAACTAACAGCTCCTCATCTGCATGCAAGTGTAGCTCCCTCTCAAGCGAACACTGCATGGCTTTCTCCTCCCGAAATTTTATATCCCGTCGCACAACAGTCTTGCGACTGTCTGGCACATACACCCGATAGTTGTGAGGTGTATCAGTGTACCCCACAAATATTCCAACCTCGGCAGTTGGATCCAGCTTCCTTCTCGCATCCTTCGTCACATGCATGTAGACAGGAGAACCAAAAATCCGCAAATGGGAAATATCAGGCCTCTTGCCAGAATAAGCCTCCTCTTGTGTACTCATGCCAAGAACCTTGTGAGGACAACGGTTCTGCACATACACTGCTGTATTGCATGCCTCAGCCCACAAGTGAAGGGGTAGGCCCTGATCATGCAACATCGCCCGTGCAGCACCCACGATCGTTCTATTCTTCCGCTCAGCCACCTCGTTCTGCTGTGGGTTATGGGGTGCGATGAGCTCTCTCTGAATCCCTTCTGCACTGCAGAACTCCTTGAATTCAGCCGAGATGAATTCACCACCGTTATCACTCCTTAGAGCAATCACCTTCTTCCACGACTCCTTCTCGACCAGTGCTTTAAACTCACAAAACTTCGCGAATGTATCGCTCTTCTTCTGCATGAAGAAGATCCAGCACTTTCGAGAGAAATCATCAACAAAGATCACATAATACCTGTGCTTTGTTGTCGAAGCAACAGAGAAAGGACCACACACGTCTGTGTGAACTCTCTCAAGGATCATCGTGGCGCGACTATCCTTCTCGTGAAAAGTGGCTTTCACATACTTCCCTAAAGTACACCCCTTGCACTGATCTGACTGCGCAAGAGTGCCCTTAGGAAGCCCAGTAGAAATCTGCTGCAGAATCTTCAAAGCTCCATGGTGAAGGTGACCCAATCTCCTGTGCCACAGTTCGCCCTCATCATCCCGGCTCACCACTTCTCCCGCCTTGCATGCCATAGCTGCGCAGTCATCTACCTGCAACTGATAAAGGTTCTGAGTTCGAACCCCTATCTTCGGGGTCTCTCCAGTAGTCTTACTACGCAGGAAGGCTTTTCCTTCGCTGAAGACCACATCATACCCCTTATCCTCCAACATCGCTACTGAAATCAGGTTCTTCTTCAATCCGGGTACATGCATGACATCCTTTAGTACAAAGGGTTTACCAGACTCCCTCTGAAAGGATACGGTACCGATACCAGTCGCACTGTATCTACCATGATCGCCCATCTCGATGTGCACACCCAAATCTTTGTCCTCCAGATCTGAGAACAACTCCCGATCTCCCGTCATATGAAATGACGCACCGCTGTCCAAGAACCACACCGATCCCATCACACTTGAAACCAAGCATGCAATCAGTGAAAAGTCAAGCTCGAATTGTGAAGCCAAAGCTTCTCCATCTGCAGATCTTCCCGCTTGCTTGTTCTTCTTCTTCTTTGGACAATTGGTAGCATAATGTCCGTGATCATGGAAGTGAAAACACTTCACTTTCGCCATATCCTTCTTCTTGCCCTTTGCACCAGAATGAGAAGTTTTCTTACCCTTCCCCTTCTTTGCTTTGGCAACCAAAGCGCAGTTTTCTTCATCAGCTCCCTTTGATGAAGATCCATCTCGAGTAGTCATCCTTATCTCCTCCTGCATGAGATCCGCCCAAAGGCGCTCCCATCCCGGCAGCTTCTCCCGACCATTGACACTATCTTGATATGAGTGCCAAGCCTTCGGAAGACCAAGGAGAGCCAGGTCGACCATGTCCTCATCTTCGACGGTCACCCCCACACTTCCCAGCTCATCTCTGCACTGAGTGAACTTCGTGAGGTATTTGGCGATACTGTCGCCCTTCTCCATCTTGATGTTCCCGAGCTTATCTTTGAGCGCCAGCTTCCTTTGGTCGCTCTTACTCTGGAATAGATCCGTCAAAGCTTTCCACATTAAATATGGAGAAGCCTTTCCATGCAGGCTAGATACAATATGATCCTTGACGCCCTCCAACAGGATCCTTCGACACTTCGCCATTCTCTTTTGCCATGCATCGACTTCAGCAGGATCAGTGGGCTTTTGGACATCCGTATCTACGAACTCCTTCAAACCATTATCTTCTAATACTACTTCCATGCGATCCTTCCATGCAACATAATTCGAATTACCTTCAAGAGCATATTCGAGTCGCAAACCGTTGAAAGACATTTTCAACACCGGCACCAAGAAAACAAAATTGCTGCAAAATTTCGAATTCCACCTCAAAGCTCAACCGCTCTAGATCTGTGAGAAAAAATTATTTCTAGCACAGAGATTGACTGCAAGGGGCATTTACCAGACCTTTCACTTTCCGAAGAAAGATGAATCCGGAGGCTACCTGGCCCGCATGCAGATTCTGTCTACCGAAATAAGTTTGTAATCACTGTGATGATCAATCTCTGCTTCAATAGCTCCGATACCATGTAGAAATTTGCTGAATAATGATTAATTATCCACCGAGACTATCCTGATCACATACAATTCGAATTTATATGCAACACATAATCTCTTCCACTAAGATCATCAAACATGCGGAAATAAAATCAAGCGATAACACATCAAATCATCATACACATTAACACAGTATGTATGGGGAAAGCTTATAGCTGAAAACCCTGCAGCTATTGTGTATATTATAATGGAGAAATAAAGTAACAAACTCAGTACAATACTCCTCACAAGTACTCAGTACTTTCTCATACAGTTACCCACAATCTAGCTCAGTTTTGAACAGGTTACTGGTTCAAAACTCATCGCCAATTGCCTTGTCTCTATTGCGCAATCTAGGCCTGTCTATATAGAGATCTAAGGTTCGAATCTCCTTGGATTGACTGCGAAATTTTCATGTACAAATCCTCCAAGTGTGGTGCAAATCTCATGCACAACTGATGTCGCCACTGATAGCTAACTCCACCCTTTCATCTACCTCTTTCACTGGTCTCCACTGAACTGATCATGCACTGTAGTGAACTGATGTGTTCTTGAGTTGAATAATGAGTTACTAATTAATGAATTAAATAATATTTAATTCACTCCACTCATAACTAATTGATTAACTAGTTAAACTAATCTCAACCAGTTCAACTAAAATAAACAGAACACAACTCCACTATCTGTCTCATTAACTCCTCCAAACTTCTGCCACTGAAGTCCAACTGAAGTCAACCATGCATGATGCCATCAAACCCTTGGGAATAGCGTAATTCCTCTGTCGGATGCATGAGCCACTTCTGTAGCTCGAACTGAAGTGCTCCAAGAGAGTAAACTGCTGTTTATAGTCCAAATATTATTAAGGGTAAATAATATTTGACTTCCCTATTTTTAGGATAGGCAGTCTAAAAATAGAATTCGACCTCTTTGACCTAAAAAATAGAGTCTCATCTATTTTTACCAACATGACCAATGCTCCAAGAATCTAAAACTGGAATCCCCGAACCATGCTCCATATGTCTAAAAAATAGACATAGTCTAAAAATAGACTTTGCGCCAGAATTCGCCTGCGGGCCCACTTAGTGAAGGCGACTTCATTTCACTAAGCTCCATCATCTTGCTGCATTTTCAACAGATCATGCACCTCTCGGCCCTTGTTGGTCTCTCTTCCCTTCCTGCCATGTTTGTGCTGTCACCATTGTGCCACCATGGCGTTTATCCCAGAGACTTCTTGGCCTTCATCCTCAGTTTCTGGTAGGACTAATTACTCCTCCATGTAGGATTCGAGTTAGTCCTCCACCGAGTCCGCACTTCGACTCCTCTTCTGATTCATTGGGTTCCCCTTCTGTTTCTTCCCCCGGTTCACCCCCTATCACCTTCACCATGTCTGGTTTAGGACCTAACACTGGTGGTAGCTCTGGCCCTAATGTTGGGAATACTACTAGTGGGACCACAACAGGAACTACCCCGGCTGCTCCCTTGTTCCCCTATATGGCAGGCCTCAATCTTCCCAATTTTAACTAGTTGATCAATGAACCTATATACCATGACACTAACTGGCCTGCTATGCCGACCAAGCTCCCTTCTGACATTCCCAAGTTTGAAGGCCTTGCTGGAGAAGATCCTAAAAATCATGTTTGAACTTTCCACATGTGGTGTTCATCTAACTCCATTACCGATGACTCTGTCTGTCTTCGGTTATTCCAACGTATGCTTACTGGCGAAGCTTCTAAGTCGTATGTTGATCAGGCCTAATCCTCTCATACCACCTTTGCGACTCTTGCCCAGGATTTTCTGTCTTATTTCTAGCTTCCCCTTTGTTATGACACTGGTACCGAAATTTTGACTTCTTTTCGTCGATCGTCTGCGACCCGCCTATCCGATCATGTCCAAGAGTGGTGGAGAATAAAGAGCCTATGTAGAGCCCCTACCTTCGAAGACCATGTCTACATGGATTGGTTCCTTAGATCTCTCTTTCCTGCTATCGGCAAGGATGTCACATCGCATTTCCCTCAAACCGAAGAAGCTGCTCTCCATATCGCATTAAAATATGACCTGATCTACGCTCAATCAAGTTATGTTTATACCGTTCTACCTGATCTTCCTAGACCCGGTGGTGCCAACGCACTGGGGGCATCTCATGCCACTGACTGTATCCTTGGAGCTCTCTCTCATCCATACGCTCTGCCTCCCATGGGCTATGGTTTTCCTTAGGGGGGGGCAGCACCTCTTGCACGTTTCCCCCTCCCAGTAGCATGTATCCAAGATATGGCATGCCTCCTCCTTCTTCCCAACCTCTTGTTTACCACAATGTTATACAACCTCCTTATTATCTGTATCCACAACCTGGTGCTCTAGCTCCTCCAACATTAGCACCTCCCCCTCCCTTGCCTTCTCAACCCCCGCAACAGCAGCCACCGCCCCATCAAGAGCAGGTGTATGCACATCAGGGCGTGACTAATCCTCCTCCCTCCAAAAAGAAGAGGAAAGGCACTGAAAATCAATCTGACTTTGGTAATCCTGGACCTAATTTGCAAAATAATGCACCTAACACTGCTAACCAGCAACAAGGCACTGAGCCCAAGTAGGACAAGCCTGTTCGCATGAACAGCCTTATTCTTGTTGTGGTGTTTATGGTCATTACACGCATGATTGTCCTCTTTTACCACAAATGAAGTAGATGTGGTAGTCTTAAGCAACATTGCAAGGACAGCAAGCCTCCCCTTCTATCCCTCCCAGTGCTGCTCCTGGTCAGCTGGCTGTGTTTACTAATCCTTTCCCTCAGCAAGGATTTGTAGCTACCTAAACACTTGAAGGTCAAGTGGTCACTCAACCTCTCCCATCTGGTACCTTTGATTACCAATTTTTCATGATGAATTCTGACCAACCTATAACCGTAGACCTCAACCTTCAGACTTGGTCCCATTATTACAACAAGCCTCCCGCTACGTTTGTCTTCGGGTCCCATTCTTTAGGTTCTACAGAACCTCTTTTGACACCTAATGGTCCTTTGTATATCCCTCAGCCTAAGGCAGAGGTTCATACCAAGATCCCTAAGGGACCATTATGCCGAAGTGCTACTTCTGGAAAAGCTACCCATTCGTATAGTATAGTAGATGATTTGGCACAATCTCCTGCTGCCATTTCAACGCTAGAACTCCTCCAATCGTGCCCTTCACAATGAAAAGCTCTATTATCTACCATGGGTGCATTAGATCCTATTGATGATCACTTGACCGTATTTGATGTTGACTAGTCAGAACATCCTCTTCTTCCTGCTTCCATCGCCTTCCAAATCCCAGTCAAGATCCAGAATGCCAATGTTTCCCAGTGTATCATTGATGAGGGGGCATCCACCTGTGTGATGTCCACTTCAATTTGGAAGCAAATCAGATCACTTGAGTTGGATCCTTCCATGATCACTCTCAATTCTGATGGCAAGACTATTATGCATTTTCCTATTACTCTTGCAGGCAAGACTATTTGCATTGATGTAGAAGTCATAGATGCCCCCTTAGATTACAACATTCTATTGGGTCGTAGCTACACCTAGGTGATGTATGCTGTACCATTTGCATTTCATCGCAAGATTTCCTTTCTCCATAATGGAAATATAGTCACTATTGATCAGTTGACATATTACAAACCAAAGTCTCAGACCTCCCCTGAGTCCATCATCTCTTCGGTGGCCAATAAGCAAACCATCTATCCTTTTCCCAGTGTCTCACCCGGAGTCTACAAAGAATCCTCTTTGCTTGGTACATTCCCTGGTCTTCCTCCTCCTATCTTTGATACTAGCTCATCAAATTTTTGCATGATGCAATCGTCTCGGGCTTCCCTCAAGCAGCTCGCTTTGGCTAGTTAGCAGCCTCACCCTCTGTAGCCTACTCCTAGCCCTTCAATTCAGCCTTCTGGACCTCCTCCTCTTGGCCCATCACCCACATCTGGTATCCATGAGCCTCTCTATCCTCCTGGAATGGTTCCTCCAGGCCTTAACCATCTTGGAGCCGTCTCGCCTGGTCATTACCCCTCCGGTCAGATACCGTTCCTAGCTCCCCCTTCTGGAGTGTTCTCAGTACCTGTCATGGCCATCATATCTCTTCCTAACTTCACCCTGGGGATTCCCATCTGGTACCTTGATCCCCCAGCCGCTACCCCACCTGGTCAACACAAACCTTATCTTGCTTTGACCCGGTTCAACCAGTCCCCATGACTTCTCCTGCTGCTACAGTGCCTTAGCCACCTCAATATGAACCATCTCCTGTTGCGACCACTTCGAGTAAGAAGGGAAAAGCTCGCAAAAGGGCATAAAAAGATAAGGCTGGCCTGACTGACCCTACTCCTCCTCTGTCTCCAAAGCCTTGTGCTTTGTGTGATGTCGTCGGTCATGCCACCCATACCTGTCCTGAGTTTCCCCGTATCAAGCCCACGGTTAATGTTGGGTTGCCTGAGTCTATGGTCCCTGAAGCCTCTGTTTCTTCCTCGACTGCAGCCAAGAACCCTAAGAATATTCACACCAATCAACCTTGTGATTTGTGTGATCTCCATGGCCATTATTCCCACCATTGTCCCCGCCTTATGCATTACCATGCCTCGTTGGAGGTAGTCCGGGAGTACGAGGTTGAAAAGAACCAATCTGCCTCTCCCGTACTTGCGCAGTATGCTGCAGGCCAAATTGAGGATTTACCCGCTCCCATTGACATTCCCCCTCCTGATGTCGAGATGACAGAGCCTACATCCACCATCCTCTACCTATCATCATCCATGAGACCATCGATGGAAGATCCCTCTGAATCTTCCCCTGTTGTTTCACTTGACCTCCCTTCAGCGATCACCCTGGGCTCAACATCGGTGGATCCCTTATCTGCTTGTTCTTATGTCATTCCCCAAGACGATGCGCATGTGAACCTTTCTTCTCATGATGATGAGTCAAGTAGCTTCACCACGTCATGTGGCCTCCCTTCCTCCAGTCACTCCATCTTCTATTGTAATGATGACATTATGGAAGCCTTGTACACCCCTGCCTTCATCTTTCCCGCCCATAAGCGAGATGGCACCATCCGTGTCTATGGTGAATTTCATGGCCTGAGCACAAGCTACACCTCTGGTAGCTCCCACACTCCACCTAACCATCGGTGTGTGAGTAGTAGACATCCTACCTAGATCACTCCTCTCATTGTGCGTGTTCGATTTCTACTTTGTGCTCAGGTTGCCAGCATTGTTCATCATCCTCCCATTTATTGTCTTGTGGCACCTTTCAGATGGACCTCCCATCCACACCTTATATTGATTATGTCGATGGTGCAAGTCGCTACTCCTAGAATCTAGCCTCGACAGGTTGGGCCATCTTTACCCCCTTGCATTCGCTTGTTCTCTCGAATGGTGTATGCATTGGTACTGCTACCAATAATTAGGACGAATATGATGGAGTGCGAGGTTTATTAGCCAATTCCCTCTCCCATCACATCCTCCACCTTCATGTTCATTTAGATTCCCTGCTTCTTGTCATGCAATTGAATGGTGTCTATCATGTGCATAATCCTATCCTTTTTAGAAGATATTTACGAGTGAAGCTTTTGATGCGTGAATTTGAAATCATTACATTCAGTCATATACCTAGAGCATAAAATAACTATGTAGATAACATTTCAATTGATATTCTAGATTGGCATTTAGCACACACATTTAACACAAGACAATAACACAAAACCATCAAAATGATGCATATCCATAATGTGTTGTATAAAATGTTTTAGAGTCCATTAACTCTGATACATATGACATGCCCATAGCATGTTACAAAAACTCAAAACTGGGGCACCACCTTCCCCTACACACGAATCACTATTTGGAGGATCTCGAGCCAATGGCTCTACTCCCACAGCTTGTAGATTGTGCATCCCCTATCCGGCCATCGCCATGTGCTACATGACCCCTCACCACTCTGAGGGTAGACCAATACATGGCTCTATGTACTGGTCCTCTAATTCTTGCCAACCGCGCTCTGAAACACTGGTTAGAAGCCTCTCACATCTACGATGGATGTCCTCCAGGAGGGCTGTTGCATCCTCATTTTACGGCACCCTCGATCCACTAGGTCCTGTAGCTCCTGATACCGCGGTCGTACCATATACCCGGCCGGTTTTACTAGTGTTGTATCTGCATACCAAAAGTGAAATAATAAGTACCATATACAATATTATGAAACTTTACAATGCACATAAAATATTAGCAATTTTTCACTTACCATCGGGCCCCCATACTCGACCAGGCGGTAATGGCAAATCCGGGTCCCCACAATAACTCATCCCACTATATGGATAGTCGTCTATGTACAATGGCATCTGATCCCAATGAGCAAAGAACTCGGGTCGGAACACCCATCCGACTACCCCACCTCCTCCTCTGCACAATAGTCGCCCCCACCGGTGCATCCTGGGCTCTCTCGGGCCCCCATCCTGGAGCTGTATGTGAGGTCGAAGTGTCGGTATCTTCTCAAAAGAGTGAGCACAAAATTGTACCATATGCATAGTCATGGTTCACTTCCTGCTTGCATAGTGACAATTGTCGTTTCAATGAAAAAAATATCATCTGGGCCCACCCATAGTAGGTCCCACTCAACACACTCTCCACAAGCATCATCTACCCTCCAATGATGCGGTGGAGTGCCTGGTTGCCTAGGATCCACAGCACCGCTGCGACCACAATATGAGTCTATAACCTCTCTATATCCCCGATGGGTATCCGTGTCCCTTTGACATGGAGACCTGGTCGACAATGGCGCTCTACAAACTCCATGATGTTCCACCCTCATGGTAACACTGGCTGATTATTCCCTACCATCCCAAGTGGTGGGAGACCAGTCAGGAAATATATATCCTGGACCGTCAACTCGATCCGGTGCCCCTGCATTATAAATACTTCATGGTCCAGGTCCCAATAGATGACAATATGGGCCAATAAGGGCTCTCCAGCTCTCATCAAAGGGTTCTCCACAAACTTAAGAACCCCAAACCTGGCCAATGCACTACGGACACCCTGATCCTCCCGAATATCCGACCGTAATGTACCCAGGTCTCTCTCTCTCCATTTTATCCGTAATTTGGCCATATATTCATGAAACCATAATATTTGTTAGTGTACATATAGGAAATATTGTATCCAAACATAAAAACCCAGTTCTTAGCCAAAAAACATCACAGGAAAATCCCTCTCTGTCAGGTCGCACTTTTGAGGCCCAATCTTGGGATAGGTCATAGTTTTCTGCCCAAAACCTACTACCCAGGTCACATTTTCTTCCCCAAAAAGTGTGACCCAGTCATGAAGAGGAGCAAGGGTCGATTCCTGAGCTCTGGGGACCTAAACTGAAATTTCAATCCACTGAAATGAAAGAGTAGTGTTAGGCCTCTTACCTGCAGCTAACGAATCTCAATTCCAATAGTCAGTTTGTCCGCTACACTTGCCACAAGATTTAGGGCCTTCTCTCCTCTCTACATTCACCACAGCTCCACATGCAAATGAGTGAATTTGGAGGGAAGATGCCTTATTAAAAGAGAAACCCCTGATTTTTCTTTCACCTGCTGCGGCCAAACCGTAGCTCAGTTTGACAAACCGTCTGTACCATTGGAAAGCCCTCACCGAGCTCTCAAATGGGTATCTATTAGTTTTTTGTGATTCGATACTTCACCAGGACACATTTTTTCCAAGAAGGGTCACTTCACCACTCCTCAGAATCGAATTTCTCCACTTGCAACACTTGTACTTGGGGCACCACTTTGCCTTCATAATTTTCCATGCTCGTGTCAATTTTCTTCATGAGTAACCATCATGTACCTATGTTTTTATGGTCCCCATTGACCTTTTCTGTGTGTCAGCATCATCGAGTCACCCTTGTTTAGAGCATCCGAGTAGAGTCATCATCACATTCATGGAGTCTATCCCGAGTCCCTTTGTATCCCACTATATTCCTCCATCCTTCATTACTTGGTTCCTCTCTTGTGTCGCACATTATGGCCTTCAGTCTTATTGTCCCCTATCCCTCATGATATTGTGTGAGTCGTTGCTAGGTCATCCATGCCCTTTATGCTCTAACAAGGGAAGTCATCCATCCGCTACTCAGTACCCCCCATTTCATTATCATCCCTAGTGTTAGTCTGTCAGTCACTCGACTATTTTCTCTCATGCCTTAGTTGAGGACCCTTATTACCTCACCTATGGCAGACCTCCTTCTGTTGACATCAAATCATTCATTCCAAAAGACAGGTCTAGAGGGCGGTGTACCTTGGTTCCAACTTCCAATCTTGTTCGGTGCCTCGGATCAGGCAAAGGGACTCCTTATTTCCCTTTGACTTGATTTTTTCTCAGCTCTAGCTCCTTTCAGCATGATCGAGATCCGTATACTTGATGGTCCAGTGATGCAACAAATGGTACTGGCGATTCCCAGGTGTGTGTGAGATGTTTCAGCCCTCATAAGGGGGTGGCCCTACAGGTAGCCTCCCACATGCCTGAATGACCTCTTCATCACAACCTTTGATGTAGCTCCATATATTTGATGATGTCGGCCTCAGCAAATTGCAGTGCGTTTTTGTTTGCATGTATCAGTCAGATTTTCAGAGCCCTTTCCTGTTTACAGGGGCATTTGGGTTGTATTTGTATCTCATGTACTCAGATATTATTGTATAAGTCCTGGCTGTTATCCCAGGCATAGTATGTATGTGGGATTCATTATCATGTTTTTACCTGGCTCATGTTTATGCCAGCATGTACTATATTGTTTAGTCCCGTGTTTACTGGACACATTATTCTTTTTATTTTGTCTCGGTGGGCATAGGTATGCCTCCCGCGCTGCCTATAGCATATGTACTCACTCATAAAAGAGACTTGTCACACTTGTAAGTCTCGCCTCCTTAGGGTCTAGTCCTCTAGCGCTTTGGTATACCTTATATTTCTCTCTCTTTGACTTCCCCTTCGGTGTCTAGTGATTGAGTTCTTACAACGTACTTCAGTCATACGATTAGCTGCTAATGCTTGCACACTGGGGGGCAATCTGTTACACCATTTTTTGGTCATCTAAACGGTTACTATTAGATGGACCTAAGTACACCATGTAAGACCAATTTTATCCCAAGTAAAATTTCTTTCACTATGAAAAATAAATTAGTAAACCACCTTTATTAAGTTTTTTTATGGTCTAAACAGGAAATCCCATAAGGAAATATTAAATAAATCTACATTTGTTTGATTTTCCTCAAAGAATAATTAGTTAAACAATAGTTTAATTAATATTCCTGGTCATATTTAACCCAAAACAAGAAAATTAATTAGATAAATCATTATTTATCTTATTATTTTCTAGGAATAATTATTTAAACCTTATTTAAATAATATTCCTTGTTAAATTTGACTAAATCACTCATAAATAATTAAATAAATCATTATTTATTTGATTATTACTCGACCACATCCTTAAAATAATAAATAAATTATTTATTTATTTATTTATTTATTTATTATTTACAAATAAATGGATTTAACCCAAGTCAAATTCTTTTTCCCTCCAACAAATATAATAAAATATTCCATAAAAGTTGGATCTTGATTTGGTTAATAATATTTTAATTATGCACCAATATCTAGAATAACTCAATATTTTGTTATAAATAGAAGGGTTCTTCCATTCACTCACTACCTTTTGTTGCCTAAAGATCACTCTGGATCTATACTTGTGGTTTGACTTTGATCCACCATCATTGTCATATTTTTCTATATTTTTGCTTGTGAACTCCCTTGAGTTCCATTTTTGTCTGGGTTTTCTATACCATCAAGAGAGAGGAATTTTAGATCTGAAGTATTGAAGACCTACAAGAACCCATCCCATTGAGGAGAACTTGTAACATCCTTCTATGTTTTCCTCCCAGGTGTCCTTAATACAAAATTCATTCAACATATTCTTGTCTTGTCTATTGGATACATGGAGCAACTCATGTTTTTATTCACTTCTTAATGTCTTTTAATACATAGATCTAGACTTTTGCAACACTTATCTTGGTCAACTAATTTCATATCTAAAGATATTATCAGCCATCTTTGCTGTTAGGGCTGTTTTTTATGCACAACTAAAGTGGTCTTTTTTTGTACACTTGCGATTAAGATTCATACTAATAGTTTCCCTTGAAAAGGTTGTTTCCCCTCAGGTGCAATGTAGCCACCTTATGAGCTAGCTTGAGGGGTATTCCTCGAAAAAATCTAAATATGCTCCATAGTCAAAATATGGGTGGTAGACTGGAATAAGCTAGTTGACATAGTAAACATTTCAAAGGAAGAATATGCTCCTGAAAAATTTGTAGAAAGCAACTTGTTAGTCATCAATCATTTTTGCTGATATCAAAAGATCACTAAGTTATGATCCTAGATTTCTAAAAAAAAAATTTGAGAAATATTGTGAGTTTTAGAAATTTCACTGCCTTCATTATCCAAAGTTAAAATATTTTCACTATATTTTTCCCTCTCTGCCTTCTAAAATTTTGCCCCACTGCTACAAAGAAGAACTTCATTATTGGACATGTTTGCCTCATTTCATTACCTTACCCTCACTTTCATTCATGGCCCTTTTTCCTCTAAAAAACCCATTTCTTCCTTTCCTAAAAACCTTCATAACCCGCCCCCCCCCCCATTATTATTTTTCTTCTAAGAACATTAAACAATGTAAAAGCTTCCTTTTACATTGTTTAAATCTAAGTTTAAGCCTATCAGGTCCTTTTAATTTTATTATAAAAACCTTGCTTTATATCTAAAACCTGCCCTTTGATATAATAAGCTCTAAGCCCCTCTCTTCTAGAGCCCCAGCCCCCTGACATTCATAAAACCTCAACCTCCGCTATTCCTAAACCCTTTTCCCTTATAAACTAAGCCTCCACCCTTTATTTTATTAAACCCCCCATGACATTATAAAATTCCTCCCTTAACCTTTGAAATATTAAAGAGTGGGCCCCGCCTTTTGTTACACCCGACCCTTCCATAAACCATATAAAATTAACGCATTTCATTGATTTTTAAAGGCCCCGGGCCCCACCCTACATATAACCTCACCATCCAACCACAACCCGACACCTTTCCTCCACTTCTGCTGACCTGAACAATTGTTCACTGCTCCCAGATGTGCGATAGCCATCAATCTCTGATCCCGAGATCCAACGACCGATATTGCATATCATAAATAAAGTTGCGATTGAAATATTTTTTTGCGACCCATGTGAAATCGATGATTTTTCCCCACCACATGTCATGCCCTGAGGCATATCATGCACCTCCCTCCCAAACCATTTACCATCTATCCTCTACGCGATAAGACCACCCTAGTTTTCCAATACCACCTCCCTCTGCGCCATTTTTCAAACTTTTCCCGCTCCCGTTTAAACTTCCTCCTGGTTCCACCTTTGGAAATTTCCTCCCACACCCTCTCCCCCTCTACAAACACCCTCCAACAGTTCAAAACCCAGACTAATGTGGTGAAACCCTCTCGCGGGATTTTTAGCTAATTGTTTATGTTTTTTGCAGGTTTTAATGGTGGACATGAATGAACATAGTTCACAGGGCCAAATTAAAATGAATGAGGGTCTGGATGACGATCTAGGACCTCAAAAAGGGTCTATAATGGCCAGAGGTTTTGTGTTAATGAATGGAATTTATGAAACATGATCATCGACTGATCAAAGGAACCCTCCAGCCATGAAGACAACCTTCCCCTGCACACATAAAACTGAAGCAATCAATGAAACAGTGAAGAAAGGAAGTAAAAAATATTAGAGGGATAATCCTAATCAAAGGCCAAAACAAAAAGGTTAGCCAAATAAGCGGAATTCAAATAAATAAAAACAGACAGATGAAAGTCAAAGATGAAAGAATAAAGGCAAAAGGATCAAAAGAGATAAATAAAAAAGGATTAAAAGAACATAACAGAGATCATAAACAGATTAAAAAAAATATGATAAAACAGAAATTCAAAGCATAAGGACAGAGTTTAAGGCCTGATAACAGAGATTAAAGATAAAAAAAGGACAGATTAACCCAAGACAAATTCGAATGACTCAGCCTATGGCAATTACTCCTCTCAAAAGATATTTTGCCACCTACTGCTTTATTTCCTTCAATAAAGCATTAGGCAGTTATTGAACTAAGTCAGAGATATTTATATCTATCAAATAGTTATTGTAAAACTTATGGATAGGCCTTAAAGTCAAACATTTCACCTATTTTCTCTTAGGAGTTAAGATAAAAGTTATTATTCAGAGAAATATCTATAGATATTCCTGCCTTGAGCCTTGCATGGTCTTCAAGGTTAGGAATTCATTAACTTTGTAATAAATGACACTCAAAACCTAGCTTAGCTTCACCTCCTCATTTGCAGCATAAATATTGCATCTTTACTCATTATCTTGTTGGCATTTGATGACTCTTTGAAGTAATACATAGTTTCTTGGAAGTTGAAAAGAAATTGATGTCTTGGAACTTGTGGATGCTTTGTTTGTTGATGGAGGAGGCTAGATCATTGGATCCCTGAGCTTGGTTGTTGGTGAAGTGCTTCTAATATATTATTTCTATTTCTTGTTTCATTATGTTTCCACCTTTCTATGTTGTAGTAGAATAAAACATTTAGACTAAGAAATGTCTTCTGAGAGCCCCTTAGTTTTATTTATTCTTCACTGCCTTAATGTTTTCTTCTGCTAGGACATTTTAGAGAATTCTTAATTGCTCTCTAGACCCCCTAAGCTTGTTTATTTCATAAATAGTTGAATACAGTTGGTATCAAGCATGATTTATGGCTATCCCTGCTTATTTGATGCCACTAAAAGACTGTTTTTGAAGTCTCTCTCTAAAGTACCATTATTTAAAGTCTACCAAAGAGGTTTTGTTTTGATCATGCCATTTGTACTTGCTTAACTAATTGTTTTAGAGATATTCATAACTATAATCAATAATGTTTAGGAGTTCTCTCTTCTCTGATTACAGTTATATGTGTGTCTTAAGTATTTTCTGTCCTTGAAGGTGAAATCACTAGAAGTTAAATGAGTTTCTCACCTTCTATATTTCGTTGGAAAATTTTGTCTTGAATTATCATCTGCTTTAGTTGAATCAAAGAATTTATGGTTTTTCCTGTCTATTGATTGCCTCTTGATGCTTATGATGTTTAAGTCCCTTTGTTGAGAAGTACATATGATAAAGGATTCTTGATTTCCCTTTTTCCTACTTTTCATTCTTACAATTGATGTTCATCTCATTACCCCTAAAAACTTGAAGATCCACTGACCAAGTTAGATTTTCCCTATGATGCTCCCCAATCCATTGATGAACTTATCATGACTTCCATTAGACTCCATTTCCCAATGAATTAAATATTTCCTCATTCTACTTATGCTTCTTGATCATTATACCCAGCCAAAACAAACAACAAAACCTCACACTTAATAGCTAGCCTAAAATCAACCCTATAAAGCAAACAAGTTCATATCCTTTGCAAACAACTAGAGAGATCCCTCTTTGAGTCCAGGAAGGCTAGGTCCTAGGGCTCCAAAGACTAGTTTGATGTTACCCTGTGCATTTGGTCTAACAATTTGATAAATCACGAGACACCAACATAATGGCGATCACGGTGGGACATTTTGAGTAAATCTTAAGCTAAAACATTTTGTGTCCATTAGTATCCATCCATTCATAACCACTTCACAACCATTACTAACACAATGATGATCATAATAAAACCTTCTGAGTCAATGAAAATCTAATTATACCTAGGACTTCAGAAACTCTTATAGACTCATTTGACCCTCAGTTAAGCTTAAGAATTCAAGCTGTCAGCCATAGAGTAGACTTTGTTTGTTTCACCATCTTAGCTAAATGATGATTCAGGTGTAGAATACTTAAAAACCTTAGGACTACATAAAGAAACTCATAAAACCCCAAAAACATCAATATATTGGTTTTTGTTAATTATTGGTGGTGGACCATATTCATTTATCTTCAAAACAACCAAAAATATCCACTTGGCGACTCCACTAGCCTCCAGTAGGCCTATTACTTCACTAGTTATTTTTAGTTTCCCTTAGGATGGTATCGAATCAATCCTAAGAAGTTTAGAAGCCTAGTCCCATATTTTAGAAGTTTACTAAACACTGTGAGAGGTCAACCTTCTGAAAATAGTTCCAAAACTTTTAGCCTCTCCAAAATTTTGAGTTTGAAATCTGCCTTCACAAAGGATCAATACCAGATCTCATCCAGACCCTAATCCTCCTACTATAGTTGATGATCCAAAAAATATTTTCTGGCAAAATTCTAGAACTGGGAATTTAAATACTGGTAGGACTATCCAAAGAACAAGATCTGTCCCTGAACACCTTACAGTCTTGAAAGATCCTCAGTTTGACTTGAACCATTCAAAGAACCTATTTAGAACCAAGTCATATAGTGATATTGACCAGACTAACCTTGAGCCCACAGATTTGCAGCAGAGTTTTAGCAGAGAAGCATCTCCTTCCACTCCTCCTAATTTTCAGCTTCTCCATCACTTTAGCTCCTTCCATAACAAATATGATCAAAATCAGTTTGTTGGTCCAAGTACTTCCACCACACCCATCCATACTTCCACTACTCAAAACACTTCATTTCATCCCACTTTCCCTTTCACAAACCCATATCAAGCCAATATTCCTTTTACTCCCATCATGGCAACATGGTATGCCCCATTAGTGTTACCACAACCTCTGGTTCCTTTACCAAATGATTATCAATCCAGAATTCCCCATTTCTCTGGAACGGAATCTACTACCACCCAACAACATGTAGATAAAATGGATGATGCCTTTGATTACATGGAAATAGAAGAAGAGACCATTAAGATGATAATATTTTCCCAAAGCTTCGGAGGAGAAGCAAAAAAATGGTTTAAAAGCTTAACTCCTAATAGCATAAATGATCTCCCTTCTTTATACCAAAAATTCATAAACAAATGGGAAATTAAAAGGAAACCTCTCCAAATCCTTTCAAAATATAGCAAACTTAAAAGAAATGCCGGTGAAAGTGTCCAAGATTATTGCACTAGATTCAATAGTGTTTACAATGCACTTCCCCCAAACACGAAACCCCCACTAGGCTTAGCTTTAGCAAAATTTCCAGAGGGCCTTGACCCAGACATGGCCTATCAGCTAAGAGAAAGAGACCCCTTAACTTTAGAAGATATGCATAGGGGAGCTATAAGTGTAGAAGAAAATATGATTGAGAAAAGAGCTAGGTTGAAATCAGAAAAAAGAGTTACATACAAAGATGAAACAATGGCATCAACCTCATCATCTGATGCCAAAATTGATAACTTAGTGAGGGTAATGGAAAGAATGATGGAATGGATAGACTTAATTGATAGAGTACCTCCTAGGGAGAACCAAGTCAATCCCCAAAACAGAAATAGAAATCCAAATTTCAAAAGAGATCCTATTCAAAATAGACAAAGAGATAATGACCAACAAATTAGGCCTCCTTTCCAAGAAAAATATGTACATAAAGAAGAAGAAAGGGAGAACGAAAGGTTGGAAGAAAACCATGTAAATCTGATAGGATCTGATAGTGAGGGTGATTCTTTTCTCACTGAAGAAGAACAAGGATTCTTTTTCATAGAACAAACTGAAAACAACCATGAGGATTCTGAAGATTACCAATTGGGATTTGAAAATTCTATAATGGAGGTCCACAAACAATATGATCTTAGGAGAAAAAAGAACCAAGGGACCTACAAGAATAATAACACAGAAATTTCTGTTAAGAATACCTCAGAAAATCTTCCTAAAAATACAACAAACAATATCAACGCTATGGCTAAGAAAATTGACTTAAACAAGGACAAAACTAGTCAGCAAAGTGTTGGAATAAGCTGCCCTAGTACTTATACTAGTGGCCCTAAGAAATCTGTCCAAAATAACAGTCCTAATAAAACTCAACAAAACATAATTGCTGAAAAGATTATGTTTGAAAAATCATATGTAAATATGTCAAAAACACCAGTCCCTTTCAGCCTAGAGTGTAATATTTCGAATGGGAGAAATTAGGCACAGTGGGGAATATCTTGAGATTTTCCACTATGGGATCATAGTAGTATGGAAAACACACCAGAAACTTCTAAACCAGAGATAAACTGGTAGGGAATTTACTGGTTATATCACCTCTAAGGAGAGGGTGAAAACCAGAGGCTTCCTGGCCCATTCCAGACTATGTCTATAGAAGACTGATGAAACACAGCAAGTGTGTAAATGACACAATCATCTTGGATTTTTCTGCCCTTGGGAACATTATATCTCTATATCTAAAGAGTGGATCCAAAGAGAAGCAAAAACCAAACAAGTAAGAAGAGGGAAATTCCACTTCTAGGAAAAATTGCAAGAGGCTAAAGGATAACATTGTATAAGAAAAATGGTGCAAGAATAATGCTTCCCAGGGCTAGGTTACCTTATTATAGGCTGTGTGGGATATCCATGCTGAGTTTTAGGAAAAAAAAATGGGTTTAAGGGCCTTAAACAAATCTCTCACGAAGCTGACTAGTTAAAAATCAGCTAAGGAGAAGAGCTGATGGAATGAAGAGAAACCCACTTCAGAATTGCGCAGTTTCAGCAGAGAGTCATTGTAAATCATCCATCAGACATGTTTTATAGTATATCAGTATAAAATCACACTTTTAATGAAGTTCCTTAAGAATTACAGTGAATTTCATGAGGAAATAAGCAAGAAATCTTCAGAGATAGGAGCTGTAATGTATGTAGAAAGTGCAGAAATGCATAGACAACGTCCCTCTAAGTGTGCTTCATAAATATGAAATTAGATTACATATATATATATATATAAAATTCATGGCTGAAACATCAGATCTATATCAGATCTGGAAACTACTCAGCCTTCCAATCAAGATCCCCTTGGGGTTTTTACAAAATAATGCACTAGAAAGTGTAGATCTAAATTTTTATACATAGAACTACAGAAAGCTTCAGGTATTTTCTGAAGATGAATTTATTCATAATAAACATCAGATTTGAGCATAATATGTCAGAAATATACTCCATAAATCTTCAAGGTGAGAGGCAAGCCTCAATCACCAGAAATAAGTACAATGAGAGATCTAGACAATAGAGAAGCGGTACATGAGAAATAATGCAGTTATCCAAGGAGACTGCACAGTAGCTGATGAAAACTAGTACAATAGATGAAATATACAGATCTGAGATCAAAATACAATAGAGACCCTCTTCCGGGTGGTTACAAGACACCCTCACTGAGAGGAGACTCCAAAAAACCACTATATCCTTGCAGATCTAGAATTCCACTTACTACACTTGCAACAGTGGAAAAACCCTCAATGAGCCAGCGCTATCAATACAAGCATAGCTTGGCCTCCAACCTGATAGTGGTTCAATCTAGCACACTTCCCTCCAAGAGCTACTCAAAGAAGGATAGAGGATTCCTGAACAGGAGATCCTCTCTTTCTCTTGCTAAACAGCAAAGAGAAATGGAGTTTCCTTAGCAAGCTCAGAAAATGAAATATGATCAACAACCTCCTCATGAGCCTTCACCATCCTTTTATAGCATTTGAGTCCCTTGGAAAACCCTAAACCACTTTCATCCTTTGGTTCTTTTCACACTTGGAAACCCCTTTCTAGGACTGCACAGTCCATCAAGGAGGTTCAATGAACCTAGACAACGTTGTTGACTTGGTCAAATAGAATCTCCTTGGGTGGTCTTGGCCCTTTCACACCTACAAAATTTTATTCCAAAGGCCTAAATATGTCTCTTTTCACATAGGCACTGATTTATTCTTGATTTTCAAGAGGATTAGACATCCTCCTTTACAATTTATTCATTAAACATGAAATAAAAGTGAATAAGACAAAATTAATGTTCCAAATTAGCTGAAGCTAATTTATGAACCTTACAGTCTCCCCCTCCCAAATGTTGCTTGTCCTCAAGAAAATGTAAGGGTGCTGCAAAAATCCTCCTTCTTCTCTTGTGGTCTCCTCTTCAAATAGTCTCCTCCATTGCTCTGAATGTTCTGCAATATCTTTGTCTTCCCAATGGTCCTTCCTTAAGATTCAAGTTTTCCCTTGATGAATAAACTCAAAGGCTTTCATCATGAAGAATTGGAAGGTTGTTGTGGAAACCTTCTTGCTGATCCATGGCCTCCTCAAGATAGAAGTGATTTCTATCATGGGGTTTTCAGATCCATGAAATACTTCCATCCCCATGCTACCATAAACATGTAGTGGATCACCTCCCAACTTGGCAATCCATAGAAGATCTCCTCCCCAATACATGTGAGAGGCATGTCACCAATCATCATATGGCTCACTTTGCAAAGGCACAAGTGATTCATCATAGTGGCCATACAAAATCTCATGCTCCCTGCATGGAAGCATGCAGTGCAAAAATAATGGGGAACTCCTTCCCCCATGGGCACATTCAGCAAGTGTGTCTTTCCTCCAACTATGCCCCCAACAAAGATAAGGACATTTTCAACTTACGGGATCATGATTAGGAGCATGCTAGCTGCCATGTGTGATAAACAAGAAGGAATATGTTCCCTCATGTGCAACCAGCGCAGTTTTATCCTTAACTGCCATAGAATACGATATGACAAGTGCCTCCCCCAACACTTGTTTGCTGCCTCATGTATTTGTAATGCTTGGAGAATGTACAACATGGTTGGTGTAAAAGAATCACACCATGAGGAATACAATAGTTTTCCAAGGTTCTCCAAGGAATGGCCTACATCAACATGGCCTTGGATGGCCCATGAAACCCATCATACTTAGTGCCCCATCTTGGCACCATGCCCTGCAAATGAGTGTCAGAAAAATATAAGCATATAGGAGATGCAAAATAATGCTCAAGAGGATGAGCCTCTCTATATACTTTTTTTCCATTAGTGGGGTAACTTATGGATGAGTTCCCTCTCACACTCAAAGAATAAGGAGGTGTGAATGGTGGCTCCTCCCAAGAGCTATGTTCATCCTCCTCCACCAAGTGGTCCATGCACTTCTTCATATGAGAGTACACACCTTCTTTGTACCCTTCCCATATGAATCCACCCAAGAGAGTATGATATGCTTTGACAAAACCAATGGGTTTGGAAAGTAGGATTTCATAAAGGGCATCAAATAGTCCCTCCTTGAGTTTGGAGTCACTAGTCAAAAGAATAAGATTATAGAAATAGATAACTCCATCTACCACCTTGAACCTTTCATCCTTCACTTCCCCTTCAAGAACCCCCCATGTGAAAATGTCCTTGGAGTATTCCATTATGAGTTTGGAATCCCAACAAGGATCCAAGCTATCCAAGAATGACAGTGCTGTAGAGGTCTGAAAAGAAGCCCCTGTATTCTCATGGCTCCCATCTTCGACATCCTTGATATCAAGATCACATGTTGGAGCATCATAAT
This sequence comes from Pinus albicaulis, assembly GCA_034641835.2. Lineage (NCBI taxonomy): Eukaryota > Viridiplantae > Streptophyta > Pinopsida > Pinales > Pinaceae > Pinus > Pinus albicaulis. The sequence goes on along the minus strand of CM076574.1, from coordinate 69,107,367 downwards.
CCTCCTTTTGCTACCCCATTTGTAGTTGTTATTGCACAAGACAAGATTGGAGCATATGGAAATCAACCTCCCCTTGGTAGGTCTTTGTTTTACAAAACCTCCTCCATTTGGCCCATGTATACAAGAGGGTAAGGATCGCCTTTCCATCTTCAGAAATCTCCTTTGTGAATGAAGAGATCATGTGCTGCCCCAAAGATATGGATTTTCCATGTACCCTCATGCTCATGCCATCATAGATCTCTGATTTCTCTTTTCTCAGCACAGGTATTTGAGCGGGAGTTTGCAATGTCCTTTTCAGGAAACTGCTCATCTCTCTCTTGAATTCTTGAGAGATTCGTTGCGCTGTGCTAGCTTCTCCCACGGCTCCCTCCTTAGCCAAGTATGCATAAGAATCCCATAGATGATAGAACACTTCAGATTGCCTCTTATCAAGAGGTGCTCCTAGTAGAGGACCTCCTTGCAAAGAGGTGTCAAGGCATAGAGTAGAATGTGGATGTAGGCAGACAGATTTGTCCCTACCTTCAATGCATAAGTCCTCTTGCCTCCTTTGTACTTCCAAGTTCTGAAGTAGAGAAGGGTTCATGCTTTCCACCATGTGATGCCCTTCCTCCTCATATGCCTCCCCTATCTCAAAGACCTCATCATTGATCAATGATAGTGCATGCTCCTCATGCATGAGATCCTATGGGACTCTTTGCAAGAGTGCAAGAGTCTCTTCTCTTGGAGAAAGTGCTCCAACCTCTTCCTCATGAAGTGCTTGAGGTGCCCTTGAGTTGACTGCATTCTCATCTCCCACTTCCTCCTCCTCCTCTTCAATAACTGAAATTTTCCCATCATCAATGAGAGACAATAGATCTTGATCAACTATTGAAGGAGAAGCCTTCATGCTTTCCTCTTGAGATGAGGACTCTTCACCAATTGGATATCTTTCCCTTGGAAATGCATCAATAAAGCTCACACCTTATTTTCCCCCCTTCATGAAGGAATCACTGGCAAAATTCTGAAGCTCTGATGATATGGCTGAGTGCTCAAATCCATGAGACGAGGATTCAGAATATTCGTCATGCATAGATCCTGTGGATCTGATTGGAAGATCTTCTTTTTGAAACTCCTTGGGAGCTTCACTGCTGCTTCTCTTTTCTTCTTGAACATCCTCCTTGGGGAGGTTCTTCTTAAATCTAAACAGAGATGAGAGTAATATCATCCTCTCCATGTTTCCATTGCTCTTAATTTCACTGATAGCTTGATCTCACAGGTGGAGCCAGAGATCATGCTCTGATACCACTGTAATATTCTGAATGGGAGAAATTAGGCACAGTGGGGAATATCTTGAGATATTCCACTATGGGATCATAGTAGTATGGAAAAAAAACTATAAAATTATAAACCAGAGATAGACTGGTAGGGAATTTATTGGTTATATCACCTCTAAGGAGAGGGTGAAAACCAGAGGCTTCCTGGCCCATTCCAGACTCTGTCTATAGAAGACTGATGAAACAAAAAAAATGTGGAAATGAAAAAATCCTCTTGGATTTTTCTACCCTTGGGAAACTTAGATATCCATATCTAAAGAGTGGATTCAAAGTGAAGCAAAAACCAAACAAGTAAGAAGAGGGAAATTCCACTTCCGGGAAAAACTGCAAGAGGCTCAAGGATAACGTTGTATAAGAAAAATGGTGCAAGAATAATGCTGCCCAGGGCTGGATTACCTTATTATAGGCTGTTTGGGACCTCCATGCTGATTTTAATGAAAAAAAAATGGGTTTAAGGGCCATAAAAAAATCTCCCACGAAGCTGACTAGTTAAAAATCAGCTAAGGAGAAGAGCTGATGGAATGAAGAGAAACCCACTTCATAATTGCACAGTTTCAGAAGAGAGTCACTGTAAATCAGCCATCAGAAATGTATTACATTATAGCAGCAGAAAATAAGACTTTTAATGAAGTTCCTTAAGAAGTACAGTGAATTTCATGAGGAAATAAGCAAGAAATCTTCAGAGATAGGAGCTGCAATGTATGTAGAAAGTGAAAAAATGCATAGACAGTTTCCCTCTAAGTGTGATTTAGCAGTATGAAATTAGATTACATATCTACAGAAAATTCATGTCTAAAACATCAGATCCATATCATATCTGGAAACTACTCAGTCATCCAATCAAGATCCCCTTGGGGTTTTTACAAAATAATGCACTAGAAAGTGTAGATCTAACTTTTTATACACAGAACTGCAGAAAGCTTCATTAATTTCTGAAAATGAATTTATTCATAATATAAATCAGATCTGAGCATAAGATGTCAGCAAGCTACTTCATAAATCTTCAAGGTGAGAGGAAAGCCTCAATCACCAAAAACAAGTACAATGAGAGATCTAGACAATAGAGAAGCAGTACATGAGAAATAATGCAGTTATCCAAGGAGACTGTGTGGTAGCTGAAGAAAACTAGTACAACAGATAAAATATACAGATTTGAGATCAAAATACAACAGATACCCTCTTCTGGGTGGTCACAAGACACCCTCACTGAGAGGAGACTCCAAAAAACCACTAGATCCTTACAGATCTAGAATTCCACTTACTACACTTGCAACAGCAGCAAAACCCTCAATGAGCCAGTGCTATAAATACAAGCATAGCTTGGCCTCCAACATGATAGTGTTTCAATCTAGCACACTTCCCTCCAAGAGCTACTCAAAGAAGGATAGAGGATTCCCAAACAAGAGATCCTCTCTTTCTCTTGCTAAATAACAAAGAGAAATGGAGTTGCCTTAGCAAGCTCAGAAAATGAAATATGATCAACAACCTCTTCATGAGCCTTCACCCTCCTTTTATAGCATTTGAGTCCCTGGGCAAACCCTAAACCACTTTCATCCTTTGGTTCTTTTCACACTTGGAAACCCCTTCTAGAACTGCGCAGTCCATCAAGGAGGTTCAATGAACCTAGACAGCGCTGTTGACTTGGTCAAATAGGATCTCCTTGGGTGGTCTTGGCCCTTTCACACCTACAAGATCTTATTCCAAAGGCCTAAATATGTCTTTTCACATAGGCATTGATTTATTCTTGATTTGCAAGAGGATTAGACATCCTCCTTTACAATTTATTCATTAAACATGAAATAAAAGTGAATAAGGAAAAATTAATGTTCCAAATTTGCTGAAGCTAATTTAGGAACATTACATAGAGAGAGAAATTGCCAAGATCAAAATTAGCATACCCTTAGCTGAACTAGTGACCCAGGATGTATATAAAAATCAAGTTTTGAAAGATTTAAATATAGGAAGTGATACTAATACTTTAAACTTGACAGATGATAAACCATAATTATTGTTTGGTTCTGAAGTAGAAGGAAAATACCAAGAAGGAGCTATCCCTCCATTGTATGTCAGCTTAAATATACATGATAAGGTTTGACACAATGCCATGCTAGACTCTGGTGCCTCTCATAACCTTATGCCAAAAGTGGTGATGGAGAGATTAGGCCTAGAAATTACTAAACCTTACAAAGACATGTATTCTTTTGATTCAAACAGATTCAAGTGTTTAGGTCTGATTAAGGATTTTTGTGTCAATTTGGCACAAATTCCTACTAAGGGTCTAGCTATGGACATAGTTGTTGTTGAAATTCCCCCAAAGTATGGCATGCTTCTATCCAGATCATGGGGAGCCAAACTTCAGGGGAGACTTCAAATGGCAATGTCTCATGCTACCATTCCAGTCTTTAACCAGAAAAGAAGGTTATATAGGGAATCTCATATGAAATATATGATAAGAAACATAGATAGGCCAAACAACACTCTTGTTTATTCCATCCATTCAGACCTTGATTAATTTATCTTGTATAATGAAGATGAAATCACCAAACAAGAAAATGAAAATGAAAAAGAATCGAGCTCATCAGAACATTCAAATCTGTCCCCAAAAGAAGAATCTAACAGCTCAAACTTTAGCAGCCCCGAACAACAAAATGAGGATGAATATGAGATAGAAACACTTTGGAACATGAGCTTTGATGGCTCTTGTGGCAAATTTGGTTATGGAGCTGGTGTATGGATACATAATACAAACAAAGGACATTCCTATAAACTTGATTTCCAATGCACTAATAACATTGCAGAATATTAAGCTCTCCTCCTTGGTTTACATTTTCTTAAGAACATAGGAGCCAAGAAAATATCAGTCCAAGGAGATTCAGAGCTGATCATTAGGAAAATAAAATGGGAATATTCAGCCAAAAACCCAAGATTAAGAGAATATAGGAATGCTGCCCTATATCTCCTAAAAACCTTTGAGAAATATGAAATCACTTTCATCCCTAGAGCTCAAAATAACCTTGCAAATGAGCCTGTCTTTGCTGCTAGCAATTTTCAAGTACCCCATGTAAATGAACTATTCACTGTCAAAGTAAAAAATAGGCCTACAGTCCCTGACAATGAAAACTATTGGTAAGTGTTTGAGAGAGATAAACACATTGATGATTTTCTGCAATTTAAAAATGATTTTTTTGTACCAGCACCTAGCTCAAGCCATGAAAAAGGTTATTTTGCTGAAAAAAAAGTCCCTAAAATAGAGTTTTCCTCTACTGCTGATATAAACCAATTTGAACATCTTTATAAGGAAGAATTACTTAACAACCTAGACCAAAAGGACCTTGAGGTTTTACAATGCAAAGATGATTCAATACCAAGGGGCCTTACACCATTAGAGGAGCTTTTTGACTTAAATAATGTAGCTAAAAAACCAAATATGGAGCCTACAGAAACTAATGTAGAAGAACATAACATATGCAGCATGAATGAACCCAAAATGATCAAGTTATCTAGAACTCTTCCTACTCATATCAAACAGTAATATATTGAACTTTTCAAAGAGTTTGGAGATGTGTTTGCATGGGGATACAAAGATCTGAAATCATATGATACAAGCATTATTCAACACAAAATTCCTCTTAAGGAAAATTAGAAACCTTTAAAAAAAAACTAAGAAGGATAAACCCTATTTTATTACCTTTAGTTGAGAAAGAGATCAAAAATATGTATGATGCTGGGATCATAGTTCCCCTTAGATACTCACAGTGGTTTTCCAACCTTGTATCTATTAGGAAGAAGACCGGGGAAATCAGGCTTTGCATTGACTTTAGAAATCTAAATAAAGCCTCCTTGAAAGATAATTATCCCTTGCCTAAAATGGATCACATACTCCAAAAGGTGGTTGGATCTAAGAGAATATCACTCTTGGATGGTTTTTCAAGCTACAACCAAGTGCTAATACTGCCAAGTGATCAACACAAAACTGCCTTTACCACACCTTGGGGTACATTCATGTATGTTAAAATGCCATTTGGTTTGATGAATGTAGGGGCCACTTTCCAAAGGGCCATGGACATAGCTTTCTTAGAAGATATAGGCTATTTCATAATCATTTACCTTGATGACATCACTCTTTACTCCAAAACTGATAAAGAGAACTTAGTCCATTTGAGAAAAGTTTTTGAGAAATGTGGGAAATATGGCTTATATTTGAATACCAACAAAACACCCTTTGGTCTCCAGGAAGGAAAAATCCTAGGCCACATAATCTCTGAAGAAGGAATCAAAGTAGATCCCAAAAGGATTGAAGGCATATTAAAAATTAGGCATCCTAGGAATCTCAAGGAGTTGCAATCTTTCATTGGCAAGATCAAATTTTTGAGAAGGTTCATCCCCAACCTTGTTGAACTTTTAAGGAATATCACAAACATGATAAAAAAGGAGACAAGAGTTAAATGGACCTTAGAAGCCAAACAATCATTTGAACTAGTGAAACAAGCTCTCACTCAAACACCAATTCTTATCAGTCCTGATTTCACCAAGGATTTCTACATTTTTTTATTTGCATCTGAACACACCATTGCTGCAGTGTTGTTGCAAAAGAATAACATGGGCCAAGAACATCCAATAGCCTTTTTCATTAAAGCATTAAGAGATGCCCCACTCAAGTATAACATCATGGAGAAACAAGCCTTAGCCTTGATAAAAGCATTAAAAGATTTCCGAGTCTACATTTTGCATTCCCATATCATTGCTTTTGTCCCACATACAGTTGTCAAGGACATTCTAAATCAAGACCCTGATGGTAAAAGAGAAAAATGGATTGCTATTATCCTAGATTATGATTTAGAAATCAGACCCACCAAGTTGGTTAAAGGACAAGGATTAGAAAAACTCATGGCTGAATCAAATTTCCGAGCATTAGATATGAATATGGTTGATGTTTTAGAAGAACAGGAAGAATTCACTGCTCCATACATTGAAGAAATATTTCTGAATTCATCTTGGTATGCTGATATCATATATGTGCTTCTTTATCTCAATACCTCTCCTTCTTTATCAAAGACAAGAGCTAGAATTTTGAAACAAAAAGCTTTAAAATTATGCATTTTAGATGGAGTTCTGTATTGGAAGAATGTTGTTGACATATTGCTTAAATGTTTGCTTGAGAGTGATGCAGGAAAAATTATGCATGAGTTGCATGAGGGAGAGTGTGGAGGACACCTTTACTGGAAAAATACAACAAACATATTCTTAGAGCTGGCTATTATTGGCCCACCCTTTTCCCTGATACCCAAAAACTAGTCATGACTTTCCATAAGTGTCAAATTTTTGATGGCAAGAGAAAGCTCCTACCTTTACCTTTGCATCCCATCAGTGTTGATGCTCCCTTTAAATCCAAAAGAATGGTTGATTTCTGCTATAAATACCATATCATATTAGGGCATTCCACCACTTACTACCCCCAGGGAAATGGATTGGCTGAATCCTCCAACAAAATCCTGATCAACATTATCAAAAGACTACTGGAAAAAAATCAGAAATCATGGCATAGTAAGCTATTTCATGCATTATGGGATGATAGACTAACCACCAAAACATCAATCAATATGTCTCCCTATCAGTCGATATATGGCATGGATGTAGTTTTCTCAACATCCTTGGGAGTTCCAGTCATGAAAATCCTCCAATAAGTGCAATCAGAAGAAAATGACATGCAGAGAAGGTTGAACCAGACCATTCATTTACAACAGTCAAGAGAGGAGGTTTACAAAAGAACACAAGCAGTACAGGAAAGCATCAAAAATATCTCTAATAGAAGGACTAAGGCTAATAATTTCCAAGTTGGAGACACAGTTTTGAAATGGGATTCTAGAAGGGAAGATAGAGGTAAACATGGAAAATTCTAGAATTTTTGGAAAGGGCCTTGTATCATTCACTCAATTAGGGGTCATAATGCTTTATTTTTACAAGGGATATATGGAGAAGAATTATTTGGAGGTCTTGTCAATGGAAGGATGCTCAAACACTATTTCTATCAAGAATCCTAGCTTCAAAGTTTTCATTCATTGTACATAAACATTACATGAGAAAGTCACAGAAAAATACAAAAATAATGAAAGAAAGAGAAAAAGGAGGCAGATTCCAAAGAGGTATAGCCCCATACCCAAAAAACAGTACTACTGAAAGTGTGCAAGCCTAAATGGCACTATTGATTCAAAAAGAATATCTTGTTCAGTCATATAGCCTAATCATGGCTGAACATGCTTTAAATTTATGTTGATAAGTTAATGAAAACAATTATTTTCAAAATTATTCAAGCTTGGCTTATCAGAAAAAATAGATTATGGAATAAAGATACTGGTTCCACATGCTCAAAACAGAACCAAAGAGAAAGATGAGGATGCATTTCAAATGATAAATTACAGCCCTTATCTTTCTATTTTACTTTTATGCTAAATAATGATTGTATGCAGCTTGTTCCAATGCCACAACCATGGTAAGTCAGACTGCCTAATCCTGATTTGAACCATGCTTTAAATTTTATGTCAATAGTTTAGAGAATCAAGACTGCCAAACAACTTAATCTTGGCAATCAAATAATCTAGGTAGAGAATAAAAGAGTTCAATAGTTTAATCTAAACTCTTGGAAGAAATAAGGATAGAAGTAGATATTTATTTCTATTTTCAAATAAAAATGTCAAGAGTTTTCCACTTCAAATGCACTCAAAGAAGAAAAAATGTTAGGACAAGTAGGTTGGTGTAATATCCCAAAAGAGGGATTCAGCTATAGATAAACTATATAACAGTATTTTGATGATGAATAAGCTTAAAATAATTTCAATAGACACATATACATCATTTGGAAGTACAACAGCAACTTATATTCTAATATATGATCCAAAATATGGGGAAAGCAATGGTTTATTCCCTAAAAATCTTAATTTCAGAGATGTGCATAAAAATAAGGGCAAATGATAGTGGGATATCGTAGCTTAGGTCATGAGGGACTTTCATACAAAATTTGAGCCAAAACAAATGACTCTATCTATGTTAAATAGATCTCCCACTCCTGATACGGCGTAAAAACACCCAATCCCCATGACTTGTGGTATGCAAAAATTACTGAAGCTTATGCAATGTGATTTTCTAAATGTGCTAGATTCAATATGGTATAAACATCAGTAAATCATATTCATAGTGTTGCTCATACAGTATAAGAGGAAGAATGAAGACTTTAATGAGAAAAACCCTCTAAAAGAGGTGATGCAACAATTGTATTTCACTGTAAAACCTTGACAGCATTATTTTCTGAAGCATATAGCTGCTAGTGATTACATATTAGATCTAGAGCAGATATTTTTACAAAAGGTTAGATACATATCAGATCTGTACATTAGAAAGGCTCCTCTTTCAGATCCCCTTGGGGTTTTCAACAAAACATGAATGATCAAGAGTAGATCTGAGATCTACTGTAGCAGATTTGCAAAATAATTCAGAAATTCTGAAGAAGATATATCAATAAACAAAACAGATCTAAAACATACATGGATTGGATGGCCAATCCATGGATCACCACAGTGTAAGGGAGACTCCTTAACACCTGAGATCTCTCCTCCAAATAGTTGCCAAAACACCCTGCAACTTCACACTTGCAAATAACGCAGTCTAGGGATAGAAATTGCGCTGTAGGCTTGATGCACTATTTGGCCTGATGCCAATATGTAAATCTGAAGCTCCAATCAGCTAATACACTCTTCCAGGAGGTTAAAAGACACACTCACTGAGAAGAGGCACTAGTATGGCCTAGATCTCAATAGATCTAGCCTCCACTTGTTGTTGCTTACAAAGACAACCAAACCCTCAACAGGATCTGTGTTGTAGTTGGAAGAAGAGCTTGGCCAAATGCCTGATAGTGGACAAGAAATGCAAGGCTCCTCCAAGAGCTACTCAATGGAAGAGGTGGGATTACCGCTCGAGAACACCCAGTGCTAAACAACACTATTCTCTACTAAATAGCCAAGAGAATAAGAAATTTCTAAACAGAAAAATTCTTCAGAAATCATATGGTCATCAATAACCCTCTCTTGTTGTCCTTATCTTCCTTTTATAAGATAGAGTCCTTGCAAACACTAAACCATCTCAAATGAATTAGCCCTTTTCACATGAACAATCTCCAACTTGATCAACATTGTTTATCTAGGAGGTTCAATGAATCTAGACAGCACTATGATTTGGTCATGTTGACCCAGTCAAATAGTTCAATCCCCTTCACACATAAGGGTGTTTTAATGTAAATATCCCAAATATGTCTTTGTTCACATGTGGCATTGATTTATTCATAGCTTTAGGATTTTTACATGTCCTCCTTTGCATTTTTATTCATCAACATGAAAAGAAAATCAAAACAAAGAAAAATTGAATATTCCTATTATCTTGGGCTAATTTAGGAATATTACAGTCCTCCCCTCCCAAATGTTGCTTGTCCTCAAGCAACTGTAAGGATAGAACTGAAGAGCCTCTCCTCTTCTTCTTGTAGCATCTTCAAATGATATGTTCCTCCAAAGAACAAGGTGCCTTCTCAACAATATGCCCTCAAGTTGTTCCTCCCATGTGTATAAGCATGCCTTTGGTAAAATTCCCAAATGGCTCTCATCATGAAAAATTAGAACATACATGGAAACAACAATATGTGATCTAGAGGCCTTCTTGAGGCATGGAATCAGAAATATGTTGGGAATCATCATCCCCATATGAAAGCTCCATCCCGAAGCTATCATCCACAAAAGGTGAGTTACCCTCCAACATAGTAACTCATGAAACATCGCTTCCACCTTAAGCTCCTGCAAAGAAGGTGGGCTGCATGGCTGAATTTGTGGGATTAAACTGTTCATCCCACTCTGCTTCACTCTCCACTTATGATATGGTGGAGCTGATGCTGACCTTAGACTGAAATATAACGGTCCTCAAAGATGACCCAAGTCACTCCATCAAATAAATCACCCATGAGGTGCCTCCTCAAATAACTCAAGATCTCCAGATGATTCCTCCCATAAGAAGACAAGAGGTGTAGCATGGCAATCATGGTCTACCCATGGTTTCTCCTGAAACATGAAACATTCGAAGTATGGAGAATCATACTCCCAATGGGCACCTTCATCTCTTGTGCCACTCCCCTAACAGAGCTTCCCATAATCATAAGAACATCATCAGTATATGGAAGCATGAACAAATGAAAACAAGTTGCCATGTGACAACCAGGGGGTGGAATATTGTTCCATATGTGGAACCAACACAGTGCATCCCTTTCCTGCCTCATATCATAGTGCAACAAGTGTCTTTTTAGCCACTTTTTTTTTGCCACATTCATCTTACAAGATGAGATCATGAAAGCACAATTTGGTGCCAATGGTGCACACCATAAATCATGTGGCATTCCCCCACAAACCACAAATAAAATGGCCAACATCAATGCTAAAAATGGCCTCAAGTACATCATAATAAAATAAAAAATAAGGAAAGACCCTCCTTGGTACAATATGCTGCTCAAAAAGATAAATGAGTACAAATCATAAAGCAAAAATATACATCCTCCATCATGTACTTTGGTCATTGAGCTGAAATGGTTCAATTGCAAGTTCTCCCTCACTTCAAATGAGTAGGGAAGTGGTTGTGCCAACCTCTTCATCATCTTTTGGGCTATGCATCTCTCCATATGCTGATATACATCCATTTGGATGCCCTCCCAAGTGAACTCATCCAATAAAAAATGGTATGCATTAGAATGCAGGGGAATAAAGCTCGCCAATGATGCATGTGGATTTCTCTCCTTATGCTTGAAAATCCAAGTTAGGAAAATCATAGCAAATAAGATCATAATAATTAATAGATGTCTCCATCCACTACTCCATAATACTCCTCTCCTACATGCCTCCATAGTGCATCATATGTGAAGTGATCTTGGAAACACTCCATCAAACAGTCCAAGCTCCCAAGTGATAGCGTTATTGGCTTTTGCATTGAAGCTTTTTTCATCTCATAGCTTCTCCTTCTGACATCCCATATGTCAAAGTCATCATCAAACATAATGTTGTTTTATGTGAGAGATCCCTCCCAAAGTGGAAGTACCTCCTCATCCTCGAAAGCCAAAGAGTAGTCCCTTTGCACCATGATAGTGCCATCTCCTACTCTTGCAACATCATGCAAAGTATGGAATGAGATCAGCCCATACTCTCTCAAAAACAACCAAAGCAACAATAGCTCTAGTTGCCTCCTCACACCATCATCATATAGATCATGGAGAAACAAAATAGTAAAATATATGAAAGAGATCACATTACTCCAGTATACCCAAACTCCTTGTTGCCATATGATGTAAGTGTCCTACCACACACCCTTAGAAAGAGGATGATGACCAAACTCCTTCAAGAGTAACCAATGCAGTCTTGCATCTTGTTGTCCCGTATCATAGATCTGAAACTAACTCACCAGCTTCTTGCTCCCCATCCACATCCACTCAACCCATTGTGGATGTCTCCTTCCATCCTCCATCTTGGTACTCCTCCCATGAAGGCTCCCATCATCCCAAATCAGATTTTTGCTCTTGCATTTCATGGGATGTTGAAATGAAATCTTCTCAAGGATAAATTTGACCCCATAAGGATCCAAATAGGTGGTAGGAAAAAACCTCCCATCATGATTTGGATGGCTCAAGAAGTTTCCAACACACACATGAGAGATGTTATCCATCCGAAGATGTCCTCCATCATCTATCTGTTCCTCCTTGAATCCACGAAGATCCAAGTGTGAGAAGGAAAGAGCCTCCTCAGACTGTTGAAGAACTTTGCACTCCATGAAATGTTGAAGTGCACCTTTCATGGGATCTCTTGATGAGACCTCCTCCTCATGCATGGTCTTCCAAAACAAGTGAGGCCTTAGAACTGCTGCAGGTAGAATTTTCTCTTTGAACTGGGGAGTGCTCATTGAGAAAGTTTCATCTAGAAAGGAGAAAGGGTTTCTCACTGGAAGATGTCTACTATATACCATTTATTCCTCATTTTCTTAATGGATGAAGTTGTCATGTGAATGCTCCCATAAGGCATGGGTCCTCTTTTCTTCATCACTGCCTTTGCATAGCGCAGTGCAACTCTGTTGCTGTAGATCAGCAACATGCAAAGATGTATATCCCTCTTCCACTGGCTGAATGAACCGAGGTAAAGCTAGAGCCTCCTTGGAGGCTCTAGATTTAGCTTTGTATTTACTTAGAATCTCAGATTCCAAGTTTCCTCTGTGCCTCTTGTCTTCTCCTCTTTGAGAATAGGAAGTGCATGGCTCTTCCTCTTCTTGAAACCCTCTAGGAGTTTAACTACAACCCTTCATCTGCTTAACCTCTTTGGGGAGGTCCTTCTTGGATCTGAAAAGTGATGAGATCAAGCTCATCCTCTTCATAATTCTGATATCTTCTTCTTCTTATGGCTAAAACTCACAGGCTGAACCAAAGATCATGCTCTAATACCACTGTAATATCTCAAAAGAGGGATTTAGCTATACATAAACTGTATAACGGTCTTTTGATGATGAATAATCTTAAAATAAGTTCAATAGAAACATATTCATAATTTTGAAGTACAAAAACAACTTATATTCTGATCTATGATCCAAAACATGGGGAAAAGCAGTGATTTATGCCCTAAAAAGCTTAATTTCAGAGATTTGTGTAAAAATAAGGGCAAGTGACGGCGGGATCTCGTAGCTTAGGTCATGAGGGACTTACATACAAAATTTTAGCCAAAAAAAATGACTCTAGCTATGTTAAACAGATCTCCCACTCCTGATACGACTTAAAAACACCCAATCCCCATGACTTGTGGTATGCAGAAATTACTGAAGCTTATGCAACGTGATTTTATGAAGGTGCTAGATGAAATATGGTATAAACATCAGTAAATCATATTCATAGTGTTGCTTATACAATATAAGAGGAAGAATGAAGACTTTAATGAGAAAAACCCTCTAAAAGAAGTGTTGCAACAATTGCATTTCAATATAAAACCTTGACAGCGTTATTTTCTAAAGCATATAGCCGCTAGTGATTACATATTAGATCTAGAGAATATATTTGTACAAAATGTTAGATCCATATCAGATCTGTACACTAGAAAGTCTCCTCTTTCAGATCCCCTTGGGGTTTTCAGCAAAACATTTATGTACAAGAGTATATTTGAGATCTACTGCAGCAGATCTGCAGAATGATTCAGAAATTATGAAGTAGATATATCAATAAAAAAATCATATATGAAACATACATGGATTGGATGGCCAATCCATGGATCACCACAGTGTAAGGGAGGCTCCTTAACACCTGAGATCTCTCCTCCAAATAGTTGCCAAAACACCCTACAACTTCTCACTTGAAAATAATGCAGTCTAGGGATAGAAACTGCACTGTAGGCTTGATGCACTATTTGGCCTGATGCCAAGATTTAGATCTAAAGCTCCAATCAGCTAATACACTCTTCCAGGAGGTTAAAAGACACAGTCACTGAGAAGAGGCACTAGTGTGGCCTAGATCTCAATAGATCTAGCCTCCACTTGCTGCTGCTTACAAATACAACCATACCCTCAATAGGATCTGTCTTGTAGTTGGAAGAAGAGCTTGGCCAAATGCCTGATAGTGGACAAGAAATGCAAGGCTCCTCCAAGAGCTACTCAATGGAAGAGGTGGGATTCCCACCCGGGAACACCCAGTGCTAAACATCACTATTCTCTACTAAACAGCCAAGAGAATAAGAAATGTCTAAACAAAAAAATTCTTCAGAAATCATATGGTCATCAACAACCCTCTCTTGTTGTCCTTCAATTCCTTTTATAAGATAGAGTCCTTGTAAACCCTAAACCATCTCAAATGAATTAGCCATGTTCACATGAATAGTCTCCAACTTGATCTACACTGTTTATCTAGGAGGTTCAATGAATCTAGACAGCACTGTGATTTGGTCATGTTGACCCAGTCAAATAGTTCAATCCCCTTCACACATAAGGGTGTTTTAATGTAAATAGCCCAGATATTGCTTTGTTCACATGTGGCATTGATTTATTCATAGCTTTAGGAGTTTTACATGTCCTTTGCATTTTTATTCATCAACCTGAAAAGAAAAGAAAAACAAAGAAAAATTGAATATTCCTATTAGCTTGGGCTAATTTAGGAATATTACAGTTGGGTAGGTATAAATGTTGTTGAAAGAATCATATGTTGCAGATTATTAATATTGTCACTTCAAAATAAATATCAAGCAAGTGAAAAGAAGGAAAAATCTGCCCAATGGAAAAGGCACTGGTTTGCAAAAACTTAGAGATTTGATAAACTGAAAGTTCTAGACACCTCCCAAAGGGAGCTGCCCTCCCCAAGTGGAGCCACTGTTATTCATCAGTAATTTTTGCTGATATCAAAAGATGACTAAGTTATGATCCTAGATTTCTAAAAACAAAATTTGAGAAATATTGTGAGTTTTAGAAATCTCACTGCCTTCATTATCCAAAGTTAAACTATTTTCACTATATTTTTCCCTCTCTGCCTTATAAAATTTTATCCCACTGCTACAAAGAAGAACTTCATTATTGGGCCTATTTGCATCATTTCACTACCTTACCCTCACTTTCATTCATGGCCCTTTTTCCTCCGAAAAACCCATTTCTTCCTTTCCTAAAAACCATCATAAACCCCCCCATTCATTATTTTTCTTCTAAAAACATTAAAAAATGTAAAAGATTCCTTTTACATTGTTTAAAGCTAAGTTTAAGCCTATCGGGTCCTTTTAATTTTATTATAAAAACCCTATTTTATATCTAAAACCCGCCCTTTGATATAATAGGCCTTAAGCCCCTCTCTTCTAAAGCCCCAACCCCCTCACATTCATAAAACCTCAACCTTCGCTATTCCTAAGCCTTTTCCCTTATAAAATAAGCCTCTGCCCTTTATTTTATTATACCCCCCATGACATTATAAAAGGCCCGCCTTAACCTTTGAAATATTAAAGAGCAGGCCCCACATTTCGTTACAACTGACACCTATCCTCCACTTCTGTCGACCCGACCAATTGTTCACCGCTCTCCGATGTGCGATAGTTGTCAATCTCCCATCCTGAGATCCGACGACCGATATCACATATCGCAAATAAAGTTGCGATTGAAATAGTTTTTTTTCACCCATGCGAAATCGATGGTTTTGCCCCACCACGTGTCATGCCCTGAGGCATATGGCATGCCTCCCTCCCAAAACCATTTACCATCTATCTTCCGAGCGATAAAACCACCCTGGTTTTCCAATACCGCCTCCCTCCATGCCGTTTTTCAAACTTTTCCTGCTCCTATTTAAACTTCCTCCTGGTTCCACCTATGGAACCTTTCCTCCTGCACCCTCTCCCCCTCTGCAAACATCCTCCGACAGTTCAAAATCTTGAAAAACACAGTGAAACCCTCTTGCAGGCTTTTTAACTAATTGTTTATGTTTTTTGTAGGTTTTAATGGTGGACATGTATGAACATACTTCACAGGGCCAAATTAAAATGAATGAGGGTCTAGATGACGATACAAGACCTCACAAAGGTTAGATAATGGACAGAGGGTTTGTGTCAATGAATGGAATCGATGAAACATGATCATCGACTGATCAAAGGAACCCTCCAGCCACGAAGACAACCTTCCCCTGCACACAGAAAACGGAAGCAGTCAATGAAACAGTGAAGAAAGGAAGTCAGAAAGATTAGAGGGCTAATCCTAATCAAAGGCCAAAACAAACATGTTAGCCAGCTAAGTGGAAGTCAAAGAAAGAAAAGCAGATAGATGAAAGTCAAATATGAAAGAATAAAGGCAAAAGAATCAAAAGAGATAAATAAAAAAAGATTAAAAGAACAAAACATAGATCATGAACAGATCAAAGAAAATATGATCAAACAGATAGTCAAAGCATAAGGACAGAGTTTAAGGCTTGATAACAGAGATTAAAGATAAAACAAAGGACAGATTAACCCAAGAAAAATTCAAATGACTCAGTCTATGGAAATTACTCTTCTCAAAAGATATTTTTGCCACCTAGTGATTTGCTTCCTTCAATAAAGCATTAGGCAGTTATTGAACTAAGTTGGGGATATTTATATCTATCAAACAGTTATTGCAAAAGTTATGGATAGGCCTTAAATTCAAACATTTCACCTATTTTCTCTTAGGAGTTAAGATAAAAGCTATTATTCAGAGAAATATCTGTAGATATTCTTGCCTTGAGCCTTGCATGGTCTTTAAGGTTAGGAATTCATTAACTCTGTAATAAATGACACTCAAAACCTAGCTTAGCTTCACCTCCTCATTTGTAGCATAAATACTGCATATGAACTCATTATCTTGTTGGAATTTGATGACTCTTTGAAGTAATACATAGTCTCTTGGAAGTTGAAAATAAATTAATTTCTTGGAACTTGTGGATGCCCTGATTTGTTTGTTGATGGAGGAGGCTAGATCACTGGATCCCTGAGCTTGGTTGTTGGTGAAGTGATTCTAATATGATATTGTTATTTCCTGTTTCATTATGTTTCCACCTTTCTATATTGTAGTAGAATAAAACATTTAGACTAAGAAATGTCTTCTGAAAGCACCTTAGTTCTGTTTATTATTCACTCCCTTAATGTTTTCTTCTTCTAGAACATTTTAGAGAATTCTTAATTTCTCTCTAGACCCCCTAAGATTTTTAATTTCATAAATAGTTTAATACAGTTGGTATTAAGCATGATTTATGACTAGCCTTGCTTATTTGATGCCGCTAAAAACACTATTTTTGAAGTCTCTCTCTAAAGTACCATTCTTTAAAGTCTGCCAAAGAGGTTTTGTTTTGATCATACCCTTTTTACTTGCTTAAATAATTGTTTTAGAGATCTTCATAACTATAATCAAGAATGTTTAGGAGTTCCCTCTTCTTTGATTATATTTATATGTGTGTCTTAAGTGTTTTCTGTCCTTGAATGTGAAATCACTAGAAGTTAAATGTGTTTCTCGCCTTCTATATTTCATTGGAAAAGTTTGTCTTGAATTATCATCTGCTTTATTTGAATCAAAGAATTTATGGTTTTCCCTGTCTATTGATTGCCTCTTGATGCTTATGATATTTAATTCCCTTTGTTGAGAAACACATATGATAAAATATTCTTGATTTCCCTTTGTCCTACTTTTCATTCTTATAATTGATGTTCATCTCATTACCCCTAAAAACTTGAAGATCCACTGACCAAGTTAGATTTTCCCTATGATGCTCCTCGATCCATTGATGAACTTATCATGACTTCCATTAGACTCCATTTCCCAATGAATTTTATATTTCCTCATTCTACCTATGCTTCTTGATCATTATACCCAACCAAAACAAACAACAAAACCTCACACTTAATAACTAGCCTAAAATCAACCCTATAAAGCAAACAAGTTCATATCCTTTGCAAACAAATAGAGAGATCCCTCTCTGAGTCCAAGAAGGCTAGGTCATAGGGCTCCAACGATTGGTTTGATGTTACCCTATACATTTGGTCTACCAATATGCTATATCATGAGACACCAACAAGACTAGTAGCCACCAGGAACAAAAGGACCACCATAACAAAATATTTCCAGAGAAGGTGAAAGCATGGATGACTTAGTAGACATGATTTCACAAGTCATGTTACTATACTTGGGTAACGAATAAAATGAAATTCAGTGTTGTGGATGTCCGTAGCTAGAAGAATGTAAAAAATATGTAAATTGAAGATACCAAGGATCCAATCGAAAGGGAGTGAAAGGAAAATATAAAGGGTAGATTGGTTCACTATACCTCAAATATAAAGATTCTTGATGAGAGGGAATTTCAATTTATTCTTCTTCATTAGATATTTCTTCAATTCTAATAAGGCCAGGAAGAAGTTTCTCAGTGATGAGAATATTTACTCGAGGTGAAAGAGGACGACCAGAGTACTGGCTATAACATTTGAAGGTGACTTAGATGAAGTGGAATCAAACTCAGGTTCATATATTTCTAGTTTAGTAAGCTTCTTATATGAAAATTCACTAGTGATAGATTCAACTGTGACTACTTTAGAAATTTCTAGTTGATCTTGTTCTATTTCAATTATTTGAGATTGATTAACTTCGAAATCAAGATATTTTATGATAGATGATTCTCCTTGTCCAGAAGACCTAGTTCCTGATGATTGAAGCCTTTCATTTTTTATTTTTTCCAATTGATTGGGTGTATATTCATGGCATTTCCCCTGCATTTTATGTGAATGTATCGGTAATTCAACCACGGTTAATTTCTTTAACAAACGAAATCAAAAAATTTCAAAAAATCACACCTAAGGCTTCTAAAAGTAATCAAACAAATGAACACTCGCTACAAAATCTAATAAACAATCCACACACAAACAATATGTTTCCATAATAAAATCACTAGTTGGTGATGAAATCCAACCTCGCATAGTTTAATGTGGAAAAATAGCAGTCATAACGGTTACCCTGACAACCTTCTTAATGAAATAGTCTAATGCAAGAAACTCCACTATGCCATCTCGAAGTGAAGACTACCCTCTGGAAAGTCCAAGTGAGTCTAGTCAACATCTGCTCCAGGTATAGTGGGACCTTCCCTCCATAGTCACCTTGGGAAAAATTGTAAATATTATAGCCACTAAGGTTAGCAACTGAGACAATTCAACCTGGGGGAATAGTCTGTGGCCCAATATACACACAAGGGTAGAGTATCAAAGCTCAATCCCCTTGAAATTTCCTCAACATGGTAAATACGAGGTTTACTAAAAAGTGATCCCAGGCTCCTCGACAATTGTTAATCCTAGGTTTACCGTTTGTAATACGTGCACATATTCTATCTTTACCAATGAAGTAGGTACGATTACTCCACTGGGTCTGACATTACCTCATGCTTGACTCTTTTAAGAAGAGCTTCCCAGTGAAAATTTTCAACAATTGGGTTTTTCCCTACTGCAAGATGCCACTTGTTTGTTTATCTACATTGGAAAGTTAATTACTCCCTATTCCAAAGCACTAATCCTGAACTAGATTGGTGGAAATGGCCCTAGAAATGTAAAAATATATAGATTAATTTTATTAAGCATTGCATTAATTTGTATGTTGTTTACACAGAGGGGTATGGAAATGAAACTCAATGATTTTGTGACCGACTAAAAAAAAAGTTACTCTAAATGCATCAACAATGAATATGAAATTCTTCATTTCAATGAATTCATAGTGAAGGGGAAGTAGAAGGGTTTTTTTTAACTCAAAGAAGTGAAAATTCCCTAAAGCATCCCATAAAAATTCTTTTTCTTTAAGAATTCAATTTCATTTTGAAACATAACCAATATCACTTTGTAATGAAAATATTTGTTGATTCAAAGCCAAAATATACAATTTCATGAGCAAAAGATCTTTCAATTCTTCAAAATAAAAATAAAAAACAACTAGAATCACCCTAAAAACTATAAAAAGAAATTAAAAATGAAATCTCTTAACTATTAATCTAACTAATGATACCTATAAGTGCACTTTCATGATTTATTCTAGCTTAAAACAAAATAAATCGTTTTTTCACTTTAACAAGTAGAAGCAATTTCATAAAAGACTACTTTTTAAGACAAATCATACTTCACTTATCTAGAAGTTTTCATTTGCAAATGAGAAAAAACAATTATTCAAACAAGCAAGATTAACAAGACAGATGGTAGCTCTAGAGGGAAATGATAGAAAAGCAGTGATCTAGGTAGTGAATCTATCTTTCCAAACAAAGCAATTCATCAAACCAAGGCAAACCCTACTCGAAAAATGCAAAAGGGATGATTTCTCAAAAGAAACTAAGGTAATCAAGATGAGTTCACAAACAGACTTTCAGGGTTGGTATAATTCAGGTTGAATCTCTAGAAATTTATCATCAGACTCTAAGAGAGAGAATATTCATTTTTTCAAAAATTCTTAGGGGGTGTGAAGGTAGTCAGTTAAAACCAGTGTGCATGCACACTGTATTAAACTGAGAAATTGTGCAAACCTGCCCTGTATTTTTTGAAGAAAACTACACAGGGGAGAAAAAATTGAAAGAAATAAACTCAAGGAGTTCTAATTCAGAGGATCTAAAAATTCAAAAACCTAACAACACTTATATATAATCAAACTAGAAAAATCAGAAAGCTAAACTAAAAAGAACCGAGAGAAAACTAAGTCATTCCCCAGCAGAGTCGCCAATTTGTTATCCAGATAAATCCCTCTTGTGGAAAAGAGTGATCTCCCTAGTATTCCAACAGATAACTAGAAACAAATGGACATAAGAATATCTCTTTCCCTAAGCTATTAGAATTCAGATTATAAAAACTAGAAAAGAGAGGATAATGCTGTTACCTTTCAATGAGATTTTTGTTGAGGACCTTGCCTTTTGTCCTAAAGAATTCCTTCAATGCTAAGAAGAAAATTTAATCACAAACATGCAAAGAATCAAAAGCACCTACAGTATGTAATAATCCAAATACTAGCTTAACTTAATGATTAAGGAGATTAAAAAATGGCATTATTTTAATGAATCTGAAAACAACACAATGAGAAAAAGTATCCAAATGTGTTATCAAGAATATAAAGAGAAATTTTACAACCGAGCCTTGTTGTCATAGAAATTCCTCCTATATGCCTTTCCAAACTTCATACTTGGTTTAACAAGCTTTCCACTCTAGAATGACCATCATAATATTATCATAATTGAGCCCCCTAACACTGAAGTTTCAACTCAATTTATAGGAGAAATTGAGGAGGTTTTATATCCACTGATAGAGGGGTGTGATCCTCAAATCAATGGATTAGGGTTCCTTGATCCAAGGGGATAAATTCCATGATTGGAGGGATTTAGCTTGAACCAACGTGACTTAGAGGCTTTTAGTTGGAATAATATGCGCCTAACTATGCTTCTAGAAGTTACTTTTCACCTTTACTTTATTTTAAATGTGGTGCGAAGGTTTTAACAGATAAGAGAGCACATATGTTCGTAGGTAAGCTTAGTAATATCCACGCATGTGCAGGAAGTGACCACAAAAAGTGCGCAGACTATCTTTAAGAGTATTTAAGATCTATTTTCCCAGTTTCCAAGACTTGGTTAAGGAATATAAATTTTTAACTTCTAAGGAAGAATGAGTATGGATGGTGATAGATCCATATTGACCTTCAAATGTCATGGTGACAAAATGACGTGTAACACATCAAGAAGCCCTAAACTCTTCCAATGGTGTCAATTTTTCCATGCTCCAAGATTTATCTCTTTAATCTCATGTAAAACTCAATATCAAGTTTTACAAGCTTTTTTTAGGGTTGCAACCCGTCTATGCTCTTAAGCTTGGAAAATCCACAAACATGTATTGTTCTAAGGTTGGGGAAAAATCCCTCAGGAAATACCAACTATGATATAACTGTGTGGTACACTTGTAACTGCTCGAGCCCAAACATATAATTTTAATAAGAGGGATCCAATTTATTCAATGCTTCATCTTTTGAAATGAAATTCCATGCAACAAATAGCCTGATACTTCTAAAATTTAGATATTTTCATATTTGGGAGATTGTGTGGTAAGCATTGTATCTGACACTTCTATAACCTTAACTCTGTCAACTAAGTCAACTGTCCGAAGGACTTTGGAAATTATTGTAGTTTTGACGATTCCCATACTTTGACTAGGGATTCCAAGGCCAACAAATGTGGCTTCCAATGTTTTATATAAAATGATTTAATATTATACTTCAGCTGAGACACCATCGATATATATTGAGAAATCAAAAACAAATAAAACTAGAGATAACCACCATTATCATCACTCTAAAATGTGATGGAAATATAGAAAACTAAAACTCAGTATTATGATCATTTAAACCCAACAAAAACTTATTTGGGCATTATTTTATCAATAAACCCAACAATGAAGCAAACTCTGCTATAGTTTCCCCAATAATGAAACAGATTTGCATCTAATTTCTACACTAGACGAGGAATCAAAATATACTTGGGTATCAACCTAGTGGTGTAAGCTTATTTCAATTTTACTTCCTGCATAGAATATTTCAACTTGAGTAAGCATACTACACCTATGAACAAAAATTCATCTTTTGGTTTTCTAGGCACAAAAGACAGTATGTACAGAAATATGTAACTATCTTATTAAAAAATGATTGAGATTATGTATTTCATGGAAGAATTAATGTTACCATATGACTCAACTAACCATATCATATACGGTAAAGATATCCATAACACATTCAATTAAATTCACATAACTATATAAATTTTAACATCTATAGATTCCTCCCATGAGCGATAGCAAATAGATGGATTATGTTTTTCTACTATGAGGAAGGAGAAGCCGATGATTTATATCTCTCACACATAACCTAGCATGAAACCTTGATAGCACCATCCCCTAGTGAAATAAGCATGTGTGTGTGGGGGGGGGGGGGGGGGATAATTTTATTTAATCAAAACCCTTGATTCCGATGAAATTATGGTACACCATTAGATTTATTGCATGGAACACTGACATTGGAACCACCCCCCACCCCCAAGTGATATCAGCATGGGGGAGGGGGGGGGGGGGTGGTCATGCTACTTGATCACAGTTGTTGACTTCCATTTTCATGACTGTCGTTGGATCCCTATAGCCCAAAGAGGGTCAAATTGACTACTTTTGATACATTGCATCCAAAAAATACACTTGTACAAAAAAACAAATGCAGTGACATCGCCACCACGTGGATCTTGTTTATAAAAGTTGTTGGTTTAATTTATGGTGGTTCAAAACTTGATTTAATTTTTTTATTTTTGTTAATCAAAATTATAATAAACCAAGTATGTTGGGCTATGATATATTATTTTTTATTTAAAGTAAATTATATGTATTAATTTATATGAGAAACTAATGGAATCAATAATTTAATATAATTTTTTATTTAAAAAAAAAATCTCTTTGTGAATATTTAATATGACTAATGATATAGTATGAATTTTTTTATTTATAAAAAAATAATAACAAAGGACTCTATTGTAGCCGCTACTTATTCTCTTAGAGCACTTTATTTCAGTTAACAGATTTGGAAAATCAGTGGGCTAGAGGAATTACGCAATTCCTAGGGTTATTGGTGGCTCATGCATGGAGGACTTAGTTAAAACTGAAGTGGAAAAGTTATGATAGAGTTGGAAGAGTAGTTATGGGAGTTGTTATTCAGTTTAACTCAGTTAAGTGAGTTAAACTCAGTTGTGCTAGTTGTATCTAGTTCTAACTGAAGATACACTAGTGAGAGTTTAGTGAATTAATTATTTAATTAATTCACAACTAATAATTCACTAAAAACTGAACAAATACAGTAGTTAACCACTTACATGTCAGTTCCAGTGGAGACCCAATGGAGAGATAGGTGAAAGGGTGAGATGGAATATCTGTTGTGACTATAGTGATGCTTTCAATGCATCTGACACACATTGGAGATACCAATGAGGATTGCGTTGTCAAGGTAAGGCCAATTCCAATTCATTCAGGGGTCTTCTTCAGCAGGGATTCCATAGTGGAGGCAGGCTGTCAGGAGGCAAGAAATTGGTGCATAGATATGCAAATTTTTGCATGAGAGTGTGTAATGATTGTTGATTGTACTGAGAGCTTGATGTACTAATATTTGTATGATATTATTACATGATCCATTGATATACATAATATATGATAGTTAGGGTTTTTAGATTTAATCTTTCCCATTAAACAACTGTGTTTATGTGGATTGATTTTCTTCACATGTGTTTACAATTGGCGATTTAATTTTCGCAAAGACTTAAGTGGAAGGATTCTGTATTTAACATAAGATTAATTTGTTAGATTAAGAGAATCCGGTAATAATATCAGTATTGATAAATTTCTACATGGTATCAGAGCAGTGTTAACGACTGGATATTGCAATTGTGAAGAGGTGCTGAGTTTTGTGTTGGTGGAAAATTCGAATTTGCTACAGAAATTTCTTGGTGCGACAGTTGAGTATTCATTGAAATGTCTTTCAATAGGTTGTGATTGGAGTATGCCCTTGAGGGTAGCTCGAATTTCATAGCCTGGAAGGATAGGATGGAGGCAGTTCTTGAAGATAATGGACTGAAGGAGTTCATCTATAGCAATATTCCTAAGCCTACTTCTAGCGATGTTGCATTACTTGACACATGGCAAAAGAAGGTAGAAAAGACAAGAATAATTCTGTTGGAAGCTGTGAAAGACCATATCATGTTAAGCCTTCATGGGAAAGCCACTCCATTTGCAATGTGGAAGGCTTTGACAGATCTTTTCCAAAGCAGCAACGACCATAGGAAGTTGGTGCTGAAAGATAAGCTTAGAAAAATAAAAATGAAGAAGGGCGACACTATTCCAAAATATCTCACGAACTTTGTCCAATGTAGGAATGATATGGGAAGTGTGGGAATTACAGTTGCGAATTATGACTTGGTGAGCTTGGCTCTCCTTGGGATTCTAAATATTTTTCATAGCTATGAATACTCTGTCAATGGATGGGAGAAACTGTCAAATTGGGAGCGACTTTGGTTGGATCTTGTGCAGGAGCAGATAAGGCGGAATACCAGGGATGGCTTTTCATCAAAGAATGATGATGAAGATAATTGCACTTTAGTTTCCAAAGAAAGGAAAGGGAAGGGGAATAAATCCCTTCCAAAATCTAAGGCTAAAGGAAAGAAGTTGGATTTGTCTAAGGTGAAGTGTTTTCACTGTCACGAACATGGGCATCTCGCCACTAACTACCCACAGAAAAAGAAGAACAAGAAGGCTACTGGAGTTGCAGCGGGTGAGGCCTTAGCCTCACAATTTGAACTAGATTTCTCTTTGATCACATGCTTGGTTTCAAGTGCAATGGGATCGGTATGGCATCTTGATAGTGGTGCTTCCTTCCATATGACGGGAGACAAGGAGTTGTTTAGTGACTTGGAGGAGAAGGATCTCCAAATGCA
Organism: Pinus albicaulis; assembly: GCA_034641835.2. Lineage (NCBI taxonomy): Eukaryota > Viridiplantae > Streptophyta > Pinopsida > Pinales > Pinaceae > Pinus > Pinus albicaulis. The sequence goes on along the minus strand of CM076574.1, from coordinate 69,082,023 downwards.
TATAGATATGGGTGATGATGGTATATAAAGTGCAATCGACATTGGAACCATTACCTTTGAGAGGGAGTCAGGTAAACCATTTCTGTTGAAAGATGTTATGCATGTTCTAGGTCTGAAGAAGAACTTGGTCTCGATCACTATGTTGGAAGACAGAGGTTATGATGTTGTTTTCAGCGAGGGAAAATATTTCCTATGACCTAAAACAATGGATAAAACCAAGAGGATAGGGATTCGAGTTAAGAATATCTACAAGCTGGAGGTATATGGATGTGCTACAATGATGGGAAAAGCAGAAGAAGTGGTGAGCCGGGATGAGGGTGAATTATGGCACAGAAGATTGGGTCATCTTCACCATGGCACCTTGAAGATTTTGCAGCAGATTTCTATTGGACTTCCCAAGGGTACTCTTGCACAGTTAGATCAGTGCAAGGGATGTACTATGGGTAAGTTTGTGAAGACCACCTTTCATGAGAAGGAGAACCGTGCTTTGGTGATCCTGGAGAGAATTCATAAAGACGTGTGTGGACCTTTCTCGATTGCTTCAACAACAAAAAATAGGTTTTTTTTTTTTTTTTTTTTTTTTTTTTTATGACTATTCTCGTAGATGTTGGATATTATTCATGCAGAAGAAGAGAAAAGCATTCTCAAAGCTATGTGAGTTTAAAGCATTGGTGGAGAAGGAGTCGGGGAAGCAAGTGAAGGCTCTGCAGAGTGATAATGGTGGTGAATATATCTCGAACGAATTCAAAGACTTATGTAGAAAAGAAGGAATTCAAAGAGAACTCATAGCGCCTCATAACCCACAACAAAATGGGGTCACGAAGAGGAAGAATAGAAGGATCGTAGGTGCTACACGAGCTATGCTGCATGACCAAAGCCTACCGATGCACTTGTGGGCGGAAGCATGCAACACTGCGGTTTATGTGCAAAACCATTGTCCTCGTAGAGTACTTGGCATGAATACACCTGAAGAAGATTTTACTGGTAAGAAGCCTAATATTTCTCATTTGAATATTTTTGGCTCATCTTCTTACATTCATGTGACAAAGGACGCCAGGAAGAAGCTAGAGCCGACTACAGAAGTTGGGATATTTGTGGGCTACATAGAAACACCCCATAATTATCGTGTGTATTTGCCAAATAGTCCAATGACTGTGGTGTGACGAGATATAAAATTCAATGAGGTGAAAGCCATGAAGTTGTCACTTGAGAGGGAGCTACACTTGAATGCAGAGGAGGAACTTATTGTTCCCAAAGATGAGCCTCTAGATGTGGATCAACCACAGGAGGAGATTCATGGAGTGGAGGAGTCCACTCATGCAAAACCAAACATTAGAACAGGTAGAAAGCATACCACAAAAGCTGAGAGATTGAAGCTTGATGCGGCCCAAAATGTAGGATTCCCTACATCTCAGTGTAGACAGAGATAGTCACCTGACCGATTTATTGGATACATGGCTCTTATGAGCAAGTGTATTGTGACAGAGCCATCTTCTTTTGAAGAAGCAGTGTAGGAGCCCACATGGGTAATTTCTATGGTGGAGGAGTATGACTCCATTGTCAGAAACAATTCTTGGGAGATTGTTCCAAGGCCGGTTGGTAAATCAGTGGTAGGTTCAAGATGGATCTACAAGGTAAAGAAAGCTACTGATGGGAGTGTCGAGAAGTATAAGGCAAGATTTTTTTCCTGGGGCTTCTCACCGATCGAGGGGATTGATTATGAAGAAACCTTTGCACCTGTCACACGGTATTCTTCCATAAGGACCATCCTTGCTCTCTCAGTGCAGATGGGTTGGCACATTCATCAGATGGATGTGAAGACTGTGTTCCTTAATGGGATCATTGAGAAGGAAGTGTACATTGAGCACCTTGAAGGATTTGAGTTCTTCAACAACAAGTCGCATGTGTGCAGACTCAAAAGAGCGTTGTATGGGCTGAAGCAAGCACCATGTGCTTGGTACACACGGATCGACAGCTATTTCACCAGACTTGGCTTCACCAAGGGTGAGGCAGATGCAAACCTATACCAAATTTTGGTGGAGGGTAAGCTTTTAATCATTGATCTTTATGCTGATGATTTAATACTAACGGGTGATGAGAAGTTGATACACTCATGCAAGGTAGATCTTGCAAAGGAGTTTGAGATGAAGGATTTGGGCCTCCATTGTTTCCTTGGATTGGAAATATGGAAGCGAGAAGCTGAACTATTTTTGTCTCAAGGAAAGTATGCTCAGGAGATACTTGGTAAGTTTGACATGGATGACTGCAAGCACATGGATACTCCTCTTCTAGGAAATTGGAGGAAATAGGATGCTACATCGACAGAGGTAGTGGATGCTACTTTCTATCAACAGTTGGTGGGTTCGCTCATGTATTTAGTTAATACAAGACTGAACATATGATATACGGTGAACCAACTTAGTCAAGTGATGGTTAAGCCTACCAAGCTCTTTTGGAAGGCAGGCAAGCATGTCCTAAGATATCTCAGGGGCACATCTGAGTATGGTGTATGGTACAGACAGACAAATGAGGTGAAGTTGCATGGCTTCACAGATGCAGATTGGGCAGGCAGCCCAATGGACAGAAAGAGCACATCAAGAGGGGTTTTCAGTATCATATCTACAACAGTTTCTTGGTACAGCAAGAAAAAAAGATCCATGGCACTCAGTTCAGTGGAAGCAGAATACATGGCAGCAAGTCAAGCTGCATGTGAGGCTATCTGGATGAGGAAGATCTTGGTCGGTTTGTTCGGTTTTCATTTAGATCCTAGAGTGATACATTGTGATAATTAGAGTTGCATTAAACTCTCGATTAATCCTGTGTTTCATGATAGATCTGAACATATTGATATCCGATATCATCATATCAGATATTGTGTGCAACGGAAGATCATGTTTCTTTGGTACATTCCTACGGAAGATCATGATGCGGATATTTTGACGAAGGCGCTCAGTAGGAGAAAATTCAAATACCATAGAGGTAGGATCGGGGTGAAGGATAATCCCTATCTTGTTGAGAGGGAGTGTTGAGATTCAACAAGATGATGAGCTTAGTGAAAAGTAAGCACCTTCACTAAGTGGGGCCCGCAGGCTATTTTTAGGTGTATGTCTATTTTTAGACATGGTGAGTATATTCTACAAGTTGCAGGATGCTATTTGTATATGGTTGGTCAAATGTGAAAAATAGATGAAATTATAGTTTTAGAATATTGGGTGAAGTCTATTTATAGATTTTCAATCTAAATATAGATGCATTTTGATTATTATTAGCCCTTAATAATAATCCAACTATAAATATCAACTTATTCTCTTGGAGCACTTTATTTTAGTGAACAGATTTGGAAAATCAGTGGGCTAAAGGAATTATGCACTTCCTAGGGTTATTGGTGGCTCATGCATGGAGGACTCAATTAGAACTGAAGTGGAAAAGTTATGACAGAGTTGGAATAGTTATGAGAGTTGTTATTCAGTTTAACTCAGTTAAGTGAGTTAAACTCAGTTGTGCTAGTTGTATCTAGTTCTAACTGAAGATACACTAGTGAGAGTTTAGTGAATTAATTATTTAATTAATTCACAACTAATAACTCACTAACAACTGAATAAATACAACAATTAACTACTTGCATGTCAGTTCCAATGGAGACCCAGTGGAGAGATAGGTGAAAGGGTGAGATGGACTATCTGTTGTGACTATAGTGATGCATTTAATGTATCTAACATACATTGGAGTTTCCAATGAGGATTGCGCAGTCAAGGTAAGGCAAATTCGAATTCATTCAGGGGTTTTCTTCAGTAGGGATTGTGCAGTGGAGACAGGCTGTCAGGAGGTAAGAAATTGGTGCATAGATATGCGAATTTCTGCATGAGAGTGTGTAATGGTTGTTGATTGTACTGAGAGCTTGATGTACTAAGCTTTGTATGAGATTATTACATGATCCGTTGATATACATAATATATCATAGTTGGGTTTGCTAGGGTCCCATGATTTGGCATATTGGCAAGCCAAGTGACAGGGTAACATAAAACCAACTTTGGAGCCCAAGGACCTAGCTTTCCTAGACTCAGAGAGGGCTCTCTCTATTTGTGCAAAGGATGTAAACTTGTTTGCTTTCTATGTTTCTAATTTTAGGCTAGTTTTTAAGTGTGTTTTGGTTTGTTTTAATTTTTTGAGGGAAAAACTGATCAAAGTTTTAAATAGATAAAAATATTGTTAGATTAACTGGGCTATGGGGTCGAAAAGGTCAAGAAAGCCTCAGATGGCAGACAAGGTATATTGAAGGGCCGATTTTATCAAGGTAAAATGGATCTTTAGGTGGGATGAAATGGGATGGACACTAGGTTTTGTGAAGGATAAAGACTTTTAAACATAAATAGTTCTACAGCAGACATCTATGTGGTAGGGCTAACCATTAATCACGATAAATGTAACTCCAAATTGATAGATGCATAAAATAAACATTCAAGCGATACATAGAGATATAGGACTCTATAAATTTAGGAAAATCGCTATCAGAATTTGGGGAAAAACAATTAAGACAAACAAATAACTGAAGCTACTAAGAGGGAAATCCTAGACATAGTATTTTGAGCTATCAGGCACTTTGAACTAAGATTGCAGAGTATAGGCAAAGGGCAAGATCGATACAAGACCTCTTTGGTTCAACTACGACAAGCTAACATTCAGAGAAAGGTTTCAGTAATGGGGTTTTGACTAACTAATGAGTAAACAGGGTGTACCGTGAATCATACTAATTAGCACACATAATAACCATTAATGCAACTGAAAACAAGTTCTTAGGGTGTCAAAGAGCATTTAAGAATTCATTTGACATAACTAAGAAAGAAGACAAACATAGAAGTTGTAATGAATCAAGAAATCTGAGGTGCCTCCATGGGCATGTCTCAAATATATTCTTTACTGTCCTACATCAAGCAAGAGAATATGAAAATATGTATGAAAACTAAGGAAACATAACAGAGAGGAACACTATACCATTTTACCAAGTCAAGGAATCCTACAGTAGTCCTCTTTCATCATCCAAAACATTTAAGAAACTATCCAATGCATGAGACAAATTATTTCTTCCAAGCTTGTATAACCATATATTTCTCTATATCATCAATTTCAGCCTTTTTTACAATGAAATCTCTTGGAATATATAGGCCAAAGTGAAGGAGAACCTCCTAGTGCAACTAGCAAGCTCATTGGCCCATCACATATCTGATTTTGTCCTTGAGGCTTTGCAAATCCCAAGGCACAAAATATCTATAAAAATATCCTAAAAATTCTAAAAAAGGAAATTAAATTGACTTTTCCCAACTGAAAATGGCCAAAAAAGGCTAAATGCACATTTGGAAAAGCCACTTCAGAAAACTGCATTTTTCACAAAAATGCTTCAAAAATATAGCAGCAGAACATTCCCTATCTTGTGGGTAACTTGTGAAGGACCTCCCGATGTCGAAACGAGGCCCGTGATGGCTCGTTGGAAAGCCCTAGATGTAAGGTTTCTGAAAATACTTGGTTTTCCCAAAAATGATCACTAGAAGTCTGTGAAAAACTGACCTGAGTGCAAAACCCCTGAAATTAGCCCTTGCTGATATGTGAGGCAGAGTGTCGAAAAAGTGATTGTTTTTCGCCTCTTTGGGGGACCAAAACATTTTCAATTGATATGAAAATTTTTGAGTAGATGCCCTTGGATTTAATGCATTCAATGAAATTACTATCAACCTCAGGGGATGCTTCAAACAAAAATGGCGATGCCCATGATTTTCTGCAAATAAGCCCAAAAATGTCAAAAAACAAAAACTTGTCAAAATATGGCCAATTTTGGTGAGTAGACCCCTTAAGGGTGTTTAAAAATATGTATAGAATCTCGGGCTAAAATTCCAAGCCTAGAGGTGTATTTTCCACTTTTTCTCACTGGGTTCCCTCTTTGGGTAATTTTGAGTTTTTCTTGGCTTTATTCCTTATTGTTTGGCATTTTAGGTTTGGCGAAGAAGTTATGGCCCCTTGCCTAGGAGAGGCAGCTAGCACATGCTTTGGAGAGTGCCCTTCATGCTCTATGCTTTGTGTTTTCTTGCCCTCATCATTGCTTGTTTGGTGGCTGCCTTGTTTGTCCTTGTCACTGATTTCTTCATGACTATCATGCTCTTTCCCTTCACTATTTTGTACTTCATCACCCTCGTGCTTGCTGCTATGTAGGTTGCCATTATGTTCCTCTTCATCACTACCTTGCTACCCATTACTTCACTGTTCCTTGGAAGCATTGTGCTTCTGATACTCTTTACTGGCTTACCAAGGCAAACTGATTCAAATGGTCACTGAAAAAATGGTCTTCAACCAAAAACAGCTTTTCCTCTTTGCAAGACTAAGTTTGTCCTTAGTTGTCAAACATGTTTTTGATAAGTGAAAGCAAACTTACTTCTTCAGCACTATGTTTGAGCAAAGAAGCCTTTTAACAAGATATGTTTGTGGTTTTTTAAGAGAAGTTTCCTTTTGTTTTTGGCATAAAGACTCTTCCCCTCAAACACTGTTTTTATGAAGTCACTGTTATTAAAAGACTGAACAAAACCCCTTTCAAACTGATAACACTCTTCCTCCCAATTACTATCTTCCTTGACAAACACTGCTTCTTTGAAATTAGTGATCTTCTGTGGTTATTTGAAGCAAAAGGTGCTCCTTGAAAACACTATTTAAAATACTCCTACAAAACTCTCTTAAAATAACACACTGACTCTCCTCCATTTAACTGCTTCTATCCTTTGTAATCATAGTAAGAAGACCTCTTTCAATTTGACAAAGTCCTATCTCCTAATCAATGTTTCTTTTTGTTTTAAATGATCATGGCGCTGCTTTGAAACCAATGTTTAAAAGACTCTTTTCAACTGACAATCATCCTTATCCCCTAGTCATTGTTTCCTCTTTGATTTAGCAAACAAAATGCTCTTGGAAAACATTGTTTTAACATACTTCTTCAAGCTGATTATGAGACCTCCACAAACTCTGTTTTTCTTGTATGTATTTCTTACCTATTTCATTGCATAAAAGCTCTTTCAAATGGGCACATTAACCATCTTCCTTTTCATTGTTTCTCTCTGATGTTTTTAATAGGCAAGTTTTCCTTTTTATGAAGAAATCTGGTTAGTTTTCTCCAAGCACCAACTCCACTGTTTTAATAAACAAACCTTTTGCAAAAAAGATCTTAAATAAAACTATGATAATCTTTTACCTTTCAATCCCTATTTTGATCCTTGAAACATGTAAACAAATCCTCCCTCAAATTAAAACTTTAGCAAAGAGACAAGAAACACCTTTGGAAAAGTTTTCTTGATGTGTTGGAGATGAAATCACTGTGGGAAAAGTTGCTTGGGCACCTTTTGAAAAACTGTGTTGCTGGTGGCCCAGGTGCCTGGGCGGTCTTGAAAACAGAGGTTTAGAGGTGGTCAAGAGGGCTGCAAGTGCATATAGTGATAGTGGATAATGAGCACGCGGAAATGCAGGTGAGAGGGCGCCTTCAGAGGTTAACCGAGGCCATTCAAAGGCTAACCGAGGCTATTAACAGGTGCGTCGTGCCACGCTCTTCACAGAAATACATAGAACCTTCTTACAGGCACGCCGCGCTACCTTAAACTTGAAAAGTCTCTAAAATTTTCTCAAGAACTGTTTCTTTCTTCGGGCATGATGCTAATGAACGTTGCTTTGAGTTTTTTAAACTTGGTGAGGGTTCTTTTAAATTCCTTTTCCTCCTTGTTTGAAACGAAAAAGCTCTTTTTCTTTTGCAGCCCTTTAGAGTGGTTTTATGCCTTTGTTTATTTACAAAGGAGGCAATCTTAACAAACATTAATGTAGCCCTTTTTAAAACTGTTATGTCAACTTTCTTAAAACCATATAACAACGATTGTTATGATTTGATCTGTTCCACATGTCATCTTTTGAATACCCTCAAACAATGGTGGGCCCTCTACTTATTTGTGAAGGAGGCCTATGTTTGATAAATTACCTGGGTCTCCCAAACTCTGTCTTTCATCATTTAATGGATGAGCCTTTTGACCATGAGTGAAAATAGGGCTTCATACATCTTTTACCCCTTTGGATGAGCTGTGTTTTAACCCTTTGGATGAGTTGTTTCATGGTGCAAATATTTGGAGTGATGATCCCCTACCATTTTGTGAAGGATGGCCTATAAACAGTGAAAGTTTTCACCTTATTACAATGTGCCCTCTGTCCTTTGACTGATCTGAAAAGATGGCTTTTGATGCTTGCCTTTCATTCATAACCTGTAGGGATTTTAGCTTTGATAAGACATAATGAATTTTTTCAAAAGCAAGAATGCCCTTTTCTCATAAGTCATCTAGGTGGACTTTCCTTTATACCATTTTGCAGATAAGACTAGAACCTGAGCTTTAGGTCTGTCAATTTTACCATTCATAAGAGGCTTGTTTAGTCAACATTGTAACCTGCGATTTATCCTTTGAATGAGGTTGTCAGAAATACAGGATCAGAGACTTTTAACACCAGCAGCTATCTTCTTGCTTGTGATATGAAATAGGCTTTTCAACCTATGAACTCTTATTGAATCACCACTGATTTTGAACCCTATCTTTCAAATATACAACTTACTCAAACATAATTTGAAACTCTGTTGATGCACCTACTATTCATCTTTGGAGGAGGTGGCTCATACTAGTTTCTGAAGTCACTTAAGAATATGTTGGCCCTCTACTTTTATGTGAAGGAGGCCACAACATGTCTTCTTAACCCTCTGCTTTTCATGAAGGACCTTATCACCACTTTTTCAAACCATCCACTTTTTGAAGGAGGTTCCACCATACACATGATATTTCATCCATTTCAAACCTGTGTTATTCCTCTGAAATATGTGTCTCTGCTTGAAGAAAACCAATAGGAAGCAAGGTGAATTTTGACATTTTCCATTATGAGACATGGTCTGGGATGCATATATTTTTGTAAAATATCATTGTGAACACTCAGACCAAAAAACATGTGATTTGTATTATGGAGAATGCCTATTGCAAAACATTATTGACTAACCTCCCTTGACTGTGTTTGCAGAGGTATGTTGAAATTGCTTTTTGGATGAGATGCTGAAACACTACTGATCATCATAACATCAGCCCTTTGCATTCATATGAATTGGAGGTTGATCTCTATTATTTAGGAAATTTTGACTTTCCAACCATACCTATTGGTAGCCCTTCACTTACTGTATTTCATTTGTTTTACTGATGGCAAACTAATTCAGCATGAAGGGCCTTTTTGACTTTTTCCTTTTCTCTCTCTTGCACATTGATCATCATTACAATTACACCCCTGCAAAGATGTAAAAATATATGACTTTGAACCTTGGAGAGCTCCTTTGGTGCTTCAAAGAGATTGCGCCTGGGCGAAGCATACTTCATCAGATAGTGAACAACCTTATCTTTTCCTGATCTGAATCTTTGTGAATTTCTTCTAATATGAGACACAGTGACCTCTTAGTGGTGTGCGACCTATGGATGAATCCAGATTTATTTTTGCAGAACGGGAAGAAAATCTATGGCTGATTGGTACTAAAAAGAGGCTTTTTGGCTTAGGAAATTTTTGCTAAGGAAAAGACTCCTAAACACCACTATCTAACTCAGGGGCAACTTTCATAGATTCTGATTGTTTTCTTAGGAATAATAAGATGGTTTTTTATAAGAAGATCAGGGATAGGAAGGAGACACTTTGTCAAATGTTGGACAGTGAGTTTCATGAGAAACAAGGGGAAAATGATAGTAGAGAAAGAAGGCTAGGACAACTATAGACAGGGATATTTTGCTGAAACAAGACATGAGTTGAAAACTAAATATTTCTCTTATCATAGGCTCACAGGAAGGGCTAGGAAGACAAAAATTTGTTTGGGGTTTTTCTAGATGACAAATTGACATATTGAGATTAGCTTCTAGAAAAATTAGCTAAGGAATCTAGTCATCAACAACAGGTGAAAAATACTGATGACTAATAGTGGCTCCATTTGGGGAGGGCAGCTCCTTTTTAGGAGGTGTCCAAAATTGCAGATCTCTGGCTTGTGAAGACCAGTGCCTTATCCATTGGCGCAAATTTCTTTCTTTCTTGATGCTATTTCTGAAAATTGACAACATGATTAGCATCAAAGTCATCTTTACCTACCCAGATATATTTCCTAACATTTTTTCTTCTTTTAGGTGTATTTGGATTAGCAAACCTTTGACATGATATTTTTGAAAAAGAGACTATCTAATTCTACACTTATATCCACTGGGAGTTCAGATTAAACTGATGAAATCCTTTGTTTCTCTACCTATGCTAGATCGACTGTCAAGATCAAGCTGTTTGACAGGATTTGATTCACTAAACTAAAACATGAAATTGAAAAATGACCAAATCAGGATTAGACAGTCTGATTTGTCATGTATTTGTGGCATAAAAGACAAGCTGTACACAAATATTATTTTTCTCAAAAATAAGATTTAGAAAAATCAGGGCTAGGATACATAGTTTGTTTTTCATCCCCGTTTTCCTCTTTGGTTCTGTTTTGAGCGTGTGGAACCAGTATATTTTCCTAATCTACTGTTTTTTACGAGTCAAGCTTACACAATTTGACTATCTCTTCTTTCACTAACTTATCAGAAATAAATTTAAAACATGTTCAGTTATGATTAGGCTAGATAACTGAACAAGACATCTTTTGAGCACTAGTAGTGGCATTTAGACTTGCGCACTTTCAGCATGACTCTTTTTGGAACATGGGGCTTTTCTGCTGTTTTGGAATCTGCCCTCTTTTTCTAATTTTCTTGTTGTTTTTGTGTTTTCTGTTTTTCTCAAAACAAACTGAAAGAAATATGCTCATGGGCTGAGCTTATTTTGCATGCCTATCTATTCTATTCTAACCTATATATGATAGACATTTATTTGGTGAACTCTTCTTTCCAATATAAGAAGTCAAGTAGATGATTGCATGGTTGATCTTGGTTGAGCTCTTTGATGATGTTGAAGAAATGAAAAGGCCACTTCCACCTCACTTGTTTTCGGATAGTAGTGCTCCAAATTTTCTTTAAGCTCTGCCACAAACTGTTCTTGCCATGTCTTACTCCCTCTTTAAAGGCCTCTAAGGAAACATCAAAGGGGTCTTCGAATAATAACTGGCCTAGAGGATTTGAGAAATAGACCTCATTTAGGATTACTCCCTCCTTTACTTGACCAACCTTGGGATTCTTTTGAGAAAGAATCCCTTCTCCCTCTTTATGATTATCTGATTTGGCAGCTTCAGAAAGTAATGTTATGCTACCTTCAAGTAATCTTGGTATGCCCTAATTTAGTGAGATGATTCCTGTTTGTGAGCCATTATCCTGATGAGTAGGACCATTCTTTAGCACCAGGTCTTCTTGAGAAGAAATTTTAGTATCAGCATTGATCTGTTTTGTACTTTTAGTATGAGAAAATGCATTAGTAAATAAATCAGCAATAGAACACATATACATATCTTCTTTACAAAAAGGTTTGGATGCTGGCTGCATGCTTATGATTTCATTGCTTTCTTCTTTTGTTGAAAGGGGTGGTGTATTTCTCTTTCTCTAGATGGAACTATGATGTCTCTCTTCCTTTTGTGAATTCTCACAAGGATGAATGTCTTCTTGAGGAGGTATTTCAACCTCAACAACAATTTGTTCTATTGTTTCTTTATGAGCAATTTCTTTAGTAGGTAAGGTAGGAATGGTACAAATAGGAATATTTTCCTTATATAAACGTTCAGAAGCTGGTTCTACTCTCAACATCTGATCTGTCTCTACTTTAGTTAAAGGAGGAGGCATTTTCTGTTTTCTTTGGATTGGGCAACAATTGTTTTCCTTCTCTAGAGAAGGCTGATTCAGAGGTTGGATATCTTCTCGAGCCTCATCTAGTGGGGGTGATAAAAGATCACCTGTGCCTTCAAAGAGATCTTGTGGGTTTTCTTCTCTGCCTTGAATGATTTCTTCCTCAACTAACTCAACTAGGCTTTCATGATAGTTATCTTGAGAATGAAATTCATGAATGGATGTTAAGAGGTCTTCAGGAAACAAATTTTCCAAATTTTCATCACTATCTATAAGGTGCTGTATGATATCCTGAGATTGATCACAACAATTTTTAGCTAATGATAGAGATGGGCAATATCCTATATAGTATTTGTAGAATACCTTGTGGAAATCCTTCAAAGAAAACAAGATGCCAGGTTCTAACCATTCATACCAATTTCTTGTGCTACCTTCTAATGTTGCCATAAACATTTTCATGAGGCAGTCCTCATGCCATTCAACCTTCAACCTCCATATGTGTATATGAAATTTGATGAGGTGTAACAAGGGGTCATCAACCTTTTCATCTCGAAAGATAGGTAGGTTTTTCATCCAATTTAGTTCCAGCATTTTGTGTGGGAATCCAGGGATATGGCCTCTACTCATTGGAGCATATCTCTTTTGCATCCTTGGATCCATCTTTGTTAATCAGAAAGGATCACTGTGTCTTTTCAACCAGTCTAGAGTTCTCTACTAGTGGAGTCTTTTGGTCTATTTAGGGTTGTGGAGTCACCAAGTGGAATATTTGAACTTTGTTGTCCACCATCAGCATGCTTGGGATTTCTTAATGCATTCTCGGGAGATTTTATAAGGACTAGTGGAGTAATAGGTCTGCTGGAGGCTATTGGAGTCGCCAGGTGGATTTTTAGTTGTTTTGAGGGTATATGTGTATGGTCCACCACCAATACTTGACAAAGATGTTTTTTAGGAAAATGTTTTTCTAGAAAACTTTTATGTGGAAACTTGCAAGAATGACTTAAAACTTATTTTCAACAGTTTTCTAGATTGTTGAGAAAGCTATGGTTCTATTTGCAAGTTTATTATGTTGATTTCCTATGTTTAGATGAATTTTTCTGAATCCCTAAGTTGTACTTAGTTTTTCACTGATTTCAGAGGCTGCATCATGAACTTTGAGTTTTTGGGAAAGGTGAGTCAATAGAAAAGTATGATTTATGAAATTTTGGGGTTTTATGGAGTATTAGGCCTACTGGAGGCTAGTGGAGTCGTCAGGTGGATGTTTTGTTGTTTTAGAGATATGTATTTATGTTCCACCACCAATAATAAATAAAAAACCAATCTAGGGATGTTTTTTGGGGTTTTTCTGAGTTCTTTATGTAGCCCTAAGGTTTGTAAGAGTGTCCTACAACTGGGTCATCATTTTGCTAGGATGGTGAGACAACTAGATTATACTCTTTGATAATACTTCTAGGTTGAGGGGTTCTGAAGTCCTAAGGTATACTTAGTTTGTCACTAACTTAGAAGGTCCCACCATGATTGCCATTATGTTAGGGTCCTGTGATTTGGCAGATTGGTAAGCCAAGTGACAGGGTAACATCAAACCAACTTTGGAGCCCAAGGACCTAGCCTTCCTGGACTCAGAGAGGGCTCTCTCTATTTGTGCAAAGGATGTAAACATGTTTTCTTTCTATGTTTCTAATTTTAGGCTAGTTGTTAAGTGTGTTTTGGTTTGTTTTAGGTTTTTGAGGGAAGAACTAATCAAAGTTTTAAATAGATAAAAATATTGTTAGATTAACTGGGCTATGGGGTCGAAAAGGTTGAGAAAGCCTCAGATGGCGGATAAGGTATATTGAAGGGCCGATTTGATCAAGGTAAAATGGATCTTTAGGTGGAATTAAATGGGATGGACACTAGGTTTTGTGAAGGACAAAGAATTTTAAACATAAATAGTTCTACAGCAGACATCTATGTGGTAGGGCTAACCATTAATCATGATAAATGTAACTTCAAACTGATAGATGCATAAAATAAACATTCAAGCGATACATAGAGATATAGGACTCTCTAACTTTAGGAAAATCAATATCAGACTTTGGGGAAAAAAATTAAGACAAAAAAATAACTGAAGCTACTAAGAGGGAACTCCTAGACATAGTATTTTGAGTTATTGGGCACTTTGAACTAAGATTGCAGAGTATAGGCAAAGGGAAAGATCGATACAAGACCTCTTTGGTTCAACTAGGACAATCTAACATTTAGAGAAAGGTTTGAATAATACTAATTAACACACATAATAACCATTAATGCAACTAAAAACAAGTTCTTAGGGTATCAAAGAGCATTTAAGAATTCATTTGACATAACTAAGAAAGAAGACAAACATAGAAGCTGTAATTAATCAGGAAATCTGAGGTGCCTCCATGGGCATGTCTCAAATCTATTCTTTACTGTCCTACAGCAAGCAAGATAATATGAAAATATGTATGAAAACTAAGGAAACATAACAGAGAGGAACACTATACCATTTTACCAATTCAAGGAATCCTACAACAGTCCTCTTTCATCATCCAAAACATTCAAGAAACTATCTAATGCATGGGACAAAGTATTTCTTCCAAGATTTTATAACCATATATTGCTCTATATCATCAAGTTCAGCCTTGTTTACAATGAAATCTCTTGGAATATATAGGCCAAAGTGAAGGAGAACCTCCTAGTGCGATGAGCAAGCTCATTGACCCATCACAAATATCTGATTTTGTCCTCGAGGCTTTGTAAATCCCAAGGCACAAAATATCTATAAAAATATCCTAAAAATTCTAAAAAAGGAAATTAAATTGACTTTTCCCAACTGAAAATGGCCAAAAAAGGCTAAATGCACATTTGGAAAAGCCACTTCAGAAAACTGCATTTTTCACAAAAATGCTTCAAAAATATAGCAGCAGAACATTCCCTATCTTGTGGGTAACTTGTGAAGGACCTCCCGATGTCGAAACGAGGCCCGTGATGGCTCGTTGGAAAGCCCTAGATGTAAGGTTTCTGAAAATACTTGGTTTTCCCAAAAATGATCACTAGAAGTCTGTGAAAAACTGACCTGAGTGCAAAACCCCTGAAATTAGCCCTTGCTGATATGTGAGGCAGAGTGTCGAAAAAGTGATTGTTTTTCGCCTCTTTGGGGGACCAAAACATTTTCAATTGATATGAAAATTTTTGAGTAGATGCCCTTGGATTTAATGCATTCAATGAAATTACTATCAACCTCAGGGGATGCTTCAAACAAAAATGGCGATGCCCATGATTTTCTGCAAATAAGCCCAAAAATGTCAAAAAACAAAAACTTGTCAAAATATGCCCAATTTTGGCGATTAGACCCCTTAAGGGTGTTTAGAAATATGTGTAGAAGCTTGGGCCAAAATTCCAAGCCTAGAGGTGTCTTTTCCACTTTTTCTCACTAGGTGCCCTCTTTGGGTAATTTTGAGTTTTTCTTGGTTTTCTTCTTTATTGTTTGGCATTTTAACTTTGGTGAAGAAGTTATGGCCCCTTGCCTAGGAGAGGAAGCTAGCACATGCTTTGGAGAGCGCCCTTCATGCTCTATGCTTTGTGTTTTCTTGCCCTCATCATTGCTTGTCTGGTGGCTGCCTTGTTTGTCCTTGTCACTGATTTCTTCATGATTGTCATGCTCTTTCCCTTCACTGTTTTGTACTTCATCACCCTCGTGTTTGCTGCTGTGTAGGCTGCCATTATGTTCCTCTTCATCACTACCTTGCTGCCCATTACTTCACTGTTCCTTGGAGGCATTGTGCTTCTGATATTCTTTAATGGCTTACCAAGGCAAACTGATTCAAATGGTCACTGAAAAAATGGTCTTCAACCAAAAACACCTTTTCCTCTTTGCAAGACTAAGTTTGTCCTTAGTTGTCAAACATATTTTTGATAAGTGAAAGAAAACTTACTTCTTCAGCACTATGTTTGAGCAAAGAAGCCTTTTAACAAGATATGTTTGTGGTTTCTTAAGAGAAGTTTCCTTTTGTTTTTGGCATAAATACGCTTCTCCTCAAACACTGTTTTTATGAAGTCACTGTTATTAAAAGACTGAAAAAAACCCCTTTCAAACTGATAACACTCTTCCTCCCAATTACTATCTTCCTTGACAAACACTGCTTCTTTGAAATTAGTGATCTTCTGTGGTTATTTGAAGCAAAAGGCGCTCCTTGAAAACACTGTTTAAAATACTCCTACAAAACTCTCTTAAAATAACACACTGACTCTCCTCCATTTAACTGCTTCTATCCTTTGTAATCATAGTAAGAAGACCTCTTTCAATTTGACAAAGTCCTATCTCCTAATCAATGTTTCTTTTTGCTTTAAATGATCATGGTGTTGCTTTGAAACCAATGTTTAAAAGACTCTTTTCAACTGACAATCATCCTTATCCCCTAGTCACTGTTTCCTCTTTGATTTAGCAAACAAAATGCTCTTGGAAAACACTGTTTTAACATACTCCTTCAAGCTGATTATGAGACCTCCACAAACTCAATTTTTCTTGTGTTTATTTCTTACCTATTTCATAGCATAAAAACTCTTTCAAATGGGCACATTAACCATCTTCCTTTTCACTGTTTCTCTCTGATGTTTTTAATAGGAAAGTTTTCCTTTTTATGAATAAATTTGGTTAGTTTTCTCCAAGCACCAACTCCACTGTTTTAATAAACAAACCTTTTGCAAAAAATATCTTCAATAAAACTGTGACACTCTTTTACCTTTCAATCCCTATTTTGATCCTTGAAACCTGTAAACAAATCCTCCCTCAAATTAAAACTTTAGCAAAGAGACAAGAAACACCTTTGGAAAAATTTTCTTGATGTGTTGGAGATGAAATCACTGTGGGAAAAATTGCTTGGGCACCTTTTGAAAAACTATGTTGCTGGTGGCCCAGGTGCCTAGGCAGTGGGTCATTCAGGGGTGACCCAGGCGGTGTTGAAAATAGAGGTTTATAGGTGGTCAAGAGGGCTGCAAGTGCATATAGTGATAGTGGATAACGAGCACGTTACAATGCAGGTGAGAGGGGTTGTTTTCATTACTTGATGGCTTTGAAATAGGCAAGAAACACCTGGGCACTAGCGTTCAGGAGCAACCAGGCGTTTAGGAGTAACCGAGGCCGTTCAGAGGCTAAGAAGCTGCGTTCAGAGGCTAACTGGGCGCGTTCAGATGCTAACCGGTCGTTCAGAGGCTAACTGGGGTCGTTCAGAGGTTAAACGGGGCTGTTCAGAGGCTAACCGGGCGCGTTCAGAGGCTAACTGGGGTCATTCAGAGGCTAACCAGGCACGTTCAGAGGTTAACCAGGGCCGTTCAGAGGCTAACCAGGTGCATTCAGAGGTTAATCGGGGCCATTCAGAGGCTAATCGGGCACGTTCAGAGGTTAACTGGGGCTGTTTAGAGGCTAACCGGGGCCGTTCATAGGCGCGCCATGCCATTGTACAGGCGTGCCACGCTCTTCACAGAAATATACAAAACCTTATTATAGGCATGCCACGCATTGTAACAGGCATGCCGCGCTACCTTAAACTTGAAAAATTCTCCAAAATTTGCTCAAGAACTATTTCTTTCTTCAGGCATGATGCTAATGAACGTTGCTTTGAGTTTTTGAAACTTGGTGAGGGTTCTTTTAAATTCCTTTTCCTCCTTGTTTGAAATGAAAAAGCTCTTTTTCTTTTGCAGACCTTTAGAGTGGTTTTATGCCTTTGTTTATTTACAAAGGAGGTAATCTTAACAAAAATTAATGTAGCCCTTTTTAAAACTGTTATGTCAACTTTCTTAAAACCATATAACAATGATAGTTGTTGGCGAGAAGTCAGGTCTCGCAGACAAGACCCAGGTTCAAGAGTTGTGGCCAACAAAGGGGTCCGGTGTAGTCTAGGAACACGCCGGCATTTTCACCCTGCTCTGGAGAGCAGTGCGTCTCACCCGAGGCGTGCCGCAACCACATGCAGAAGGGGATGAGATCAGTGGCAAGGAACAAACCGGCAACTAATGAAGGACAGTGCATCCATTACATATCCAGAGCTATATACGCGAGATCACTTAATAAGCATTCAGACATTTGTAAATAAAATTTTAAACCAGCATAAACACATTACAAGCACATAAACATCGTATTGAGACAGCAACCTTCCATTGTATTAATCTCTTGGCCAAACACATGATTACATGGCATTCTCACTGATAGCTTACAAATCTGATACAGATGGATTTCGGAACAGAAAGGTAGAATAGAGAAGATAAGGAGCC
This sequence comes from Pinus albicaulis, assembly GCA_034641835.2. NCBI lineage: Eukaryota > Viridiplantae > Streptophyta > Pinopsida > Pinales > Pinaceae > Pinus > Pinus albicaulis. The sequence goes on along the minus strand of CM076574.1, from coordinate 69,063,922 downwards.
ATAGGAGGGACATGCATGATTCCTCCGTAGCTGCTCTGTGCATCTTTCCCTGTCTCGAGCCTCGCAACCTCTTCAGCATCCCCTTTGTTTCAGCCGGGTGACTGTTATTTATTCACCCGCTCTTGCGACTATCAGTTCCTCTGTGGCTTTACTTCAACTTCTCCCGGCTTCTCTCCTGTTATCTGCGTGTTCCCCTTTCTGTCTTCTGCTGTGTGTTTCCTTCATCTGCACTTGTCCCTATTCTATCTCCAGCTATCGCATGCTTCCACGCCACCTTGATAGCTCCGCGACTCCTGGTAGTTGCGGCGCAGTCGCGGTTGCCATGTGTATTCATACCGCAACTCAAAAAAGGGTCAAAATTCAAAATGTCTTAGCCAAGATTTCAAAACTAAACAAAAACAAGGGCCCCAACAGGCCCCGACGACAATTCCTTGACTCGTCCCCGAGTCAATCACAAATAACAGTCTCCACTTCCATTGCCCCGCTGGCTCCCGTGCTTTGTTCTACTGTGCCTTCACCCCGCGCCCTTTCCTGCTGTGCTCCGCCAAGCGGTTGTTCAAACAAGGGCCCCAACTCCGGGACCCTGCCGAGCGCTGTATCTCTAAGCCCGGTGAAGTCCGCCACCGCTTGCTGCCATTCCTGCATAAGAAAGTCGACTTCTTCAGAGATCCGGGTGGTGGCAACCTCGTCTATAGTCGTCAGGACAGCCCTGAACAGCGTGGCAAGCGGGGCTTCGGCCTTGGCATCCAGTTTTTGTATGGAGTCAGCACGGGCTCGGATGGGCGGACGAATTTCCCGAATGACTTGTTTGGCCGCTGCCGAGTCGGCCTCAATCTGTTGCATTTGAATTTCAAGCTCGTCCGCCTGGGCATAGAGCTGATCTAACCGTGCTGGGTCCGCGGTCTCCTATATTTCACGGGAAATTTGTTGCAGCTGGGCAAAGATAGGCTGCGTCTTGACAGTGAGAGCGAGTGAGCACTCCTGCAGACTTCGTAGAAGGGCATAAGCCTCGCCCGCAGTGGAATGTAGAGTCGCCTTCATACTAACTGCCTGAGTCTGCTTGGCAGTCACCTGTTCTGAGTGGACAATCTGTGGGTCCGGAAGGGTAGGCCATGCGGCTAACGCCGCTTGGAGTTCCTGGTTCTCTCTGCATAGATCAGTGAAAATAGTCTTGAGGTGGTGAGCCTGGATTGCTACACTGTCCTCCGCTATATTGGCAGGAAGTGGGGCATAATGAGCCCTTGCAGCGAGCCATAAGTCAGAGAACGCCTGAGCAGTAATGGTGACCTGGTCCTGTAGGTAGGTCTTCTCCCTAGTCAGCTGATTGCGCTGTTCAGTAAGCGCCGTGATCTGGTTATGCTGCTCGGTACACCGCTGCTCCAACTCTGTGTGAATCTGTTCAGCCTTTAGGGCCGCCCACTGAATGAGTAGGTACAGTTGTGCTGTACTCCATGGTTCTGCATTGGTCGTGCTGGGTGGGCCCTGCTCCAGCACCCGCTCCTGCGAAGGTTGGCCACTGGCCACTGATCGGTTTGAGGTCTCAGAAGGATGGACCAGCGTCTGCTGCTGCATCGAGGTGGCCATATCGGATTCTGGCCGGTCTTGCTGCGTGGTCTGGTCTAGGGGAGGGTCAGCCGAATCAACACCAACATTTGCCAGTCGGGTAGATATAGTAGAGGCAGGATCTTGGGGTGTGGCCATGGGGTCAACCGGCGGTACCACGGCTGCAGTACTGGAGGTGACTTCCACCCCGTGGTCACCTCCGAAAAGTTCCCGGATGAGAGGATCTGATACAGTGGCCGACGAGTTGGATGGATTGGAGGAGGTGGCAGGGGGACGGCCGGTGGAGGGAGCGGTGGATGGGGTGAAAGAGGTATGGGGGAGACGAATGTTGAGGAACTCTGACGGATCGATCAGGGGTTCCTCCGGGATCAACGTTCCTGGGAGGGGAGTGGATGGTGGATCATCGTCGATAAGATCCACCACTGGATCGGTGACAGCAATGCGAGCCCTCTTGGATGGAGGGGGCTCTGATGAATCGGGTTCTGGGCCTGTTTCGCCCATCGGTGTGATGATAGGGGTGGCAGAGGTGAACAGGTTGGTGGGGATGGGAGAAATGAGAGGGGCGGTATTGGAGGGAGCATGAGACCGACCGATCTGAAATTCAGCAAAGGAGGGAAATAAAGGGGCACCACTTGAAGCAACTTGGGTTACCACATTAAGTCGTCGTACCTGGGCATTGAGGTGTTGTACGATGGGGACCAGCGATTCGGGCAGGTCCTGTGCGGTCTCAGTTGCATCCTGTGGAGGTTCCGCCGCAACCTGTGAGGACCCTGCTGCGCCGGTCGCGGCAGGCCGCTGTGCCGGCAGCATCCGCTCAAAGTTATATCGGGTGATCCCGTCGCGGATGTGCTTGGTGACCCCCGGCCACGCAGAGACCTCGTGGTGGAAAGTGTCATCATTCAACTGGAATCTAAGGGGCGCCATGTGGAAGGTGGTGTCTGACATGCAAGTTGGCCGGAGGTAAGTGTGCCTGTGGCTGACCCCAAACCACACCTGCTCACTATACTCATCCAACAGGTGCCTGGGCACCCGTTGCTGGTTAGTCACCACCTCTGTCATCAACCCGTACCACGCCCGGAACGCTTCCGCGTTCACCTGTTTGGTGCTGGGGTCCGAGGACACCTGCCAGGGGGTGTATTTCATCACGAGAGGCTGGCTCGCGGTCGTCTCCGCCGGCATCCGGACAGGAGGAAGGTGGCATTTCCACATGGCGAAAGCTAAAATCAAGTAACCGTAAATGAAACTGGTGGTACGCTTGTAGTTCTCTTTGCAGGCCGCGAAGAGTTCTTTCAGCACAAAAGAGCACCAATTCAACCTGGTGCCCTGGATGCAGTGCTCCGCAATGGAGATTGTATCGAGGGTGCATTCTCCCTTCCTATAGTGCCGCATCGTCTTGCTAGCGATAATTTAGCAAGCGAACCAAATTTCTGGTTTATTGATCAAATCAATTTTGGCACCTTTGCCCACCCGGCGAGTGCCATACTTGGTATACAGGTCTGAGTCACTCGACTTTCGGGCGCGCTTGGAGGATGTCTGTTCGGCAGCGGAGACATCCGCGCCATTCTGAGATAGCCCTGTAAGCCGATGAATGTCTTCGGCATGAATTGGAATTTCCTCATTGAGCCACAGGGACCCGTTCTGTATCCGACTGAGGAGGAACTGGGTGCATTGCAGGGCCGGTCCCGTAGTTCCAAAAACTGTAAGAGTCCTCAAATTCATCAAGGACGACTGTTGTAGGCCCCTGAATTCTGGTCGCATCCGGCTGTTGGAGCTGCTGCCTAGCGTGTAATGATGCTCCATGTAGGTCTGCCAATGGAGGTGGGGGAATTCAGCTGGGTCGGACAGGTTGGCGTCCATACATACAGCATTGTCATACTTGCCAACAAGCGACTCTACGCGGTGGATTCGGCTGTCCAACACTGGTTCAGGGACGGATAGGAGAGCCCTCAGCATCTTGGCGCGGCACTGGTAAACTTGGAGGATTCTTCTGGAGTTTCCTTCTGGGTGCGGTGCGCTTTCAGGCTGCAACTGCTCTGGAGTCGCTGCAATTTCCAAATTGAACTGGTCCGTCATTCTCGAGCGAGTGGTCTCCATGCAAGTTATGGCATTCCCTGGCACGAGCGGAGTTGATGAGACTCCATAACGACAATTAATTCTTGCTATCCTTCGAGCCTGCGATAATCGTGCGATCAATCGCATGCATGTATGTAATCTGACAATTGCTGACGGCGTCATGGGAAGATGGGCGGACGCGATGGCTGAGGGAACTGCGGGTGATGGCAAATAATTATGGTACGATTACTGTCTACTTATGGTAATTTATGACGCAAATCTGAGCGATCCTACGGACTAACAAAAGGACTGACGGAAATGACCTGGACTGACACTGGCACAGGGATGGATCCTACGCGAACGACACGCTGGACCGGCGCTGTGACACACTAGACTGGTTCGCCTCGACCACAGTCGGTTGCGGTGAGGTACCCGCAACTGACCAGTTATTTGACAGACTGCCTATGAACGAAAAAGAGTCCCTACGCTCATCCTAGTTGGGGGAGAGTTATTCGACTAAGCTACTCTACGGGTTCTCTCGGTTGCGAGAGTTATTGATGAAAAGTGAAAGGGACCTACTCCTGGTAGGGTTTCAAGCGTGTGCCATTCACCCACCCAGGGAGAAATGTACCGTCCAGCTGTGCCAACCGAACGGCTCCTGAGTCAAAGATCTCGATGACAAAGTAGGGTCCCAACCAGTGCATCTGGAGCTTGCCTGGAAATTTCTGGAACTGGCTATCATATAAGAGAACTTTGCCGCCAACTTGGAAGGCTTTGGTTTTGATGTGGCGGTCGTGCCTCGCTTTCTTCCTGGCCTTCTGAACCTTCTGGTGGAATTCTGCCAGGAATCGGACCTCGTCCAGCTCCTGCAGCTCCTGGAGGCATTCCCGAAGTGACTCCTCTTCTGAGAAGTGAAGAGACGTTGCGATCCGAAGACTGGGTACAGTGAACTCGTCGGGAATCGCAGCTTCCCGGCCATACACCAACTGGAATGGTGTCTGGTTGGTCAAATGTTTTACTGTGGTCCGGTAGGCCCACAACGTTGCCGGGAGACGCTCGTCCCAATCATCGCGCTGAGCATTGCAAATTTTAGTCAAGCCCTTTTCGAGAATCTTGTTGAATGCTTCCACAGTGCCATTGGCCTGTGGGTGGTATGGGCTGCTTTTATGATGCTGAATCATAAATGTGTCCAGTAGTGACCTGACCGTGGCATTAATGAAATGCATACCCTGATCGCTGTTCAAGCTCCGTGGGCAGCCAAAACGGTTGATGATGTGTTTAAAAATGAACCGGGCAGCGGTCTCTGCCGAGCAGTCTCGTACCGCTGCTGCCTCAGCCCATCGGGTGAGGTAATCCGTGGCGGTAATGATGTACCGGGCTTTGGAGTGTCTGGCGACCGGGGCGATGGGACCTACGAAATCAACAACCCACTTTTCAAACGACCGCAACACATGAACTGGGTGTAGCAGAAGCTCGTCTCGGTGCGAGGGCCGTCCAGTCCGCTGGCAAACATCGCAGTGCTTCACATAGGCCTTACAGTCAGCATGTACCGTCGGCCACCACAGGCCAGCTTGGAGCACCTTCCTTGTGGTGGGTTTCGCACCCACATGCCCTCCCGCAACACCACTGTGACATTCCCACATCACTGCTTCCCGTTCGTGGTCAAGAACACACCTGCGCAACACCTCATCAAGGCCCAGTTTGTACAGCTGCCTCGCAATCAATTGGTAGTCGGCTGCTCGGACAACCAGGTGGCGTTTCTGAAGCGGGGTGTAATCCTGAGGGCACTGTCCCGTGGTCAGATAAGTGGCAATGTCAGCCAGGTAGTCTGGTACTGCTTCGACCCGGAAGAGGTCGGCATCCGGCAGCTGATCGTCCAACGATCCTTCATTCTCTCCCGTCTCCAACCTGGATAAATGATCGGGACCAACATTCAACCTGCCAGGCTTGACAATCACCTCAAACGTGAATTCCTGGAAAAGTAGTAGCCAGCGACAGATCCTTCCTTCCAACACAGGCTTATTCACCAGATACTTCAATGCAGAATGGTCCGTGAAGAATGTGAATTTTCCGCCCAGAAGATAGTGGCGGAACTTCTGGAGGGAGTACACCATCGCCAACGCCTCCCGCTCGGTCGTGGTGTAATTCTTCTCCGCATTCGATAACCGACGGCTGGCGAAGTATACGGGGTGGTCAACTGTCGTCTCCCCGGGTTGCGCCAATACAGCTCCAAGTGCAATACCGGACGCATCAATATGCACATGGAACTGCTTTTCCCAGTCAGGATGCACAAGTATGGGTGCCGTCGCCCACTTCTCTTTCAATGTGTCAAGTGCCTTCCTGCACTCCGCTGTCCACTGAAACACTTCTAACTTCCACAAAAGTTTCTCCAAAGGGGCCGTAACTTTGGCATAATTGCGAATAAACCGTCTATAGTATCATGTGTGCCCAAGCAGTGCTCGCAACTGCTTCACGGTCTCGAGGTCCTCCATATGGACGATGACTGCGACCTTGGCGGGATCAACGCAGACCCCTTGCTTGCACACCACGTGGCCCAAGAGTGTGCCGAATGGAACTGCAAAAATACATTTCTTCAAGTTCAAGGAAATCTGCAGCTGACGACACCGATCAAACATAACACGCAACAGGGAGGCGTGATTCTTCAACAGGCTGTAGACGGTCCAGTCGTCCATGTAGACCTCCAGGAACTTGTGAATGTACTCCCGGAAAGCAGCAATGACAATCCGGGAAAACACAACCGGTGCGTTATTCAGACCAAACGACATAACGTGGTATGCGAATGATCCCCACTCAGTGGTGAATGTCGTCTTTGCTTTGTCTTCCTCGGCAATGCGCACCTGATGGTAACCCGAAAACCCATCAGTGAATGAATAAGCTTCATTTCCTGCAACATGATCTAGGACTTCATCGCTGAAAGGAGTGGGAAACGGGTCGTGGATGTAGGCATTGTTCAGGCTCCGGTAATCTACACAGACACGGATCTCCGCTTTGTCCTTCTTGTTCTGGATGACGATGGGACTCACCCACTCAGCTTCTTCTACTGGAAAGATGAGACCTGCAGCCAGCATCTTGTCAATCTCCATCTTGACCTTCTCTTTTATACGTGGGTTCAACCGGTAGGGTCGGTGCTTTACCGGCCTAGCCTCTGGTTTCAACGCGATGCGCATTTCGCCCAGATCCCCCTTGATCCCCTTCAGGTCCGCAACCGAAGACAGGAACAAATCTTCGTATTCCCGGAGGAGGCTGAAAATTTCTTTTGTTGTCTCCTCGTCCCAGTAATCTCCCACCGTTGCGAGCTTGGGTCTCTCGTCTGTTCCAATGTTCAGCTTCTTTGTCTTTAGGGGCTGTAAATGGACTCCTTCAGTTTTCGGCTCTTCACTGATGCTCCGCTCGCCTTCCCTTTCATCAAAATAGAGATGCCTGAGGTCCTCCAGACTATCGTCATCCGGATCGCCGTCAATCCGGTGGCAAACCAACTCGCGCCTGACCTCAGGTCGTGACACCACCGGGCCCCCATCAGGCTCGGGATGGCGGAAAAACAAGACCTCCTTGACTGCCTGTAGGGCCTGAGACTCCTGCGCCGTCTCCCCTTCAAACAAGAAGCACCGCACGAACTTGTCCGCGACGGCCTGCCAAGAGCAAGTGCCCCGTTTTCGCTCTTCCTCCAGGTACCAGGCCTGGGGAATTGTACCCAGGGAGTGGATAAACCTGTGGACCCATAGCTCCTCAGGGTACCGGGTGCTACGCCACTTTTCCTCGCATGCCCACAAATGGTGTCGCGGGTCGGAAGTTCCATGATACTTAAGCGTACTGCAGGGTCCTTCATCCTCCTTAAAGCGTGCCCGCAGAGCATCCGCCACGCACTCCCATCACAACAGAGTGTTGCGGTGATTTTTCCACCATCGGGCCGACGTGGATTGCAAGGCCAAATCCAAAAGTGGTATCCGGATTTCAGCTGGGACCAGGTCTTCCACCTTGGCAATAAAAGTATTGACTGCTTGCATGTTTGACAATGTGGGATATCCGCGGATCTCAGTCCCTACCCACCGGACTTGGGAAATGGAAGCACATCTCCGCGTGGTGGTCTCATACCCCCCTTGCTGCCAGTCTTCCCAAGCGAGTTCGGATCCGAGCTCCGAGCTCTGCACACTCCACCAACTGACAGAGCCAGTCGCGGTCGGGTTGATATAGTCATCCCGCTGTCCTGCGGTCATCTGATAAAGGTGGTCCATCATCTGAGCATCCTCCCGATTATCCACTGTTTCCGTATATCGCGGGCCCTGATACGGGTCGAGGGGCTGGGTGACCCGTACCTCCCCATCCTCAAAGATCATCAGTTCCTTCTTAAGATCGATGATAGCGTAATTCTCAAAAGCCCAATCAATGCCGAGTAAGGCAGGATAGGGATCCTTGTCGCCCATGATATCAATAACCTCAAAATCGGTGTATGTCTTCACCCCCGCAACGTCGACCTCGACACCCTCGAGCCGGCCGATTGGCAAAATGAAATACTGGTTCGCCATCCTGAGTTGGATTGGTGAGTAGGCTAGCCGTGGCCTTCCAAGAGCCTCCCATGTCTTTCGTGGCAGAATGTTGACATCGGACCCCAAGTCCAACATGGTGTCGTTGATTTGGAACCCTGCGACCTGCGTGTTAAGCCGGAATTCTTTGCCTGTTCGTTGCTTGTTCCGCTTGACATGTTGCACGTATTGAGGGCCAGCGTCCGCCGGATCTCTAAGTTTTGTGCTCCCCTGCAGTGCTCCGTCCAAAGCATGCTTGAGCTGCTGCCACAGCACAGCGTTATCAACAATCCTGAGGAATAGCCGGAGCCAATCCTTGACCACAGCACCTGCGACATTCTGTGCACCAGATTCCGGCAGCATGGGCTCCTCCAAACCTCCCTCATTCCGCAACTGGGCGAACGCCTCAACTGCCTCCTGGAAATACTTCTTCTGGGCTTCCAGCCTGATCAACTTCTTCGGGGATGCCAGCCGAACCACTCGTGCTGGCTCCTTCCCGTGGGCATCCTCTCTAGTCTTCTTTCCACCCCTCGTCACTATCGCGACGTTCTGCATGTCGGGGGTTGTGGCCCCTCGCAGCTCTGAGTTTATCAAATTTTCTCCCCTCTGCCTCGCCCGTTCTTCCCACTTCTTGATGAGCTCCAGACAGTCTTCTGTAGCGTGGGCGTTGACCCGGCACTGGGAACACCAGGGTCGTCGCGGAAGGGGACATTCTCGAGCCACATGACCCTCCTGGTCACAGTTGTAACATTTTACCGGACCGCGTCCGCCTGTGCGGCCTCCCCGCATGCCTCCGCCTCTTCCCCTCGGAGCCTCGTTCACCCTGTAGGAGGGACGATCCAGTCGATCCGCAAGTGCGTCGAGCGCCCTGCACTACTCAGTGTTGTGAGTCGTGGAAATGCAAAATTCGCAGTACACATTATTCGGGACCATGGAGTACTTCTGTAATATCGGGCACATCCAAGGAGGATACCCCAGCGTCCGGCAAATCTCGTAGTACTCTGTGGTGGAGGAACTCGGTTGCGGTGGGAACCCCACGTAAGTCTGTTGCAGCTGGTATACTCCCTGCGGGTTTATTGCCGCGCCGCCACCAAGTGGTGGATCCCCCTGAATAGTTGCGACCGAGGGTCCTGCCCCTGCGCTGCGTAACCGAGGACACTCGGTTGCGACGTGGCCCTCGACCAGGCAATGAGTACACCAAACATTCGGTCACGCTGGTCTCACTGGCTGAAGCTCCTTGAGCTTTTCAGTCAAGCTAGCAATCTGGTGTTGCAACCCTATCAAAGAAGGATCTTGTGGGGCCACCCCCCCCCTCGATATTCCTGGGGGTAGCCCGCCATGGCTTCAATCTTCATGTCCTGCTCCAAAGCGTCCTGCAGATTATCAATCTTCTGCTGAGTGAAAGGGGTTTGTGTCAAGGGGAGCAGAGCCTTGATGAACCAGTCCCTCTGGTGGTTTGGATCGATCGGGTAGCTAAGTTTCCCGATCGCGTCCTTGAATCGCCGCATCAACTCCCACGCGGTCTCACCTTCCTTCTGCTTAATTTCCCACAGCTCTGACAGGCCCTGCTGGTCTGTCTGGGGAAGCTTGAATTCGCGGACAAAATCCTGCTTCACGTCCGCAATTACGGGGTTAGGATGCGCCTCGGACCACTTGATAAACCATCGCAGAGCCCTCTCTCTGAGCGTGGTTTGGAATTCTATTAACTTCCCTGCATCTGGCGTCTGGCGAGCCCTCCAGATGGCTTCGCACAGGTACCAGTGTTGCTCTACATCATCATTGCCCCGGCCAGAGAACTCTGGATACTGGGTGAAAGATCCAGCCATGTGTACTTGCGGAGAATTGACCAGGATAAAGCCTCTAGGTCCTGGTTGTGTAACGGTCCCACTAGGAAAAATACCACTACTAGTAACGCTGCTGTTACCGAACGTTACTGACACTGATGAACTATTGTATGACCGACTCAATGCTTGTAATTGAATAAAAATATTACTTAAAGGTTGATACAGTACCGGGGGAAGGTCGGGATCCTGGCCATGCCGAAGGTGAGAAGTAGGGCTGCTTGGAGGGGTGGGTGCCATCTGATCTTGAAACATCCGTTGCATCACGTCGTGCCATTCATCATCGGAACTCTCTTTGGGCTGCATCTTTCCGTTATCTTCGCTAGTCACAATCTCTCTTTCTCGCGTCGCTGGGCTCCCATGCACCCACTGCACTTCCACTGCTGTCCCATTTTCTTCCCGGGTATCCAAACCCATAGTTCCTGTCCTCTGAGACGCCTCCTTCTGATTTTTCCTCTCGATCTCTCTTCTCTTCAAATCTCTCATTACCCTTCTTCGCCACCTATCGGCGATCTGTGCCCGCCGATGTGCACGTCGCTCCCGCAACTTGCATGCGGCTTCAACGTCCATTCCCTACCCCTACTTTCACATTCTACACAGCATCGGTTCCCTCAACCCTTCCCCTAGTATGGGAGGTTTACGCTTCCATACTCGTTTTGTGGAATTCAATCAACCCTTCGTCCACCATCAGGGCTTTGATCCATAGCGGAATCTCCTTCAGCAGCTTCCCTCTTAGCCCTGAGTGGAAAACAGCCTCGGCTTTTGAGAAGGATTGGTAGCACTCGGCAGCAAACTCCACAGTGTATCCTTCCAATGTGGTCCTTACCCAGAAATCCACTGTGAGGGTTAGTTCAGTGTCTACCGGATGCAGTGCCACCAGATCTTCGTGCGCCCACCTGCGGTTTATCTTCCGCAAGCCTTCTTGGGGCAGTGTCGCTCGTAACCTCCACAACCAATTGTAAAGGTCCGTGGGGAACCTTCCCCAGAAAATTTCGTACGTATCACTGGCTGAGTCAGAGAAAAGAACAAGCTCCTTGATCGCCACCTCCTTTTTCTTGGTCAGCTCTACTTGCTGAGCAATGAACTGGTCAAGATGATCATCCCACCATCGCCGTATCGCTCCTTCAAAAATCCTCGATACCATGATCTAGATCCCCTCAGAACATGCAGGTCCCGGCAACGGAACCATTTGTTGGTGAGAAGTCAGGTCTCGCGGACAAGACCCAGGTTCAAGAGTTGTGGCCAACAAAGGGGTCCGGTGTAGTCTAGGAACACGCCGGCATTTTCACCCTGCTCTCGAGAGCAGTGCGTCTCACCCGAGGCATGCCGCAACCACATGCAGAAGGGGATGAGATCAGTGGCAAGGAACAAACCCGCAACTAATGAAGGATAGTGCATCCATTACATATCCAGAGTTATATACGCGAGATCACTTAATAAGCATTCAGACATTTGTAAATAAAATTTTAAACCAGCATAAACACATTACAAGCACATAAACATCGTATTGAGACAACAACCTTCCATTTTATTAATCTCTTGGCCAAACACATGATTACATGGCATTCTCATTGATAGCTTACAAATCTGATACAGATGGATTTCAGAATAGAAAGGTAGAATAGAGAAGATAAGGAGCCATAGGAGGGACATGCATGATTCCTCCACAGCTGCTCTGTGCGTCTTTCCCTGTCTTGAGCCTTGCAACCTCTTCAGCATCCCCTTTGTTTCAGCCGGGTGACTGTTATTTATTCACTCGCTCTTGCGACTATCAGTTCCTCTGTGGCTTTACTTCAGCATCTCCCGGCTTCTCTCCTGTTATCTGCGTGTTCCCCTTTCTGTCTTCTGCTGTGTGTTTCCTTCATCTGCAATTGTCCCTGTTCTATCTCCAGCTATCGCATGCTTCCACGCCACCTTGATAGCTCCGCGACTCCTGGTAGTTGCAGCGCGGTCGCGGTTGCCATGTGTATTCATACCGCAACTCAAAAAAGGGTCAAAATTCAAAATGTCTTAGCCAAGATTTCAAAACTAAACAAAAACAAGGGCCCCAAAAATAGTTATGATTTGATCTGTTCCACATGTCATCTTTTGAATACCCTCAAACAATGGTGGGCCCTCTACTTATTTGTGAAGGAGGCCTATGTTTGATAAATTACCTGGGTCTCCCAAACTCTGTCTTTCATCATTTAATGGATGAGCCTTTTGACCGTGAGTGAAAATAGGGCTTTATCACATCTTTTACCCCTTTGGATGAGCTGTGTCATGGTGCAAATATTTGGAGTGATGATCCCCTACCATTTTGTGAAGGATGGCTGTTACACAGTAATTTGTCACTGTCCTTACCATTCCCCCATCCCGCACAATGGAGGACCCATTCTGTGACCTGTGAACATTGTCATGCCTTGAAATCATCATCAATGCATCCCTCTGAACATGAGCTTCATTTTCCCTTGAGACATCTCCTTGCAAAAGTCATAAAAAACATCCCTTTTGGCATTGGCGCGGGCAATCAGTTCAGTACACGCGCCAATGGGGAAATCAATGCAAAGAGGTCGCGCCACCTGGCACTCTGTCATAGAGCCGTAGTCGCGCCACCCAATTTGGGAGTTGTTTTTTAAATATGGATGGCGGAAGTTGAGTTCTAACAAATTCACAAACCATCACCTATCTTGAGTTGGGAGGTTGGCTGCGGGAGTTCTATGGAGGGAAGTGGTTTTTCCACCTCTCATGGAACCTTCCTTGTTGATAGGGCCAATCCCATAATAATAGGGATCCCAACTCCTCCTTCCCCATCTATAAAAGCTTGCTCAAATCAATGGCAAGCTAGTCTTGAAGTGCTGAAGCTTTGCATCTCCATATTCCCAAGTGCCTTTGTGCTGTAAAGAATCCTCTCTTTCCCTTAAGGCCAACTCAAGTAAGGAGACCATTGTCACGAGACTCTGGAGAGATTTTCCCTTTCCTTGGCGAGCTTTGCGAGACGTGGACGACCGGGGACCCGTTCGAAGGAGGCTGCGACGTCAGAACTTGGTTGTAACCTCTATTTGTTTATTATTTAATAGATGACTATGATTATGGTTCCACTCCGTTTTCCATCATGTTAATGCGAGTAATATCTTTTCTGACCGATGTTTAGTTACGTATGCTGGTTCCTATGCTTGTATCTGTTCGTTTCTTCTATGTGCAGGTGTTCATCCGCGGAGATCGTGGAAGGATTGTGATCTGCCAGGGCTGAAGGACGGAGACACTTCTTCTTCAGATTATAGCGTTGGAATCCAGGTAGGCTTCTCTTCCTAGTCTTTCCATTCGTAACTAGGAGCTTGCGTCATAGCATTGTTTGTTTGTTGCTAGACCCCTGCTGGGCTAGTAGGGATCGCCTCTGTCCGCAGAGGGGATTTACCTCCTCAACAAATTGGCGACCATACTGGGGATCGTCCGGTTTTCATTGTCTCGTTTATGTTGTTTCGCTTTGATTGTTTTTCCTTGCTTGATGAACCTTCTGGGTTGGATTCTTTCATTATTTTAGCTTCTTGGTTTGCTTAGCTTGCATTGGTCTGCTTCTGGAGCAACTTGTTTTTTAATTTTTGCTGAGAAACTCGACTGGTGCGGTTTTTAACCCGACAGTCGCGCCAATTGGCGCACTTTGCCTTTGTCTTGCCCGTGCCAATTGACTTCTGGCGCCAGTTTCGCACTTACAGTCGCGCCACCCCTGTGTGTTTTTTGAGTTTCTTCATTTTTGAGCTCTCTGGATTTGATCAGTGTTTTTCTTCTTGATTTTCCGACTGCCTGAGTGTGTTGGAGTCTTGTTTGGCTGGAAATTCACCTCTGTCCTTTGGTTGTTTGCTTTTATCTATCGATTTCACGTTTTGAGCCCTAGGGCATCTAGTGGCTTGGTGTATCGAGCCCTCCTTGGGAGTTTTGGTGTCTTGATTGTCCTGTCAACTTGCTGATTGATTCTCCACATCCTCTTAGTAGTCGTTGATTGTTTTATTGCGTTTTTTGGGTGATTGTTCATTCCTTCATTCGAAATTCGTTTGGCCTTGCTTTGGACCTAGATCACACGGTCCATTGGAAGCTTTAGAGTCTTTTCTTTGCTTTGAGGGACTTTGGTCGATTTGGGGATCTGATTGCTCGCATTGTTGAGTGAATATTGTTTGTTTCACTCTCTTGGATATCATTTCCCAAGTTGCTCCATTCATTTTCAAGTTTGATTAATGCATATTAGCCATTAAACATTGAAAATCAAAAAATCTCTTTTGCTTTTGTTAATTAGTACAAATTGTAATCTTTTCCATATCGCTAGTGATTAGTGTTTTGAGTGAAAAGTTGTCAATTGCATTAGTTGCATTATAGAGCTCATTGTTTGGTTTCCGTTCATTTCGTTTGTATAAAAGCTCTCAACTCTTCTCTAATTAGTTTTCATCGAACGAAATGTTGCATTGTGGCATATAGCTTTGCATTTAGGAGACACTACATACGATAGGGCCTGGAAATTGAAACTTAATTGAAGATCAACTGTAAAATTTATTCAATTAACCTAAGGTAGCATTGGAACTTAACGAAACATATTTAGAAGGTCTAGGCTAGAGACGTGTTCCGGCGTCGTTAAACCTAGCAGCTGTCGTTCGCCTGTTGGCTTTAGACAGCGCTAGCACGGACTTGTGCTCCCCGTACCGTCGCGTATATAAAGGGAGACCCCTCTAGGTTTTCAATCCTTTATCCACAGGAAGCCGAGTCTGCCGCCCTATACCCGTGATACACCGAACACAACATTCGGGGAGACTACCCGCACGTACGGAAAGTCCTTGGTCGATTTCTGTTTCATTTTTGAAACCAAGGTGTATATTGCAGTTCACGGATATTTGGTACACCCTTTGTGCCTAGTTTTTCCTGAACAGTCATTTGGTCTTTTCTGACTCCCTAAACTTGAAAAGACCGTCAAGCGCTTGTCCTTTCACGCTTGTGTCAACTCTGAAAGAGATAGAGTCATCTTTTATCGTTTCTCGACTCTTGAAACATGAAACGGTAGAATTTCTTACTTTCCAATGTGGTAAAATTAATCGCCCACGATTTCACACCTATTTAGACGTTGCTTGTTAACCGTTTGAGCGTGTGTCTTAACTCATTTTCAGCCCGTGTGTGTGTGTGCCCTTTTCTTTTAGTCTTTTGCCACGGTGGCGGAACCATCGGTTTCGTCTACTGGTAGTCCTTACACGGACGATTCTTCAGAAGCTTCTGAGCCTTCGGTTGAACCACAGCAGCCTGTTGTTTCCGAGTTTCCTGACGGGGGACCGGTTCTCACCGAGCAACCCTTTGGAGGACCAGTTGAGTTCAATTGGCCCTTTTCGGACCCTGTGTCTGAATTGAGATTAGGAGCTGATTTCCTTTCTCTTACATCGGGTTCACCGTTTGTTGCTGCTGTTTTTCCTCCTAGTCCTCGCCGTCTTTTGCGTGATTTAACGGCAAGATCAACCATGAGTGATTCTGGTGAGGAAATTCCGGGGTCTGATGACTATCAGCGCATCCCTCGTAGATTGTTTGAGGGAGACGGTTCCGAGCTGGCTACCACATCGTCAGCCAGTCCTTCTTTTCCATAGGGATACAGATCTCTGGGTCAGATCATTTCAGCTGCTGCCTCTATGGGGATATCATCTCCCGCGTCGAGACCAGCTGCCACTACACCCGGGGTGTCCCCTTCGACGCCCGTCACTTCTGTTCCCGTTCGGCCCACTGTTTGTGTGGCTGCCTCTTCTGCTGTTGTCTCAGCATCTGCTACTAGGGCTGGGCCAACTCCCGAAGACATTTACCTAGCTACTGCTATACCGGAGAATATCTCTCCGGAGGAGTATCGGTTGTTTTTACAGCAGCCGAACGCCGGAGCTGGACAAGTTCCCCAAGATCCTTATCGATCCTTCTTTTCGCACTATGCACAGGATGGCACTCCCGTGTATATGTTCCCAGGTCAGTTTGATGAGCATGGGGAGGTTTTGCGCCTTCCTGCTCCTGAGGCTTATCTATATGCTCAAGGTTTACCATACAACCAGGCTTACAACCCGCAGGGACAACCCTTTCAGGGCCAACCTGCAGGCCAACCTGGCTATTTGTATGACCCACAGGGACAGCCCATCCAAGGCTACCCTGCGGGCCAGCAAGGGCCATTGTACAATCCGCAAGGACCATATTATAGCCCTGCTGGTCAACCTGCTCAACCTCAGCTAGGGTATCAACCGGGACAGGCCTATGGTCCTAGGGGGCAAATCCAGCCTTCTTTACCCATGCAACCGTAGTATCCTGTCGTTTCTAACGTTGCATATCAGCCAAGACCACCCTATGGTTCTGCTTCAGGTCAAACTAGTTTCCAGCAAGCACCTAGTCCTGTTCCTCCACCAGGGCAACCGGCTCATCCGGTACAGCCCGATGTCCCGCCTCCAGGCCAACCGACCCATCCGGCACAACCTGGGGCTCACTCACAACCAGGTCAGCCTGCGCAACCAACACCGCCTGGTCACCCGGGCCAGCCTGGTCATTCAGGCCAGCCCCCCCACTCAGGTCAACCTGTTCATTCAGGGCAGCCCTCTCATTCTGTTCACTCTGCTCAACAGCCTGTTCATTCAATGCCGCAGCCAAATCAACAGCTGCGCCCTACGTACCAGGCTCCGCAGGGTTCCACTTATCAGCAGCCTACTCATCCTCAGAGTGGTTATTATCCTCATGGTCAGTCTCAACCGAACTATAACCACCCTGGAGGTTCTCAGTATTATCCTCCTCCACCCGGTTCTACCTACGCTCAGCAGCCAAATCCAAACGCTGCTTATACAGGGCAGACACCTAATCAGGGCCCCGAACCCTGGTTATCAAGCCCCGCACTATGGTTACCAGCAGCCAAATCAGTCTGGTTATACGAACTATGCCCCCTACGGTCAGAATCCTGCGGGACAGAACCCGTGGGGGCAGGGATATTCACAACCATCGTGGAGCACAGGTACCGGACCTTATCCTGGGACTGGCATGGTAGTTAACCCTCCATTGTCGTTCCTGGCTACCTTGGAACTACCGGACGTCTCGAAGTTGACCAATGATCCGATTGCTCATAATCCATATTGGCCTTCGGTTCCCACCAAGATACCAGGTGACTGTCCCAAGTTTGAAGGCAAAGCTGGAGAAGACCCCCAGGCGCATGTGATGACGTATCACCTCTGGTGCTCGTCTAACTCTTGGACCGATGATTCGATTCGTCTGTGTCTTTTCCAGTGTACTTTAACAGGAGCTGCTGCTAAGTGGTACATAGAGCTATCCCGTGGTATTTTTCAGGATTTCAACTCGTTAGCTATGGCTTTCCTCACGCATTTCGAGTTACCAGTCCGGTATGAGACTGGGACGCACCTCCTGTCTTCCCTGAAGCAGGACTCGGCCACTCACATCTCGGATCACATCCATGAGTGGCGGCGCCGTCGTCGACTGATCAAGTTTCACATACCTGATCAGATTTTGACTCACTGGTTCACCACCTCCTTTGTCAATAAAATCACTCAGGATATCGCGATGGGAGCGTGTGTGACGGAGGAACAAGCTATCGCGCGTGCCCAGTACCTAGATCTTGTTTATTCGCAATCTGGCACGCTTTATGACATCCTGCCTGATGCTCCACGGCCCGGAGCCACAAAGGCCCCGCCTACCCCTACGGTGGATGGTGTCATTGGTTCCGTTTCTCAAAATTCAAAGAAGTCTTCGAATGGGAAGCAGAAGGCTAATTCTTCCAACAATACCTCTGCTAATCCCGTCTCATCCGATTCTGGTAAAACCGCGGAGGTGAATGCCGTCCAGGCCAATCCTGCGGACAAATCCTCCAAGGGGAAGAAGAAGGGCAAAGGCAAATCAAAATCTGATGCCCCGAAACCGGAATCCAAATCTCGAACTGAGGATGGCTCCCAACGTAAGCCGAAATTCCCTTGCCTCATCTGTGAAGGTGACCATTACACTAAGGATTTTCCACGGCGATCGAAATTAGTCAACTTCTTAAAGGCTCAAAAGGGACTCCGACTGTTTTAAAAGAGCCATTTCCATCTCAGCAGACCCAGATGGTCAAACAGGGCTCACCATCTACACCGTTTGGGTCTCAAGTTTTCATGATGAAGACTAATGCACCTATCACTATCGCTACGCGATCGAAAGATTACAGCGGTCAGCAGCAGGCACCCGGGAAGGCAGTTGCGGATGGACCGCCTCCCCCACCTGTTTCTGGTCCATTGGAAATCGAGAAGCCGACTCTTGAACCCGTTGTGAAACCACCTCCCAAGGGTGTTCTTCGAAGATCCTCTTATAATCCAAATGCTCGTGCCGCTCAACATTACAGCATTGTTGAGGATCTGGCACAGGCGCCATGTGCTATGTCTGCACTTGAGGTTCTTCAAAGTTGTCCTTCACAACGGAAGGCTTTACTGTCTGCAATCGGTGGTATCGATCCCGCCGACTCGAGCCTTCTCACCTTCGATCTGGAGAATTTTACTCCCTGGCTTCCACATCAAATCGCTTTGGTCATTCAAGTCGGGATTAACGGTCTGAACATTCATAGGGCCGTCGTAGATGAGGGTGCATCTACCTGCGTTATGTCCTCCGCTTGTTGGAAAGCCATCGGCTCTCCAACCTTGTCGTCATCTCCCAATGCCCTTGAGGCATTTGATGGTCGGGAATCTAAACCCCTGGGAGTTCTCTAGAGTCTTGCGATCACATTACAGGGAAAAACTGTCAACGTGGAAGTAGAAGTGGTTGACGCTAAACTCAACTACAATATACTTCTTGGCCGCAGCTGGACCCATGCCATGCTCTGCGTGCCGTCTACCGTCTTTCGATTCATTAAGTTCCCCCATGAAGGCAAGATTGTCACGGTAGATCAGTTGTCATTTTTCACCTCTAGCTCTGAGAACAACGTGCCATACGTGGATCAAATTCCGAATCCCCCAGACAGCATAGGACCTGGTCTTTTCAAAGACCCAGTCCTTATGGGTATATTCCCCGCACCACCACCAAATACCGCTCAAGTCAACATGTTGTCCAGGACTGATGACCCCTGGCTTATTCCTACACCTGAGCAGGTATATGAGTTTGGAGAATCCATGCCTTTAACGCCAGTAGAGATCAGATACTGTGAGATTGTTGCCGCATCGGACCCTCCACCTCCTCAGCATGCTCCGATGAGCATGGCTCTCGACGTCTACTCGCAATCCCCCTGGCTTGGTCAGGCTGATTCACCTGATCCTCTCAGAGAGACTTTTCCTTCAGATGAGGCCATCATTGAAACTATGTCTCTTGAGGAGCTGCCCTGGGGCGATGGACATCATCGCTCCTCGTTTATGCCCAGCTTGGGGGCAATGACTGATTGTCTGGAGCGTTATGCTACTCAGGTTCCTTCCCCTCCTCTTCAAACACCGATCTTGACGCACGAGGTCTTTTCGGAGGGTAATCTGAGTAACATTACTCAAACTGTTCCTATCAACATCTCTGTTAAACCAGGGATTGTTGAGAACATTCATGTGGGTGTGACTTGTTCTCCCGAGGAGATTCAAGTCTATACGGAACTTTTCAAAGAATTCAGAGATGTTTTTGCATGGTCCTACGAGGAAATGCCGGGAATTGATCCTAGTATTGTCGTACACGAGATTCCAACCTATCCAGGTGCGAAACCCGTGCGCCAATGCTTACGTCCCATGCATCCTCGGAAAGCCGCCGCTATCAAGGCAGAAGTTGAAAAACTTCTGAACGCGGGTTTTATTTATCCTATCCCCCTTACAGAATGGGTGTCCAATATCGTCCCTGTCGATAAAAAGCAGGGTACAATTCGAGTCTGTGTGGATTATCGCGATATCAATCGTGCCTGTCCCAAGGATAATTATCCCACTCCGTTTATCGACCAGATCATCGACGATTGTGCCGGGAGTGAGATCTATTCCTTAATGGACGGTTTCTCAGGCTATAACCAAATCAATATTGCACCTGAGGATCAACATAAGACCACATTCATCTATCCATGGGGCACTTTCGCGTACAAAAAACTCCCGTTCGGCTTAAAAAACGCTGGCGCCACGTTTCAGCGTGCGATGTCCTACGCTTTTCATGATATTCGCCATATCGTCCAGCCTTATCTGGACGACTTGCCAGCCCATTCGGGTAAGCGAGAGGACCATCCCGAACATCTTCGCCAGATCTTTCTTCGTTGCAGACGCTACAACATCAGGCTCAATCCTCATAAGTGCGTCTTCTGCGTTGATTTTGGCCGTCTCTTAGGCTTCATAGTCTCGAAAGACGGAATTCGCCTTGACCCTCTGAAGGTTGAGGCCATCATAAATCTCCCATCACCCTCCTCCCTGTATCAGTTACAGAGTCTGCAAGGGAAAGCGAATTTTCTTAGGCACTTTATCCCGAATTATGCCGAGGTGGCCAAAGGATTCACTCGTTTGTTAAAGCAGAATGTTCCCTTTCACTGGGACGAAATTGCTCAGGAATCCTTCGAGAAGTTGAAGACATTGCTAGTCAATGCTCCATTGCTTCGTCCTCCGGACTACCACCGCGACTTTACTTTCTATCTAGCCGCCGCATTAAGCACCATCGCCATGGTCTTGGTGCAGGATGACGAGAACGGTGACGAACATGTTGTTTATTACCTGTCTCGGAACCTTCTCGACCCGGAAACGCATTATGCACATGTCGAGAAGTTGGCCTTAGCAGCAGTACATGCCGTACAACGCTTTCGCCATTACATCCTTTTGTGTACGATAACAGTGGTTTCAGACTGCAACCCTATGACGTATATTCTTTCTAGACAATTACTAGGGGGAAAGTACTCCAAATGGATCGTGATCCTGCAGGAGTTTGACTTGGAATTCACCACTGCCAAGTCAACTAAATCACTGGTCTTCGCGGATCTGATATGTTCTCTCCCTACAGACTCTATTCCTGAACACTCTGAAGATCATATACCGGACGAAACGTTGTTTCTTATCGATACTCGTGATCCTTGGTACGGTGACATCATAGTGTATCTTCAGACCGCGACATTTCGGTCTGAGTTGGATAAAACTGCCCGCCGTCGGATTCGGCACCAGTCCGAACCCTACCGCATAGTAGGAGATACCTTATATCGCATTGGAGTAGATTCGGTGCTCCGACGATGCCTTACCTTGGAAGAGGCTGAGAAAGTCTTAAATGACTGCCACAGTGGCGCCTGTGGCGGACATATGTCCGGGTATGCTACTGCCCAGAAGATTCTGCAAGCAGGTTATTTCTGGCCTTCTATATTCAAGGATTGTATCACTGCAGTCCGTAAATGTCATCCATGCCAAATTTTTCAGCGCAAGATGCGCGCGCCGTCGTTACCATTGCAGCCCGTTATTACCGTCGGCCCTTTTGCGAAATGGGGCGTGGATTTTATGACGTGTAACCCTCACTTGGCCGGGGGGCATGCGTATATCATTGTCGTCGTCAACTACTTCACTAAGTGGGCCGAGGCGATGCCTACACTAGCTGCTGACGGAAGAATGGCTGCTTCATTTATATTCAACCATGTTATTGCACGATTCGGGGTTCCTCAAGCCATCGTCACTGATCATGGTACTCATTTCCGTGATTACATGATGACGGAGCTGACTTCAGCGTTGGGCTTGCGTCATGACAGCTCAACACCATACTACCCTCAAGCGAATGGTCAGGTTGAAGCGGTGAACAAGGTTTTGGTCACCATGCTTCAGCGAACGGTTGGGATTCATAAATCCAGTTGGCATCTCCAACTGTTCTCAGCTCTCTGGGCATACCGAACATCTGCTAAGAGTGCAACCAGGTTCACACCTTTCCAATTGGTGTACGGCCTGGAAGCTACTCTGCCGGTTGAATGTGAAATTCCTTCGCTTAAATTAGCTGTGGAGCTCTTACCGGATACTTCCCCTGAGGAAGAACGTCTTTTGTACCTCGAACGATTGGATGAAACCCGTCGACTAGCTGCTTTGATCATCGAAGCACAAAAGAAGAGGGTCAAAACTCATTTTGATCAAACTGTTTCTCCTCGTTCTTTTATTGAAGGAGACCTCGTTCTCTTGTACGATCAGGCACATGATAAGCTTGGAGCCGGTAAACTCCAGCCTATGTGGCACGGTCCCTATATAGTAAAACGCGTTTTGAAAAATGGGGCCTACGAGCTTATAGATTACGAAGGAGTTCCATTGGCGCAGCCCAGGAATGGGCTGTACCTTAAAAAGTACTACGCCTAAAGTGATTTCTTGGTGTGGTGTGTGTACATAGGTGTGTGATTGTCATTTGTGTGCATAGTGTGGTGTGCTTTGTAAACATCTTTCTGCTGATCGGGTCTTCCTGGTTGTGCAGATGTCTTTTCATCCATTTGTTGGTTTCGCGGATGGTGCCTCCCGTAGTACCAGGAATCTGTCTTCCGCAGCCTGGGTAATCTACAATCCTGCTGGTGAGTTGATTGACCTGCAAGGTGTGTGTTTAGGACGTACCACGAACAATATCGCGGAATATAGCGCCGTGTTGGAATTATTAACCGAGGCAGTAAACCTTGGTATCCGTGAATTGCTCGTGTACCTAGATTCACAACTTGTAGTGTTACAGTTGAACGGACACTATTCGGTAAGGAACCCGTCCATCTTACGTCTGTATTTGCGTATTCGATTACTGGAAAGGAATTTTGACTACATTACATATCATCATATACCCAGGCATTTGAATACATTAACAGATGCGGTAGCAAATTTGGTATTAGACAGACATTTGCGCAATTTATAAATCATCATCATATGTAAAGAAAGACTCATCCAGAAATAGATATGTATATATATAGATATCGAAATGTTTACATAAGAGTGTGTCACATAAAACTCAAAAAATATACATAATTGTCTTAATACATCCTGAGACACTGTGTCTCTCAAAAAATAGATGTGGCATAAATCCTAAGGACTAATCCGCATGGTGCTCATGATAGCACGTCACTGCACGCACTAGGCGCCTCAGGATTCGGTGGATCCGATTTGGAACTCCCACCGTGTGGCGCTGGTATGCCATCGGTACATCTGATAGCCGGGCATAGTCTGGGATCCCATGGGCAATCCCCTCAAGGTTCTGGATCAGTTCCTCTCCCCCGGTACCTTCCCCCTGGATCTCAGGGGCGAGTTGTGTCCTCAGGGAGATGGGAGACATCCCGGCTGGTCTCTTAGGTCCTACATCTGCATGCATATATAATTGTGTTAAGACAAATGTGTATTAACAAAAAAAACATATAAACATAAAATCAAAAATATGAGGTCTTACCCATCTCCTCGTCCCAGTCATCTCCTTCTGGTAGTGGGAGATCTGGGTCCCCGGTAAAGTCAGTTCCCGGATAGGGCCAATCTTCCACGACGATCAGTTGGCTCCGTAGCCACCTAAAGAACTCTGGCCTCCAGGACATCTGTTGGCCACCTCCAGATCTGGGCATCAGTGCTGCCCAGCGAGCCATTCGTGGCTCTCATGGTATCAGACTCGCCACTGCAGCCCCTTGGCCCTGGAAGATTGGTATGCGTTCCAGAATGAACGATACCAAGATGGAACCATAACCGAATTGTTTCAGTTTCCCCTGTTTGCACTTTGTGAGCTGCCTTTTCATGTTGATGGTTACTGATTCTGCCCAGTTGAACAGTAGGGGACCCATGCATTCTGAGGCCAACAGGAGTTGGGTCTTCGTGGCCTCGTGCGGAGCCTGCGACCCAGCAGCCCGCGTAATGGTGTGGAGAACTACTCTCAGTGCTAGATCAGGGATGGTAGAGATATCCACCTTCTTGCTTCCTGATCCTGTTTGTGCCCCTCGGCACACCCGTGCCATTACTTGTTCCATATTTTCCGCGGATGGTCTGCTTCCAGTCAATACAGGGATTGGACCTCTGCGGGACAATCCGGTAATGAAATAAACATCAGTGACCTCCAACTCTAACACCTGGTCTCGTAGCCTGAACACTTGTTCATTTTCATCCCAGATGCTGATTAGATATTGGAGGAGCTCGGGCTGAGCTCGTAAACATGGCGTGAGGAAGAACTTCTTCAATCCACAGTCTCTAAGTGCGTTCATGCAAGCTTGGCTTTGCATGGCCTGTTCATCCTCGTCTCCGTGCTCTCGTTCCTTCCATTCGATTGCCATTTTGAGTGGTTATCTGCATTCATATGGTCAAAAACCCCTGATTAGATCTTTGGTGAGCTTCAAATTTCGAGAAATTTGGTTTAAATACCGGAATTTTAGGCGGAAATTTAGGTTCGGCCGCTGGCGTGGTTGTTTTGCTAATAGTCGCGCCATGTGGCGCGAGCCCTTTACAGAAAAGGGCTCATTGGCGCGGGTCCGTGCCCGATACCCGCGCCAATGGGCCCGGCCCTAAAATTTTGAAAATGGCCACACAAAGTTGATTTCTAAGGGAAAATCATTAAAAAATGTATGGAAATGAAGAGAAAAGGAGCGCCTCTTACCTGTGACAGACGAGAAGCTGAATGGTTGCCTGGATTGGTCGCAATCACCGTCAGAAGATTCTGTTCCAAAGGACCACTGTTGCTTTCCACAAAGTAAATAGTAAAAGTAATTTCATTTTTACCAATTTGACATATTTATAACTTTTTCGACGTTAAATGAGTTTTAAAAAGTTATTTTTATCAAATATTTGCATATGTTATGTCGAAAATGGATTTTACGCTTACTTGGTATGTGCAGCGACAGGTTTTTGCGACTTAAATGATGGAGACGAGTTGTATTTTATACTTTTTCGGACTCGGTAAATACACGAAAAAGTCACTCTGGAGTCATCTTTCAGCTCTTTTCTGACTCTCTAAATATGAAAAGATTGCCGAGGCCCTTGTCGTTCCGATCTCGTTAAAATGGACACGAATCAACATCCACCCAGTATAAGTTTAACCCTTTTTCGGGCTGGAATGGATTGATTACGAAAAAGGAATACCCTAGCCTATCGCGACTAGGAGGTTTTTCCGGATATTGTTTTCTACCTTTTCGGATCTGGGAAACTATTTACGAAAAGGGACCTGTGGAGTTTTCTTTTCCGCTGTCTTTTCAAACTCTCTAAACATGAAAAGACGCCGAGTTCTTCCTTTGTCGGACTCGTTAAACCCTGATGACATTGGATTCCGTCGAAATGACGTTCTCCGAGTTTCTCCTTCCTAGTACTCGTTAAATGCACTAGGATGGATTCGCCCGAAGGGCGGACTTATATCACAAGCATATGCTATCCCCTTCAAGCTTGTTATCAAAAATAATTGGGGTACTCGCCAGAAATGGTGGGGGAAAAATGGAACCATCGTCGTTGTCGTCGGCAGTATGTCGCTCTTGAACATGGCACTTGTCTGCATTCGTGTCGGGTTGGGGACATCTCATCTCGTTGCTTCACTTTGCCTCCATGGGTTTGGGTAATCTCTTTTGACCTCTCATTTGTTCACTGCCTCGTCACCATGACCTCTGATCTGTTGATGTCAAATACTACCAAGTCCACTGTCGTGCCGTTCATATGTTCAAGAGAAGTTGGCCTCTGCAAATATCAACCTTCCTCTGTTTCTCATACGATCCTGATTCACAACAAAACATCATGTTCCTCTGTCTCGTGTCGATGATGTGGGAATCATTATGGCCCACCTTCGATCAAGGTCACTTCCTGTCGACATCAATTCATTATCCAGGAAGTTGGTCTAGAGACTCCTTATGGTACCTCGGAGCCTGCATGCCTCAATGGCAGGTTCGTCGCATTCGACGAGAGGTTTTCATCATTGGCCTCCGATCGAGTGATTCTGCGGGTGTTTGACGTCAGCTCATTTATTCGCATGCCGTAGATTGTGCCTGTAGTACCTTGAGGACCATTGTCATTATTGGTGGTTTCTCTCGCGTCGGTTAACAGCTTTCATCATTGGCTGGTAATCCGACGATGTTCTTGCATGTTCGACTTCAGCTCACATATTCACATGCTTGAACTTGTACTCTGTTGGGTCGAGATGGAGCGCAAGACCCTGGATTGTGTCTGTTGTAATCCAGGCTGCGATTGTGGATTATTATCGTTATGTACATGACTCATTGATTGGATGGCTGCGACCATACCTGAGTCTATTTGTTTGATCTTAGTTGGATGGTTGCGCCCATACCCTGGATCCGGATTATAGCATACTCTGTTTCGGATGGTTGCGTCCATACCACTTATACATCATGTACTTGAGATATCAGTTGTATCTTTCTGCGCAGGTTTTTCGACGGCGGGCCTTCGATTGAACATGTTCTCGTAAAGCATTTCACCCCTCTCTCTCTCGGGCCTCATACTTTAGGGGGCATCTGTTACACAGTAATTTGTCACCGTCCCTACCATTCCCCGTCCCGCACAATGGAGGACCCATTTTGTGACCTGTGAACATTGTCATGCCTTGAAAACATCATCAATGCATTCCTCTAAACATGAGCTTCATTTGCCCTTGAGACATCTCCTTGCAAAAATCATGAAAAACATCCCTTTTTGCATTGGCGCGGGCAGGCAGTTCAGTACTCGCGCCAATGAGGAAAATCCTGCAAAGAGGTCGCGCCAACTGGCGCTCTGTCATAGAGCAGTAGTCGCGCCACCCAATTTAGGGACTGTTTTTTAAATAAAGATGGCGGAAGTTGAGTTCTAACAAACTCAGAAACCATTGCCTATCTTGAGTTGGGAGGTTTGGCTGCGGGAGTTCTATGGAAGCGAAGTGGTTTTGCCACCTCCCATGGAACCTTCCTTGTTGATAGGGCCAATCCCATAATAATAGGGATCCCAACTCCCTCCTTCCCCATCTATAAAAGCCTGCTCAAATCCATGGCAAGCTAGTCTTGAAGTGCTGAAGCTTTGCATCTCCATATTCCCAAGTGCCTTTGTACTGTAAAGAATCCTCTCTTTCCCTTAAGGCCAACTCAAGTAAGGAGACCATTGTCACGAGACTCTGGAGAGGTTTTCCCTTTCCTTGGCGAGCTTTGCGAGACGTGGACGACCGGAGACCCGTTCGAAGGAGGCTGCGACGTCAGAACTTGGTTGTAACTTCTATTCGTTTATAATTTAATAGATGACTATGATTATGGTTCCACTCCGTTTTCCATTATGTTAATGCGAGTAATATATTTTCTGACCGATGTTTAGTTACGTATGCTGGTTCCTATGCTTGTATCTGTTCGTTTCTTCTATGTGCAGGTGTTCATCCGCGGAGATCGTGGAAGGATTGTGATCTACCAGGGCTGAAGGACGGGGACACTTCTTCTTCAGATTATAGCGTTGGAATCCAGGTAGGCTTCTATTCCTAGTCTTTCCATTCGTAACTAGGAGCTTGCGTCATAGCATTGTTTGTTTGTTGCTAGACCCCTGCTGGGCTAGTAGGGATCGCCTCTGTCCGCAGAGGGGATTTACCTCCTCAACAATGGCTTATAAACAGTGAAATTTTTCACCTTATTACAATGTGCCCTCTGTACTTTGACTGATATGAAAAGATGGCTTTTGATGCTTTCCTTTCATTCATAACCTGTAGGGATTTTAGCTTTGAAAAGACATAATGAATTTGTCCAAAAGCAAGAATGCCCTTTTCTCATAAGTCATCTAGGTGGACTTTCCTTTATACCATTTTGTAGATAATACTAGAACCCGAGCTTTAGGTCTGTCAATTTTACCATTCATAAGAGGCTTGTTTAGTCAACATGGTAGCCTGTGATTTAACCTTTGAATGAGGTTGTCAGAAATCCAGGATCAGAGTCTTTTAACACCAACAGCGGTCTTCTTGCTTGTGATATGAAATAGGCTTTTCAACCTATGAACTCTTATTGAATCACCACTGATTTGGAACCTTGTCTTTCAAATATACAACTTACTCAAACATAATTTGAAACTCTGTGGATGCACCTACTGTTCATATTTGGAGGAGGTGGCTCATACTAGTTTCTGAAGTCACTTAAGAACATGTTGGCCCTCTACTTTTCTGTGAAGGAGGCCCCAGCATGTCTTCTTAACCCTCTTCTTTTCATGAAGGAGGTTATCACCACTGTTTCAAACCATCTGTTTTCTGAAGGAGGTTCCACCATACACATGATATTTCATCCATTTCAAACCTGTGTTATTCCTCTGAAATATGTGTCTCTGCTTGAAGAAAACCAACAGGAAGCAAGGTGGATTCTGACATTTGCCATCATGAGACATGGTCTGGGATGCATATCTTTTTGTAAAATATCATTGTGAACACTCAGACCAAAAAACATGTGATTTGTATTATGGAGAATGCCTATTGCAAAACATTATTGAATAACCTCCCTTGACTGTGTTTGCTGAGGTATGTTGAAATTGATTTTTGGATGAGATGCTGAAACAATGTTGTTCAGCATAACATCATCCCTTTGCATTCATATGAATTGGAGCCAGCTCTCTGTTCTTTAGGAAATTTTTTATTTCCAACCATACCTATTGGTAGCCCTTCACTTACTGTATTTCATTTGTTTTACTGATGACAAATTAATTCAGCATGAAAGGCCTTTTTGACTTTGTCCTTTTTCTCTCTTGCACGTTGACCATCATTACAATTACACCCCTGCAGAGATGTAAAAATATATGACTTTGAACCTTGGAGAGCTCCTTTGGTGCTTCAAAGAGATTGCGCCTGGGTGAAGCATACTTCATCAAATAGTGAACAACCTTATCTTTTCCTGATCTGAATCTTTGTGAATTTCTTCTGATATGAGACACAGTGACCTCTTAGTGGTGTGCGACCTATGGATGAATCAATACTTATTTTTGCAGAACGGGAAGACAATATATGGCTGATTGGTACTAAACAGAGGATTTTTGGCTTAGGACATTTTTGCTAAGGAAAATACTCCTAAACACCACTATCTAACTTAGGGTCAACTTTCATAGATTCTGATTGTTTTCATAGGCATAATCAAATGGTTTTTGATAAGAATATCAGGGATAGGAAGGAGACACTTTTTCAAATGTTGGACAGTGAGTTTCATGAGAAACAAGGGGAAAATGATAGCAGAGAAAGAAGGCTAAGACAGCTATATACAGGGATATTTTGTTGAAACAAGACTGTTACACAGTAATTTGTCACCGTCCCTACCATTCCCCGTCCCGCACAATGGAGGACCCATTTTGTGACCTGTGAACATTGTCATGCCTTGAAAACATCATCAATGCATTCCTCTAAGCATGAGCTTCATTTTCCCTTGAGACATCTCCTTGCAAAAATCATGAAAAACATCTCTTTTTGCATTGGCGCGGGCAGAAAGTTCAGTACTCGCGCCAATGGGGAAAATCCTGCAAAGTGGTCGCGCCAACTGGCGCTCTGTCATAGAGCAGTAGTCGCGCCACCCAATTTAGGGACTGTTTTTTAAATAAAGATGGCGGAAGTTGAGTTCCAACAAACTCACAAACCATTGCCTATCTTGAGTTGGGGGGTTTGGCTGCGGGAGTTCTATGGAAGGGAAGTGGTTTTGCCACCTCCCATGGAACCTTCCTTGTTGATAGGGCCAATCCCATAATAATAGGGATCCCAACTCCCTCCTTCCCCATCTATAAAAGCCTGCTCAATCCCATGGCAAGCTAGTCTTGAAGTGCCTAAGCTTTGAATCTCCATATTCCCAAGAGCCTTCGTGCTGTAAAGAATGCTCTTCTTCCCTTAAGGCCGACTCAAGTAAGGAGACCATTGTCGAGAGACTCCGGAGAGGTTTTCCCTTTCCTTGGCGAGCTGTGACAGTTTTGTAAGAATCCCCGTAGGAGCTGCTGACGTGAGGACTTCCCAATTTATGTCTTCTTTAGTTTATTATTTAATAGATGATTATGATTATGGTTCCACTCCATTTTCCATCATGTTAATGCGAGTAACATCCTTTCTGACTAATGTTTAGTTACGTGTGCCAGATTTTATGCTTGTATCTATTCGTTTCTTCCATGTGCAGGTGTTCATCCGCAGAGATCGTGGAGGGATTGTGATCTGCCGGGGCTGAGGAACGGGGACGTTTCTTCTTCAGATCATAGCGTTGGAATCCAGGTAGGCTTCTATTCCTAGTCTTTTCATTTCGTAACTAGGGACTTGTGTCATAGCATTGTTTGATTGTTGCTAGACCCCTGCTGGGCTAGTAGGGATCGCCTCTGTCCGCAGAGGGGATTTACCTCCTCAACAATTTGGCGACTCCACTGGGGAGATCGTCCGGATTTCATTGTCTCGTTTGTGTTGCCTCGCTTTGATTATTTTATGTGTTTCCTTGCTTGATGAACCTTCTGGGTTGGGTTCTTTCACTGTTTTTGCTTCTTGGTTTGCTTATCTTGCATTGGTCTGCTTCTGGAGTAGCTTGTTTTTAATTTTGGCTGAGAAACTCGACTGGCGTGGTTTTTAACCCGACAGTCACGCCTATTGGCGCACGTTGCCTTTGTCTAGCCTGCGCCAATTGCTTTCTGGCGCCAGTTTCACCCTTACAGTCACGCCACCCCTGTAAGGTTTTTGAGTTTCCTCATTTTTGAGCTCTCTGGATTTGATCAGTGTTTTTCTTCTTGATTTTCCGACTGCCTGAGTGTGTTGGAGTCCTGTTTGACTGGGAATTCACCTCTGTCCTTTGGTTGTTTGCGTTTATCTACCGATTTCACGTTTAAGCCCTAGGGCATCTAGTGGCTTAGTGTATCGAGCCCTCCTTGGGAGTTTTGGTGTTTTGATTGTCCTGTCAACTATCTGATTGATTCTCCGCATCCTCTAAGTAGTTGTTCATTGTTTTGTTGCGAGTTTTGGGTGATTGTTCATTCCTTCATTCGAAATTCGTTTGGTCTTGCCTTGGACCTAGATCACACGGTCCATTGGAAGCTTTTGAGTCTTTTCTTCGTTTTGAGAGACTTTGGTCAATTTGGGGATCTGATTGCTTGTGTTGTTGAGTGAAATTTGTTTGTTTCGCTCTCTTGGAAATCGTTTCTCAAGTTGTTCCGTTTGTTTTCAAGTTTGTTTAGTGCATATTAGCTATTAAACATTGAAAATCAAAAAAAAAAAAAATCTCTTTTGCTTTTGTTAATTAGTGCAAATTGTGATCTTTTCCATATCGCTAGTGATTAGTGTTTTGAATGAAAAGTTTTCGATTGCATTAGTTGCATTAGAGATCTCATTGTTTGTCTTCCGTTCATTTCGTTTGTGTAAAAGCTCTCAACTCTTCTCTAACTAGTTTTCATCGAACGAAATGTTGCACTGTGACATATAGCTTTGCATTTAGGAGTCTTTCGAGACACTACATACGATAGGGCCTGAAAATTGAAACTTAATTGAAGATCAACTGTAAAAATTTATTCAATTAACCTAAGGCAGCATTGGAACTTAACGAAACATATTTAGAAGGTCTAGGCTAGAGACGTGTTCCGGCGTCGTTAAACCTAGCAGCTGTCGTTCGCCTGTTGGCTTTAGACAGCACTAGTACGGACTTGCGCTCCCCGTACCGTCGCGTATATAAAGGGAGACCCTTCTAGGTTTTCAATCCTTTATCCACAGGAAGCCGAGTCTGCCGCCCTATACCCGTGATACACCGAACACAGCATTCGGGGAGACTACCTGCACGTACGGAAAGTCCTTGGTCGATTTCTGCTTCATTATTGAAACCAAGGTGTATATTGCAGTTCACGGATATTTGGTACACCCTTTGTGCCTAGTATTTCCTGAGCAGTCATTTGGTCTTTTCTGACTCCCTAAACTTGAAAAGACCATCAAGCGCTTGTCCTTTCACGCTTGTGTCAACTCTGAAAGAGATAGAGTCATCTTTTTATCGTTTCTCGACTCTTAAAATATGAAATGGTAGAATTTCTTACTTTCCAATGTGGTAAAATTAATCACCCACGATTACACGCCTGCTTAGATATTGCTTGTTGATCGTTTGATCGTGTGCCCTTAACTCTTTTTCAGCCCGTGTGTGGTTTTGAGTTTGATGGCAACTTTTTCAGAGTTCACCAACCAAGGAATCCCCTCAGAAGGGAATCCTGGTCATTTTCCTCCTTTTGGAAATTTTGGTGCTCCTTACATGGCGACGTTGTCCCTTCCTGGGTTAACTGTTGGGTTGCCTGTTTGGTTGTTCTCAACCTCTGTTGTCCCGAATGTCTCCACTACTGTTCAATCAGTTTCTCCACCTGAACAACATCATGTTGATTCCAAGGTGGACCTCTCCCCTTCTTCGCCCGTTTCTGCGTCCTCCTCTCCTACTTCGCCTGGTGAAAGTCTGGATTCAGGTAGCCAGGTGGCTATGAAGAAGAAGAAGAAGACAAAGAAGAAGAAGTCTGATAAGCGAGAGGCTAAAAGTGCAGCCACTGTTTCTGAAATATCTTCTCTTGATAAACCTTCCAACCCTCCACAGAAAGTCAAGTTCCCTTGCCTGTTGTGCACGGGAGACCATCTTCTTCGAGACTGCCCTGGCATCCCCAAGGTGCTCGAAGCATGGTCCGATGGCCATCCGCCATTGCCTTTGACTTCCAGGAACCAGGTTGGGGGCACATCTTCGACTGGTACTGATAAGGCTCCTAAGAAGCAGGGTAAGATCACCAATCCCTGTAAGTTGTGTGAAGGGCACCATGCTATTCACCTTTGTCCTTATATGGATGAAGCCAAGCGAGTCTTGGACAACCTGACTGTTTCTACACCACGCCTCCCGGCTGGTTATAAACAGCTTTCTTTGAGTCTTCCACCGGCTGATGCCGTGATTGGTCAAGAGTCATCCTTGGTCGATCCCACTCCCCCAGAAATTCAAATTCACGAATCCGTCCCCGACCAACCATTGGTCGTCGGATCGGTTGAACTGGCCCCGTCCGCGGTACACCAGGTCTTTTCTGTCGAGAGTGGATCTCACACCCCTCATGTCCTTCTGGTCTCTTCAGATTCTTCAGACTTGGAGAAAGATTCTCCTGTCCCTGTACTTCAAGAAGTTGCTCCTCCGCCTCCCAAGATGGAGGCTACGGAGGATATTCCTCCCGCCTTCGAGATGGAGGTCATGGAGGAGGCTTCTGCTTCCGTAACATCAGGGGAAGACCTTCGCATTTCGATGGTAGCCCCTCCGAGTAGTTTGGTTGCTTCCTTTGATTGGAATCGATTTGCAGGATTTCGCCTTCCGTCTTATGTGCCTTTCGAGATCACAGTACAGGCTCTTGGTCTGGTTGTACCCAGCACCATTATAGACGAAGGTGCCTCTGTTAGTATTTTGTCTTCAACTACCTGGCAAGCTTTCGGTTCGCCGCCGCTTGCGCCTGTTACGCAGAATCTGCTCACTTTTAACAGAAGGACGAGTCAACCGTTGGGGATCCTTCCAAGGTTACCGATTACTTTGGGAGGCAAAACCGTCCATATGGACGTGATGGTCGTTCCAGGCCCCTTGGATTTCAATCTGCTTTTGGGGCGCGATTACACCTATGCCATGGGAGCGCTTGTCTCCTCCCTCTTTCGTGTGATGTGCTTTCCACATGAAGGATGGATCGTGACCATTGATCAGCTTTCGTTCTTTGGTCCTAATGTGGCAACTGGTCCACCATCACCCCCTCCGGGTTTTTATCCACCCGTTGTATCTGCTCCACCACAGGTCAACTATGTGTCTACCTACCCCGTGCCTGTGCTCAGTGATGATGCCGTCGTGCATCAGGTGCTGGGGGCATTGGGTCCTGACTTCCAGGATGTTTTCCTTCCATCAGGAGTGGAACTCTTGGAAGCGCCGCCTTCTTGTTCATTTTGATGTAAGTCGGTTAGAGCACAGTTTCCTCCCTGTGTCAAGCTCTTTAAAAAATGAAACCAGGTTGTTAGAGCACGGTTTCCTCCCTGTCTCAAGCTCTTTAAAAAATGAAACAAGGTCGTCGGAGCATAGTTCCTCCACTTGTGTCGAGCTCCTAAAACAATGAAACAAGTTGTTTGAGGATAGTTCTTTTAAGTGTGTCAACCTCGTTAAAATAATGAAACACGAGCATGTTCAATTCGCTTTTTGTTTTGAACCTTCACTCCATTTTCAATGGACTGAAGCTTGGGGGGCATGCACCTCGAATTGAGACACCATGCTGGGGGGCATGCCCGTCTTCCTCATTTCAAGCATAGTTTGCATACGTGTGTGTGTTCATGTGTGCTTTTAAGCTTTCATAAAAATGAAATGTGTGAGTAGATACATTGTGTGGATACATTTCGCATTGGGTCGTTTGTTATATAACTAATACATTAGATTACATTTGTATTAGACATTTGCATGACATATAGAAAACATCATCACATGTAAAAGATCCATCCAAAATAGTCGTATGTATATATATATATATATATATATATATGTGTGGGTGTCAAAATGTCTACACAGTGTGCATCACGGGACTCAAAAAATATACATAATTGTCTTAGTACATCTGGAGACGCTATGTCTCTCAAAAAATAGGTGTGGTATAAATCCTAAGGACTAATCCGCATGGTGCTCATGATAGCACGTGACTGCACGCACTAGGCGCCTCAGGATTCGGTGGATCCGATTCGGAACTCCCACCGTGTGGCGCTGGTATGCCATCGGTACGTCTGCTAGCCGGGCATAGTCTGGGATCCCATGGGCAATCCCCTCGAGGTTCTGGATCAGTTCATCTCCTCCGGTGCCTTCTCCCTGAATCTCAGGGGCGAGTTGTGTCCTCCGGGAGATTGGAGACATCCCGGCTGGTCTCTCAGGTCCTACATCTGCATGCATATATAATTGTGTTAAGACAAATGTGTATTAACAAAAAAAAACATATAAACATAAAATCAAAAATATGAGGTCTTACCCAGCTCCTCGTCCCAATCATCTCCTTCTAGTAGTGGGAGATCTGGGTCCCCGGTAAAGTCAGTTCCTGAATAGGGCCAGTCTTCCACGACAATCAGCTGGCGCCGTAACCACCTAAAAAACTCTGGCCTCCAGGACATCTGTTGGCCACCTCCAGATCTGGGCATCAATGCTGCCCAACGAGCCATTCTTGGCTCTCGTGGTATCAGACTCCCCATTGTGGCCCCTTGGCCCTGGAAGATTGGTAAGCGTTCCAGAATGAATGATACCAAGATGGAACCATAACCGAACTATTTCAGTTTCCCCTGTTTGCACTTTGTGAGCTTCCTTTTCATGTTGATAGTTACTGCTTCTGCCCAGTTGAACAGTAAGGGACCCATGCATTCTGAGGCCAGCAGGAGTTGGGTCTTCGTGGCCTCGTGCGGAGCCTGCGACCCAGCAGCCCGCGTAATGGTATGGAGAACTACTCTCAGTGCCAGATCAGGGATGGTGTGGATATCCACCTTCTTGCTTCCTGATCCTGTTTGTGCCCCTCGGCACACCCATGCCATTACTTGTTCCATCTTTTCCCCGGATGGTCTGCTTCCAGTCAGTACAGGGATTGGACCTCTGCGGGACAATCCAGTGATGAAATAAACATCAGTGACCTCCAGTTCTAACACCTGGTCTCGTAACCTGAACACCTGTTCATTTTCATCCCAGATGCTGATTAGATATTGGAGGAGCTCGGGTTGAGCTCGTAAACATGGTGTGAGGAAGAACTTTTTCAATCCACAGTCTCTAAGTGCATTCATGCAAGCTTGGCTTTGCATGGCCTGTTCATCCTCTTCTCCGTGCTCTCGTTCCTTCCATTCGATTTCCATTTTGAGTGATTATCTGCATTCACATGGTCAAAAACCCTTAGTTAGATCTTTGATGAGCTTCAAATTCCATGCAATTTGGTCTAAATGTCGAAATTTTGGGCGAATTTTTAGGTTCGGCCGCTGGCGTGGCTGTTTTGTGAATAGTCGTGCCATGTGGCGCGAGCCCTTTATACAAAAAAGCTCATTGGCGCGGGTCCGTGCTCGATACCCGCGCCAATGGGCGCAACCCTAAAATTCTAAAAGTGGCCACACAGAACTGATTTTTAAGGGAAAGTTATTAAAAAATGAATGAAAATGAAGAGCAAAAGAGCGCCTCTTACCTGTGACAGACGAGAAGCTGAATGGTCGACTGGATTTGTCGCAATCACCGTCAGAAGTTTCTGCTCCAAATGGACCATTGTTGCTTTCCACCAAGGTAAATAGTAAAAGTAATTTTATTTTTACCAATTTGACATATTTATAACTTTTTCGACGTTAAATGAGTTTTGAAAGTTATTTCTATCAAATATTTGCATATTTTATGTCGAAAATGGATTTTACGCTTGCTTGGTATGTGCAGCAGCAGGTTGTTGTGACTTAAACGATGGAAACGAGTTGTATTTTATACTTTTTCGGACTCGGTAAATACACGAAAAAGTCACTCTGGAGTCATCTTTCAGCTCTTTTCTGACTCTCTAAATATGAAAATATTGCCGAGGCCCTTGTCGTTTCAATCTCGTTAAAATGGACACGAATCGACATTCACCCGGTATAAGTTTAACCCTTTTTCGGGCCGGGATGGATTGATTACGAAAAAGGAATACCCTAGCCTATCGCGACTAGGAGGTTTTCCCGGATATTGTTTTCTACCTTTTCGGATCTGGGGAACTATTTACGAAAAGGGACCTGTGGAGTTTTCTTTTCAGCTGTCTTTTCAAACTCTCTAAACATGAAAAGACGCCGAGTTCTTCCTTTGTCAGACTCGTTAAACCCCGATGACATTGGATTTCGTCGAAATGACGTTCTCCGAGTTTCTCCTTCCTAGGACTCGTTAAATGCACTAGGATGGATTCGCCCGAAGGGCGGACTTATATCACAAGCATATGCTATCCCATTCAAGCTTGTTATTGCAATCCTTGGGGTAATTTGTCACTGTCCCTACCATTCCCCGTCCCGCACAATGGAGGACCCATTTTGTGACCTGTGAACATTTTCATGCCTTGAAAACATCATCAATGCATTCCTCTAAGCATGAGCTTTATTTGCCCTTGAGACATCTCCTTGCAAAAATCATGAAAAACATCCCTTTTTGCATTGGCGCGGGCAGGAAGTTCAGTACTCACGCCAATGGGGAAAATCCCGCAAAGAGGTCGCGCCAACTGGCGCTCTGTCATAGAGCAGTAGTCGCGCCACCCAATTTAAGGACTGTTTTTTAAATAAATATGGCGGAAGTTGAGTTCCAACAAACTCAGAAACCATTGCCTATCTTGAGTTGGGAGGTTTGGCTGCGGGAGTTCTATGGAAGGGAAGTGGTTTTGCCACCTCCCATGGAACCTTCCTTGTTGATAGGGCCAATCCCATAATAATAGGGATCCCAACTCCCTCCTTCCCCATCTATAAAGCCTGCTCAAATCCATGGCAAGCTAGTCTTGAAGTGCCTAAGCTTTGAATCTCCATATTCCCAAGAGCCTTTGTGTTGTAAAGAATTCTCTCTTTCCCTTAAGGCAGACTCAAGTAAGGAGACCATTGTCGAGAGACTCCGGAGAGGTTTTCCCTTTCCTTGGCGAGCTTTGCGAGATGTGGACGACCGGAGACCCGTCCGAAGGAGACTGCGACGTCAGAACTTGGTTGTAATCTTTCTTCGTTCATTATTTAATAGATGATTATGATTATGGTTCCACTCCGTTTTCCATCATGTTAATGCGAGTAACATCCTTTCTGACTGATGTTTAGTTACGTGTGCCGGATTTTATGCTTGTATCTGTTCGTTTCTTCCATGTGCAGGTGTTCATCCGCGGAGATCGTGGAGGGATTGTGATCTGCCGGGGCTGAGGAACGGGGACGTTTCTTCTTCAGATCATAGCGTTGGAATCCAGGTAGGCTTCTATTCCTAGTCTTTTCATTTCGTAACTAGGGACTTGCATCATAGCATTGTTTGATTGTTGCTAGACCCCTGCTGGGCATGTAGGGATCGCCTCTGTCCGCAGAGGGGATTTACCTCCTCAACAAAGACATGAGTTGAAAACTGAAGATTGCTCTTATCATAGGCTGACAGGAAGGGCTAGGAAGACAAAAATTTGTTTGGGGGTTTTCTAGATGAAAAATTGACATATTGAGATTAGCTTCTAGAAAACTCAGTTAAGGAATCTATTCATCAACAACAGGTGAAAAATACTGATGACTATCAGGGTTTTTTAGCTTTAATCTTTCTCGTTAAACAACTGTGCTTATGTGCAATTGATTTTCTTCACATGTGTTTGCAATTGGCGATTTAATTTCCACAAAGAATTAAGTGGAAGGATTCTGTAATTAACATAAGATTGGTTTGTTAGATTAGGAGAATCCAGTAATACTATCAGTATTAATAAATTTCTACACTCAGATCAAAATCTGGTTTTTGGATGATTGTTTTTTCTTCTGAGTGTGGTCACAAGGTCGCAACTTTTACAAATCTTGATCATGCATGACTGAGCGACCTAGTAACCTATCCAGATCACAAGGTCGCGAGGTTGCATTCTCTTCAAAAATCAACCTTTTGTGACTTAATGACCTAGCGTCCTCGACTAGGTTGCAAGGTCACTAGGTCGTGATGTCGCAAATCAGTTTAACAAGCTCACCTTTTTGACCATGTGACTTAGCAACCTAATGACCCCCAATTTTCCAAGTTGCAAAGTCGCAAGGTCACAAATGTACACAAATAAATAGAAAGTGTGACCATGCGACTGCCAATAAGGCTCACATGTGCAACCTTTTTATATATACAAGGGTCGCGTAGGTCACATTCGACCTGCTTGATGGAGGTTACGAAGTGTCTGACAGCCAATCGGAGAGCATTTTTTTCCGAGTAAGTTGTTGAAGCCTCCTGCAATTTATTATTTTTTTTCTGCCGGACTGCTTAGCCTACCTAATCATCTCCCTTACCAGGATTATTAAATCCCTTAGGGTCCTATCAGTAGTGGTTCACCATAGACCACCCTTCCCTTTAAAGATCCATATTTTTCCCTGGTCATCCCATCATGCCCAGACTAACCCAGACTCTCCTGTCTGCTCTATGCTACCTTGTCAATCTACTCCCAAACCTATAGTGGCCTCCTTAGCCTTGATTTCCTCCTTTTACCTTATTTTTCTCCATGTTTTGTGAAGGTCGCACTAGCCTACTTCACCCAGGAAAACCCTAAGGTGACCCCGTGACCTTGCGACCTCACAACTTCACGACCTGGTTGCCAAGTCACCAAGTCATTGAGGCCAACACTTTCACTCAAATGTGACAGAGTGAACCTACGACCAGGTCGCATCCCCTCTGCTCTAATGCCTTATGACCATTATAGGTCACATCTACCTAAAACTTCCTGGTGAGAACTATCATGTTGGTCACTTGGCGCCCCAGACCAACCAAGGCATTAGTTGGTTTAAATAGGTGATTTTCTCTATCATATTGTTGCATCCATGCCATATGTCTTGTCATGGGATTGTTTCTTGAACATTTCAGGTGACGTTGAAGCTGAGCATGATTGTGTATATATCTCCTTGGCCTTAAGCAATATGGGGCCTCCAGAAATCCGTAGATGATACAAGAGCCCAAAAATTTATCTCCCAAAAAGCGATGTACCTCCAGTGCTAACTCCCACTTACGGAGACACAGCTTGCATATTTGGCAAGAATGCTAAGATGTATTGGTATGACCTGTACCAATAATTTGCAAGACAGGAATTCCCAGAAGACCTAGTAGACTGCCAAGCATACCTGCAAATGAAAAGGTCCAAGCTACACTATGTCACAACTCACCCTCCAATCCTCCCATGTGCAGAAGTCATATACAGGATTCTACAAAGAACAAATTTCAAATATTGGGTGATAAGAGACTCCACCGAAATATCCTTTGAAAACCTTTCCTTGGGAGATTCCAACATGTATTAATCGTTGCCAAGCAAATAAGAATCCTTTAATGCCCGATGGATAACGACGCATGATGTGCCAGTGCACAACAGCCTAAAGAGATGGTGGGAAGACCCCAAGAAGTTCAAGGGGAAGAAGGATCGAGAATATAAGACGAAGGGTCTGAGAAGGGTTTATAGGCTTAACATAGCCATGATGTGCCAAATGTATGGAAGGGTGGATACTACTACTTCAATGGGGCGTGGGTCCCTCTAATGCATGTAGTCACCACCTACAGCACTTGCTTCAACTGGGCCCAATTATTAATCTCAAATTTGAGGGAAAACATATCAGCGACACAGGTTATGAAACAAGGGTTAGAATCAGAATTATACATGAATTCCTACCTATTAGATGCATTTTTCTCACGATGCCATTTTAATCAGTGGTCAAATAACTGGAACACGGAATCTGGAGGCTCGATTCACAAGGTTTTGAATATTTTATAGGATTCCAGGTATAAGAAAGATATTGACCTTATCTCAGAA
Organism: Pinus albicaulis; assembly: GCA_034641835.2. Lineage (NCBI taxonomy): Eukaryota > Viridiplantae > Streptophyta > Pinopsida > Pinales > Pinaceae > Pinus > Pinus albicaulis. Next base: position 69,023,641 of record CM076574.1, on the reverse strand, counting down.
AATTTTATCATCATGCTTTACCATTTTCCATTTCAGGGAAGATCCACCCTGCATGTCAAGAAGAGCCATGGAGACTTTCATCAAGGTAGCTCATTGGTTTCCCATTTGAGAAGGCACTCTCATCAGGTTTTTTGGATCATTCAAGCATCCCCATGCATTGCCAAAATTCGTCACCGACAAGCTGCTATTGCAAGAAGTTTGTTACCAGATGACGAGTGGTTTTTCTAAAATGCTGATAAAAGGTAAGAAGAAACCATGGCCTACCCTCACACTCACCATTGGTGTCTACACGATCAATGATTTTAGAGAAGTGGAGGCGGAAGCCGAACAAATAAAGGGTTTTCAGTTCGTAAACTTGGATTTCCGATCCTATCACCCAGAAAGGATCGTGTATGCACACTCCAAGAGGGCCAAGTTCAATTGGACCTATCAGCACACTAAAACATCATTGGAAGATGAAGTGATAAATTCGTATAATACACTCAGGCATGCAACCCCTAAAGAAGAGTTTGAAGTAGATGGAAACCAAGAGGAACATTCTCAAGATGACCTAAGCCTGCAAGATAAAGCTGCCTCCATGAAATGGAAAACACCGATAGGAGGAGCTTATACTTCTTAGCCCAAGAAGCCAAAGAATATTATAGGTAATAATTTTCCTGAGAAACTGGAAGAAGAATGGGAGAAAGAAACCTTGGAACAACAAAGTGCCACCCTCGCAAAGCAGAAACAGAGGGAGGAAGAACTTAAAAGGACCCAAGATGCACTGACACAACAACAAGGAGAGGAGAACCAAAGGTAGTCAGAGGAAGAATAAAAAAATAAATAGCAGGAGGAGGAGCATTGAAAAAAGCAATAGAAAGAAGAATAGAAAAAGAAGCAAGCAGAGGAAGAATGCAAGAATAAGGAAGAAGAAGCGAAAGAAAAAGAAGAAGAACAAAAGAAAAAGGAAGCAGAGAGCAAGATGAAACAGGAACAAGACAATGAGAAAGCAGAGAAAACAAGAATGGAAGAAGAAGCCCAGAAGCAGTAGGAGGAGGCTGCTAAATAATTTTAAGGAGGTGAATCGCAACCTTTACAACTCGGTAAGCGAGCAGATCTACCCCCGATCAATATACACCCTGTAACTCGCATGAAAAGCAGACACTTTCCTCTCTTGGAGCTAGGTCTCTCAGGATAATAAGAGGATGATGTACTGCAATTGACAAGGCTATCTTATGATTAATACGCTCACAATATTAGGCAAGAAAGTATAAAATTTCTTGCCCAAAACCCGATCGAGCCTCTGTCGGTCAAAACTAAAAAAGACATAGTCTTGGATACCAAAACAAAACCCATAATGATCGCAGAAGTTGGGACCACTTTCGAAATTGCTACTGAAGACAACGACAACAAAATGAGTAGGGAAACCCTATAGTTGCAAAACAGGCTCTATATATCTTAGCAGAAGGCCACCCAAGAAAAAGAAGAGAAAATAGCCTTGGAAGCAGAGAATCAAATGCTTCAGCTCACGCTCACGCAAGCCGGCGGGCTATAAGCTATCATTCAAGGCGAAATAAACATCATGAGTAGGACCATGGTGCAGGTCTAGGAAGATATTATGAGGCGAAGAAAAACAGTCGCTCCCTTGGCATAAATCCAGGCAGATACAAGAAAGAAATCCTCCCAGCTGAAGGAGGCCTCAACAAAAATTGAAAATATATTGGAATGGTTTGATAAGTACCCACAAACCCCTGCCATTGCCAAAGAGGGATTAGATCCGCACCAAAAATGACAAGGTACAAATGAGTATGAAGTTGCAATCCCAAGACAAGCTCGCAAAAGATGTGGACAAATTAATGACCACATACAAAAATCTCATCAGCAACATCGAATCAATGGAAAAATTTCATCACATACCCTCCATCGGTATGCTAACCCAACAAAAGGGTCAATAACAAGTATTGCAGGACATCCAGTTGTTCCTAGAACTAATCAGACAGGTATCTAGCTCAATGGACCTCCTAGTTACCAAGGAAAACATTACACAATACGTCATGGAGCCGGTCAGAATTTACACAAAGCTAGCCTCAATGTCCAATCAGATCAATTCGAAGAAGTGCACACTGGTTCCCAACACACTTGAATACCTGCATAGACTCATGGAAGACATGCCTCAACTCACCTCGATAGCCACAGAATACCAAGCCTAGAAGATGTATCTCAAGGAGGAGCAGTAGGTGGAACCTCCAGCTTTATCTATCACCAAGATTCTCCCCTGAAAAAAAAACTAGATGGCAAGGGCTGTAAAGCCTAGGTAACAAGTTGAAGCTTTTTCCAGGTCACAGGTCATAGATTCCTCGAGGTTGCAGGTCACGGTCTGACTTAGGTTGCAAGAAGCAGGTGCCCCCAAATCACGGTCATCCCAACAATCACAGAGACAAAAGGTCAAGGGGTAACCCAAAAGTCATTTTTTCCCTATATGTACTACCTCGTGAGAGATTGTAAAGGGGACTTCTGCTTGGACTCTTGAGAGAGATAATTATGTAGCATTGAATGTACGTTCCAGGAATGAATAAAAAGAAGTGTTTTGGATCTCATTATTGGCTCTGATGGAGGCTTTTGTGTAATGATGCCATGAATATAGTCCTTTTTAATGAATGATGTTTTCTTTAACTAGATTGGTGTACATTTCTATTTATGCATAGTTTATGTATTTGAAATCCCTTTTATATGTGGATTATGTGTGATGGTTTAATATAGGGATATGTTAATTACGTCATTTATTGATGTATGCCTAAATCTCTACCGAAATGTGCTTGGATAATTAAGAGACACTTGATCATAGTGAATTTTTTCTCGTATGTTTAAGTGGATCTTCGTACGAGCATGAGATTAGTGATGTTTTGCTAACAATACTTCCCTTAAGTTCCATTCTTTAAAATTCTCTTTGCTATTCATGGTATTTTGTTTCAAAAGGTACTCATCGATCACCAAATTTTTTTCATTCAACATCCATACAATCCCATAATTGTGAGTCTCCTCTCCATCTGAGAAAAGGTACATCTCTTACCAATATGACGACAACTGGGCCCACATACCAGATGGGATCCCTACAAAAAATGGTGTAGAGTCTAGTTGGGATTTTAAACTAGGGAGATCTCCTTACTATTGGCGAACCACTTTTACCCGTGAACTAAATTAGCGCTAGAAGGAGGACCTTATGGAATTTTCCTAGCAAGCTAGTAACATCCCTCTACAAACCCCTCAAAACTCGTTTACATGCCCATCCCTAGGAGATATCGGTTTTGTTAACACCATTCCTCCACCCCTTGAAGATTCTCCTCTCGAGCAGGACCCCCTCGTTCTACGAAGTCATGACAGACTAGCTAAGATCTTTACATTTGCTCACCCATGATATCATTAGAGGTCTCCGGATACTCCCCGCTACGGGTTCCCTATCCAACCTGGGAACCTCCGAGATGCATCACACCCACTAGTGTGTCCTATTCAAATCGGTACCTCAACTTATAAGATTTATTCTCAAGGATTACGCAGATGCAGTTGACCGACTCTTAGCTGAAGGCCTGAAGATCCCCCGAGGAGTCAACAGAGGAGGCCCCAAGATCACCTTCACTAGGGTACCCATTATTCCCCAAAAAAATATTGGTCCCCAAGCTAATCCTCCTTTGCACAAGAAAACAACGAATGACCCACCCGAGGGGGGGTTGCAAGAGGTCAAGGGAATAGGGGCCGGGGTAACAGTCGAAATATAGACCAAACCCACCACCTCCACCGAAAATAGAACCGATAGCATTTTCTTTTCAATAGGAATTTCGGCGATTTCAGGAATTTGAGGAACTATTAGAATATTGAAAATATGAGGATTCCCCAAAATCAAGACATGCACTCCCAACATGAGGGTGACGCTTCCAGGTTCGACATCGAGAGCGAGTCTTAAAATGAAGCTGAACACGTCATAATTCCACCTTTTGCAGGGCGAGTGGGTGCAACTCATGACCTGGATGACGCAATCCCCTTTGAGCATCTGAGGTCAGCTTCATGACATGCCCCGACACCCGAAGAAACACTTACCCAAGTTCAATCTCGAAAGGGGGAGATTAGCCGAAGATCACATTAGTAACTTCCACCTTGCCCTACAGATGATGAGAGTGCAGTACGATGACGTAGCATGCCAGCTTTTTCTGCACACCTTGGAGAAAAAAGCTGCCACCTAGTATCTCTCTTTCCCTGTCGCCTCCATCCAACCTTGGGAAGAATTTCGCCGAACGTTCCTTGAGAAATTCTCTGAGGAAGAAACCCCTTCTATGCTACTCATGGAGTTGAGCACCTTGAAGTGCCAAAATAAGGAAAAGGTCAAAGATTTCAATTAGCGGTTCATGACCATCTTGAACAAGTTTCCCCTAAACATGGTCCTTGATGATTCCATCACTATAAACTATTACTCAAGGGCCCTTCCATGAGACATTGTTGTGTTTGTTAAACGTAAATCCAGGATCACCCTAGCTGAGAATTTCACCATGGCTCTTGCCATAGAGAAAGATATGCTTTCCATAGGAGCTCTAGATCATGATAACCGTGATGACCCAAAATCCACTGGAAGGAAGGCACAAACCTCAGCTAGTAAAATTAGAGACAAGGATAAAGACTAGTTTGACTTCAAAAGTATCACTAAGTCCCTAAAACTCCTATCAAACCAATTCTTGGATTGGAAAAGGAAAAACAACGACATTGCCTCAGGTAGAAAGCCCCAAAATCCTTTCTTTAGTAAGAACAATAGTACACCGAATCGTCCTCCTCCCAATCCCAACACGAACTTCAACGTGGAGGATATTTGCAAAGATAACTTTTTCTTTTCCACCATGCTTCCCACTCGGAGAGAAATTTCCCCCAATGGATCAATATCATGACAGTGGTGGTGAATCAACTACCAAAATATCAGACGATAGGAGAACCTGAGGAAGAAGTTGACCTAGTTAAGGAATAAGTTTCTCCCCCGATGAAAATATAGGGTCGATGGTTTTGACTTTTGAGGTGATCTGCGGGGAAGAACCCCAATCCATGGCAGAAATTAATATGGCTGACAATCCCCAATCCAAGCCTCCCCGGATCTACAACCTAAGGAGCAAAGGTCTAGTAGCTGGTCATGCTCTTGAAGAGAAAAGGAAATCATTTCTGAGAAATATCCTGCCCCCGAACAAGGAAAAATAGCCCTTAACTCCTACTTCTGAGAAGACCAGCCTCACTGCCACCCGGGGCACGCCTAAAGGTGGGTCATCCCAAAATTTTCCTAACACGCCCACAGAGAGACCCTCCCACCTAGAGCCTGGGTACAAAATTATCAAAGACATGAAGAAAATGGGGGCCAATATATCACTTTATGAGCTTGCTCAAATAGCCAACCAATGCTATTTGATTCTCAAATATTTCGCTAACCCTACCTTAGAAACTAGGTCTACCCAGGCATAAAAAAAACTAGCATTTCTATGCCTTCCCAAGCCTTGGTAAACCTCCAATCCATTGCCAATGCCATGAATTCAAATTCACGAGGATCAATGCCATCATTCCTCCAGTCATTCAATATTTTTAATTTTAATGTCCATAACTTCCTTTTTGACTCTAAGGCATCTACTAATGTCATTCCCCTATCTGTATGAAAAAAGCTGAATATCCGCCCCGAGAAGACCGATGCCAAAACCATTCCTCTAGACATGTCTCAAGTTCCTATTGTGGGTGAGTTAAATAATGTGTAAATCCACCTCTCCTCAGACCCCCGATTTCATCAGTGCATTGACATATTTTTCGTAGACATTCCTGAGGCCTACGGTTTGCTACTAAGCTGAGATTGGTCGAGAAAGCTATAAGGTTACTTCAACATAGACTAGTCTCATTTGTGGCTCTCGTATAAAGGGAGAAACAACCAAATCCAGGTCAATAGCGAGCCATACTTGAAGCACACCGTCACTGACCTTGAAGAAATCAATGAGCCCATTAGTTTTGCACAAGAATATTTAGGAATGTGCTTCTTAGAGGCTGCATTCGGGTGTTACCAAGCTATCCAATCCTCGATCTCTTTAGGCGCTCAGTTGGAGTTGCTCCCTTGTCCTACACCTCATCCCATCATGCTTGACGTTTCACCCAGAACCTCCATTCTGGGTACCCCATTTATATACACATGCAACTTGGAAGCATCCCAAAACGAAATTTGGACCCTTTACTATGACGACTCTAAGACCCATGACAGAGCTAGTGCTAGATGTATCTTGATAGACCCCCAGAAGAACATGTTTCTGATCTCTTGTGGGCTATAATTCCAATGCACCAACAATACCACCAAGTACGAAGCACTAATCTTGGGGCTCAAGAAAGAAATCGATCTCAAATTTAGTTTCCTGAAGGTAATCAGTGATTATGAAATCATCACCAGGCAGGTATGTAACACCATCCACTGTCTATCTCCACATTTGAAGGGATATCAGTAAGAGGTATGGCGTTTGATTTCAGCTTTCCATGCTTTTTATATTAATTCGGTACCTAGGATTCATAACGATGTGGCTGATACATTAGCCAAATTTGTCTCTAGGATTACCCCTTTAATGGATGGTTTTTCCATTGAGATTGTATATAAACCCACGGTACTAGACAATGTGACTAATTTGTGCATTTTTAATGATGATCAGTAGGTGCTAAATTTCATGTTGAATGTGGACATGTTCAAAGATGTCGTTATCAAAGAAGAGGAACATGAATTAGCTTTGCAAAAGGAGAGGGAAGAGCACAAAGGAAACCTTGTACCCAAAGGGGTTGTCTCGCTCAAGAAATTATTTGATTTGAAAAATCGGTTTCGACGACCACCTAATACAAAAGTACAAATCTCCACCTTATCACATGATCAAGTGATCCTTGGAATAGACATCGACCCGTATTTCGTCAATATTTTTACCAAGTGCACCCCTGAGGAGCAGTAGTCATTTATCGATTTATTCAAGAAGTATCGAGATGTTTTTTCCATGACATACGATGATATGCGAACGTATGACCCACGGATTATCCAACACTTGATACTGATGATGGAAGGCATCAAACCATTTCAACAGAAGCTAAGGAAGGTGCACCCAACCTTGGAGCCACCGATTCATAAATAACTCAAGAAGCTCCTCGACGCCCGCATCATTTTCAAGGTCTGACATTCGACATGGGTGTCGAACTTTTTCCCCGTGCACAAGAATTCCAGTGAAATCCGGTTGTGTGGAGACTTATGAAATCTAAACTGGGATTCTGACAAGGACAAATACCATATTCCCCCCCACGGAACATATTCTTCAAACTATGTCAGGCTCAGAGATTTTCTCGTTGTTGGATGGATTCTCAGGATACAACCAGGTGTTGGTTTCTAAGCCCGATCATTTGAAGATGACATTCAAAACTAAGTGGGGAATGTTCGCATTCAGGTGCATGCATTTCAGTTTAATCAATTTCGGGGCGACTTCCAAAGAGCCATGGACATTTCCTTCTAAGGGTTAATGGGACAAAGTGTGGTGGTCTACCTAGACGATGTTACTGTGTTCTCGAAACACAGGTATGACCACATGCACCACCTAAAGTAGATATTCGAAAGATGCAGAAAGTATGGAATCTCGTGAAACCACAAGAAAAGTATTTTCGCTTTCTTTGAAGGAAATTTTTTGGGCCACATTATAACCAGGGATGACATAGTGGTTGATATGAACCGCGTAAATTCCATTGCACATGTTTATCCCCCGAGTAGTAAGAAAGATATGCAGTTCGTTCAAAAATTCATATAATACTTTGCACAAATTTTGAAACCCCTACAGAAAATTATCAAGAAAAACACATGTTTCAAATGGAATTAGGCCGGGAAAGAAGCATTTGAAAATATTAAGAAAGCCATCATGGAAGTGCCAGCTCTTTATAACTCAGATTTTAGCAAAGGCTTTGTCTTGTATACTTTTTCCTCGAACTCATCACTAGCAGTTGTTCATATCCAAAAGGACTATGACCACAACGAATGGCCCATATCCTTCATGAGTGCAGGGTTGCAAGGTGTTGAGTTGAACTATCCGGACATCGACAAGCAGGCATATGCAGTATATAAGGCAGTCAAGCAGTTTAGGTCATATATCTTGAAGAACCATGTTACAGTGTTCATCCCTCACCAAGCAGTCTGTTCATTGTTCGTACAACAAGAACTAGGTGAGTGACAAGGTAATTAGATGGCATGCCTTCAATAATATGACTTAGAATTCAAACCCGCGTACACGGTCAAAGGACAAGGGTTGTGTATGATGGTTGTTGAAGCTTCCGACCAGCAAAACCATGATGGAGAATGTTGGGAACATGAAATAGAACTGTACCAAATAGAAAAAATGCCCCCACAAGGCTCCCCATCATGTTACTCAGACCTCCTACAATATCTTGGCCATGGTACCTTGGATCCAACTCTGAAAGCCAAGCAGAAGTGAGCCATAAGGCTGAGAGCTGCATCCTATCAAATGTTGCAAGGAAAGTTGCTTCACAAACATCACAATGGTGTCTTGTTGCGTTGCTTGGATTTCAATGATTCCCAACGAGTCCTAAAGGAACTACATGATGGAAAAAATGGGGGACATTATGCAGGAGATGCTACATCTCATAAGGTCAAGCGGGTCGGTTTATATTAGCCTAATCTATGTAGAGATACTCATGCCTATGCTTGAAAGTTCCCCTCTTGTCAAAAATTTTCCAGCAGGGAAGCCCGTCCATCCGCTCCACTATAGTCTATCACGGTAGAAGAATCATTCCAGTAGTGGCGTTTGAACGTGATCAGAGAGATACTACCGCACTCCTCGAAGAAGCACTGATATATCCTTACAACCACATATTTTTTCTCGAGGTGGGTTGAGGTGGTACCATTATGCCAAATCAACAATCAGGAGGTAATAACTTTCATTACTCAGTACATCATGACCAGGTTCGGTGTCCCAACCTCTCTCATCTTTGATAATGCTACGTATTTTTCATCATTTATGTTGTATGATTTCGCTTTGGAAAATGGTATTGTTTTGAAGCATTCTGCCGATTATTACCTACAAGGGAATGGGCTAGCCAAGTCAACCAACAAGAACCTAATCCGGATCATCAAGGAAACTTTGTTATCCCAACAACGAAACTGGCACAATCTACTTAGTAATGCCCTATGGGGTGATTGGGTCACACCCAAGCCTTCTCTGTGAACCTCCCATTTCTTCCTGGTCTATGGGAAATTAGGCATCCTTTCCCCCAACCTTTCCATTCCTGCTCTTCATTTATCCCAAGAAACACATGGCACCCTATGTCTTACCTTGCAATCCCGCATAGACACCCTACTGAAACTAGAGGAGGAAAGGCTAAAATCCAGGGAAAAATTCTCCATTCACCTAAGCCAAATGAAATGATTGTTTGAAAAAAATTCCGTCAGGAAAATGATCTTTGAGTTTGGCGATATGGTCCTAAAATGGGACAAGGCTCATGAGGACAAAGGAAAGCATACTAAATTCCAAGCCTTGTGGGTGGGGCCATTTCAGATCGAAGAAAAGGTTGGCCAATACACATATAGACTGCAAACCTTGGAAGGGAGTATTGAAACCCTCCCGGTGAATGGCCATGACCTTAAGCATTACTTCACCTGACAGCCCTCGGGCTGTCTTCTCACCCTGTATCATTGTCTTAATTTGTTTGTTTAATTTATTGCATGTGTTCTGTTTTATTTGTTTTTCGGTTGTTTTCAATAAATATCTTGCATCGAGAAAGGTTCCAGAACTTCTCTCTTCAATGCCTTAGTTTTGAATGTCAGCGTAGTTGTTACTCAATCAACAAGTTGCACCTGAATTTATTCTTGCAAAGAATCATCTCTCAAGCCCTTTCGGCCTAAGTGGATATTGGAAAACCTCCTTGTGGAGGAAACTCGACTGAATCAAGGGGTCCTAGTGCAAATGGTCGGTCCTACGTGTTAACTAAAAAATTTCTAGTGAAAATTGAATAATGATATGGAAGACTTGACAAAAGGGGAAAGAGATAATCTTGAACGATGAGTGGGTATTCAGGAAAACCTCAAAAAAGTCTCTCAATAAAGTCCAGAAGTAACCTCTCTTGCAAGTAAAATAAGTCAAGATCCCTCATCCACCCAGGAATTATTTGCCACAAAAAATAAGTGCCCTGAGCACATATAAATAAATGCCTTGAGCACATACAAATAAGTGCTATAAGCACATAAAATAAGGGTAAAGGATTGAGAAAGGCTTCCTGTGCAAAGAGGTGATCTGATGACTCCACCGGGGTATTGTCCAGGCTCACTGGTAGCAGAGCAACATTCATGACTTCTAGGTAGTGAATCCACCAGGGCTCTCTTAGGCCCACCAGTAGTATAGTAACACAAGAGACAAATAAATTACACCGAATCCCATGAAGCCCATGATATTATTCCAACCCCTTTTGTCCAGTCTCTGAGATACAAAACATGGTGGGCAACAATTCAATTCAATATGACCAGGAAAAACCGACGCATGAAGGCTAAAGAGGAGGCTAGTGGGACCCACAAATATAGAAAGAAGAGCCTGATAAGCCCCCCCTTCACCCTCTAAGAGATTAATTGCAAGAAGAGATTCAAGGTTCTACCAATGAATCACCAATTGTTGTAGCCGCTACAACCACCCTCCAAAATTTGGCATCAGTCTGAAATTTTAGAGCCCATGTTGCCTTTGATGGCATGCATGAGAACAGGTTCATCACCAAGCATCAACCCTAGGCCTAAAGGGTCTGGCCCAGGTAGGTAACCTTCGATAAAAAATTGGTTTTGGGATGATTTTTCTTTCTTCTAAGTGTGCTGCAAGGTCGCAACTTTCACAAATCTCGATCATGTATGACTTAACGACCTAGCGACAAATCTAGTTTGCAAGGTCACGAGGTCGTATTCTCTCCAAAGTTAAACCTTTTGTGACTTAGACCCAACAACCTAAACTAGGTCGCAAGCTCGCTAGGTCACAAAGTCGCAAATCAGTTTAACAAGCTCCCCTTTGTGACCATGTAACTTAGCGACCCAACGACCCCCAAGTTCCCAAGTCGCAAGGTTGCAAGGTCGCAAATGTACACAAATCACCAAAAATTGTGACCTTGTGACTGCCATTAAGGATTTCATGTGTGAAATTTTTATATATACAAGTGTTGTGGAGGTCATATTTGACCTGTGCGATGTAGCTTACGAAGTGTCTGACAGCCTAATCAGAGAGTGTTTTTTCCAGGTAAGTCACCGAAGCCTGCAACAATTTACTACTTTTTGTCATCTTGACTGCTTACCCTACTTAATCCTCTCCCTTAGCAGGATTATTAAACCCCTTAGGCTCCTATCACCAGTGTTTCACCATAGACCACCCTTCCCTCTAAAGCTCCAATTTTTTCCCTGGTCATCCCAACATGCCTAGACTAACCCAAAATCTCCTGACTTCTTTCTGCTACCTTGTGAATCAAATCCAAAACCTATAGTGGCCTCCTCAGTCTTGATTTCCTCCTTTTCCCTTGTTTTTATCCATGTTTCTTGAAGGTCGCATCGACTCGTTTCACCCAGGAAAGCCCTAATGCGACCCCATGACCTAGCGACCTCACAACCTGGTCGTTGGGTTGCCAAGTTGCTAAGGCCAGTGCTTTCACTCAGACGTGACTAAGAGGCCCTCCAACTTGGTCGCCAGGTCACATCCCCTGTGCTCTAAGGCCTTTGCAACCATTGCAGGTCGCAACTAGCTAAAAATTCCTGGTGTGACCTATCCTATTGGTCACTTTTCGCCCCAGACCGACCAAGAAATTATTTGGTTTAAATAGGTGATTTTCTCTATCATGATTTTGCCTCCATGCCATTTGTCTTATCGTGGGATTGTTTCTTGAAAATTTCAGATGGCGTTGAATCTAAGCTTGATTTCGTATCTATCTCCTTGGCCTCAAGTGATATGGGGCCTCCCACAATCGATAGATGGCACAAGAGCCTAGAAATAGATCCCCCAAAAAGAGATGTACCTCCAATGTTGACTCCCACCTACAAAGACACAACTTGCATATTTGGCAAGAATGCTAAGATGTCTTGGTATGACTTGTACCAAGAATTTGCATGACAGGAATTCCCGGAAGACCCAGCAGGCCACCAGGTATACTTGCAAATGAAAAGGTCGAAGCTACACTATGTCGCAGCTCACCCTTCAATCTTCCCATGTGCAGAAGTAATAGACTAGATTCTGGAAGAATAGATTCTAAATATTGGGTGATAAGAGACTCCGTCAAAGTGGCCTTTGCAAAAATTTCCTCGAGATATGCCAACGTGTATTACTCGTTGCTAGAAAAATAAGAATCCTTTAATTCTCGATGTATAGCGACGCATGATGTGCCAGTGCACAACACCCTAAAGAGATGGTGGGAATACCCCGATAAGTTCAAGGGGAAGAAGGATCAAGAATATAAGACGAACGGTCTGAGAAGGGTTTATAGGCTTATCGTGGCCATGATGTGCTGAATGTATGGAATGGCAGATGCAACTACCTTCAATGGGGAGTGGGTCCCTCTAATGCACGCAGTCACCAGCTATGGCACTTGCTTCAACTGGGCCCAATTGTTAATATGAGCTCTGAGGGAAAACATATCAGGGGCACAGGTTCCGGAAAAAGGGTTAGCCCTAGAATTCTACATGGCTTCCTACCTATTATATGCAGTCTTCTCACGATGTTATTTTGATCAGTGTTCACATAACTGGAAGGCGGAAACCAGAGGCCTGATTCACAAGGATTTGAAGATTTTCTGGGATTCCAGGTATAAGCAGGATATTGACCTTATCTCAGAAAATTTTATCACTATGCTCTACCGTTTTCTTTTTGGGGGAGATCCACCCTACATGTCAAGAAGATACATGAAGACTATCATCAAGTTAGTTCACTGGTTTCTCATTCAAGAAGGCACCCTCATCAGGTTTTTTGGATCCTTCAAGCAGCCCCATGCATTATCAAAATTCCTCACCAACAAGCTTTTACAACAAGAATTCTCTTACCAGATGACAAGTAGTTTTCTAAAATAGTGAGAAAAGGTAAGAAGAAACCATGGCCTACCCTCCCACTCACCATTGGTGCCTTCACAGTCAAGTATTTCAAAGAAGTGGAGGCGTAAGTTGAACAAATAAAGGTTTTTCACTTTGTAAACTTGGATTTATAGTCCTGTGACCCAGAAAGGATCATGCTTGCACACTACAAGTGGGCCAAGTTCAATTGGACCTATCAACACACTGAAACATCATTGAAAGATGAAGTGAGAAATTGGTATAATGCACTCAGTTAGGCCGCCCTTGAAGAAGAGTTTGAAGTAGATGGAAACCAAGGGGAACATTTTCAGGATGACCTAAGCCTGCAAGACAGAGCTATCGACATGAAACGGAAAAAACCAACAAGAGGAGATTCTAGTTATAAGCCCAAGAAGCCGAAGAATACTAAAGGTAATAAGTCTCTTGAGAATCTAGAATAAGAAGGGGAGAAAGAAACCTTGGAACAACAAAGAGCCCCGCTCACAAAGAAAAAAAAGAGGGAGGAAGAACTTAAAAGGACCCAAGACACGCTGGAACAGTAGCAAGTAGAGGAGATTCGAAGGCAACAGGAGGAAGAACAGCAAAAGAAACAGCAGGAGGAGGAGCAGAGAAAAAAGCAGCAGAAAGAAGAATAGAAAAAGAACCAAGCGGAGGAAGCACGTAGGAATAAGGAAGAAGAAGTGAAAGAAAAAGAATAAGAACACAAGAAAAAGGAAGTAGAGAGTAATATGAAACAAGAATAGGACAAGGAGGGAGAAGAGAAAAGAAGAATGGAAGAAGAAGCCCAGAAGGGGCAGGAGGAGGAAGCTAAAGAAGTTGAAGGAGGTGAATCACGACCTTTACAACTCAGTAAATGAGTAGATCTGCCCCCGATCGATATACCCTCGGTAACTCCCATGACAGGCAGACACTTTCCTCTCTTTGAGATAGGTCTCTTGGGAGAACAAGGGTACGATGAACTGGACTTAACAAGGCTATATTATGATCAATACAGTCACAAAATTAGGCAAGAAAGAATAAAATATCTTTCCGAGAACCCGATCGAGCCTTTGTTGGGCACAACTAAAAAGACGTAGCCTTGGATACCAGAACAAATCTCATAATGATAACATCATTCAGGACCTCTTTCACAGTTTCTACTAAAGAGAACATCAAAAGAATAAGCAGGTAAATCCTACATCTGCAAAACAGGCTACGTATAGCTGAGCAGAGGGCCACCAAAGTAGAAGAAGAGAAAAGAGCCTTGAAGCAGAGAATCAAACACTTCAGCTCACAATCACCCAAGTCGGTAGGCTACAAGCTACCATTCAAGGAGAATTGAACATCATGAGAAGGAACATGGTGCAGGTCTACGAAGATATGATGAGGCAAATACAAAAATTCGCTCCCTTGGCAGGAGTCTAGGCAGATACATGAAATAAATCTGTCAAGCTGAAGGATGCCTCAACAGCACTTGACATTATATTGGAATGGTTTAAGAAGTACCCACAAGCCCCTTACACTCTGCCAAAGAGGGATTGGATCTGCACCCAAAATGACAAGGTACAAATGCGTATGAAGTTGCAATCCCAAGACAAGCTCACAAAATATGTGGACAAAGTAATGACCACATACGAACATCTCATCAACGTCATTGACTCAATGGAGGAAGCTCATCACATACCCTTCGTTGGTACGGTAACCCAGAAAAAGAGTCGAGAAGAGGTATTTCAGGACATCCAATTGTTCCTAGAACCGATCAGACAAGCACTCGGCTCAAAGGACCTCCCAATTACCAAGGAAAACATTACATAATATGTCGTGGGGCCAGTCAAAATTTACACAAAAATGGCCTCATTGTCTAATAAAATCAATTCAAAGAAGCGCATGTTGGTTCTCGATGCTCTTGAATGCCTACATAGACTAGGGGAAGACATGCCTCAACTCACCCCGATAGTCGTCGAATACTAAGCTTGGCAGGCGAATCTCAAGGAGAAGCAGAATGTGGAAACTCTAGCTTTATCTATCACCAAGCTGCTCCCCTAAAAAAACAACTAGATGGAAATGGCTGTAAAGCCCAAGTAGCAAGTCGCAACTCCTACCAAGTTGCAGGTCACAGATTCCCCCAGGTCACAGGTCATGGTCCGATCTAGGTCGCAAGTCGCAAGTGCCCCCAAGTCGTAGTTCATCCCAACAGTCAAGGAGACGAAAGTTTGAGGGGTAACCCAAAAGTCATTTTTTCCTTATATGTACTACCTCATGAGAGATTGTAAAGGGGACTTTTGCTTGGACTCTTGAGAGAGATAATTGTATAGCATTGAATGTACGTTCCAGGAATGAATACAAAGAAGTGTTTTGGTTCTCACTATTGGTTCTAACGGGGGCTTTTTTGTATTGACACCATGAATATAGTCCTTTTGAATGAATGATGTTTTCTTTAACTAATTGGTGTACATTTCTATTTATGCATTGTTTATGTATTTGAACTCCCTTTTATATGTGGATGATGTGTGATGGTTTAGTATAGGGATATGTTAATGACCTTGTTTATTGATGTATGCCTAAATCTCTATTGAAATGTGCTTAGATGATTAAGAGACACTTTATCATAGTGAACTCTTTCTCATATGTTTAAGTGGATCTCCGTACAAGTATAAGCATGGGTTGAGAAGAATTGGAAGCCCCTGATCAAAGGAGAAACCATTTCCTCTTTTTATGGGAAGGATTATTTAACTTCTACTTTGAGAATAAGTCGGATAAGGACTTGGTTTTTCGTAGAGGTCCTTATTTCATGGGTTCTCAAGGGATGTACCTGAACTGATGGAGCCCGAGTTTTAACCTGGAGTGTGAGGTCCCATCCTTTGTCCTGGTCTGGGTGAAGCTTCCTTACCTTCCCCTCCACTGTTGGAATGATGCAACTTTAAGACTCAATGGAAATTTTCTTGGGAAATACATAGACTATTCTGAGCCCAAGGATTGACTCTTCTCTTGTGCTCATATTTGTGTGGAGGTTGACCTTAAAAAGGGCCTCCCAACAACTATTACTCTTTGTATGGATAATTATTCCCATATTCAGGAAGTGAAATATGATCATATTCCCTTAAAGTGTAATTTGTGCCAATAATATGGACACTTCGCCAAAAAAATCCCAAAGAACCAGGAGGCCCAAGTGCCTCCTGGAGAAGAAGCAAAGGAACAATGGTAGCATTTTAAAAGGATAAAAAACTCTCAACAACCGCAGTAGTCGGGCCCTCCCAAGACCCTCTCGGTCTATCATGGGGGTGAGGGGGGGCCTCCCCCCTGGTACAAGGTCTTCCTTGGCTCCAAGGCCAGGCTTGGAAAACCCCTTCGAAGTGTTATTATCTGCCCCAAATTTGATTGAGGGGGCTCCATATTCAGGCAAGGTGGCTACTCCCCTCAGATTGGTCACTCAAAATGCCCTCGAATCCCTGCAAGGAACTTAACCTCATCCTTCTAGAGCTCTTAATCTGGTGAACTCAAGTCTTGAAACATCAAGAAGATATGAAGAATCCTCCTCAGAGGAAGAAAGCGAAGAAGGCTTTCAATCATCAAAAGAAGGCACGGGTACTTCAACTCATCTCAGCTCTGTGAAAGAGCACCCGGTAATAGCTAGAAAACAGAAGGCAGGCGGTAAAGGGAAAATATTGGGGAGAAAGACAAATAAGGATATCAGAAAGGAAAAGACAGAAAGAGACAAGGAACTTGGGTTCCAACACACCATCCCTTGGCAGCTAGATGGAGCCGGAAACAAAGGAGGTGGAGGTAAAAAAGGAAACAACATGGGCCCTAGCAAGGGGGCAGGAAACTCAAAAAAGAGATAAATGAATATAATCTCTTGGGAATTTCGGGGGCTCAGAACAGAAAAGAGACTAAATTAAGTCAAATATCTGATCAAAAAAGAAAATCCAGCCATCACACTTCTGCAAGAGACAAAGCTGGAAGAGAAAAATCTTCAAGTATCCCATAAAAAGATTTGGAGCCAAAGTAAGATCGAGATAGTAAGTTCACGGGGAGCATCGGGAGGATTGTGCACAGTGTGGAACCTAGCGAAACTTAAATTGGTAAGATCCACTAAATCACCTAACTGGATTTCAACCTCCTTTACTCACATTGATTTTAAGCATCCTTTCACTATTATAATTTTTTACATGCCTACTCACTTCCAGGAGAAACAAGAGTGTTGGAAATCCTTGATGGAGGTCAAAATTATAACTATGGGGAAAATTGTATCTTGGGTGGAGATTTCAACACCACCATGAGTTTAATTGAGAATAGAGGGAGAAATTTGGTTTGGGATGCCTTCCAAGAAAACATGGAAGACGTAATTCTATCCCTAAATATTTTTCATGTTAAACAAAATAAGTACGTGTACACTTAGAAAAACAAAAGAGTGGGGTTGGGGCACATTTTTGCCAGAATAGACTAATTTCTTGTCTTTGATAATCTTCTCACTCTCAACATCTTCCTAGAATCCTCCATTCATCCCTTTTCGGGTTCTAACCATCACTCTCCTTACCCCTAGACCTTGGACCCATCCCTTTTGGGTTCTCTCCTCTGTGGTTGGAGTCCCAGGAGTTCCTTGAATTAGTGGCTCTCTCTTGGGGGGATTGGGTTGAGGGTAACTCAATCACCATCTCGAAATGGAAAATATGTAGACTGAAAATAGATATTAAAAAATGGGCTAAGGAAAGTAGCTCATGAAGATTGAGGAGTATAAAAAACACTGAAGAAAAATTGGCTGATATTCAAGACAATATGGAAAATAACAAGGTTACTGTTTCGAATTTCTAGAAGGAAGCAGAAACTTTCAAATCCCTCCAATTGAATCTCAGGAATGAAGAATAATCAGAGGCTTAAGTCAATAAATAGTTGGCTCAGTGCTGGGGATAGAAACAACAATTTTTTTCACAAACAAGCCAAATTCATAGAATCGAAAAACAAAATATCACAAATCAGTCATGAAGGGAAAAATATTGATAGCTTTGAGGAACTTAAGGTTGCTTCTATGTAGCATTTTTGGAATCTTTATACTGGTGAACCCAAAGGAGGGGAAGCTGACGATGAGGATAGGTTCCTTGACCCTATCCTAGAAGTAATCATGGAGGAGATGAACCTAAAAATTTCCCTCCCCCCCTCGAAGGAGTAAATAAAGAGAGTGGTTTTCTCCTTCTCTCCCGACAAAGCCCCGGGGCCATATGGTTTCACCGCTAGCTTCTACCACTTTTTCTGGGACATTGTCCAGAAGGATTTTTTCATAATGGTGGGTTATTTCTTTAAGAATTTTGTTTTGGGAGGGAGCATCAACTCCTCCTTCCTGGATATAATCCCCAAAGAAGCTAATCCTTCCTCCTTTGCAGATTCAAACCTATTTTTCTTTACAAAATTTGGGTACGGAAAGGCGAAGCTCTCCTCTATCGACCGGCATGAGCTTGATCTAGCCATTAATGGGTGTAAATGCTGATTTGATCCATACTCAATCCCTTGCTACCTCTCATGATATCTGACAACCAAGGGGGGTTCATGCTGGGAAAACAAACCTTTGAATATATCATCCTCATCCAAGAGGCTATAGACTCAAGCTGGAGAAGAGGGGATAAAGGTATGGTTATTAAGTTGGAAATGGAAAATGCCTTCGATAGAGTAAGGCATGAGTTTCTTTGGAATATTATCAAGAAAATGGGAATAGGAGAAAATTTCATAAGATGGATCAAAGTTTGTATCTCCTCTCTTTGGATCACCCCTATAGTCAATGGTAGAGTTGTTGGATTCTTCAAAGCCTCCAGGGAATTGAGACAAGGGTATCCCCTATGCCCTTTCTTATATATCACCATGACTGAGGCTTTGAGTCAGAAACTAGAAAAGGAAAGATTCTCTATGAATCTCCCTGGCATAAGGTATAAGGAAGGGATAAGAAGCATAAACTATTGCCAATTTGCATATGATACAATCTTTTTGGGAGGAGCTTAACCGACAATTGATAGAATATTCAAAAGGAACATAGATATATTTCTAAAGGCCTCTGGTGGGGATACTAATGATAGCAAGAGTCACATATACTGTTGGAACATCTCAAGCCAAAGGGAGAAAAAAATAGAGGAGATTCTTGGGTTTAAATGAGTGAGAGGTTAGAAGGAATTATGCTACCTTGGAATCCCTATATCCTTATGAAGAGAAACCCCAAAGACCTGGAAAAATGTCATTGATAATATAAAGGAAAAAATTGTGAACTAGGGGGGTATATGACTCAATACTACAAGAAGGACTATGCTGGTTAAGTCGGTCCTTTCAGCCATCCCCCTCTATCAATTCTTGGCATTACAGGCCCAAAAATATGTCTTACATCAACTGGGGATGTACAAAAGGAAAATTATGTGGGAAGGTGGGAAGGTAAGTACGAAGAAATATCACCTTGTGAATTGGAAAATAGTCAGGGCCCCGAGGAAATATGGCAGATTAGGGATCAGAGAACTAATGTTGGCCAATGCTTCGTTGGGGGCCAAACTTTACTGTAATATGATGATTTTTCCAAATTTTTGGTGGAAAAATGTGATCAGATAAAAGTACTTCCCCCAGCTTGAGAATGGAAAATGGAATGTAGTGGGCTCCCCCATTGGGGCTCTCATCAGATCTACTTTGAACATAATAAAGGAAAAACTTAGCAGAGTCCCTGGTAAAGGAGACATAATAGACATATTGAGAGACTCCATCCTGGGGAGGACTCCCTTAGATCAAGATATGGACATGCAAGAACTCCATGTCCTACTAAGATAGAGAGGGCTGGTCAAGTTGGACCAAATATTAGATTGGGACCATAACAGTAAATGGTAGGATTGGAAGCTTGAGAACATCCCAGAGGACCTTATCAAAGAAAGAGATAATCTCTTAGAAATTCGCAGAGGTTTTTCCCCTATATACTGAAGTGAAAATGACAGTTGGAGTTTGATGAATGGTAAATACTCATTCAGAAAAGGGTATGATTACTTTCCCTCCATAGCTTAGGTCCCCCCGAGATAATCTATTTGGAATCAAATATGGAAGCCCAATGAAATCCCAAAAGTAAATTTTTTCTACTTGGCTCTGGCTCACAAAAAAATATTAACTATTAAAAACCTCCAAAGACAAGGACAAATAGGCCCTTCAAGATGCCCTCTATGTGAACAAGAGGAAGAATCCATACAACACCTATTCTTACAGTGCAACATAACTAAGCAGGTCTAGGCGGGGACTCTCGAGCCTCTGTTCAATAGAGTCAAGTGGCCTTTGGATGTCCTCTTATTTTTCCTGTCTTGGCCCAACTCTTACTTGGGCTCCCTTCAGGCCAAATTTTCCTTCCAAAGTATCTGGTCATCCCTCCCCAAGTATATATGCTGGCAAGTATGCATGTTGAGAAATAGGATTATCTTCAGAAATGGATATACCTTCAGCAAGTTTTAGGGCCTTTAATTCTATTGCGCAATGCATGGAACTGCATAGGCCCAAGCTAGATCCCTCATTAGATCAAGAAAAATTAGATTGGATGATTCAGTGGTCCAATCCTGAAACCTCAAAACTAAAAGGAAAAGAGCACAAAAATGATACTCAGTGGATCCTCAGACCCTCCTCCGAAGAAATGGATGAGCGGCTGAAATTTTGGGGAGATCGACTCTGCAATTTGATGGGGCTTCAAAATTAAATATTGGGGTGGAAGGAGGGGGAAGGATTCTGATACATTCCGATGGAAACATCGAATACAATTATGCCTAGAGTTTAGGTTGGAAAAATAAAAATCAAGTTGTGGCTTATGGCTTATTCTTTGGCATGAATTTAGCCATAAACAAAGGAATCAAGAAGCTCCAAATCTTGGGAGAATCCATGATAATAATAAACCACATGAGAAAGAATACCCCAACTAATAACACTCTCCTAAACCAAGTCGTCAAGAGAAATCAAAATCTGACCTCTCTTTTGGATGAAGCAAATTTCTTCCATATCCTTAGGGGAAACAACAAAGAGGCAGATAAACAAGCTAATGTGGCTTTTAAAATTAAATAATAAGCTAAGGAGGTGAATGGTATTGAAGGCCACCTATGTATTCCTTAACTATGACCAAGAATCCTAAGGCAAAGAATCATTCCAACCACACAAATGGGAATATGGATAGTTCCTTTGGTTTGATAAAAATGTTTTTTCATATTTTAATCCATTCATCCATGCTTCCTCTATAGCCCTCCTCCCCCTTCCTCGATTTCCCTCTCTCCATCCCCCTTCCCCTAGAGAATAGGTCAATTACTTGGACTCCTCATTAGCCCCCTCCCCTTCTCCCTATCCCCTAGTGCCCTCTCATTCCCACCACCCCCCCCCCCCCCCACCTCTTCCCCCTTCCCTTCCTTCCCCCCTCACCCCCCCCCCCCATTCTCCCCTCCCCTTCCCCCCCATACCCCTCTAATTTGGCTCGACAACCTCTCCCACCAAACCTTCAAAAAGTGGCCAAGTCTCAGCCAACCCATGGAATTATTTACTATGCCTAGTACCGTCAAAATTATATACCCTCGCCTTTCCTTCGGATATTTTGGAAAGCCTTATAAAAAACTCAATCGAATTAGTGGTATCATGGAGTTTGACAAGCCGCCACCTAGTCCCTGCATCACCTCAGACATGTGGTTATACTTCCCCACTTTTGATTCTGATTATAGTCACTGGAATTTTGGTACCTGGTTCGTGGGAATGGTGAAGTTTTGGGGAAATCATTTACTCCCAGGGCTATGGAATATGCAAGAGAAGCATGGGAAGATGGCGGTTATGGAGTCTGGAGAAGCTGTGCAAATTCGGGAAATAATGGATCAGTATTGGGATTCCAGCACCTCAGGTACTATGACATCACTCCTTCATCACTAGCGTACTGCTGGTGGCTATTTAAGGGTTAACGGTCTTAGTATTTTTAGAAAGCCTCAAGACATGGATGTTGAGGATGCCTGGTCGTTGTCCCTGTGTTTACACTAAAGGGTCAAGAGAAAACGTAACATTCTAAGAGAGGGTAGGTTTTGTGAGCGGAAGTCATGGCTGGATGTGTTATGGGGGCTCTTGATACTGCTTAGAGGCCTCTGGGTTCTCTTGGAAGATACTGGAAATTAGGGGATTGGTGAGGAGGGTCTGAGTTTTAACCTGTTTGCATGGATTAAGGTGGCACGAATTACATGTGCACTGGCCTGGGTGCCTATTGGTGAGCCCTAGTATTGCACCAAGAATGCTGCAACTCCCAGAGGTTCCCTAATTTACTTTATCAACTCGAAGTTCATAAAAACTTGGAGGTGATAGTGCTATATATACAGTAGATGCATTCTACTCATGTCACCCTCTTCCGAGCTCTATGAAAGGGTGATACTTCTAGGGTTTCTGGATGAAGTCTGTCAGACTTATGAATTTAGGCCTAGGGCTACAAATGATTCAAATCCATGGCTCTATCAGCAAGTGAAGAACTAAAATACAGCAAGCAAGTACATATAACTACTCTGTAATGAAATAAATCTACACATTAAGCTATGATAAGAAATGAAAGCAAACTAGGCATCTTGCATAAAGTAAATTTCTAAATGGAAATTTCATAAAGGAAACTAACCTAACCAGAAATTTTTGGTCCAAATGGCTAAACACACTCTATCGACTCTATGTTCTATCTATCATTATTTTAATCATGCACCTAATAATGACCTAACTATGCTTGTAAATGCATTGTTTTGCAGCTAGGAGGAGAAAGCGCTAAGGTGGCTTATGGAAGGCTTGAACTCATGGGTGCAAGGCTGAAGGTGTTTAGGCGGTTTTGGCAGGTCTGGATGAGGTGGATGGTGGTTCTTAGGCTTAAGGAGGGGCCCAATAGTGCTGCTACACGTACTGCTACAGGTTTCCTATAGTGCTACAAGAAAGTCCTGAATTTCTACAAGAAATAGTCCGAGGGAAATCCGACGCCAAAAATGGGTGATAAAAGTGTAGGTAAGGTGGATTGAAGGTGGGTTTTGATGAGTGGAAAGTGGCCCACCCATTGGCCAAGCTAAAAACCTCTTGGGAGGCTTGTCTTGCACCTCTAGGGTTTTCTCACGGTGTAGATATGAAAAATATGAAAACAGGGCTGATAAAAATTTTGATGAACAGAAGGCTGATGAAGGGTGAGAAATGAAGCTGAAGGTGTTGGTGAAGTCCTCCTTTGTTATGCTACCTAAATCTGCAAGAAAAATACATGTTCATGCAATAAATATGGACAAATTCATGATAAAGGAAATGGAAAATATGAGTTGAATTTGGAAAGAAAATCTACTTTAGCCTGTAAACAGAGATCTAACATAGCATGCTAAACACATTCATGGAACTACAACAACCCAAATTATTCATTCCAAGAATAAAATAAACTAAAAATCATTTTTTTCCTATGGGGAAGGTCTACCCTCCTCAAGCTCCAATGAAAGAGATGAGAGGGGAGGCTTGACTCACATCTTTCTGAATTTATAACATACTCTACCAACATGTAAGCAAGCTAAATATACAACAAAAGATAAATGGAAGAAAACTAAAAACAATGAATTGAAATGTAAGAAAACTAGATAAATATTCATAAGAAAACTAGCTAAAATGACATAAAAGTAAAGAATTAATACACAAGAGAGACTAAGGCCAATGGATTGGGCCCTAACCCACAAGCCTAGCCCTCTAAAACTAGATCAGTGAAGCACAATCTGAATACTCATTTTATTGCAAAAGATAGTCTCATTACATCAACGTGAAAGTCTCAAAAACCTATTACAAGAGCTAAGAGCCTAGTAGTTTTTTCCAAATTTTGAATCCTAATGAGATCTTGCTCAGCCCTATTTAACCTAAAGGGTAGTTACCAACAGCTCCCTAAAAATTAGGTGATGTGTCCACTTCATTGCAAGAAATGTAGCTTTGGTGCACTTGATCTTGAGTTTTCTTCATTGCCTTTGATTTCAAGCTGTTGGAGGAAATCTCGAGGATCCCTTGGCTTCCTTTTGGAGTTAAGGAGGTGGAGAATCCTCCTAGAACCTCTCCTTGTTGTCTACTCTAAGTCTTAATGGAAAAATATTCATAAAAAAAACAATATCTTTGTGATTTTCCTGCATTTAACTATGTTAGGCACTTGAAGTATGAGAAACCTCAATCACCATCTACACTAGCATCTTAAGACCATAATATAATTAAAATGCAAGAAAAAGAGACTTAATAAGGAAAAAAATGTGACCATTAACCCCTCCAAATATACCTAATGATGGAGCTCATCACATGTTTTGTTTACTGCTGGAATTTCGGGTCTTACAGGAAGTTGAGGATTATTTGGGTTCTGGTGATTGGGATTTATGAAGCCGTGAATTACATGTTTGTGGGATCAGTGAGCCAGGTGACCTACCTATGCACCGAAGGTTGAGGGTTATCGGTGTCTGGGAGTCTACGTCTGGATCTAGGTCTCTTGTGTTTGACATGATGAGCGAAAATGTGAGTTATTTTGCTGAGAGTACAGGCTCGGGCTCCTGGGGCCTCCGCAGGCCCAAGACTGGGAGTGTGAGTGCTCGTGGAACTGGGAGTAGTAAGTTGAATTTTGATACCTGTACCATGGAACATGGAGAATTTCGAAATGGAATTGTAGTGATGCAAATGTGTGTGCACCAACACCACAAATATGCCTTCGAGATCAAGGAATGACAAATGGAAGAAAAAGAAAAAATCTGAAGGCTGGAAGACAAAGTGGAAACCCTCAAATTGGAAATAGACGGGCTGAAGCTAAAATTAGGAAGCAACAACAAGAAGGAGGAGGAGGTTCTGAAGTTGTTGGACCTCAACTCCCTAGCTCCGATGGAGGAATAAACATCCCTCTGCAACCTACAAATTTTGTATTATGCATAATCACACATGTATATATCTCCTATCGCAGTTCTGTAAGGTTTATAGTAGCAGACAAGTAGTTCTAAATTTTGAAAATGGGATGGCTGATGAAAAAACTTGTATAAGTGTTGGACAAATTGCATTATTCATAGCCAAGGTAAAACATTTTTTGTTGTTGTAAAAATCTTGTTTTTTATCGCATGCAGGCGCGTTTTAATACAAATATATATACTCTTTCCAATTAAAAAAAACAATTGATATTAAAAAAAAAATAACATTCAATATATTATTTGAAAAATATTTTATGTGAGTACATGGGAATCATATTCACTTCACATTCCAATAATTCAAAAACAATAAATAATTAATTGGAAATAACTTCATGACAATTAGCATTTTACTTGTTAATTAAATTAATTAATCATAATGTATAATTTATGACTTGTATTAGTGCTCTCTCAATGGAAATGCTATAAATTACACAAACCTTATCTTTAAATACACAAACATACTCAAATTAAGTGGTTGGTGAATATGCTTGAAATACACTCTTGGGTTGAGCAATATTTTACATCTATTTATTTATTCCCCACCATTTGATGAATGCAGTGGATATTAACTTCTACATGCCTTTTTATATCTTTCAATGTAATATCCTTTCCAACTTTTATGCTCTATGATTAGTTTTCCAAATTCTACAACTATGGGGAAAAGAGAGAAGCAATTTTAATAGTCTAATGAGTTAGCTCAACTAGTTTCCACCCAAGTTGATGGGTTTTTGGCTAGTTTCATTCTAGCAGTTACCCAATTTGGTTCCTTTAGGTGAGGGGCGCTAGATTACATCAATGTGTTTGATAGTGATCCCGTCTACAAATGCAAGTAAGTATACATTGGGTTTCCATCGGATAAAAAAATGATGCAATAGGTCTAAAGTACTCATGTCATTTTCTTTTCAAAATCATGTTTTCACCTCACTACCCATGATAATTATATTATCTACATAAACTAATAAACCCACCAAAGCATCAACAAATCTTCTAGAATAAAATATTGGATTAAAATGAATTCTTCTAAGTCCAATTCCTATAAGTTGTTTACCGAATTTTGTATACCAATTTCTTAGGGCATGTCTCAAATCATAAAAGGTATTAATAATGAGCCTTATTACCAAATCTTCCTCACTTACAACATGTAACATAAACACTTCCTCCTCCAAATCATCACTAGGGAATGTGCTATTTACATCCATTTGATATATATTTTAGTGAAATAAAGCCATAATATTGATCTATAATATAATTGTGACCAAATTTATTATTGGAATAAATGCTTCCTCATAATCCACTTGTTGGTGCATTAGATTTATTTCTTAGGACATAATTCAAAAATGAATTACATTTCTTCTTTATGACATAAAATCACACCTTTCTATAGAATTTATTAACAAAAAGTAAAAGATATATTACACTCACTATCATGAGTGTCTAAATAGTTTGTAAATTTCACAATTCACCAAGCTTAGCATTCCAATATTTTACATCTTTAATTATTTCCTCTTTTTTTCTCCTTTTTACAAATTCCTCACATATATATTCCCCCCTTTATTACACATTTGGTATTCTAAACATAATTTCACACTTCATCGATGGGAAACAATGTTCAAAATTTATATGCTTATATTTTTTATGCCATAATGAGTTGTTGCTACTTTCACTACTAATCATAAAATCATGTGACTTTTTACATCACTTTCCATGAATATGTAAAGGCCACATTCCTTTAGACATGATGTCGCAATTTTCCTATCCTTTTTGGAATTACAAATGAGTTATCTCCTCAAATAATGTGACTTCTTACATCACTTATGAATATATAAAGGCCGCGTTCCTGTAGACATGATGTAATCAGTTTTCCTATCCTATTTGAAACTACAAATGATTTATCTCCTCTTTTGAACATTAAATTCAAAAGTATACTTTCATTATACATTTCACTTATTAGCAGAATATTCTTTGTTAAACATAAAGAATACATGACATATTTGAACATGGATGACATGCATGCCAATTTAAAATAGACATTGCCTCTTCCTTACCCATGTCATGTTTTCACATTACCAAAAATGATTGAATCTAGTCTCAATATGCCCCAAAAAGATTAAACAAATTAGATGTATTAGTCATGTGTTTTAAAGCACCATAGCCATGAAAAAATGTGTTTTCCCTCTACTTGGATAGTAGTGAAAATAACAAAATCATTTCCTTCTTTTTAATCCTTTTCAATAATAATATTCTATTTTCAGTAATTTCCAATGCTCCAAATTCCATATAATTTTTCTATATCCATTCTTTAGATACACTACATTTCCATAATAATGACACTTCATTATATTATTTTTACATTTGCTTCTATTTTATATGCCTTTAACCACTCGTTCTACTCCGTGTACCTCCTCCTTCCTTTTGTTTTACTTCACCTTCATGCTTTTCTTCAAAATCACTTGGAGAGGCAAGACACTTACTTTCATTTTCTTATTCCATCTTTCTTTATGCGGAAACATGTTGGACAACTTCATAAAAATCATATTCATAGATTAAAATGAGATGTCACAAGTTTTTATCAAAAAGTATAAGTATAATTTTTCAAGAAAATTAAACTATATATACTTTGTTTACCTTTTTATAATGATTTATAATTAATTTCTACTGCATTTCAACTTCAATAAATGTTTTTAAATTGATTTGGCATATTATAATTTATATTCACATGTTTTTCATCTAAAAAGATCTATTATTATCTAAAGTTTTATGTACCTTATCATCACTTCCATATTGTGCATACATCTTCCATATTATGTACTTGTGGAAGCATCTCATTAATCACTTAAACGTTAATGAACATGAGTGTTTCATGGTTTTTATAATCATATTCATCTTGTTACAATCACTACTTGATCTAATTAGCTTATAGCTTTCCCGATCACTGCTTTGAATAAGCACTTGCATTAGAAAAATGAAAATGGTTCATTGCTTTCATGTGTTGACATTATGCCCATTAATTTTTTGGATTAAGATATATTATAAAATATGTAGATGTTATCTCCATTTAAAATAAAAATTATCAAGTACTAAAAAAAACCTCAATTCAAAATGAAATGGAATACATCAATCATGTTAAACTTTAGTAGTGATTTCATTATAGAAAATTTTCACTCAAAAGATTTCCACGTGTACATTTTCTTTTATTTAGAAATACTTTATGATAATCTAAAAGTTTAAGTTGCCTTAGAACATTTATTTTTCTTTTAGTAAATTTAAAAAATGTTGAACTTTATTTTAATTTTTTTTTGGGTATATAAGTGAAAATTTATATTTTTGTGTGATAAACACTTAAACTTATATACCAAATATACCTAAGTTTTATGTGTAGTCATATATCTTTCATTTTTATGTATATAATTATTTTCTAACCCAATTTAGACTTGTTCTACACACCTTGGATCACTTATGTGGCTATCATGCATGTTATTTGTTAGGACTATTAAAAAATGCATCTCTAATTTTTTGTTCTTACTAATTGCTCTTTAGGATGCATGATGCTTGTACATGTTTTTTATAACTCAAGTTCAAATTCTTTCTATGCCTATTGCAATGTTGTTCCCTATTTTTACAACTGTATTAATGTGCTTATTACTATTGTATCTAAAGTTATATTTTGCCTCTCTTAGGAGTTTGAATCCTTCATTTTCTCTTAATGTTCCAAATTATTCATTGTCCAAATTATCTTATTAGTATGGGGCCATGGTGATTCAATAAAACTTCTTCAACCTTCATTATGCCATAGATGGCAACTCTTACCACAATTCTACTATATATTAGCAATTAAACACAATAGTCATAGAATATTCACAACAATAATTGGGAGAGAAAGGATTCAAATAAGTTCTCATCTTTTCAAAAACAAATTATGTGAATGAATATGAGGAATGAATTTTCACTTTGCATTCCATTAATTCCAAAATTTTAAATGATTAATAAAAAATAAAAATACAAAAATGAATTTTTACTTTCTAATCAAATCAACTGAACATATAAGATATGGAATTACATATTATACTAAATTTTTAAATTATTAATAGAAAATAGATAATTTATAAAGTTGGTTTTTTAAATTCTAATTAAATCAAAACACATATAATATATGGAACTACATATTATATTAATTTCCAATTATGTTAATCTTTTGATTGGTTTAAATATTTCTCTTACACAAAGCTACAATATAATTGTTATTTTTTATGTTGTGCCTTTATTTACCAAAATTATGGTTCCTAAAGCCTTTAACTTTATCTCAAAATTGGTGGACCTTGAAACCCTTAATCCTATCAAAATATATCTCACCTTAATTCTCTTCACCTTTAAAGGCAAATTCCATGAACAAAAAAAAATGTACCTTGTCCCAAGTTGCTACCAATATTTGTATAGAAAATTTAAAAGTTTTAGTTTTAAAACAACTTTGACCTCAAACCCAAATGTTAATTTCAATTTGTTAAATATCTTCTTTGTTTTTCCTCATAGCCATACCTCTTTTAACTCTTCTTTTAACCATCTTACAAATATTTTCACCCCATATCAAATTTACCATGGAAATCCAAAATAAAACTCTCTTCCATTTTTTGATGTTCTCATCAACCATCTTCCTGTTGGCCCCATCACCCACCAAGTTTATAGTAAAAGGACTCACATTCATTGTGGAAACTCTTGTTACTCAAGCCATTCAATTTTTCTTTCTACATTTTCTCAAGAAAGAAAAAACCCACCTAACTAAGGCACTTATAGCCAATGGTTATTCCACTTCTCAAGTCAACAAAGTCTTTCACTTAACTCATAATTCCAAATCTAGAAAACCTCTTTCCTCCTCCCCTTCCTAGCCCTCAATTCTCTTCTCTATATCCAAGGTACTACAAAATAATATTTCTAAGATTTTGCAGAAAAAAATATTAGAACTCTCTTTAAACCCCATAAGTGTTTAAACAATTATTCAAATTAGCTAAGGACAAATCTAATACTATGTTGGGTGAAGGAGTTTATGAAACTTCCTATTACTATCGAAAATCACACATAGACCAAATTGGTAGATCACTTAAAGCTTGTCTTAAAAAATATATATAGCTAAGATCTTCCATAATCACATCACTAAATCAGTTATTGCTCATTCTCTCATGAAACTAATCATCTCATTTGCTTTGACCAAACTAATATTCTAACTTACAAACCCTATTACTACTCTCGTATCATTCATCAAACATTGGAAATTAAAAACATTCTAATAATTTGACTAAAATGACTACAAACTTAACCAATCTTGGAAACCCATTTTCATTATATTGATCATTAACCCCTAATTTAATTATTATTATTGAATTTATTCTTTTATTTTTATTTCATAGTGTATTTTTTATCTCGTTAATTTATTTCCTTTAACTTCTTTTATTTGAATTTTACCATTAACAATAAATAGATTTTTAATCTTTTTCATAAGAGGTTATCACTTCTTTCCAAAAAGGTTAAGCTTATTTTTTATCTTATAAATGTCCATGTTGTTACTCTTACTTATTGTTATTTTAATTTTACTTCTCCTTATGAATAGTATATCCTACCATAGTCACTTGCGTAAACTTCTATTATATTTTAAAAATGGAGTAATATTAAACCTTCTTAAGATTTTTGTTATCATAATTGATTAAAATATTTATGGATTTTTGGAAAATAATGCATGGGAAGGTCCATTTACGTTATAGTAAGTTAAACATTCTTAAAAAAATGGCAATTAATTTGAGAGTAGATTTTCTTTCAGAGTAGATCTTTTCCTTTGATTCTCAATATTTATTATGAACACTTTTTTGAAATGTGAAAAAATATATAATTTTTATTGTTAAATTGATTTCTTTTGTTCCAGAACAATAATTTATTTATGGAATATATTGAAGGTTCGTTCATTTTGCAGTAAGGTAGATATTTTTAAGAAAAAAAAAATCGAACAAATCGTTTCTTACAAAATTCAATATATTTTGTTATTTATAACCCAAAAAAATTTACTAACCACCATAATACCTTTTATTCTACATATTCATTACAGACATTTTCTTGAAAATTGATATTCATTATAGACACTTTCTTGAAAATTGATCTCTTTGGTTTTAGAATGAATAAGTTGGTTTCTTGGCATGTTGACGAATTTTATGTTATTTATTATATATAATATTTTGAATATTATGATTTTTTTAATCATAAATTGTTGGGAATTTTTATTGGATACTTCGTTATCATGAAGAGAAAAATATATTATAGAAGAGAAATTATTTTCAACTTTTGGATTTATTAATTTATTATTATTTTTATATATGTATGGAATCGATAAATAAATAAAATAAAGTGTAAAATGAATATATGTTAATTGTAATGAATATTAGATATGATTTAAGAATTTTTTTAGCAAAAAAGCCAACTGGAAAGTGAGGTTTTTGTGTTTTCTATTTCTAAATGAAAATGAAGTAAATAAAAAAGAGTAATACATGTGGCTCGTGGGCTATTAGAACAAAAACCCTCTATGTTCTACCCTCTCTCTATCCACTCTCACTTACTCTACTCTATTATGGAATGAAAATGCACTCGAATAGAAGGAACCCCTTTTCCTTCTAGTGGTCCAATTATAACACAACCTTGTTGACCAAAAGGTCACACTAGGAGTGGGATGAATCAGTGGGAGATCATTTTTATCATTTCACATATTTTCATAATCAAACAACCATATAGCAATGAATCACCAGCATCATATCATCAACCATGAAAAAGAATCGTCAAGCTACATATCAAGAAGTCATCACATCACAAAGAAAGACAAGCTTTTACGTGGAAACCCATATGGCAAAAAACCACAAATCTTCTTCTTCTTTATCTTCAATTCATCACATAGATTTGTAGGCTACGACCTATTGGAGGAAACTACCCCCAAGAATTGCAATTTTCCACTTGTAGTAGGCTATAACATGATTGAGGCATCAACCTCAAAAGATTGAAAACAATTTCTCTTTGTAGGATATAACCCAATTAAGGCACCAACCTTGATGATGAGCAGGCTCCAAACTTCTCTAGGCTCCAACCTTAATGATGAGCATGCCCCAACATGCTTTATGCTCAAACATAACTGAGGCTCTAACCTCAATGGAGACACCCACCTCCTTCTTCAACTTCTTGTGGACCTCTATTTCATATCATTTTCAAATTGGATATGTTGTTATCATATATTGTGATATATAAGTAATATCACAATATGCAACCTGTAATCTCTATCACTGCATAGTCTGCAACTACAATCACTACCACAACCTGCAACCATTGCCACTATAATCATCGTCGTAATTTTTTCTCATACTCCGCTCCAACTAGTTCATCAATCTGGTCACTAAAACCCCTTCTCAAAACATGTTTAAACCATGTATCCAAAACAACTCAAAATTTCTCACATACCCTCAAAGCATGCAAAAGAGATTTTTGTCATCAAATAAGTGTCAAAAAGGCATTACACATCTTTGGTAATTTCCATCTCCAAGCCCTATGTTATCACCAAAATTTAATCATCTAACCATTTATAATTAGATGGATCGAAGTACACCATGAAAGATGAATTTTACCATAGTAAAATTGCTTTCACTATAAGAAATAATTTAATAAACCATATTTTATTAAGTTATTTCTCATTAAAACAAGAAACCCCATGAGGAATAATTAAATAAATCCTTATTTCTTTGATTTTCATTTAGGAATAATTAATTAAACCATTGTTTAAATAATATTCCTGGTCATATTTAACCCAATTATGGGAAATAATTAGATAAATCATTATTTTTCTTATTTTTCTCTAGGAATAATTAATTAAGTCATTATTTAGTTATTATTCCTTGTTCAATTTTACTAAATCACTTAGAAATAATTAAAAAATAATTATTTGTTAATTATTCTTTAATCACATTCTTGAAATGATAAATAAATGATTTATTTATTTATTATTTCTAAATAAAAGTATTTAACCAATTTAAATAAATTTTTCCCTCCAACAAAATATAATAAAATATTCCAAGCGGTTAGATCTAGATCCTGGTTAATAATATTTTATTATTCACCATTATCGAGGATAACTCAATATTTTGTTATAAACAAGGGGGTTTTCCAATCATTATTCACTTTGATCACTTTAATTGTTGTTCTTTGATCATTCTCATTGTTGCTACTATTTTCTTTACTTCTTGAGCTCCCATAGAGTTCAACACATTCTGGGTTTTCTGCACCATTGAGAGAGATAAACTTCTGGAACTGAAATGTTGAGGAAAACAAGGAACCCATCCCATTGAGGGGGACTGATAACTTGTATTAGTTCCCTTTACCAGGTGTTATAATATATTCAAAATTATTTAAATCTTGTCTTGTATGTTGGATGCATGGATTAATTACTATTACTTTTTACTGTTTAACTGATTTTACTAGATAGATCTCGTTTTTTGCAAAATTTGTTCTAACTATCAATTGCAGATCTAAAGAATTTAAGCAATCATTTTTGTTGTTAGGGTTGTTTATCACACACAGCTAAAGTGAGCTCTTTTTCGTACACTTGCGTTAAGAATTTACGCTAACAAATGGTGACTCCACTATTGTAATTCAGATTCCTGCGTGACCAACAACTTAAGTACCAAGGGTTTTTCTTCAGCTATTTTCAGTCTCTTGATGTTGTTTTTAAACTTTTATGCCTTAAATCAGTCAAAATTATAACTTTCGGTTGTTTTCGAGTGTTTTCCGCAGGTAACAGGTATCATTCGCACCAGAGATGACAATTTTTCCACAACTTACCGTCCAAATATTTAGGAACAGGAACTCGCACTTTTTGAGACAAAAATTGTGATTTCTCATAGAATTCACACCTATCTACCTAGAAACTGTGATTTTCACAGCCCACAGGTCACTACCTACGAGCCAGAACTTTTTTCTGAATTTTTTGTGTCTTAGGGTTTTCCCAGAGCACTGTTTTGGGTTTTATGACCTCTATCTCAGCCTGTCTTAGGCCTAGATATGCTCAATTTGTCTCCTTAAGTTGAAACAAGCCCCCTAGGGTTTCATTATTCTTCCACCTTTATAGGAGGGGTTAAGCTGAGTAAGTAGTCTGAGATTTGCAACAATTTCAGCCATTGTTTCAGGGTCTGATCTACCCTTTTTTCAGATCCCTTTTGATAGGCTATTATTTCCATCCAAAACCCTCCTCTTGATTTCTATTTGGTCTTTCCCTTATGGTACCATTATTTCCCCTAGGGTTTTAACCTTTCGCCCTCCATTTTGCAGTAGTTTTACCCTATGGTTTCTTGTTGTTTTGTACATCATTTCCAGCAGATTTTAGTCACTAGATCCATGTTCCTTAGACCTTAGATATTTTGGTCGTCTTGTGTGTTTTGATTCAATTTCGCCCACCTATTAGACTAGTTGTTTGGGAAGCCTTATTTTGGGTACAATTTATGCATAATTAGTTGTTTATTTTACTGTCATTTTACTTTTATTTATAGTACTTTAGAATTTTTTCTTTTTATTTATACAAGCATCTGAACTTAATTAAAATTAACACATGGGTTGCACACACTAACACCTAAAGCGAAGAGCACTTGGTTTACACCACCAAGCCAAGACATAAACATCATAATTAATTAATGTCCCTCACAGAGCCTTTGTTTATCACTCTTCAACCTTTTCATGTCATTTGTGACTTGCCATAATTGAGCCCCCAAGGCGTTTATCACAGAGACTCTAAGGCTTTCACCCTCAATTTCTGTTAGGAAGACTTACTCCACTGTGTAGGGTCCGAGCTAGTCCTTTGCTGAGTCCCCATACCAACTCTGATTCTGGTTCATCGGGTTCTTCCTCTGATTCTGAACCCAGTTCCCCTCACCCTCATACTGTCACCATGTCAGGCGCCAATGTAGGTGCAAGTCCTCAAGTTGGTGGTGTCCCCGACCCAAATGTTGGAGCCGCTACTAGCAGAACCACTATTGGAACCATTCCGGCTACTCCTTTGCTACCTTTTATGGTAGGTTTAAGCCTTCCCGATTTTAGCTAGTTAATCAATGACCCTATACTCCACGATGCGGGTTGGCCATCTATGCCAACTAAGATTCCTTACAACATTCCTAAGTTTGAAGGAAACACTGGAGAGGACCCTACTAATCATTCCCTCTCCTTTCATATGTGGTGTTCGTCCAATTTCATTACCAATGATTCCATTCACCTTTGGTTGTTCCAATTTACGCTCACCGGAGAAGTTGTAAAGTGGTATGTTGACCAGACTTCTACGCCTCATTCCACTTTTGTGACTCTTGCTAAAGTGTTTTTGTATTATTTTTAGTTACCTCTCTGCTATGATACCAGTACCGAGTTGTTGACTGCAGTCCGTCAAAATTTTGTCACCTGCCTTTCTAACCAAGTCCAAGAACGTCGTAGAAGGAGGGGCTTGTGTCGAGCTCCTACATTCGATGACCGTGTCTATATGGATTGGTTTCTTAGAATGATTTTTCCTTCCATTGGTAAATATTGTGTGTCTAATTTTCCTCAGACAGAGGAAGAAGCTCTCCAAGTCGCGTTAAAATATGACTTGATCTATTCTCAGTCTGGTTATGTTTATACCATTTTATCGGATCTTCCTAGACCTAGTGATGCCAACGCATCAGGGGCATCTCATTCCGCCTACGATAACTTTGGCTATCTTTCACATCCATACATATTACACTCATCCTTCAATGGTTTATGGTTATCCCCGGGGGGACCAGCTCCTTCAGCGCCTATCCACCTCTTGGCAACATGTATCTAAGTCCAAGCACGCCTTACACATTTTCCCAATTGCATCAACCAATACCATGGCCAGAAATTTCTCAACTTGTTTACCCAAATGTTGCTTAGCCTCCTTTATATCCTTTTGCACAGCCTGGCACTCCAACCCCTCCGGAATCAATGCCCCAGCCCCCCGTGCCTTTTCAACCTCTACCACAACAACCACCACATTCTCAAGGTCAGGTGTATGCACAACAGAGCGTAACTAATCCTCCTAATTCAAAGAAAAATAATAAGGGGAAAGGAAACCAGAACTAACTAGCGCAGGGTAACCAAAGGTGCCAAGTTAATCAACCGAACAAACCCCAAGGGAACCATCCTATCACCACAAACCAGCAACAGGGTGATCAGCCCAAGCAGAACAAGCCTCTTCATACAAAAAATCATTGTTCATGTTGTGATGTCCATGGCCATTATACTCATGATTGTCCCCTTTTCCCCAAAAGTTTCAGTTGTGGGAAGCACAAGTAGCGTCTAGAGGACAACAAACCACCACTTCACTTCCTCTAAAAACTATGCCAGTTCAACCGCCTGTGTTCACTAATCCTTTCCCTCAGCAAGGATATTTTGTTGCCCAACCACCTCAAGGTCATGTCGCTCCTCAACCTCCGCAGTCTGGTACCCTTGATTACCAGATTCTCATGATGAATTCTGAAAAGGTCGATACCGTTGATTTCAACCTTCAGACCCAGTCGCACCAATATGACAAGCAACCCGCTTCGTCTATACCTGAGTCCAAAACTAAAGTTCCCATAGAGTCCATTTCGACACCAAATTTTCCCTTACAGATCCCTACGCCTAAGGCAGAGTTCACTCACAAGATCCCCAAAGGGCCATTACGCTGAAATGTTGCTTCTGCCAAAGTTGCCAACACCTACAACATAATAGATGACTTGGCGTAGTCGCCTGCTGCCATGTCAACGCTGGAAATCCTCCAGTCGTGCATGTATCAATGAAAATATCTGTTATCTACTTTGGGTGTTGTGGATCCTTCAAATGATCGTTTGATTGTCTTGGACATTGACAAGTCAGAACATCCCTCCTTACCTTCATTTGTTTCCTTCCAAATACTAGTCAAGATTCGTAATGCCCATGTTCAGAGATGTATCATTGACGAGGGCACATCCACCTGTGTGATGTCCGCCTATGTTTGGAATAAGCTTGGATCACCTGACTTAGCCCCATCCACAATCACTTTGCGTGCATGGGATGGTCACCCTTCTTAGCCCCTTGGAATTTTCCCCAATTTTCCACTCACACTTGCGGGAAAGATTGTTTGTATTTACATAGAATTCATTGATTCCCCCTTGGATTACAATATCCTCTTGGGTCATAAATACAACTATGCGATGTCAGTTGTCGCATCTGCAGTTCACCGTAAGATATGATTTCCACACAATGGATAGATTGTCACCATCGATCAGTTGACATACTACGAACCGATGTCTTAGACCTCCCCTAAGCCCATCATATCTTCGGTGGTCGATAACCAATCAATCACACCTCTTAGTAGTGTTTCACCAGGAGTCTATAAATATTCCACCTTACTTGGTTGATTCCTTGGTCCAACCCCCCACTCTATCACTGAGCCCAAGTTATCGAGTGTTTCCATGTTGCAATTGTCTCGGGCTAGCCAAAAGCGGCCTGGTTTGACTAGTCAGTAGCTAGAGCCTTCGCAACATGTTGTTGTTCACTCGACACAGCCTTCAGGACCTCATTAGGGGAATTTTGAGGTCTAAAATGGGCCTCCTAAGAAAAATGTACAAAAAAAATAAACTTTATAAGAACCAATAGGATTCAAGATGATGATGTCAACCATGGGGGATGATTCACCATTTTTTAAGTAAAAGGGTAAAATATTAAAAAATAATAAAATAATAAAACTACTTTTTCAACTCGTATTTTCAAGTTATCTCCCAAATTTTTTACTCAAATTTCGAGTGGGAGTATTCGTTGGATGCAAAATTTAATTCATCATCCAAGGAGTACCCATGTTGCATACTTTCGATGGACCCTGCTACAAGAGAAATTAGAAATACATAAAAAATGTGATTACAATCACGTTTTTCTTGTATTTTTCATTTTTCGTGTAGCAAGATCCATCGAAAGTATGCAACATGGGTACTCCTTGCATGAGGAATAAAATTTTGCATCCAATGAGTACTCCCGCTCAAAATTTGAGTAAACACTTTGGGAGATAAGTTGAAAAAATAGTTTTTTCCTTTTTCCCTCTAAAATTTGATGATGTAATCAAATCTTATTTTATTATTTAGACTATTATTTAATAATTTCCTTAGGAGGCCCATTTTAGACCTCAAAATTACCCTAATGCTCAAGGATCTTCTCCTTTTTATGGTGTCTCTCCCAACATTTTTCAACCAGGAACGGTTCCCCCATGCCTTAACCATTTGGGAGCCATTCTGTCAAGCCATTACCCTTCCAGTCAGATACAATTTTTGGCTACCCCTTTTGGAGTCTTTTCGGTGCCTATTATAGCTATGTTAATTCTTCCCAATTTGACCCTGGGGATCCAAATCTAGTACATTGATCCCCCAGCAAACACTCCACCTGGTAAACTCAAACCTTATACCTCTTTGACCCTGGTTCAACTAGTTGCTATGACCCCTCCCTTTGCTTCAGTTCCACAACCACCTCAACAGGAACCTACTCTGTTGAGAAAACATCCTATGAGGGGGGGGGGGGGGGAGAAAAAAATAAGGAACCTAAGGACAAGGCCCCCAAAAAACTCTTACTCAGCCTCCAAAGTAGTCACTTATGTGCGCTTTGTGTGGTGTTGTTGGGCATGCCACCCATAATTTTCCTGAGCTTTCTCGTCTCAAACCTGTGGTCAATGAGATGTTTCCTAAGTCTGACATCCCAAAGGTCCATGTTACTTTACCTAATTCAGCTAAGAAACTCAAATAATTGTGCAAAAACCACCCTTGTGCTTTTTCCAACCTTTATGGACACTATTCTCATCATTGTCCCCATCTCGATGAATTTCGTGATACCCTTGAGGTAGTTCGCGAAATAGAGGCCGATCATAGTGGATATTGTACCCCTCTACTTATGAGTTCTGCTTCAGCGGAATCAGAGGACATTTATGCACCCATTGTGATACCTCCCCTTGATCTCAAGATGACAGACTCTTTGATTGCTATTCTCTACCTATCTTCATCCATGAGATCCACAGTGGAAGACCCCTCGGGGGCATCCCCTTCTATTTCAGTCGAACCTCCCTCGATGAACACCTTGGTCTCAACATCAGTATATGTTTCATCTACTAGCTCTTCTTCTACCCTCAATAGCGATGCGTATGTGAACCATATTTATCATTATGATGCGCCAGCTAGCCCCACCGCGTCATGTGGTCTCCCTTCTGCCAGTCCTCCCATCTTCCATTCTGATGAATACATTATGGAAGCCATGACCACCCCTGATTTTCCTTGGCATGATATGCAACATCGTGTGTACTTCCTTTCATAACAGTTCCATGACCAGTATGTTGTGGAGTCTAAATAATTCATTCACGATGAAGTCACTTGTTTTAGAAATCCCACTCCTGCACCACATGTTTTTGAAGAAGGAAATATGGCCATTATCTCCCCTACCATTAAAATAAACATTTATGATAAACCATGGATAGAAGAAAACATTACCTTTGGGGCACATTTCACCTCGGATGAAATTGAGGCTTACACCAAGCTATTCAAGGAATTCCATGATGTTTTCGCCTAGCCCTATTCAGAGATGCCCAGACTTGATCCTGCAATTATGGAACACCATATCGATACATGGCCCGATGCCAATCCTGTCCGTCAAAATTTGAGACCCATCAATCGTTCCAGACGACAAGTTATCAAAGCCGAAATCGATAAGCTCAAGCAAGCTAGTTTTATCTATCCCATTGAATACACCACATGGGTTTCCAACCCAATTCCCATTCTCAATAAACAAGGCAGCATTTGTGTCTGCACTGACTTTCGTGACCTGAAAAAATCTTGTCCCAAAGAATACTTTCCCACACCATTTATTGACCAAATCATCGATGAGTGTGTGGGGCATGAGGTTCGATCCTTTATGGATGATTTCTTCGGGTCTAACCAGATTACTATTCCTCGTGTTGATCAGCTAAAAACTGCATTCATTAGTCCATGGGGAACCTTTGCTTATAGGGTCATGCCTTTCAATCTAAAGAATGTCGGAGCCACCCTCCATCAGGCCATGTAATACCGTTTCCATGACTTGGCTCATATTCTCCTTGCCTACTTGACGACCTCACTGCTCGTTCTAGGCATTGGGCATTGTTATCACTGGAAAATTGTACAAGCAAAGGTGACATTATTTAATGTCAGGCAGAAGGATTTACAGGGCTGAGAGACATTAGAGAATCTGAAAAGTATTTAAAAATATCTAAGGTCTAAGGAAAAATAAAATTACGTACAAGGAAGACTAGTCAAATGTGCCTTTGCACACAAAATTCTTTGATAGCTGCGCCTTTGTGCACTTTTTGCTCCAAAATGCGCACAATCCAGGGAGTGGCAGAAGTCACTTTCTGGTACCACAAGGCACACTCTAGGACATTGATTCCACACTTGAAGCTTCCTAAGTAAAACTTCCCAAGCCTCCTTAGGACATCAAGGAAGAATAAATGTGGCACACAATCGAATCAACCTCCTCTCTTGAGTCACTATCCACAATGTACCAAGAGAGGGAAGGAGGATTTGAATTCTCCTATAAAAGGCCACCAAGAGATGAACAAAGGGAGGGAACATTTTTATACTGGCCAAAATTTCCCTAAGAAATACCATTAGTGTGTGATCTAGAGCAGAGATAGAGGGTACTCAGTTTTTGGCCATCCAACAACTCCATTCCACCATAGTAGAGAGAGGGATACTTTGCACCAAGGCAGCTTGGAAGTAAATACATCCTTGCATCAGGACTTAGAACCCCAAGTTATAAGGGCCCCTTGGCAAGTGGGTTAAAGTTTCATCCTTATTGCACTCAATAAGAGGGGATGTAAGTGCCACCGTTTGGATTATTGAAGTTGTTTGAATCCATTTAGACATTTTTTGTTTTTTTTTTCAGTTTTAGTTTAATTTTTATGTGTGAATATGCATGATATTTCTCTATCTAGTATGTTTATGTTCTAGCATGTCCCACTAACTTTCTTGACTCCATATATTTTCTTCCTGTGACCAATAACTTAATATAGAATACCACACCCCTTAAGTTGGTGTGATTTCATACATACGTGCACTAAACACACTAACACAAGATTGGTGACTCCACTAACATTTATTTCCAAGTTTATGTGGTAGTGCCTTTTTGCAGAGACCTCCGTCTTTGCTGTGGATTTGGGCTAGAATTTCCCCCTTTCTCTCCTTCATTACCTGGTTCACCCTAGTGATAGACTAAAGCAGAAAAACTCCAAAAAATTACATTGCAAGAATTTGCATTCATTTCTCACAGACAGGCACGTCCTAAGGCACACGTTTAGAGCTAACCTGTGTGCGGACATCGTGCATGTTTCAGCCTTTTGTGCACAAAAAACAGAATGAGAATTTTTCCCAATAATTCCATCTTTCCCTACTTGTAAAGGTGCCTGGTAGCCTATAATACATCTGCCATCATTGGTTGAGGTGCCCCGAAGCTTGCTAAATATCACTCTAAGCTACTTTTGGTAGGCTTGGTGTTAGTTTTAATTCAAGTTGATTTTTGAAAAAGTTAACACATAGCTTAAGTAGGAGTCAAATTAACTTGCATTTCGAAGTAGTTAATGTTTTGAAAATTTAGGTACCAAAACACCTATATAATTATACAACATAAGTGGCCCAAGTCCACGCATGCTTAGCTAGTTCCTTTTCTAGTGCAAAAGTAATTAGTTTAGTTCAATTTTTTCACTAGGATTTTGAGACTAGGATCGAATTGTCGATAGAAGAGCAAGTAATCTCTACTGCCTTTGCACCCTCCGGTGATCCTAGGCAAGCATATGAACACTCTCTATTCACAACTCACCATCTCCCTATAGTTGATCACATATATTAACTAGGAAAAATTGAAAGTGGCCCATATCCGCGCATGTTTTTCTTTTGATCAAGGAACAATAAAACATAGTTTAAATAGGGGATTTTGAAAAGGATCATTGCATATCCACATGTTCAGACTATGTGCTTGTTCACCTTTTTCTCACACACATCCACACACTAAGCAAAGAAAAGACACCTAAAAATAACTTAACGAAACTCACTAAATTCTCCCCACAGGGGTCACAAAAGAATTTATAGTCTAAGTTAGAATTAAGGGGGTAGGCATCCAATAAGCCGCCTTGATCATTATTCATCTTGAAACATAGAAGTTTACTATTTAGGGAGCTTTCAAATCCACCTATCAGCCCACGAAAAATAAAACCCAAGCGCGCAGAGAACTGATTCAGAGAGGGTTAGGCTTAGGCATAGTGCGTGTGG
The DNA here is from genome assembly GCA_034641835.2 of Pinus albicaulis. NCBI lineage: Eukaryota > Viridiplantae > Streptophyta > Pinopsida > Pinales > Pinaceae > Pinus > Pinus albicaulis. Next base: position 68,981,306 of record CM076574.1, on the reverse strand, counting down.
TATTAGTTGGGCCTACTTGACCCGGTTGATACTCAGTACTGTTAGCTGAACTACCAAGAATCCCAAGACTCAAACACTCACATGGGAAACTGGTACTTAGTGGCCAAAATTAGGGCATCATTTCCTTATAGGTGATGGTGAAGGAAAGCACTAGATCCTCTACCCTTACCTTGGTGGATTTTCTTCGGCTGACTGGGGGCGTCGCCATCTCTTATGGGATGTTGTGCCAACACTCACAATATATATTCTCAAGGCCCAGTTACATTTGAGTGTATGAGGATGATTAGGTCTTCTAGGATTTGAGTATCATACAAAAACAAACAAAAACCATATTTTTTGATTGACTGATCACGTAATACTAATATAAAGGGAAAACTTATTTTATTTTTGCTTTGTTTTATGTATGCGATTGGAAATTTTCTTTGATTATAATGTCTATCCTCTCAAATATTTCCAAATCCATACCTAGTCAACGCCATAATGGACCCAACGGGACCTCATCGATCTAGACATCGTTTGGACCTCACCCCCTTACCAGGAGGGGTTCTAGGTCTTTCACCATTTAGGCATCAAAGATGGAACACTGTGACCATTATTGGTTCATCCTTTATTGGGGCACATTTAGTTTGGAACCTTTGGTCGGTCTCCCAACACCACACCACACACCACTCCTCCCACAACCCCTAGAGGGTAGAGGAGTGCTACCCATTCGAGAATCCAGTTGAACGCATAGCAGGGTACATCACAGACAAACCCTATACCTAACCAAAACATTGTGTTTTAACAAGTGGCAATGGCTACAACCTTGCAGTTACCTTTTCTAGCTTTGTTGAATCTACTATATTTAACCAAGTTGACAAATTACCCCATTATGCACAACCCCATATGGCTTCTCATGCCCATGAAGCTCCCATTAGACATTCCAAATTTTTAAGGGAAGCAAGCGGAAGACCCTGTAAATCATGTTATGACTTTCCACCTGTGGTGTTCGTCGAACAACATCGTTTATGATACTATTCGACTAAGAATGTTTCAACCCACTCTAGCCGAAGTAGCAGAAAAATGGTATGTGGAGAAAAATTTTGCTATACATGGAACCTTTAGCACCCTCGCCACTGCATTCCTGACCTATTTTTAGTTACCCATCCACCACAATTCCGGAATGGAGTTACTGACCCACTTTAGGAAAACCCCCACCGTCCATATCTGAGACCATCTCCACGAATGGCGACAATGTTGTAGTTTGTGTAAAGCCAAACTCGAAGATCGAGTTCTGTTAAACCTATTCCTAAAAACTCTCACCATATAGATTTCAAAGGATGTGGCATAGAAAAAGCCCATATCCGAAGAGGAAACGATCAGTAAGGCCCAACAGCTCGAGTTGATCTATACACAGTCAGGGTATATTTACAATATCCTATCAAACGCCCCGTGCCTGCAAACTTATAAGGAATTTCCAGGCGTGTTGAACTCCGCAGATGGTTTAATTGGGTCATTGACCCAAATTTACCCAGGCAGCAACATTCAAAACCCCGGTTACATGTATGATTCTACCCAGAATGTACCACAACCCGGCTATCAAATTCATCACATGCCTCCACAAAATTTGACCAATAGGGCGTCATTGTATCACCATCAGCATAGAGGACCCTATCCTCCAGCTTAGGGGACCTAGTACACAGATAGACATGTTGACAGAAGAGCTCCCCCCAAACAGCCATTCACAAACCAAGGACCGCGTTATGCTCAGTCCCCAGCACAAGACCCACCCATGCAGAATAATTCATAGGTGAACTTTGTGTAAACTTTCCAAAACCAACTAAGCCAACCATATAACCAGGAGAATTATCCTTCTAACGTGGTTTAGAAAAAGGGAAAAAAATATCCTAAAGGAAATTCTGGACAGGGGGGCACCAATCAACAACGCCCTCCATGATCTCAGGCTAGAGGCAACTCCAACCGAAATCAAAACCAAGATCCAAGAAATTACCAACGATAGAAAAAAAATGCCACCTCTTCAGACAAACCACTCTTGTTCGATCTATGGTGAGTATGGCCATTACACTCACCACTGTCCCAACCTCACTCAGCTGAAGAAGCTGCCGAGTAACCATGGACAAGGGGGATCCACCCAAAAGCCAGCAGTCATGCAGGAACCCTTGCCCCATCAAGGGACAATTAGCATTCAGCAACAAAATCCCGATGACTCCGGAAAGAATAGCCACAAAATCTACATGACTGGCGAGGAAATGCTTTTTCAAATGCGGAATTGAACTACGACACCCCACCAAACACCAATGCGTCAGGGGCTAGCACCAGTGCACCAACAGCACCTTTGACCATATCAAAGATGCTTATTGAACCTTTGTAAAAGATGGCTAAGGGACCAACTAGGTGAGCAAGAAGCTATTCCAAAGCAGCCCATATATATAGCATTGTGGATGATCTAGCTCAATCTCTCACTACTATGTCAACTTTGGAAGTATTACAATCATCCCCAAAGCAACGAAAAGCCTTGCTTTCAGCGTTAGGCACTATCGACCCTGCCGTTACATGCCTAATGGATTTTGATTTAGAAAAAGCCACCCCTAGGCTTCCTTAAATGGTCACCTTTCAGATACCAGTGTCGGTCCAAAAACTTACCATTCACTGATGTATCATTGACGAAGGTTCATCCACATGCATCATGTCGAATAATTTTTGGCAGAAATTAGGATCCCCCAAATTAAAGCCATCAAAAATCACTCTTAGAGCATACGATGGTCCCTCTTCAGCCCCCGTCGGTCTCTACCAAAACATCCTGATATTCTTAGCCGGAAAGATAGTCCTTATAGACATTGAAGTCTTGGACGCCTAGTTGGACTACAATATACTCCTTGGTTAGAGTTATATCTACACCATGTCATCCATCGCCTCCTCTATCTTTTGAACTATGATGTTCCCCCATGAGGACCGTATCATTACTGTCGACCAATTGACGCATAGTGAAAATAGGTCCCTAACAAACATCGACGTCATTCTACCCTACGTAGATACATCTGCGGACGTGCTTTCATGGTACCAAGAATATGGCCCAGGGCAGTTCAAACCGTCATTCATCCTAGGATCATTCCTAGGAGATCCCCCTATTAAACCAGAGTCATCACCTGATGTCACAGGGTCTCCAGTGTGCATGATGTCCACATCAAGGGGCGAAGCTAGTAAGGACACGGACACGAGAAATAATGACACCAATTCCTTGGCCATGGCAGCCTCTCTAGCCTACGTCATTTCCCAAACCCCTTTCCTCTATCCCCCAGCTGGTTTCGTATCCCAAGAGGTATTGGCAACGGTGGTGTTACCAAACATATCTTTCACAATACTAGTTTGGTACCTTGTCCCTCCTACTGGGACAGGAGCCACATGCATCACTACCACAGGGTTAAACCCCTCAGTCCTGAGGAGGCCCCACCCTTTCAGGAAACTATTGAAAACATCCCTGTAAAGGAAACTCCCATTGCAAAACCGATTATTTCGACTAAGAAAACCAAGAGAGGAAAGTGGGTGGAGACTCCCACCGCGCAATGGGAATCACCATGTTGTGCCATTTTTGACGTACTAGGACACCCTACCCACATCTGCCTAGAGATGGATGAATTAAAACCGCTCCTTAGCTCCGAGGCAGACATCGCAACTCCACATTCCTGTAAAAAGGAACCTGCCACCAAAAGTAAAAGCAAAGCAATGCATACCAATCACACATGCGCTATCTGGAGCAATTATGGGCACTATACCCATCATTGCCTAGAAATACCGTGATATAGGGATGCCTTACATGCCATCGAGTGATCCTATCAAGAGGATCCATCCACCCAGTCACCTAGAGATGAACCTCACACTATCCTATAGCTGTAAGAGGAACGACAGTCACCTGAAATACTACCAGCTAGACCTCCTCCTCCCATCGAGCTTTGTGTACTCTACGATGAGCTCGATAATTTTATCATCGATTGCCTAGCTTTGGAAATGTTCTATAAATGGTACCCAGTTCATATAGTATACCATAGTAATATGAAAATTCAGTATTCATGCCAGATATGTGGTGGAAATCACTCGGTGTGCCATTGTCACTACATACCTAGATTTCGTACAACACTATCTTGCATGTGATCAACCATAGTCTGCCTCTCCCAATAATATGGCACCGACTCAGAATCCATGAACATCTCAACAACCCAAGAAGATGTGATGAGAAGATCCATCTTCTTCCTGTCAGTTGAAAAGTGACCAATCAAGGAACCCCTAGTTACCCCCAACCGCTCTCTACAGAGAATACCAACATGTGCGTTATGTAAAATGCCCAATCATGTGGTCACCACTTGCCCTAATTTAGCAACGTTATGGCACAGGTACCCTACCATACCACAAACTGAGCACAACGGGACCCCCATATCCAGGCTATTTTTCGTAGCATGTTAAGGCAATCATTGTGGGCAGCACTCTACCTATATCCCGCAGGTTTTTCATCTCATTGATATGATCCATACATTATATAAGAAAGAACATGATCTCCTCAAATGGTATAGAAATTATATTACCCCCAGAGCAACAACCCCACACCCACATGGGCGTGATGGGCATGTTGGGAAGGCGCACCAATCAAGCATGATCCAGGCCCAACCTAGGATATCATGCAGACTATGTGACCTGATTAACCACCGGGCGAATCAGTGCAAAGAGATGAAGCACCTAGCAAACATTTTTTGCACAGTCTCTCCGCTCCCTCAAAAACATCTCTCTAACCAAGAGAAAATCACATGTACTTATTGTTGTATTTGTTCACACTTTCACCATACTAAGAGCGGTAAGAGCAGCATTAATTCTACACTCTCCCAAAGAGCTAGACTCACCTAAGCCATCGACACGGAAATGGAAGCAAAAGACCTCATCTTCTACCACAGATCCTTTCCAAGCATCCACATCCAGGACGAAGAGTAGTGTTGATTCCCACATAATCTACTCATTTGGCACAGTGGTACCATGCACCATCTGGACTGGCCCTTACCACGAGCTAGAGGCATGCCTGTTAATGGAAACGTTCAGGCACCTATGCACCAGGAAGAATTTCCACCAATAGGAAATTGACCATCCTAACGGGGGACCCAACCTTGCGTTTACGCAAATGCCCATCATGGAGATTCCACCCCCACCAAACATCGATGACATGATAAACCACATACATCTTGTATCATCACATATCGAAAATAGGATTGTAGCCGCCCCATGTCCTAGGATTTCCACCGTGTTTTCGTCGCAAAAAGTCAGGGTTCCTTATGGTTTTGTATTGATTTCCATGATATCCTGAATTTACATGCCGCCATCGAACTCCTCAATGATACTCATCCTCTAGAATAGTGCCTGGTACAACTAGAGTTCGTTGAAGAAAGTTGATGACAGTTGCTGCAACACAACAAGGCCCACAAGAAAATGGTAAAATCATCGTTCGACCGCCACATCAACCCTCGCTCATTCACTGAGGGCGAACTAGTCCTCCGCTATGATGTCGCAAAAGAAGCTCTAGGGCCAAGAAAGTTTGAAACTTTTTGGAAAGGACCATAAATCATAAAACATTGCCTCAGCAACCCTGTCAACGACATTTACCTCAATAAATTCTACCCATAAGGGCCAAGAAGGCCATACCCTAGAGTCAACATGCACAAACCCAACCACTTTAAATTTTTTACCAAAAGAATTTTTACATAATGCACTCGAGTGTTACATGGATTACCCATCCAATCCTTACTTCGGATTTGTTGATGGAGCAGCAAGATGGTCTCAAATTTTAGAAGTAGTCGCCTGGGTTATATATCACCCTCACTGATCACCACTCTACACTAATGGTGTTTGTATCGGTTCAGCAACAAAAAATTAGGCAGAATATGACATCGTCATAGGACTTACGTGCGACTCCCTCCTTCAGGACATACGCCATATGCATGTCTACCTTGATTCCCAGTTAGTAGTATCACATTTAAACCAAACATTTGAGATTCGAGATTCACATCTATTTATAAGATATTTGCATGCAAAAATATTAAGCAGACAATTTGAATACATTACTTTCACACATGTACCAAGGAGTCAAAACCAAACAGTTGATTACATAGCTAACAATATTCTAAACTGGAATGAATCTCGAATAAACCATCATACATAAAAAATAAAAAACATAAAATACATAGATATCAATAAACATAACATTATCCATAAACATAAACAGGGGGCACACCATGTAGAGCAGCAAAAAACATCTATCACATATATATCAAAATGTATGTGTCTAAGTACAAAAAATTGTGTCTCTGACCCATTTGTCAGCCCAAAAAGATACACAAATAAGTTGTCAAAAATAGGGGAAGAATCCTCATAATGGGTGCTTTCCCCATGTACAAAAAAGTCTCTAGGGAGGTGCCCCCTAGGTGGGGCACCTAGATCCGCCCCCAGTATCACTACTAGAGCCACCGTCAACACCGAGACCACCACCTGACGTAAAGCTGGCCGATAGCCCCTCTCTCGGGCCATCAAGTTCTCTAGCCATACCTCCTCGAGGTCATCTAAGAAGCGTCAAGATGGCATCCCCTGGGTCAAGTGGTCCACTTGATCCCAGGAATCCTCTAGAACTGACACCTGCATGGCCAACTTAGTAGCATGAGCCTCGGCTGCATCAGCACGAGCCTCTGCTGCATCGGCACGAGCCCACTCAGCCGCAACCTTGGCAAAAGCCAAGCTACTTCCCTCCCTTGAAGGTCCAACCTCACCATCATGTCCCTTACCCTGAGGCTATGCAAGATCTCCTCCCAGCCCCCCACAAGCTCCCCGATGTCTCCTAAGAGGACCATGGCCAACCAATCGAGCCACAAGATGACCAACCTCGCCAACATATGCAAGAGTAACCAAAAATATGTCAGTGTCATCATAAAAAAACATACAAACATAAATACTCAAATAAATGCAGAAAACACAAAAAACATACCTGCTGGCCCCCAAGCGTAGCCAAGAGGGAGACCCATCTCTAGATCCCCCCAAAATTCCATCAATTCATATGGGAATGGTAGAAACATCTAGGGGTTGGCCTCAAACCAAGCCTCTATCATGGCATTCTAGTAACACCCCACCCTATCCCCACCTCCTCGTGGCATCACAAGAGCCCACCTCCTCATACGTGGCTCCCTTGGCCCCCCAGCAGAAGCCCCGCTCTTACCCTGATCACTCGCGCAATCTAGGGTAAAACAGGCTCAAAATCCATACAATGCAGTATTGTACAGACCCTGGCACACTCAAACTAAAAAAATAAATGCAGGATGTCAAGGATTTTACCTCGGCATAATATCACTAATCCTTGGTGCTCAGGCTGACCACAATGGCAAGGACTACTCCGAAGAAGCCTCTGACCTCTTAATACTCAACAAACACAAATGAATTGAATTAGGGCCATATTCTCCCATATATCACCCTCTTCAATAATTTTGGAGGACCATAACGAGAGCTCAGAAGGCCCAATCACCAGACCAAAAGCAGCACTATGATCAACACTCCATAACGCTCAAGGGAAATGTCACACATTTACACCCCCGAAAAAATATTTTTTCAGCGCTGGCAGGTATGCCCTCTCTCATCTTCTTTTTAAAGCACATGTCTTTCAAATAAATATTTGGATAAAGAAGATGCTTTCACTTGGGGTAGTTGTTTTTATAGGTAGTATGTAAACCATCCACCACTCCATCCACTGAAAATTCCAGAGCAGGTATCATTCTAACCCCTGCATGATAGAGTCCTAGAAAAACTCTGCATATCCTGACGTCATTTCTCCATCAGAAATCATCCATAGGTTCCACACACCTGACCATGTTTATCATCACCTCACCTTGTACATGATAAGAATCCTCGTTGGTCGGTAGAGCATCCCCTCACATGGCGCTCGTCACCCACAGTATACCATATATCACAACAGTCATGATGTCATTGCCATACCACTTTAGTCTGGGAAACACCTCATGCCCATTAAATAATCATGCATAAGGTAAAGTTGTTGGAAATTTTGTCATTGATGGCAAAAGAATCGGCAAAGAAGGAGCATTTGAAACTGTAACCATGAAAAGAGGAAAAGAAAAGTAGCAGCAGAAGAAGAGTGCATAATTGAAGCAGAATTGTCCAAAGACAGAGTAGGAGAAAAATGCCATCGAATAGAAAAGAATAAGTGAATGTTCTAGTAAATGGTAATTCACCCTAATGGAATCCGTGATAAGTAATAAATCCATTTAAGGAATTAATGGTTGCGGAGATATGAAGGTTTTGCTTGCAAAATCAAGAACTTGAATGTACAGTTAGAAGCGGAACTGTGACAGGATAGAACTTCGAACATGCAATGGAAGGTTGATATATTATAGCAGAATTGAAGACAGAATGACATTGAATTGTCTCGAGTTTATTTTTGAGAGGAAATCCCATCCATTGGTTCTTCATTCCCCTCATAGAGGAAGCCTGCGTATAACTAACTCTATGCAAATGGTCGTAAAAATCCCGTCGTAAGAGAACTACATTTGTTCGTTGTTTATTGGAAATCCTACCGAAGATAGACCAGAGTTAACTAAGTAAGAAGGATAGCGCAAACCTAGACTAACTGTTTGGAATCATGAATGGAACCTGGAAGGAAAGAGGTAGAACGTAACAAAAGGAAGTGCGACGGAACCCTGCGTGGAAGAGCGGAATCGTGACCGAGTGAACAGTGAAGGTGGTTTATGGTTTTCATCGCACCACCTATGCGGAGTGAGCGGTATTTGAGGAGTTGGGAGCGATTCCATAAATCATTCAACACGTGGCAAGGAGGACCCACGGAAAATCGCTTGTCACTGTGCGCCATCGCGCGTTATTGTTCGACCTAGGATGCCCAGTGATATTGATACATACCATTGATCTGGGAAGATGCCATCGGACGGTGGCTGTGTTCGGAAGGTGCGCGAAGGATAAACCAGGTATGGCGCGCCATCGCACATTATTTCCCGTGCAAGTTATCCAAGCGATATCCGTCGATTTGGATGTTGCGGCACAATGGAACGTGAGCCCTTCGATCGGGTCGATTGTTAGCGCTGGGCCCCAATTTAATTTATATTTCTCATTGTTAAGGTCTATTTAAAAGCGCTGGTTATTAAAATAAAGTTCTATTATATATTTTAAAATTGCCAAAGGTTGTGGATAGTATTTATTTATCAAATTCCACGAATTTGATAAATAAAATTCCAATAAAATAAGGAATACCATCAGTGGTTGGATGGTTTTGACTCATGGTTTTACTAAAGGCAAAATCTATATAAGGAGAAGACGATTATTGTACAAGGTGTGCATGCGTAAGGGTGGTGAATGAATAAATTTCTCTAAGGAATATCTGCATGGACAAACTTTGTTCTTAATTGATAAATCTGAATCTACAATGCACCCATGGATATAATGAACTAACGATGATGAATCTCTAGTTTGATCGACTGACAAAATCATGAAGAACTGGTGCGAGTGTACTGAAGTAAATGAATAAATTTGGTGGCATGCAAGGTATGTTGTATGGAAACTGGTGGATCCAGTATGAAAATTGATGGAACGTGGTCCGCAGTGGTGCTGAGGGTCGAAGCCTTTAGTGAGGGGGTTGTAGCTCCCTTCCAGTGGTAGCTGGTAAATGAGAGAAGGTTGTAGCCTTTCTGCAGGTAGGTTCCTGCGTGCTGGTATAACTCTGCACCAACATAAATTGTAAGAAGTTTTCTTTATAATAAATATTGAAGACTGAGATAACAACAGCGGTGGTTTTCTCCAAAATTGGGTTTCCACCTTAAATACTAGTGTTCATATGTGTGGGTTATGTTTGATGGTTTGTTCTGTTATTTCTGTTCATACTTACTTCTTACTAAACATCTGATGAATGAATGATGCAATAATCTAAGTAAAGACATAATAAGATCTCTGGACATACACGTTGGATTCTGTAAAATAGCGTATGGTTTTAAGAGAAAGAAAAGGTAAAAAAATTTCAGCCCTAAATACTAATTCACCCCCCCTCTCAGTATTTTTCCCAACAAAATTTATACCATATGAAATAAAACACCTTTCTCGAATGATTGGGTTTTACAAGAAGATTTAAGGCGCACTACCACACCTTGAATTTGGCCCACCATACCTCCATCATCATAACCCATCTGCGATACATTTTCATCTACTTCATCAACCTCACACATGAGACCAACCAATGGGGGCCCCACCCTCAGTAAAACACCTTCATCACATCATCAATAAGTGAACACTATTATGTTTGGGGCACCCATCTCTATGTTTTGTACAAACCAAAGCCCATTATTTTATTCTTTTGGTAAGTGTACAAAGACCACAAATGGAGCACTATGTCCCCCACCCACCCACCCATTTTTTCTCTCATGGCAACAGTCGTTCATCACCCTTGGTCGGAGTATCACACCGACACCCAAAATCTCCCATGACACTCATAACCATTTTATACCCACCTTGGAGGTCCTATCGACTCCAGGGCTATCCCCATCAGAAATATTTATGACTATCGCCAAGCTGCTTTTTATACTCCAACATTGGGCCACTGAATCCCCATCATCAGTTTTCATTCAACCCTTGCCATCATGCCTATTTTAAACCCATCAAATCTAGGATCCTGACCTTCCATATCAGTGACCCCCTTGTTCGGTTGAGGCTACCTTTTTGTTGACATCAACACCTCTTTTCCAAAAAGGAAGCGGTACCTTGGATCAGCCCTGTCCATAAAATGGATATCCTTGGGTGGCACTGTGGGAAACATCATTTCCTACATATGTCATCGATTCTCCTAACATTCAACTACAACATAAGCTTTCATTTCAGGATGGTATTGTACCTTAAAACCATTGCAACTTGATCAAATTCGTCGAAGACCCATGCCTTCATAAGCGTCTCTTTCAGCAATGCTTACACGGGAAGGACTCGGCCAGCGTCTATGCATACAATGTGCATTTATATGCCATACCAAGTCTACGCATATGGGTACCACTTTCCAAATATTTTCAAAGAAGAAATGCCCCTGAGGGTGTCATCAAAACTTCGTCATTAACCAACAGATCACTACCATATTAGTGGCACAGAAAAAATCTGTATCTGTCAAATATATTTGTTTAACTAGCTAAAGCATCACGAGAATGGGACATGCTGGCCTCATAGAAAATTTGTATATATTGTATTATACCATTGCTTGCAGGGATCCCATAGGACATGATTGCTCTTCGACCTCGTGCAGGGTGTCTCCAATTCTGAGCTACACACGGCTTTCTCTCTCTCTCTACACACAATATATAGAAAAGAAACTATAATGTATTTTTGCTATACAGTTCTTCCTAGACCTCACACATTAGGGGGAAACTGTTATCACTGGAAAATTGTACAAGCAAAGGTGACATTATTTAATTTCAAGAAGAAGGATTTACAGGGCTGAGATACATTAGAGAATATGAAAAGTATTTAAACATCTCTAAGGTCTAAGGAAAAATCAAATTATTTATAAGGAAGACTAGTCAAATGTACCTTTGCACGCAAAAGTCTTCGATAAACACGCCTTTGCGCGCTTTTTGCTCCAAAATGTGCGCAATCCTAGGAGTGGTGGAAGTCACTTTCCGAGACCACAAGGCACACTCTAGAACATTGATTCCACACTTGAAGGCACCTAAGGATAGCCGCCCAAGCCTCCTTACGACATCAAGGGAGCACACAAAGGAATAAATGTGGCACACAATGGAATCACCCTCCTCTCTTGAGTCACTATCCATAATGTACCAAGAGAGGGAAGGAGGATTTGAATTCTCCTATAAAAGGCCACCAAGATATGAAAAAATGGAGTGCACATTTTTATGCTAGCCAGAATTTCCCCAGGCAATACCAACAGTGTGTGATCCGGAGCGGAGATAGAGGGGACTCAGTGGTTTGCCATCCAAAAACTCTAGTCCACCATAGTAGAGAGAGGGAGAATTTGTGCCAAGGTAGCTCAGAAGTAAAGACTTCCTTGCATTAGGACTTAGAACCCCAACTTCTAAGGGTCCCTTGGTAATTGGGTTAAATTTTCATCCTTATTCCTACCAGCACTCAATAAGAGGGGACGTAAGTGCCACCATTTGGATTATTGCAGTTGTTTGAATCTATTTAGAGCTTTTTTGTTATTTTTTATTTTTTTAGTTTAATTTTTATGTTTGAATATGCATGCTATTTATCCATCTAGTATGTTTGTGTTCTAGCATGTTCCACTAACTTGCTTGACTGCATATATTTTCTGCCTATGACCAATAACTTAAGAGGGAATACCACACCCCTTAAGTTGGTGCGATTTCATACATATGTGCACTAAACACACTAACACAAGTGCAACACATTCATGATTTATGTATTATTTTTCTCCAATGTCGCAAGTATAATATCCACCTCAACCTACTGAAGTGTGTATTTTTTGTTCCTTTCGGTCGTCTCTTGGGCTTTATTGTGTCCAAAGATGGTATAAAGCTTGATTCCCTCAAATTTCAAGCCATTCTTGAGCTTCAAATTCCTCTTACCTTGCACGAGTTACAAATCATTTAAGGCACATCCAACTTCCTTAGTCGGTTTGTCCCTAACAATGCCACCAATACACATGGGTTACTAAGAATCCTTCTATCTAACATTCCATTTTTTTGGGATGACTATGATCTATAATATTTTGATGCCCTGAAACATGCTCTCACTTTCACTCTCAGCTTCCACCCACTTGGTCGTTGGGGTCCTCATTCAGGAATATGACACTGGAAATTAACATGTTATCTATTATGTCAGTAAGAACCTTGTAGGACCCCATTTGTCCTACTCGCATGAAGAGAAGTTGGTTTTGGCCATTTTTTCCTTGGTCCAAAAACTTCATCATTATATCCTCACACGTTCCACCAAGGTCATGACCAATGCCAACCCCATGGATTTCCTATTGAGTCGACGGATCATCAATGGGAAGTACGCTCATTGGATTGTTATCCTTCAGGAGTTTGATCTCGAATTTGTCACACCCAAGAGAAAGAAGGGTTTAGCCCTTGCTGAAATTATTTCTAAATTGCTGAATGGTATGTGTGATCTGCCAATTAATTATAATTTACCTGATGAGTGCTGGTTTGACATTACTTCAAACAATCCTTGGTATGGCAACATCCTCACCTATTTGTGAACCCATAATTTCGCTTCCCATCTTGATCATGATGCTCGATGACATATACGACACCAAGCCCCTCACTACCTTCTCATTGGTGATGATATTTATCGTCGCGGTGTTGATTATGTCCTTCTTTGTTGTCTAACACATATTGAATCTGAGAAATTCCTTAATGCCTACCATAGTGGCACTTGTGATGTCCACCTCTACGATTTTTCCATTGCCCATAAAATCATGTGCACTAGGTATTTTTGGCCTTCTCTCTTTGGTGATTGTATTAAAGCAGTCAAACATTGTTCCAATTGTCAACTATTCACCCCAAAGGTGCAAGATCCACCTGCTCCTCTCCATCTTATCATATCATTCAGTCCCTTATGTAATAGGTCCATTGATTTTATGGAATGTCGACCTCCATATACTGGTAACCACAAGTATATCATCGTGGCGGTTGACTATTTCACCAAATGGGTGGATGCCATGCCAACATTCAATAACATGGCAGCTACCGCAACTCTCTTTTTATTTAACCATGTTATTGCTTGATTCAAGGTTCCAAAACAATTGGTCTCTGACCATGGCCGAAATTTTGAATATGAGATATGGTGTGAGCTATCCTCTCTCTCATGCTTTGAGCACCAATATTCACCGTCTTATTATCCCTAGGGTAATGGACAAGTTGAAGTGGTCAATAAAATCCTTAAAACTATGCTTCAACAGATAGTGAACAAGCACAAAACCAACTAGCACATTGTGATATTCCCTGCTTTGTGGGCCTATAGAACTTCAGTTTAAACCGCCACCAGGTTTACTCCTTTCCACCTTGTTTTTGGTGAGGAGGCAGTCTTACCGATAGAATGTGAAATCCCCTCCCTTCACTTCTGTGTTGAACTTATCCCTCACATCCAACCTTTATAACAAAGACTTATCATTCTTGAGCATGCTTCTGAAGATCTTTGGGTTGCATTGCAAACCATTGAAGTGGCCAATAAGTGCACCAAAGCTCAATATGACCGAAATCTCCACCTTCGTACCTTCCACGAAAGTGATCTTGTTCTACTATATCACCAGGCTCATGATGTCCTTGGTCATGGGAAGTTTGACTCATTATGGCTAGGACATTACATCATTAGTAAGGATTTGGGCAAGGGGGCATAGCTTCTAAAGGGTTTCGAAGGCCAACTTCTTCCTAACCCTCGTAATGCACTTTACCTCAAGAAATTTTACCCATAGCATCTCCCATCGACATGTGTGTATTTATTTCTATCATACATTTAGGTAGCTTGCATGGTTCATCATCATCTCATTTTTTGTCTTATGGCGCCTTTCAGATGGATCCATCATCCACACCATATATCGGCTATTTCTATGGTGCAAGTTGCTTCTCTCGGAATCTAGCCTTGACAGCTTGGGCCATTTTTTCCCCCTTGCATTCGTTAGTCCTCTCTAATGGCGTATGCATTGGATATGCCACCAATAACCAGGTCGAATATGATGCAGTGATAGGTTTTTTAGTCAATTTCCTTGATCATCACATCCTTCATCTTCATGTTCATTTAGATTCCTTGTTTACTGTCATGCAATTGAATGGCGTGTATCATGTGAATAACCATGTTCTTTTTACAAGATATTTACGAGTGAAGCTCTTAATGCGTGAATTTGCATCCATTACATTTAGTCATGTACCTAAAGCCCATAATCACTATGTATATAGCATTGCAAACAATATTCTATATTGGCACTATCACATGAATTTAACACAAGACAATAACAAAACAAATGGCAAAGCATATACTCGTCATATATAAAAATATGCATATCCATATTATGTATCGACAAAATCATAAATGTTTGGAGTCCACTACTCTAAATACATATGAAATTCCCATAGCATGTTACAAAAATAAAAATTTGGGGCACCCCATGCCCCCGCATCTAATCACTATCTGGAGGGTCCTGAGCCAATGGCTTGGCTCCACCAGCTCGTAGATCCCGAACTGCCTACCCATCCATCGCCATGCGCTGCATGACCCCTCACCACTCAGAGGGTAGGCCTTTTAATCCCTCAATGTACTGGTCCTCAAGATCATGCCACCCACGCTCCGATACACCAGTCAACATCAACTCACACCTGTGACAGACATCCTCCAGCAAAGCCTCATAGTCAGGTCTTTGGTCTCCTCTTGCTCCACTAGATTTTGTAGCCCCTGCTACTATGGGTCATCCCATATACCCTGTTGGATTTACCAGTTCTATATATTCATACCAAAATTCATGAATCGGTACCACGTACATATTCTAAAAACTTTAAATGAACCATAATATATAGAAAATTTCACTCACCATCCAGTCCCCATGCTCGACCAAGCGAAAGTGGCAAGTTAGGTTCCCCCTAAAAGTTCATACCACTATATGGATAGTCATCTATGTACAGTGGCATCTGATCCTAGTGTGTGAAAAACTCAGGTCAGAACACCCGTCCGACTCTCTCGCCTCCTCCTCTCCGTAGCAGCTGCCCCCAGCTGTGCATCCTGGGCTCCCGTGGGCCCCCATCCTAGGTCTGCACATGAGGTTGAAGCATGGAGATCTTCTCAAAGAAGAACGAGCACAAAATTGTACCAAAATAAGAGTCTTGGTTCACATTTTTCTTGCATAGCTATATCTGCCATTTCACCGACAATAGCATCATCTAGGCCCACCCATAGTAGGTCCCACTCAAAATAATCTCTACCAACATCATTTTCCCCCGAGTGATGTGATGGAACTCCTGGTTACCCAGGATCTGCAGTAATATTTTGGTGATCACCCGTGTCTCTATTTGATCTAGATCACTGATCAAAATGGTTGTGCCCTTAGCATGAGCATTTGATCTACAATGGCACTCCATGAACTCTAATATATTTTTCTCACGTGGTAAAACTAGATGTATGTTTCCCACCACCCCTAGTGGTTGGATTCCAGTCAAAAAATAGATGTTTTGGATGGTAAGCTTGATTATGTGCCCCTACACCATAAATTCCTCCTGGTCTGGATCTGAATAGCTCACTATCATCGATAGTAAGGGCTCACCTGCCCTCATCAGTGGGTTGTCAACCAACTTGAGAAACCCATATCTAGCAAGTGCTACTCGTACCACCTGATCCCCCTGGATCTCATCCCAAAGAGCATCCAAATACCTCTCATGCCAGTTGATCCTCAAATCTTCCATACATACACAACACCATCATGTTTTTTAGTTCAGGGAAGGGAAATTGCATCATAAACATTCAAGTATCGGTCCTTAGCCAACAAGTTGACCAAACCTCACCTCCAGCTCTAACTCGCACTTTTCCACCCTTGGAACTGCGAGCTCATAGTTTTTCTCCTTTAAAACTACGATTCAGGTCACACTTTAGGCCTAGGATAGTGTGATCCAGCCGTGAGGAGAGGCAGGATTCCTTAATAAGCCTCGGGTACCTAATCTAAAATACTAAACAAATGAAAATGTAGAGTAAGATTAGGCCACCTACCTGCAACTGACGGATCCCGATTCCAACGGTCGGTTTTTCCACTACAATCACTACAAGATTTAGGGACTTCTCCTCCTCTCCAAATTCACCACAGCTCAACTAGCAAATGAATCACATTTGAGGGAAATCACCCTATTAAAGGAAAAACCCTAAATTTTTGTTTGCCAATTGTGACCAAATTGTAGCTCAGTTTGACGAACAGTCAGCACCATTTGAAAGATCTCATCGAGCACTATAATGGGTCTTCCTATGTTTTTTGTGATTTGACACTTCACCAGGAACCCATTTTTCCAAGAAGGTGCAATTCTCCCCCTCTTAAAATTGAATTTCTTCACATATGATACTTGTACTTGGGGCACAACTTTTCTTTCATACTTGTCAATGCATGTGTCAATTTTCGTCATGAGCAACCATATTTTTTTCATGTTTTTATGGTCCCCACTGGGCCTGTTCTATGTGGCAGCATCATTGAGTCATCGTTATTCAAAGCATCCAAGTTGAGTCATCATCGTATTCATGGAGTCTATCTCGAGTCCCTTTTCCTCCTGTTATAATATTCCATTCATTTTTTCCTTGTCTCTCTCTCGTGTCACCCATTTTGGCCTCCAGTCATACTGTCCCCCATCCCCTATGGAGTCGAGTCAGTCGTTGTCAAGTCATCCATGATTTTTATTCTCTGACTTGGGAAGTCGCATGTCCACTACTCAGTATCTCCTATTCCATCATCATCCCTAGTGTCATTCCACTAGTCACTTTAATATGATCCCTCGGGCCTTATTTGAGGATTCATCATAACCTCAACTATAGCGGACCTCCTTCTGTCAACATAAGCACATTCATTCCAGAATCCAGGCCTAAAGGGCAATGTACCTTGGTTCCATCTTCCATTCCTGTCCGGTTCCTCATATCAGACAAAGGGAATCAAAATTTCTCTTTAACTTGGTTGTTTCTCATCCTCTTGGCCTCAACTCGTTATTTTCATGATTGAGATTCCTATACTTGATGGTTCGATGATCCATAGATTGTACCAGTTATTCCCGAGTGCGTCTGAGATGTTTCATACCTCATGAGGGGGTGGCCCTTCAGGTAGCCCCCCACATGCCCGGATGACCACATATTATGCTACAACCTCATATGCACCTTCACAAATTTGATGAGTTCAGTTTTAGCTGCTTACAATGCCCATAGCATGCATGTATCATTCAGATGATCCATCCATATTTACATATCCATTTCCTATTTAGCAGGGCTTCTTTAGTTGTTATTATGTCTCATGTACTAAAATATTATTGTATCTAGTCATGGCTCATGTTTCTCCAGGCGTAGTATGTGTGTAGGATCCATTGTATTTTTGTCTGACCCATTTTATGCCAACAATTAAAGTGCCATTTATCATGTAATTTATTTCTCAGTTTCATTTTGTTGGGCGTACCATTATTCTTTGTACTTTGTCATCTCGTCGGGCATAGATATGTCTCCCCCGCCCAATTGAGAACAGGTACCACAATATTAAAGATACTTATATCATTTTTAGGTCTCGCCCCCTCAGTCATTTTCCTCTCTTACTTTACTCTATCTATGCATCTCTCTCTCTCTAACTCCCCTTCGGTGTCTTGTGATTGTGTTCTTATAACATAATTCAATCGTACAATTAGCTCCTAATGCTCGCACATTGGGGGGCAATCTGTTATCACTAAAATTTGGTCATCTAACCATTTACAATTAGATGGATCGAAGTACACCCTGAAAGACCAATTTTACCATAGTAAAATTTCTTTCACTATAAGAAATAATTTAATAAACCATATTTTATAAAGTTATTTCTCATTAAAATAAGAAACCCCATGAGGACTAATTAAATAAATCCTTATTTATTTGATTTTCCTCTGGGAATAATTAATTAAACCATTGTTTAAATAATATTCCTTGTCATATTTAACCCAACTATGAGAAATAATTAGATAAATCATTATTTTTCTTATTTTCCTCTAGGAATAATTAATTATATCATTATTTAGTTATTATTCCTTGTTAAATTTGACTAAATCACCTAGAAATAATTAAACAAATCATTATTTGTTAATTATTCCTTAACCACATTCTTGAAATGATAAATAACTCATGTATTGGTTTATTATTTCTAAATAAAGGTATTTAACCAATTTAAATATCTTTTCCCTCCAACAAAATATAATAAAATATTCCAAGCGGTTAGATCTAGATCTTGGTTAATAATATTTTATTATTCGCCATTGTCAAGGATAACTCAATATTTTGTTATAAATAGGAGGGTTTTCCCTTAATTATTCACTTTAATCACTTTCATTGTCATGCTTTGATCATTCTCATTGCTGCTACCATTTTCATTGCTTCTTGAGCTCCCATAGAGTTCAACACATTCTAGGTTTTCTACACCATTGAGAGAGAGAAACTTCTGGAACTGAAGTGTTGAGGACAACCAAGAGCCCATCCCATTCAGGGGGACTAGTAACTTGTATTAGTTCCATTTACATGGTGTTATAATATATTCAAAATTCTTTAAATCTTGTCTTGTATGTTGGATGCATGGAGTAATTATTATTTCTTTTTACTGTTTAACTTCTTTTACTACATAGATCTCATTTTTTGTAGCATTTGTTCTAACTATCAATTGTAGATATAAAGAAGTTAAGTAGCCATTCCTGTTGTTAGGGTTGTTTTTCACACATAGCTAAAGTGAGCTCTTTTCGTTGTTACACTACAAATGACATCGTCATCATCTCAGAGGAGAAGGACATGTGGAACGAATAAATTGACCTAGATAGAGACCTATTTTTCCAAGGTAACACACCCCAGAGACTACTAGGTTGAGTTATAACACTTCTCAACCTCTTGCAAGGAGGGTTAGGGCCTATTTTAATGCACTATCTTGCTTAAAGGGCAGCATTACCCGTGTTTCATGAAGAAAAAGGGAAAAATTCTGCAATAACTGACTGACATTTTCAGCTTTTTCTCAAGGAGTCAGTCCAAAAAGCAGGCAACTTGCTGTGCAGGCCTCTGATTGGAAATTTCTAAACCTAATTAAGCATCCAAAGGGGGGAAAATATAGAAAATCATGGAAAAATCATGGATTTTTCCCTATTCGAACTAATGGAGAAGAATGGAAGGGTTGATCCTCCCAAACTCTTATAAATTGGAGGCTAGGGCTCATTGTCAAAGGTCGAAAGGTTGATCGTGTGAGGAGAAAATATTTGTTGTTAGTGTGAGGTTTCATGGTTGGCTTGGTTCATTGAGAACTATTGGCCGAAGCATTTTCACACTTGGATATTGAGGAGAGAGAGCTTGGAGTTGTAGGAATGAGGGAAGCTTAACAAAACTGATGGTTGTATCTTCATTCTTTGAGTAATAGAACTGCCTCTATTTTTTCCACTTGGTGTCTTATTGATGCATATATTTACTTCTTTTTTTAATATACATGTTATAAGTGGCTTAGATTTACATGATTTCTTGTTTGATTATATACTTGTTTGATTTTTGTTGTGATAATACTGCGAATATTACGATAGTTCGTTGTTTTTTTGCAAGATTCAGACTTGGAGCTAGTGAGGAGGACTTCCGCCACACTGCATTGCGCTCTCAAACAGATTTTCCTTATACATCGAGGTAATCATTCAATACTTCACTTTGTCAATCAAGCATTAGTATGAACATGCATGCACTATCTTTGTGAATGTTGCAGCAAATCTGACCATCTACCTTGAGTCCCAGGAAGGCTGAAGAGGGATCTTACTCTAGCTACCACCTATGAATTTTACCCCTAAGCAGAATCGGTGACTTCGTTGGGGACTAATATTTAGTTCCCAGTTTTTTATTTCGAAACCCTTGTTTCTTTCCCTCTATCACTTCCCATTCTTCTCACATCCCTCTCTAACCATTTGATGTGCTTTGTGACCATTTCATCAGCTCACATTGTTTAGAACGGAAATTTCCTGACCATTGTTTTCAATTTATTCTCAGTAACACACCCCTTGTGTGTGTTTCAAAGCGTTATAACACAACTCCTACTTGAGAGCAGTGCATTATTCCTGTTATTAATGCATTGTGCTCCTTGCTAGGCAGCATTACTCAACCTAAAATTCGTTATTTCACCCTTGTTATGATTTCCCTGGTTGTTGAGTTGTTGGTTGTCAGTTTGGCTTCTGTATACTAGATCTCTGTGCTTGGTTTCCTACTAGCATGTTATTTTTTCTTGTTGAAAATTTAACTTAGTTGCATTTACCTTTTTAAACGAAAAAAAAGTTTATTTCTAGTTTTTCTGAGATAGTTGATTTCATTCTATAAATTTTGGGTTAAATAGCTGTTAGTGAGGATAGATATCTGTATATTTTATAGGCTAAACTACATTATTGGATGTTTTTTGCTGCATGGATGTCTGAAAAAATTCTCCTTAGAGAAATAAGCCTTTCATCGAAGTGAATCTAAAAAGCATTTTTTGCACGGTTTGAGTCAGAGTCGCATAAAATTTCATACGTCCAATCCCCCTCCGAAGACTTAAAATAAATTACACTAAAATTAAGCGCTAATAAAATCAATCAATAACTCTTTTTCCTGATCTTACAAAAACATTAGTACAAGCTAGGATCTTGGGATAGGTAGAGTGAGAAAACTGCCCAAGATCGCAAAACTTGAAGACTATTGTCATTAAATAGTGAAAATCCTGCTGCACTCATACTATTGGGACCGCTCCACTCATAATGGATTTAAATGCAAGACAACATTGGGGTTTGTGAGAAGGTAGCCTACCTTTGATCGCATAACAGTGGGCATTTTGTGCATTGGGGTTCCCCTCGGGGATGTAGAAACTAGATCGGGGATCTAGGTGTTCTGCCCATATAGCATGTTGTCTACGACCATGACCCCCCTGGTAGTGTCTGTGATTTGAGGTATCCATAGCTTCCATACTTCTAGGGAAGTACACAAGGTTACTGGGGTGGGTTACCCTGGTACCTAACATAGACGGACCTACTCTGACTTTGGTTTTTGGGAGGGTAATCATCTTCAATAGAGTGATTGGCCCCATTATCTGAGGTTTGGGTGAAGCTCAAGAGTAACCGTAACTGTACATATGACTAGCTCTCTCTGTTTTCTATTGTGATATTGGGTTTCATCTCTAGTTAATGGTAGTTATCATACAGGGTCTTACCCCTCTGGCTGCTTGATTGATCAACTTTAGAGTTATTTTTTTTTCTTGGGTTTTTTTTTCTACTATCACTGAGACTTAATAATATATCACATTAAAATTTTGATAAAATTTATTGGTCATCATGGCATCCTTTGACCCTCATCATATTTCTAGGCGGAAACAAGGTCTCCCTCCATTGACACTAGGGGATATGTCAAGTCTCGGTGACCCAGTGCCTTCTTCGGAAGAGTAGTCTCTAGTGTTGACCCCTGATTCACACATTGATCCTCACATTACTGAGTTGCCTAAGGATCCTTTCATGGAAGGAGTTGTGCCTCCTTATAATCCTCCTCTCACTGACCCGTTGGGGCCACTATTGATTTAGGTAGCACCAGTACCATCCATGTCTTCGGTTGCACCCGCATCCTCTACACAATTGGTTACCTATAGGTCGTTGCTACTAGTGGCCAGCTCGGTTCCACCACTATCTCCCCCGCAATTTGTCAGTTATTCACAACTGACTGGAAACCCTAGTAGCCAGAATATTCCTGGTCATAGCAACTTAGTCACAACATCTATGAGTTTAAGTATGAACAATTCAGTATCTTCTCCTATCATGTCTTATCCTAGACTTCCAGCTTCCACTTCCACTAGCGGGGCTACCATGGTTCCCTTCAGAAACCCTTTCGGTTGGAATCCCTTGTTGAGTTCGAACCCCTCGACTATTATGCGGGGGGGCAGTGTTACCAACACTTACATTTCAGGGGGCACTTCTTTACCCCTACATTCTATGGGACAAGCAGGTCCATCCATTTTTAATTCCATTCATCTTAGTGGTCAACCTTATGGTGTAGGGTATATGCCAATGGTAAATTATGTGACTAGTAGTATGCCACAAGAAAAATCTATCACGTCTATTTGGGCGACCCTTCCCCAAAACCAATTGGGGCAAGGGGACAACTATTAGCCCGGGGGAAACCAACCATTTGTCCCCTAGTACAATATCCCCAATGGAAAACAACCTTACATCCCTACACCCCCACTACCTAGAAATTATTATAAGACAAGTCCTACTTATCCCATTGGAAACACTTTGATGGGAGGACCCTATGGTCCAAATGGTCAGCCAACACCTCCTTGGTTAGACTTGGGGGCAAAAACTAAATTTCCATTCTTGGTAGCCTTAGACATCCCTGGCCTATATAAATTAACCAACGATCCCATAAATCATAACCCGCTTTGGCCTCATGTACCACATAAGATTCCATCAGATATCCCTAAGTTCGAAGGGAAACAAGGGGAGGATCTGGCTACACATATCACCACTTGTCATTTATGGTCTATTTCTAATTCCATGGTGGATGATAATATCCATCTTAGGCTCTTTCCCTACACTCTCACGGGCAACGCTGCCAAATCGTACATTGAGTTACCATGAGATGTTGTCAATACTTTTGGTGCCTTAGTGTTGAACCTCAGGATTACCCTCTCTTTGACAGTTTTTCTCACCTCATTCCATCATTTTTCCATAAGATCACAAACCCTAATCAATGAAGAATGCTTAGTTTTGTCTTAAGGATGCATTTAAATTATTGGCATATTATATTTTCATGATTTTTCTATTTGGATAAGTTTTTGAAATTTAGCTTCAGAATGCAGCCTATTCTGCAACTAACTGTGCGTTCTGTAGCCACTCTTATGGTTTAGCAGGTTCCAAGTGTCAGCTGAGGAATTGGGCCACATGGGTGTTTCTAGAATCATGCCTACATGGATTCTATCCTACTCACTCTATCCAGATCAACATAAAAAGGAGCCTAAACTCATGGAAAAAGATACAAGTCAAAATACGTTACCTGCAGCAGTAGGACTCTTGATTTTCTCTTTGTAGAAAATCATGAGTCCAACAATCCTATTTCAATTGCAATTTAAGTTAGACACATGTAGCTAGTTTAACTCATAATCATTTATGTATTTTCCCTTTAAATATTGGTTCCACATAACCGAGAGACAGTTGAGTATAATTTAGATTTCTAAGTGTAAACACAGGATTTCTGTGGATACTCTGTTTCCAGACTTTATTTTCATCATAATAAGAAGTTCAATTTCCCAATTATTTCTTGATTGCACCTTTAACAAGCTAGGAGTTCAACCACATCAGTTGCAGAGGGCCCTTGCTTCTGAAGGAGGTTTTTATTTGTGTTTTTATTTAAATTTCCTTTACTCTGTTTCAACAATTTCTGTTTCTAATTAGGCTTATGTTTCATTTCTAGTTTTCAAATAGTTTAATGATAAATCACAATTGTGCAGGCTTACTCTTCCAAGACATTTCATGGAAATAGAAACTCTATTTTCAACACTGAATTAAGGATTGAAGTGCTAAGAAATCATAGTTGTTTAGTTTTATTGTTCTTGTGTTTTATTTCCATTATAATGGAGTTGTCAATTGTTGTGTCAACTGATGTTTATAAAATCCATTTTTAATATGCTAATCCTACATTAAATGGTTAAATATATCACACATAAAGTAGTTGAATTTACCTTGCTTATTTTCATTTTCTTTCCAAAGAGTAAGGCATAATTGATTTCTCCTAAAGCATCTCAAAAGGCTAAACACTTTACAATTGAATGTTGCAAAAAAATCAATTGTACATTAGTTGATTTTAGTTAAAACTTACATGTTTTTTCTTTCAAGACCCTCACTTAATTTCAAATAATAATATTCCTAAAAATCACTCTAAAAGGAATTTATCTTATCATGTTTCAAGATGGGATGGTTGAATGATTAATGAAATGCAATTTCATAGTTATCCATTTGCAGATTTTTCTTAGTTCTCTAGCTCAACAGGTGTAATTAGTTACCTAACATTACTTTGAGAATATCACTCTTTACAAATTAAATATTGGGAGTAACTAAACATACCTTAGAGGTTTTCATTTCATTTCTTGCTTACTGTTCTATACATTAGGAGATTAAAAGTACAACCAGTTTCTTGACATCATCTCAATAAGGTCATACCTAATCATTGAATGTTGAAGTAACCAAAGGTACACTAGTTGTTCATTTTCCACTTTCATTTAAGATAGGCATTGTAATTCTAAATATTAGTTTTAGAAATAGATCCATGGATTAGGACAGATAAACAAATTATATAGATGCTTTGTTTTCTAACTAGCCCATAGTTTTGGTTTGTTTTATGAAAATTAGAATAGTTTAAGGAACACTTCATTTTCTTCCTTCTAAAATTCATTAGATTCACTTAAACCTTTCCATAGTTTTTTTTAGATTAACCATTCTTAGATATCAAAGAACAAAAACCCCCCTAAAAACAACATAAAATACAAAACAACGAAGTAAGGAGTAGGTTGCTTAAGCACATATAGTGCACCACACTTCATCAGTTTACAAACCTTGGATTGATAATTAATGCAAAAAATTTAGGACACTAAATTGACTAAACATTTTGGCGCCATTTCCGGGGAAGTGTAATTAGGTAGCCTTATTTATTACATCCAAAAAACAATGATATGCGTAGAGAAAGAGACTCTAGGGGCATATTCATAGCTAGAGGCAGGAGTTTAATCCCTACAACACCACTCACTCCACCAAGACCAAGAAGTAGTACACCTCCATCTCAAACTCATATTCCATATTTTACTGGCCATATACTTCCAAAAGTTCTAAGATCATATATCCAGTTAGGAGGATCTCCTACTTCATCCATTGAGGAAATCTTAGAGGAAGAAGATCCTAGGACTCCAACAGAAGGAGTAACCTTTTTCACTTCTATAGGAGAACATATTCTAGCTGAAGAGTTAGAAATCCTTAGTTAAGAGGAATAAGAAGAACCTTTCTTCAGCATATCATTGATACAGGAACCAAAGGAAGAGAAGTTAAATCTGTAGGTTGAATCTTATATCAGCTCTAAAGAATCTATCATGGCAGGAAGAGGAGAAGAAGGAGGAGAGGGAGAAGGAGAAATTTTTAATGGAGAAAATTTACTATTTGGAGGAGGTAGAGGTAGATGAGGAGATATATGAAGAGGTAAAGGAAATGCAGAAGGAGGTAGAGGTAGAGGAAATAGAGGAACTGAAAGTTCTTTTGGATTCCCTATAATAGATGAAGAGACCAATGCTACCATGAAAAATATCTCACCTTCTGTCCTTCCAAACTTTCATGGATTAAAAAGTGAAGACCCTGAAACCTTTTTATTTGGATTTGAAGTCTTGTGTAGAACTTATGATTATTTACAAGATGCTCAAAAACTCAGATTGTTTCCTTCAAAATGGAAAGGAGCAACTCTAAAATGGTTCATGAGTCTAATCACTAAGTCTATTAGGACATGGAATGATATGAAGAGAGCATTTCTAGAAAGGCATTTGGATTATTGCATACCTATTAATCGCAAGGAAGAAGTGTTTAAAATGATGCAAAAAGAGGATGAAAATTTGGAGGATTTACTTGAAAGATTCAACTATAACATAAAAAGAGTAAAAATGGAAAATCTAGATCAAGACACTCTAAAAGCTCTTTTGTTGAAAATAATTAGATATGAATGGATAGATATCCTTAACATGGTGGGGAAGGGGGACATATCTCAACTTCCATTACCTGATATTGGGGAAATATGTATTAATCTCTCAAGAGGAAAATCAAAAATTTGGAAACGACCAAGAGATCTTTCCCTTGCTAGGGTAAATAAATCTGCAACAGGAATAGTGAGTAGGGAAAAAATTGGAAACATGCTTGATGAATTCAAAACAGAAATTTTAGTGAGTCTTAGTGAAGAGATAGACACCCTTAAGTTAAAAAACAAGCAGAAAGCCGAGTCTGATGCTCTAGCTATTTTTTGTCCAAAGTGTAGAAAGAAACATGCTTTGGGAGAATGTCCTCTTGAAGCACAAGTCATACAAACCTATATGATTTGTTCAAAAAATCATGAGACTAAGAATTGTCCTTCAATTCCTGGTCTTAAGGCTATTTTTCAAGAAGAAACAACATCAAATCCTATAGAATCTCTTTGTTTTGTCTCTAGAAGACCATGGCAGGGGCCAAAAACTCAAAGGTTTAACAACCAAATGTATACTCAACCCCCACCAATTTGGAATTATTGGCAACAACCTTGGCCTCAATCTCAATCTCAATCTCAACCTTGGGCTCAAGGAATGCAAAATCCTTATGGAATATTCTCTCAGTACTATCAATATCCTCCATCATATCCAAATTATCCTCCCCAAAAAATTCCTCAACAAATTTAACAACCCCAAATCCAAAACCAAAACCAAAATCGAAAACTCTCACTACCATTCCCTCATAGACCAAATCAGTTACCTGCTCAACCATTACCAAACCCCAACAATAAAAATCCTCAAAATACTTATATGATAGAAGGACAGTAATTTCCAACCTACATGATTACTCCTCTAGATCTTAATGATGTCCAACTTAGATCTAGTATGATATTAGAAAAGAGTAAGCATTCTTTAGTCATTCAAGAACAAGACAATTCTAAGGAAGATTCTCTACATCCCCATAAAATTTTTGAAGAAGGAGTAGCTCTTCAAAACCAAAATTCTGAAAATGAAAAACAAAAACAACCAATAAATTCAACTCCTATCATAGAGCAACCATCAATATCTACTTCTACACCTCCTTTTCCTGAAAGATTACAAATTGATAGAGGAGTAGAAAAGCATATTATGTTGCCTAATTATGATTTCCTAGATGAATTGAAAAATATTTTCATCAAAATCCCTTTGTTACAAGCCATCAAGGAAATTCCAATTTTAGCTAAAACAACAAAGGAGTTGAGTATGAAGAAACCAGGAAGAAAAACAAAATAAATAAAAAGAATCCAGCTTGTAGGAAAAATAGCAGACATAATGATGGGAAAAATTTCCATCCAAAAATATTTAGATCCTGGAAGTCCAGTTGTAAAAACACATGTCAATAGAGTTGAAATTCCAAATACATTGATTGATTTAGGAGCAGCAATAAAAATCATGAGCAAATAGACCATGGAACAACTCAAGCTTCCTAATCTTCTTTATACACCTACATTACTACAATTAGTAGACATATTTGTAATCAAACCAGATGGTGTGTTAGAAGATATTTCTGTGTCTTTAGATTCTTGGGAGTACCCTGTTGATTCTATGATTTTAACCCCTAAGAACAATCTAGGAGGACACCCACTCATACTAGGAAGACCTTGGTTGGCTACAGCTGATGCTTTCATTAGCTGTAGATCTAGTGACATGTATATTTCTTATGGTAATTCAACTAAGAAATTCACTATGTATCCTCCAGCAAGAACAATCACAGAGATAGATGAAAAATAATGGATTGATGATGAAGAAGATATACAACCGTTCTTTACTATTTCAAATATTAGTGAAGATAGCCAAATCTTAAATACAATAGAAAATTATGAATCATCTCCAGAATATGAACATGATCAATTTCAAGAAAAATACAATATTGAATATTTTTCATCTAGGCAGATGTCTCTTTACTCTATGGAATAATTTGGTAGCTCTACAATTGAAATCTTTCCAGGGAAAACCTTGAACATAAACAACAACTTAGAGAAATTACAACAGGAAAATCTAATCAAAACATTACAAAAAAATTCATCTGCATATGCATGGGAATACACTGACATGAAAGGAATTAGTCCTAAGACTTGTATACATCACATTTACATTGAGGAAAATTTCAAACCTATCAGACAACCTCAAATAAGGATGAATCCAAATCTTAGGGAAATTGTGAAAGAAGAGTTGCAAAAGTTTTTCAATGTAAACTTCATCTATCCAATTTCAGACAGTCAGTGGGTTTCTCCTTTAGTGATTCTACCCAAAAAGAATGGTAAATGGAGGGTATGCATTGATTATTGGGAATTGAATAAAGCTACCCTAAAAAATCATTTTCCTTTTCCCTTTATAGATCAAGTGTTAGATACATTAGAAGGTAAGAAGTATTTCTCGTTCCTGGATGTTTTCAGTGGTTACATTCAAATTCAGGCTGCACCTAAAGATCAAGATAAAAGCACATTCACCTGTCCATGGGCGAAATATGCTTACCAATTACTTCCTTTTGGATTGTGCAGTAAAAACTTTAGAAAACTTGGAAAAGGTTCTTAAAATATGTAAGGAAGAAAACCTCTCACTAAGTCATGAAAAATGTTTCATGATGTCCACTGAAGGAAATTTTTTAGGACATCACATTTCAGGAGATGGAATTAAAGTTGATAAATCTAAAGATGAAGTCATCTCCAAGTTATCAATTCCAAATTGCCAAAAGGATGTTAGAATTTTTCTAGGATTTATAGGGTATTATAGAATATTTATAGAAAATTTCACCAAAATAGCATCCCCACCCTTCAAAATACTCACCAAATATTGTGAATTTAGTTGAAATTCTAACTTCTAGTTAGCATTTGAAACTTTAAAAGCAAAAATTTCTGAAGCACCCATCTTAAGAGGGCCTAACTGGAAACTACCTTTTCACATTTCAACATATTCTTTAGACACAGCTCTAGGAGCTGTGTTAGGAAAAAAAGACTTGATCCCCTATGTCATTTATTACACAAGCAAGAATTTGACTCCCACAAAGTTAAATTACACTGTAACTGAAAAGGAATTCTTAGCTGTTGTTCATTCTATCAACAAATTTAGACATTACATAACAGGCTATGAAACCTTTGTCCATACAGATCACTTTGCAATTAAGTATTTAATGAATAAATTTATTACTAATGGCAGAGTTACAAGATGGTTATTTCTCCTGCAAGAATTCAACATTACTATTCTAGAAAGGTCTGGAAAACAAAACAAAGTTGTTGATTTCCTATCTAGAATTCAAAATATCAAATATGACACTCTAGTCGAAGATAAATTTCCTGATGAATATCTTTTTGCAGTAACTACTCAGACCCCTTGGTTTGCAGATATTTCCAATTACTTAGCTATATGAGAATTACCTTCACATTTGCATTCTAGAGATAAAATAAAAATCATTCAATTAAGTGCACGATACTCATGGATTACTAATGAATTGTATAAGACAGGTTCAAATCTCACTATCAGAATATGTGTTCGAGAAGATGAAATGCCTGAAATTCTTAAAGCATGTCATGATGAACCTTGTGGTGGAAATTTTACTGACAAGAGGACAGCCTATAAAAGCTTTCATTTAGGATATTATTGGCCATCCATCTTCAAATATGCCAAAGAATATGTCAAAAGGTGTGACAGTTTCCAAAGGGTAGGGAAACGTGCTCATTCAACTGAAATTCCATTACAACCTCAGCTACTCATTGAACCTTTTGAAAAATGGGCCTTGGATTTTGTCGGACCTATCAATTCTCCATCTAAACAAAAGAAGTATATTTTGGTATGCACTGATTATGTCACTAAATGGGTAGAGGCTAAAGCGTTACCTTTTTATAATGAAGGATCTGTAGTTAATTTTCTTTTTGAGGATATCTTCACTCGTTTTGGTGTTCCAAGAGAAATTGTAACAGATCAGGGCACTCAATTTACATCAAATATGGTGAAAAGGCTCATGGAAGATTATAAGATCAAGCACAGAAAGTCTACTCCTTACCATCCACAAGAAAATGGTCAAGTTGAATCTACCAATAAGGTGATTGAAGGAATTCTCACTAAGACTGTTCATCTACACAGAAGAGACTGGGCAGATAGGCTTCCTGAATCCTTATGGGCCTACAGAACTACATGGAGGAACACAACAAGACATACTCCCTATGAAATTGTTTATGGGAAGCAAGTCCTGTTCCCTATAGAGTTTCAGATCAGAAACGTCAAGATGGCAGTCCAATTGGGACTTGATTTATCAGAAGCACAGAAGAATAGACTAGAGAAACTAAATGAACTAGATAAAATTAGACAAGATGTAGTCCAAAGAAGCAATATAGTCCGGTAGCAAAAGGATAAATGGAATGATAAGTATATTAAAGATAAAAAGTTTCAGGCAGGGGATTGGGCACTCTTGTTCGATTCAAAATTCAAGGATTTTCAAGGAAAGTTTCAGATTCATTGACTTGGGACATATGAGATTGAAAAATTCTTTGATAATGGAGCAGTGAAGATCAGAACAATAGATGAAGAAAAGGTATCTCTTCTTGTGAATGGTCATCGGTTGAAAGTATATCATAAGCCACTTTCAAAAGAAGAGTTTGTCAAGAAATTTCAAGATAATATTGATATGGAGTTAGTGAAGAATAATTCTTCTTCTTCACAAACTTAGCTTTTATTTTTCCTACTTTTTATAAAAATAATAATAATAATAATAATAATAATTAAAAAACACATAAAAAAAAATTGAAAAAAAATAAAGTGTATAAGTATGAAAACCAATCAATGATTGGCATACTTATGCAGAAAATAGAGGGTGAAAATCAGAGATTTCTGACATCCTATATTTCCCATTTTCTTTTATGTAATAAGTAGTGAAAAATACATTCATATTTGCAGTTCATAATCTGAAAATTCAGTTTCATTCCATCACACTCCACTCTCATTTTTCAGTTTCATTCCATAAGTCATATTTCAATTTCATTCCATATTTTTCACTCATTCCATTCATGTTCCATACTTTTAAAATATATATATATATATTCTGCAGCTGAGTAAATTCTGCATCTGATTCTATTCTGCAGCTAATTTGATTTTGCAGCCACTTCAGCAGTTCTGACATGATGATTGCAAGGGATTAAAGGATATGTTTTTGAATACCATGCTACAAAGAGTACCTAAGGAACAACATCAAAGAAAAATAAAAAACACAAAGGTTAAGTTCTGAGGTAAATTGTAAAAAAATATTTTTAATAGAAAAGTTAAAAACATGAAACATGTATAATATCATTCATATATGTCCTTGACAACTCATCATTCGAATTTATTGCAATCCTCATACTATCTATCAGTCATATATTTCATATAAAGTTGCATAACGGTCCATCATTAATACCCTTTATTGATGACTAACAGTCATGATCAAGACGTGACATACTTATCTACATCTCTCCAAGACCATACCATCTATTTATTGCCTAAAACTCTCCATAACCTTCCATCAGATCCACAGCTCATTCATCTCCATAGCCAATTCATCTCCATCAATTCTGCAGCTGATTCATTTCCATATAACAGAGGGGTAATTCTGAAGGTTGAAAGTACTCTGCATAAAAGAAGGATGGGATTGATTGTTAGATCAGAACCAGTGGGGGTAAAATACATGGAAGGATACCCACAGGTCAAAGAATTGCTACAGAAAGCTGGATGGTTGAGGTTCATAGAAAAATTCAATGGTTTTCGTAAGGAAATTACAAAATCCTTTTCCCGGTCTTTTGATGGAACCGAAGTAGAGATTAGGAACATTAAATTTGCAGTGACAGATTCATTCTTGGATGAGGCTGCAGAACTTCCAAGGTATGGATGTCTCGGTTTTTAGAAAATGAATCCCCAGTACAACTCTTAAAATCAAATGGAGAAATATGCTCTTGATTTTACAAAAATTCATAACTTGTGAAGGAATATTTGGAACCATGTATGTTTACCATATTCGTTTATTAATGATTTTTCTAGAAAATGGTGAAATCAACCTTCCTTTCTTTCTGCTCAATAGTTTAAGAAGGATGGCCTCAAATGTACAAAATAGAATACAATCCATAGAGACCACCATGCATCATCGTGGTTTAGTGAAAATATTGATTGAATTTCACTTAAGGATCATAGGAGACACTTGGGAGGATTTCATTGTTAGGAATCATTTTCAAGAACAACCAGAGTCATCACCTAAGGGAGATAATGTCAGGATAAGCAGAAGAAATAAAATTGATATATTTGTTGAAGACGGACCTGAAAATTCACCATAGAAGAATGATGAAAAGCTAATTTCTGAGGAATTGACAGAAATTAGGAAACAAATTAAGGTTATAGGAAAGCAAAAGAAAGAGATTGAGGTTACGAATGAAGGGAATGAAAGTCCTCCAAAACTAAGAAGGAACTCTAGACTCCGAGGCACCATGAAGAAGACACCATCAAGAGGGACAGAGCTTATAAATATAGAAGAAGAAACACCAGTACCATCACCTGTTAATATTTCTCCTATGCATAGTCCTCAAGACTCTCCTATTTATTATTTTGAAGAAGACCCTAGTAGAATATCTCCTAGTATAGATCCAGTTCAACAACAAATATATGATTATGTAGAATCATTGGAGAGAAGAAGTTCCTCAATGAACCTAGAACCACCTGTCAATCCACAAGAACCTCTAATTGATGCTCTTAAGCAGGATATTTATGAATTAGAGATATTGAACAGGCACATCAAGCAGGAGAATGAGATTTTCAATGAAAAAAACAAATTGGACAAGGCAATGCATGATAATACCACTCTGCAGCTAGGACTACGACATAAGAAAAATAGGAAATTCAAGAAAAAGAACAAGTCATTGATCAGAGCGATCATTAACCTTAAGTTCAAAATTCTTATGAAAAGGCCCAGAATGACATTGAATTCAAAGAAGAACAAAATAAGAAGGTTGGATGTCATAGATGAGGTATTTGAGCAAATGCAATAGGGGAGAAGAACTCACATTTTTTTCAAATTGCATGAGGGCGTGCAATGATTTTGCAGTGCAGGTACGTTGAAACTCAGGATTACCCTCTCTTTGACAGTTTTTCTCACCTCATTCCATCATTTTTCCATAAGATCACAAACCCTAATCAATGAAGAATGCTTAGTTTTTTCTTAAGCATGCATTTAAATGATTGTCATATTATATTTTCATGATTTTTCTATTTGGATAAGTTTTTTCAATTTGACTACATAATGCAACTTGTTCTGTAGCTAACTATGCGTTCCATAGCCACTCTTATGGTTTAGTAGGTTCCAGGTGTCAGCTGAGGAATTGGGACACATGGGTGTTTCTAGAATCATGCCTACATGGATTCTATCCTACTCACTCAGTCGAGAACGACATAAAAAGGAGCCTAAACTCATGGTGAAAAATACAAGTAAAAATACGTTACCTGCAGCAGTAGGACTCCTAATTTTCTCTTTGTAGCAAATCATGAGTCCAATAGTCCTATTTCAATTGCAATTCGAGTTAGACACCTGTAGCTAGTTTAACTCGTAATCAGTTATGTAGTTTCCCTTTAAATATTGGTTCCACAAAACCGAGAGACAGTTTGTTGAACTCTTAGTTAAACTGAGAGGGGGGGGGGGGGTGAATCAGTTTAACACAGTCATAATCTTTTTGTCTTTTTAACAAACCTTATTTACACCTTCATTTCATGTCTAGCTTAATATGTGAGTAATCTTAGAATGTGAGCAGCAAGTATTAATATAATATAACAACAGACTTAATATGAGAGAAGCAGGTATTAAGCAGATGATATAAATCAGATCAACACATAAACATCATGCACAGAGACACCAGATATAAGTGGAAACCCATAAAGGGAGAAAACCACATCTTATTATTGTTGTGATGCAAAGACAAGCTCCAACTCCCTCTCACCACTGTTTTTCTGCAGGCACCAACCTACAGGAGGCTCCAACCTCAATTCTGCAAGCTACAACTTGCAAGGAAGCACCAACTCCCTTCAATTTTCTGTAGGCACCAACCTATAGGAGGCTCCAACCTCAGTCAGCTACAATTGACAGCTATCAAGTTGCAACTTGATAGGGAAGCTCCAACTTCCTCAATTTTTCAAACTGAAGGTTTTCTGATTTACCTCAGATATCAGCTCTATTCTGTAGCTTCTCTTTCTGCTCTTCTTTTCTTAGTCTTCTCTGCCTTACACTTCTATACTCTGCCTTCTCTATATTTTCTCTCTCTAACCTCTCTTTGAGCATATAAAATTGATATTATATATAGAAATTCTCACATGACTGTTTGTATTTCATAAAGAATTTGGAGTGAACAGTCATGACTCTTTGGCTTCTGTCTTCTTATTCCTTTATCCAACTCAATTTTAAAATATAACAATATGTACAAATTTCCATGCTACAGTGGGAGTTTTCTTTTCCTTAGGATACTTGCCTTTGCATCACAAACAATATAAAAAATATTTACATTTACATTTTTCAATTATACATCTCAATTCCACTCAGCTTCTTTTCTGGATTTTGGATTTATTGGCTTTGTCTTTTCTACAGTTGTTGAGTGACTGTTCTGTGTACCTTGGTTCACTGTAATTGTGTGCACCTGTGAATGTATACCTGTCAAACCTGTAATCTCTGTTTACCTATGTCAGACCCATTCTTTTATCCCTGTGTTTATTCACCTGTTCACTGTGCTTTTGTGCACCTGCTGCATATATACCTGCTGATTTTAAACTTGGGCAAAAATGAATTAATGCGGATATTTCATTTTTCCATGGTTATAAAACCATACATATAAATTCATTCATTTTTCAATATTTACAATATTTCACACGGGAATATATATATCTGGACCCACATATTCCAAAGTCTTTAAATTTAAAACACCTTTTGAATAGTTTCAACTACAGAACCTTTGGTAAAATCAACTCTCGGCATCTTCAAAACTGTGGTCAAACCATAATAAAAACCCAACCTTATGACTTTAGCACAGTGTATAAATGTATATCGTCCTTTGGCTCCAGGTCCACATTGCATTGCACCCTGTCTTTATATATATTGCGCACCGTATATATATATATATATATATATATATATATATATATGGTTTGGGCTTTTGCATATAAGGCGCATAATACTTTGGCTATTAAAACCATATTAACTGACCTTCGGCATGTACATATATTGACCCACGTTCACATATTCCATTATACGTAATATATCTATATATATATATATATATTACGATGTTCTTTAATATTGGAACCATTACAACGGAGTCCAACGATAATCGGGCAATCTTTTATAGATTTGAAACCTTAGTCTTCCACCTTATTTTAATAACCCGACAAACCTTAATAAACATCATTAATATTTTCCATCGGACCTTGTACTACAGTTAATAAACCAGATTCATTTCATATATCTCCGCCCCGGGCCCACAATACAACCAAAAGACCAATCAACCGCATGCACCGTACCTTAGTTAACCTCCGGGCTCTTTCATTAAACTTCGGCCAAGTCCAGCGAGCGATCACCGTTAGATGTTGAGCCTCCAGATCAACGGTCTATATCAATATCGCTTGGCATCTTTAGTCGATGTATAACGTGCGATGGCGCACCTTAAACGGTGGTTTTCCAATTCGCTCAGGGACGCGTGTCAGTTGCTCTATGGAATCACTGCAAATTCGGGAATACCGCTTGCCGACAGATGCTGGTGCGATGAAACCCACGGTTTCGCTCCAAACCGCCGTCACTGTTCCTCTCGGTCACGGTTCCGTTCTCCACTCCAGGTTCCGTCCTCGCCTTGTTCCGCTCTTTTATGTGTTCCGCTCCTTTCGATATATATATAACTATTCATCACATTTCACCGCTGTGATTTCATCGGTTACTACGCATAGCTCCATTCACACTGCGCATTTGACTATGGTTCCGCCTCTCCTTTTGTGACATCGATCCTTCCGGCCCTTCAGATATATATGTGCAGAATCTCGAATGAGCCCTTATTTCAGAGTTATTCGATCAATACAACACATCTAAGTTCGGAACAGAGGATCTTCATATATCTATACTAACCCTTATTTTATATATATCCTCCGCGCATCAGAATTGTTTATAAATCAAACCATTTGCATTAAACCTTATTACAATTACTCAACAACACCGAATTCCTTATTTTATGCAGGGCATTTCCACGACCCTTCACACACAGTTTTCAACACTCTTTTCATACTTACTATAATATGTTCCCACACTCAGAACCAGTTTCTCATGACTGATGCTGCTCCTTGCTCCTGAAGCTCCTCTGCTGCTCCTTTGACTTCTCCTTAGCCATCTCCTTTGCCATCAATGACAACATTTCCAACAGTCTCCCACTTTGGCATTGATGGCAATGCACTTCCTCTGCTTTCCTTTTAAGACAAGACCCTTTCTTTTGTTACTATCCTCCCCCTTTGACATCAATGGAAAAGGGTTTCTTATTTCCTTTCTACTTTCTGCATTTCCTCTCTTTGAGATCTTCTGACTTTGTACCCTGCTGCTCCTAATTTTGGATTAAATCTAAAATTCTGATCCTTTAGCCTTTTCATTGACTCCTGTATGCTGGGTGTATTCTTTCCATAATCTTTTAACCCTACGGACCTGTTTCATGCTTTCCTTGCTGGTTGATCTCCCCCTGGAATGATATTTTCGTTTCTTTTCTCCCCCTGAAGCTGTGCTTTCTCTTCATATCAGAGAGTAGCATCTATAGGTACTGCCCCTAGTTTATCTCTCAAATATTCAAATGGTTCTTTAGCAAGAGGTTTGGTAAATATATCAGCTTTCTGTTCTTTTGTTGGCACATACTCCAGCTTTACTATCTTCTGAGCCACTTGTTCTCGGAGAAAATGATACTTGATTGGGATATGCTTTGTTTTTGAGTGAAGCACATGATTTTTTGATATACTTATAGCACTTGTATTATCACATTTGATTTAGATAGGTTCATCAATGCTTACCTTCATGTCTTGGAGAGTTTGCTTCATCCACATGACTTGTGTACAACATGTTGCTGCTGCTATATATTCTGCTTCTATTGTAGACAGGGAGATAGATGTTTGTTTCTTGCTTAACCATGCCACCAGACTTTCTCCTAGGTAGAATGCACCTCCACTTGTACTCTTCCTGTCATCCACACAGCTGGCCCAATATGCATCTATGTATGCTGTCAAGGTGAAGCTTTTGCCTTTAGGATACCAAAGTCCATATTGTGTTGTTCCTTGTAGAAATCTGAATATTCTTTTGACTGCAAGAAGGTGATTTTTTTTAGGTGTTGCTTGATATCTAGCCACTAGTTCTACTACTAGCATGATGTCTGGTCTTGATGCAGTCAGATACAATAGACTTCCAATCATGGATCTGTATAGTTTTTGATCTATATCAGCAGACCCATCATCAGCACATAGCTTGCAACCTGTGGTCATGGGAGTTGACACAGGTTTGCAGTCCTCCATTTTGAACTTTTTCAGCATTTCCTTTAAGTATTTTTCTTGTGAGATGAATGTACCTGTGTTCTTTTGCTGAATTTGAAGTCCTAAATAGAAAGTGAGTTCTCCAATCATAGACATTTCAAACTCTGTTTTCATCTCATCAACAAACCCTTTTGCTAGTTCTTCTCTGTTGCTTCCAAACATAATGTCATCAACATATACTACAACAATCAGGAGTTCATCTTCATGGGCTTTTATGTATAGATTTTTGTCTACTCCACCTCTTTTAAAGCCTTGTTTTTGCAAATACTTATCCAGTCTTGAGTACCAAGCACGAGGAGCCTGTTTCAGTCCATATAGGGCCTTCTTTAGTCTGCACACATAGTCTCCTTTGTCTGTCAATGAGAAGCCTTCTGGTTGTTCCATGTAGACTTCTTCTTCTAGGTCTCCATTCAGAAATGCAGATTTTACATCCATTTGATATACTTTAAAGTTTTGGTAGCATGCAAATGCCAGGAACATTCTGATAGCTTCCATTCTGGCTACAGGGGCAAATGTTTCATCGTAATCAAGTCCTTCAATTTGTGAGTATCCTTTGCAGACCAGCCTGGCTTTATTCCTGATTACTTGTCCTTGCTCATTCATTTTTTTTTTGAATACCCATTTTGAACCAATGATATTTTTCTCAATTGGTCTAGGAACTAGTTCCCAGGTATTGTGATTTTCAATTTGGTCCAATTCCTCATTCATTGCTTTTACCCAAGACTTGTCCTTGCTGGCTTCTTCAAATTTCTTTGGCTCTATTTGTGACAGCATGGCTATGTATACTTCTTCAGTTTGTTCTATTAGCTGCCTTCTTGTCTGGACCCCTGCTTTCTTATCTCCTATGATTTGATCTTCGGGATGATTCTTCTGAGTGTATCTTGAGGAGGCTTTCGAGCTCAGCTCCTCATTTTCTGTAGTCTTGCTTGTTTCATCATCATTTTGGTCTTCTTCTTCATGGTTATCTGATGGACTGCAATAGTCAGTATCTCTTGTATTGTTTTGAAGTTCTTCATCAAATCTTACATCAATGCTTTCTACTATTTTCCAAAGAGTCTTGTTGTAGCACCTGTACCCTTTGCTTTTGGATGCATATCCTAGAAATATTCCTTCATCTGCTCTTGCATCAAATTTTCCAAGATTTTCATCATTATTCTTTAAGTAACACTTGCTACCAAAAATTTTGAAATGTTTGATTGAAGTTGGCTTTCCATGCCATAGTTCGTAGGGAGTCTTGTCACTTCTTGGCCTTAAGTGAGCTTTATTAAGGATATGTATTGTTGTGTGCACTGCTTCTGCCCAGAAGGTTTGAGCAATATTATTCTCTTGCATCATGGCTTTGGCAATTTGTTCAACAGATATGTTTTGTCTTTCTGATACTCCATTCTGCTGAGGTGTTCCTGCAATGGTGAATTGTTGTTTTATGCCATGTTCATTGCATAGGTCAACAAAGTCATAATTAGTGAATTCACCTCCTCTGTCTGATTTGATGCATTTCAGCTTGCATCTTGTCTGATTTTCTGCTAATGCTTTAAATATTTTGAATTTTTCCAAAGCTTCCGATTTATTCTTGAGAAAAGCAACCCATGTCATTCTGGAGAAATCATCTATTATCAGCATGAAGTAGGATTCTCCACTTGGTGTCTTAGTTCTAGCAAGTCCACACAGGTCCATGTGCACAAGCTGGAGTGGTCTTCTTGTTGATAACTCATCTTTAGATTTAAAGGATGTTTGGGTCTGTTTTCCCAATTGACACGATTTGCATATGGTATTTGAAGGCCTTTTTATTTCTGGCATATATTTGACAACTTTCTTCTTGCTCAGTTTGATGATATGATCGAAGCTGAGATGTCCCAATCTCCTATGCCATAACCATGACTCCTTAAGTTTGTTAAGATGGCATGCTTCATCTTCTTCTTTCACAATGTAAACATTGCTTTCTGTTCGAACACCTTTGAGTAGAGTCTTACCTGTGGTGCTTTATCTGACTTCACAGTCTTGTGCTCTAAATAGAACTTCGCAACCTTTGTCACACATCTGACTGACACTCAGTAAATTTTCTTTCAGCCCATCTACAAATAGTACATCTTGGGCCTTTCCTCTACCATTGTCTATGCTGACTGAGCCCTTTCCTTTGATCTTTGCTAACTTATCATTGCCAAAAGTAACATTGCCAGATTTATTTTCATCAAGAGTTATAAACTTACTTTTCTCTCCTGTCATGTGTTTAGAGCAGCCACTGTCCAAATACCATTGACTTTTCAGATCTTGAGCAGTTAGAGCCAGGTCACACTTATTCACCTTCTTTATCCACTAGAGGCACCCTTTTGTTTTGTATCTTTTGTGAGGTGATGACCTCCATCTTCTTAGAGGACATTTGGAAGGTATATGTCCAACTTGATTGCATACACAACATTTGATCGTAATTTTTGTAGAATTATGAGTATGAACAGAATTTCTTTGATTCATAAACCTTCTTGAGGTGTTAAACATCAATCTTTGTCCATACTTTCTACACTCAATGACTTTATGACCGAATTCCTTACAATAAAAGCAGTAACCATAGAAGCTATTTGCATACCTAATGTGAGGTTGTCTCTTCCATGTTTGCATCTTTTGCTGGTTTGAATTACTCCTCCTTGCATGAAAATATGCAGCAATGTGTCCCAGCTTGTGGCAGACATAACAGGTGGCATTCTTCATTGGAGGGAAGAATCTCCTTTGATGGTTTCCAAATTTTACATATTCAGGGGTCTTTGTATTTATTACATTCTTTGTTACTAGTGGTTTCTTCTGATCTCTGTCTTCCTTATTGCAGATTTCTTCTTTCGTAGGAATTGTTTGAGCTGCTTCATCATTCTTCTTTGCTTTTACAAAAATAATCTCTCTGTCAACCTTTTCTTTTCCTTTACTTGATTCTCCTTCATAGCCTATTCCATTATTTATCATAGGGGATCTTTGAGCAATCAAAATTTCATTCAACTTACTAGAGCTTGTTGTTTGGGAAGAGTTTATAACCACTTTACTTTGAGAATTTTCTAATTTCTTTCTGAGACATACTACTTCTTCTTCCAACTTTTCTTGTTCTTGAGTTTTTTCTTTGATTTGCTTAAGTAACATGTCCTCTATCTTCTTGGCTTCTTCAAGCTCTATTTTTAGTTGCTTAAGGACTTCTGAATTCTGTTCTTCTCGTACATATTTGAGAAGAATGTCCTTTTGTTTTCTTCATTTCAGTTTGAGTCTATCAATCTCTTCTAGAGCACTTCTTAGCTCCCCCTCAAGGTCGACTTCACCTTCTTCTTCTTCATATTCTAGCATGAGACCTTCAAGTTCTTCTATGGCCATCAATAAGAATTCAGAGGTTCCTTCTTCACTTGAGGATTCATCTGAATCTTCAGATGTACTGCTGTTTTGTTGAGCATAGAAGGATTTTCTGCTGAACTTCTTTCCTTTCTGCCATTTCTTTGATTTATTTTTCTCTGACTCTTGAGCCTGATTCCTTACTTTCTTGTGAGGGCACTTAGCAGCATAGTGTCCCACTCTTCCATAGTTAAAGCATTTGAAGGGGAGTTTACCTTTGTATTTACCTGAGCCTCTATCCAATTTCTTGACAAACTTTGCCTCTTCTTCATCCTAGCAGGAGCATATGTCTCCCTCTTCTTCTTTCTTCTTTTATGTTTTAAAGGTTGCTTCCCTCGTACTTGGCTTCTTCTGTGGGAGCCTCATTTCATAGGCTATTAGATTTCCAAGTAGCTGGTTCATGGTCAAGGTCTCCCAATCAGTTGTTTCTTCTATTGCAGACACCTTTGGATTAAACCCGAATGGAAGAGATCTTAGAATCCTTTGCACAATTATACTTTCTGGCATTTTTTTCTCCAAGAGCTTTCATATTGTTAATAATTTCTGCAGCTTTTAGGAAGAAACTAGCAATGTCTTCATCATCATTCATTTTAAAGTTTTCAAACAGGGCTCTATAGACTTGAAGTTTGGCATTCTTTACTTTCTTGTCTCCCTCATGTATGTTTTCAAGAGTATCCCATATTTCTTTGGCAGTGTCTTTGTGCATTATTTTAATAAACTCTGCTTCACACAATCCATTTAGGATGGCATTCATGGCTTTTGCATTAGCCACAAAATCTTGTTTTGTTTCTTTCTCTATGTCAGTTGCCTTCGGGGCATATCCTAATTCCACAGCAGCCTAGACTTCTATTCCTAGAGACATTATGTATGTCCTCATTCTGATTTTCCAGAAAGAATAATTTTCACCAGTGAAGAAAGGGGCTTTATTGGTTGAGCATCCTTCTTTACTAGCCATCTTGGGAACCTAGGATCTTCTTTCAGTTGTTAGACTTGTACAAAGGAACCTGCTCTGATACCAATTGTTGAACTCTTAGTTAAGGCGAGAGGTGAATCGATTTAACACAGTCATAGTATTTTTGTCTTTTTAACAAACCTTATTTACACCTTCGTTCCATGTCTAGCTTAATATGTGAGTAATCTTAGAATGTGAGCAGCAAGTATTAATATAATATAACAACAGACTTAATATGAGAGAAGCAGGTATTAAGCAGATGATATAAATCAGATCAACACATAAACATCATGCACAGAGACACCAGATATAAGTGGAAACCCATAAAGGGAGAAAACCACATCTTATTATTGTTGTGATGCAAAGGCAAGCTCCAACTCCTTCTCACCACTGTTTTCTGCAGGCACCAACCTACAGGAGGCTCTATCCTCAATTCTGCAAGCTACAACTTGCAAGGAAGCACCAACTCCCTTCAATTTTCTGCAGGCACCAACCTACAGGAGGCTCCAACCTCAGTCAGCTACAACTGACAGCTATCAAGCTGCAACTTGATATGGAAGCTCCAACTTCCTCAAATTTTCAAACTGAATGTTTGCTGATTTACCTCAGATATCAGCTCTGTTGTGTAGCTTCTCTTTCTGCTCTCCTTTTCTTAATCTTCTCTGCCTTACACTTCTATACTCTACCTTCTCTATATTTTCTCTCTCTAACCTCTTTGTGCATATCAAATTGATATTATATATAGAGATCCTCACATGACTGTTTGTATTTCACAAGGAATTTGGAGTGAACAGTCACGACTCTTCGGCTTCTGTCTTCTTATTCCTTTATCCAACTCAATTTTAAAATATAACAATATGTACAAATTTCCATGCTACAGTGGGAGTTTTCTTTTCCTTAGGATACTTGCCTTTGCATCACAAACAATATAAAAAATATTTACATTTACATTTTTCAATTATACATCTCAATTCCACTCAGCTTCTTTTCTGGATTTTGGATTTACTGGCTTTGTCTTTTCGGCAGTTGTTGAGTGACTGTTATGTGTACCTTGGTTCACTGTAATTGTGTGAACCTATGAATGTATACCTGTAAAACCTGTAATCTTTGTTTACCTCTGTCACACCCATGCTTTTATCCTTGTGTTTATTCACCTGTTCACTGTGCTTTTGTGCACCTGCTGCATATATACCTGCTGATTTTAAATCTGGGAAAAAATGAATTAATGCGGATATTTCATTTTTCCATGGTTATAAAACCATACATATAAATTCATTCATTTTTCAATCTTTACAATATTTCACACGGGGCTATATATATCTGGACCCACATATTCCAAAGTCTTTAAATTTAAAACACCTTTTGAATAGTTTCAACTACAGAACCTTTGGTAAAATCAACTCTCGGCATCTTCAAAACTGTGGTCAAACTATAATAAAAAACCCAACCTTATGACTTT
Source organism: Pinus albicaulis (assembly GCA_034641835.2). NCBI lineage: Eukaryota > Viridiplantae > Streptophyta > Pinopsida > Pinales > Pinaceae > Pinus > Pinus albicaulis. Next base: position 68,937,485 of record CM076574.1, on the reverse strand, counting down.
AGCACAGTGTATAAATGTATATCGTCCTTTGGCTCCGGGTCCACGATGCATTGCACCCTGTCTTTATATATATTGCGCACCGTAGATATATATATATATATGGTTTGAGCTTTTTCATATAAGGTGCATAATACTTTGGCTATCAAAACCATATTAATTGACCTTCGGCATGTACATATATTGACCCACGTTCACATAATCCATTATATATATATATATATATATATATATATATATATATATATATATATATATATATATATATATATATATATATATATCTATATATATATATATATATATATATATATATATTACGGCGTTCTTTAATATTGGAACCATTACAACGGAGTCCAACGATAATCGAGCAATATTTTATAGATTTGAAACCTTAGTCTTCCACCTTATTTTAATAACCCGACAAACCTTAATAAACATCATTAATATTTTCCATCGAACCTTGTACTACAATTAATAAACCAAATTCATTTCATATATCTCCGCCCCAGGCCCACAATACAACCAAAATACCAATCAACCGCACACACCGTACCTTAATTAACCTCCGGGCTCTTTCATTAAACTTCGGCCAAGTCCAGCAAGCAATCACCGTTAGATGTCGAGCCTCTAGATCAACGGTCTATATCAATATCGCTCGGCATCTTCAGTCGATGTATAATGTGCGATGGCGCACTTTAAACGGTGGTTTTATAATTTTCTCAGGGACGCGTGTCAGTTTCTCTATGGAATCACTTCGAATTCGGGAATACCGCTTGCCGACAGATGGTGGTGCGATGAAACCCACGGTTTCGCTCCAAACTGCCGTCACTATTCCTCTCGGTCACGGTTCCATTCTCCACTCCAGGTTCCGTCCTCACCTTGTTCTACTCTTTCATGTGTTCCACTCCTTTCGATATATATATAACTATTCATCGCATTTCACCGTTGTGATTTCATCTTTTACTACGCATAGCTCTATTCACACTGCGCATTTGACTATGGTTCCGCCTCTCCTTTTGTGACATCGATCCTTCCGGCCCTTTAGATATATATGTGTAGAATCTCAAATGAACCCTTATTTCAGAGTTATTCGATCAATACAACACATCTAGGTTCGGAACAGAGGATCTTCATATATCTATACTAACCCTTATTTTATATATATCCTCCGCACATCAGAATTGTTTATAAATCAAACCATTTTCATTAAACCTTACTACAATTACTCAACAACACCGAATTCCTTATTTTATGCAGGGAATTTCCACGACCATTCACACACAGTTTTCATCACTCTTTTCATACTTACTATAATATGTTCCCACACTCAGAACCAGTTTCTCATGACTGATGTTGCTCCTTGCTCCTGAAGCTCCTCTGCTGCTCCTTTGACTTCTCTTTAGCCATCTCCTTTGCCATCAATGACAACATTTCCAACACAGTTCAGTATAGTTTAGATTTCTAAGTGTAAACATGGGGTTTCTGTGGATACTCTGTTTCTAGACTTTATTTTCATCATAATAAGAAGTTCAATTTCCCAATGATTGCTTGATTGCACCTTTAACAAGCTAGGAGTTCAACCACATCAGTTGCAGAGAGCCCCTGCTTCTGAAGGAGGTTTTTATTTGTGTTTTTAGTTAAATTTCCTTTACTCTGTTTCAACAATTTATGTTTCTAATTAGGCTTATGTTTCATTTCCAGTTTTCAAATAGTTTAATAATAAATCACAATTGTGTAGACTTACTCTTCCAAGACATTTCATGGAAATAGAAACTCTGTTTTCAACACTGAATTAACGATTGAAGTGCTAAGAAACCATAGTTGTTTATTTTTAGTTTTCTTGTCTTTTATTTCCATTATAACAAAGTTGTCAATTGTTGTGTCAACAGATGTTTATAAAAGCCATTTAATATGCTAATCCTACATTAAATGGTTAAATATCATACACATATAGTAGTTGAATTTACCTTGCTTATTTTCATTTTCTTTCCAAAGAGTAAGGCATAATTGATTTCTCCTAAAGCATCTCAAAAGGCTAAACACTTTACAATTGAATGTTGAAAAAAAATCAATTGTACATTAGTTGATTTTAGTTAAAACTTACATGCTTTTTCTTTCAAGACCCTCACTTAATTACAAACAATGATCTTCCTAAAAATCACTCTAAAATTAATTGATCTGATCATGTTTCAAGATGGGATGGTTGAATGATTAATGAAATGCAATTTCTAAGTTATCCATTTGCAGATTTTTCTTAGTTCTCTAATTCAACAGATGTAATTAGTTACCTAACATTACTTCGAGAAGATCACTCTTTACAAATTGAATATTTGGAGTAACTAAACATACCTTAGAATTTTTCATTACATTTCTTTCTTATTGTTATAGACATTAGGAGATTAAAAGTACAAATGGTTACTTGACATCATCTCAATAACGTCATACCTAACCATTGAATGTTGAAGTAACCAAAGGTACACTAGTTGTTCATTTTCCACTTTCATTTAAGATAGGCATTGTAATTCTCAATATTAGTTTTAGAAATAGATCCATGGATTAGGACAAATAAACAAATTAGATAGATTCTTTGTTTTCTAATTAGCCCATAGTTTTGGTTTGTTTTACGAAAATTAGATTAGTTTAAGGAAAACTTCCTTTTATTCCTTATAAAATTCATTAGATTCACTTAAATATTTCCATAGTTTTTTTAGATTAACCATTCTTAGATCTCAAAGAACAAAACCCCCCCTAAAAACAACATAAAATAAAAAACAACGAAGTAAGGAGTAGGTTGCTTAAACACATATAGTGCACCACACTTCATCAGTTTACAAACCTTGGATTTATAATTAATGCAAGCAATTTAGGACACTAAATTGACTAAACACTTAGCAATGGAATTTCTTAAGAACTTTCAACTACCTATCTGATACGAAACCAAAACGGAAATCTTAAACTCGTTGTGTGAAGACACCGCCAATCACATCTTTGATCACATTCATGAATGGAGATGTGGGTAGAGGCTAGGAAATGCACCAATCCTGGATCATATATTATCGAACTAGTTTTGTAAGTCACTCTTGCCTCCCCTTAGTAAGGACGTTTGTCTATCTGGTGCAGTCACAGAGGACCAATCCATCCATTGTGCACAACATCTAGATCTCATCTATTAAAAATTTGGCACGTTGTATGAGTTACTCCCCCATGCCTCTGGCAACCCAAATCCTCCTACTACTCAGAAACCCGGAGCACATGTTGACAACCTCGTTGGCACAACTTTTGGTGTTGTTGTAAAACAACTCAGTGGGCATGCTTCCCAGCCATCTTCGACTGCCACTTCTCCTACCCAATCGGCTACTCTTCCCACTGCTGAGTTACACTTTGTGCAGTCTACATAAAAACCTAATGGTAAGAACAAGAAGAATAAGAAAAATACTGCTCCTTCTGAAGAGAAGCCCAACACTCAGAATAATCCAAATCAGAGAAATGCTTTTAAAACTGACAAAGGGAAATACAAAACTATCAGATTCCCTTGCAAAATTTGTGCAGAGGACCACTCGACATATAAATGTCCTCGGCTGCAAGAATGCACACATCTTATCACGCAAAAGGATTTTGGAAGGACACATGTCGTCTTTCACAACCCTTTCCCTAATCCATAGCAGCAACAACACATGGTTGCAAACCCACCACAACCCCTCTAAAGGGGAAATGGTGGTGTTCATCCTTCCCATGAAGGATCATGTACCATTATAGCATGGATACTTTTGAAGTAAAAACACGAGCCAAAACCTATGGAAATCTAGTCATTGATGCTCACAAACCTTGTTCAATTTCGAATCCACCACCGCCTAACGATCTTCATATCGAAAGGCCTATTTTTGACCCTGTCATTCATCCCTCCAAAGGTAACCTTCGATGCACGACTCATGACACCTCTGCATGTGCTGCCCAGAGCTACAACATTGTAGAAGACTTGGTGCAAGCATCATCATCTATGTCTACACTCGAAGTGTTGCAAACCTTCCCATCGCAAAGGAAATCTCTGCTTTCGGCCATTGGTGGAATTGATCCCTAGGATTCTATGCTAGCCATCTTTGACATGGAAAAATGTAAACCTTGTCTTTCCCACCAGCTTGCTATCAAGGTTCAAGTTGTGTCGAAAGGGAGGTCAATCCATTGCACTGTCATAGACGGATGTGCTTCAACCTGCATAATGTCACCTGCTTGCTAGATCGCTTTGGTTTCTCCTACTTTGTCTCCATCGTAAAATTCCCTCAAAGCATTTGATGGTCACACTTTCCTCCCAAAAGGCTACCTTGCTAGCTACCCCATTACACTTAGTGGGAAAACTAGAATTGTGGACATCGAAGTCGTAGATCGTCATCTCGACTATAATCTCCTTTTGGGTCGTAGTTGGTCTTATGCGATGACTTCCATTGTCTATTATATTTTCTTACTCATATTTTTTCCTTTGGATGTGAAGATAGTTACAGTGGACCAGTTATCCTTATGCACCCCGAATAATTCCACATTACCTAGCAGCACCGTGCCCCTAGTAGGAGGAGTTCCTAACTCTTACATCAGCGTCGGTATCAGACTTCTGAAGGCATATTCCATTATGGGTTTCTTTCCTCTCCCGCCGCTTGAGGTTCCACAAACGTTTTCAATGATATCCACCATCTCAAATGGCTCTATCAACCCCTGGATCCTACCGGCGCCTTCATAAATTGATTCCTACAAAGATCATATGCCACTATCACCGATTGAGTTGGCTTATCAAGCCATCCAATCAGCATCTGAACCCTCCACTGCTTTGGTTTCGACCAATGGTACCACCCTCCTGCCCAACACTGTTCCTTCTAAATATCTCCTTGATGAATTCCTACCTTCGGATGAAGCTATCCGAGAGATCATGTCTCTAGAAGAACAACCTTGGTGAGAGTTTCACCATCGCTCTTCAATGTCTGATTTGGATGTGATCACTATACAAATCCCGCCTTTTGACCCACCTGAGATCATTCCATCTGCGTATAGGAATGTTCAAACTATCGATGCAGAAGGAAACATCGGTAATATTTCTAAGACCATGCTCATAGATATCTTGGTCAAAACAGGTATCATGTAAAACATACATATTGGAACATATTTCAGTCTGGAGGAAATTGCATGCTTCATATCCCTTTTTAAAGAGTTCCGCGATGTTTTTGCTTGGTCTTACAATAAAATGCTCGACATAGATCCTTCTATAATCAAGCATGAAATCAAGATTTATGACAATGTCAAGCCTTTCCGGTAGAGGCTCCAAACTTTCCACCCTTGCAAAGTAGCATCTATCAAGACAAAAGTTGAAAAACTATTACACGTTGGTTTCATCTATCCCATTCCTTTGATAGAATGGGTATCCAATCGAATTCCTGGAGATAAGAAACAATGCACCATCTGAATCTGTGTCGACTATCGTGATCTAAACACCGCATGTCCAAAAGAAAATTATCCTACTTTGTTTATAGATCATATTATCGACAATTGCGCTTGATGCGAATATTTATCCCTTATGGATGGATTTTCGGGATATAACCAAATCGCGATTAAAAATGATGACCAGCATAAAACCACCTTCATTTGTCCTTGGTTAACATTTTCGTATCAAAAGCTCCCATTCTGTCTGAAGAATGCTGGAGCAACATTTCAAAGGGCCATGGACTATGCATTTCACGATATCAGACACATTGTACAAGCTTACTTGGATGATATTCCTACTCATTCCAAGAAACGAGCTCATCATCTTGCTCATCTTAGAGAAATATTTGCTCGGTGTAGGTTCTACAACATCCGTGTGAATCCGCATTAATGCATATTTTTTTTCGAGTCTGAACGACTTCTTGGATTCATTGTCTCCAAGCACGAGATTAGGGTTGATCCCGATAAGGTAAGGGAAACTATTGAATTACCTGCACCACAATCCATCTTACAAATCCAACGTTTTCAAGGGAAGGAAAAATTCTTACATCGCTTCATCCTAAAATATGCCGAGATGATGAAAGGCTTTATGCACTTAGTCAAGAAAGGGGTACTGTATATGTGGGATGTCAATCTCAACTGTCGTTTGACGCCCTGAAATGGGCACTCATTTCTGCCCCACTTCTTAGTGCCCCCAACTATTCGTGTGACATTCTCATATACCTGGAAGCCTCGCCATCCTCCCTGGGAATGGTTTTGGTTCAAGTTCATGATGACGATAGTGAGCAAGTGATTTATTATTTGTCAAAGGGTCTTTCTGGAACTGAATTACGATATTCACATGTGGAGAAGCTATCTCTAGCAGTGGTCTTCGCCGTCACCCACCTCTGACACTACATATTATTGTGGAAAACTACCATCATTTCTTTGGATAATCCCATGCTACGCATATTGTCTCACCAGATCATTGAAGGAAAATATTCCAAATGGATTGTAATCCGCCAACAATTTGACTTGGTTTTCACTGTTGCCAAAGCTAAGAAATCTCTAGTCTTCACTGAATTACTGTCGGATCTTCCTAGAGTTTACCCAGAGGAAGTAGCTCATGATCCATTTCCTGATGAATCCATCTATCTAGTTGACTCTACTAATCCTTGGTACGGGGACATTCCTGTATACCTCCAAACTCAACGGTTCCACCCATCTCTAATGTCAGACAACCGACGTCGCATTCATCACCAAGAGAATCACTATCTCGTGTTGAATGATACTCTATATCGTCGTGGTGTCGATACAGTTCTTCGATGTTGTCTCACCCTTACTAAGGCAGAACATGTTTTAAACGATTTCCACGCTAGGGCGTATGGTGGTGATCTTTCAGACATAGCTACTTCCCAGAAAATCTTGCATGCAGGATACTACTAGCCCACTTTGTTTAAATATTGCGTCACTGTGGTCTAGAAGTGCCATCCGTGTCAAATTTTTACTAAGAAAATTTGTGCTCATCCTACCCCTCTACATTTGGTCATTTCCATCAGTCCTTTCACTATATGGGGAATATATTTCGTAACATGTAATACCGCTTCCACTGATGGACACAACCACATCATAGTTGCAGTCGACTATTTCACGAAATGGGTTGAAGTCATTCCCACATTTCGGGATGATGGAGAAACCACTGCTCTTTTCTTGTTCAATTATATTATTTTTCATTTCGGTGTACCCCGCTTTATTTTCACAGATCATGGTTCTCATTTTCAAAACCAAATGATGATGGAGTTAACTTCCATGCTGGTTTTTCGACAAGATCATTCTTTGTCCTACTATTTGTAAGCTAACGGTCAAGTTGAAGTCATAAATGGTGTCCTCAAGACCATGATTCATCAGTTAGTCGGAAATCATAAAACCACATGGTATCGAAAAATATACTCTATGTTATGGGCATATTGAACGTCAGTGAAGACTGCTACAGGCTTCATGCCATTCCAGTTAGCATACGGTCTGGAAGCAGTTCTCCGATCGAGTGAGAGATTACATCACTTAAATTGGTTGTTAAACTCCTACTCAGAACTACTACCGAAGAATAACTCTTGCTCTCACTCAATGAGTTGGACAAAATGCGTCGAGATGCCACACTCATCCTCAAATCCCACAAGCATCGAGTTAAATCTCAATATGACAAATCTGTCAAGCCTTGTTCTTTTCAAGAGGGAAATATTGTTCTACTCTACGATTAGAAACACGACCTCTTGGGGGCAGGAACACTTCAACCATTATGGTTCGGTCCATATTTCATCATCAAGGTCCTTTCTAAAGGGGCCTATGAACTTCAGGACTGTAATGGAATCCCACTCGTTGAGCCCTGCAACAGGCTCTATCTAAAGAAGTATTCTACCTAGTGTCTTACTTGTTGTACATTGGGTTCAACACCCCCCGTTTGTTTCGCGACATGGACTAACGGCCTCTCATGGATCCTAACTCTAGTGATTGTATCAGAGACTAACGCATGCGGGTTTTGGTATAATGACAATCGTGATTCCAACAAGTGGTATCAAAGCGACAGGTCTCGAGTTCGAAACTCACCTAGCTCGTGTTGGGGGGGAGATTGTGTGACATTAGGTTCAACCCTCCCCGTGTGTTTTGTGAAATGGACTAACCGCATCTCATGGATCTTAACTCTGGAGATTGTAGCGGAGACTAACGCCTACGGGTTTTGGTCTAACGGCAATCGTGATTCCAACATTACTGGGCATTTTCTTTGTAATTGTATGTATATAAGTTTTGTCCTTTTTTGGTGTGTCTAGCATATTTTGGGTTTTTGAGTTTTTTTTCTCATACAAACTCTCTTCTTTTACACATATGTCTTCATCATCCTTACCATACATTGGATATGCGGATGGTGTCAGTCATCACACATGGCACATTGCATCATTTGTTTGGGTCCTCTGTATACCTGAGTCGGAACTACTTGGTTCCGGGGAAATCTTCCTTGGCGATGCCACCAACAATATTTTTGAGTATATGTTTATTATCCAACTCGTCACTAGAGCTACATCTTGCGACATCTCCAATCTGGTGGTCTGGTTAGATTCCCAGCTAGTCATTATGCATTTGAACAATTGTTATCGCGTCTGACATCCTGTCTTATTATGTTATTACTTAAGGGTATGACTTTTGGAACATCAGTTTCAATTCATTACTTTTGAGAAAATTCCTAAAGAATCAAACGCATTAGCTGATTCGTTAACAAATTATGTATTGGATTTTCATCTGTCACGTTTAATATAGAAAGATTCATGCATGAGTGTACATTTTTCATCATAAAAATTAAAAATACAAGATCAAAATAGCCAATATATATATATATATAGTGGTATTAAAGCGATAGGTCTCGAGTTCGAAACTCACCTAGCTCGTGTTGGGGGGGAGATTGTGTGACATTGGGTTCAACCCTCCCCGTGTGTTTCGCGAAATGGACTAACTACATCTCATGGATCTTAACTCTGGCGATTGTAGCGGAGACTAACGCCTGCAGGTTTTGGTCTAATGACAATCGTGATTCCAACATTACTGGGCATTTTCTTTGTAATTGTATGTATATAAGTTTTGTCTTTTTTTGGTGTGTCTGGCATATTTTTGGTTTTTGAGTATTTTTTTCTCATAAAAACTCTCTTCTTTTACACATATGTCTTCATCATCCTTACCATATGTTGGATATGCAGATGGTGTCAGTCATCACACATGGTACATTGCATCATTTGTTTGGGTCCTCTATACAATTGAGTCGAAACTACTTGGTTCCAGGGGAATCTTCCTTGGCAATGCCACCAACAATTTTTTTGAGTATATGTCAGTTATCCAACTCCTCACTAGAGCTACATCTTGTGACATCTCCAATCTGGTGGTCTAGTTAGATTCCCAGCTAGTCGTTATGCATTTGAACAATTGTTATTGTGTCTGACATCCTGTCTTATTATGTTATTACTTAAGGGTACGACTTCTGGAACATCAGTTTAAATTCATTACTTTTGAGAAAAATCCTAAAGAACCTAATGCATTAGCTGATTCGTTAGCAAATTATGTATTGGATTTTCATTTGTCACATTTACTATAGAAAAAGTCATGCATGAGTGTACATTTTTCATCATAAAAATTAAAAATACAAGATCAAAATAGCCAATATATATATATATATATATATATATGTCATGTCATAGTCATTTACATCAGAAAACACTTAAAAATTTGGGTTTTTATACAAAATTGGCTCTGTTAAGCCTCGCTCTGACATATACACATCCATATTTACCCCTGCTGAGCCTGCTGCTCATGATAGCAGATAACTGCCCTAGCTAACCTCCTCATAGGCACCAATAATCTCTCTAGCACACCCACTGTGTGCCGCTACAGATGAATAGGGATCTCCCTCATGGGAAGAGGTGGCACACCCATGCTCAATCCTTTGAGGTTCCTAGCAACCTCGTGCAAACTTTGTGTGTCAACTCCCTCTTCGGAGGTTGTTGCGGCCTCTACTGCTGCTCCAGCCCCAAGTAGATGCATTCCTCGCTGTGCATATCAAGGGGCTTAAGTAGGTCATACGGGTGTCACATCTGTGTCAAGAAAACTACTTCATGTCAAATCTCTTTTTCACCCATTAAACAAAAAAGTTGCATAAAAATTCAAAAGACACAAAAATACTTGTGCAACTAATTTCTCATCTTACCTATTAGCCCCCACTGAATTCCAGGTGGAAATCTCAACTCTAGATCTCCTATGAGGTTCATCCCGGTAGAGGTATAATCCTCAATCATCAAGATCTACGATGTTAATCCACTCAAAGAATGCATCATCAAAGAAATGTCAAAGTGGACCCTCTCCAGTCTAGGCTCCCTTAGTCCAAAAACGTCCATGATCATTCGAGGCCTCATAACGGGGACCCTCTCTAGTATAAATGAGACAATCAACATGCCTTACCCAAAATCTCTTTGGGACTGTAATATTCCCAATTTTAGCCTCAAGCTAAAATGGAATATTATAGTTGCACATTTTATTTTTATCAATAAAATGGGCAAGGAGACACCTTAGGCCCTTTTAAATGAAGAAATAACACTCCTCATGTGAAAAGGAGGAGAATAAAGCAGCTGAAATAAACACCAAAGCTGTGAATGGAACCCGAATCACTTGATTAGTCATCATTGACTAAAGTCAACAGTGCTTCCCAAGGAGGAAGAGGCTTCCTAGAGAAGTTGCGCAGTTTTGGAGGGAAGACACTTTCATGAGGGTGGAAACCCTAATTGGTGGGGACCATGGTTGAGAGGAGTTCACTCACTTTATATGGAGGAGATGGCAGCCCATTTTGCATATGTTATGGTTTGGAGTTTCAGACTTGGGTCTGCAAGCTTGCATCCCTAGGCTGTTTAGCAGGGTGATGGTGCCCTCAGGCACTGGGGTGTTCTCGGTCGGGAATCCCTACCTTTTCCTCAAGGAAGGATGAGGATTGAGCTACATTTCCTTAATCTAGCATTGGCCACAACTACATTAATCAACTACAGCATTATTTCTGTAGGAGAGAGGACGTTGTGTTGTTGGGTGCAGCAAGAGGGGAACTCATGGAGTCTCTCTTGTCTTGTTTTATTTAGTGGAGGAGTGATCCACTCATTGGAGGAGCTACAAGGAGGATTCCCGGGATGTATTTCAGATCAGTGGCATGAGGCCACACTTCCATCATCTCCCACTGTACAGTCTATGGAGGAAACTGCGTTATTTTATGGAGGCAGTGAGAGAGGGTGTCATTGGGCTCATCAGGAGTGTGTTTCTGAGACAAAGTGATCAACACTTTATATTAGAGACATTATCAGAGGAGGGAATCTACATTTCAGATCTTCCATGGCCTCATTCATATTTTGTATCAGTTGCAGTGACAACTCTGTTGTCACATTTTCGTTTCTTCGGCATTTCTAGCAATCTTCCAAAGATTGGTTAGAAATATTGTATTTCAGCCCATTTCTCGATTATTGGGCTTATTTATTGTATTCCTTCAGCCACATGTGTATTTCATTTATATTCAGCAGCTATGCCTTCATATACACTGCACAGTTGCAGCTACTCCTACATTTTGTGAAGTTGCAGCTACTCTTGTATTTCATTGCTATTTCATTGAAGGTTGGATCTTAAAGCTTGAGTGGCTTGTCCCTCATCTATTTCTTGTATATTTCTACTAATATATCATAATATAATGATGTTTGTAGCATTACCCTCTCGTCATGTATTCATATTTGCATAGTTTCATATTCATGTTCATATATTGATGTAAGCTCTCTCATTGAGCATTGTTTTAGAGACCTAGATTAGGGAGATCTGAATAACCCATCTAGAGTTATTTCTTTGAGCTCATATTCTGCATAGGAGTTTTAGGATGAATGTTATAAGACATCCCAATAGTGGTTTGTCTTATTTTTGTATCAGCTTCCTTATACAGTGTCCTCAAGGACCCTGTAGCAGAAATTCCCGAGGTGGAATATTGCATATCCATAGACAGAGTATGTGAAGGGCTAGCTAGCCTTAGGATTTCTCCCTTATTTGGAAGGAGTCATATCCTATAAATTCCCCATCAGTAAATCTCTGAAATGGACTTGTTATAGCTCACTGAAGAAGGAATTGGAATATCTCAAGATATTCCCGAGAAAGAAAAATATTCCATATTTGGAATATTACAGGGACTGGGTCTTGTAGGTTGTTAACTCTTCTCGAATACGATAGAAAAAAACTTCACACCAATCAAATATATGTGGTTGTAAACAATCCAGTGCTAGTAATACTTGGGCCTTGGTGGCCACATGCTAACTCTTGGCCCCTGCCAAGCATACGATCATCCACAACAATGACCTCATCAATCTAAAGGCTATCCATTCTATAGGTATCTAGTTACTCACCAGCGTAGTATTTTTTATACAATGAGCTTGGATTATTCCCATGGTGGTTCAAGGATCAGCTCTAGATCATGTCAGATTGGGCCTTGGCCCTCTGCATGATAGGCTAGCTAGAAAGTATACATCTTCCCTATCTATCGAGAGCTCATGACCCCTAATGCGGAATAGATGATGTTGTTCATCCCACCATTGGATAATCCAACTCAAAATTTCCTCCTGCCCTTTCATCATCTTAAGTCTAGCATATTTTATCAATCCACACCTCTGGAGAACTAATAAACATGCCGGATCGGTAACCATTTCCTGTTCCTCTCTCTCATGCTCTCGTTCGTGCCAGATACTCATGGTAATAGCTTGGTACCTGCACAAATCAAGTTTTTCATGGATCAATTATTGGCCAAATCATTGAAAACCAAGGCAAGCAAAGTTTTAAAACTATTTGGGCTTACTAACATGGGCCTTTGTGCCAATCAGAGCATGCTAACGCATTGTCCCTTAACGCGTAGTTCATTTAATGTGGCCCTACCACTAAGCACCTGCGTTACCCACCCAAAACTTCTAGGGCTTGCCCAAAACTCATTTTTTGACAAGTAAAAACATTGAAAACACTAATGAAATTCTATATGAATGCCTAAGCTCTTACGTGGAAGAGAAGGAATCAAAAACGGTTTCCCGGATAGTCCACAATCAACAGCAGAAGTTTCACCCTTTTTCACACTCCAAAGCTCTGCACTGAACACAAACAGTGAAAATAAAGGTCTTTATCCTTCTTATGGACATTCTGGAGGTATGACTCACTCAGATAGTAATTGAAATTGGTAAATTTCTGCTATTATTTTATACAATTCTTGTTTTATTGATGTTACCGATGCTCTGATGCATTTTCAATGTTTCTATGCAGATTTTACCATGCTTGACCCGGAACAAGCCTTCTTTTTAGGGACTCTTCTAGCTCGTAAAACTAGAAAAAAAACCCCGATTTTCCTTCTTCAGGCTCATTAAACTACCACGATGAAGATTATGAGCCATTATTTTCCATATTTTTCTAGCTCTTTAAAAACCAAAAAAGACACTGAGTTTTTCTTCGTTGGACTCGTTAAAATTTCACGAAGAGGATCGAGTTTTTCTGTCTGACTTGTTAAAACTTCATGAAGAATATTGAGTTTACTCTGTCTCCTCGTACTCATAACAAAATGTGGTAGACGTCCATTGAACATAGGTTTATCACTTTATCCGGACTCAATGGACTAACTTAAGGAAAAGGAACTATGTCGGGCATACTATTATCACTTTTTCACACCCAGTCATCAACCATGACAAGGGTACACCCTTGGAGTTGTCTTTTACAATGTTTTTCAGACTCCCTAAATATGAGAAGATCATCGAGTTTACCCTTTTGGACTTGCTAAACCTAATCAGATGGGGAAAATTTTGGACAAAGTAGAGACTCATTCTTTTATACTTTGAAAGATGATTTAGCCGCAACACCTTGAACATGGCACTCCTCAGAAAACTCTCTCACATTTAGTCAAACCCTATCATTCTATGAGTTTAGCCTTCATATGCCGATGTTCCTGCATTAGTGAAATCTAACACTTTTTGGTGTTCATGAGTCTAAGCTTCCTGATACCCTATTTTTTCTTCCTTCTATTGTTCAAGAGATCACACTACCTACTGCTTCTTGTATCAACCAAGCCATCATATGCCAAAAATTATTTTCCCGCTGTCAGTTTGTACCATTACTCTTGAATATCTTCGAAACAAAATCATATTTTCCCATTTCGTGTCAACTGATGTAGGATGCCTCATTGACTGCCTTTTGATAGATCTCTTCCTATCGACTTCAACATCTTATCTAGGAAGTTGATCCAGAAACATATCAGTACCTTGGGACTTGCAGACCTCAGTGGCAGGTTACCTTGTGTGTGATTGGGGGTTTTCATCATTGGCTCCCAGTCGAATGATTCTATGAGTGTTCGACATCAACACCATTTATTCACACTCTCTAGACTATATTGTGCATCTTAGATACCATCATCCTTATCTGTGGCCATCCTTCCGTTTGTTAACAGATTTCATCATTGACTGGTAATAAGAATGTTACACCAATTTTTGGTCATCTAACCTGTTACTATTAGATGGACTAAAGTACACCATGTAAGACCAATTTCACCATAGTAAAATTGCTTTCACTATGAAAAATAACCTAATAACCCATAATTTATTAAGTTGTTTCTGGTCTAAACATGAAACCCCATGAGGAATAATTGAATAAATTCTTAATTTTTTGATTTTCCTCAAGGGATAATTAATTAAACCATTGTTTAATTAATATTCCTAGTCATATTTAACCCAAAACAGGAAAATTAATTAGATAAATCCTTATTTATCTTATAATTTTCTAGGAATAATTATTTAAAACATTATTTAAATAATATTCCTTGTTAAATTTGACTAAATAATTTATAAATAATTGAATAAATCACTATTTATTTAAATATTACTTAACCACGTTCTTAAAATAATAAATAAATCATTTATTTATTTATTATTTCTAAATAAAGGATTTGACCAAATTCAAATTCATTTTCCCTCCAACAAAAATAATCAAATATTCCATAAAAGTTGGATCTAGATTTGGTTAACAATATTTTAATTATGCACCAATATCTAGACTAAATATTTTGTTATAAATATAAAGGTTTTTCCATTCATTCACTACGTTTTGTTGCCTAAAGATCAGTCTGGATCTATACTTTTGGTCTGACTTTGATCCTCCATCATTTTCATATTTTCCTACGTTTTTCTTGTGAGCTCCCTTTGAGTTCCATTTTTGTCTGGGTTTCTGCACCATCAAGAAAGAGAGATCTTAGATCTGAAGCATTGAGGACATACAAGAACCCATCACATTGAGGGGGAATGGTAACATATTTCTATGTTCCCTTCCCAGCTTTCATAATACAAAAATTCCTTAAAAATTCTTGTCTTGTTCATTGGATGCATGGAGCAACTCTTGCTTATTATTTGTTGTTTAATGTCTTTAATTGCATAGATATAGATTTCTGTAGCATTTATTCTAATCACTAACTGCAGATCTAGGGAAATTGATAGCCATCTTTGATGTTAGGGTTGTTTGTTATGCACAACTAAAGTGAGTTTTTTTTGTAAGCTTACGATTAAAATTCACACTAACAACTGGCGACTCCACAAGGGTTTATAATTATGACCGTTGTCATTTTTCAGATCCCTGCATGACCAGTTGCTTCAACCCCTAGGGTTTTTCTTTATCTTCTTATTTTTCATTTCTTGATGTTTTTTTAACCTTTAAAACCCTAAAATAGTAAAAATTCTTACTTCTGTGTGTTTCTGGGCCTATTGTGCAGGTAACAGGTATCAGCTGCAGCATAGACAAAAACTTTTTCTGAAACCTACTCCCGAGATAGCCAGAAGTTCAGGTTGCACTTTTTGGGCCAAAACCTACAACCTCAACCTTCAAGACGTGGAAAGCAACCTGAAACCTGCGACCACAGCTGAAAACAGATCAAAACTTGCGACTTGTACTTTTTGCAGGAATTTTTCTGTGATTTTTTGGGGTTTTTCTAGGCTACTATTTAGGGTTGTTTGACCTTCCTCTCCACCCGTCTTGGACCTGTACTTGCTTATTTTTACTCGTCTAAGTATGAACCAAGCCCCTTAGGGCTTCAGTGCGCTTCCACCTTTTTACGAGGAGTTTTGCTGAAGCAATACTTCTGAGATTTCAATGTGTTTAGCCATTTTTTAGATCTGAACCTATACTTTCAGATCATTTTCAGATCAATTATTCATCCATCTAGAACACCTCTTTTTAGTTTTTTTTGGTCCGCCTTTAGGGTCCCCTTCATTTCCCTTCAGGTTGTAGCCTTTCACCACCTTTTTTGCAACACTTTTCCCTCTGGTTTTTTTTTGTTTGCTGCACCTATTTCCAGCAGATCTAACCTTTAGATCCCTGTCCCTCCTAAATTTACATCTATTGGCCATTTTTTGTGTTTTGACTAGATTTCTCCCACCCATAGACTAGTTGTTGGGAAGCCCTCCTCCTTGGGTTTAAATTGATGCATATTTAGTTGTTTAGTTTCTGTCATATTCAATTTCCTTTACTATTATTTTCAGATTTATTTACAATTATACATCTTTTTTATTTTTTCTCTACACACGTCTGGGCTTAATTAAAATTAACACACTTATCACATACACACACACCCTAAGTGAAGAGTGTCTGGTTTACACCTCTAGGCCAAGAGTAAAACATTGTAATCAATTGATCCTGCAACTCCCTGCCCTTGTTTCAACATTGTAATCATTTGATCCTGCACCTCCTTGCCCTTGTTGGTCTCTCTTCCTTCTATGATCCGTGTCTATTTTCCATCATTGCACCCCCAAGGTGTTTATACTGGATAATCCTAGGCCTTCATCCTCAGTTTTTTTTAGGAAGAATTACTCCTCTGCGTAGGGTTCGAGTTCATCCTCCACCGAGTCCCCATTTTAATTATGCTAATGGTTCATCAGGTTCCCCTTCTGGTTCTATCCTTGGCTCTCCTCCACCTTTCACCTTCACCATGTCTGGTTCAGGAGCTAAAGCTGGTGGCAGCCCTGGCCCTAATGCTGGGAATGCTACTAGTGGTGCCGCAACAGGAACTTTCCCGGCTGCTCCCTTGCTCCCTTATATGGGAGGCCTCAATCTTCCCAATTTTAGCCAGTTAATTAATGATCCCATACACGATGATCCTATTTGGCCTGCTATGCCAACCAAGCTCCCTTTAGACATCCCCAAGTTTGAAGGAATTTCTAGAGAGGATCCTACCAACCATGTTCGTTCTTTCCACATGTGGCGTTCATCTAAATTCATCACTGATGACTCTATCCGTCTTCGAATATTATAGCATACGCTTGCTGGACAAGCTTCCAAGTGGTATGTCGACCAAGCCTCCTCCTCTCATACTACCTTTGTGACTCTTGCCAGGGCTTTTCTATCCCATTTCCAACTTCCCCTTCGCTATGACACTAGTACCGAACCCTTGACCTCTTTCCGTCAATCATTTGCGACCCGCCTATAAGACCATGTCCAAGAATGGCGGAGAAGAAAGAGCTTATGTTGAGCCCCTATCTTCGAAGACCGAGTCTACATGGACAGGTTTCTCAAATCCCTTTTGCCTGTTAATGGAAAATATGTTGCATCTCACTTCCCTCAGATCGAGGAAGTTGCCCTCCAGATTGTGTTGAAATATGACCTAATCTACGTGCAATCTGGTTATGTTTATACCGTCTTACATGGTCTCCCTAGACCCGATGGTGCCAACACACTAGGGGCATCCCATGCCGCCAACAGTATCGTTGGAGCCCCTTCAAATCCGTACACTCATCCTCCCATGGGTTATGGTTTACCTCAGGGAGGGGCCAACTCCTGCAGCACTTTCCCTCCTCCTGGTAGCATGTATCTAGGATATGGCGTGACTCCTCCTTTTGCCCAAACTATTTAACCCAATGTTGCCCAACCTCCTTATTATCCGTATTGGCAGCTTGGTGCTCCATCTTCTCCAGCATTAGCACCTTTTTCAACTCGAATTCACACTAATAAAACTACTTTTTCAACTCGTATTTTCAACTTATCTCCCAAATTTTTTACTCAAATTTCGAGAGGGAGTACTCGTTGGATGAAAAATTTAATTCCTTAACCAAGGGGTACCCATATTTCATAATTTGGATGGACCCTGCTACACAAAAAATGAGAAATACATGAAACATTTTGATTGCAATCACGTTTTTAATGTATTTCTCATTTTTCATATAGCAGGATCCATCGAAAGTATGCAACATCAATACTCCTTGGATGAGGAATTATATTTTTCATCCAATGATTACTCTCGCTCGAAATTTGAGTAAAAAATTTGGGAGATTAGTTGAAAATAAGAGTTGAAAAAGTAGTTTTTTCTTTTTTCCCTCTAAAATTTGATGATCTCATCAAACCTTATTTTATTATTTCCACTATTATTTCATAATTTCCTTAGGAGGTCCATTTTAGACCTCAAAATTCCCCTAATTTCAGGACTCCCTCCTCAAGGACCCTTGTCTGCAGCTAGTTTCCATGATCCTATCTACCCTCCTGAAACGGTTCCCCTTGGCCTTAACCATCCCAGAGCTGTCTCGCCTGGCCATTACCCCTCTGGTCAGATACCATTTCTTGCTCTCCCTCCTGGAGTGTTTTCGGTACTTATTATGGCTACCTTGTATCTTCCTAACATGACCTTGGGGATCCCAGTCTGGTACATTGATCCCCTAGCCACTATCCCACCTAGTCAGCCCAAACCTTATACTGCTTTGACCCCAGTCCAACCAGTCACCATGACCCATCCCTTTACTTATGTGTGTCAGCCACCTCAACAAGAACCTACTCCTGTTGCAAAAGCTTCAGGTGAGGGGGGAAAAGCCCGCAAGAAGGCACCTAAGGACAAGGTTTCCTAGACAACCCCTGCTCCTCCTAAGCCTCCAAATCATACCCCTCTGTGTGCTTTGTGTGATGTTGTCGGTCATGCCACCCATAACTGTCTTAAATTTCCTCGTATCAAGCCCATGGTCAATGTTGCGTTTCCTGAGTCTAAAGTCCCTAAAGTTCTTGTTACTTTACTGATTGCATCGAAGAACCTCAAGACTTTTTACACCAATCATCTTTATGCTTTGTGTGATTTCCATGGCCATTACACCCACCTCTTCCCCCGCCTCAATCATTACCGCACCTCTTTGGAAGTAGTTCGGGAATATGAGATCAAACAAAATGAGTCTGCCTCTCCTGTACTTGCGCAGTATGCTTCGACCCAATCTAAGGATACATCTACTCCCATGGAAATTCCCCCTCCCGATGTTGAGATGATGGATTCTTCAAGCACAATCCTCTACCTTTCATCATCTATGAGATCCACGGTGGAAGACCCCTTTGGGACTTCCCCTTCTGTTTCACTCGACCTCCCTTCAGCGATCACCCTAGGCTCAACATTGGTGGATCCCTTATCTGCTTTTCTTTCTGTCACCCCCTGTGACGATGCACATGTGAACCTATCTTCTCATGATGACGACTCAGGTAGCTTCACCGCCTCACATGGTGTTGCTTCCACTAGTCACCCCATATTCTATTGCAATGACTACATTATGGAAGCATTTACCACCCTTGAATTTATCTATCCCCCCTTACATTGAAACCATGCATTCGAAACACATACACCTTGTGGTCATTACATTGACAGCCAATGTTTTGGTAAGGGGGCACCCATATTTGAGGGCCCAAGAGAAGAATTTCTCCATAACCCTCTTATTGCATCTAGTCATGTCGACTCTAGTACCATTATTCTTCCCCATTTAAAAGAACCTCTAGAGTCCCATATCACTTTAGATGACTCTAGGGATGAACCCCCTCATGATTCCTTCATATTACATCAACAACCCAGTCCCTTAGACATTGTTGTTGACCAACCTCTATATTTTCTTAGTGAGCACCAATTCATTATTTCCAATAACATTGTTTCATATAGTGACACCATATATGGCACTCCATAAACTCATCTGGATAGGGGCATCATTCCCACCTCTCCATACCAGATCAATCCCCTACATCACATATGCTTGGGGGTAGTATCCCATGCTTGGGGGCATGATGGCACCCCTAGCCATCTTCTCATATGATTACCATAAGTCTCGACCTATAACCCATCAATCTAGGTATGGTCGATTTTCCTTCCATTCCTCGGATAGTTTCACCTACCGGCCTCTCCGGTGAGCCATACATCGTAGATGTTTGATAACCTATCTTCAAATATTCTACTTTGTGTGATACCATGTTTACCACTTGGTCCCTCTATTTGACTTGGTGGGAAGGGATGATTCCACACCTTCTCTAGTAGTTCATTCTCATATTCTTTTCTTACCTTGATTCTTCATTAGGACCATCCTTCTAAGAAGCATTAAGGCCATCCTTAGAAAATCAAGGGCTCTCCTGCCCTCATTAGTGGATTCTCAACAACTTCAGGACCCCAAACCTGGGCAATGCAACACAGACTACATGATCCTCTCAGATCTCAGAATGTAATACATCTAGGTCTCTCTCTCTAGTTGATCCTCAACTCTACCATACCTGCACAAAACCATCATGTTTGTCAGCATACAGAGAGGAAAGACTACATCATAGCCATAAAATCCCAGCTCTTAGCTAAAAATAGCACTGTAACCCCCTTTCTCTGACAAATTGCACTTTTCAGGAAATTTCCTAGGACAAGTCGCAGTTTTCTGCCTAGTACCTACTACCCAGTTCGCATAACAGACCCAAAAAAAGTGCGACCTGGTCTGTTCCTGAGCTCTGGGTACCTAAACTAAAACTTTAATCCACTGAATTGAAATATTATGGTTAGGCCTCTTACCTTTAACCGATGGATCTCAATTCCAATGGTTGGTTTGTCTGCTACAATCACCGCAAGATTTAGGGCCTTTTATCCTCTCTACATTCACCACAACTACACTTGCAAATGAATCAAATTGGAGGGAAAATTCCTTATTAAAAGAGAAACCCCATATTTTTATTTCACCCACTGTGACCAAACTATAGCTAGGTTAGAAAAACCGTCAGCACCGTTGGAAAGCTCTGACTGAGCTCTCAAATGGGTATCCTTTCATTTTTGGTGATTTGATACTTCACCTGGACACATTTTTTCCAAGAAGGGTCACTTCACCGCTCCTCAAAATCGAATTTATTCACTAGCAATACTTTTTCTTGGGGCACCACCTTGCCTTAATAATTTTCCATGCTCGTGTCAATTTTCGTCATGAGTCACCATCTTGTACTCATGTTTTCATGGTCCCCATTGGGCCTGTTCTGTGTGGTAGCATCATCAAGTCACCCTTGTTTAGAGCATCTGAGATGAGTCATCGTCGCATCCATGGATTCTGTCTCGAGTCCCTTTACATCCCACCACAGTCCTCCATCCTTCATTTCTTTGTTCCTCTCTTGTGTCACACATTTTGGCCTTCAATCATATTGTCCCCTATCCTCCAGAGTCAAGTCAGTAGTTTCCAGGTCATCCATGCCCTTTATGCTCTAAAAAGGGAGGTCGGCAGCTCGCTACTCAATACCCCCCATTCCACCATCATCCCTGGTGTCAGTCTATCAGCCTCTCTAATATTATCCCTCATTCCTTAGTTGAGGATCACTCATTGCCTCACCTATGGCGGACCTCCTTCTGTTTACATCAGCTTATTCATTCCAAAAGATAGTTCTAGAGGACGGTGTACCTTGGTTCCAACTTTCACTCTTCTTTGGCGCCTCGGATCGGGAAAAGGGACCCTTTATTACCCTTTGACTTTATTTTTTCTTAGTTCCAGCTCTGCATGGCATGATCAAGATCTATATACTCAATGGTTCAGTGACGCAGCAGATTGTACCAATGATTCTCGGGTATGTGTGAGATGTTTGAGACCTCATGAGGGGGTGGCCCTTCAGGTATCCCCCCACATGCCAAAATGAATTCTCTACTACACCCTTGGATGCAGCTCCATATATTTGATGATTCTTGCCTCAGTCAATTGCAGCGCCTTTTCAATTTGCATGTATCATTCAGATTTTTTAGAGCCCTTTCCTGTTTTACAGTGCCTCTTTGGTTGTACTTATATCTCATGTACTCAAATATTATTGTATAATTCATGCCAGTTTTCCCAGGAACAATATGTATGTGGGATCCATTATCATGTTTTTTTCTGGCCCATGTTTATGCCATCATCTACTATATAGTTCATTCCCTTGATTGTTTGATGCATCATTATTCTTTGTACTCTGTTATCTCGACAGGCATAGGTATGCCTCCCCCACCTCATGTAGAACAGGTACTCACTCATAAAAGAGACTTGTCACACCTATATGTCTCAAATCCTCAGGGTCTTGTCCTCTTGCACTTTATTCTACCTCATATTTCTCTCTCTCTGACTCCCCTTTGGTGTCTAGTGATTGAGTTCTTACAATGTACTTCGGTCATACGATTAGCTCCTAATGCTCACATGTTGGGGAGCAATCTATTACACCAATTTTTGGTCACCTAACTCGCTACTATTAGATGGACTAAAGTACACCATGTAAGACCAATTTTACCATAGTAAAATTTCTTTCACTATGAAAAATAACTTAATAACCCATAATTTATTAAGTTGTTTCTGGTCTAAACAGGAAAACCCATGAGGAATAATTGAATAAATCATTATTCATTTGATTTTCATCAAGGGATAATTAATTAAACCATTTTTTAATCAATATTCCTAGTCATATTGAACCCAAAACAAGAAAATTAATTAGATGTTGAGATTCAACAAGATGATGAGCTTAGTGAAAATTAAGCACCTTCACTAGGTCGGGACCGCAGGCTATTTTTAGGTGTATGTCTATTTTTAGACATGGTGAGCATATTCTATAAGTTGCAGGATGCTATTTGTAGATGGTTGATCAAGTTGGAAAAATATATGAGATTCTATTTTTAGAATATTGGGCAAAGTCTATTTATAGATCGCTAATCTAAAAATAGGTGCATGTCGATTATTATTAGCCCTTAATAATAATCCGACAATAAATATCAACTTATTCTCTTGGAGCACTTTATTTCAGTGAACAGATTTGGAAAATCAGTGGGCTGAAGGAATTACGCAATTCCTAGGGTGTTTGGTGACTCATGCATGAAGGAATCAGTTAGAACTGAAGTGGCAGAGTTGGAAAAGTAGTTATGGGAGTTGTTATTTAGTTTAACTTAGTTAAGTGAGTTAAAATCAGTTGTGCTAGTTGCATCTAGTTCTATCTGAAGATACACTAGTGAGATTTTATTGAACTAATTATTTAATTAATTCACAACTAGAGACTCACTTGTAACTGAACAAATATAGCAGTTAACTATTTTCGTGTCAGTTCCAGTGGAGGCCCAGTGGAGAGATGGGTGAAAGGGTGAGATGGACTATCTGTTGTGACTATAGTGATGCATTCAACACATCTGACACACATTGGAGATGCCAATGAGGATTTCACATTCAAGGAAAGGCCAATTCGAATTCATTCAGTGGTCTTCTTCAGCAGGGATTGAGCAGTGGAGGTAGGCTGTCAGGAGGCAAGAAATTGGTGCATAGATATGCAAATTTCTGCATGATAGTGTGTAATGATTTTTTATTGTACTGAGAGCTTGATGTACTAAGATTTGTATGAGATTATTACATGATCCATTGATATACATAATATATGATATTTTGGGTTAAAGCTTTAATATTTCCCATTATACAACTGTGTTTATGTGCGATTGATTTTGCTTCATATGTGTTTTGCAATTAGAGATTTAATTTTTGCGAAGAATTAAGTGGAAGGATTATATATTTAACATAAGTTAATTTGTTAGATCAGGGGAGTCCAGTAATATACATACATCTTGTATCATTTCTGCATGGTATCAGAGCAGTGTTAATCATTGAATATTGCAATCTTGAAGCGGTGTTGAGTTTTTTTGCTAGTGGACAATTCAAATTTCCTGCAAGAATTTCTTGGTGTGAAAATTGAGTATTCATTGAAATGGATTTCATTAGGTTGCAGTTGGAGTATGCCCTTGAGGGTAGCTTGAACTACATAGCCTAGAAGGATGGGATTGAGGCAGTTCTTGAAGATAATGGTCTGAAGGATTTCATCGATAGCGATGTTCCTAAGCCTACTTCTAGCGAGGCTGCATTACTTGACGCATGGTAAAAGAAGGTAGCAAAGACAAGAAGAATTCTGTTGGAAGATGTGAAGCACCATATTGTTTCAAGCCTTCATGGGAAAGCCACTCCATTTGTAATGTGGAAGGCTTTGACAGATCTTTTCCAAAGCAACAGTGACCATAGGAAGTTGGTGCTGAAAGATAAGCTTAGAAAAATCAAAATGGAGAAGGGAGATAGTATTCCAAAATATCTCACGAATTTTATCCAATGTAGGGATGAGTTGGGGAGTGTGGGAATCACAGTTTCGAATGATGACTTGGTGAGATTGGCTCTCCTTGGACTACCAAAGAGTTGGCACAGTTATCAGGACTCTGTTAGTGGACGGGAGAAACTGCCAGATTGAGAGCAACTTTGGTCAAATTTAGTGCAAGAGGAGATAAGGTGAAGTACCGGGGATGGCTCTTCATAGAAGAATGATGATGAAGAGAATTGTGCTTTGGCTTCCAAAGCAAGGAAAGGGAAAGGGAATAAATCCCATCTAAAATCTGAGGCTAAAGGAAAGAAGCTGTATTTGTCCAAGGTGAAGTGTTTTCATCATCACGAACATGGGCATCTCGCCACTAACTGCCCACAGAAAAAGAAGAACAAGAAGGTTGTTGGAGCTTCAGTGGGTGAGGCCTTAGCCTCACAATTTTAACTTGATTTCTCTTTTATCGCATGCTTGGTTTCAAGCATAATGGGATAGGTGTGGCATCTTAATAATGGTGCTTCCTTCCACATGATGGGAGACAAGGAATTGTTTAGTGACTTGGAGGAGAAAGATCTCCAAATGCATATAAAGATGGGTGACGATGGTAGATATAGTGCGACCAGCATTGGAACCATTACCTTTGAGAGGGAGTTAGGTAAACCATTTCTATTGAAATATGTTACGCATGCTCCAGGTCTGAAGAAGAACTTGGTCTCGATCGCGATGTTGGAGGATATAGGTTATGATGTTGTTTTCAGCGAGGGAAAAGCTTTCCTGTGACATCAAAAAACTAGTCAAACCAAGAGGGTAGGGATTCAAGTTAAGAATATCTAAAAGCTGGAGGTATATGGCTGCACTAAAATGATGGGCAAAGAAGAAGAAGTGGTGAGTCAGGATGAGGGAGAATTATGGCCCAGGGGCCTTCAATATTTTGTAGCATTTTTCTACTGGACTTCCCAAGGGTACTCTTGCATAGTCAGATCAGTGCAAGGGATGTACTATGGGTAAGTTTTTGAAGACCACCTTTCATGAGAAGTAGAACCGTGCTTCAGTGATCTTGGAGAGAATTCGCACAGACATGTGTGGACCTTTCTCAGTTTCTTCAACACCAAAACATAGGTATTACGTTTATATTTGTTGACGACTATTCTCATAGATGATGGATCTTCTTCATGCAAAAGAAGAGTGAAACATTCTCAAATTTTTGTGAGTTTAAAGCATTGGTGGAGAAGGAATCGGGGAACCAAGTGAAGGCTCTGCGGAGCGATAATGGTATTGAATATATCTCGAACAAATTCAAAGACTTATGTAGCAAAGAAGGAATTAGAAGAGAACTCATAGCGCCTCATAACCCACAGTAGAATGGGGTCGAGGAGAGGAAGAACAGAACGATCGTGGGTGCTACACGAGCTATGTTGCATGACCAGGGCCTACCAATGCACTTATGGGCGGAAGCATGCAACACTGTAGTTTATGTGTAAAATCATTTTCCTCATAGAGTACTTGACATGAGTACACCTGAAGAATCTTTTACTAGTAAGAAGCTTGATATTTCTCATTTGAATATTTTTGGCTCATCTGTTTACATTCATGTGACAAAGGACGTCAGGAAGAAGATGGATCCAACTATAGAAGTTGGGATATTTGTGGGGTACACAGAAACACCCCATAATTATCACGTGTATTTTCCAAAAAGACGGATGACTGTGGTGTGACGGGATATAAAATTCAATGAGGAGAAAGCCATGAAGTTGTCACTTGAGAGGGAGCTACAATTGCATTCAAAGGAGGAACTTCTTGTTCCCAAATATGAGCCTCAATATGTGGATCAACAACAGGAGGAGGATCATGGAGTGGAGGAGTCCACTCATGCAGAGCCAAACATCAAAACATGTAGAAGGCATACCACAGAAGCTGAGAGGTTGAAGCTTGATGCGGCATAGAATGTAGGAGTCCCTACATCACAGTGCAGACAAAGATAGTCACCTGACCGATTCACTAGATACATGGCGGTCATGAGTAAGTGTATTGTGACAGAGCCATCTTCCTTTAAGGAAGCAACGTAGGAGCCCACATGGGTAGATGTCATGGTGGAGGAGTATGACTCCATTGTCAGAAATAATGCTTGGGAGATTGTTCCAAGGGTAGTTGGTAAATCAGTGGTAGGTTCAAGATGGACCTACAAGGTAAAGCAAGTTGTTGATGGGAGCGTCGAGAAGTATAAGGCAATATTTTTTGCCTGGGGCTTATCACAAATCGAGGGGATTGATTATGAAGAAACCTTTGCACCTGTCACACATTATTCTTCCATAAGGACCATCCTTTCTCTCTCAGTGCAGATGAGTAGGCACATTCATCAGATGGATGTGAAGACTATGTTCCTTAATGGGATTATTGAGGAAGAAGTGTACATTGAGCTGCCTGAAGGATTTGAGATCTTCAGTAGAAAGTCGCATGTGTGCAGACTCAAAAGAGCATTGTATGGCCTGAAGTAAGCACCTCGTGCTTGGTACACATGGATCGACAGCTATTTCACTAGACTTGGCTTCACCAAGAGTGAGGCAAACACAAACCTATACCAAAATTGTGGTGGAGGGTAAGCTTTTAATCATTGTTCTTTATGTTGATGATTTAATACTAACGGGTGATGAGCAGTTGATACACTCATGCAAGGAAGACCTTGCAAAGGAGTTTGAGATGAAGGATTTGGGCCTCCTTCATTATTTCCTTAGATTGGAAATATGGTAGCAAGAAGGTGAACTATTTTTTTCTCAAGGAAAGTATGCTCGGGAGATACTTGGTAAGTTTCACATGTAGGACTGCAAGCCCATGTATACTCCTCTTCTAGGAAATTGGAGGAAAGAGGATGCTACATCAGCAGAGGTAGTGGATGCTACTGTCTATCGACAATTGGTGGGTTCGCTCATGTATTTAGTTAATACAATACAAGACATATGCTATGCAGTGAACCAGCTTATTCAAGCGATGGTTTTGGAAGGCAGGCAAGCATGTCCTGAGATATCTCAGGGGCACATCTGAGTATGGCTTATGGTACAGACAGACGGATGAGGTGAAGTTTCATGGCTTCATGGATGCAGATTGGGTAGGTAGCCCAATGGACAGAAAGAGCACATCAGGAGGGGTTTTCAGTATCGGATCTACAGTAGTTTCTTGGTACAGCAGGAAACAAAGATCCATGGCACTCAGTTCAGCGGAAGCAGAATACATGGAAGCAAGTCAAGCTGCATGTGAGGCTATCTGGATGAGGAAGATCTTGGTCAGTTTGTTTGGTTCTCAATTAGATCCTACAGTGATACATTGTGCTAATCATAGTTGCATTAAACTCTTGATTAATCATGTGTTTCATCATGGACCTAAGCATATAGATATCTAGTATCATCATATCAGATATTGTGTGCAATGGAAGATCATGTTGCTTCAGTACATTCCTATGGAATATCAGGATGTAGATACTATGACAAAGGCGCTCACCAGGAGAAAATTCAAATACCATAGAGGCAGGATCAGGGTGAAGGATAATCCCTATCTTGTGGAGAGGGAGTGTTGAGATTCAACAAGATGATGAGCTTAGTGAAAATTAAACACCTTCACTAGGTGGGGTCCATAGGCTATTTTTAGGTGTATGTCTATTTTTAGACATGGTAAGCATATTCTATAAGTTGCAGGATGCTATTTGTAGATGGTTGATCAAGTTGGAAAAATAGATGAGATTATATTTTTAGAAGATTGGGTGAAGTCTGTTTATAGATCGCTAATCTAAAAATAGGTGCATGTCGATTATTATTAGCCCTTAATAATAATCCGACAATAAATATCAACATATTCTCTTGGAGAAATTTATTTCAGTGAACATATTTGGAAAATCAATGGGTTGAAGGAATTACGCAATTCCCAGGGTGTTTGGTGACTCATGCATGAAGGACTTAGTTAGAACTGAAGTGGCAGAGTTGTGACAGAGTTGGAAGAGTAGTTATGGGAGTTGTTATTTAGTTTAACTCAGTTAAGTGAGTTAAACTCAATTGTGCTAGTTGTATCTAGTTCTAACTGAAGATACACTAGTGATAGTTTAGTGAATTAATTATTTAATTAATTCACAACTAGAGACTCACTTGCAACTGAACAAATACAACAGTTAACTACTTGCATGTCAATTCCAGTGGAGACCCAGTGGAGAGATAGGTGAAAGGGTGAGATGGACTATCTGTTGTGACTATAGTGATGCATTCAATGCATCTGACACACATTGGATATGCCAATGAGGATTGCATAGTTAAACAACTGTGTTTATGTGCGATTGATTTTACTTCATATGTGTTTTGCAATTGGCGATTTAATTTCCACAAAGAATTAAGTGGAAGGATTTTGTATTTAACATAAGTTAATTTGTTAGATCAGGGGAGTATGGTAATATACATGCATCTTGTATAATTTCTACATTAGATATATCATTATTTATCTTATTATTTTCTAGGAATAGTTATTTAAAACATTATTTAAATAATATTCCTTGTTAAATTTGACTAAATCATTTATAAATAATTGAATAAATCACTAATCATTTAATTATTACTTAACCACATTCTTAAAATAATAAATAAATCATTTATTTATTTATTATTTCTAAATAAAGGATTTGACCAAATTCAAATTCCTCTTCCCTCCAACAAAAATAATAAAATATTCCATAAAAGTTGGATCTAGATTTGGTGAATAATATTTTAATTATGCACCAATATCTAGACTAACTCAATATTTTGTTATAAATAGAAGGTTTCCTTTCATTCACTACCTTTTGTTGCCTAAATATCACTCTGGATCTATACTTTTGGTCTGACTTTCATCCTCCATCATTGTCATATTTTCCTACCTTTTTCTTGTGAGCTCCCTTTGAGTTCCACTTTTTTCCGGGTTTCTGCACCATCAAGAGAGAGAGATATTAGATCTGAAGCATTGAGGACATAAAAGAACCCATCCCATTGAGGGGGACTGGTAAAATATTTCTATGTTCCCTTCCTAGGTGTCATAATACAAAAATTCTTTAAAATTTATTGTCTTCTTCATTGGATGCATGGAGCAACTCTTGCTTATTATTTGTTGTTTAATGTCTTTAACTACATAGATCTGGATTTCTGTAGCATTTATTCTGATCACTAACTGCATATATAAGGAAATTGATAGCCATCTTTGATGTTAGGGATGTTTGTTATGCACAGCAAAAGTGAGATTTTTTTCGTATGCTTGCGATTAAAATTCACACTAACAAAGACGATTTCTCACATGTTCGACTACAACTCCTTTATTCACATGTGCAGAAATACGCAGTTTAGAGAAGCAGTGACCAAGATCTTGGGTTGAGGCTTACATCATTCAGCTTTGTTTCCTCTCCCAAGATGTGTATATTTTTTCAGAGACATCTTATCAGATTAATCCTGCCCTGACACAAGCTTCCACATTGCGCTTATTGGTGGACATACTGATCATATCTCTTCTTGGAGAAATCATTTTGATACAGCTACTAAGCATGGGAATTCTCGACTCAGGACAGATATTTATATTTTTGACATATGTTGCTTGTTTCAAGTTTTCCTAAGTCCTCCATCTCCTCTCACTCTACTACACATTTATAAATCATTTCGGCCATCATCTTCATCTCTGACCTCACACTTTAGGGGGCATGTGTTACACTACAAATTACCTCCTCATCAGCGCAGAGGAGAAGTACACATGGAAGGAAGAAATTGACCTAGACATAGACCTATTTTTCCAAGGTAACACACCCTAGAGACTACTAGGTTGATTTATAGTGCTTCCTTGCCTCTTGGAGGGAGTGTTAGGGCCTAGGTTAATGCATTTCCTTTCCTAAAGGGTAGTGTTACCCATGTTTCATGAAGAAAAAGGGACAAATTTCGTAGTAACTGACTGACATTTCCCACTTTTTCTCAAAGAGTTAGTCCAAAAAGCAGGCAACCTATGGTGCAAGCCTCTGATTGGACATTTCTAAACCTAACTAAGCATACAAAGAGGTAAAAAGCTAGAAAATCATGGAAACATCATGGATTTTTCCCTCTTCAAACTAATGGAGAAGAATGGCAAGGTTGATCCTCCCAAACTCTTATAAATTGGAGGCTAGGGCTCATTGTCAATAGTCGAAAGGTTTATGGTGTGAGGAGTGAACTTTTGTTTTTAGTGTGAGGTTTCATGGTTGGCTTGGTTCATTGAGAATTATTGGTCTAAGCATTTTCACACTTGGATATTGAGGAGAGAGAGCTTGGAGTCGGAGGACTGATGGAATCTTGACCAAACTGATGGTTGTAATCTTCCTTCTTTGAATAATAGAACTACCTCTATTTTTCCACTTGGTGTCTTATTAATGCATATATTTATTTATTTGTTTAAGATACGTGTTATAAGTGGCTTAGATTTACATGATTTCTTATTTGATTATAGACTTGTTTGATTATATACTTGTTTGATTGTTTATTTTGATAATACTGTGAAGATTACACTAGTTCGTTATTTTTTTGCATGATTTAGACTTGGAGTCGGTGAGGAGGACTTCCGCCACACTATATTGCGCTCTCCAACAGATCTGTCTTATACATCGAGGTAATCCTTTAATACTTCACTTTTTCAATCAAGCATTAGTATAAACATGCATGTAATATATTTTTGAATGTTTCAGCTAATCTGACTGTCTGCCTTGGGTCCTGGGAAGGCCCAAGAGGTATCTTACTCCAACTACCAGATGTGCATTTTACCCCTAAGCATTCGTATACTTGTGTTAAGAATTTACGCTAACACCCTAATTACCCAACTTATTTGGGAATCTAATTTGGACTAATATTGACACTAAAAACTCATAAAAACCATATAAAACTATATAGTAAAGTAAGGGTTCTACAAAAGACCCTTTTCTGGGTGCGCTTCTATAGAATTCCTCTTCTCCATTGATAGATCTACAAAATGACCATCAACGGTTTGCTAATATTACAATAGAATGGTTACACTTGCACACACACACACACACACATATATATTCCAAACTAAACCTGTCAATCGGTGGAGGTCAAACCTGTGACCTCGAAGTTCCCACTGGATCTCTATACCAATTGTGTTTCCCTATGTTTCTTGTGTTGTAACATCTTCAACATACATTTGGTGCAAGGCTCAATCATTAGTTGACACATATAGTTATGGACATAATCAAATTGTGGTTAGTTCGTCAGGAAGCCCTGCCTATAACCATACTATCAATGGATATGGTAGGTTTTATCAATTCCATCACTAAGTATCATAGCAATGGAGTCATTTAAAAATGGTGGAACTAGAACTAAAACATTTGCAACTATAAACAAATCAAAGCAACGGAAGTTTGCAATCAAAGAGTGTATCCTTTACATCAGATGAAAAATTTGTTTTATCTATGAGACTCAATTCATATCCTTTGATTCGAATTTTTTGTAGTGAATAACATGGGCATATGTATTTATAAGTGTTCCCTCTGGTCCAGTGTCAATAAGGCTTAAAAAATTTCAAATATTAAGCCTATAAGCTTGGGGCTTTGAACAAAGCCAATAATCTAGTCATATGCCCATGCTCTAATGTTTTCCATGTGATCTGGGGCTTAGGAAAGATGATACTCATGCTTAGCCCCTCATTTTTCCACATGACCTCATTCATATGACTATGCCATGTGTCACTCATTTCGGGATTTTTACCAACACAAAGTTTCCATTTGTCCATTTTATGTGTCACACCTCAATTATGCCACATCATCCTGCTGACGTCAACAAATGATGTGTCATGTTGATTGTGCTATTGAATGTGAAAAATATCCATGTGCCATTCATCTAAAGGGTCCATATCATTGTCATACTAAATTTTTTCACATGTCATTCGTTGGTTGGGCTGATAAGTTGGGTTAAATGTCATGCAACTTTAGACAGCTTATACCATTCAATTATTTCACAGATTTTTCTGATCTATTTAATATTTGAGAGTTTCTCGACATTTGATACTGTTAAATTTCATGCATGCTTTTCATAAATACATCATTGATCAAAATACTGAATTGTGAATCCACTTAAAAGATGCACATTTTTTAACAAATTTGGTGTCAAGGGTTTTTGGACTATAATTTAGGTCTTTTGCATAATAGTGATCTTCAAATGGTCATAACTTCTCATCCAAGAGGAATTTTGCAAAGCAATATATAAATTTGGAAAGTTATCAAAGATACATACACAACCATACTATTTTCAAGATCATTAAGGCACTATAACTACATCAAAAATTTAAATAATTTCAAGCACCTTTATCTTCATGTGATGAGATCTTGTAAGAGATCCAACTATCATACTACTTCATATAGTGTAATGTTACTTCCTTAGGCATCATGAGTGGTATTGATGTTGTCTCAGACATTCCCTTTAACATTAATGACATCATGTTTTCATTAATGACAACATAATGTGCAACAATATCCCCCTTTTTCATTGATGGAAACACCATCAAATATTGAGGGTCATTGATGTCAAAACATCAAAAACCCCCTCTGCACAAATGCCTTCCTTGCAGGTCAATGTCAATTTTTGCAATCTATCCCTACCTAAATTTATTCTTTGGTTAATGTTAATGGTTGCATCAATATCTACCTTTTACATCAATGGAAAATGGTCATGGATATCTATTGAAACTATCATGTTGATGGGTGAACATGATCCTACATAAATATCTGACAAAACTCCATGATCTTGTGGACCTATCTAAACCATGTTGCCTTCATACTTCTATGTTCCATTCTGATAGAGCCTCCCTAAGACCATGCTCCTTCATCGATAAGTAGTTCTCATTTCTTCATTCTTTATGTTACTTTATTTACATATAAGATATCATCATCAAGTCATACTAATCAAATTAAAATTCGTAGTCCACATATTGCCCTCGTACATGTAGTTTCTTCTTCAAGTTTTGATTCACAAAATGATGATCTTGAAGAATCCTTCACCAAGAGATTAGATCTAAGGAGTAATACCTAATCAAGGTCCTCTTCGACCTCTTCTTCATCCTCTTGTATCATCTCTATTGTATAATCTTGAATTTATTATGTGTTTCCATGCTATATGACCTTTGTTGTGACATTGTGGTATTCAACATTGGGATTCGATACTTACAGAAATTTATGAGGAATTATCTTGATTTGCTCCACATGACTCCATCTAGGTACGTGATCATATTCTCTATATCTCATAATATCATAGTCCTGCAATCTTGTGCTTTGTGGCCAAACTTTGTACATGAGAAACAATAACCAAAGAACGTATTTTGATACTTGTACATAAAAGGAGAGCTTTATATTTTGAATTTATACCTTAGAGGAGCCATATTCATTTATTTCCCCGCTTAATTATTCCTTATGGATGCTTTGTGAGGGGCCATTTTCATTTTCTTACATTCAACAACTACATTATCCTTGCTTATGGATACTTTGTCTTCATTCTGGTTCCTTATACTTTGCTTATGGATAATAATAAAATTTTTAATAAAATAAATTTAGTAAGGTTATTATTTATTAACTAAAAAACTCAGTATTATTATTAAAATTAAAATCAAAAATTAAAAATTAATATATCTTTGAATTAAATTAAAAATTAAAAATTGAAGTAATAGAAAACTTTTTTGGTCAGCCCTTGCCTTTCCTACCTTCTTCACTATTAATGGATTATGACCCTTCTTATAATTCTTCATTCCAATGTCCTAAATATGGATCCCAGTTGGGATTCGAAACGTCGACAAGTGTTTCGTGAGACTGTGGATAATCCCGCAAACTCTCCAGTAAACAATAACCACAGGAACTTGAAAACCAAAACTTTGCTTCTTCCTGGAAATTTCTTGAGTGTCATTGAAATGAGCTTGCTTGGCCTGATGCACCAATTGCTTTGTATATTCAAGAGAGTTACTACTAGATGCTATGAATTTCCAATTGACCTTCTTAGGATGGTCTTCATTTTATGAGCTTGGGGGACCATCATTCTTGGGTGCGTCATAATTTCCTTGATAACCAAAACTTGTTTTAATGAGAGGAGATCCCTGCATGTTGAGGATGTTAACTAGGGATTTAGTTCCTTAATGGAACTTTGAATTTATTTTCTTCGATTATTATATTAAGAGTACAACCTCTTCTTCTAGTCTTTCATCAATCTTCTCCTTTTCATTTAGTTGTTCAAACAAAAACTCCTTTACCCTTTTTATTTCTTCTAGTTCAACTTCAAGAGAAATAATGGTGTCTTCATTTAGGATTATGTCTTGAAGTTATTGAATCAAATTATTTTCTTTATTTCTCATGATCCTTATTTCATTCCATGAAATTTTAAGTTCTCCCTCATAATAAAATTCATCTTCAGGTGATTTGGCCTCAACAGTGAATAATATTTCACCTCTTTCTTCATCAATCACACTCTCATTGCTTTCACTATCACTTTGTTCCTATTATCACCAAATTGAGTCATGTTGGTCTACGTTAATGGTAAACTTGGAGTAACTCTTTCAAACCACTTGCAACTGGAAATTAGCCTCTCTAGTCTGAGAGGGATCTCTCAATTTATCTAATGATTTGCTCAATTAGGTCTTAAATCAGATGGATAACTATGTGAGTATCTTAATGTATTTGATTTCAGGTGAAAAATGGGATATATTTCACTACCATTGGTCTCATGGAGTCAGTAAGAAGGAATTCAGTGACAAATGAATCTACTTGTGGAAGCTGAGGCTTTTAATGTTTCAATGGAAGGACAATACTAACATAGAATTATTTAGTTGCTCAATGTTAAAAGGAAGTCAGAGCATGTGTGACATTAATTCTGAGTAATTCAACCTCAATATACTGTAATTAAGATAAAGAGATACATAATACATAAGCTCACTGAAACATTCCAAGAATCTCAGGTGAAGCAGAAACAAAGTCTTTCTATATTACTAATATCAGAAATTACTATAGTAACAGTGTCAAGTCACCATCTCCCAAGCCTTTAGAACTCTAAAATTATCTCATTTATAGAGTGAGGAATCATACAAATTATTTTCCACCTTGATATCTTTGAATTCCCAACTCAGAGACCTATTTCAAACATGATTCCATCACTTGGAGACTTCCTAGGGATATTTCTATTTTGCAGAGTTTGAATACAAAAAGGACTCTTCTTTCATTAATAGTTAAACAAATAAATTTAATAGCCCTTATAAAATGAAACAAACTAATTTTATGAGTTTAATATATTTTTTATGTGTCATTATGCCACGTGTATGATGAGTTGGACCTCCTCTAAGTCGAATTTTAGACATTTTTTCACAAATCTAGTTAGTGAAAATTATGAAAAATAGGCTTCAAAGATCAGTGTATAATTTCCAAACCCTGATGGATTTGACCAAACTGAGAGAGGTTTGTGTAGATAGGCCTGTGATGAAGAAAAACATCTTTCATATTTCCAAAATTATTTTAATTTGGTAATAAATCAAACGTGAATTTTACTACTAAAACAGTCAAGTACATAAAATTTCGTAGCGCTCATTTCGTAGCAACTTTTCGTAGCGCCTCTGTTTTAAACACTTTTGCCAATAAATTTGACTTTCTGCTGCCATGAGCCTTTAGAACATGCTAGGAGGGATTCATGTAACATTTATTCCTACTTTTAAGGAGCTGCTACCATCATACATGATGAAATACCTCCATGATGAATTGATAATTTGAAGATGAGCTTAAATGGCTTCATGGACCAAACCTGCATAAAAATGTATTCTTGACCATATTTTACCTCCAAATGTGATTAAAATACCTTTAGCCACACTTCAAACCACAATTCCTTCAAAATTTAACTTGCTTCCAAAACAGGGGAGAACAAGGCAGTTTCGTAGCAACTTTTGGTAGCAAATTTAATTTCCCAATTTCCACCACCTCTTAGCTCTCTTTTCTTTCATGGATCTATTTGATATGATTAAAGAGCTAATAAAAATTTTTCCCAAGCTTTAATTTCAATTTTAGCCCCCCTTTTTATCAAAAATTCATCTTTATAAATTTAGTAGCGTTTTTTGGGCTTCAAGCCTCGCTGGCGCTACGAAAACTCCTAAAGTGAAGAAAAATTCAAAATTCTTCTTTGTCTTCCAAATTTCACCTGTAGGTACAAAAAGTGATATAATGAAATATGATAAGACAAATTTTCCTCTTACCCTCTTCAAAAATCATTATTTTCACCTTAAGCAAGTTAATTTGCCAATACAGTGACTATTTTTTTCTGAAAAAATAGGGTGCAGAGATGAGCTCATATCTCTCTATCCTTGATAGATGTTGAAAAAATGAAATATTTTTTTATTAGTATTTTATGAAGAAAAACCTTTCTCAGTTTTTTGAAAACTATCTCCAGCTGTCCAGAATCTGCATTCTGAAAACATTTATAAAACAAGAAAATTCTGCATTCTGAAAACAGAGCTGAAATACATCTCTGAATATCCCAATTTGTAGCACCTTTGAGAAAAGTGAAAGAGGTTAATATTATTTGATATGTTCTTGAAAATAACCTCTCTCATTTTATTAAAATACTTCTATTTTTTTCCAGAAACCACTCTTGAAGTTGATTGCTCAAAAGTAAAAAAACAGAGAAATCATCATATTCGCTACGAAATTATCAGGTAATTTCATAGCGTTTTCAGTTGTTTTCCTGTGTAAAATGCTACAAAAATTTGAAAACCTGGCAGATTCATCCTTTTGAGTCTGAATGCATGGGGAATGACAACTGACATGGTATGGGACTGATTGGACATGAAATGGCATAAATGAAGGTGATCTCAAAACTTAGGATCGGCTTAAAAATGCAAAAAATTTCCTATACCACCTTGAAATGGCTTAGGAGACCTTATCCATTTGGTGAGTGACCTATATGACCCTATCAAGAAATTTTTCACAATTTAATGGGTGATAACAGTTCCTTTGATTAAAAATTAGTTTTCTTGATTACTTCTTCTTTTAATGATTGGATTTGAATCTTGACTCATAATCACTATCATTCATCTTGGCATAAGTGCATTTAGATCCATAATGACCTATTCTTCTGCATTCAAAACATTTGAAAGGAAGCTTACCTTAGAAATTTTAGGTTCCTCTCTTCAACGTTCAGACAAACTTGGATTCTTCTTCATCGGAGTTAGAGTCTTCTTGATATTTATGGTTTTTATCTTATTTTTCTTCCTTGAAATATGCTTCCTTGATTTCCAATGTGTCTTATTTTATGCTTAGCTCATATGCGAAGAGAGTTCCATGAATTTTATCTATGGGCATCTTGTCTACTTCTACAATTCCTCAAGGGTTGATACTTTGGGATTGAATCTTGATGGAATTTATCTCAAAACCTTTTAAACAATAGATTTGTTTTTTACTTCTTCACTAATACCTACAATGGAGTCCTCATCTTCCTCCATCTTCAAACTTTTGAATTGACCCCTAAGAGCTTGCAACCTAACTTCTTTAAAATTTGCATCCCCTTCATAATAAATTTTCATCTTATTCCATACCTCATGGGCTAGCTTGCATTGCATTAATTTGACAAATTTGTATTCTTCTGAGCCACTTAAGACAACATGTTTAACTTGTGCATTACAATTTTACAATTCATTTTCTGATACATCCATTGGAATGGTATTAGGAACTTTATATTTGGTCTCCACAATTCGCCAAAAATTTTCTCCCAAGGAAATGATATATGTCTCCATTTGAATTTTCCAAAATGCATAGTTGGACCCATAAAACATAGTGGGCTTACCCACTATTCTGGTCATGGGAATTTTCCCTTGAATTCAACCTTCTATTAGTTAATTGTTCTGAAGGTAACCTAATATGATACCACTTGTTGGCCCAAAGGTCACATTGAGAGGGGGGAGTGAATCAAAGTGAGATCAATTTTACCATATCATAATTTTTCATAATCAAACAACCATATAGTGATGAATCATAAGCACCATATCATAAAATATAATAAAGCATTATCAAGCTACACATCAATAAGCCATCACACCACAAAGAGACACAATATTTTATGTGGAAACCCATACAGGAGAAAAAAACAAATCTTCTTCTTCTTTATCTTCAATTCATTACATAGATTCACAAGATACACCTTGTTAGAGGCAACTACCCCCAAGAAATGAAAGTTTCCACTTGCAGTAGGCTACAACCTGATTGAGCCACCAACCTCGAAAGATGATCAGGATCCAACCTGATCTAGGCTCCAAATGTATTGAGGCTCCAACCTTAGTGGAGGCACCCACCTCCTCCAACTTCTTGTGGAAGGCTATATTTCATATCATTTTCAAACTAGATCCATTGTCATCATATGTCACTAAATCATAAATAATGTCACAATCACAACATAGTCTGCAACTACAATCACTCCCACAGCTTGTAACCATTTCCACTACAATCACTATCATAATTGATGCCCATACTCTGCTCCAACCAGTTCATCAATACAATAACTTAAACCCCTCCTTGGAACTTGTTTACACCATGTATTTGAACCACTACAACTTGCTCATAAACCCTGAAAACATTCAAAAGAGATTATGGTCATCAAAGAAGTGTCAACAAGGCATTACACATCTTTAGTTACGTCCATATATAAGCCATGATTGCCCAAATTATTATGGAATCTAGTTGGAATAATATTGACCCCAGAAAATCAGAAAAACCATATAAAACTATATAAGGGTTCTGCAAAAGACCCTTTTCTGTGTGCATTGTTGGGTACTATAATTGATAGACGTTAAATTACTTGTCATTAAATTTTCAAACTTGGGGTCTGTATTCTTGTGAAGTGTATGTGCACAATATATGTTAGGAGGTATATTTTTTATCAAGAAAATAAATTATATTCTATCAAATGAAAATGAATTTTGTAAATATAATCTACTCAAGACTTTCCCTCATAAAGTATATGCACATGTTCTTTCTATAAGACTTATTTAAATCAAAAGGAAATTAACTAAAAACATAACATAAGAACAAGAATTTTAAATCTATTATATCATGTAGAATGAAAATATTATGCTATTGAATTGAATTGAAAGACCATTTTAAATAACATAATTGAGAAATAATTCTAGAGAAAACAAATCAAGAGTCTATGCTACTTGACTTGCGATAAATATATTCTACACTTGGCTGAAATGAAACTATTCTAAGTGATTTTGGAATCAACTCTTCTATAGGAACATAATGAATCAATCTAAATAGAAATCATAATTGAAATGACCTTGAAAAAAGTGATTTAAATCTAGACTACAAATCTTGTAGACTACTAATGTGCGCTTACTATGATTAGAGCCAATCTTAACATTAACTTAAATCTGAGACTAAACAAATATTGTAAGGAAATAAACTTAATTAAGAAAAAAAATTGCGTTTTTAATTTTGATTATGAGCTCTCAACCTATGCAAACAAACCAATAGTAAGAAAACTAATAATTGAAAGTAGAACATTAAAAAATAGCAAGAAAATTGAAAATCAAATAGAAACAACTTCTAAAAAGGAATACAATTGAAAAACTAAGTTATCTTTTGAATCTTTAGGGGGGCCTCCTGTTGAGAACAAGGATCAAATAACTCAAATCAACAAAATAATCACCAACACATCGGAACATAAGAGGAACATAGTACTTGTAATTATAGAACTAAACTCTTGATAGCAACAATTACAAACTTAAAGCTCTTAATCATCATCCTTTTCTTCCGAGTCAGGGCTATATTTATGTTTTCTCTAATTCTTAACAAAAAGATAAATGAACATCGAAAGGTGAGTTCACTAATTTACAACTTAGGGGGGAAACATGGTTCAGATAGGTCCACAAGGTCATGAAGTTTTGTCATATATCTATGTAGGATAATGTTCACCCATAAACATGATAGTTTCAATAGATATCCATGACCATTTTCCATTGATTTCAAAGTGGGAGAGATTGCATGCTTTGACATTAACCAAAATAATTTAGGTAGGGAGAGATTGCAAACATTGACATTAACCTGCAAGGAAGGAATTTTCGTAGAGGTAATTTTTGATTTTTTGACATCAATGACCATCAATGTTTGATGGTGTTGCCATTAATGACAAAGGGGGAGATTTTTGCACATTGTGTTTTCATTAATGACAACATGATGTCATTTTTGTCAAAGGGAATGTATGAGACAACATCAATATCACTCATGATGCCTAAGGAAGTAACATTACACTCTATAAAGCAATATCACAGTTGGATCTCTTACAGGATCTCATCACATGAAGATGAAGGTGCTTGAAATTATTTAAATTTTTGATGTAGTTGTAGTGCCTTAATGATCTTATAAATATTATGGTTGTGTAGGTATCTTTGATACCTTTCCAACTTTATATCTTGATTTGAAAAACTCCTCTTGGATGAGAAGTAATGAAAATTTGAATTTCAATATTATGCGAAATAGTGCAAAAATCCTTGACACCAAATTTGTTAAAAAGTGTGCATCTTTCGAGTGGATCCATGATTTAGTATTTTGATCAACAATGGATTTCTGAAAAACATGCATAACATTTAACACTATTAGATGTCAAGAAACTCTCAAATATCAGATGGATCAGATAACTGGGTGAAATGATTGAATGGTATAAGTTGTCTAGAGTTGCATGACATTTAACCTGACTTATCGACCCAAACAACGAATGACATGTGGAAAAATTTCGTATGAAAATGACATGAACCCTTTAGATGAATGGCACATGGATATTTTTCACATTCAACAACACAGTCAACATGACACATCATTTATTGACACCAGAAAGATAATGTGGCATCACTAGGGTGTGACACATGATAGGGACAAATGGAAATTTTGTATTGGTAAAAAGCCCTAAAATGAGTGACACGTGGCACCCCTCACGGGGCGTCAGATGGAATGATGATTTCATGTTAGCATCATCATGTAGGAAACCAGAAACCCCTAGGGGCCCAGTCTTGAGGCATATTCATATGAATGAGGTCATATGGAAAAGGGAGGGGCTAAGCATCGGTGACGTATGTCCTAAGCCCTAGATCACATGGAAAACATTAGATAATGGACATATGAAAACATTATTTCCTTTGTTCAAAGCCCCAAGATTCTAGGCTTAGTATTTGGAATTTGGTTAGCCATCATGACACCAGGCGAGATGCAACACTTATAAATACATATGCCCATGTTCTTCACTACACAAAATTTTAATCAAAGGATATGAACTGAGCCTCATATATAATTAAAAAAATTCATCTGATGCAAAGGATACACTCTTTTAATTGCAAGCTTTAATTTTTTTGATTTGGTTATATTTTCGAAGATTTTGTTTTTGGTTACACCATTTTTTAAATGAATCCATTACTATGATACTTGGTGATGGCATTGATAGAACCCGACATATCCAGTTGAGAGTATGGTTATAGGCATGGTGGCCCGACGAACTGACTGAAATTTGATTATGTGCTAACTATATGTGTCAACTAACGATTGAGCCTTGCACCCAATTCATATGAACCCTTGGTCATCACCAAATGTATTTTGAAGACACTACAATGCAAACATTAACATAAGGAAACACAATTGGTATAGAGCTCTAGTGGGAACTTCAAGGTCACGGGTTTGACCTCCATCGATTGAAAAGTTTGGTTTGGTATACATATATGTGTTTGTGTTTGTGTGTGTGTGTGTGCGTGTGTGTGTGTGTGTGTGTGTCCACTATATTGTAATATTAGCAAACCATTGATGGGAATTTTGTAGATTTGTCACTGGAGAAGAGGCATTTTATAGAAGCCCACCTAGAAAAGGGTCTTTTGTAGAACCCTTACTTTATTATATAGTTTTATATGGTTTTTATGAGTTTTTGGGGAAAATATTAGTCCAAATTGGATTCCGAAAGAATTTGGGTAATCAGGGCTTGGAGATGGACATTACCAAATATGTGTAATGCCTTGTTGACACTTATTTCATGACTAAAATATATTTTGCATGTTTTGAGGGTTTATGAGAAAGTTGCAGTTGCTCTGTATACATGGTGTAAACATGTTTTGAGAAGGGGTTTGAGTGACCAGATTGATGAACTGGTTGGAGCAAAGTATGGGAAATAGTTATGAAAATTATTACAGTGGCAATGGTTGCAGGTTGTGGCAGTGATTGTAGTTACAGACAATGCAGTGATAGAGATTACAGGTTGTATATTGTGACATTACTTATTATTTTGTGATATATGATAGTAATGGATCGAATTTAAAAATGATATGAAATAGAGGTCCACAATAATTTGAAGGAGGTGGGTGCCTCCACTGGGGTTAGAGCCTCAATCGAGTTGGAACATGGATCACGTTGAGGCATTTTCATCATTACGGTTGGAGCCTAGAAAAGGTTGGATCCTTCTCATCATCAAAGTTGGTTCCTTAATTAAATTGTAGCCTATAGCAAGCAAAATTTTTCATTCTTTCGAGGTTGGTCCCTCAATCATGTTATAGTCTACTTCAAGTGGTAGCTTGCATTTCATTTTTATCATAGATATAGTGTGATTTCATGGAATTCAGAAGAAGATTGTATACGATAGAGATGCCAAGTTCCCTTTTAGGTTCTGGAAAGAGTTATTTGCATGTTTGGGTAAATATTTGACCCTCAATATAGCTTATCATCTTCAAACATATGGATGAACATAGAGGGTCAACAGGTTTCTATAGGACATGTTGAGAATCTATGTTATACATCAATAGCGGAAGTGGGAAGAGTATTTACCACTAGTTGAGTTTGCTTACAACAATGGATATCAGGAATCTTTGAAGATGAGTATTTTTGAGGCAATCTATGGGCAGAGTTGTAATACTCCCATCAGTTGGGGTGATACAATGAACAGAGTATTAATAGGACTAAACATGTTGGTAGAAATGGATTAGGAAATGCAAGTTATCAAGAAAAATCTAAAGGAAACATTGGATAGATAGAAGAGTTATGCATATCAGCATAGGGTATTTAAGGAAATTTAGGCTGGGGAACAGGTTTACTTGTGCATCAAGCCCAAGAAGAGCTCCTTGAGGATTGGGTCGTGTATGAAGTTTGCACATTGGTATTATGGGTCTTTCAAGATTCTTGAAAGGATTGGACTAGTGGCCTACCGACTTGCACTTCCTGCGATAGTGAAATTCCATGATGTTTTCCATGTTTCATTGCTTAAGAAGTATGTGAAGTATTTTGATCATGTGACTGACTAGTTTATATTGCAGGTGGAGCCCGAAGGAGAATTCTAGCCGAAACCTTAGTAAATTTTGCAGAAAAATATGCTCATGCTCTATAATTGATCAATCGAGCAATTTAAATTGCAGTGGAAGCACTTTGGGCTCGATGAAGCTACATGGGAGATGGTTGATCAGATGCGAGCTATGTATCCTTTTATATTCATTGGTTGAGAAGATGTGATTTGATATATGTTTTGATGGTGTGTTTCGTTTATGTCTATATGTATATGCATATGTATGTAAATATTGCATCGAGTTGTGTTATAAAGCTCCAATAAGTGGTAGGGTGTTCATGATATCTTAGTTAAGCCTTGAGTAGTATGATATGATGTAAATTTTGCACCGAGTTGTGTTATAAAGTTCCATGGGAAGCATGTGTTTTGTTGGTTTATAAGTGTCATTGAAAATCGAGGACAATGTTCCCCCAACAGGGAGGGCTTTGTAACTGCCCTAGTTAAAAATCCATGTAATAAAGTTAATAAAGGAAAAAAGTAAGAACAAGGTCTAGGGAAACATATTCCAACCTGAATGTTGGGAAAAAAATTAGTGATGGGGATCACTTGTGATTAATTAATGGATATGGAAATTAGAAAAGGAAAAGGAAAAGGAAAAAGGGAATTAATTGGAATTTTACTTATGAAATAATGGAAAACAAGAGAAAAGGATTTTGAAAGGTCACAAAATTGCATGTGAGGAAAATTGAAGGAAAATAGAGGACAATAG
The DNA here is from genome assembly GCA_034641835.2 of Pinus albicaulis. Taxonomy (NCBI): domain Eukaryota; kingdom Viridiplantae; phylum Streptophyta; class Pinopsida; order Pinales; family Pinaceae; genus Pinus; species Pinus albicaulis. The sequence continues at coordinate 68,893,055 of CM076574.1, read as the reverse complement.
AGGCCTCAATGATAAAAAGGCTTCTCAGGATCAGTTCATAGCCTTTTTTAGTTTTAGCTTAGAGCTCTCCTCTATACTCTCTCTCTTTCTCACTCTTGCACACTTAGAAAAATCTTGGAGCATTCTTGGAGCACGTTGGATTTGGAGAAATAAGGCACAAGAAAGCAGGAAAGTGCAAGGGGACAGCGAGATTAGCAGCTACGGTAGGATTCATTTGAAAGTATCGAGTTGCATGTATGTTTTACTTTCTATTTTTGGCATGCATGGTGTATCCATGTGGTTATTTGGTTATGATCTTTCATTGGAATGGAGGATTGCTTGGATTCACAATGTTTTTTCCTAGCCTTTCCATTTCCTGGATAGCCATGGTGTTGTAGGGTTTCCAATTTTTTTTATGATTGTTGTTCATATTCCTTATGGTTGCGGGTTGAGTTATTATTTCTTGTAGCCTTGGTTGTACAAACACTCTGGAAGCCCCAAAACAACTTGGGTTGAGTTACTAGTCCTAGAAGCCTTGCTTGGGAAAATTCTCTGGAGCCCTTGGTCGGTTGAGTTACCATTCCTAGAGCCTTGGTTGGGAAAAAGCTCCAAATCCCTTAGTGGGTCGAGTTAATAGTCCTGGAGCCTTGGTTGGACAAACACTCTGGAGCCCTGTGACAGTTGTGGGTTGAGTTACTAGTCCTGGAGCCAAGTGTGAAAAAATTCTCTCGAACCCTGGAAAAATTTGGTAGAGATCGAATTGGTGATGGTTAGCGATGTCTTGTCGTGAGGTGGAATCACTGTTTGAGGGTTGAGGCATTTTGGGCTCTAGAAGATTGTTGGGAGGTATATATGCTATATTTACACCCACATTTAAATTTTTAATCTAGGGTTGTAATACTTAGAGACGTAACACAATATATGCTAGAATATGGCCTCGGGGACTTGCAAAATAAAATCCATAGAACTAATTCAGAAAGGAAATCATGCAGGAAAAGAAGTAAGACATTTCAAAGTAAACACACTGCAAAAAAGAATGTAAAGATGTAAAACACTACAACTAAAAATCATAAAACAATTCTATTCAAACTACTTAAAATATGTTCTTAAAATGATGCTTTAAATATGTACTTAAAATGTTGCTTTAAAAATTAAAATGCTTCTTACAAATGATGCAAGTACTATTGCTGGAAAGAAATCACAAGCGTATGGAAATATTCAATTCAGAATTTTAAATTTATTGAATGAGGATATCTTCAAGAGTATTCACGGACACTTTAATTATGTTAAGAATGTATTTAAACTAACGTTGGCTTATGTGATTTCTTTACAATCCCAAGATCAAACCATAAAATAATCTAAATTGGTTATGAGTGTCCAATAATATAAATATCAAAGTAAATGAAACCCTTTGTTGACTTTATATAATTATTATTCCTATTTAAAATCCCTGCAACTTTAATATATATTTTGTTATAAAATAACTTGAAATTGAGAAAAAGAAGCACTTGTTATCTCTACTCTAGTTGCCAGAAAAAAATTAAATTAACACTATCTTTAAACTCACTAATCAAACCTGTCCAACTAAATACAAGACATAAAAATAAATCATGAAATAGTAGAGTTTCAATCACACCACACGATTCAGGAAATAAAATACCCGACTCAAAAAACAGATGTAGTCCTACAGTTGCAATGAAAGAAATCATTCTAGCAGTTGACTGAATAAATCCTAAGAATCTAGACAATGAGATGATTGATGGGCCTGATCTCCCAGCTCAATATACCTGAAAAGAAATTACATTAATAAATTAACTTATGAATTAAAAATAGCTTGGAAAATATAAATCGGATGCAAATTCATATTAATGCTGAAATCAAATTACATAAATGCTAATAATTAAATGTTGGGCTCCACTGGATCATTCCAATGGGCTCAAACTCCTCGCATTGAAAAATTACAAATCAATATCTTCAAGAAAGGTAATGTACAAGTAGCCTAACATTCTTCTTTGCAATCCCATCTTCTACTCAATCTACCCCATTCTCTGTCCCTTCAATTCCTACTTATTGTTGCGCATTCCTCCCTCGTTCTGCTTCCTTTATCAAATGGATTCCACAACTGATTAACTCAAAAAGAAAGTGATTTGTTTCTTGGATCCCCGTGAGAACTAAGTTCATTTGTTTTCATTAGACCTCAATAATTATTTGAACGAACTCAATATTTTTCTAGTATATGTACTATTATTAATTATTTGAAGAGATATTCCTACGAGAAATCCAAGCTCCATTACCGTATCTGGTTGATTAACTTCTGGAATTTGTTTGAATATGACAGCTCATCTGGTAATTAATGTTTCTCGAGAGGTCGTGGTTATCTTTGCTAAGGAATCAGGATTTCCTTTGCCGTTGATCCCTCAAGGTGAATTTCATATGTTCCAGACTACTCGCTAACAACAAATGAGTTCTTCTAGATGAACATTGACTTCCTAAAACGTTCTCACAAGGGGCAACGCCTGAGCAACATCACCATCATCATCTGGAAGAGATTTTCCTACAACTACTACTATCGTATACTGCTACTGGGTTGGATGGTTTATCGATCCTCAAGAGTAGGTGACTCCACAAAATGAGGTTTGGATCCCTTAAGAGCTTGCGTGCCAAGTACAAGAGTGGTTCTTATGCAACAAATTTTATCCATAATAAACCCCAATCCATTTTGTATTGACATGAAGTACATTGCTCGGTGGCAGATTCTGGATATTGGAATTGCATTATGGTTAAACAATATTGTCTCATGTAAAATCTGTTCTTTTCCTCCAAATCCCAAATATTATTCATGTGTTGGTGGCTTTGGGGAAATTTCTGTAGAACAGATCTAATTTTGAATGGGTTCAAATTGATGTCATACATCTATTGAATGTATAAAATGAGTCATAATATATTATCATAAAAACAACCCTGAGGCTTCTAGAAGTATTTCAATCCTTATCTCATTATTGGCGATGGTGCCTTAACACACAACTCGATGAGTTGTTGACCCTTGGAAAAAAAATGATAAAGGAACACCGGTAGCACGATCCATCTCTACATAGTTGTATATAAACATCAGTTTATCCAAGAGCTGTTGTGGAAGATAAGCATCCTTCAAACAATATACAGCAAGCCTTCTCTTTGTCTATGAAATGAATCGAATTGAACTATGCCTTCAATCATTGCTTCCTTACTCTCTCATGTACCATATTGTCTTGATGAGAAAGAGGTGTCCCTCACACAAACATGATTATTTCTAATATGGCCTAGGAAAGGGAACTCTGTTATTTTCAATGTATCTTCCCTCTCTATGAGATACGGCAAGTCAAAATTGCATATATTATAACCAATGATCAAATCAGGATCAACGTTGCGAATAAAATCATGGTGAGGCATACATTTCTTGATTGCGGCTAACATTACACACTGCCACCTGCCACCAAGAAGCCATTCATTAATGAAATTTACACAAAAATACTCTTCGAACTAATTAAAAAAAATAATTTATAAATAAACAGTTATTGTCTCTAATGCCTCTTATTAACGACATAATAGGTTAATAATGATACATACACTAAGTACATGCATGTAATTATTTGATAAAAAAACGTAAAAATTTGGACAAAAAGGTGGCTTAACATCCCCCCACACTGAACTTCTTGCATGTCCTTGTGTAAGACAAACCTTTAAACTATAAATCTATGAAAGAAGGCAGGGGAAATGTTTGAAGATTAAGTGTTAAGAAATATTCCAGCGAGTAAAGATGAATATGCCTAGTATTGCAATGCATTCATTAGCCTACAACATAACTATTACAATGCCAATGAAAACCATGTTACCGTTCTAATGAAAGTATCGATTGTAGGAATGATAAAACAAGGTCAGCTACCAAAAGTAGACATTATAAAGAAAAAGGATTGCACATACCTTTTGTCTTTTGGACCCCCTATTTTTCTTCTACCCAAAGTCTTATGATAAAAATCAAATTTTGCTAAAAAGTGCAGTTTCAAAAGAATACCACAAGATTCCTGCACCTACTATAACAATCATGTACTTAGGTCATGAAACACATATTTAGAGGCAACTACAATCAAAACACATTGTTGGAAACCAACACCTTGTGAGTAGTCATCATTGAGTATTTCATCACTTAAAATACCATAAAAATTAAAGTTATAATACCAAAAAAGGAAAAAGAGAATTATGACACTTCCCTAGACCAATCAGCAGCCTCTTTATTGAACACTCTAAATTTAGTTGTCATCTAGATGCAAAACTGGATTTCTTCTTTGTCTGGTACAAAGAATTACCTTCACTAAGGGTACCACTTCATTAAAGATTCATGATTTTTGAAAGATAGAACTCAAAGCATGATGTTCAAATCATCTTAAAACCATTGTCCAAGAAAAAGGATGAGTTTTCAGGGAAAGAGAAGGATAACCAAAAAAATCATAGTATGCAATTAACTTTAATACCACAGACATGGCCCTACTGCCCGGAGGTGTCCATAACCTCGATAGGCATGTCTTTTACCCAGCAAAATTCCTGTGTCCCACTTACTAGATATAGATTCAGAGTTAGCTTATTTGACTTTTAGGTGAAGGCCACTGTCCTGGCTTGGTAACCAGCTGATGGCAGTTCCACTCACAAGAAGTAACATGGATGAATAGGTCAGCTTGTGATGAGACCTCCTGTCTTCCAGCTTTTGGTTGGAAGAAATTACTCTGGCTTGGTGACCAGCAACAATAGTGTCATTCATGTTAGATATCATGATCATGGTAGGTCTTCTCATCACAAGACCTCCTATCCTCCCCTAAATATTTTTTAAGCTATGATTATGATTAACCTTAAAGGTTACTTAATAAGTGGGAATATATATCTACTCCTTAAGAGTACAATATGGCATGAAAAGTTTTTAATGACTAATCATTGTTCAATAATTCCTCTACCCTAAATACTTATTGAAGATATCCCAGATAATGACAGAAAGATTCCTTGAGTTGATAATTCTAGTGTTCTGTTGGATGGATAAGTCGTTCTTGTGGACAAGACAGACCTCCCAAGTGTCCTACGGACAACTAGCAACAAACGTACAAATAAAACTATCTTTCTCTAGATATATTGCGATTCATAATTAAATGCTATAAAGGTTTAACGATCCTGCCTTTGATCCAACGCTTATTTGTAGTAGTATTCCTTCAGTCGCCCGAAAGAGTTTCCTTCGAAGATCTGTAATCACAAACAAACAAACATCAAATATCACCTACATAGCATATATTCATAAATCATATCTATTATGGTGATCAAGGAATCCATAAAATAAACCAATCAATTGACAGCTTATTCAGAAAAACAGACTTATTTGTATTAACTTTGAATAAGAAAAGCCTTACAACTATGTCCGCCTTGATGTCATATAGGCCTTTCTGGGGTTCAGAACAGCCGTTTCCTTTACTCTGACCAGCCTTGCACTCTTCTAACCAAGATACATACAGGTATGTAATCTTTCCCACTTGAAATCTCAGCTAAAGGGTCTAAGTTTCAACAGCACTTCGCCTCCAACAATACTAAAACTTCAACTCATAAATTGTAACCCCTTGAGGCTGCCCTATGCCTCTTTTTATAGTGGAAAATAGGAGGTTACAGCTCCATACAAGAAGGGATAAAATCCTCCTTCAAAGGGATTAGTTCCTTACATCAAGGGGTTAGCTCCTTATATAATGGGATGCATGAACATGAAAGGAGCGTACTTTCCACCGCAAGAATGTATCCAGAAGCTTCTAAAAATGACTTTAACTGAGCTTCTAGATTTTACTTGTGCCTTTTCTAATCTTTTACAGGGGTCCGCACTTTTAATAAACAGAAAGTGCGCTTGGCTACACATGATTTATAGCCAAAAAGTGCGGGACCGCAGGAAAAACTAGGAGAAAGTGCGGTACCAGAGTTTTAAGGCTTTTATGAGATTTTCTCTTAGTTTCAAGGCTTGACTTTGGGAACTATGATATTGTGGACTTCCAGGGGAGTACTAAAAATGTCATGGTGACAAATTTCAGTGTAACAAATTTCCCCCTAAAGTGAGAAATCTGAGAATATTCGAAGAGTGATGTGCTTTATCATTTCAAGGATTAGCCTATGGACACCCCAGTTGGAACCCCGTAAAAACATTCAACGCAACACATATATATACATATCATCACTGAGGTAGGCATTCCCATACTCAGATAAAAACTAAGTAAACTTGTTCTGATACAGAAATGATTTTAATATTACATCAATAGTGTAGACACAACATGGACGTAGCCATCTGTAATGAATCATCTACCGCATAATGAATAATAAAACTCCTCGCAGCCTGGATGGTGGAAACTAGATCCAGGGTCTTGATTTATGCTTCCCGAATTGAAGTCGAACATGGTAGAAACCACTTGATTACCAGTTAATGATGTGAATTTGTTAACAAGTGTGAGAGAACCACTAATAATGACAATGGCTCTCAAAGTACTCAGTACAATCCATGAAATGTGAATAAGTAATCTGAAGTCAAACATTTCACTAAATCGTTCGATCGAAGGTCAATGATGCAACCTTTCGTCGAAGGCGAGAAACCTGCCATTAAGGCATGCAGATTCCAAGGTACTGACGGATTCTAGATCAAATTCCTAGATGATGAGCTGTCATCGATAGAAAGTGATCCGTTGTAAGCAAGTTCATAATATGAAACCATAGATCAAGTTTTGAAGAAATTTTTTGCAAGAACTGACTCAGGGATGGTCAACGCGAATGGAGACAAATTTTTGCAGATGAATGGTTTGTTTGACTGTGCTCTTGAACACATAAAGACAATGCAGATGGTTTGGTGATAGTTGCCCTAAGCTAATACCCAGAAACCGGTTGAAGACCTTCAATGTGGTTTGATTAACTGATAGGAAAAGGATTTTCCCAACCCAGGTAGAAGTGTGAAAAAAAGTGTTGTGTTCAAGAGTGGTGTAATGATTTTATAAATAAAAGTGTAACAAATGAATATGTTTTTCTCTCTTTTCCCCCACCATTTCTGGCAAGTACCTCTTTATTTTTGACAAGCTTGAGGAGGATAACATTTTCTTGTTTATAAGCTCATCCTTCGAATGAGTCCAACTTAGTTTTAAAATCGAGCACTATGAAGAAGAGGTTCGTTCCTGTTTGTAATCGATAGGTCCTTTACTGTTAAATTTTAATGAGTCCAGTATAGGAGAAACTCGGTGTTTTTCATTTTTAGGGAGTCAGAAGAAAAAACTTAAGAAAAATCCATGGGTGTACTTTTTCGTAAATTTAGTCTCTCAGGCCCAAAAAAGGATAAAATAATGCAAGAGAGAACTCTATTGACCATGATTAGTCAACGTATACATTTTTCGTAAATAGTACATTTCAATCCGGAAAATGGGTAAACTTATACTGAAGGGAAAACCATTCATTTCCTTTAACGAGTTTGAATAGTCAAGTACTCGGCAATCTTTTCATTTTTAGAGAGTCTGAAAAGGGCTTAAAAGAGGACTCCAAGGTTTTTCTTTTTCGCAAGTTTTAACGAGTTTGAAAAAGGGATAAAAATGTACTCATGGTTTTCGCTTTTTCGTAAGTTTTAACGAGTTCGAAAAAGTGATAAAAATGTACTCATATGGCCGACTTTCAATTTAATTTACGAGTAGGAAAAGACGGAAAGAACTCGGCATTTTCATGTGTTTTACGAGAATGAAAGATAGCAAAATAATCTCGTGACTTTCATGAGTTTAACGAGTCTTGAAAATAATAACCAAAATCGACTCAAGATAGGTTTCATTTTATACAAGCTTGAAACATAGGAAAAATTATGCTTGAAAAAAGGGTTTGTTTCATTTTTACACAAGCTTGAAACAGAGAAAATTGCGCTTGAGATAGGTTTTTAATGCCCCCCAAGCGTAACTTCTAGAGCGCATGCCCCCCAAGCTTCACTTCATTCAACTAAGCAAACTACTAGTTACTAATAGTTGGATGGAATGAAGGTTCATTTACGAGATCATATGTGTTAGTGTCAGTCTAGTCATACTGCCATCAATGATCAAAACTGCTCTTTTGCATTTGCATATTAGGAGTCCCATAATAATCAATTTCACCGTTCCGCTAGGTCATGGATTCATTGATGGTAGTAATTTTTTATCATTTTTCCCTCATGAGGTACTTGCTGATTTTCCTTTCTATGGTCTTTAGTCATTAGTCACTTTTATTCTCAAAATCATATCAGTAGGTCATAGGATGGGTTTCATTAGTTTCTAGGGTCTCACCATGGTCAAATTAATGAGTCAAATGTCAATAATATCAGCAAGGTCATGAGGAAGTCAATAAAGTCAGAAGTCACAACACCAGGAAGAATCAGAGAGACATTTTATTCAATTTGATGTAATTTTCACCTCAAAACCATGTTTTGAGGTGAAAACATGTTATTTTTTCCTTTATTATCATTCATTATGTAATTCTATATCATCATGTGTGATAAGTCACAATTCAGAAGCTGTTATCTCCGCAAAGTGATGTCCCTGCCTTCAGAAGAGTTTTCCATAACATGTTCAGCACCAAATCATCCTCCAAGTAGATCCATCAGAAAGAGCCCAAAAAGAGCTTTCCAACGGTATACTACACTCTCAAAACCGACTTCTGGATTGAAATTTATGCTTAAGTGAAGTAAAATCCAGTATATCCTCTAATAATCCCTATTTCCCAATTTTCCCTTAAAACTTTATGTTTAAAGTTTCATATTTTCCTTATAAAATTCCTTTTTCCTCTTTCCGATTATAAATTCGCATTATAAGTCATTTAAATAAATATGTGATTTGGTTTGTAACCACTTCCCCTCCATGCCTTAGGACTTTATAATAAATAGCTTTATATTATAAAGTCTCGTCGTTATAAAACACTTCCCCTTTCCATCACCTGTAAACTTTATAACAAATTTTATGTCAATATATATACTCCCCCGTCGTTCCCAACCACTTCCCCACCATACGTTGTGATGAAACTTTATTATAAAGTTTTATATTATATATAACCCCGTTGCGATCGCAACCCTTCCAATCACAACGTTTATTTGAAGTGCCCCGATCACTCCAATCACAAATATCTCTGATGCAATTGATCGCATCGCAAATCTTGCACCTCTCCTCTGATCGCACCGATCTCCCGATCACGTCCCTCTTCCAATCCTCCGATCACAGCCCTTCCTCCGTGCTTCCGATCACCCCAATCGCAAATAGTTTCGATTATCCGATCGCAGTCCCTTTCCGATTACTGCGATGCGATCAATCGCAAGTCCCTTATCCGATCGCATCGCACATCCATTTCTTACGATGCGATTTCATATAAATCATTCCGCCCCACTCCCGAGCCCGATTACAATTGCGATTATAATCCCCGGTCCCACCACATAAAAACCTCCGCCATTCATTACAAAACCCATTTCTCCTTTGTAAAGGTTAAAATTCATCTGTTTGGTTTATTACAAAGGCCTTCCTCCCCATCGCATCGCATATTTGTAATATGTTACCCCCTTCTCCCGATTCCGATTCCGATTGTGATGGCACCATATTACATTATATTTCTTATATAATATCTCTCCGCTCCCGCTCTGATTCCGATTGCGATTTTCATATGATTATCGCCCATTTCCCTTCCCTTTTCCCATTTAAAATACATTTTTCCCTTCACGAAAGGCATAAATTCATTTTATCAGCATTCTATTAAAGGTCAGAGAATAAAGAAATAATAGAAAGAAAAGGAAACAGTCAAAGGTCGAGAGCTTATTCAAAACAAAGATTGTTATAGCAAGCAGCAAAATAGGAAATATGTTCATCGGATTACCTATTTTCTTTCATACAGCCTAACAACAAAATCTCCAAGCGGTGAAATGCAATGATGTCCCTTATTTTCAGGGGAAGATTGTTGTATTTCTTTACTATGATTGTATTTCAGTTCTTCAGCTGTTAAAACAACTCCCTTTTCTTTTGGATCTATGTTCCCACATTTCAGCCTATTTAATGTAATTGTAAATAATTTGTAAGGCAATCTGAGTCTGAAGGTCTGAATAATCTGTAACTCAGAAAGTAGGGGAATAGTGTGGAAGAACATCTCTGCACTACATTGTACAGTTTGACAGGAATTAATCAGAGATGCAGCTCTGATTTGTGGGATCCATGTGGTATGAGAGTTAGCATTTGTTTTCTTCTTCTTTGTTTCATATGTGGATTTTTATGTGTTCCATTCATACATAAACATTTCCTTTTGAATGCTTTCAAGATAGAAAGGTATAATCCATTTTATATGCTCTGCCTTGGGAAATCATTCATACTTTGTATTTTTCTTCTGTTTGAAAAGGATCCATTTATTGTGCCCTTTTCAGCTCCGCACCAATCTTTCCATCCCATCCTCATTAAATTTTAATTGCTAATTTTCCTGCCTATCTTGCCCCATAAAATACCCTGTGTCCTGATTTAATTCCTGGTTTCAAACTGCCCTTTATATCCCACACATCCCTGAAATTCATTCATTCATTCATTTTGTTAAACCTTTTATCCCTATCACTTTACCTAGCCTAATATCAGTCCATTTATTGTATTCCTTTGAATATTATTTTACAGAGAGAGCCCTCTCCTGTCCTTGTAGGGCTAGCTACAAGGCTGAGTGTGGTTTATTTGTTACCCTAATTTGCCTTTTGTAGCCTGGGGTCCAACTCAGGTGCTAACATCTCTGGCGACCATACTGGGGAACGTAATTTATTTGAAATAGTAAAGCATATCCTCCCCGGTAAAGGATGACAAAGTTTAGATCTGATTGTTGATGGTGAACAACAATCATATGCATATAAAGGCTAAAAACATTCACCTGGCGACTCCATTCACTGAAAGATCCAGAAAATCAAATCCTTCATGGTGACTCCACTGTAGGAAGATCAGTAGCTTTAAGATCTTTGTTTTAAGATGGAATGTATTGCAAGAAGGTATGCTCCCATGAGCCAAGATCATATTCCAGGTTTCCCAAATAAAATTCCCAAGGTGGATTGGCTTCAGAATTTTCCTATGTTCAGAAATGTGGAAGGTAATGATGCTGCTCTTCATCTGGTGAAATTCCACATTCATGTGCATAAATTAAAGATCGATTTTCCTGAAGACTATTGGATGAAAATGTTTATGGCTACTCTGGAAGATGAAGCTCGATCTTGGTATGAAAGTTTGCCACCTGGTTGTATTTATTGTTTAAAAGATTTTCATACCATATTATTTGAAAGGTATAGAGAATCTTGTCCGTCTTTAATGTTAGTTCAGAACTGTTGCAAACATGTTAACAATTTCATTGAAAATCTTGAGAATTTTTATGGAGATGATAAATTCATGGATGAAGAAATCATGGAATCGCTCTATGAAAAAAAATTTCAGTAGCACGCAGAAATATTAAAGGATTCCTATCAAGATCAGCAGGTTGAAGAATTCCATATGTTTGAAAATCATGGAAGACAAAGTTTTATTTCAGATCTGATTGAAATAAAGGATGATATGCAGGAAAATGATGTTCCAGTCTCAGATAGCGATAGAGTTAAACTAGAACTGGATTCAAAATGTGATGATGACGAGTATGTTGTTCTCGATCCCGTCATAGAGTGCTCCATTGTTAAGGATGCCTCAAACGAAGAAAATATAGTTACATATATAAACGCGCTCATCCCATCAGAACTAGATCTTCACAAGGAGGTAATCCATTCCCTTAATGAAAAACAAGATGAGATCTTTGTTCAAGTAAGTGAAAGAGTTTCTTTGGATGAATTTATGGTAGATGATAGAAATGATAGCGTTGGATCTCAAGAACCATCTGAAGTTTCTTCTCTTATGATTGATGAATATGATGAGAAACATTACAATCTGGTTGTCATATCATATGACGATGACCAACAATATATTCAGATTACAGAAGATCAGAGCATTCAAGACTGCCATTTAGATTCTTCTTCCTATGTCTCATGCTTTGAAATGTTTTTTCAAGAGTAAATTTTCTCATATAATTGTTCAGAATTTTTTGAAGACCAAGAACACACTCTTACTGAGGTACATTGTGAAGGAAGATCAAAATCAAGAGAAAAAGACACCTTGTTTCTTCAGCAGGAGGTAAATCTTCATGTTTTTCAGGATCCAGTGGAAAATTTATTGCAGTCAGCAGTGAAGGTAATTATTGCAATATTCGGTGATGAAGGAGATCATGGTCAACTATGCTTTTGGATGCCCAATTGCAAGTATCTATTGTTGACCAGAGGATATGATCAGGAGAATCAATCAAGGAGGCATCTTCTTGACTGGTTACATTTTCATTTTGATATAGCCTGATGGTACATTGGCCATCCAGAAACACAGGTGGCTATCATCAAGATTTGAAACCTCAAGTATTGGTCATATACTACCACCAAAGCTTCAAATGTCAAGTTTTGTCTCGGTTAGCTTTGAGTCATTTTTGAGTCAGTTTGTTGGGTCAAGTTTTTTTCAATATTCAGTTTGGTTTTTAGCTTTTGACACCATGCCCAATGGATAAGGCTACTTGGTCTACGGTGTTCTTGGCACCTCCAAGGAGCTACCATCCCCATTGGAGCCAATGTTAGTGTCAGTCTAGTCATACTACCATCAGTGATCAAAACTGCTCTTTTGCATTTGCATATTAGGAGTCCCATAATAATCAATTTCACCATTCCACTAGGTCATGGATTCATTGATGGTAGTAATTTTTTATCAGTTTTCCCTCATGAGGTACTTGCTGATTTTCCTTTCTATGGTCTTTAGTCATTAGTCACTTTCATTCTCAAAATCATATCAGTAGGTCATAGGATGGGTCTCATTAGTTTCTAGGGTCTCACCATGGTCAAATTAATGAGTCAAATTTCAATAATATCAGCAAGGTCATGAGGAAGTCAATAAAGTCAGAAGTCACAACACCAGGAAAAATCAGAGAGACATTTTATTCAGTTTGATGTAATTTTCGCCTCAAAACCATGTTTTGAGGTGAAAACGTGATATTTTGCCTTTATTATCATTCATTATGTAATTCTATATCATCATGTGTGATAAGTCATAATTCAGAAGCTGCTATCTCCGCAAAGTGATGTCCCTGCCTTCAGAAGAGTTTTCCACAGCATGTTCAGTGCCAAATCATCCTCCAAGCAGATCCATCAGAAAGAGCCCAAAAAGAGCTTTCCAACGGTATAATACACTCTCAAAACTAACTTCTGGATTGAAATTTATGCTTAAGTGAAGTAAAATCCCCTATATCCTCTAATAATCCCTATTTCCCAATTTTCCCTTAAAACTTTATGTTTAAAGTTTCATATTTTCCTTATAATATTCCTTTTTCCTCTTTTTGATTATAAATTCGCATTACAAGTCATTTAAATAAATATGCGATTTGGTTTGTAACCACTTCCCCTCCATGCCTTAGGACTTTATAATAAATAGCTTTATATTATAAAGTCTTTTCGTTATCAACCACTTCCCCTTTCCATCACCCGTAAACTTTATAACAAAGTTTATGTCATATATATATACTCCCCCGCCGTTCCCAACTACTTCCCCACCATACGTTGCGATGAAACTTTATTATAAAGTTTTATATTATATATAACCCCGCCGCGATCGCAACCCTTCCAATTTCAATGTTTATTTGAAGTGCCCCGATCACTCCAATCGCAAATATCTCCGATGCGATTGATCGCATCGCAAGTCTTGCACCCCTCCTCCGATCGCGCCGATCTCTCGATTGCATCCCTCTTCCGATCCTCCGATCGCAGCCCTTCCTCCGCGCTTCCGATCACCCTAATCGCAAATAGTTCCGATCATCCAATTGCAGTCCCTTTCCGATTGCTGCGATGCAATCAATCGCAAGTCCCTTCTCCGATCGCATCGCACATCCATTTCTTACGATGCGATTTCATATAAATCATTCCGCCCCACTCCCGAGCCTGATTGCGATTGCGATTATAATCCCCGGTCCCACCACATTAAAACCTCCGCCATTCATTATAAAACCCATTTCTCCTTTGTAAAGGTTAAAATTCATCCATTTTGTTTATTACAAAGGCCTTCCTCCCCATCGCATCGCATATTTGTAATATGTTACCCCCTTCTCCCGATTCCGATTAAGGTGCAATGGCATATAACCCATTGTTTGTTCTATTATGTCTCTCCGCTCGATGGAATTAAATTGCAATTTTCATATGATTACCGCCCACATTCCCTTCCCTTTTCCCATTTTAAATACATTTTCCCTTCACTAAAGGCAAAGTTTCATTTCAAAGGCATGCTATTTAAAAAATCATTTTTCTTCAAAATTAGAAATAGTAGAAAGCAAGGAAAAAGTCAAAGGGCCGAGAGCTTATTTAAAAAAGATTGTTACAGCAAGCAGAAAAATAGGAAATTTGTTCATCGGATTAACTATTTTCTTTCATACAGCCTAACAGCAAAATCTCCAGGTAGTCAAACGCAATGTTGTCCCTTATTTTCAGGGGCAGATTGTTGGATCTCTTTTCTATGATTGGATTTCAGTTCTTCAACTGTTAAAACAACTCCCTTTTCTTGTGGATATATGTTCCCACATTTCAGCCTATTTAATGTAATTGTAAATCATTTGTAAAGCAGTCTGAATAGTCTGTAACTCAGAAAGTAGGGGAATAGTGTGGAAGAACATCTTTGCGCTACATTGTACAGTTTGACAGGAATTAATAAAATATGCAGCTCTGATTTGTGGCATCCATGTGGTATGAGAGTTAGCATTTGTTTTCCTTATTTGTTTCATATGTGAATTGTTATGTGTTCCATTCATCCATAAACATTTCCTTTTGAATGCTTTCAAGACAGAAAGGTAGAATCCATTTTATATGCTCTGCCTTGGGAAATCATTCATACTCTGTATTTTTCTTCTGTTTGAAAAGGATCCATTTATTGTGCCCTTTTCAGCTCCGCACCAGTCTTTCCATCCCATCCTCATTAAATTTTAATTGCTAATTTTCCTTCCTATCTTGCCCCATAAAATAACCTATGTCCTAATTTAATTCCTGGTTTCAAACTGTCCCTTTATATCCCACACATCCCTGAAATTCATTCATTCATTCATTTTATTAAACCTTTTATCCCTATCATTTTACCTAGCCTAATATCAGTCCATTTATTGTATTCCTTTGAATATTATTTTACGGAGAGAGCCCTCTCCTGTCCTTGTAGGGCTAGCTACAAGGCTGAGCGTGGTTTAGTTGTTACCCTGAATTTCCTTTTGCAGCCTGGGGTCCAATTTAGGTGCTAACAATATGAAAGACCCGACCTAAAACTATAAGAAAATTATGCAAAAACTGAAATAACTAACCTAAATATACGACTTAACATTTACGAGGTCTAGTCAAAGACTCGACTCAATTAGGGGAGGATTTGTTTCATTTTTTAATGAGCTTGAAACAGGAAAATAACTATGCTCATGGCAATGTGTTTCATTTTTTAACGAGGTTGACACAGTAAAATAACTATCCTCAAATCTACTCTCTACAATCTACCTATATAACCTATTGATTCATTTTTTAATGAGGTTGAGACAAGAAAAGAACTGTCCTCATAGCCCACTGATTCATTTTGAAATGAGGTTGACACAGTAAAAGGAACTTTCCTCTTGATCCATTGATTCATTTTTAACGAGGTTGACACAGTAAAAGGAACTTTCCTCATACTTGATTCATTTTTTTACGAGGTTGACTCAGTAATAGGAACCATCCTCAGAAACTACTTATTTCTAATTTATTAATCTACTCTCTACAATCTACCTACTGATTCATTTTTTAATGAGGTTGAAATAGGAAAAGAACTGTCCTCATCGCCGACTGATTCATTTTTTAAAGAGGTTGACACAGTAAAAGGAACTTTCCTCATACCTAATTCATTTTTTAACGAGGTTGACACAGTAAAAGGAACTATCCTCACGGAAGACATGTTTCATTTTTTAATGAGGTTGACATAGTAACAGGAACTCTCCTCATCGGACCTCTTGATCATGGCTTCCAAACCAAAGAAACACATGTCAAGGGACGCACCTCGATCATGGCTTCCAAGAGGTCTTCATCAGATGGAAGAACAATTATCTGGAAGGAACACATGTCAAGGGAGTCAAAAGGGATAAGAACATTGCGTTCAAATAATCCCATAGAGTTTTCCATGTCAATTACCAAATCTAAGTCAAAGGAAGTCGAGCAAACAGTGAGAGGCTCGCTTGCATTGGTAATTGAAAACATGGGACTGGTTGCCACATAATTGACCCATGGCGGGTTAGATACCACTTCCGTATGAGGAACATTCAGGGGTGTCGGATTATTGGTAGTCGAATCAAGACTAGGGAACTAAAACTGGTCTACAGTCACAATATTTCCATTGCGAGGGAAAGACATCACGCGAAAGAGTGTCGATACGACAACTTTCATTGCATAGACATAGTCTCGCCCAAGGAGTATATTGAAATCCAAGGGGCCTTGAGCTACCATAAGATCAATACAGATAGTTTTACCTTCCAAAGTAATAGAAAACTTAGGAAGGATCCCTAAAGGTTCACTAATGGTTCTATTAAAAGCTTTCAAATTCTGTGTAACTGACACAAGATGAGGGGAACCCAAAGCTTTCCAATTATTTGAGGATAAAATACTAACAGAAGCACCTTCATCGACATGTGTGCGGTGGATGTTCGTACCATTAGCCTTCACAATGATTTGGAAAGGGATGGAGGAAGGAAGACGAGGTTCTGTCAGTCTATTCCAATCAGAGGAAAAGACCTCAGTACTTGGAGGGGGTTTAGTAGGAACAGGTGAAATTCCCCCCAGCGTAAAATAATCTGATGTAATAAGAAGAACCGGAGCGGTATGAAGTTCACTCTCTTCAGGGAGAGTGGGATCAACCGAAAGTGAAATCGAATCGACCACTTGATCAACTAATGGATCATCAACCTAAGTGATATGAGTTTCACTCTTCAATGGAATAGTGGGATCGACTGTACTTGGAATTAGATCAATCCCTCCGTCAGTTGACAGTAGGTTGGGAGAAATTTGACGGTAAGCGGTTGGAAATTTTTGCTATGGAACAGTAAGGCTTTCCAACAATTTTGAGGCTTCATCCATGTGATGGAAAATGTGAGTTTGATGACTCCCTTTGCATAACCTACAAGGAAACCTAAATTTACCCTTTTTCCCAGGAACCTAACTATCACTGGTTGATGGATCAACGATAAGTTGATGAGATTGTTCTGACCATACTTCCAAGACCTTTGGAATACCAGGACAATTGATAAGGAAGTGGTCACCCTTACAAAGCTTGCAAGGAAATTTGGGTTTACGATGCATGTTGGAGGTTTCCTCAACATTACTAACACTCACAACCATGGTTGGTTGGTTGACTTCTTTCTTATTTTGCTTCTTCTTCTTCTTCTTCTTCCCTTTATTCTTCTTCTTAGTCACTTGGTTACTAACGTTAAGGATTTTACCAAGCGAAGAGGAAGAAAGGGAGGAAGACATATTGGGCAAAGAAGGTAAAGGGTCAACATAAGGTTGGTGATGTTGAGATGGTGAACTCTGTTGAGGTGAAGCATTTAGTTGAGGTGGAATAATTGGAGTATTCGGGGCCAACGAAGTTGAAAATAACCATACCGGTAAACCTATTGTAAATCCAGGTAATGAAAATGTAGCCATATAAGGAGGACCAACATTTCCAAAGCAAGGAGAAGTACTAGGATTCTTGTTAAGAGGGGTTCCTTGGTTGGTAAATTCCAGAACAGTTTCCATTATATTCAATTTAAGTGAATTTTATTAAAAATTTAAAACTAAAATTAAAAATTCACAATTCACACCTAAACAATTAAAATTCACAAATCACACCTATGGTCTCTAAAAGTAAAAACAAACAAATGAACACGTGCTATCAAATATAGGATTCAAACCACACACAAATAGTAGATTCCCACACTAAAAACACTAGTTAGTGATTAAATCCAACATCGTAGAATTTTAATGCAGAAATGGCGGTTGGAACAGTTACCCCGACAACCTGCTTAATGAAACAGACCGATGCAAGTTTCTCCACTATACCATCTCGAGTGAAGATAACCCTCCAGAGAGTCCAAGTGAGACCGACGTCTGCTCCAGGTACAGTGGGATATTCCCTCCACCATCACCTTGGGAAATAATCTTATAGTTAGTTTATGGCGACTAAGGTCACCAACATAAACAAATATACCTGGGGGAACAGTCTATGATCCAATACACACACAAGGGTAGAGTAACAAATCTCAATCCCCTTGAAGGCTCCTTGACATAATCCAAGGTTTACTGACAACTGACCCCAGGCTCCTTGACAATGGTCAATCCAAAGTTTACCGTTGTTAATACGTGTATATCTTCTATCGTTCCCAATGAGGAACGATTGATTACCTCACTGGTTCGGATATGATCTCGTGCTTGACTCCTTTAAGGGGAGCTTCCTAGAGCATACATGCAACAATTGGAATTTTTCCTACTGTAAGATCGACTACTTGTTTGTTTTAGTTGCTTTAGAAAGTTAACTGCAACCTATTCCAAAGCACTAATCCTGAGCTAGATTGGTGGAAAGAGCCCTAAAAATGTAAAAATTACTAGATGAATTTTAATTAAGAGCTATGTTATTTAGGTTGTTATTACTCAAAGGGTAAATGGATATGAAACCAATGGTGTTATGACCCGACCCAAAACTGAATGCAATCGAATATGATAATGTAATATTTTCAATTCGATGAATCCTAATTGAAGTAGGGAGAGAGTTTCCATTCACTTCCAACAATGCAAAAATTGATCAATAAGAGAAAATATAACTACTTCTCTAATGCACTAATTTCATCAAGAAAAACTAATTCTAATCAATTCCATTTTTATATTTGTGTTTTTAAAACAAGCATAAAAAAATGTAAACTCAAATCAAAGAAACGTATCTAAATCTACAATTGTTTTTTCCAAAATGTAAACTATGCAATTGTAATCTATGCACAATTCACTTGAAAAGTATGAAAATGTCATCGATGCACATTTTTCATTCATATTCTGAAAATAAGAATTCTAATTATGCAAATGTGATCTATGCAAGAGAATTCTCAAACACAAGATGATGCTAATGTAATCTAAGAACCAATCAAGTGTAAGTAAAGAAAATTGGGTGAGAGTTCCAAATATCAAAAAATAAAAAACACTCAAAGGCGATTAACACTCATACACAATTTAGCCCCCCCAAGCAAAGAGATGCAAAATTGTGAAAAGACTGAGACAAACCTCCAAGTAATGACCAAAGGAAATCAAATTAATAATTTCTCAAAAAAGAGACTCAAAACACCCAATTAACTTAGCGGAGATTGATGAGATGAAAATTTTGCTGAAAGAAACTCATAAACAAGGCTTTTTGACAGAAAAATACAAATCTGGGTAGATGCTAAGAATCCTAAATTAAATCTAGACTAAGCCTGAAAAGGGAATTTTAAGTTTTTATAAAATTTTCCCAGGGTCTGCAGGCTCCAGAGTAAACAGGTGCGGTACCACACTGATTACTGAAGAAAATTGCCTAGATGATCGCACTATGCGTGAATGAAAAGTGAAAAGATCAGAAAACTTCAAGAAAACAAAAGTTTTCAAAAATTTTCAAAGTACAGAAAAATTAAACTAAGCCACCCAAACTAGTATACATCAATCAAAATTAGAAAAAACATTTTCTCAAGTCAAAATTAAAAGAAATCAAAGTTCAAAATCTTTCCCCAGTGGATTCGCCAATTTTTTGGACGGATAAGTCGTTCTTGTGGACAAGATAGACCTCCCCAATGTCCTACAGATAGCTAGCAATAAACAGAGAAATAAAACTATCTTTCTCTAGATATATTGTGATTCATAATTAAATGCTATAAAGGTTTAATGATCCTACCTTTGATCCAACGCTTATTTGTATTAGTAGTCCTTCAGTCGCCCGAAAGAGTTGCCTTCGAAGATCTGCAATCACAAACAAACAAACATCAAATAGCACCTACATAGCATATATTCATAAATCATATCTATTATGGTGATCAAGGAATCCATAAAATAAACCAATCAATTGACAGCTTATTGAGAAAAATGGACTTATGTGTATTAACTTTGAATAAGAAGAGTCTTACAACCCTATCCACCTAGATGTCATACAGGCCTTCCTGGGGTCTGGAACAGGTGTTTCCTTTACTCTGACCAGCCTTGCACTCTTCCAACCGAGATACATAAAGGTATGTAATCTTTCCCACATGAAATATCAGCTAAAGGGTCTAAGTTTCAACAGCACTTCGCCTCCAACAATACTAAAACTTCAACTCATAAATTGTAACCCCTTGAGGCTGCCCTATGCCTCTCTTTATAGTGGAAAAGAGGAGGTGACAGCTCCATACAAGAAGGGATAAAATCCTCCTTCAAAGGGATTAGTTCCTTACATCAAGAGGTTAGCTCCTTATTGAATGGGATGCATGAACATGAAAGGAGCGTACTTTCCACCGCAGGGATGTATCCAGAAGCTTCTAAAAATGACTTTAACTGAGCTTCTAGATTTTACTTGTGCCTTTTCTAATCTTTTACAAGGGTCCACAGTTTTAATAAACAGAAAGTGCGTTTGGCTACGCATGATTTATAGCCAAAAAGTGCGGGACCGTAGGCAAAACTAGGAGAAAGTGCGGTACCATAGTTTTAAGGCTTTTATGAGCTTTTCTCTTAGTTTCAAGGCTTGACTTTGGGAACTTTGATACTGTGGACTTCCAAGGGAGTACTAAAAATGTCATGGTGACAAATTTCAGTGTAACATGTTCTCATGAATAACTTATTATGATCTTTAAAAGAGTGGTCCACCACAAGGGGGTTTTTCAATAGTACATTCTAAGGGAAACTGAAAACATATATCTCAGATGACAACTCATTTGGAGTGATTAATCCTGGCTACTTTTGAAAAATCATGAGGTATTAGAGTGAATCGTACTCAACAAGATTTGTCACAAATGTGTGTGTTAACAACTAATGTGGATCAAAAGTAGTTTCGTCGGCCCTACTTTAAAAATCAAAACCCTAATAGCATTATAAAAGCTTTATTCATTTATTCTCCTACCGTACCCTACCCTAAGAAGCAGAAGACTCCTAAGTTTAAGTATAGGAGTACCTCCAATGCATCCATGTATGCAACAAAAGGATAATCCTACTCATGCTCAAATTTTAAAAGTATATGCGAGAAAATACCAAAACATGAGGTACCAGCTCCATTAACTAATGTGATGCTACAAACTGCCAAATGATAAATGAGGAGTGGATAATGACAGTAATTTGGAACCAAGATTATATGGGATCCATATAATCTTGGTCACTTGATTCATGAGTAGCATTTAGTGCATCATGCAAATCCTCCACATTTATTTGTTTATCATCTAAAGGGCAGTTCAGATTAGATAGTTGTTCTACTTCTGATGGCTTCTCCTCATCGTGCATGATCCACAACTTCTCAGTCCCCTTAGGAAGATCTTCTGGATATTCATGAAACTTCTCTTCTAGATGAATAGACCTTTCCCTGATTGATTCCAAAATATGATCCTTTTGCGAAGCAGAGGCCCCATCTTCTGCTAGGATTTGAGATTGTTCTTGGAATAACATCACACTTCCTAACATTTTCTTGCTAGCTAGAAAGTCTTATTAGCACCAAACTTGAAATATTTGTTTACAGGAAACCAAATTTTGGAGTGGCCCAAAGCAAAAGCAGATTTGTGGCTCTTCACTCACGTCTTACCATCATCTCCACCCTCTAGCTTCCATGTGAAGGTATGTAAAGTTCCAAATCAGGAACTTTCTGCTCCATCGGGAATATCTTAAGATATTCCGATATTTCAACTCCAGGCGTATTAAAAATCAAAACTGAACTATTTTAGAGATTGACTGTTAGGGGAATTTGCTAGATATGTCACCTTCACAAGGAAGGATGAGATCCAGAGGCTACCTGGCCCACTAGCAGACTCTGCCAATAGAACTTGTCAAAAGTTAATAATTCCCTTCAAGGAATTTCTGCAATGCCTCCCATGGGAACATTGTATAAGGAAATACTTGCAAATAAAACGTTGTATAGTGTTGGGACCCTCTTATACATATAATATGGAGTCTAAATGTAGAAATAGGGCTGAAAAAAATAGATCTAGGTGGGTTAAACAAATCTCCCCACCCTAGGTACATCACAAATCAGCTCAAAGAGTGAGCTACAACAATATGCAAAACACCAATCTGAAAATCTGCAAATATGAATGTATCATGAAAGGTTAAATACTAAATCCAAAATTATATTAACATATAAGCAATATTGTATAGAAATATCATGAGGAACAAGCCCCTCAAGCTCTTAGAACCAACCTCCAATGAATAAGCAGTGTAATACATGAGATGTTGCTGCTACACAAAATGTCGGGGAGCAGTGACTACACAGTCTCTATGAGAGATGAAGCTACTGAATACATAAAAAATGATAATGTAGCTGAAATATACAAGAAAATGGCCAAAGAGAGGAAAATGGGCTCAATATGGGATTTCTAACCAATCTCGGGGAGATTGCTAGAAATGTCGGATAAAGTACAATAGTGACAAACAAATTGTCACTGCAACAGAAACCAAATGAATATGATGCTATGGCTGATCTGGAATGTTGATGCCCTCCTCTGATAATTCCCTCAAGGGAAAATGCGCTGATCCCCTTTTTCTCAAAAGCACTATTCCTGATGAGCACAAGAATCTCCCTCAACACTGCCCTCATGGAATAACACGGTTTCTCCAAATGACTGCATAGTGGGAGATGGTGAATGAGTGGCCTGATGCCACAGATCTGAAATATGGTCCAAGAGCCCTCTCTATAGCTCCTCCAAATAATAAATCACTCCACCATTGAAAAATCAAGTAAGGAAAGACTCTATGAGTTCCTCTGCTGCTACCCCAGCAACACAACACCATCCTGCTACAGAAATAATGCTGCAACTGAAGGATTAAGCTTGGAAAAATTCCAGAATGAGGAAATTCAGCTCAAATCCTCTCCTCCCATGAGGAAGAGGTGGAGGATCCCCTCCCGGAAACACCCCCAGTGCTCAAGAGCACTGCAATCCTGCTAAACGGCCTAGATGTGCAAGTCCTTGGCCTCACTACGAAATTTTTGAATCAAAACATGAATCAAATGAGCTTCTATCTTCTCTCTTATAAATAAAATGAACTCTCTCCCACCATAGGTCCCACAATTAGGGTTTCCATTCACTTTTGAATTCTTTCCCTCCAAAAATTGTGTTGTCTTCTAAGGCAAGCCACCCCTCTAAGGCAGCACAGTTGACTTGGTAAAAGATGGCCAACTCAAGGTGATCCTCATCATGTTCACACCATTAGGTTTTTATTTCAGCTGCTTATTTATCCTCCTTTCTCATAAGGAGTGTTATTTCTCTATCACCAAGGGGTTAAGGGGTCTCCTTACCCATTTTATTAAGCAAAAATAAAATATGCCACTATAATGTTCCATTTTAGCTTGAGTCTAAAATTGGGAACATTACAGTCCTCCCCTCCCACATGTTTCTTGTCCCCAAGCAACTGCATAAAGAGAACACAAATTTCTCCCCCTTCTTTTCTTGGGGCCTCCTCATCAATGGTCCCACCACTGCTCAAATATGCTGCAATAAATCTGTCCTCCAATGCTCTCTCCCAAGTATGCAAGCTGAAAATGATGCTCCTCATGGAAAGATAGAAGGTGTAGTGGAATCCTTCTTGCTGGAATGTGGCCTCCTCAAGATAGGAGTGATGATATGCATGGGAAAATTTGTTCCCAATGATGATTCTCTCATCCATGCAATCATCCAAATAAAATTCTCAACCCCCGGTTTCTACAATGTTTGGGGCTGAATGGAGAGTTGTGTTTGTGCTTCACATGATGGACCTCTCTCCATTTGAAGTGTGCATGGGACTGCCTCTGTCCTTGGGCTGAAATGTTATGGCCTCCAATAATGGCCCAAGCTACCCCATCAAGAAATCCAGCCATGACATGCCTCCTCAAATCCTCCAAGTGGTCCCTTCCACAAGAAGAGCAAGCAGCAATGTTGCATTCATGGTATGCCCATGGTGTCTCCTGAAAAATGAAGCATGTATAATAGCAAGAATCATGCTCCAAATGGGTTGTACATACAATACTCTCTAAATAATTCTCCTCAATAGATACACAACATCAAAAATATATATGGAGCAATATTAAATAAAAACAAGTTGTCAAGTGACAACCGGAGAGTGGTTCCAAATTCCACTCATGGAACCTGTGCAGTGCCTCCTTGGCCTACCTCAAGATCAAAATTAACAAGTGTTGTACTAGCCACTTGTTTGCTGCCACAACATCTCCTCATAAGATGAAACATGAAATCACAATTTGGTGCCAAAGGTGCACACCAAGAAGCATGTGGCTTCCCCCACAAACCATCATAAGAATAGCCAAGATCAAGGCTACAAGTAGCTGCAAGTACATCATGTCAAATGCAAGAAGGAATGATCCTCCTTGATCAATATGTTTCTCATATAAAGTAAAGAGGTACATAATGTGATATTATACCTTCTCTACCATGTACTTGAGACATTGAGCTGAAATGGCTCATCTGAATGCTCTCCCTCTCCTCAATGAGTAAGGGAATGGTTGTGCCAACCTCTCCAAAAAAAACCAGGCTCTGCATCTATCCATATGCTAATGTAGATCATGCTGAATTCCCTCCCAAGTGAACTCCTCTAGCCAAGCAAAGTATGCGTCCAAGTGCATATCTAGGAAGTCCTCAAGTGCAGCATGCAATAATCTCTCCTTGAGACTAGAAACTCTAGTCAAGAAGATCCTGCCGTAACAATAGATGACCATGTCATCAACCATGTATCTTCCATCTCCCTCCTAGTCACCAAACATCATGCATGCACCAAGATCCTAGGGAATACTCAACCAAAGCTGATTCCTCCATCCCAGATCAATCATTCACATAGACAGCGCTGGTGTTCTACAATATGGTGCTCCATCACACTGCTGCCTGCTACCTTGACATCTCCTCATGACAAAGTCATCCTCCAAGTTGCTGCCATGCCCATCATGCAACTTCTCATGCTCAAATAGAAATAAGGACCTCTGAAAATGAGCCTCCCATGAGAGACTATCACCTCCAAAGAATCTCCCGATCCTGGCCAATGTAAGCATGAGTGGCCTCCATATACTCCAATGCATGAAAGGTTCCTTCCTCAAAGGAAGAATCCTCTTTTCATCCAAATCCTTGGAGCATCCATCCTCCACCATGAAGATGCCATCTTCCAACCATGCAGCAAACTCTATCAGCACAGTAAAGCTGATGAAGATGGGTGATACTGAAAATGAGAGAGTATATCTCTCCTCCTTGAGTTTACCCCAAACCCTTTGCATTGTATTGGATCCCTCTAGTGTCTCCACCCCTCTGAAATCCATGAGTGGTGAACCAAATGGAATTATGCCTCTCACCAACTCTAAATCTAGTGGCCTCCTAGGTGGAATGCCCCCATAAAGTGAGACATCATGCTCTGAAATAGACTGCATGTATGAGTGGATTGATTTGTCCCTCTCTCCTCTGCACAATGCAGTCTCTTTCCCTTGTGTAGAAATTTTTTGAAATGGATATGGGTGAATTCCCACTATCCCTCCATGTTGATCCTTCTCTTCCCCTTCCATCTCACAATCCCCATCAAATGCTACATAGGGCTCCAGAATTGTGCCTTGGTACCCACATGTAAAAATATTTGGAACTCCTTGCAAAGACACAAGGGCTCCTCTTGTGGAAGCAATGGCTCCCTTTTCACCTACATGTGGTGATGGATCTCCTCCTAATGTGACAACGCTGTTGGTTATTTCCAGTGTATGCAAAGTGTTTGTGTTTATGTCACAATGAGTTTCACCAAGTTCTTCCATCAAACCCTTAGTGAAATCTTCATGTGTTTTTGCATTTGCATGGAAATGTAAAATGGGACTTTCAAACCAACAAACATGAGCCATACCTTTGAGTTGCAGCGCTGCTCCTCCAATGGCCTCATCTCCTTCCTCTATCCCCTTTGCAAATGGACAAAGGACTGCGCTGTGGAATTGCATGTGTGGCTGAATGCTCACACCCATCATGAAAAAACTAGGGTTTTCTCTATCCACAACCCTTTTCAGAAAATCTTCCCACTGTTCCCTTTCATCAAGATTTTCAATGATGTCCTCGATGGTCTGGAAAAGAAGAAGTGAGACCTCCTCTTCCATCATTCCTCTTTCCTTGTATCCTTTGTAAATCTCCTCTCCTTGGAGAGAAGCTCCTCTTTCTGATAGCATTGGATCTTGGGCATAGGCTTAGCCAAGATCATGCTCTGATACCACTGTAATGTTCCAAATTAGGAACTTTTTGCTCCATCGGGAATATCTTAAGATATTCCGATATTCCAACTCCAGGAGTATTAACAATCAACACTGAACTATTTTAGAGATTGACTATTAGGGGAATTTACTGGATATGTCACCTTCACAAGGAAGGATGATATCCAGAGGCTACCTGGCCCACTAGCAGACTCTGCCAATAGAACTTGTCAAAAGCTAATAATTCCCTTCAAGGAATTTCTGCAATGCCTCCCATGGGAATGCTATATAAGGAAATACTTGCAAATAAAACATTTTATAGTGTTGGAATCCTCTTATACATATAATATGGAGTCTAAATGTAGAAATATGGCTGAAACAAATAGATATAGGTGGGTTAAACAGATCTCCCCACCCTAGGTACATCACAAATCAGCTCAAAGAGTGAGCTACAACAATATGCAAAACATCAATTTGAAACTCTACAAATCTGAATGTATCATGAGAGGGAAAATACTACATAAAAAATTATATTAAAATATCAGAAATATTTTATAGAAATATCATGAGGAACAAGGCCCTCAAGCTCTTAGAACCAACCTCCAATGAATAAGTAGTGTAATACATGAGATGTTGCTGCTACACAAAATGCTGGAGAGAAGTGACTGCACAGTCTCTATGAGAGATGCAGCTGCTAAATAAATACAAAATGATAATGTACTAAAAGATACAAGAAAATGGCCCAAGAGAGGAAAATGGGCTCAATATGGGATTTCTAGCCAATCTCAGGGAGATTGCTAGAAATGTCGAATAAAGTACAATAGTGACAAACAAATTTTCACTGCAACTTAAACCAAATTAATATGAGGCTATGGTTGATCTATAATTTTTATGCCCTCCTCTAATAATTCCCTCAAGGGAAAAGGGGTTGATCCCCTTTTTCTCAAAATCACTTCTCCTGATGAGCACAAGAATCTCCCTCAACACTGCCCTCATGGAATAACGTGGTTTCTCCAAATGACTGCGCAGTGGGAGATGGTGAATGAGTGGCCTGATGCCACAGATCTGAAATATGGTCCAAGATCCCTCTCTACAGCTCCTCCAAAGAAGAGATCACTCCGCCACTGAAAAAGCAAGTAAGGAAAGACTCTATGAGTTCCTCTGCTGCTACCCCAGCAACACAGCACCATCCTGCTACAGAAATAACGCTGCAACTGAAGGATTAAGCTTGGCCAAATGTTGAAATGAGGAAATGCAGCTTAAATCCTCTCCTCCCATGAGGAATAGGTGGGGGATCCCCTCCCGAGAACACCCCTGGTGGTCAAGAGCACTGCAATCCTGCTAAACAACCCGGATGTGCAATTCCTTGGCCTCACTACAAAATTTCTGAATCAAAACATGAATCAAATGAGCTGCTATCTTCTCTCTTATAAATCAAATAAACTCTCTCTCACCATAGGTCCCACAATTAGGGTTTCCATTCACTTTTGAATGCTTTCCCTCCAAAAATTGTGTTGTCTTCTAAGGCAAGCCACACCTCTAAGGCAGTGTTGTTGACTTGGTCAAAGATGGCCAACTCAAGGTGATCCTCATCATGTTCACACCATTAGGTGTTTATTTCAGCTTCTTATTTATCCTCCTTCCTCATAAGGATTGTTATTTCTCTATCACCAAGGGGTTAAGGGGTCTCCTTACCCATTTTATTAAGAAAAAATAAAATATGCCACTATATTGTTCCATTTTAGCTTGAGGCTAAAATTGGGAACATTACAAGGTAAAAGTGAAAAATCAATCAACTTCAATTGCAGTAAAGAAATAAATCAAAACTTTCCAGAAAATAAAATCACACTTTGCAGTAAAGAAGATCACACTTTACAGTAAAGAAATTCACACTTTGCAGTAACGAAAATCACTCATTTGCAGGAAAGAAAACCTGGCCTGTGAGCTTTCTGGCAATACCGTCCAGTATGCTTCAGCAAGAAAGGGGAATATTATTAATATAAAATTTTGATTTTGAAAGAAATCATAACAAATCAATGAGGCCTTACCCTACAACCCATCCCTGGCAATGGCGCCAAAATGTTGGGAGGTATAAATGCTAGATTTAAACCCACATTTAAATTTTCAATCCAGGGTCGTAATACTTAGATTCGTAGCACAATATATGCTAGAATATGGCCTCGGGGACTTGCAAAATCAAAACCCTAGAACTAATTCAGAAAGGAAATCATGCAAGAAAATTAATAATACATTTCAAAGTAAGCACACTATAGAAAAAGAATGCAAAGTTTTAAAAGAATACAACTGAAAAGCATAAAATAATTCTATTCCAACTACTTAAAAGTTGTTCTTAAAATGATGCTTTAAATCTGTACTTAAAATGTTGCTTTAAAATTTAAAATGCTTCTTACAAATGATGCAAGTACTGTTGCTAGAAAGAAATCACAAGCATATGGAAATATTCAATTCATCTTTTTAAATTTATTGAATGAGGGTATATTCAAGAGTATTCTTGGACACTTTAATTATGTTAAGAATGTATTTAAACTAATCTTGGCTTTTAAATAAATGTGATTTCCTTACAATCCCAAGGTCAATCCATAAAATAATTTAAATTGTTTATGAGTGTCCAATAATATAAATATCAAAGTAAATGAAACCCTTGTTGACTTCATATCATGACTATTCCTATTTAAAATCCCTACAACTTTAATATATATTTTGTTATAAAATAACTTGAAATTGAGAAAAATAAACAATTTCTATCTCTACTCTAGTTGTCGGAACAAAAGTAAATTAACACTATATTTAAACTCACTAATCAAACCTGTGCAACTAAATAAAAGACATAAAAAGAAATCATGAAATAGCAGAGTTTCAAGCACACCACATGATTCAGGAAATAAAACACATGACTTCAGAAAACACAAGCAGACCTACAATTGCAACGAAATAAATCATTCTATTAGTGGAATGAATAAATCCTAAGAATCTAGAAAATAAGTTGATTGATGGGCCTGATCTCCCAACTCAATATACCTGAAAAGAAACTACATTAATACATTAAATTATGAATTCAAAATAGCCTGGAAAAAATAAATCGGATGCAAAATCATATTACTGCTGAAATTAAATTACATAAATGCTAATAATTAAATGATGGGCCCCAGTGGATCATTCCACTGGGCTCAGACTCCTCTCATGGCATAATTACAAATCAATATCTGCAAGCAAGGTAATGTACATGTGGCCTAACATTCTTCTCCGCAATCACATCTTCTCCTCTATCTCCCCCATTCTCTGTCCCTTCAATTCCTAATTATTGTTGCACATTCATCCCTCGTTCTGCTTCCTTTCCATGACCAAACGGATTCCACAACTTATTATCTCAAAAAGAAATTAATTTGCTTCTTGGATCCCCGTGAGAACTGAGTTCGTTGGTTTTCATTGGAGCTCTAAAATTATTTGAACGAACCCTCTATCCATTATATTTACTATTATTAATTATTTGAAGAGATATTTGTTACACTAAAAATGTCACCATGATGTTTTATTGTCTGCATGGGTTCATCATTACTCATATAGTACTCCCTTAGAAGTCTACAAACATCAAGTTCCTAAAAACCAAGCCTTGAAATTGAGAGAAAAGCTTATAAAGTCATAAAAATACTTGTACCGCACTTTATCTTAGTATTACCTACAGTGTCGCAACAGTTTTCTCTAGAAGATGTGGAACCGGCCACACATTTTCTTCATTCAAAGTGTGTACTCCTGTAAAAGGTAAATTGAAGGCGAAAGTAAAATTTGGAAGCCCAGCTCGTTGAATCTGGAAGCTTCTGGTGGCAATTATTTGATGGAAAGTTCGCCCCTTTCATGTACATTCATCCCTCCATTAAAGAAGCCTACCCCTTGGTATGTGGAATTTAATCCCTTGAAAGAGGATTCTATCCCCTCTTATTTGGAGCTACAACCTCTTCTCTTTTGCTATAAATTGAGGCCATAGTGCAGCCTCAAGGGGAGTTAGGCTTTGATATTTCTTAAGGAAAATTGTTGGAAAAACTTAGACTCTCTTAACTGATTACCATATGGGAAGGATTACACACTCATGTGTATGTTAGTCAAGAGAGTGCAAAGGCTTTTCAAAGTAGAGAAAACGCTTGTTCCAGACCCCGGAAGGACCTATACGACATCAAGGCAAACACGGTTGTAAGGCTCCTTCTTTCATCAAAGATAATACAAATGGATCCTATTTTCTCAATGAGTTGTTTATTTAAATGGCTTATTTCTTGAATTCCTTGATCATCAAGATAGGTTTATGGTTTATGAATTAATCTATATTATGCAGGTGCTTCTGATTCTTTCATTTTTTTTATTGCAAATCCCGAAAGGAGACGTATTCAAAGCGATAAGAAAGAAGACTACGATCAGTGCTGGAATACAGGTAAGTCCTAAATCCTTCATTATAGATAATTCTAGATCAAATATAATCTAGAGAAAGTAGTATCTATTTGTTTGTTTCTAGTTATCGGAGGATACTAGGGAGATCTGTCTTGTCCGCAAGAATGATTTATCCATCCAACAAAATGGCGACTCCACTGGAGAATGGATCTTGAACTTTGTTTTCTTTTATTTTTTGAATTGTGGAATTATTTTTCTGATTTTGATTGATTGATACTAGCTTGGGTAATTTATTCCTGTAGAATCCCTGAAAAGTTCTTTAGAATTTTTTATTTTTCTTTAAGTTTTCTGGTCTCCGCACTTTGTCCTTAGGCACAATGCGGTCATCTCCGTTATTTTTCTATATCCATAGTGCAGCACTGCACCTGTTTACACTAAAACCTACGAACCCTGAGAAAATTTTTGAAAAAATCAAAATTCTATTTTCTAGGATCAGCTTGCAAGATTCTTAGTATATACCCAGACTTGTATTTTCTATCAGAAAACTTTGTGTGAGAGTTTCTTTCAGTTTTTTTAGTTTTGAATGATTTTCTACAAGATTTGCATGTTACAAGTGATTTTTGCTTTGCCTTTGTGTCACTCAAAGATCAGAAACCTCTGTATACCGTCGATCACTGGTATTTCATTGTTTTCTTGCTGAGCCTGTGACTTCATAGCAGAAATTGCTTTATGAGAATTAGATCCCATTTTCTCATTTGCAAATCTTTAAAAACTTTTTCATTAAGTTTTGAATTTCACTTAAAAAAAAATAATTGGATGTTTTTGAGTTTTTGCTCATTTTAGCAAAGAATTTCTTAGTTAGATTACAAACTAAGCAAAACTTCCTCAAAATATTTAAAGTTTTGATTTCAGATTTAATTCTTAGAATTTTTAGATCTCGAAATTAGTGTTTTTAGTTTTGAGTGTTATTTCTAGACATTGTATTTTTCTTTTCAAGAATTTTTTATTGTAGATTTGATCTTGAAGAGTAAAGCGATTTTGTTTTTTTGAGTAATTGATCATTCTGAGTTCTCATAAGTTTTGTTTCCGTATGTTCTTGTTTTGAAGGAAAGACTTGTTTTAAAAGATTGCATTTCTCAACTCTTTCTTTTAGATAGAATTCATCGAAAGGAAATGAATTGTTTCTCATAATAGATGCATTTTTAGTGTGTTTTGAGTCGAGTCACTACATATCATCAAAGTTTCACTTTCGCACCTATTGTCTTAAGAAACAGCCTATTAAAAGCAACGCTTAAATTAAAATAAATCTAGTAATTTTTATATTTCTAGGACTCTTTTCACCAATATAGTTTAGGCTAGTGTCTTGGAGTAGGAAGTAATTAACTCTCCGAGACAATTAAAACAAACAAGTAGTCGATCTTGCGGTAGGAAAAATCCAATAGTAGCTTGTATGCTCTGGGAAGCTCCTCCTAAAGTAGTCAAGCACGAGATCATATCCGAACCAGTGAGGTGATCAATTCCGTATCATTGGGAACGATAGAAGATGTGCGCGTATTAACAATGGTAAACCTCGGATTGATCATTGTCGAGGAGCCTAGGGTCACTTGTCAGTATACCTTGGATTATGTCAAGGAGCCTTCAAGGGGATTGAGCTTTGTTACTTTGACCTTGCACGTATATCGGATAGTAGACTGTCCCCCCAGGTATATTTGTTCATGTTGGTGACCCTAGTGGCCATAAACTTTAATATTTTTTCCTAAGGTGACGGTGGAGGAAAGATCTCACTATACCTGGAGCAGACATCAACTAGACTCACTTGGACTCTCCGGAGGGTTATCTTCACTCGACATGGTTTAAGTGGAGAAACTTGCACCAATCTGTTTCATTAAGCAGGTTGTCAGGGTAGCTATTCCAACTGCCATTTCTACATTAAATACTACGATGTTGGATTTCATCACCAACTAGTGTTTTTAGTGTGGGAAATTAATGTTTGTGTGTGGTTTGATCTCCTAGATTTTATAAGTGTTTGATCATTTTATTGTCTCCTTAGTGAATTTAGGATTTTTGATTGTGTGTGATTAATAATTTTTAATCGTGGCTGAATTACTAAGATAATTGCGTAGACTTCAGGGGAAATCCCCTGAGTATACACCAAGCCAACTTGAAGGACTGAAAGCTCTTGTACCACATAGTATCAACAAAATTAGATCCATAGAACTAGGAGAATCATCTATAATTACTCATCCTGATTATCATGAAATAAATCGATCACCAACAACAGAATATATTCAAGAGCCAATTTCAATTTCCAAAATCACTAACATTGCTTCTCCAACCAGTGACTTAGCTGAAGAACCTGAAATTTCTGAGCCAGAAACTAAACCTGCTATGTTAGAATCATCTTCAGGATTTGTTACTCCGACTTCTAGTGATCTTGATTCACCTAGAGTAAGACATCGCATTACCAAAAATTTTCTTTATGATCTCATATGTATTGAAGAACTTGTTGGTCCAGATGAAGATGTAGTTCTTCCCGAAACCCAAGAAACTTTAAATCTTAGAGAGCGTGAATCAATATTCTACAGTCCTTTTAGAACTGACGGTTGGTATTTATCATTGACAATTTTTTTACAAAACGCAGGTCTTACTTATTCACCACCCCGAATTCCTTTTTACCCTACACCGAGAGGTTATCAACCTTCATTAGCTATGTCGGTGAGTCATCTATGTTTTTTGAATCTCCAGAAAAAATTTTATACGGTGGTTTGTCTGTTCCTCCGGGATACCAGCTGCTCTCTAGTACCTTCTCAGGAGCAACTCCTCTACCAATTAAACAAGTGTTATCATCTGGTACGAATGGAACAAACACTGGCACGTTGAACACAGAACAAATTTTTATGATGTCTAGAAATATTCCAAATCCTCAACCTCAAGGAAGTCAGTTACCGCTTGGGGGGAAACCTCAAGGAAGTCAATTACCACCTGGGGGGAAACTTCAAGGTAGTCAATTACCGCCTGAAGGGAAACCTCAGGGTAATTTTTTACCACTTGGAGGTCAAACTGTGGGACAATATTTCCTGCCTGGGGAGCAACCTTAAGGGCAATACATACCTCAAGGTAAATATCAACCCCAAGGATAGTACATACCTCAAGGTCAATCTCAACCCCAAGGACAGTACAATTCTCAAGGTCAATATCAACCCCAAGGACAGTACATACCTCAGGGTCAATATCAACCCCAGATTCCATACATGCCTCAGAGCCAATATCAACCTCAGGGTCAGTACCCAGCTCAAGGATTTCAACCTCCTTCAGGTCAACCATTATTACAAGGAGCTGGACATTTTCCAGTTGATTATCAAACTTATGTTCAACCTGGTTATGTTCCTTCATATGCAAAACCTTCTATAGGTCAATATCTCGGAATTAATATGGTGTTGGATCCATCTCAAATTCAACAGACTTTACAACCCAATGTGCAGTTACCTAATCAACCTAGACAACCCATCGGTTCTGGTCCAACCCAGCAACCTGTCCAGCCTACCATTCCAGTCTCTGCACCTGGTTCTGTTCAGCAGCCTGGGCCTAGTACACCTAGAACTCCGCCTCAAACTTCTGTTGCTACTGCAACTTCTGTTCAACCTACCACACCTATTTTTGGAGTATTTGTAGCTCTTGTTTCTACTACCCCTGTATCAGTGCAAATTCCTCAAGTATCTGTGCCACAGTCAGGACCTACAATTCATACTACAGTCTAGATGCCTACAGGACAATCTAGTACAAGTACGATTCTCACTAGTCAACCACAATTTACTTATCAACCGTACCAAGGGCAGTATCAATTTGGACATACTACACATAATCCAACATATTAGTATCAGTCGTATCCTGGGTATACTTATCAAGTACCTCAACAACCCTAGTTTGGTCCGGTTAATACTGGTTTTACAATTTCCAATGCGCATCCAATTCCAGGATATCCTGGATATCCTCCTCTTGGAACTGGTTTGATCACACAAGGTTATCAAGACCCTAGCCGTCGGTTACCATTTATAGCAACTCTAGATTTACCCGATTTATCGTGCCTTACGAATTATCCCTTCTTTTATCTTCCGTATTGGCTGTCGATGCCTAATAAGTTGCCCAGTGATATTCCAAAGTTTGAAGGTAAGTTAGGAGAAGATCCATCTAATCATGTTATGACTTATCACCTTTGGTGTGCATCCAATTCACTAATCGATGATTCGATTCGATTACGTCTTTTTCAGAGAAATATCATTGGTCTAGCTACCAAATGGTACATTCAGTTACCACGAGGCTCATTTAATAATTTTAATGCACTAGCTACTGCTTTCTTAACCCATTTTCAGTTACCTGTCAGATACGACAATGGTACAGAATTATTGACCTCATTAAAACAATCTACGTCTATGTACATATCTGATCACATTCATGAATGGTGACGTAGGAGACGTTTAGTGAAAGTCTTTATTCCGGATCAAATTTTCGCTGAATGGTTTATCAAATCATTATTGCCCAAAATTACTGAAGATGTGGCCAAAGGAGGCATTGTTAGAGAAGAGCAAGTCATTGCTCAAGCTCAGTATCTTGACCTTGTATATACACAGTCAGGTACTCTGTATGAAAAAATCCCCGATTTACCAAGACCTAGTCAGTTAACTACAAATCCTTCAGGCTCTTATGCCGCTGATGGTGTAATTGGTTATGTTAGCACTAGCAAGAGTAAGAAGAAATCTTCCAAGATGAATTCTCCTATTATAACTTTACCTGATTCACCTAAATGATATTCTTCCGTTGAAACTTCCGCCGATATTCATGTTGTAGAATCATCTACCGCCAAACCTAAAACTGGTGGTAAGAAGAAAGGTAAGAATAAAAAAAAAACATCTTCAAAAGATAAAAATGATAAAACTAAACCGACTGACGAGAAATGAAAACCTTGTTATCCTTGTCTAATCTGTGATGAGGATCATTTTACTAAAAAGTGCTCGCATATAGCCGAGGTATCGAAATTCGTTAAGGGTTCACCTATACCTGTTGTCTTAAAGGATCCATTTCCTACTCAAGATAGTAACATGATTGGCTCTTCCTCGAATACACTAGAAGATATCTTGATGGTTGCGACGCGATCGCAAGATTATGGTAGTAAAAATCCTGTTGGTGGTAAAGAAGTAGAAAATTCTAATTCCGCATCAACTACATCTCCCTTAGTTTCTGATCCGCTACAGACCGAGAAACTGAATCCTGACTTAGTAATCAAACCTCTTGCTAAAGGTGTACTTCGTAAATCATCTTTCAATCCACATGCGAGAGCTGCTCAGAACTACAATATTGTTGAAGACTTGGTGATTTCCCCTTCAGCAATGTCGGCTTTGGAAGTGTTGAAATCATGCCCAGCATAAAGAAAATTACTATTGTCAACCATAGGAGTTGTATATCTTCAGGATTCGAACCTAATGATCTTTGATTTATAAAATTTTACACCCTACCTACCCCATCAAATGGATTTTCAAATTCCGGTAATAGTAAAAAACAAACGTTGCTTTCGTACTGTTGTTGATGAAGGGGCTTCTACGTGTATCATGTTGTTAAAATGTTGGAAATCACTTGGTTCTCCAACACTTAACCAATCGCCGACTATCCTCAAAGCTTTCGATGGAATATGATTCCATCCGTATGGTATTTTACAGGATCTACCGATAGAAGTCGAAGTAAAAACCGTTAATCTAGATGTGGAAGTGGTTGATGCCCCTCTGGATTACAACCTTCTCATGGGTCGCAGTTGGTATTATGCTATGACTATTGTCGTATCATCGATATTTCATCTCATCATGTTTCCTCATCAAGGAAAGATCGTAAAAATAGATCAACTCTCATATTATTCATCCGACCCAGCCACTACTGAAAGCATCCAACATGTTGGAAAATCGACTACCCCGTATAAAGATGTTGGAGTACGTTTACTTAAAGATTCTACTTTACTGGGAACTTTCTCCCTGCCTGCTCCCAACGTATTGTCTCCTATTGCTAATATCAATATGATTACATCAAGTACTATTTCCTTTGATGATCCTTGGATAGTACCTTCAGACTCAGAACTAGATTCTTTCAATGGCGCGATGCCTTTAAGTCCTTTTGAATTAGTATATCAAGTAGTACAGTTATTTTCTGATACTCCTTCAACTAAACCTGATCTAGTGAATGTGATCAATGAGGAATCACTTTCGATATCAAGCTCAGCTTTGCCATCAATTATAGATCATGTTCAACAAGTGTTCAATACTGATGAGCATATTCGTGAATTTTTGTTTATAGAAGAATTACCATGGGACGATCTACATCATCGATCTTCGTTTTTACCTGATCTAGATCATTTTGAAACTGATTTTTCCTCCATTTTTACCGTTGATTATGTCAATGAACCCCGGAATCCTCTCACGAATTCTAATTCTAAATTAAAATTAGAAAACATTTCTACGACAATTTTTATTGACATTTCAGTAAAACCAGGAATTTTTGAAAACATTTATATAGGTGCTTCTTGTATGCCAGATGAAATCCAAGCATATAAAGCCCTATTTCAAGAATTTTGTGACATTTTTTCCTGGCCATATGAAGAAATGCCAGGAATCGATCAATCAATTTTTGTTCATGAAATTAAAAAATACCTGGATGCTAAACCTATTCGACAGAGATTACGTCAAATACATCCACGAAAAGCTGCCGCTATTAAAGCAGAAGTTGAGAAATTACTTCGTGCAAGTTTTATTTATTCAATTCCTTTAACAGATTGGGTATCTAATATTGTTCCTGTCAATACAAAACAAGGGACAATACGAGTATGTATCGATTATAGGGATATAAATCGAGCTTGTCCAAAATACAATTATCCAACCCCTTATATCGATCAAATTATTGACGATTGTTCCGGAAGTGAAATGTTTTTGTTTATGGATGGATTTTCAGGCTACAATCAAATCAACATACTCCCTGTTGATCAACCCAAAACAATTTTCATTTTTCTGTGGGGGAATTTTTCTTACTTCAAATTACCTTTTGGACTTAAGAATGCTGGTGCAACTTTTTAGAGGGCAATGTCTTATGCATTTCATGACATTAAACACATTGTGCAACCCTATCTCATTGATTTACCTGCTCATTCATCACACAGAGCTGATCATCTTACTCATCTATGAGCTATCTTTATGAGATGTAGGCGTTATAGGATTCATCTGAATCCTCAAAAATGTGTCTTTTGTGTTGAATATGGATGATTTTTGGGATTTTTTGTCTCAAAGGAAGGCATTTGTTTCGACCCATCAAAGGTTGAGGCTATCATCAAATTATCTCCTCCTTGTACTCTTCGCCAACTCCAAAGTTTGCAAGGGAAAGCGAAATTTTTACGTCGATTCATTCCTAACTATGCTGACTTAACCAAATGTTTTACCAGGTTGTTAAAACAGAATATTCCTTTCTTTTGGGATGATATCGTTGATTGATCTTTTGATGCTCTTAAACATGCGTCAACCCATGCACCGTTATTGCATCCTCCCAATTACAACCAGGATTACTTTTTATACTTAGTAGCCTCCAATTCTACGATTGGTATGGTCTTAATTTAGGAAGATGAATTCCACAATGAACATGTGATTTATTACCTCAGTCGCAATCTGCATCTGACCGAAATCAAGTACTCACATGTGGAGAAATTGGCCTTGGAAGCAGTTCAAGCTGTCCAACGATTTCGTCATTACATACTGTTACGCAAAACAACAGTGATTTCTGATTGTAACCCTATGATGTATATTTTGACCAGACAACTGCTAGGGGGGAAATACTCCAAATGGATTGTTATCCTACAGGATTTTGATTTGGAATTTGAAAAATCCAAATCAAAGAAATCATTGGTATTCACTGAACTTACGTGTGACTTCCCAAGTACTGACATAGAAACTGTGGCAGAACATCTGATCGCGGATGAATCTTTGTTTCTTATCAGTACCATCGATCCTTGGTATGGAGATATCATCATTTATCTCCAAACCCAAAATTTTTGGCCTGAACTCTCACAGTCACAATGACGAAAAATCCATTTCCAGTCTCAGCAATATCATATTGTTAGTGACACACTATACCGTCATGGTGCGGACTCTGTTTTTCAACGTTGTCTCACTCTTGGCAAAGCTGAAAAGGTTTTAAATGACTGTCACTCTGGAGCATGTGGAATTCATATGTCTGGGTATGCCATAGCACAAAAGATATTGCGTGATGACTATTTTTGGCCATCCTTATTTAAAGATTGTATTCCTGCTATCCGAAAATGCCACAACTGTCAAATCTTTGATCACAAGATGCGTGCACCACCCACTCCTCTTCACCCTATAATTGTTGTTGGTCCTTTTGCAAAATGGGGCATTGACTTCATTACATGTAACCCTCACTCGGTTGGGGGGCATGGGTATCTTATTCTCGCAATAGATTATTTTACCAAATGGGCCGAGGCGATGCATACATTTGCACAAAATGGAAAAACTGTAGCTACTTTCGTGTTAAATCATGTGACTGCTCGTTTCGGTGTACCCCAAGCAATAATTACTGACCATGGGAGTCATTTTCGAAACATCATGATGACCGAACTGACTGACCATCTTGGCCTGCGCCATGACAATTCTACACCATATTATCCGCAGGCTAATGGTCTGGTTGAAGCTATCAATAAATTTTTAGTCACCATGATCAAACGAATCATTGGAATTCATAAATCGAATTGGCATACCATGCTTTTTTCAGCACTTTGGGCATATCGAACCTCAGCAAAAACATCGACAGTTTTCATCCCTTTTCAACTGGTTTACGGTTTAGAAGCAGTATTACTGATTGAATGTGAGATACCGTCACTTCAACTAGCCATAGAGTTACTACCAGCCACTTCTGAAGAGGAGAAACATTTTTTATACTTAGCTCAATTAGATGAGAATCGACGCAACGCTGCATTAACTACCGAAACTCATGTGAAACGAATGAAAGCTCAGTGTGATAGAAGTGTTACACCTTGCATTTTTTTCAGAAGGAGAGCTAGTCTTGGTTTATGATCAATCTAACGACAAGCTAGGGGCTGGAAAATTTGAACCCATGTGGCATGGTCCTTATATTTTCAAGCGACAACTTGCAAAAGGGGCCTATGAACTTATTGACTTTGATGGGGTCTCTTTAGGCAAACCCAGAAATGGGCTTTATCTGAAGATATATTATGATTGATTCTTGTGTGGAGATCTTCCCTGTATATTAGTTATTTTCATTAAACTGGTGTGTTGTAGATTAGAGAGCGTGCCTAGTTTAAGTGTGCTTTTACTACTATCCCTGCTTATCTGGATCACTCTTGATTTTGCAGATGTCGACGTCCCTTCAAACATACATTGGTTTTGCTGATGGTGCTCGTCGTAGTACATGGAACATTTCTTCTGTAGCTTGGGTTATTTATTCACCCACTGATGAGTTAGTATCTATGCATGGGGTGAGCCTCGGTCAAACGACGAACAATATTGCAGAGTATAGTGCAGTTATTGAGTTATTTTCTGAATCCATTTCATTTGGAATTCAAATTTTGATCGTTAGGTTAGATTCTAAACTCATTGTATTACAATTGAATAGCGTATATGCAATTAAAAACCTAGTGTTGTTAAGATTATTTTTGAAAGTTCGTCTCTTAGAACGAGAATTTCATTATATTGAGTATCAACATATTCCGAGAAATTTAAACACTTTAGCTAATGTAGTAGCTTCTAGTGTTATAAACAGACATTTACGATAATTAAAGCAGTAGACCAAAATAACATTCGATAACATGTTAAGATAGATAACTGGAAATAGTAGTAATATCATAACATAAGTGTAGTGTTTTCAAAAAATATTACATCATCCTTGATCATAGGTCCAAAATGCCTTATGATCGGAAAAAAGTGATACAAAAAATGATACAAGTCTACAATATCAATCATCCACTATCTGTGGTGATGATCACGATAAAACACTATAGCTTGTGCCACCTTGCTCAGAAATCTCCTAAACGGTCCTGGAACCCCGATAACATATCTCTGTAAGCAGAGCGGAATGTCATCTATGGTAGTGTCTATAAAATCTAAGGTCAACCACTCCAGATGGTTCTCCAAATCGGTAAGGACCTATGTTGTCTAATCCTGTGGTGGTGGTGCTGCTGCAGCTAGTTTCCTATCAAAAGGACGGAGAGTGGCTGGTCAACGTGGACCCACATCTACATTTGAAATTTTTTTCATCAATTTTGGATGATTCAAAAAAAAAAATAGAATTTAGAACATGTCAAAATGATTTTTACCTGACTCATCCCACTGTGTCCCTGGAGGAGGAGACATCTCTCGGTCACCGTGGAAATCTATCCCAGCATAAGGGAAATCTTCTATCGTGAAGACTTGGTTATCCAACCCATGAAAGTAAGCTGTGGTGAAACGTACAACCTCAACGCCTTCACTATGACGGGCCATCAATACAACCCATCGAACCATTCGAGGCTCTTTGACTCTACCATGATCAACTGCAATCAGCTGTGGGGCTAGTGAGGGAATCCTCTCTAGAGAAAATGTGACCACGCTTGCTCCATATCCGAAGTTTTTCAACTTCACGTTCTTTGCTCTAGTTAGTTGGCCTTTGACATTGGCCAACACTGCCTCACACCAATTGAAAATGGTGCCTCTAAAGTAGTCAACATCAGTTTTCACTTGGGATCTTGTAGCAACATGTGGATTTGCGCTCCCACACAACCTGGTTACCATAAATGCAACCACTTTAAGCTCAGGACGAATAATGGTTTTTATGTTAATGTGTTTACCCTTGGGGTCCACTTCTTCATTGCAAAATTCTTCCTGAAGGCTATTGACAGACTGGCCACCTTCCCTAGCCCCAAACAAAGAGAGTTGCTCAGCCCTCTTTGATAAACCAGTGAGGAATTATATATCTTCTAGCTCAATTTCGAGCCGGTGACCTCCAATGATAAAGCATTGTTCCTGTACATCCCATTTGTTGACTAGCTAGGTAAGCAAATCTACCTGAGCCCTCATACCTTGAATGGCCCAAAATTTGTACAAAACGCATTCTCTTAAAATGTGTAATGTAGGCGAATGTAACATGGCCGCATCATCAACTTCTTCATGCTCACGTTCTCGCCACTCGAGCATTGTAAATATCCTGCAATGGACAAATTGAAAGGTCAGAAACAATTTGAGTGGGAAAATTTGGTTTAAATTGGGGGATTTGTTCATTTTATTTTTTCTTATGGTGCCTCCGCACTTTATGCATAAAAACAGTGCGTGGATCCACAAGTATCATATGCATAAGGTGCGGGACCATGACAATTTTCCCTTTGTAAAATTGTCGGGGTCCAC
The DNA here is from genome assembly GCA_034641835.2 of Pinus albicaulis. Taxonomy (NCBI): domain Eukaryota; kingdom Viridiplantae; phylum Streptophyta; class Pinopsida; order Pinales; family Pinaceae; genus Pinus; species Pinus albicaulis. Next base: position 68,850,757 of record CM076574.1, on the reverse strand, counting down.
AGGTTTCATGTGTCTTACTTGCAGACCCCCGTGAGTGAATTTTTGAACCTATTTTCCTCCTTAAAAATCAATCTAGGCCCTAAAATGAAAATGTAAACAAACAAAAATGAAGCTAAGGATGATGTGGATTACTTGGAACTGACGGTTTTCAATTCTGACAGGCGAATCTTCCGTAATTTCCTCTGGAACGTTTTTTACCAAAAGCTCTCAATTTTCACTCTGAAGTCAAATGGTAAAAATGATTTACAAAAACTCCTTTTTATAAGATTTTTTGAATAAATAAAATATTATTTTGTTTATTTTTTACTTTGAAAAGTGGTTTTCCAAATTATTTTTATTAATCATAAACAGGTATGTTTAATTTTTGAGTTTTTTTGCAGAATACAGGATTTTTTTGGGTGAAATAGTAATTTTGAGAAAGGAGTATACTTTTTATCACTTTTTTGAACTCGTTAAAAATTACAGAAAAAGAGAAACTACTGAGTACACTTTTATCACTTTTTCGGACTCTTAAAAATTATGAAAAAAGCGAAACCTTGGAGTTCTCTTTTAAGCCCTTTTCAGAATCTCTAAAGATGAAAAGATTGCCGAGTACTTGACTATTCGAACTCGTTAAAGGAAATGAATAGTTGTCCCTTCAATATAAGTTTACCCCTTTTCCGGACTGAAATGGACTATTTATGAAAAATGTATGTGTTGACTAATCATTGTCAATAGAGTTCTCTCCTATATTGTTTTATCATTTTTCGGGCTTGAGGGACTAAATTTACGAAAAATTACACCCACGGAGTTTCCTTAAGTTTTTCTTCTAACTCCCTAAAATTGAAAAACATTGAGTTTCTCCTATACTGGACTCGTTAAAATTTAACAGTAAAGGACCTGTCGATTACAAACAAGAATGAACCACTCCTTCTTAGGGTTCAATTTTAAACTAAGTTAGACTCATCCGAAGGATGAGCTTATATAACAAGAAAATGTTATCCTCCTCAAGCTTGTAAAAAATAAAGAGGTACTTGCCAGAAATGGTGGGTGAAAAAAAAGTAGTTTACTACTCTTGAACACGACACTTTTTGTCACACTTCTACCTGTGTTGGGAAAATCCTTTTCCTATCAGTTAATCAAACCATATTGAAAGTCTTCAGCCAATTTCTGGGTATTAGCTTAGGTCAATTGTCGCCAAACCATCTGCAGTGTCGTTATGTGTTCAAGAGGACAATTCAAATAAACCATTCATTTGCAAAAATATGTCTCCATTCGCATTGACCATCCCTATGTCAGTCCTTGAAAAATATTTCTACAAAACTTGATCTAATGGTTTTGTGTCATAGGCTTTCCTACGACGGATCACTTTCTATCAACGACAACTCATCATCTAGGAATTTGATCTAGAAACCTTCAGTACCTTGGAATCTGCATGCCTTAATGGCAGGTTTCTCACCTTCGACAATAGGTTGCATCATAGACCTTCGATCAAACGATTCCGTGAAATGTTCGACTTCAGCTCATTCATTCACATTCCATGGATTTTACTGAGTACTTTGAGAGCCATTTTCATTATTTGTGGTTTCTCTCACACTTGTTAACAGTTCACATCATTGAATGGTAATCAATTGGTTTCTACCATGTTCGACTTCGACACAATCAATCGCATGGATAGAATCGTACTAGTTCGGGTAGCGGAAATCAAAACCCTAGATATAGTTTCCACCATCCAGGCTGCGAGGATTTTTATTATTCATTATGCAGTAGACTATTCATAACAGATGGATGTGTCCATACTGTGTCTAAATTATTGATGTGATAGTAAAATCATTTCTACTTCAGAACAAGTTTTAGTTAGTATTTGATCTGAGTATGGGAATGAGTACCTCAGTGATGACATATATATATATATATGTTTTTTATTGAATTTTTTTACAGGATTCCGACTAGGGTGTCCACAAGCTAATCCTCGAAATGATAAAGCACATCACTCTTCGAATACTCTCAGACTTCGCACTTTAGGGGGCAATCTGTTACACTAAAAATGTCACCATGATGTTTTACTGTCTGTATGGGGTCATCATTACTCATACAATACTCCCTTAGAAGTCTACAAACATCAAGTTCTTAAAAACCAAGCCTTGAAATTGAGAGAAAAGCTTATAAAAGTCATAAAAATACTTGTACCGCACTTTCTCTTAGTATTACCTGCGGTGCCACATCTATTTGCTCTAGAAAATGCAGAACCAGCCACACTTTTTCTTCATTCAAATTGCGGACTCCTGTAAAAGGTAAAGTGAAGGCAGAAGTAAAATTTGGAAGCCCAGCGGGTTGAATCTGGAAGCTTCTGGAAGCAATTATTCAGTGGAAAGCTCACTCCTTTCATGTACATTCATCCCTCCATTAAAGGAGCCTACCCCTTGGTATTTGGAACTTAATCCCTTGAAAGAGGATTTTATCCCCTCTTATTTAGAGCTGCAACCTCTTCTCTTTTGCTATAAATTGAGGCCATAGTTCAGCCTCAACGGGAGTTAGGCTTTGAGATTTCTTGAGGAGAATTGTTGGAAAAACTCAGACTCTCTTAACTGATTACCATATGGGAATGATTACACACTCATGTGTATGTTAGTTGAGAGAGTGCAAAGGCTTTCCAAAGTAGAGGAAACGCTTGTTATGTACCCCGGAAGGACCTGTACGACATCAAGGCGAACACGGTTGTAAGGCTCCTTCTTTCATCAAAGATAATACAAATGGATCCTGTTTTCTAAATGAGTTGTTTATTTAAATGGTTTATTTCTTAAATTCCTTGATCATCAAGATAGGTTTATGGTTTATGAATTAATCTATATTATGCATGTGCTTATGATTCTTTCATGTTTTTTATTGCAGACCCCGAAAGGATATGTATTCAAAGCGACAGGAAAGAAGACTACGATCAGCGTTGGACTACAGGTAAGTACTAAATCCTTCATTATAGATAATTCTAGATCAAATATAATATAGAGAAAGTAGTTTACATCTGTCTGTTTGTTGCTAGTTATCGTAGGATACTAGGGAGACTTGTCTTGTCCGCAAGAACGATTTATCCATCCAACAATATTCCTACCAGAAACTCAAGCTCTATTATCGTACCTGGTTGATTAACTTCTGGAATTTTTTTTAATATAACAACTCATTTGGTAATTAATAATGCTGGAGAGGTTGTGGTTATCTTTGGTAATGAATCGGTATTTCTTTTTCCATTGATCCCTTAAGGTAAATTGCATGTGTTCCAGACTTGTCGCTAACAAAAAATGAGTTCTTCTAGATGAACGTTGATTTCCCAAAACATGCTCACAAGGGGCAACGCCTGAACAACATCATCATCTTCATATGGAATAGATTGGGCCACAACTGCCACTGTTGCATACTCCTATTGGGTTGGACAGTTTATCGATCCTCAAGAGCAGGTGACTCCATGAAATGAGGGTTTGATCCCTTGAGAGCTTGAGTGCCAAGTACAGGAGTGGTTCTTATGCAAAAAAAATTATCCATAATAAACTCCAACCCATTTTGTATTGACATGAAGTACATTGCTCGGTGGTGGATTCTAGATATTTGAATTGCATTATGGTTGAACGATATTGTCTCATGTAAAAAAATTTATTTTTCTTCAAATCCCAAAGATTATTCATGTGCTGGTGACTTTGGAGGAATTTTCGTACAAAGGATCCAATTTTGAATGTGTTTGAATTGATTCCAGATATTTGTTGAATATACGAATTGGGTCATAATATCTTATCATAAAAATGAACCTGAGGCTTCTATAAGTATTTCTACCCTTATCTCATTACTAGTGGTGGTGCCTTAACGCACAATTCAATGGGGTGTTGACCCTTGGAAAGAAAAAATGACAAAGGAACATCAGTAACACAAGCTAGCTCTACATAATTGTATATAAACATAATTTTATCCAAGAGCCGTTGTGGAAGATAAGCATCCTTCAAACAATATACAACAAGCCTTCTTCTTGTCTCTTAAATAAATCAAACTGAACTCTGCCTTCAATTGTTTCTTCCTTACTCTCTCATGTACCATATTGTCTTTATGAGAAAGAGGTGTCCCTCACACGAACACAATTATTTCTAATAGCTCCCAGGAAATGGAACTCTGTTATTTTCAATGTCTCTTCCCTCTCTGAGATATGGCAATTCAAACTTGCATATATTACAACCAATGATCAGATCAAGATCAACTTCGCGAATAAAATCATGGTGAGGCATACATTGCTTGATTGCAGCTAACATTACACACTGCCAATTGCCACCAAGAAGGCATTCATTAATGAAATTTATACAAAAATAATCTTTAAACTAATTAACAAAAATAATTTATAAATAAATAGTTATTGTCTCTAATGCCTCTTGTTAGAGTCAAAATATGCATTCTGCCATCAATGATTGATATCATTCCTTTCATTTTCATTTTAGGTGTCTCACTCTGAAATTTTTATATCATTCCATTAGGTCATTCTAAAAATTGTTTCATAAATGGTAGCCTCCCTCAATAAAACTTCATTCTCCCTCAGAAGATCATATTGGCTGACTCATTCTCATGTCTCCTTGAGCATAACAACACCTATGAAAATTCTCTTTTCACTTGGAAGTATTTTAAATCAAATTTCATTCATGAAAGTCAGGTCTAAAGAAGTCTCGTTAGGTCATTAGGTTTTTTATTTTTCAAGGTCACTCCTCCATTTCATATGAATTCAACAAATATATGAGAGGGACTAAATAAGAAATTTTGTTTTCCTATATAGAAGATCATCTGATGTAATTATTATATTTTCAAAGTTGTAATTTTTGAGTTTAATGACTTTTATATCAAAATGTAATTTTGATATAAAATTCAATATGTAATTTATTTATATTTTTCCAAATGTAATTTTATGTTCTCATATGTAATAAATTCATCCCAAGCTATCAATGCAATCATTTCCAGCCTAATGGAGCAAAGAAATCCAAACTCCATGACTTGATCAAACTGCAAAATGCCCAAAAGTAGAAAATTTAAAGAGTATCAGTGCTAAATGTGCTAAAATCCAAAGGGAAAAGTGAACATAGGGAAAGTGGGTTGGAAGTTGGCATCAGTTTGAAAGTTTTGTATTGATCAAGAAGCATTTTGGCCTGGACATTAATGATAAATTGCAGATATTTATTTGGGATTCATGTGGATGAATATTTGACATAGTTTTTTCTTTGTGATCATTTGTATGAATATATTGTAAGCTCATAAACCATTTCATGTATATGATATGCTTAATTTCAAGTTGAAAGAAAAAATTCATATTATTTATGCTCTGTTTTGGGGAATTTATCATAATTTGTCCATTTTCTTCGGTTTAGGGAGAATTCATCTCATATGATCTTCCTAGCTCTTCACCAGTCTATTCATCTCACCAATCACCTTTGAATTTTAAACCTTCTACCTACGTTGCCCCATCGAATGGATTTCAATTTCATCTCATTGGCCCTAATTCAGTCCCCTTGACCTAATCCTCGTTTCAGTGAGCCCAACCACAAAACAAAACAAATTACTTCATTTCATACCTAGCCTAAAACCTTTTTCATCCAGCCCTCTTAGCTGTGACTCCTTTGGAGAGAGCCCTCTCCGTCTTGATAGGGCTAGCTATCAAGTCAAAAGCTTGGTTTGTGGTTACCTCTGTTGGGATTCCTTCTTCAACCTTGGGAATCTGGTGGAGTGATAACACCTCTAATTAACAACATAATAGTTTAATAATGATACAAACACTAAGTACAAGCATGTAATTATTTGATTAAAAAATGTAAAAATTTGGACAAAAAGGCGCCTCAACAAAGACCTAGTTTGGTTATGTTTGGTTAATTCCATGAGATCCCACATTCATACTTGGAATATGGCATGGGTTTGATTGGTTGAAAGATAGATTTGGTTCAGCCCAATCTATGATCGGGCAGTACGTGGGAGTCTCTGACTTGGTTGGATTTTCATATGTTAATAAGAGCTCTTTTCCTCTGAAATTTTGTGAGTAAATGTACTTGTTATTATGTGGCTTTAATGGTTGTTCTATTATTGTTATTATTCTGGTTTATATGTTGTTTATTTTCTAGTATATGTTTTTCATATGATGTGTATATTATATGGCTCTTTTCATGAATTTTTTATCTATTGATTGGTTAATGAATGTATAGACTAATAAGTGGCATTGCAACTATGTGGAGAGGGCATAGGGCCTTCTCAGTGATTCTCTAGTGCGATTATTGAATTAATGAGCATATATTTATTTATAACCTACATGTACTATGTACACAAAGTGTTTGTATAAATGAATAATTTGGACCTCCAACTTCCCAAGGTCATAACTTTGGCATATGATCTCCATTTTACTATTAGGCCCTCAAAACAGTCTTAGAATTTTAGAACCCGAAAAACTACAAAAAACAGAAATTTGTATTAAATATAAGGAAATTAAATAGGTTCAAGTCAAATTAGGTTGATAGTATTGTGATCATGTGTCACTGGGTGTTTTTAGTTAGTTCTGGACATTTGGAACCCATTTTTTATAAGTGCGCCTTGGAAATTGGATTGTGCACAGCAACTATCATCTCATGTTTACCCTGGCAATCTTGTGGATTTGGGTAAATGTGGGAGGGGTGGTTACTATAACCCAGTTTGTGATGAACCTGAACCCTACATTCATGATTATGTATATGAATCTTATTTCATCTTGATATTTTTTTTATTGATTTCCAAACTAAGAGTAAATATTTTCTTTCTTGTTTGTTGAAGGGGGGCATCATAAGATGGTTTTTGTTGAATCACTGTGGTTTTTGGTAGGTTCTCCCACTAGAATGCAAGATTGCTTGAAGTAGCATCCTATTTATTTGTAACTATATCTAAATCCTCCTCCTCATAAAATCTTTATCTCCTTTGTGATATTTTCTCTTCATCTTTAGTACCTGAGACTGAATAAGATTGTTGTATCTCCTCAAATTCTCTCTTGAGTTCCTTATCTTTTGGTTGTGGTGTTTCCAAATTTTTTGGTTGTGAATTTTGACCTATTTCCTAGTTGATTAATTTATTCTAAATTGGATCACTATCCCAAACCTCCCTATTTTCAAATTGTTCCATTTTTTGTTTAAAATCTTGTTTATATAGGGCAGATTCGTACTTTATTATCCTTTCTAATATGATATTATCAGGATCATATTTCCATATTTCTCCTTACAGAAATTTCATTTGTCTTATCATCTCTTCTAAATCTTCTAATGCTTCTCTTGTATTAGCCAAAAAACTTCCAACCAATTTCTTCAATTTGAAAAAAACTAGGTTATTTTTAAACAAAAAATGAATATGATCTACATTAAGGCATTTTCTGATATATTCCAATGCAAATATCCTCATATGTAATAAAAATTATAGCCTATAAGGAGGAAATTCACAACCATAAACTCTTATTTTTGGACATCCTTGAAACAAATACCAATCACCTATCCTGGTATTTCCATTGAGTTGTAGAATCCTTTTAATTTCTAGAAATATCCTCGGATTAGAATCATTAAATAATAAACCATATACAACTGACAAGAACTAATTTACAAAGTTTGAAAAGATAGAATATTAGGAATGATTTCTTTCCATTGGTGTCCAATGAATTACAAAGATTATATTTCCACCTTGATCTTGAGTATTGAAATGAGGAGCAAAAAATGTTTCCACCTAAAAATGCAAAAATATATATAATAATACTAACTAATACCTAAAAGACTTAGTGTGACAGCCCTAGGCTAATTCCCCTTCATTGTAAATATTTCATATACTATGATTTTAATTAAAAGGCCCGAGAATTGGGATACATATTCCAGAGTTTGAGAAAGGAGGCTTCTTGGGATTTGAAGGAAGCTTGACTTGTTTTATAGTCATGAATGGCTAGCAGATATGCTTTAAATTGGGTTTATCATATCAGTAAATGGATTTGGGAAAGAGAATAGGAGAACCGTTTCTACCTTGGGTAAATTCACAAGGTAGATAGGACAAAATTAATGGATGATGGGCTACATTGGCATCTAAGACAGTTGAATTCAACCAATAAGAAGTGATGAGGAAGTTTTTCCACCACCACTTAGGAATGAGAACCACCGTGGTTGAGTTCAAGGAACTAGAGTTTTGGTCCACACAACCGAAAGTGGTTGGAGCACGGTAGAGTAAGGACATATTGACAAGGATTTCTAGTAGGAGGAAATTTGTCCCCCAATACAGAGAACTCTAGAAGACAACATTCTCTAAGGGAATTATCACATGCATTGAGGAGGGAGATCCTGATACAAAGGAAAATCGAGAATGTGGGAGGGTAGCGTTAAACAAGAACAAAAAAGGAAAACTCTTATAAATATAACGAGAAGAAGTGGCTGCGCTATAGAGGAAGAAAAATACATAGCGTAGGAGAGAAAAGCAGCAGAAATTTGTGTTCTGTTATTGGAAGGAAATGGAGTAAATTAATCATTCGTTATAGCACTAGAAGGTGTAATACTATATCTTTGGTGAGAACAATAGTCTCTGGATTATGTGTAATACTGGAGGGTGGAGATGGTTTTCTTTCGATTCCCTTGACAGCTTGGATGAAGGCTTATTCCTTGGATTCATAGTAAGGAGATGTTTCTTTAGCCCCCTTTGCTTATTTTCCGGTTTTCTAGTGGGTTATAGATTCCTGAGATTGGGTTGAACCACTAAGTGAAAGAATTGTTGAGGGTGGAGGCATTAAGCCTCTAGATTCCCTCATTCAGTTTAGGGTGGAGGCGATGAACCTCTATATTCCCTATTTACGTCTATGATTGTAGAGCTATATTTCTTATAGAAGTAGCAGAAGGTTGGAGGTGATGGACCTCTGTATGCCCTATGAGATAGTAACTACATGAAGTAGCTAGTAAGTGGAGGTAGATAGTTCCTTAAAGTCCCTATTTTAGCTAGTAGAATTGGTTTAATCCCTTAATCACTCATCCTCAAACTTAGGAATTTGTATCGGAGGTGACTATTGCAAGAAATTCTCGGTTGCAGTGAGTCTAAGGTTGGGTTGAGATTTAAAGTCCCAATCTCAGCTGCTAAGCACATTTTATAAGATAAGTATATACTCAAGCCTTTGTACATTACTTCTTAAGCTTATGTTTGATGTGTTGGCTTAAAGCTTGTTTTGGTATTGATTCAATGTGTTGGTTTACGCCTGAGATATAATATAGAATGTGATTTCTTGCATGCTTCATGAATGTTAATTTCATGTATGTTTCTTGGGTAATTGAATGGATTCTTGTATGCATTCATGAGCATGTTTCATTTTTATGACCAACGTAAGAGGCATGTATATCGTTGAACTATTATGAGCTTAGAATTGGTCCAATAGGCCTAAGGAAAATTGGATGGATAGGACTATGTTTTGTTTATTATGTAATTAACATATTTGGCTTCCAGGACTTGTTATTAGTTTCCAAGCTCAGGAAGAATAGTGTTTGCATGTATGTGAACTAAATACACACACACACACATACGTATATATATATATATATATATATATATATATATATATATATATATATATATATATATATATATATATATATATATATATATAAACAAGTTGTGTTGAATCCTCTTTAAGCTCAAGAAGGATACCATAGATGTTGTGTATGTGCACATAATATAAGCTCAGGAGGGATAGCTCCAAAGAGATTCACAAAAACATATATATATGATCATGCAAGGCTAAACCCTCAATATGTTAAGGGGTTTGTCCTCAAGTCACAATCGGTCATGTAATAGAGCATTGTGATGTAGCACTGAGGGACGGAAAAAGGGAAAACCATATATACATATATGTCGTGGCGACTAGAAGTCCAAGGCCCAAAGGAGAAAGAGGGCTTGGGATCTATGCACCATGTCAATAGGTGTTACATCCAAGTGCCAGGGAGGTCTCAGTAATGGATGGGGAGTAAGTCTTTAAGCAACGAGAATTTTGTTGTCCCAAAAGAATTACCCCATAGATTTTGAAGGGAGGTCGGTATGACCCTGCAAAGATTTGATCATTGGGACAATGTGGCACAGTGGGGTCATTTTCCTGACATTCATCGTAACCTGGTGAAGGACCCCATAGAATTTATAACATACAATCACGCTTTACCATGCAGCGAAAGAGTGGTGGGACCCATGGCCATTGTGGTAGGGGACGTGGCCTCGGGGTAACATGGCGACCTGGGAGGCGAGACACATGTAACATGGAATTGGAGTTTTTTGAGGGCCAAGTGGCCTGAAAATGGGTAACACATGGCACTCGCAAAGTGGAGACATGTGGAGGGTGTGACATCACCCTTGTGATAAAGGTTGATGACATCACCCCAGCACCTCTACCCTGGCGATTTCAAATGGATCTGGGTGTAATCCCATCAAGATTTTATTCTTGGGTTGACGTGGCGCTAAGGGGGCCATTTGGAGGAGAATTCATGCACGTGGAGGGGTCAATGCATTTTATAGTGATGGTGTACATGCTTATGTGGACTCCCACATAAATAATGATTTATTTAATTATTTCTCATGATTGGGTCAAATGTGACAAAGAATATTTATTAAATAATGATTTAATAATTATTCCTAGAAGAAAATTAAATAAATAATTATTTATTTAATCATTCCTCATGGGGTTTCTTGTTCTAATCAGAAATAATTTAAAAAAATATGGTTTATCAAATTATTTCCTATAGTGAAAGCAATTTTACTATGGTAAAATTGGTCTTACATGGTGTATTTCGATCTGCCTCGTTATAAATGGCCAGGTGATCATTTTTTGGTGATAACAAAAACATATCCTCAAGTTAGGCTTAAGGAAATTTACTAAATAAAGGAAAGGAGGTGTCAAAGCAAGGTTATAATGGAATTCAAGTTACAAATAGGTAATTACTCATACACCGTATGGAGATAAGAAAGAAGGAGTCAAAGCAAGACTATAATGGACTTCAACTTACAAATAGCTCATTTACTCATATAATCTATGGAGAGATATTTCACTTTCTATATTTTCATTCTTATTATAGATTTCACTTTATAGGTTTTCCCTCTTATTAGTCCCTGCCCAAAGGGCCAACAGGGACTCTTGTAATTGTTATGCATTGAAATATGAGCCAATGCAAAAAAAAACAAGTGCTTAACCCAAAGTTTTGTTGTATATGATTTAATTCAATTTTCCTCAGCCTATTAAACACAAGAAAAGTTTTATGTTAACCAATCAAAATATCAGAGGTATTATTTGGCCTCTTACCGAGGCGAAGAGCAACATAACTTAGTGGTAAAATGCATATTATCGAGAATTTATGGCAGAGTTGAGTAATGATATAACATTACTTAATTAAAATTAAATGTGTGATTGTGCACGTGGTTTCTGGTGCATGTGGCTCTAACTTCGTGATTACATGTTGTTGTTAGTATTGACATATGTGCCTAACATATTATGGGTAGTTGTTAATAGGCAGAGACAGCAACATGAGAGGGACTAGAGAACAAACACATGTCCCTTACACAAGTTGTCTTCATCTCTCAAAATTTGGTTAATGTTTCCCTTATCTTCAAATATCCCAAAACAACCTCAACCAGAGGAGGAGGAGGGAGAAATTCTCTGCAGCAACCAGACTTACTTGCCCCTATAGCAGGTAAGGCAATGGAGTATTCCAACAAGATGTTAGAGTAGAGAGCTTTGCTAGGGTAGTAGAGCTACTAGTTATGTTATTTTGTTTCTTCTCTCTCGCTTTTTCGTTACTCCTCGCTCAACAGTAACCTACAAATTATAAGAAAATTTAAAAAATAGTTGTCCTCACTTGAACTTATGTAGCTGAAATCCGAGAAGAATTTACAAGCTTCCTTCGACTATGTATTAAAATTACTATATTTTTTCTAGGTTAGGTAGAGAAGAGAGGAAAGTTTGGTCGGTTGATTGTAAAATAGAGGAGGTGATACATGTGTTACATGTCATTTTGTCACCATGAAATTTGACTATCAATATGGATCTATCACCATCCATATTCATACTTCCTTAGAAGTCAAAAGCATTCATGTTCCTAAACCAAGTCTTGGAAACTGGAAAAGTTATTTAAAAACCATTAAAAGATTACCTGTGCGCTTTTTGTGGTCATTTCCTACGCATGCACTGATACTTCTTCTATTATCCACAGCGATCATCGCTCTATTTGCCAATAAAAACTGTGCACCCCCGTAAAAGGAAGTGAACACAAAAAATTAACTTCTAGAAGCTTAGTTGGGTGAATATTCTTCCAACTAAAAGCCTCTTGATTCACACCAGTTCGAGCTATATCCCTCCACTCATGGAGCTTATCCCCTTGGATAAAGGAACCCTAATCCCTTCATTAGAGGATCTCATCCTTCTCTTGATGGATCTGAAACCTCCTCAATCTCTCTATAAATTGAGTTGAAGCTTCAGGTTTAAGGGTTAACATATAATTGTACATTAAATATCACACCTTTGTACACAAGAGTTCATTAAAAATAATTAAGTTTATGTTACTCAGTATAGAGAGGAAGGCTTGTCAAACCAAGAGGCATGATTGCGCAGACATACGAGAGAAATATCTGCAACATCAAGGCTCAGGTTGTAAGATTTCTCTTTTTTATTCTTGATAATACATATGGATCTCTTTTTCTCATTGTGTTGTTTTTAGATTCATTGAAACAATGTCAATACTTAATCTCCTTGATCATTAAGTTGAACTGGTGTTTTTTAATATTATATACTGAAGGTGCTTTGATCCTTTGCATGTTTGTGATTGCAGGTTCTTCTCAGCATTGAAGGATTTTTTTGGAGTGAAAGACAAAGGTCTACATCAAACGACTCGTTGAAAGGTAAGAGCATAACATCCTCATTTCTAATTTATAGTAATCTGAATGCTAATAGTTTAGAGAAAGAGGTATTCAAATGGATGTTTGTTTCTAGTTATCTATTGGGATACTAGGGAGATCGCTCTTTTCTGCAAGAGGCATTTATCCAGAAAACAAATTGGCAACTCCACTGGGGAATACAAGCTTAGTTTTCCCTTGATTTTTTTTGGTTTGACATTCCAACTTTTCTAGTTTGAATTTTCTCAGTGTGGTTGGGTATATAACCTTTTAGATTCTCTGAATTAAAAAACCTTGAGTTTGTTTTTTCCAACATTTCTCTACCCTGCATTATTTTCTTTGGTAAATAGAGCACAAACCTACACAATTTTCCATTTTAGTTCAGTGTGCATGTGCATTGGTTTGCACTAAAAACCTGCGCACCCCCTAGGAAAGTTTGAAAAAATTAATATTTTTTCTCTCAGAGTCAGATAACCAATTTCTTAAGGTTTAACCTGATCTATACCAACTCTCAGAGTCTGTCTGTGAAATCTTCCTAATCACCTTAGAGTATTTTGTTATAAATCATCCTTTTTTCATATTCAGGTGGGGTTTTCTCTGGTTTGATGCATTAGTCTTTTGGGAAAATAGATTCATTTCCTAAGATCACTAGTTTTCTATTATTTCCTTCTTGAGCCACCAGGATTCTTGTCAGTCTTGCTTGTTTAAGTGTTTGTTTCTTCTTTTCAAAAAGGAAAAATTCTAGATTACCAAAGTGTGATTTTTCTCAAAGTATTCTTTTATGCTTTTATTTCTGCTAGTTCAAGCGAAAAAACAATTTAGTTTGCTTTCAACTAAAAGAAAACATCAAAAGACACTCATAGGTATCTTAGTTAGGATTGTTAGTTAAAAGCTTTGTTTTTCTTTAAGTTTTTATACTTTTTATACTTTTTATAAGTTTATTTTTCTTTTGAGAATTGATTGTTCATGGAATTATATTTTTTGGCTTTGTAATCAACGAACATTTTCATCACAAAGAGATATTGGTAATGCTTGGAAATGAAATTCTTTTCTTGATGAAAAAAAAATCTTGTGGGATGTTTTACGAGGTTTGTACTTTTTTAGTCCAAAATTCCTTCTACTTTCTCTTAAAGATAAATTCATAGAAATAAAGAATTTCATTTTCATATTGATGCATTTAGAGTATTTTTTGAATCGGTCACAATATCATTAAGTTTCATCTCCATACCCCTCTATGTAAACAACATCCAAATTAATACAACGCTTAATAAAATTGATCTAGTTATTTTTTACTTGCTAGCACTCATTCCACCAATATAGCTCAAGATCAGTGCTTTGGAATAGGTTGTAATTAACTTTCCAAAGTAGATAAAACAAATAAGTAGCATCTTGCGGTAGGGAAAAACCCAATTGTTTCAATTGTGCTCTGGGAATCTCTTATTAAAAGAGTCAAGCATGAGGTCATTTTGGACCCAGTGAAGTGATTGTACCTACTTCATTGGAAGAGATAGAAGATTTGCATGTAATACAAACGGTAACCTCAGATTAACCATTGTCAAGGAGCCTGGGATCACATGTTAGTAAACCTCGTATTTACCATGTTGAGGAGCTTTCAGGGGGATTGATCTTTGATACTATGCTCTTGAATGTATATTGGGCCACAGACTGTTCCCCCACCTTCAATTGTCCCAATTGGTGACCTTAGTGGCCATAATATTTAAGATTTTTTCCCAAGGTGACTGTGGAAGGAAGGTCCCACTATACCTGGAGCAGACATTAACTAGACTCACTTGGACTTTTCAGAGGGTACTCTTCACTTCGAGATGGCATAGTGAATTTACTTGCACTAGACTATTTCATTAAGCAGGTTGTCATGGTAATTTTTCCAACTGCCAGTTTTCCACATTAATCTCAGTGATGTTGGATTTAATCACCAACTAGTGATTTTATTGTTGGAACATATTGTTTGTGTGTGGAATTTTTTTTATATTTTGTAGGCGCATGTTCATTTTTTTTATTTTTACAGGCTTTTGAATTTTTTTGATTTTGTGTGTTAAAGAAATTAATCGTGGCTAAATTACCGAGACATTCACATAGAATGCAGGGGAAACCCTCTGAAAATGCACCCAGTCAATTGGAAAAAATAAAAACTGATAGGGTTCAAACATCAAGAACCAGGTCTATGAACAAGGAGAAACATCCATTGTAATACATCCTGATTTCGAAGTTAATCAACCTCAGATAACTGAAAAAGAACAAGATCAACCAGAAATTTCTGAACTAATTACAGTTGAATCTGTTACTAGCGAGTTTTCAGATACATAACTCACTGAGCCTGAAATATCTAAGCCTGAGTCTGATTCCACTTCATTTGAGTCACCTTCGGACCTTATAACCCCGAATCTTGGTTGTCCTTATTCACCTCGAGTAAAGCTTCTTATCTCCGAGAATCTTTCTCCTGGCCTTATTAGCATTGAAGATATATATAACATAGAAGAAGAGATTCCACTTCCCTCTAGTCAAGAATATTTAGATCCAAGGTTTAGTGAACCAATATACCCTTTCATTCATTTTCGATGGGATCCTTGGTATCATTAATTTACCGATTTTCTACATAACTCTGGTTACAATCAGTCATCACGTTGAATCCCATTCCACTCTTTACCCAAAAATAATAACATGGCTTCTGAAAGCATGTCTACTGAGTCATCTATGTTTTCCTCTTCACCAGATACTTTTTTTATGGTGGTCCTTCTATTTCTGTTGGGTACCAGTCTCTTTCTGGAACTTTCTCGGGAGCATCTCCATTCTCCGAAACTTATATCATGTTAACTGGACTATTTGAGTCTACCACCCAACCTTTGACAACGAAACATGTATATATGTTTTCTGAGAATTTCCCTCAAGCTAGCTCACAAGGTGGCTATATACAACCTAGGGGGCAACAGCCTCTCCAAGGACAGAAACCTCTCCAAGGTCAGCAACCTCTTCAAGGGTAGCAATCTCTTCAAGGGCAGTAGTCTTTTCAAGGAGGACAACCTTTTACTAGAACATATCCTATGGTTGTAGGGAAAAATTTTCCTTGTAATTATCAAAATTATGTTCCAATGCCTCAAACTGGTTATGGTCAACCCTATGCCTCACAACCTTCAATGGGAACTTTTTACCTAGGGATAAATACTATGTGGAACCCTTTGTTTACTAGATAGTCTTTGCAACCTACATTGCAAGTACCTTATAATCAACCTGCTCAGCTAGCTGGACAATTTGGTTTTACCCAAGTCCAACAGCCTGTTCAAGGTGCACTTCAAATTACCCCAAAGGTATTTGTGCCAAGTATTCATAAAGCAGGTCTGAGTACTCCTAGTACTCCTATCCAATTTTTTGTGCAAATTTTTTTTCAACAACCAAGTATACCTATCCTAGGATTTTCTCAAATCCATATTGTTACAACCCTTCAAATAGCAACACCAATTGTTATGCAGGTTCTTCCTAAGATACATTCCAATCAATTCCTCAAACCTCTATGGGAAAACCTAGTGGAAAAACTATACAAACAAGTAAACCTTTTACAAGTAAATATTTTCAACCACAACCCTTTGTAGGTCAAGTTTTCAAGGGAAACCTTTTACAGGACCAACTATTCAGGAACATCCCTCGACAAGTCAACCTTTTCAAGGTAAAATTGTTAAAATTTAGCCATTTCAAGGGGAATTACAATATGGAAAAATGGGACAAAATCTAGTTTTTCAGAGCCAACCATAACATATCAAATACCATCTCAACCTCAACTTGGTATGGCTACCCATGGATACCCTAGAGGTATACCGATCCCAACTGCTCAAGCTATCCTAGGTTTTCCTGGATATCCTCCTCCAGGTACTAGGATTGTCCCTCAAGGTTATCAATTCGCTCAGCAAGACCCTAACAGGTGGTTACCTTTCATTGCAACTTTAGATTTACCAGACTTGTATCGACCAACGAATGATCCAATTTACTATCTTCCATTTTGGCCAGCAATGCCTACTAGTTGCCCAGTGACATTCCAAAGTTTGAATGAAAATAAGGAGAATACCCCTTGAATCATGTGATGACTTATCATATGTGGTGCGCATCCAATTCTTTGATCAATGATTTGATCTGTTTAAGACTTTTTCAAAGAACTTTTATTAGCTTAGCTACAAAGTGGTACATTGAGTTACCACGAGGCTCTTTCAACAATGTCAATGATTTAGCAACAACTTTCCTTACTCATTATCAGTTGCCATTATGTTATGATAATGGCATGGAACTTTTGATTTCACTTAAACAAAGTACATCTACGTAGATTTCAGATCACATCCACAAATGGCGATGTAGATGTCACTTAGTCAAAGTTTTCATTCCAGATCAAATTTTGGCTGAATGGTTCATCAAATCATGACTTCCTAAGATTATTGAAGATTTAGCTAAAGGAGCCATTGTAACAGAAGAGCAGGTCATCGTTCAAGCCCAGTATCTGGACCTTTTCTACATACATTCTAGTACTTTGTATGAAAAAATTCATGATTTACCACGCTCAGGCCAACTTACTACAACTCCTTCTAGTTCTCATGCCATAGGCAGTGTAATAGATATATTTAATACATCAAATATTAAGAATAAATCATCCAAATATACTACTCCAATCTTAACTATATCGGATTCACCTAAAGGAGACTTTAGGCCTGGAAACTTCTGCTGAAATTCATGTCGTAGGCTCATCTACCACCAAATCTAAATCATCTAGTAATAAGAAGAAAGGGAAGGGTAAAAATAAACAAAACAATTCTCCAAAAGAGAAAGCAAAAAAAAACCGAAACATTAGACGAAAAAAGAAAACCTCATTATCCTTGTCTTATATGTGACGAGGATGACTACACCAGAGAGTTCCCACATCGGGTCGAGGTATCCAAATTTGTTAAAGTTTCACCCACACTCATTGTCCTTAAAGATCATTTTCCATCATAAGACAACAAAATGATCGGATCTTATTCCAATTCATCGACAGATATCTTGATGATTTCCCAGGTCATGGTTGCAACATGATCTCAAGACTATGGATATAAGATTCATGTAATTGGAAAGGAAACTGAATCATCCAGTCAACCTTCAGTATCAACTCCTCCTGTTTCTGAACCATTAGACATCGAGAAACATAATCCTGATTTGGTAATTAAACCACTTGCCAAAGGCATAATTCGAAACTCGTCTTTCAATCCACATGCGAGAGCTGCTTAGAGTTACAATATTGTTGAAGATCTGGCCATATCCCCTTCAGCAATGTCGGCCCTCGAGGTGCTGCAATCTTGTTCAGCTCAGAGTAAATTACTATTATCAGCTATTGCAGCGATTGATCCTCAAGATTCTAATCTCATTGTCTTTGATCTCGAAAACTTTGTACCTAGACTCCCACACCAAATGGCTTTTCAAATTTCTGTTTTAGTCAAATCTAGGTGAGTTTTTCGCACAGTAATTGACGAGGGAGAATCTATGTGCATTATGTCCTTAGCCTATTGGAAAAATCTTGGTTCTCCACCAATAAATCAGTCACCCATGATTCTTAAAGCCTTTAATGGAAGAGGTTTTCATCCATTTGTAATACTCCAGGATATACCTATAGAGGTAGAAGGAAAAATCGTAAAACTTGAGGTAGAATTTGTTGATTCCCCTCTTCACTACAACCTTCTATTAGGTCGAAGTTGCTCTTATGCTATGACTATTATGGTTTCATCAATCTTTCGAATGATCACGTTTCCTCATAAATGAAAGATTGTTAAAATTGATTAGTTGTCTTACTTCGCTTCTAACCCTACCTCTATGGATAGTATCTGTAACAACTCTCACTAACCAAAGAAAAAATTATTTTAATTCTATGTCTGATCATGATGTTTGTCATATTTTGACATAACTAGTCATTTACCATCTTATTAATGACAGTCATTATAATGTATGTCTTTGTTTTTATTTTTCACCTCTTAGGAATTTGTTAATTTGTCTATTTTAGCTAACTTAATTCCTATTCATTTATTTTTAGAATTATATTTAATTTATCATTAATTATACTACCTCTCTTATGTCATGGGATATCTTATACATGTCCTTAACATGTATTTTATCCTTTCTCAATTTCACTTTACAAATTTATCTACTTTACCTATAACCTTTTATTTTATCTAGGGTATCACTACCTCCACATGCCACTTTACATAAATGCTTTATGCTAACTATTACCACTATGCCATTAAACCTATGAATCGAATAATATTTAAACCTACGATTCCTTAAGGATACTCCTCTTTGTTATCACTCAGGTTTTCCTAGAAGTTGTGTAAGAGGAAAGTATACCCGAGGTAACCACAAACCAACCTTTTAGATGCAGAATCTAGCCAATCTGCATCTAGAGAGGGCTCTCTCTTTATGATTTATCTTTGTTCTTGGAAGGTTTTAGGCTAGTTATAGATTCAAGAGTTTGTTTTGGGAAAATGGTGGAATCCACAAAACTAAGGGCAAGGTTGAGAGCTTTCAGTCCATTGGGCTATGGAGTCAAAGGATGGCTTTACTGGATTTCTATTCTAAACACAAGATGGTATTACAGGGCAAGATAGCTAGACAGAGAACAATCCTTAAAATTTAAAGTGGATGGGATGATCCTGAAGGGATGAAAGGCAACTAAGAATCTTTCACCATGTTCAGAAGAAAGAAATGAGATGACTACAAACAAAGAGCAATGAAGAATTCTTTATTACAGTAATCAACAGTGTTTAAATTAGCAAAGCAGGAGCATTTAAGAATTCATGCTTATAACTAATTTAGAAGAAAACATTAAGAACAACCACATTTGAAAACATAGTATAATTAAGTAAATTCTGTTTCAATCATTTATGTAAATTATTCAGAAATGGATATGATGGTATTATAAACTAATATAAAATTTCAGACAAAGGGTAGAAACACTTATTGAACTGTAGTCCAACACATGAATCCCGCAACAAGTCCAGTGCTTCAAATCGTCATCCAGTAAGCCACAAGTAAATTTCTCCAAAAGCTTTTATTCCGAAAATCTCAGTGTTACAGCAGAGTAATAGAATCCACCCTCAACACTCTTTTTGAGGGTTTATTTATACACAAAATAATCTAAAACAATCTTACACTAACTTAGCCAATAATCTAGGCTGACTTAAAGCATATTTTACAAACAAACAAGAGACAAACGGTCTCGTTGATAGAATAATGTGCAACTGCCGATGTGCTGTTCCTTTTTCCGTGGATGTGCTGGAGGTAAGTGCTAAAATCGGGCTCTGTGCTGTCCTTTGCAGTATTTCTTTGGATTGTTGAACACTCTTTATTCTCACGGATACTCTTTAACCTTTTCACCTGATACTCTTTCATCTGTTTTCCTGTTTTTACCATTTACTTGATAGTAAAGATAAATTCTCATCCTGAAAACGACTTTCATAGAATTTCCAACATTTCTTTCCACCATTGATCATCTGGTATCATAGTTCTTCTGAGCTTCCTTAAAGTTTCATCTGCTTCAGTAAGTTTATAAAAGGTGGGCTCATACGGAAATAGATACTTTATTTCATGTTCCAGATGAAATAAATTCCTCACTTTATCATAGATACTTTTCCCGGTTGGTAATGCCGATTCTGATGAGCTAGTAGAACAAGCAGCTGTATTTTTAGCATGAGCCTTTATTCTCTTCTCATAGGTTTCCAAGTCTATTATTTGATCTTCTGTGAGCATGGGACTTGGTAACCCACTATCCAGCAAAGCTTGAAATTTCTCTCTGAAAACGTTGATATCAACCAAAATGTCTGTGCACTTCCTTTCTAAATTTTGCATGAAAGTCCTCTTGGTGAAAACTCTCTTTGCTTCCAAAACTGCACCTGTCCTGTCATCAATTCCTAACAATGCAAGTTGTTGCTTTGTTCTGGAATTCAAAAATTGAATGAGCTGATTGGCCTGCTCAGGCCTGCCTCTTAATTCATTTCTGGTCCTGTTTATTTCTTCTTGGGCAATTTTAACCAGCTCATTTTGTTCAAAGATAGCTTGAATGGAGGGCCATATGACCTTTATTAATTCTATGATGTTACCCCAAAGAATATCATTTATTTCCTTTAGAGGCTTTTCCAAAGAAAGATCCTTTTCCAAAGCCTCAACCAATTTTTCTAATCTTTTTATCTCTCTGGTGTTATCAGCAGCTGTCTTTTTAGATGTGTCATATTTTTCCTCCAATTTTACTAATTGCAATTTTGTTTCTTGGAGTTCTGTGACCCTTAGCTGCAAACTCTCCATCTGTTTTATTAAGTCCTCAGAACTCAAATTAGAAGTGTTCACCTGAGATGGTTGTTCTTGCTGCCCTGTGGTTGTAGTACCTGTTTTTGAAGTCTGCTTGATAATTTCCTGTTCCTGCAATGCTTTTTCCAACTCCTTCTCTGTTTCATTAAGTTGCTCAGTCATATTCAGGAGCAACTCCATCATTTCTTCCCGTGAATTTCCTTTTATAACTTCCTGGGTCTGAGGGTGCCTCGAGGCTGGTAGTTTTAGCTGTTTTCTGAGTGCAGCTATATCATCCTCTTTCTTCTTTACCAATGCCTCAATACCTTTAATGTCTTTGGGATTGTGACTCAAACCAATGATTATCTCTTCTAACGACTTTATTCTATTATCTTTGGCCTGTGAGGAGGCCTTCTCAATTTTCAATTGTGCAGTAGTGTTATTCAAAGAATCCTGCAGCGTTAAAGCTGCCATGGCCTTGTTGGTGAGAGTAGAATAAACCATTTCCCCAGTTTGTCTGTGTAGCTCTATCTGGTCCAGGGGATGGATATCCTTTGCTAAAACTTCAAAATTTGTTCTGATGTAATCTGCTGCTGAAGTTGGCTTTGGCACCTTTGCTTTGAAGTGGCTCATTAGTATTTTACCTTGTGAAAGGTCAAACGCTGACATTAGCCTTTCTTGATTATGAGGAGCCATCTTCATATACTGATCATATACCTTCATTTTCAATGGATCATTCTTTGTTTTAATATTAATGAAGGTTCTTTTAATGTCTCCAGTATCTGTCTTTGGCGGTGTGAAAGAAGATACTTCAGTGCTTAATTGCTTTTGTATCCCTTTCTGGCTTATGTTTGTTTCACTTGCTGTGCCTGTTTGCTGACTATCTTCCCTACCATCATCAAATACTTCATCTATAATTTCTACATTTGGAGGTGGATCAGATTTGTGTTTTTTAGTTTGATAAACCTGGGAGGCTCCTTTTGAAGGTGTGGTATCTGGAGCTAGCCTCTTTTTCCCTATTTCCACATTCAGTGGAGTTTGCATCTCTGGAACTTGGATGTGTTTTGCTGGTGTGGGAGAAGCCTGAGATTGTTCCGGTGCTTTGGAACTCTGTGGTTTTTCAGCCATGACCAAAGTTTCAATAACCTGGATTACAGGTTCCTTTCCTTTACCCTTGGGTTCTGCTGCTACTGATGGACTGTCTTCCTGTAATGATTGCTGTAGAGTGGCTGCTGAAGATGTGCCAATATAGGGTACCTGCATTTGACCACACATTTCTAGGTCAAAGTTCTTCTCAACATCTTTCATAATCTTATTCATTATGTCTGCTTCACTTTCTTCTTCAACAAGAGTTCCTTCAACCCATTCATCTTGATTTGCATACTGTTCTAGATCAGGAATCTTGTGGTGTATATAGGGAGATGATTTGTTTTTTAATCTTTTTTCACAAATAAAACCAAAGGGGTCATAAGGAACCCAACGGAAAGATGTCTGGAAATTTTTCTCTAATAGAAGTTCTGCTTCTCTCTCAGCCTCCCTAGAATTGCAGATGAAAGGACCTAATTGGCTTTTGATCCTTAACTGAGCTTTCTTCTTTACATTGCAGAAATGGATCACATCTGAATTGTTCATCTGTCTAAAGTATTCCAAGGCAAAAATTCTCATTGGTACATATTTGGGTAACTTGAATGGACGTAATTCACATCCATAAATCCTGATGACTGTATGGTTTTGGTATAAGTACCAATCCCCAACCTTATAACTCTTTGACAGTTGCAAGATCTTTCTAATTTCATTGCTTAGTCTTGGGAGAGAAATTCCTGTTAATAAAGTTGTTGCTGGATATACAAACTGATCAATGAATTCTGAGTAGGAGTAGGGAGAATCAGAGGAAAAATGAATGATGGGGGACCAAAAAATGACTGACCTGGGATTCTTCTTGGCATCAAGTTTCTGTACAGGGAGAGGGAACCTTTCTGACTGATATAAGATCATGAGATGATAGATAACTGAGGAGTACTTAAAAACTTTTTCAGTATCTAGCCTTAAGAATTGATCATGGATTTTGCTGGCTATGAAAGAAGCATAGTCATATTTGATCTCAAGAGGTTGCCCAGGAGTAAAAATGGATAGCAGAGCCAAGGTTATCTCATCTACATATTCACTGGTGTTAAATCCTAGGACAAAAGATATTATATTTACAATGAGCCTTCCCAATGTATTGAAATAGTAAAAACCATAGGGGGGAGACCCTTTTGGCTGATGCTCAGGTAACATGAAATGCTGACACATGGATTTTAGCTTCTCTGGGGTTAATTGCTTGGTTTTCTCAATCAATCCTTCCATGGAAAATGGTGCTAACTCTTGGTATAGTTCAAAGCGCAACATGGCATTGATAGCCTGTGGAGTGATGGGAAACAAAACACTTTGATCAGGAGCTAATACTGCCCTCTGTGTGGGATCATAGTTTGAATGACAGTAATGAATGATTTCTGGGAAAATAAGGACTGAAGGAATAAGATACCTTGGGATATTGGATTCCCACAACCCTATAAGATCTTGCCCCTTTGAGTATTCGTCTCTGTAGCGACAATAGCTCAATAGGGGACTTTCATCGAAATGCAGGTCTTTGATTTGGAAATCTTCATCTATCAGAGGTAAATAGTCTAATTCACGGTGAGGAGCATTCAATGGAGTGATATTAAGAGCTGTCGGGGCCTCCATTTTGGTTCTTGTGGATTCAAAATGGAGGTTTTTGGTTTTCTTCACGGGCCGGGCGGAATTCTTGAAATGAAGGAAATTGGAACAATTTGCAGGTTCAGGGAGCAATTTCACAGGTTTTAAAATCTCCAGGGAGGACTCAGTGATGATTTTTAACCACTTTTTCAGCGAAAAAAACAAAGGAAACTGAGTTTTACTTGCAGTCGGGGCGTAAAGGATAAATACATGCTTTTAGACGGAAACTGGTTCTTTAACAGGTAACAGGCAATGGCGGGACTGTTCTTCAACACGGGCGCAGCAGAATTTTGGGGCGAAATGATCAATTACAGTGAAAATTTGAAAATCGCAGCGGGAGCTCTGTCGTTTTCAGAATAACGAAAAGAGCAGGAAAAACACGAAAAATGGCTTTATTCGCAAGTTAAAAGTATTTTTTATTTTTTCGAGGTGATGACGTCATCGACGTACGGGGTGACGTAAGCCGGCGGTAAGCGGTAAGCGATAAGTGGTAATCCCGCACCGCTTTTGGTTGAGGACGGTTTTTAACGAAGGGGCAGCGATTCCACAGGTTTCCTGCCACGTGGATGGTTTGACTATTCAAAACCACCCATCTCCCGCGGGTTAAAAAACTTACACGGGATGGGCAGCGGGATCAACGCTGGCCGTTGATCTGCGGGAGGCTGATCCAACGGCTGGGGCGATGGGAAGATGGGCGGAGGTTTCATGTGGGCCCCGTCGTACTTTTAAACACTTTTAAATGTTTTTAATCGCTCCGGGGACTTTTTAACTGGCGGAAATAGTTATTAATTAGTCCAGGCGACTTAATTAATCCCGTATGCAAAAGAAAGGGGTTGCGGCGGAGTTGGCTAGGTGGAATGCCACGTGGACGGACCACGGTGGCGCAAAATTTTCGCAAAGTTTTATTGATGTTTTTGGTATTAAACACACATATTGTATGTCTAAAGTTTTTATATATATTTTTTATTATATGATGAATTAATTAATACAATTATTTCACCATAGGGGCGGGATTTATATTATAAGGATATATTTAACCAAAGGGTTTATAAAGGGGGGTTTTTACTGAATTTTGGGAAAATAATTACTTTGGTTAAACTATATAATATAAGGGTTTTTGGGATATTTATAAAAAAGGAGTTATATACTTAGGATAAGGTATTTTATTTAGGGATTTAATACAATAGAGTTAAATGTCAATATGGTAAAGGACAAGGAAAATCAAAACATTTTTGTACATCTAAGAAAGTGATAACTTGTGAAGTAAATTGCAACATTTTATCTTCAACACTTAAACTTAGAATAACAAGTTATTTTGAGGAATTTTTATGGAATTTTGCATCAGTTTCCTAAGTAAAATAGGATTTTACTTAGGAAAAAGTTAAAGATGGGAGATAACAATGATGAATTATCTCAAGTGCTTAGGTCTTTTTGATCATTAGGCCGAGGGTCCGGTCCCTCCAGAAGTCAAGGAAATGCCTTGAGCCCTTTTGATCTCCAAATACCTTAGTACTTTTGGGGGAAATTAGTAAAACCTTTAAGGGGGAAAATGATGAGGGAGGTTAATGATTTTTTGACTTTGCTTGCAATGATTTTCCATTGTATTTCCTGCTTCAGTACTTATGATGAAAGTAAAGGATCAAAAACATGTAGCAGCATCATTCATCAGATAACACTTTGCAGCACCATCTACCTACCCCATCTACTTAACACTACCATTTTCTCTTCTTTATTAGGGTGCATTTAGACTTGCAAACCCTTTTCAATCTTTTTCTTTTTACATGATAAATCTATCTATTTCTACTCTTATTACATCCAAGGGCTCAGATTAAACTGTTGAGCACCTTTTATTCACTCTACCTAGCTACTTATCTGCCAAGATTAAACTGTTTGGCTAGATATTTATTCTCTAATCTATAACATGAAATTGAAATATGACTAAGCCAAGTTTAAACAGTTTGACTTATTCATAAATTGTGGCAAAAGTTTGACAAGCCGCACACAATTGATTTATTACAAAAATGAAATAGCAGTGGCATTTGGATTTGCACACTTTCCTTGGTCTATTTTTACTTGGGGTTCATTTCTTTCACTTTTTTGACCATTTTATTCTTTTTACCCTTTGATCTTTCTTTTAGGGTATACCCTCTTTACATTTTTTAACTTTTTGATTTTTTGGTTTTTTCCAAGAATATGGAACACCTTTGCTCAAGAAAAAAGGTTTGAACATATTCCATAATTCAATCAAGACAATCATGAAAGATGAAACCTATTGGTATAGGAGGCTAACACTGGCTCCACTTGGGGATGGCTTTTCCTTGTGAAAAGTCAAGAACAGCAGGTCAGATGCCTCAAAATGTCTTCAAACTGAAAATATGAAATCTTCCTTCTTCTGGTAGCTTTATTTTACATATGATAGTGAAACTCTTGAAGCTTAGGGCCTTCACTTCGGGCTTCAACTTCCAGAATTCACCATCCAATCCAAACTGCATTAACAAAAATAAAACAAGAAAACAATATATTATGTACAAGTTAGAAACATTAAAACATTCTAGTAAATTGGATCAAAATAATGCTTGAGCATTCGACCATTGACTAGTCCTTCTTCAACTTCTGAATTGTCCAACTCTTTCAAAAAGTAAGTGTTGTTTCCCTGCAAGGCATGAATGATATAAGGCCCTTTCCACAAGAAATCAAACTTTCCATGTTTCCCTTTTTCTTCTCTTCTAGAATCCCATCTTAGGACCTTGTCTCCTAATTGAAAATCCTCTGCTTTAGTCCTTTTATCAAACATTTTCTTTAGCTTTTCCTGTAAGACTTGTGATCTTTGGTATACCTCTTCTCCGGTTTGTTGCAGGTGGATTGTTTGATTAATTCTTCTTTGAATGTCATTTGGCTCCACTTGAGCCTCCTGAAGTAATTTCATAACAGGAAATCCTAAAGATGATGGGAATCTTGCTTCAATGCCATAAACTAACTCATATGGACTAGTCCCAATGGATTTCTTAGTTGTAAGTCTGTCTGCCCATAATGCATTGGTCAATTTCTTGTGCCAATTCTTTTTGTTTTCTTCTAATAACTTTTTGATGATATTGATAAGGCTTTTATTAGAGGATTCTGCTAGTCCATTACCCTGGGGGTAATAGGCTGTTGAATGGTCTAAAGTAATATGATATTTATGGCAGAAACTAATCATTTTCTTTGATTTAAATGCAGCAGCATTGTCTGTTATAATCTTTTCTGGACAGCCAAATCTTGAGAGTATGTTTGTTTCTAAAAACCCTATGATCACAGAATCATTAGACTGTCTACATGGGATGGCTTCAATCCATTTAGTGAAATAGTCTGTAGCAGTTAAAATCCATCTATGTTGCCCCGAAGAAGGGGGATGAATTTCTCCAATAAAATCTAATCCCCATTGTTGAAAAGGTCTTTCTGTGGAAATCGGTTTTAAAGGCAGAGGTAACAACTTTCTTTTACCCTCAAATATCTGACACTTGTGACAACTTGTTACAAATTTCTTAACATCAGAAAATAATGTTGGCCAGTAAAAGCCAGCCCTTAAGATCTTGTCTGCAGTAGATTTCCAGTAAAGATGTCCTCCACAATCCCCTGCATGAAATTCATTAAGCACTTTATCAGCTTCATCTTTTAAGAGACAATTCAACAAGATTCCTTCATGATTTTTCCAAAATAAAGTGCTATCTAAAATACAATATTTCAAAGATGTCATTTTTTAAAATCTTCTTTTAGTTCTGGACAACTCTGGAGGAGCCTGCAGGTTTAATAAAACATGAATTATATCGGTGTACCAGGGTGAATCTAAGAAAGCTTGACTGATCTGAGGAGTCGCCATCTCCTGCTCGTTATCCAGTTCATTGATGTCTAAGGCTTGGCAATTGGTTTCTGTCATGAGTTGTGCTAAACCTTGGCCTTTTATAAGTTTTGTTGGTTTAATCTCAATATCATATTCTAAAATGGTAGCTATCCACTTACCTCGTTTACCTTCAATGCCATCTTGAGTCAAAATATCTTTAACTACTGCATTAGGCACATAAGCTATCACATGAGAATATAATATGTAGACTCTGAAATCTTTAATTGCTTTTACCAATGCAAAAGCCTGTTTTTCCATAATATTTTATTTTAGAGATGCATCCCTCAGTGCTTTACTAAAAAATGCTATTGGATTTTCACACCCTTGGTCATCTTTTTGAAGTAAAACAGCTGCAACAGTATGTTCAGAAGCAAATGAAAAAATAATAAAGTCTCTATCAAATTTAGGACTGGTCAGAACTGGTGTCCCTGTTAAAGCCATTTTAATTTCCTCGAATGATTGTTTGGCTTCTACAGTCCAGTCAATGCTTGAATCTTTCCTCAACATGTTAGTCAGTAATCTAAGTAACTCTGCTAAACTAGAAATAAATCTTCTCAAGAAATTAATTTTTCCTATGAATGCTTGCAACTCTTTTATGTTTCTGGGGTGGGGTATTTGCAAAATTTCTTGAATTCTTTCTGGATCAATCCTAATGCCATCTTTAGAAATAATGTGCCCTAAGAGCTTTCCTTCTTCCAAACCAAACAATGACTTCTTAGGGTTTAAAGAAATTCCATATCTTCTGCACTTGATAAATACTTGCTTTAGATGATCTAAATGTTCTTGATCTGTTTTAGAAAAGACAGTCAAATCATCTAAATAAATAACCAGAAAATCATGTATCTCTTTAGCAAAAGCAATATCCATTTCTCTTTGAAATGTAGCTCCTGCATTCTTGAGCCCAAATGGCATCTTGACATATTTAAACGTACCCCATGGTGTGGTAAATGTTGTTTTATCCTGATCATCAGGATGAACCAGAATCTGGTTGTACCCTGAAAATCCATCCAGTAATGATATTCTCGAAGATCCTACTACCCTTTGCAGAATGTGGTCCATTTTCGGCAGAGGATAGTTGTCTTTTAAAGAAACTTTATTCAAATTTCTTAAGTCGACACACAGTCTAATTTCTCCTGTTTTCTTTCTTGTTGGTACCAGGTTAGAAACCCATTCTGAGAATCTGATAGGAGCTATAATCCCTGCTTCAAACATCCTTTTGATTTCCTTTTCAATTGAGGGTAATAAAACAGGATTTATTCTCCTAAGCTTTTGTTTAAAAGGTTTATGGTCTGGTTTCAAAGGTATAGTGTGTTGAATGATGGATGTATCATAAGATTTGAGGTCTTCATAACTCCAGGCAAAAACATCCTGAAATTCTTTTAATAGTTCAACATATTTAACCTTTTGATCTTTTGGAAGAGATTTGGACAACTTGACTATTTTGGGATGTTCTGGTGTTCCTAAGTTGCATTCTTCCATATCAGCCTTAACAGGTTCCATTTTTGGTCTAAATGGAATATCATTTGAGTCAAACAGATCTTCCAAAGGAGTTAATCCTTTGGGTAATTGATTATCTTTTAAATTGATGATTTCCTTTTCATCTTCTATGATCTCATCAAATTCCATGTGTTTCAAATTTTGCATGTCTTTTTCAGTAAATGTGGTTGGATGCAGCATATGAATTGCATTTTCTCTTGAAATTTCTATTTTTTGTTCTTTTTCTTGATCAAATTCATCAATAGTTATGTCTTCATCTATATTACAGTTAGAAAACTCATTCTGAAGTGTCAAAAAATTATTGATTTGATTGTTATTCACAAATACTTGCCAATTCAAAAGATTGTCTGGTATGGCAGGCCTGTGCCTAATCTCAGCTGAAAACTGATGATTGGGGTCAAAAGGTAACTTGCATGTACTAGCAAACATTGCTAAACTGTGGGCATGCAGATTTTGTTTCCTGGGAATCTTGGCAAGTTGAGCTTGTAGAAATGTGTTGAGAATTTCCACAATTGTCTCTCTGTATTGTTTCAGTCTCAAGTCTTTTGTTGAACATTCACCATTAATCTGTTGAATAATTAGTTCGGAATCTCCTATGATTGATACCCTAATAGCTCCTAACTGCTTGGCATGTTTAAGCCCTAATAAAAGAGCTTCGTACTCTGCCATGTTGTTGGTGCATTTGAAATTCAACCTATAAGCATGACCCTCTGCATGATTATTTTCAACATTATGTAACCAAATCCCAGCTCCTGCCCCCAGTTTGTTTACAGAGCCATCAAACTCTAAATGCCATAGAATTTCAAGTTCATAATCTTCATCAATTGTTTTAATGTGTTTCTTGACAGGAGCTAGTTGTTTAGTTTTTTCAGGTATTTCTTGATCATCTGGTGTTTCTTTGTTTTCAGAGATTTCTTCAATTTTAACAGTGGTTTTGTTTATGATTTCCAATTCTGGAGCTTCTATTTCAGTAGGAAGATCTGACTCAGCATTGTATAAAATGAAAGAATCCAGGTCAGAATGTACAGAGTAAACAGGGAAGTTTTCAGGTTTCTCATGGCTACTAACTAAGTACTTCATCAAGGTTTCTCTATATAATCTTTTAGGCTGACCAAATACTGAAATCGTTGCATAAGACATGTCTAGTTGAATAGATCCTCCAAGTTTAGCACCCCAAGATCTAGACAATAACATACCATATTTAGGTGGAATATCAGCAACTACTATATCCATTAAAACAGACTTAGCAGGGTATTGGACCAAAGTGACACACAGATCTTTAATCAAACCTAAACATTTTACCTGACTGGAATCAAATGAAAACAAATCTTTATACGGTCTGGTAATATCTAGATTCAATCTTTCCATTAATGCTTTTGGCATCAAATTGTGAGATGCTCCAGAATCAAGCATTGCATTATGGAGTATCTTGTCATGAACATTCAGGCTAACATAAAATGGAGGGGTTCCTCCACTTTCTGGTTTGCCATTAACCTCAGGGCCAAAAAGAAGTTTGGGTTGATCATCAAGAATGTTTACCGAATCATCCAATCCAGTAATGTTAATGTTTAGGGACTTGGTAATCTGACTCCTATAGACATCATGTTTAGCCAATTCTGATAAAGGAACAGCTATCTTAAGTTTGCCTATTTCAGCCTCTAGATTGAAGGGTTTTTCTGTTTGAGTTTTAGTGTTTTGCACAGTTGGGTTTTCTCTGTTTTTTGGGTCTTCAATGTTTTTCTCTTTTTCATGAATGAAGTTTTGTTTTGAAGATGTTTCAGGACTAACTTGTATTGTTTCTTCTACATTTCCTATATGAGGAGATGTACTGGATTGTTGTTTGTTGATTGGTTGATCGTCAGAGACATCCTCAATTATTGGATTTGAAAAGTTGGGAGTTATCCTAGACAAAATTTGTACTTGGGGACTGTTTTGTACAGGGGAAATGTTTTGTACAGGGGGAATGTTTTGTTTACCTTTGACATTTTGTTTTGTGGTTTTCTGTTTGCTATTCTCTGGTACATCTATCCGTCTACTTCTCAAGTTGTACTGTTTATGAACCTCGTAGATAGCTGTGTCATAACCTTCTTTGAAATCAAAAGTCTCACCTGAATGAGTTTGGAATGTTTCAAGGATATGATTCTCTTGATCATCCTGGGATAGGAATACTTCTGGTTCATTTTTTCCCTCATTGACATTGTTTATTTCTACATCTTCTGTAGGTTCTTCAGAGGTTGAACCTTCAACAAAGTTTTCTTGGAAAGGTGGCCTAATGTTTTGATCAGGGACATTTTTTCCAATATTTTGGTTCAGATTCCTCCTAAATTTTGGGTTTCTTGAAACATTCTGATTGTCAGTAGAAGACTTTCTTTCAATGGTTTCCACTCTGTCACCTAATCTTTCCATACCTTTAATGATTACATCCAGCTTCTTTTCAAAAGCTGAAGGTTCTTCATTCATAGGCATTCTTCTTTCTGCCCTAGCTCTGGCTCGTTTTTCTATCAGATTTGCTTCTACACTCACTACTATGCTTTGCATTTCCTCTAATGTTTGAGGAGCTCTTTCCCTGAGGGAATAAGCTATATCGGAGTCAAAACCATCTGGAAATTTAACCAACACGTTGTTGGGTGGGGGTCTTAGGTTTTGAGGAACTGCATTATAAGATTCATTGAATCTTATGATGTAATCTTGTACGGTTTCGTTTGGTCTTCTTCTTAATTTCTCAAATTCTGATAGGATCTGGAGAGGATCCTTCTTTTTCTCCCATCTGTTCAAGAATGCCCTATACAAGGCTTCTAGATCAGCAATATTGTTCGGGGTAAGAGCCCTAAACCAAGTTCTAACTTCTCCAGTAAGACTCTGTACGAAAATTCTCATACGGATATTATCAGTATCAATCTCATAAAACTCAAAGTAATCTGTCATCCTTTTGGTGTGTTGTTGAGCTGTGTAGGTACCCGATCCGTCAAAAGGTGTGATTTTACTTTGGTAGTCCTGAGGTAAAGCTGGAGGGTTGGCTGGTAACTGTAAAGGGGCATATCGATTAGCCATTGGAAGATAAAGTGGAGTGACAGGAGTTGATGGTATAATAGGAGGAGATGGAGGTCTAACAGGAGGAGATGGGGGTCTAACAGGTATTTGAAAAGTTTGAGGAAAAGTGACTGAGCTTGGAGATGCTTCAGTAATCACATAAATGTTTGAGCTTTCTTCAAAGGTTTGCTCAGACTGAATGGAGTTATGCAATTCTCTATCAAGATGATGTGAAACAAATCTGTATTGCAAATCCTCAAAGAACAAAGGATCTGGAACTAATCTAGATAATTCAGTCTCAGAAAAATTTACAAACAAAGATGTTTCAAATCGTGCATCAAAAGGAATGTCATCAATATAAATAATTTTCACAGGACAAGATGCAGATCTAGAAAGTGGTCTAGAACTTCCTGTACTTTCTTGACTTCCTTTTTCAGAACTTTCTTGACTTCCTTGTCTTCTAAGAATCCTAGGAATCAGATTAGGATTTTCAAATATTGGTGGTGGATTGGGGTCAGGGTTTGACCTAGTATGTCGAATCCTTTCTAAAGCCAGTTTTCTTAGACTTTGTGTTTTTGGATTTTTGATTTTAATTGAAAAATAAATACAACTTCTACAAATTCTTTAAGAAATAATGATATGTGATTAAGATTTCCTCAAAGATCTGTTTAAACTAGAGAATCTGATTGAAAAATTTGAAACTAAGATTCAATATATAGGCTAAATCAGAGCTAGACTGAAGCAGCTTTTATTAACTTTTGCAATTGCAGAGCAAAAGAAATTTCAAAGGCTAACTGGCTGATCTTCAGACTCTATCTATAGCTTATATTTGAACAATACTAACAAGTAAAAATGATTCAGATCCCCAGTATGGTCGCCACTATGTTATCACTCAGGTTTTCCTAGAAGTTGTGTAAGAGGAAAGTATACCCGAGGTAACCACAAACCAACCTTTTAGATGCAGAATCTAGCCAATCTGCATCCAGAGAGGGCTCTCTCTTTATGATTTATCTTTTTTCTTGGAAGGTTTTAGGCTAGTTATAGATTCAAGAGTTTGTTTTGGGAAAATGGTGGAATCCACAAACTAAGGGCAAGGTTGAGGGTTTTCAGTCCATTGGGCTATGGAGTCAAAGGATGGCTTTACTGGATTTCTATTCTAAGCACAGGATGGTATTACAGGGCAAGATAGCTAGACAGAGAACAATCCTTAAAATTTAAAGTGGATGGGATGATCTTGAAGGGATGAAAGGCAGTTAAGAATCTTTCACCATGTTCAAAAGAAAGAAATGAGATGACTACAAACAAAGAGCAATGAAGAATTCTTTATTATAGTAATCAACAGTGTTTAAATTAGCAAAGCAAGAGCATTTAAGAATTCATGCTTATAACTAATTTAGAAGAAAACATTAAGAACAACCACATTTGAAAACAGAGTACAATTAAGTAAATTCTGTTTCAATCATTTATGTAAATTATTCAGAAATGGATATGATGGTATTATAAACTAATATAAAATTTCAGACAAAGGGTAGAAAAACTTATTGAACTGTAGTCCAACACATGAATCCTGCAACAAGTCCAGTGCTTTAAATCGTCATCGAGTAAGCCACGAAAAATTTCTCCAAAATGCTTTTATTCCGAAAATCTCAATGTTACAGCAGAGTAATAGAATCCACCCTCAACACTCTCTTTGAGGGTTTATTTATACACAAAATAATCTAAAACAATCTTACACTAACTTAGCCAATAACCTAGGCTGACTTAAAGCATTATTTACAAACAAACGAGAGACAAATGGTCTCGTGGATAGAATAATGTGTAACTGCCGATGTGCTATTCCTTTCTTCGTGGACGTGCTGGAGGTAAGTGCTA
Organism: Pinus albicaulis; assembly: GCA_034641835.2. Lineage (NCBI taxonomy): Eukaryota > Viridiplantae > Streptophyta > Pinopsida > Pinales > Pinaceae > Pinus > Pinus albicaulis. Next base: position 68,816,559 of record CM076574.1, on the reverse strand, counting down.
AAATAGGGCTCTGTGCTGTCTTTTGCGTATTTCTTTGGCTTGTTGGACACTCTTTATTCTCACGGATACTCTTTAACCTTTTCACCTGATACTCTTTCATCTGTCTTCCTGTTTTTACCATTTACTTGATAGTAAAGATAAAATCTCATCCTGAAAACAACTTTTACAGAACTTCCAACATTTCCTTCCACCATTGATCATCTGGTATCATAGTTCTTCTGAGCTTCCTTAAAGTTTCATCTGCTTCAGTAAGTTTATAAAAGGTGGGCTCATTCGGAAATAGATATTTTATTTCATGTTCCAGATGAAATAAATTCCTCACTTTATCATAAATACTTTTCCCGGTTGGTAATGTTGATTCCGACGAGCTAGTAGAACAATCAGTTGTGGTTTTAGCATGAGCCTTTATTCTCTTCTCATAGGTGTCTAAGTCTACTATTTGATCTTCTGTGAGCATGGGACTTGGTAACCCACTATCCAGCAAAGCTTGAAATTTCTCTCTGAAAACGTTGATATCAACCAAAATGTTTGTACACTTTCTTTCTAAATTTTGCATGAAAGTCCTCTTGGTGAAAACTCTCTTTGCTTCCAGAACTGCACCTGTCCTGTCATCAATTCCTAACAATGCAAGCTGTTGCTTTGTTCTGGAATTCAAAAATTGAATGAGCTGATTGGCCTGCTCAGGCCTGCCTCTTAATTCATTTCTGGTCCTGTTTATTTCTTCTTGGGCAATTTTAACCAGCTCATTTTGTTCGAAGATGGCTTGAATGGAGGGCCATATGACCTTTATTAACTCTATGATGTTACCCCAAAGAATGTCATTTATTTCCTTTAGAGGCTTTTCCAAAGAAAGATCCTTTTCCAAAGCCTCAACCAATTTTTCCAATCTTTTTATCTCTCCGGTGTTATCAGCAGCTGTCTTTTTAGATGTGTCATATTTTTCCTCCAATTTTGTTAATTGCAATTTTGTTTCTTGGAGTTCTGTGACCCTCAGTTGCAAACTCTCCATTTGTTTTATTAAGTCCTCGGAACTTAGGCCAGAAGTGTTCACCTGAGATGGTTGTATCTGCTGTCCTGCTGTTGTAGTACCTGTTGCTGATGTCTGCTTGATAATTTCCTGTTCCTGCAATGCTTTTTCCAACTCCTTCTCTGTTTCATTAAGTCGCTCAGTCATATTGAGGAGCAACTCCATCATTTCTTCCTGTGAATTTCCTTTTATAACTTCCTGGTTCTGAGGGTGCCTCGAGGCTGGTAGTTTTAGTTGTTTCCTGAGTGCAGCTATATCATCCTCTTTCTTCTTTACCAATGCCTCAATACCTTTAATGTCTTTGGGATTGTGACCCAAACCAATGATTATCTCTTCTAGAGACTTTATTCTATTATCCTTGGCCTGCGAGGAGGCCTTCTCAATTTTCAATTGTGCAGTAGTGTTATTCAAAGAATCCTACAGCGTTAAAGTTGCCATGGCCTTGTTGGTGAGAGTAGAATAGACCATTTCCCCAGTTTGTCTATGTAGCTCTATCTGGTCCAGGGGATGGATATCCTTTGCTAAAACTTCAAAATTTGTTCTGATGTAATCTGCTGCTGAAGTTGGCTTTGGCACCTTTGCTTTGAAGTGGCTCATCAGCATTTTACCTTGTGAAAGGTCAAATGCTGACATTAGCCTTTCTTGATTGTGAGGAGCCATCTTCATATACTGATCATATACCTTCATCTTTAATGGATCATTCTTTGTTTCAATATTAATGAAGGTTCTTTTAATGTCTCCAGTATCTGTCTTTGGCGGTCTGAAAGAAGACACTTCAGTGCTTAATTGCTTTTGTATCCCTTTCTGGCTTATGTTTGTTTCACTTGCTGTGCCTGTTTGCTGACTATCTTCCCTACCATCATCAAATACTTCATCTATAATTTCTACATCTGTAGGTGGATCAGATTTGTGTTTTTTAGCTTGATAAACCTGTGAGGCTCCTTTTGAAGGTGTGGTATCTGGAGCTAGCCTCTTTTTCCCTATTTCCACATTCAGTGGAGTTTGCATCTCTGGAACTTGGATGTGTTTTGCTGGTGTGGGAGAAGCATGAGATTGTTCTGGTGCTTTGGAACTCTGTGATTTTTCAGCCATGACCAAAGTTTCAATAACCTGGATTACAGGTTCCTTTCCTTTACCCTTGGGTTCTGCTGCTACTGATGGACTGTCTTCCTGTAATGCTTGCTGTAGAGTGGCTACTGAAGATGTGCCAATATAGGGTACCTGCATTTGACCACACGTTTCTAGGTCAAAGTTCTTCTCAACATCTTTCATAATCTTATTCATTCTGTCTGCTTCACTTTCTTCTTCAACAAGAGTTCCTTCATCCCATTCATCTTGATTTTCATACTGTTCTAGATCAGGAATCTTGTGGTGTATATAAGGAGATGATTTATTTTTTAATCTCTTTTCACAAATAAAACCAAAGGGGTCATAAGGTACCCAACGGAAAGATGTCTGGAACTTTTTCTCTAATAGAAGTTCTACTTCTCTCTCAGCTTCCCTAGAATTGCAGATGAAAGGACCTAATTGGCTTTTGATCCTTAACTGAGCTTTCTTCTTTACATTGCAGAAATGGATCACATCTGAATTGTTCATCTGCCTAAAGTATTCCAAGGCAAAAATTCTCATTGGTACATACCTGGGTAACTTGAATGGATGTAATTCACATCCGTAAATCCTGATGACTATATGGTTTTGGTATAAGTACCAATCCCCAACCTTATAACTCTTTCAAAGTTGCAAGGTCTTTCTAATTTCATTGCTTAGTCTTGGGGGAGAAATTCCTATTAATAAAGTTGTTGCAGGATATACAAACTGATCAATGAATTCTGAGTAGGAGTAGGGAGAATCAGAGGAAAAATGAATGATGGGGGACCAAAAAATGACTGACCTGGGACTTTTCTTGGCATCAAGTTTCTGTACAGGGAAAGGGAACCTTTCTGACTGATAGAAGATCATGAGATGATAGATAACTGAGGAGTACTTAAAAACTTTTTCAGTATCTAGCCTTAAGAATTTATCATGGATCTTGCTGGCTATGAAAGAAGCATAGTCATATTTGATCTCAGGAGGTTGCCCAGGAGTAAAAATGGATAGCAGAGCCAAGGTTATCTCATCTACATATTCACTGGTGTTAAATCCTAGGACAAAAGATATTATATTTACAATGAGCCTTCCCAATGTATTGAAATAGTAAAAACCATAGGGGGGAGACCCTTTTAGCTGATGCTCAGGTAGCATGAAATGCTGACACATGGATTTTAGCTTCTCTGGGGTTAATTGCCTAGTTTTCTCAATCAATCCTTCCATGGACAATGGTGCTAACTCTTGGTCTGGTTCAAAGTGCAACATGGCATTGATAGCCTGTGGAGTGATGGGAAACAAAACACTTTGATCAGGAGCTAATACTGCCCTCTGTGTGGGATCATAGTTTGAATGACAGTAATGAACGATTTCTGGGAAAATAAGGACTGAAGGAATAAGATACCTTGGGAGATTGGATTCCCACAACCCTATAAGATCTTGCCCCTTTGAGTATTCGTCTCTGCAGCGACAATATCTCAATAGGGGACTTTCATCGAAATGCAGGTCTTTGATTTGGAAATCTTCATCTATTAGAGGTAAATAGTCTAATTCACGGTGAGGAGCATTCAATGGGGCGATATTCAGAGCTGCGGGGACCTCCATTTTGGTTCTTGTGGATTCAAAATGGAGGTTTTTGGTTTTCTTCACGGGCCGGGCGGAATTCTTGAAATGAAGGAAATTGGAACAATTTACAGGTTCGGGGAGCAATTTCACAGGTTTTTAAAATCTCCAGGGAGGACTCAGTGATGATTTTTAACCACTTTTTCAGCGAAAAAAACAAAGGAAACTGAGTTTTACTTGCAGTCGGGCGTAAAGGATAAATACCTGCTTTTAGACGGAAACTGGTTCTTTAACAGGTAACAGGCAATGGCGGGACTGTTCTTCAACACGGGCGCAGCAGAATTTTGGGGCGAAATGCTCAATTACAGTGAAAATTCGAAAATTGCAGCGGGAGCTCTGTCGCTTTCAGAATAACGAAAAGAGCAGAAAAAACACGAAAAATGGCTTTATTTGCAAGTTAAAAGTATTTTTTATTTTTTCGAGGTGATGACGTCATCGACGTACGGGGTGACGTAAGCCGGCAGTAAGCGGTAAGCGGTAAGTGGTATTCCCGCACCGCTTTTGGTCGAGGATGGTTTTTATCGGAGGGGCAGCGATTCCACAGGTTTCTTGCCACGTGGATGTTTGACTATTCAGAAACCACCCATCCCCCGCTGGTTAAATTGCTGACAAGGGATGGGCAGCGGGATCAACGCTGGCCGTTGATCTGCGGGAGGCTGATCCAACGGCTAGCGCGATGGGAAGATGGGCGGAGGTTTCACGTGGGCCCCGTCGTACTTTTAAACACTTTTTAAATGTTTTTAATTGCTCCGGGGGCTTTTTAACTGGCGGAAATAGTTATTAATTAGTCCAGATGACATAATTAATCATATATGCATAATGAACAGGGTCGCGGCGGGGTTTGCTTAAGCGGAATGCCACGTGGACAGACCACGGTGGCACAAATCTTTCGCAAAGTTTTATTGATGTTTTTGGTATTAAACACACATATTGTATGTCTAACGTTTTTATATATATTTTATTATATGATGAATTAATTAATACAATTATTTCACCATAAGGGCGGGATTAATGTTATAAAGATATATTTAACCAAAGGGTTTATAAAGCGGGGTTTTTATTTTCAATGTGCGGGGATATAATACTTTGGTAAACATTATAATAAATGGGTTTTTGGGATATTTATAAAAAAGGGAGTTATATACTTAGGAAAGGGTATTTCACTAGGGATTTAATATAATAGAGTTAAATGTTAATATGGCAAAGGACAAGGAAAATCAAAACATCTTTGTACATCTAAGAAAGTGATAACTTATGAAGTAAATTGCAACATTTTATCTTCAACACTTCAACTTAGAATAACAAGTTATTTTGAGGAATTTTTATGGAATTTTGCATCATTTTCCTAAGTAAAATGTGATTTTACTTAGGAGAAAGTTAAAAATGGAAGATAACAATGATGAATTATCTCAAGTACTTAGGTCTTTTTTGATCATTAGGCCGAGGGTCCGGTCCCTCCAGAAGTCAAGGAAATGCCTTGAGCCCTTTTGATCTCCAAACACCTTAGTACTTTTGGGGGAAATTAGTAAAACCTTTAAGGGGGAAAATGATGAGGGAGGTTAATGATTTTTTGACTTTGCTTGCAATGATTTTCCATTGTATTTCCTGCTTCAGTACTTTTGATGAAAGTAAAGGATCAAAACATGTAGCAGCATCATTCATCAGATAACACTTTGCAGCACCATCTACCTACCCTATCTACTTAACACTACCATTTTCTCTTCTTTATTAGGGTGCATTTAGACTTGCAAACCCTTTTCAATATTTTCTTTTTTACATGATAAATCTATCTATTTCTACCCTTATTACATCCAAGGGCTCAGATTAAACTGTTGAGCACCTTTATTCACTCTACCTAGCTACTTATCTGCCAAGATTAAACTGTTTGGCTAGATATTTATTCTCTAATCTATAACATGAAATTGAAATATGATTAAGCCAAGTTTAAACAGTTTGACTTATTCATGAATTGTGGCAAAGGTTTGACAAGCTGCACACAATTGATTTATTACAAAAATGAAATAGTAGTGGCATTTGAATTTGCACACTTTCCTTGGTCTATTTTTGCTTGGGGTTCATTTTTTCACTTCTTTTTGACCACTTTATTTTTCTTACCCTTTGTTTTTCTTTTAGGGTATACCCTCTTTACATTTTTTAAATTTTTTGATTTTTTGGTTTTTCAAGAATATGGAACACCTTTGCTCAAGAAAGAAGGTTTGAACATATTCCATAATTCAATCAAGACAATCATGAAAGATGAAACCTATTGGTATAGGAGGCTAACACTCTTCATCCTTAAGACATATGATTAAAATCGTTAAACAAATCAATGCATGACTTGATTGTATTACCATCGTATCATATGATTCCATTATTCGATGTGCATTAAAAGTTTTCATTGGTTAAATATAATTTATTAGTGGTGAATTTAATTTCATTCCTATGGTATTCCACCCATGGGATTTCATAACTATTTCGCATTAACTCTTTAAATTTTACCTTAACTTATCTCTTTCATAGAATTTAAGTCTGCGTACTCCATCACATGGCTTCACATGATCGTGGTTACTCCTCCCACCTGTACGTCAAATATCCATTGTAATCGAACAGTGGGGATTTCGTCCCTCAAACCCTAAGATTCTTGGACTACTACCCACCTTTTTCATTCAACATTTCAATAGATTGGGCATCTGGTTGAATTTCCTCTGATGTAACCAGTGCACAAAATTCTTGTAAATTCACGCATTTTCGTGAGAATTCCAACTGAAATCGGAGGACGTCCTTATGTTTACCTCCATAACAAATGGTGTTCTTCTATTTTCATAACTGGAAGCGAAATTCACAGTCATTTCTCGTGTTAGTATTTGTTGTAATTAGAATTCAGGAATAGAAGTTTACTAGTATTTTTCAGGTAACGCATCACCTTAAGACTTCTTTTTCTCATTTCCAATTTTGAAATGGTTAATAGGATTTTGTCATTGTTCTATTATAATGTTCGAATTTTTAACTCACTGAATTTAGTTAATTTAATTGTATTTATAGGACTCTATTCTATCGTGAAACCCCATGTTGGTTCCTCCTTCATCAATGCACAGACTCCAACCTGGATGAATAACGAGGTAGGGGTTATCATTGTTTCCTTCTCTTAATTTTTTTCAAATGTTATTAAATAACAATGGTTCAGCTTCTTCAACAAACATTGTAGTTCGTTTCTATTAATGACTATGATAATTTTCTTTGTTTTCGTTTCTATTTTGTTTTCGTTTACATACTTCCCCAAATTTGTCACAACCCCACTTCAACTTTCGGAACCCTTTTTTTTTACTTTTTTGTGAGGTTATATCATAGTTAAAAACTCGGTAATAATTCTTGAGGAATACCTTGTATTACCTCTCATATAACCCAAATTTTCTCCATATTTGCATTCCATACAAATTTAGCATTCTGGATATGCATTGTTCACTCCTGGTTATAATTTCAAACACATTGTTCTGAAATTTTTTTGTTGTCTATTAACATACCATGACTTCATTTTTATTCTTTAAAAGCATAGAAAATTTTCCGCATGCAGAAAATATAAAATTCTTTATACGGTATGCTTTCTTTTCCATGCTTTCAATTGCAGAGAACTTATATATCTTTTTGGTAAAGGAACTTTCAATGTTCTTCATTTTAATTCTTTTACGCACTAAAATAAAGGTATATATATGTTCTAGAATTGGTTAATTGTTTCCACACCCCCAATTAAGATGTCAGTAATTGTCAATTGAATACACTTTCGTTCTTCCTCTATGTGCGATCCTTCTAGTGTTTTGTCGAATTTACAATTTTTCTCGTAGTTACTTCACAGAAAGGTATTAAATTGAATTTCCATTATTTTATTTGTTATAATGATACGCTACGTCTTTATATTTGAGGAACAAAGAATGGAAGCGTATTTTGAATAGACCTTTATATCTGAGTACGCTCTCTTGTCCACATTCCAATTGCAGGGAATTTTATAAGGTTCATGTGTACATCAACTTCTTGCCATGACCGCAATTTTTTTTTTTGATTTGAACTTCTGAAGAGATTATAATATTTTATCTCAAAATTTGTAGTTAATTCGCCCGCTCATCTACTTTCTACTTGTATAAATTTTGCGTAATTATATAGTCTCTTCTGCTTAAGAGTGATATCATTTTAAATTGACTTAACGGAATTTCCCCTTATTAAAATTTTACAGCGTGCTCCTTTAATAGTATGGTATACCACTAATGGTAATTATACGCTACCTCAGCGTATAAGAGGAGTATGGAAAGTATTTTGGTATTTATTTTAAGTTTCCGCTACATATAATTGTAACTTGGCAACACAGTATTATTATTCATAACTTAGTTATGTACATTAACTTTCAATTAATAATTCCTCTATTTTTTTCCTTGCTGAAGCATTCAGTTAATGAATTTATGAAATAATTTTTGATTAATTCCATATAATCGTACTTCTGGTTTTCCTTTTACAGAATTCTAATTAGTTTATATATAATAAAGTGTTCTTGCAGAGAATAAAATCAATTACCCACATTCATAATTTCTTGATCCAACACTTGTCTTCCAGATTTTTTTTGTTTGCTATAATCTTTATTATTGAATTTTAATTTATATTGCTCCTATTGGTGGTATTTCTCGCAAGTTTCATTTCTAGTATGTTGTTATTATTGTATATAGATTTCATCAGCTTATTTACACATAGGTTTGAAGGTCTCCCTTCTACTTTCTATTATACCTCATATCCAATATTTTCAATTGACTTTCTAAAAGTAATACTGTGTTTGTTTCTTTTCTCAGTTGAATGTGTTGTTTTTGGGATTGATTCATTGATTTAACAAACCTTTACCTCTCCTTATTCCAGGTTGGTTATACATTCCACTTCAATATTATATAACAATGTTATTTATTATATTTATTATTCCAAACTTACTTACAGTTCCCTTTACTGTAGCTGCAAGGAGGAAATCTATGAAATCAAAGAGATATTTACAGGTATCCCCTATAACTGTACATTCTCCTCGATTTTTAATTCAATTTTCGCAATTGAAATTATAGCTATCACTGCATTGTTTGTTTCAAGTTTGATATGTTATCTTCTATAATTATGATATTCCTTAAGATCAATATTCATAAGGTCTGACAGTCAATATCCTAATGTTTCAGGTCGGTCATCAAAACAATGGCAACAATATCACCATATGTTCTACTTTGCATATCTTATTGTTATTAATTGTACATAGTGTTAATATTTTGACTCTGATGTAGTCTTAACACCATCCTGTGCAATTCAATTATAATTAATTGTGAATAGTTTCATCCTCAATTCTTCTGTAGGATTTTGAATAGAATTATATGTATCTGGAGGTTAGACAATACAAATCTTCTTCGTATATATTTTATGTTATCATATGTGTGGCTGAGTTTTAAATGATTATTAGTTTGCTACAATTTCCACTTTACAACATATATTCATTTATGTTTTAAATTTATATTTCAGATTTATATCAGCGTAGAATTAATTCGGATATGAATCTTAATATATGATAACAACATAGAATAAATTCAGATAAGTATTTTAATGACTGATATCAACATAGAGCTAATTCTAATATGTATCTCACTATAATATATCAGTATTTATTATACATCTATTGTAACTTTCAGTTTAATTCCATCTTTAACTTGGATTTAAACAACATATTTAGACCCTAAGAAAGGGTTTAGAGGTTATGTTTGTTTGTCCCCTAATGTTGGCAATATGATGCAGAGTGTTGTCCTTGATGGCAACCCACTTGATGAAGATGATGGAAACCTACTTAATGAAGTTGTTCTTGATGCATTAATGATGTAAATCTGATGTTCTACAAGAAGGGCAGAAGTACCAAAAAAAAAAAAAAAAATATCAGCATGTGCAAGAATAATGATGAAAAGTATGTGTCTTAAGGCATACGCAGGTTTGTCTAGGAGAAGTAGTGTATGCACGCGGAAAAGTACGTGCCAAGTCGCGTATGCTCAATTGCGCTCTAAATTTGTAAAACCAAGGGTTACTACCATGCTATTGACCCATTGTATTGAGCGATGGGTTGTCTATTTGATCCCGTCCAGGAATACCATCAGATGAGATGTGGTTTTGGCTCATGGTATTGAAAAAGGGTAAACCTATATAAGGAGAAGAAAATCATTGTGCATAAGGTGTGCATGAGTCTGGGCTTTGATGAATACTTCTCTCTGAAGTATATCTGTATGGGTGAACACTGATCCTAATTGATAGATCTGATTCTATGATGTTCCTATGAACATGATGAAGGCTCAAGATCTCTAGATCTAGAAATGGTGAATGTCAAGGATGATCTGAAAAGAAGTGAAGAAGACCTGGCGCAGTCCTGTTGAAGAGATTGAAGAAATCTAGGTAAGTTTATAGATCTGGTCTGTACTGCAAAGTTTATCTTTTATAGATATATACGCAGGTTCGTTTCATGAAAAGTGAGTGTATACGCGGGTCTATGGAAAGAAAAGTGCGTATGTGCAGTTAGGGTTTTCTTTGGAAAATGTACTGAAGTATACGCGGGTTCGTCTTCTGGAAAGCGCATATATACGCAGGTCTGATTAAATAAAAGCGCGTATGATTTCTGATCTAATGGTTGTTGAAGGTTGAATATGTATCTGCATATCTATTCTGAAGTCTAGGTTATATCTGATATTCTGGTTACAGTGGTTTCACTATTCCGTTTGATGCTTTGGGAAAAGGTTGTTTATTGACAAGTAAAGGGTTGTGTTGGAGCTGTTTGATCCAGTTTGAAAATTGATGAAATGTGGTCTGCAGTGGATCTGAGGGTTGAAGCCTTCAGTATGAAAGTGGAAGCTTTCTGCCAGTAGAAGTTATCAGGGGGTAGTAGCTCCCTTCCAGGAGAGGCTGGTAAACGAGTGCAGGGGGTTGTAGCTCCCTTCCAGGAGAGGCTGGTAAATGAGAGAAGGTTGCAGCCTTCTGCAGGTGGGTGCCTGCGTGCTGGTTTGAGTCTGCACCAGTACATGATTATAAGAAGTTTTCTTAATAATAAATTTTGAAGGCTGAAACAACGGCAGTGGTGGTTTTCTCCCGAATTAGGTTTCCACCTAAAAATCCTGGTGTTCATGTGTGTTGCATATGTGTGATGATTATTCTGTTCTGTCTGCTCCTGTTTACTGTTTCTGAAATATCTGATGAATGAATAATGCAATGATCTGAGTTAATATCTAAACACATAATTAGATCTCTGTACATACGCGAGTTCTGTAAAGGATATTCGCGTATATACGCTAGTTTCCTTTAGTAAAGTAGCGTATGGGTTTTTAGAAAGGAAAAAGTACAAGTTTGACTGTCTGCACTAAATACTGATTCACCCCCCCCCTCTTAGTATTTTTCCCAACAATTGGTATCAGAGCAGGTCCTTCTGAAAAAGCTTAGCCGCTAGAAGGAAGATCAAGAAAGATGAGAAATCATGAGGGAACAACATCTATCAAGCCCCCGCTCTTCAACGAAAGCAATTTAATCTTCTGGAAATTGAGGATGAGATCCTTTCTTTAGTCTATGGGAGCTGATGTATGGGCCATTGTTGAACAAGGATATCAATATCCAGCCGCTACACCAACAGATCCAACTGAAAGGAAGAATTATGAATCAAACGCAAAAGCGGTCAATGCTATAACAGGAAGTCTAACTAAATCAGAATTTGTCAAAGTCATGCAGCTGAATACAACAAAGGAAATATGGGACAAAATCATTCTAAGTTATGAAGGCAACGCAAAGGTAAAAAGTGCAAAACTCCAAACTCTCAGAATTGAATATGAAAATTTAAAGATGCATGGTGATGAGAGTATTGCCAGTTTATTTTTACGTATTGATGATGTTGTAAATCGTATGATAAATCTGGGTGAAACAATATCCGACACTACTTTGGTTGAGAAAATTTTACGATCGCTAACGGCAAAATTTGAATCAAAAGTTTCTGCCCTTGAAGAAAAACAGGATATTCAAAATCTTTCCGTGGTGCAACTTCATGGCATATTGACTGCATATGAAATGAGGAGAGGAGGACCATCTGAAGTCAAAGAAGCTGTTTTTAAATCTTCTACAAAAGGGAAAGAAGTTCAAAAACCGGAAGGATCAGGATATATCTCAGAAGAAGATGAGGCAAACTTTGTGAGAATACTCCAACTAGGAACCGGAAGATTCAAAGGTAAGCTTCCTTTCAAATGTTTCAACTGTGGAAGAGTTGGTCATTATGCTGCAAAATGTCCTTATAAAGAAACATCTGCTAAAGAGAAAGAAGTAGCAAGAAGTAATAAGAACCGATCTAGCTCTAAGAAAAGCTACTATACAAATGAAGACAGTGATGGGTTATCTGATAGTGAGGAAGAATGTGAACAAGATCTTAGACTTATCATGGCATTTGAAAATAATTCTAGAGACAATTAGGATGCTTTTGTGGATGCTCTAGATGACAATGATTTTCTTGATCAAAACAATCAACTCAAAATATGCTTGGAAGAAAGTAAAATAATCATAGAGACTTTGAAAAGGCAGAATGAAGAAGCAAAGAAACATAATGAAAAATTAGTATGTGAAGTAGTAAGTCTAAGAAAAGAACTTGAGAAAGTAAAGACTCTTAATCTTAGATTTGCTAAAGGATCTGAAACCTTAGATGAGATTATCAAGGTTCAACGTTCTCCTCTTATTAAGACAGGTCTTGGATATACCGGAGAATCTTCTCAAGCTTCTACACCAAATTATCTAAAAGCAGCTACAACTGGTTTACTTCATTTAGCCACTCAGCAAGGGAATAAAGAATCTTTACAGGTAAAGCATGATCATCACAATACAAGGGATATCTCTCAAAGAAGCAACAATCAACAGGTAAATTCAAATAGAAGATTTCATGATCGCAGAAATTTCTACTTCAATGGACAATGTTTCTCATGTCACAACTTTGGTCATAAAGCTGTTCAATGTGTTGCATATAAAACCATCATGACAAGAGAAGCAAGAAAGAAAAGGATGGATATTAAACCAAAGAAGAACACCTATAACAACTTTCTCCTCTTCAAAATGAAGTTGAATGTGCTTATTGCAATAACTTTGGCCATGAAGAATCTGAATGCAGGAGCAAAGTCCAGCCAAAACAACATTTTCCTTCAAGTTCCAAAGTATGGAAAAAGAAGGAATTACAGGTTGAAAATTGTGGGATAGTGTTATTTGCAGAAGGTGAATAAAATCAATGGTACATTGATAGTGGGTGCTCAAGACACATGACAGGTGACAAAAGCAAACTTCTTGCATATAATGCTCTAGAAAAGGAAAAGAAAGTTACATTTGGAAATGATAATCCTGCTGTAATTAAAGGAAAAGGGTCCGTGTTTCTAAAAGAAAAGGTGAAGGCTAATGATGTCATGTATGTGGATGGATTAAGGCATAACCTGTTAAGTGTAAGTCAAATGAGTGATCAAGGAACAGAAGTTGTCTTTAGTTCAAAAGAATGTGTGGTTCGTGATCTTGATACAGGTAAAACTATTATAAAAGGGAAAAGAACTCCAAGCAACCTATATGTATTGAAGAACTGCAAAGATCAATGTTACTTGAGCAAATCTTCAAAAAATTGGCTATGGCATAGAAGGCTGGGGCATCTAAGCTTCTCTCAAATCAACAAAGCAAGCAGACTTCAAGCTGTTCGTGGTCTTCCCAATATTACTCTACCAGAGAGTATCATATGAAAATCTTGCCAATTCGGTAAGCAGACCAGAGTACAATTTAATGCCAAAGAAGGATCATCAAGTAAGCCTCTTGAACTCATTCATACTGACATATGTGGACCTATGAGAAAAAAGTCACCACGTGGGGAAGAATACTATATCTTATTTATTGATGATTTCTCTAGAATGTGTTGGATCGGGTTGATTAAACACAAAGATGAAGCATTTGAAAAATTTCAGATCTTCAAAGCATTGGTAGAAAATGAATTAGATCTAAAAATCAAGTGTCTTAGATCTGATCGAGGAGGAGAATATACATCAAATAAATTCTTTGAATTTTGTGAACAACATGGCATAAAAAGACAGTTCTCTGTAGCAGGCACTCCACAAAAAAATGGCGTAGCAGAAAGAATGAATAGAACAATTCAACAAATGGCTAGAGCTATGCTTGATGATTCTAGAACTCTTGACATGTTCTGTGGAAAAGCAGCACATACAACAGCAAACATTCCCAACAAGGCACATGTTCGGGTAAATAGTGACAAAACTCCATATCAACTCTGGTATGGTAATTCTCCCTCTGTGAAGCATTTTAGAATTTTTGGAAGTAAATGCTTTATCAAAAATAATGATGAAAAGCTTGGAAAATTTGAACCTAGATCAGATGAAGGGATACTTCTTGGTTACTCATCTACAAGCGGAGCATACAAATGTTACAATAAAAGGCTTCGAAAGATTGTTGAATGTATTGATGTTGTTATTGATGAGTCTCCTGCAGTTCCTACAGAAGAAAAACAAGCAACAGAAGAAGATGATGGTGATTTTTTTCCTTCTACATCAAATGGAAATAATATAGATAGTGGATCCAATGAAGAACCTGAAGATGATTTATCTGAAAAGGCTCCATCCAGATATGTTCAAAAGAATCATCCTGAATCTCAAATTTTGGGAGACAAGGAATCAGGTGTACAAACAAGGAGGACTCTTGTGGGATCTTCTAGCTATCTGGTGTTTCTATCCACAATTGAACCACACAATGTCAATCAAGCTTGCAAAGATGAATGTTGGATTCAAGCCATGAATGAAGAGCTTGATCAAATTGAAAAGAATCACACTTGGGAATTAGTACCAAGACCTCATGACAAAAATGTCATTGGAACTAAATGGATATTCAAAAACAAGTTAAATGAGAATGGGGATGTTATAAGAAATAAAGCTAGACTTGTTTGCAAGGGGTATGCTCAACAAGAAGGTATAAACTTTGAAGAAAATTTTGCTCCTGTAGCTAGACTTGAAGCCATAAGAATGTTTCTTGCTTTTTCAAGCTTCCAACAAATCAAAGTTTATCAAATGGATGTTAAATCTGCTTTTCTCAATGGAGATCTAGAAGAAGAAGTTTATATAGAACAACCAGAAGGATTAATTTTGGGAAATGATGAAAATCTTGTTTGTAGACTTAAAAAGGCTCTATATGGTCTCAAACAAGCTCCAAGGGCATGATATTATCGTCTTGACAAATATCTTCATCAACAAGGATTTTCAAAGGGGTCTGCTGATAGCAACTTATACACAAAGGTTGAAAATGATAAACTATTGATTGTGGTTGTATATGTTGATGACATCATTTTTGGGAGTAATGAAGAATCTATGAGTAAGAAATTTGCTTCTGTCATGCAGCAAGAATTTGAAATGTCCTTAATTGGAGAACTAACATTCTTTCTTGGGTTGCAAGTGCATCAAACTGCAGATGGAATATTCTTATCACAAGCAAAATATCTTAAGCAAATTTTGAAGAAGTATGGCATGGAAGAATGCAAACCTGTGAGTACACCAATGATAACCGGATGTAACCTTAGTTCTCATGATGTTTCTCCCGCGGTGAATCAACCAGAATACAGATCAATGATAGGAAGCCTACTTTATCTCACTGGGACTAGACCAGACATTATGCATGCAGTTGGGATTGTTGGACGATTCCAAGCTAATCCAAAAGAGTCTCACCTTCAGGCTGTCAAAAGAATATTCAAATATCTACAAGGAACTCAAGACTTTGGACTATGGTATCCAAAGAATGCTGATCTTACTCTTCATGCTTACACGGATGCAGATTGGGCTGGAAATGTTGATGTTAGGAAAAGCACTAGTGGTGGTGCATTCTATGTGGGGCCCCGGTTGGTATCTTGGTTCAGCAAGAAGCAAAATTCTATTGCCTTATCTACAGCAGAAGCAGAATATGTGGCTGCCGCGTCTTGTTGCACTCAAATCCTTTGGATGATGCAAACCTTGCAAGATTTTCAAATCAAATGTACACCTCCTATCTCCATTATGTGTGATAATACAAGTGCCATCCGTATCTCAAATAATCCTGTTATGCATTCAAAGACCAAGCACATTCCCATCAAGTATCACTTCTTACGTGAACAAGTGCTTGAACAAAAGGTGAAGTTGGAGTATGTTCCCTCCAAAGAACAAGTTGTTGATATATTTACCAAACCTCTGCCCAGGGAAGCGTTCGAATATCTCAGACAGAAGCTGGGAGTAGTCTCTACTGTAAAGAAAATCAGAACTGCTTAAATTTAGAAGATCAATTTGGATACGCAGGTTTCCTAGAAGACAGTCGCGTATATACGCTATTTTTTCCACATAAATCCGCGTATGGTCAGTTGCTGACAATTTTTGGTTAGGGTCAGTATTTTACAGCACATCTGCAGTACTGTTTGATATCTCTGATGCTGTATGGTATCTCTGGTGAAGTTTTATCACTTATATTTCTGTCTCATTCTTTGATATTGGGTAAAGATGCCTTGATGATCTTCTGTTGAAAAGTGTTTAGGATGCACAAGCTAAGGGGGAGATGAAGGAGTAAACTGATGTACAGGTTCAGGGGGAGCAATAGCCTTGCTGGGTATTATGCATTGTTGGCTTATGATTCTGAAATATGATCTCTCTTGAGGTCTTTCTGATATTGGTCATAAAAGGTCATATTTGTATTTTGATGAAAAAGGTCATGTTGAGACCTATGATGTAAAATTGTAATATTCAGTCATGTGAGGACTTGTTCAAATTTGTAAACCCACTTGGTTGGGTAGTTGAGTCAAAATGTGTAAACCCTTTTTGGTTGGGTATTTGAGTCTCTTATGTAAATCCACTTGGTTGGATCTTTGATGTATGTATGAGTCCTTGGTGATAGGAAGGTCATAGAGTCATGTACTTCATTGAAAAATATGTTTGAACTTCCAGCATGAACTCAGGGGGAGCATGGTAACTTCAGTGCACATCAGATCTGCAGAGCGCTTCCTTCTACATGAGGAGAAAAACCTTGTGTTGGTTTTGATCCGCCCTTTTCCCTTGATGTCAAAGGGGGAGAGTGACATGGTGTTTGAATAAGGGGAGAGTAACATGGTTATTGTGTAATGATTATAATCAATGTATCTATCTGTTGTGGCGATCAAACACCTTCGTGGTTTCCATCAAGTCCAAAGGGGGAGATTGTTGGCAATATGATGCAGAGTGTTGTCCTTGATGGCAACCCACTTGATGAAGATGATGGCAACCTACTTAATGAAGTTGTTCTTGATGCATTAATGATGTAAATATGATGTTCTACAAGAAGGGAAGAAGTACCAGAAAAATAAATATTAGCAAGTGCAAGAATAATGATGAAAAGTGTGTGTCTTAAGGCATACGCGGGTTTGTCTAGGAGAAGTAGCGTATGCACGCGGAAAAGTATGTGCCAAGTCGCATATGCTCAATTGCGCTCTAAATTTGTAAAACCAAGGGTTACTACCATGGTATTGACCCATTGTATTGAGCGCTGGGTTGTTTATTTGATCCCGTCCAGGAATACCATCGGAGGAGATGTGGTTTTGGCTCATGGTATTGAAAAAGGGTAAATCTATATAAGGAGAAGAAAATCATTGTGCATGGGGGTGCATGAGTCTGGGCTTTGATGAATACTTCACTCTGAAGTATATCTGTATGGGTGAACCCTGTTCCTAATTGATAGATATTAATCTATGATGCTCCTATGAACATGATGAAGGCTCAAGATCTCTAGATCTAGAAATGGTGAATGTCAAGGATGATCTGAAAGGAAGTGAAGAAGACCTGGTGCAATCCTGTTGAAGAGATTGAAGAAATCTGGGTAAGTATATAGATCTGGTCTGTACTACAAAATTTATCTTTTATAGATCTATACGTAGGTTCGTTTCATGAAAAGCGCGTGTATACGTGGGACTGTGTAAAGAAAAGCCTGTATGCATAGTTAGGGTTTTCTTTGGAAAATGTACTGAAGTATACGCGGGTCCATCTTTTGGAAAGCACGTATATACGCGGGTCTAATTAAATAAAAGCGTGTATGATTTCTGATCTAATGGTAGCTGAAGGTTGAATGTGTTTCTGCATATCTATTCTGAAGTCTGGGTTATATCTGATATTCTGGTTACAGTGGTTTCACTGTTTTGTTTGATGCTTTGAGAAAAGGTTGTTTATTGACAAGTAAAGGGTTGTGTTGGAGCTGTTTGATCTAGTTTGAAAATTGATGAAACGTGGTGTGCAGTGGATATGAGGGTTGAAGCCTTCAGTATGAAAGTGAAAGCTTTCTGCCAGTAGAAGCTGGTAATCATATCAGGGGGTAGTAGCTCCCTTCCAGGAGAGGCTGGTAAACTAGTGCAGGGGGTTGTAGCTCCCTTCCAGAAGAGGCTGGTAAACGAGAGAAGGTTGTAGCCTTCTGCAGGTGGGTGCCTGCGTGATGGTTTGAGTCTGCACCAATACATGATTGTAAGAAGTTTTCTTAATAATAAATTTTGAAGGCTGAAACAACGGCAGCGGTGGTTTTCTCCCGAATTGGGTTTCCACCTAAAAATCCTGGTGTTCATGTGTGTTGCATATGTGTGATGATTATTCTGTTCTGTCTGCACCTGTTTACTATTTCTGAAATATCTGATGAATGAATAATGCAATGATCTGAGTTAAGATTCAAACACATAATTAGATCTCTGGACATACGCGAGTTCTGTAAAGGATATACGCGTATATATGCTAGTTTCCTTCAGTAAAGTAGCGTATGGGTTTTTAGAAAGGAAAAAGTAAAAGTTTGATTGTCTGCACTAAATACTAATTCACCCCCCCCCCCCCTCCCCCCCCCCTCTCAGTATTTTTCCCAACACCTAATTCTACCAAGTCTATGTAGCAGTACAGGATACTTAACTATATTTATTCATAGTTAAGAATCTTTCAAATACATATGGAAATTCAATTTCTGGAAAGGGAACTATACAATACACATAATTTTTATGAGATTAATTTACATAAATCTCATTCGAAAGTCATACCACAAAACTAAATTTCCCGAGTTCAATTTCAGATTTATTATAAACTAATAATAGTAGGCTAAAACTGAATCTCTACTATACAGAAAATTTCCACAAAATGTACATACCACTGTATAAATATTTTTTACCTCCCAACCTTGTGCTTATTCCACAGCTCTCCCCCGAGTAGAGACCAATTCTTCCTTAGTCTAGACAACCCATTTCTCACACTAGGAATAGCTTATTTAAGCTTGATTTCCCTGAGCTTGTTTCCATAATGGTGTCCCGCTATTTTGTGATGTTGTTTCCCTTAGCCTAGGCTTTGCTTTTGTTTTTTCCACAAAAGATTCTTTTAAAACTAGCTTCTCCTCAGCTCTGTTTTATTCTTACCCCTTCTTAGTAACTTTCCACTTTACTGAGGATTTTATTAGATACTTTTCTCCCATATAATAAAATTTATTTTATTTTATTTTTTTCCTTAAGGATTTGTGGAGAATTTTGGGAAAGTCTTGGGAATCTAGTCCATCCTCATGGATCATAATTTTTTGTCTCAATTTACTCTGTCTTTATACAATAATGTAATCTCCACATTTATATATTAATTTCCAAAATTAATATATCCATACTTTATTTTTTTCTTAGGTCCACCTGACCTTTATGTTTATTCACCATTTATAAAATGCTGAAAATAGGGATATTACATAGTCCCCCTCTAAAACAAAAACATCGTCCTCTGTGTTGCAGTCCTTTCTGTTTATTCATTAAACAATGATGGATATTTTTCTTTCATCACATATTTATGCTCCCAAGTAGCTTCCTCAAGTGAAAATTTCTTCCACTGCACCTTCACCCGAACTATTGTTCTATTCTGGAGCATGGTTTCTTCCTACTCTAATATACGAAGTAGTTCTGGAAGAAATTCCCCTTCTTTTTCCACCTATATCACAGTCCAGTCAATCATGTGAGCAAGTTCATGTACATACTTTTTTCAATAATGTAATATGAAAACCATTTTGAAATTTAATATGACTAAGTAGTGAAAAATTTTAATCCTGCTCACTCAAAACCTCAAAGGGCCCACAGTATCGAGGTGCTAACTTAACACAACTACTGGCATGCGATGTACTTTTGCAAGGTTTAATCCTTAGATATACATGACCTCCAGCTTTGAATTATCTGTGAATTATTTTCTTATCTGTATAACTTTTTTTACGAGGTTGACCTACTTTAATATTCTGCTGAATTCTTTTCACAGTCTGTTCCACCTCATGTAGTGTTTTGGGATCAAGGACCAATTTATCCTTTTTTTGACTCCAACTAAGTGGAGTGTGGAATTTTCTTCTATATAAGGCTTCGAACGGACTTATCTTAATGGAAGCCTAATAGTTTTATTTGTAGGCAATTTCTACTAAACGCGGAAATTCTTCCCACCTCGTAGTTCTATCCACCTATATGTGCAGCATGTCTACCAATATCTGATTTGTTCTCTTTGTTTTTGCCTCTTTTTGAGGATGGTAAGTTGTATTGAAGTTCATCTTTGTCCCCATTCTTCTAAACAGGGTTTTCAAAGAGGCAGATGTAAATTTTTCATATCTATTAGAGAATCATTTTTGGGATTCCATGGAGTTTAAAGATTTCTTTCATGAATCCTTTGGCCACTTGTGTTGTGCCAATAGTGGATTGTATAGGCAGAAAGTGTTTTGCTTTAGTTAGAGTGTCCACTACCCCCATAATTGAGTCATGTTGGTACTTGGTACTTGGTATTCCTGAAATAAATTCCATTGATATCACTTCCTCCTTCCATAATGGAATAGGGAGGGGATTCAGTAGATTGGCAGGATATTGATGTTTCTACTTTAACTTGTTGACACGCCAACCACCTTTCCAAGAATGTAGCTACTTCCTTCTTCATTCCCGGCCAAAATATATTTTTCTTCAAGGTTGTTATCATCTTTTGATGACCTAGAAGCCTGCATAAGGTCTCTGATGGTATTCATCCAATATTTTATGTTTCAAGTCAAAATATTAGGAGCATATACTCTTTACTTGTAGTTGATCAGTCTTTGCTGATTTATAGTATATCTTGCAAATTCATCTTGTTGTAAATTTTCCTGCAATTTCACATATTGAGGGTCTTGCAATAATATTCCTTGAATTTTTTCGTCGACATCAAACCTTACACTACTACTTGTATATGTCAATATTTGATGAGATTGTCTACCTAGTGCATCAACAATTCAGTTTTCTTTTCCTTCTATGTTTGGTTTCCATAACAAATTCACTGAGGAAACTAACCACCTTGCTTGTCTTGCATTAAAATATGTTTGGGTAAAGGGATACTTTTGATCTGTCATTAATAAACTTTTCTTTCGTAACAGATAATTTCTCCACATTTTTAGTGTATTTATAACAGCGGTTAGTTCTAAGTCATACACTGCATAATTATGTTCATGTTTCTTCAAATTTCGAGATTCATCAGCTATTTTTGCATTATCTTGCAAGAATACTACTCTCAGCACTTCTTTACAAGTATCAGTACACACAACAAACTCCTTAGTTGGATCACAAATTTTTATTAAAGGGGTAGTTATTAATTTTTGTTTCAGTTGGTCCAATCTACCTTGACACTTAGCTTTCCACTCAAGTTTACACTCCCTTCAATGCATAAAATCCTTCCACAATTTTATGGTAATTATCCAGAAATACTCATAAATTATCATATTGATGGTACTTCGATGGGTATAGGAAAATTCAATATTCCTTGTACCTTTTCTGTATCTAATGCCAATCCAACCTTAGAAATGACATGTCCTAGATATTGAATCTTGGGTTTATAACTCATTTTTTTTTAGTTTTGCATACAGTTGATGTTCTCTAAGGGTTTGCAACATTAGTCTAAGATGTTCTTGGTGTTCTTCTTCATTATCGGAGTGTATATCATCTATGAACACTAATACAAACTTGTCCATATGTTTATGTAGAACATTTTTCATTAAGCACGTGACTGTAGCAGGGGCGTTTGTGAGTCTAAAGGGTAAAAATACAACTCATAATGTCCATATCTAATTTGGAAGGTTGCCTTATGAATTTCTTCTTTTTTAACCGAGAGTTGATGATAGTCAGTTCTCAAGTCAATTTTTGAGAATATGGTTGTTCCTCTTCCTTGATCAATTAGATCATCTATTTTTGGAAGAGAGTATCAGTTATTAATGGTTAACCAGTTTAACTGTCTGAAATATATACACATCCAGAAGATGCCATCCTTATTTTTGACAAACAACAATAGCGCTCCCCACGGAGACACACTTGGTTTAATGTAACCCTTGTCTAACCACTTTTGAAAACTGAAGTTTTAGTTCTAACAGTTCAGGAGTATTCATTCAATATGGTGTCCTAAAAACAGTGGTAGTTCCTGGTACTAACTCAATAGATAATAAATGTCTCTTTGAGGGGGATGAGGAGGGATTTCTTCTAGGTTTACATCCCTGAATTCCTTGATTACATGTAAGTCCTCTATAGACTCATTTTCTATTGACTATCCCAATTCCTCCACCTAGATAGCATATATTTGACAGCCTTTTCTTGTTGTCTGTTTTAATTGTAATGTATAAATCTATCTAATGGACACTGGTTTTGGTTTTCCATTAACTATTACAGATTTTCCTATAGCATCAGTGGAAGTCATTGCTTTTAACTACATTTTTCCACTATCTTAGGGCTAATATAACTTAAAATTGCTACTGGATCAAGTAAAACATACATAAATTGGTTAGAGATGATACCTTTAATTTCAATCATGGTTGATTGATGTTCATTTTGTCTGTCTTTGATCTTTTTGTGCTTGTTGTCGCCTTCCCCTTCTTCTACTTCTGCTAGTTTTTCAGTTGATCGATCCTACCTTTTTATTTGTTGGTAGCACAATCGTGCTTTTTGGACAGCCTCAGTCATAGTTTTAGAATTTTCAAATTCAATTCTTTCTTTGTAGAGGGTAGGCAACTAGTTTAGAAATCGTTGTACTTTGGCTTTTTCTTCCCTTATGTATGGCACATAACAAATTAAGTTAGTGATTTTGTAAAAATTTTATCGATAATGAGATGTATCGACCTTAGCTCATAAATATTCTTTTGCTTTTTCATCATAATACCTCTCACAAAGGTATCTAGATCTGAATTTCTCCTGAAATTCTTCCTATTGGAACAGGGTTCCCTAACCTATTTTTTTAATATAATTTTGTAGTAGTCGGTCTTGCGTAGGGGTTTTGGGGTGGGTCAAAGCCCCTAATGTTTTATAATGGGTTAAAGGGTAGCTCTAGGGTCCGCAAACCATGGTTTTTGGACCATCAGATAGCAAAGGATACCATGATATAAATAGAGAGATAGTTGGGTCTAGCAGGGGAGAAGAAGATTGATGCTACGTGTGAATTGTTGAGATTTGTTTGGGTTGCTTTGGGTACGGACTCCTGCTAGCTATGTGCATGGAGATCCTTAGTCTTGTTGTGTGCGAACCCCGTTAGGCTATGTGCGCGGGGTTTTTTTTGGGCTATAATTGGGTTTTTGGATACTAATGAATGCGGAATATATTTGAAGTATCTTTATGATATATGGACTAATTGTGTTCATTATTGAAGTGCATCTGTGTTATTTATTTAAGCTGTGAATGTATTTGTAATCTAGGAATTAGTTGCGATTATAATGTTCTGTGATGGTAATTTTTGATGTGCACGTGGATGCGAATGTATTGATCAGATCTATTGATGATAGTAGATTTTTTGTGATTACTTGTTGATTATACTATTAGAAGCCTACAAATAGACTCGATCTGTGTGAACCTGATAGTTGCAATTTTGATATGCCTTAATTACCTACTCTCTCCCAGGGTGCGAAAACCTGGTTCCAACACCCTCCCATACTACTTCGGGTGAGACCTTGGCCTTCGAAAGTAGGTCATTTCCAAAAGGGCCAGTAGTATAGGGGTTTGTTGGCAGACCTTAACTTCTGAACCTGGGTCAAGACCCCTCAATCCAAAAAATGGTTCCATTTCTAGGACCAAGAGAATTTTGAGAAAGAGATCAGGTAATGCCACGAGGTCGTTGAAGACCTGAGAAATCAAAACTTGAAGACTGGTTCGAAAGACAGATTCAGTAATTTTCTGTAAAGGAGAATCTCAGCAAGAAGTTGACAACTGAGAAGTGGAAGAACAAATATATTTTCACTAAGGTATATGAAATTTTCTTTGTAACTTTTATGCACGAGCTCCAGGAGTGGTTAGCGAGGCTCGTAGAATTCCAAATGTGTTGGAAGAACAATCAGGTAATGTAGTGGATGCTGGAATTGATTCAATAGTTGGAGAAGACTGACAACACGATCACCCGTAAGATAGATCATTGGGTGGACAATGTGTTGGGAGGGTTTGTAACAGAATTCACAATCGATCAGTTTGTATCTTATTCTGAGGTAGAGCGGAGGTTCTTCAAAGGTTTCTGAGGTAAGTTCTTGCAAACATTTCCATTGCTAATTAAAATATTACTGTGTGAAAAGGGTGTTTTGTGCAACCACACCGAGTGCATGATATATGATCAAAACGAGAGTACAACATGAAGTGGTAAGTACTACCGAACCAACCGATAAGGGGATAGATCCATCTACAGTCCATTAAGAGAGTTTAATGTGCATGCAGGAAATAGTCCTCCAGCTACACCACCTTCGAGTTAGCATAAGGGCAGGAACTCCCCCACACCTCCGCCACCACCAGAAGAAGATATGGCTACACACATGAAGCTACCCACCTTCAAGGGTCTAGGAGATGAAGATATGGACCGATTTTGGTTTGTAGCAGAGTCAGTGTGGACTGCGTAGAATGTGGCTAGTTATGTCATAAAGAGAGAACAGTTATCCCTCGCTTTTGAAGGAAGGGCCCTGGACTGGTATATGTGGTACGTAGCCTTTTGTTGATTGAGTATATTTCTTAATATATTCTCTATTTAAACATATATCGTTCTCTATTTTTTAGCTGGGGATAGTGTTTTTTAGCACTAGGATGTTCCTTTTCGGGAATCCCACCTCTTCCATTGAGTAGCTCATGGAAGAGCCTTGTTGATCTCATCCACTATCAGGCATTTGGCCAAGCTCATCTTCCAACTAAAACGCATATCCTATTGAGGGTTTGGTTGTTCTTGTACGCTGCAGCAAGTGGAGGCTAGATCTGTTCATATCTAGGCCATTCCAAAGCCACTTTTCACTGGGAAAGTCTTCTATCCCATTGGCAAGAGAGTTTTGAACCTTTGGAGCTACATTTTTAGATCTTGGCATTAGGCCAATCTAGTGCTAGATCCTACAACGCAGTTTTCCTTCCAGGACTGTGTCATTTGCAAGAAGGAAGTTGTAGGGTGTTTTGATACACATTTGGAGGAGAGATCTCTGGTGTTGGGGTTCTGCCCTTCACTATGGTGATCCATGGATTAGACTTTTGATCCATGTTTTGTACAGATCTGATCTTCTTCTATTGTATTCATCTTCAGGAATTTCTGAATACTACTGTAGAACTGCTACTTTAGATCTCAGATCTACTCTCTGTGTTTCACGTTTTGATCAAAACCCCAAGGGGAGTTTGTAAAGGAGCTCTTCTAGTGTACAGATATAAAATGGATCTATTATTTTGTGCACATATATGCTCTAGATCTGGAGTGTAATATACAGCTATTGTAGCTCTTATAAATAACAATGTCGAGCTATCTTGCATTCAATACATGTGTTGCAGCCCCTCTATTTGAGGAATTTTTTCCATTCTTGTCTTCTACATTCTGTTATACATTGTATGGGCCTCAATATGGATCTAATTTATTGTTGTATAAGTGAATTTTGAGACTTATTATTGGTCTCCTACTGTTGCTCTCAAAAAATACGTTATATTCCTACAGTATTGTTGCATATTGCTGTAACCCCATTCTTGGGTGCTTTCCAGCCATACTAGGTGTGGGAGGTCTGTTTACCCCATCTAGTTTGATTTGTTCTTGGGTGCTTTCCAGCCATACTAGGTGTGGGAGGTATGTTTACCCCATCTAGTTTGATTTGTTTTTGCTCCCATTTTAGATTTAGATGCTAGATCTCTAGATATAATGGATCCAAGGGCTTTAAACTCATTTCATTACACACACTTCTAAAAAGTGCGTTATTCCAGCAGGTATTGGTGAATCTTCCCTTTTGGGGATATTATAGTGGTATCAGAGCATTCATCTTGGCACAGCCTATGATTTTATTTCTTGAAGAGCCAATATGTCTTAAGAAGAAGGTGATCCTCTCACTGATAGAGAGAATAGGTACTTGAGAAGAAGACAGAAGAAGTTTGATTACACCAATGATGATAAAGACAAGGGAAAAGCCCCTGAATCTAGAAGTGATGAATATGGGAAGGAGTTTGCAAAAACCCTTCTGAAAGCCATGCAAGATCTTGCTAGAGAGATCAAAGAGATGAGATTGGATAGGATCAAGGAATATTCTAGGAGGTTTCATCCTGGAGAAATCTCTGGCATGTCTCACCACTGGAATGGTCAACCACTGAACCAACCACAAGCTTCACAACACTCTACCATGCCTACTTTCTTGGCTGTGGAGAATGAAGGGAATTAAGAGCAAGCATCCCTTGAATACTACTTTGAAGAATATGAATCTCAGAAATAGAGATTCAAGGACCACTTGAGTTTTCAAGAGTTTTTTCACCTCAAGGACAAAAGAAGACCAAGGCATCATCATAGAGATGGTGGATTCACTCAGAATCATGATCGACATGACTCTATGGGCAGATTCTTTTTACCCAAGTTTGATGGGTCATCCACTTGTTCTGCCAAAGCATGGGTAGAGAAACTGGATATCTACTTTCAGTTGAACAAAGTCCCTGAGATGGAAGCTATCAAGATTATAGCGCTGCACTTTGAAGGTGAATCACACAACTGGTGGTTACATGGGTAGCCTACATTGGATCATGCCAATGTGACTGCCTATTCTGAGTTCACTAGAAGACTGGTGGAAAGTTTTGACAGAAAGGATCCATAAGCACCTTTCATGAGCCTTGCAAAGTTGAAGCAGTCAGGTAATGCAGAGTCTTATATCTCTGAATTTATGAGATTATCTATTATGGTTCCTGATCCATCTACAACAAGGAGGGTGTACATGTTCATCTATGGCTTGGATGAACCTTTGCATGGGTTGGTTAAATATACCAAGCTCACTAACTTGCATGATTCCATTAAGAGGGCTAGAGACCTTCAAGATGCCTTGCCAAAAGCAAAGGCAAACTTTTAGAACAAGCCCTATTTTCCTTCTAAAGGAAAGGAAGAGAAAGTTTCTCCTTCAAAGGAGAGCTCATACAAGAAGCCTCTTGATGATGAAGTCCAAAGAGATCTAAGGAAGAGGAAGCTCTACTTTACTTTCCAAGAACCATGGGACCTTGGACATAGATGTGCTGCAGGTAAGGCACATTATATAGAGGTCTTCTCGGATCTTGAATAAGATGAAGATGATAAGCCAAGGAGGGCTGACAGCACTAACAATGTTGGAGGATATCCAACACCATCAGGGATGAGAATGGAGAATTTGCTCCTATTGGATGAACTCTTGCATCCTTGAGGGGAGTACCTAAGTGCTTGACCTTAAGAGTTCAAGGATCAATAATAAATCAGAGGTTTTTTGTATTGATTAACAGTGGGGCTGCCCATAATTTCATCGATGCCCATCTTGTGCAAAGGAGGGAAATACCCACTGATAATTTTGAGGGATTCTCTATTTTGTTCCCAAGATATAGAACAATGCAATGCATGCATTATTTTCCACCACTTTCAGTCACCATGGGATCCTACACTTTGGTGGATCACTTCTTTTTAGTTGACATACCAAACACCAATGTTATTTTGGGTGTTCAATGGTTGATTACATTGGGGAAAGTCACCACTGATTGAGAGGCTTTGCAAATGGAATGGGTGGACAAGAAGAGTTGTGCACCTCAAATGATCAAAGGCATGCATACTTACCCCTCACACAACACTTCCACACAAAAAACAGAGATGGATTTGCGCAGTGGAAGCACGGACCTCACTGTCCCTTCTATTATGTTCATGAGATTTCTACAAGGGACACTCTCATCTAGTGGAAAACCACCTGGGAGGCCACCTGATTCAGTTTTGGTGAGAGATCTCTCACTAATTGATGATACAAGGTCAGATCCAGGAGGGATGGGAGAATTAGAAGACACAGATATAGCATTGGAAGGCTTGGGCAAGAACAAGAAGGAGGGATATTTTCTTCTCTCATCATCATCAACCACCTTCATTTCTGATTCTACGTTGTTGGAGGAGAAGAAGGGAAGGTATGTCCTTCCTACTTGTACCTTTAGCATAATAAATGTCAAATAAGAGATCAGCAACATGGAAGGCTTTCCTATTGTTGCATCATCAGTGATGTCATTGTTGGGGAGTGTAGATCTATATTGGAAATCCCAGATGCTAGTGGATTATTCCAAAGATCTTCACACGTGTATGATGCTTGATGACCATCTGCATGAAGAGGGCTATCTAGTCCATGAGGGATTCATCTATCATCATGATAGGATCTTCTTACCTAAAGCCTCCAAGCTCAAGGAGAGGATGCTACAAAGGGCCTTCAAAGAGTTCTGTTTCAGCCCTACCTATTCTATGAATATCTACAACACTATCATGAGATGATTTGAATGGGAAGGCTTTGGAGGAGAGATACATTATAATTTTCTAGAATGCAAGAGCTATGTGGAGTTGGGGCGGCCAAAGGACTCTATGCAAGATTCATTTCAGCCATTTCTTCCTTCTCTTGAAAAGGGAGAAAAATCTATGCACAATTCCATGTATAGAAGGAACATTGATGGTGAAAATTTTGATCATGTAATGCAAGCTTCATTTCCTAATTTGACACATTCTTTCACCATGTTTTTGCAAGCCATGACTTCCAAGAGGAGTGTTGTATCATGTAAATCTCATGGAAAACATTGCGCCACTACATTTTCTGAATTTGGCCACTCCCTTGTTGTGCAAAGGGAGATTCTCTTTCATGATGGGTGCTTCCCAAAGGCACTCAACATATCTCACATTTTCAGCCATGGTGAGATAACTTGTGCAACAAGTAAGTGGTGGGGAAAACGCTTACCAAATCTTGATCTGATGTAGGTAGGAGATGCACTGCGCTGGCACCATATGTGGGACTATGACCCACCTCCTTATACTCAAATTTACTTTTGTGTATATGTAATTATGCTTCCATACTTGGATGATATAGTTATAATTTTTATGGGATTGTATGGAGGGAGGATGGGAAGTTTGTATGTACCACATGGGATGGAAACTCTCTATGTACATTATGCTACATGCTTTAGAGAGAGTATTGGACCAACCATGTTTGTTTCCGTTGGCTTCTTGACTCCGTGTGGGATGGATTTTGTACATCTCATGATGACTTTGGAGGAACAATTCATGGAGGCTTGGATTGGTGAACACCTAGCTTGTGAAGAGAGTTTGATCTTTGATGGTGTCACCAATGGAGAAGGAGAAGTGTTGCATCACTCACCCTATCAGTTGCTTGAGGACAAGCAAAATTTTGGAGAGGAGTACTGTAATATTTCCAATTAGCCCAAGCTAATGGGAATATACAATTTTTCTTCAATTTTATGTTTCATGAATAAAATTGTAAAGGAGGATCAATAAAACTCTTAATCAGCAAAATAAATCAATGCCACATGTGAACATAGCTAAATCTGGGCTATTTACATAAGCACACTTAGGTGTGAAAGAGACTAGAGCACTTAACCAAGTCAACCAGGACCAAATCAATAGCATTGTCTAGATACAGTGAATATCCTAAAGGCACATCGCAGTTTTAGTTGGAGGCTTCTCATGTGAATGGAGCTAAATCATTGAGATGGTTTAGGGTTTGAAAAGAATTTCATCCTATAAAAGGAAGAGGAGGACAGCAGAAGAAGGTTTTTGATTGAGTATATTTCTGAATATATTATCTGTTTAGAAATATATCATTCTCTGTTGTTTAGCTTAGGATAGTGATGTTTAGCACTAGGGTGTTCCTGTTCAGGAATCCCACCTCTTCCATTGAGTAGCTCATGGAAGATTCTTGTTGATCTCATCCACTATCAGGCATTTGGCCAAGCTCATCTTCCAACTACAACGCAAATCTTGTTGAGGGTTTGGTTTTCCTTGTAAGCTGCAGCAATTGGAGGCTAGATCTGTTCAGATCTAGACCATTCCAGTGCCTCTTTTCACTGGGAAAGTCTTCTATCCCATTGGAAAGAGAGTTTAAACCTTTGGAGATGCATTTTCAGATCTTGGCATTAGGCCAATCCAGTGCTAAAGCCTACAATGCAGTTTTCCTTCCAGGACTATGTTATTTGCAAGAAGGAAGTTGCAGGGTGTTTTGATACACATCTGGAGGAGAGATCTCTGGTGTTGGGGTTCTGCCCTTCACTATGGTGATCCATGGATTATACTTTTGATCCATGTTCTGTACAGATCTAATCTACTTCTATTATATTCATCTTCAGGAATTTCTAAATACTACCGCAGATCTGCTACTTTAGATCTCAGATCTACTCTCTGTGTTTCATGTTTTGATCAAAACCCCAAGGGGAATTTGTAAAGGAGCTCTTCTAGTGTACATATATGAAATGGATCTATTCTTTTGTGCACAGATATATTCTAGATCTAGAGTGTAATATGAAGCTATTTCAGCTCTTATAAATAACGCTATCAAGCTATTTTGCAGTCAATACATGTGTTGCAGCCCCTCTATTTGAGGAATTTCTTCCATTCTTGTCTTCTACATTCTGTTATACATTGTATGGGCCTCAATATGGATCTAATTCATTGCTGTATAAGTGAATTTTGAGCCTTCTTATTGGTCTCCTACTATTTCTCTCAAAAACTGCGTTATTTTTCTGCAGTATTGTTTCATATTATTGCAGCCCCATTCTTGGGTGCTTTCCAGCCATACTAGGTGTGGGAGGTTTGTTTACCCCACCTAGTTTGATTTGTTTTTTCTCCCCTTTTGGATTTAGATGCTAGATCTCCAGATCTAAGGGATCCGAGGGTTGTAAGCTCATTTCAATGAACATACTTCTAAAAAGTGTGTTATTCCAGCAGGTATTGTTGAATCTTCCCTTTTAGGGATATTACAACATAATTGTCAAACATATGACTTAATGATAGACCAAGGAAACTTATACAGGGTGCAAGCTGACCCTTACTCACCACTATCTCCCTCAAGCAGAGGAGGCTCCCTAGCAAGAGACAGGGGATGGGAAAGGGGTGGAGGCGCAGGTCGGGGAAGAGGTCAATTGATCTGTTACAACTGTGTAGAAATAGGGCACTTCGCAAGGGACTGTTAAAACCCTGTGCAACAATATTTCTGATATTTTCGACAATTGGACCATGCGATTGAAGACTGTCTAGTCTTGATAGCAAAATTGCAGGAAAAACAGTAGACACCAACGCAGAATATACAAATGGTTAAGGCAGAACTGTGTGATGAAGGACCATGTATTAATGTCAAAACGCATAGCGGCATGGCTACTGGAGGAGCTGAGGAGAAAGCCGCAGCTGAACCCCTTATTCGAAAAGCTGTTATCAAACAGGAATTATTGGACCTACAGAAGGAGAAACAAACCTTCATCACATCTCGCGAAGACTTTACCAAGGATGAGGCATCTACTTCCAAGGCTCCAGGAAACCTAAGAGCGGACGACGAAGTTAAACCATTCCTACAAGCATGTATGAAGCTGCTATGCAACCAAAAGGCAATAGAAAATATTCAAACACTGATAGACAGCTGCACAAAAAGAACTGACCCTCCTACATAAGTTAAGGATTTCCACAAACTATAAGAGCATAAGAAACGCATGGGTCGAGAGATGCGGCTAACAATGCATATCGGTGACTATAAAATGTATCAGGTCATCTTGGATCTCAGATTAGATGTGAACCTCCTGCCCAAGAAAACATGGCAGCAGATGGGAGAACCTAAGCTATAATGGTCTACTATAAAGTTGTGCATGGCTAACCAAGACAAAATCATACCATTAGGGAGGCTATCAAAGATTATGGTAGATATCGTAGGAGTTAAGGTATGCACAGATTTTGAAGTAATTCAGATTGTGGAAGATGCGGACCCTTATCCTGTGCTCCTAGGACTATATTGGCAATAGAAATGGGAGGCATTATCAAATTAAATAAAAGGAGCATGGTTTTTGAGAAGGAGGGTACGAGAGTGATAGTCCCTCTAGACCCTTCAGAAGGAGAGCGATATACAGAACCAGTGCGCGAAGAAGACAAAATGGATCACATTTATAAAATAACTGCATGGTGTGAAAGGACCATGGACAAATGGGTCCAACTATTTATCCATGCCTTGGGGCCAATTCCCACTACATGGTATCTGGATGCAGAGCTACACCACCGCACCCACCAATGGGAGACCATGCGGGATGATTTTGTGGGGACGTTCGAGTTGATAGACAAAACTGAGGCATTGGATGAAGCTTTAGAAGACATTGATGGCTTAGTATTTGATGAATCACGCCCTCGTATGGAATATGGGGCATCGGCTTGGGATACACAGATTTAGGATATTGTCAATTACCACAATCTATCAATGGAGGAATGTGATGAAGACCTGCGAAATATCACTATCCCGGAATTAGATGGAGAGCGCACAGTTGCTAGACCCCCTCTGCAAACCGTTGATGTGACCAAGACTCTTAAGATCAGGGAAGTTAAAATTGGAACAGAAGAGCAACCTAAGCTAGATATAATTGGGGACTACTGGAATGATGATACTATTGGGAAAGTCGCAGAACTCCTCACGAAGTACCAAGATATGTTTCCTATGAAATTCTCAGAACTCAAAGGGATTACAAGGGACCTAGGGGTCATGCGCATCACTTTAAAACCAGATGTATGCCCTGTTAAGAAGCGACCTTATCAATTGAAACCCAAGTATAAGCATAAATTCAAGGAAGAAATCGATAAAATGCTAGCTGCAGGTATCATCGAACCAGTCGAACAATCAGATTAGGTAAGCCCTGTGGTGACTCAGGAGAAAAATACTAAAGGAGAAATATGGATCTATGTCGACATGCGCAAATTGAATGATGCCTGCATACATGATCCCTTCCCTACGCCATTCTCAGACGAAGTCCCTGATAGTGTGGGGGGGCAGGAAGCATACTCGTTCACTGACAAGTTTTCGGGCTACCATCAGATCAGGATTGCACCTGAGGATTGCAGCAAAACTACGTTCGCCACTGAATGGGGATCCTTCTAGTAAATTTTCATGTTGTTTGGGCTCAAGAATGCCCCTACCATATTTTTGCGGGTGGTGGTCACAGTATTCAAGGAATTCATCCACAAGTTCTTGGAGGTGTATTTTGAGGATTAGACAGTATTTGGGTTGGTAAAGAATCACGTCTCGAACCTACGCATGATGTTTGATGCTTGTAGGAAGCACCAAATTTCTCTGAATATTAAGAAGTTCATATTTTGCGTACCTTTTGGGATCTTGTTAGGCCACATAGTCTGTCAGCAAGGACTAATGGTTGACCCCACCAAAGTAGAATTTATCATAAGTTTGGTAGTCCCTACAACTAAGAAGCAGTTGTGATGTATCCTCGGACATACAGGATACTATAGGAAGTTCATTCAAGGGTACGCACTGATCACAGCACCCATGGAGAAGTTGCTAAAGAAGGACGTTTCGTTTGTGTCAAAAGAGCTTTGAGTTACTCAAGGAGAAGATGGAATCTGCACCTATCCTCATATTTCCTGACTGGGCGAAGGTTTTCCATGTTCATGTAGATGCTTTAGGGATTGCCCTGGGAGCTATCCTTACGCATCCTGGGGAAGGGGACATCGACCATCCAGTTGCATTTTATAGTAGAAAACTCTCTAGTGTGGAGTGCAACTAATACACTACGGAGCGTGAGGGGTTGGCCATGGTATACGCCCTACAGAAATACCAGCATTATCTATTAGGAGGGCACTTCAAGATGTTCACAGATCACTCAGCTTTGAAGTACCTAGTGAATAAGCATGTGTTGGGGGGGGGGCGAAGATTTGCCGATGGCTGCTGCCATTTCAAGAACATGACTTTGAGATCATCGTGAAGTCATGGAAACTAAATGTTGGGCCAGACCACTTATCTCGAATCGAGAGTGGTGAAGAACTGACCAACCTAGAAGGACTACCCAATGCGCAGATGTTTGCTATAAACGTGGTTGATGCGCACTTCACCGACATCATTCAACTCTTAACACTACAAGGAAAAGACCCTCTAGCAGATGTTTTTAAGGAAACCCTTATAAAAATACCCCATACATCCGTTTCTAGCGGAGGTTACTGGAGGAGGTTGGCAGGCGGAGGGTTTTGCATATTTTTTCTGCTCGGTGCGCTTATCATTTAACATCGCACCGGTGCTCCTTACAAGAAAAAGCACCAGTGCGCACATAAAATTGGCAAACCAGACACAGTGCACTCCGTACACATAAGCTCGGTGCATCATACTACTGTAGAGCACTAGTGCTTCATAACTCTTCTGTGCCAGTGCATCATAAAACATCGCGCCAAAACTGGAAATGCCCGATGCGGTATTAAGAACCCGCATCGGTGCATCATAAAAAAACGCGCCAAAACACAAACTGACTGGTGCGTTTGTAAGACACAACACCGGTGCACCTATAAAACATGCACACTGGAAAAGGGTTAAAAAAAAATACGGCAAAAAAACCACATTTTTCACTTTTTCCAGTGCTCTAGAGCTCTCAATTACCGGTGCACTCTACAAGAGAAGGCACCAGTGCGCACAAACTCTTTCACGCCGGTGCATCATAAAACACCACACCAAAATAGAAGCGGACTAGTGCATTCATATGAAACAGCACTGGTGCACCTATAAAACACGCGCACTGAAAAAGGGTTAAATAAAAAAAAAATTACGACCAAAAAACCGCATTTTTCACTTTTATGCTCTCAATCACCAGTGCGCTCTACAAGAGAAAGCATCGGTAGCACAGAAAATTGGCACACTGGACACCGTGCGCTCCGTACACACATGCCCAGTGTGTCCTATTACTATAAAGCACCAGTGCTTCAAGACTATTTTTCCCCGATGCATCATAAAACACTGCACTAAAACTGAAACAGCCCAGTGCAGTGTTAAGTAACCGCCCCATTGCGTCATAAAACAGTGTGCCAAATTTGAAACCTCCCGGTGTGTTCTTAAGAAACCGCACCGATGCGCCTATAAAACCCTGGGCACCGGAACAAGGTTAAATATAAAAAAATTACGGCCAAAAAACCGCATTTTTCGCTTTTCTCAGTACTCCAAAGCTCTAGAGCATCGGTGCAATTAATCCTTCTCTAAGCCACCCTGACATCGGTGATCCCATTGCACCCATTGCACACACTGTTGTTGTGCATTGGCCACCAATCTCCAGCTTGCATTTTGAAAAACGGTGGGAAAATTTTCTTTTGCAAATGCTACAACCAATATGCCTCCTCGACAGCGAAATGTACAGGTATTTTTCTAGTTTTTCCATAATTAAGCTTTCTAGCGGATTGGAATTTGAAATAATCTTAAAATTAACCATTAAAAAAGAAAAAAAACTGTCGTGTGGTGTGCATGAGCCATTCAGCTCGCACCCATATGCGGTGCTGCCTGTAAAATTTACAGGCCGCACTGAAAATAGTGCTAACGGTATCTGCACCATTTTTGAGGCCGTACCGAAAGGCACCCCACATTGTTTTAAAATTTTAAAAAAATTTGCGGTGCGGTCATTTAGCTGGGTGCACCGTTGACCATGGGAATATCAATGCAGTGCATTGATGGATATATCCGCGCCAGTGTCTGTCAGCACACTGCATTCGGCATTCCGACAGGGTCAACAGTGCGGCCGGGTAAAATACTACACCGTTGACTATATAATTTGTCAGGAATTCGGTGCGCTGATACGACTATACACGCCAGGGAATATATTTAGTCAATGCACCGCTCTCCTGACACCATATATAGTCAATGGGGCTTGAAAAAATTTCAGGTGCACCGCATAGATGCATTTTATGTCATCTAGGGCACCACCTCCGGTGCTCTACAAAAAACAGTCGCATCGGAACCGGTGCATGACTGTTTATGTGGCGCACTGACTGGTCTGTTTTTTTTTCAAAAAAATTTATATATGTATATTCATAAATACGTGTCTGATTTAATAAAAAAATTTATTTAATATGTCAATGATTCAAAGAGAAGAGGAGGAACAACAACAACAACAGGCAGAGCAGTATGACATGCTTCACCAGTGGGAGGCACGAGAGAGGGAGAGAGATGTGTACCCTCACCCTATTACAGTAGATACCTAGGGGCTCTTAAGGTAGGTAGGCCTCCTCAAGTTATAAGAGGAGGCTACTTCCCTAAGGGCCCATAGTGTCTTTTTGAGACATCTTATCCGCAAGTGGAATGTCCACCAACAGGTTTTCCAGGTTGGTCCTGACCAGTGGTACACACCCAATGAGGAGGATATTTATTTCATTACAGAGCTATCGAGGAGAGGGATGTATTTTCCCTCGTTCCCAAAGGTTCCAACCGGTTGTGTGGTAGGGAGTCAGTTATTTTAATCCTAGAGATATGTTAATGGAGAAAATGTACTGTCTCCTTTAGAGTTTCAGGTCCCTGGAGGTCAGCTACGTATTGGTGTATTTGGTATACAGGATGTGCAGTGCCTCTCACTTCTCATTTCGACCATTTCACATAACACCAGTGACGAGAAACGCATTAGTTTCTCACTTCTATATTATGTTGATTCTTTAGTACAAGAGCCATGACTTGTCAGGTGGTCTACCATTTTTTTGCGGTAGTTTTGTATAGCCTTACATAGATGTCATGCTCATGCACAAGGGAGGGTCAACTTCTCTTTTGCTTTAGAGATTTTTTGTTTATTTTTTGAGAGGTTTCCAGAGATTAGGCCTGCATTTTTTTGGTAGCCTCGTAGGCCAATGTTGGAGGCCCAGATGCACATGTGGGGGCAGATGATGCCCAAGAGGGGAGAGACTATGTTTCCAGCCAGGATATCGCATGATGCACTGGACTTATGAGCTAGTGTTGACAAGCTGCATACCTTCATTATGGTCCCCTATCCTTATGCTGGATTGGATTGGCGAAGGTGTGCCAACACCCTCTTTATAGATTATGAGCCGCCAGATGATAGAGGTAATATTATTGTTTTATTTGTATTTATTCTAATATGTTCTTTAACTTGTTTTTATTAAATTATGTAATGAAATTTTCTAATTATTGTTGTGTACTTGTATAGATTTTGCATACATTGGCTCTTTTGATGGCGAGGAGATGCTGGAACCACAACATGATCCAGGTGTGGATCCTGATGACGATCAGGATATGGCAGATGTTGAGGATCATGATCAGGAGGCCAGTGGAGAGAGACATGCTCCTCATGCTAGTGCGTTAGTACCACCTTTTGCTAGGCGCGGTCAACCTGATACTTGATACAAGATGGAATTGGGCGACCAACTCAGTGCATTTATTGTTGAGGCGGGCATCAGGCCCGCTCATTACAGAGACATACAAGATGATGATAGGCTAATACGGATGTGGAGAAGCATGTTATATGGCATGTACAGCCTGATGCGGCATGTCGTAGGAGCTACGACAGTTGTTACGCGACTAAGGAGGATTTTTGCACGTTATAGGCGTGGTCGAGCCGCAGCACGTGATGGATAGTCCGCAAGCAGCGACTCATCTCATGATCATTCACCTCGTGCCGCACCTGATGAGCATGAGGCTCCACTAGAATCTAGCAGTCATCATGGAGATGAGGTTGGACCATCGGCCACGTCCAGTCATCAACAGCCTGCAGCATCCATCAGTACTAGTTATGATCATGAGCAGGCTGGACCATCGAGCGTCGAGGCTGCACCATTGACTAAGCATGCCTCCATTAGTACTATTTATATTGATGTTGTACTACCACCAACTGATCCATCCATCAGTACTAGTCATGATCATGAGAAGGCTCGACCATCGACCGTCGAGGCTGCACCATTGACTGAGTAGGCCTCCACTAGTACTGCTATTGATGATGTTGTACTACCACCAACTACTCCATGACATTTATATTACAGTTGTATATTTTTAACATTATTCAGTTATATATATATATATATATATATATGTGGTCCATGTATTTTATATTCATGTTGCAGTTGTAGTTAATTTACATGTTAGTGATCATCATGATGTGTATATTGTTAGGTCATGTTAGATATGTTCATTTAATGTTTAGCTTGCAGATAGATGTGTATGTGATATCATGAGTTATTTGACATGAGATGTATATTTGATGTTTTTGTTGTGATGATGTTAATATATAATGTTAATTGGATGTTTGAATGTGCTTTTTAGTCGAATATGATGTTTGTACGATGGCTATCATGATCGTGATGTTTATTAATTAATTTAATATTAAATGACCATGATATTTATTAAATATTATGTCGTGATTGTAATTTAAATTTAAATTTTAATTGTATGTAAAATTGTAAAATTGTATTTGTATATGTAATTGTAATTTTAACTGTAATTGTATGTAAAATATTTGATGTAAAATTTTAATTTTAATTGTAATATTTAATTTATTGTGAAATAATTGTAATTGTAATTTTAATTGTAATTGTATACATGACAAATTGTAAAATTCTAATTCTAATTCTAATTGTATGTAAAATTCTAAAATTTTAATTGTATTTGTAATTGTAATTTTAATTGTAATTCTATGTAAAATATTTGTAAAATTGTAATTGTAATTGTAAACGTAATTCTAATTCTAATTATAATTATAATTGTATATTGTAAAATATTTGTCAACTTTTAATTGTATTACTGTGAAATGATTGTAATTGTAAAATTTTAATTGTAAATGTAATTGTGTGTAAAATTAAAATTGTAATTATAATTCTAATCGTAATTGTATGTGAAATTGTAAAATTCTAATTCTAATTCTAATTTTAACTGTAATTGTATGTAAATTATTTAATGTAAAAATTTAATTGTAATTGTAATATTTAATTTATTGTGAAATGATTGTAATTGTAATTTTAATTGTAATTGTATATATGACAAATTGTAAAATTGTAATTCTAATTCTAATTGTATGTAAAATTCCAAATGTAATGTATGTAAAATTAAAATTCTAATTCTAATTCAAATGTAATTGTATGTGAAATTGTAAAATTGTATGTAAATGTAATTGTATGTAAAATTAAAATTGTAATTCCAATTCTAATCATAATTGTATGTGAAATTGTAAAATTGTTTTTTTTTTTGTAAGCTTAGGTAGTTCCTTCCCATTTTCTATTAATATAAAACTGGGCAACAAGGATACAAAAATTAGACCTCAACCTGCCCATAGAAACGAGGTTTGTTGGCCATCTAAGTGCAATGTATGTCAACCAATACATAAACAGTCTTAATAACCTATACAAAATTTGGCGATACTTGGTGAAATTGTAAAATTGTAATAATTATAATTCTAATTGTATGTAAAATATTTGTAAAAATTTAATTGTATTAATGTGAAAATCTTAATTGTATTAATGTGAAATGATTTTATTAAACTAATTAAATTTGTAAATTTGTAAATAATTGTAAAATAATCAATCTAGAATAATATGAATATTTGTAACATAATAAATTTTAGAAAATAATGCAAATAAATTCATGTACTTTAGAATTATCATTATTTTATTATGATCTTACATACAAAAGAAAAAACTTTAGACAGTCTGGTGCGCTTATCATCATAACACGCACCAGTGCGTCTTATTACTCCGACGCACCAGTGCTTCAGAACGCTTCTGCATCGGTGCGTCACAAAACACCGCGCCAAAAAAAAAACCTCGATCTTACAAACTGCCCCAATTCACCTATAAAAAATGCACATCGGAATAGGGTTATTCTGTAAAGTGCAGTATTGGAGCAGCGGAGGGTTCGAATCGCGGGAAATAATTTTTCTAAGGACATGAGTGTTTGAAAATACAAGAGTTTGAATTTCGGCTAAGAAGTTTATAGCATAGAAAATGAGTGATTCAAATAGAAAGACGGACAAAGACACTTACAGGGATGCAGATGGCTACAGATCTCGACAAAGTACAAGAGGAGTACAGGTTGAGACTGGCAGAGAGCATTCGGTTGAGGTCAACGATAGGGTTAAGAGGTCCCATAATGGAAAAATGGAGAGCATAGTTGATGGCATAGAAATATCAATCGAGGCAGTTGATAAAGCCAAGAGGCACCATGAAAGGAAGGATTCTCTTTCCCTTAATGACTGAAGAGAAAGATCAATTGACGTTGTTGATCGGGCTGGTAGGTCCCATGAAGGGGAAGATTCTTCAGAATGCGTTTAAAAGCAGCTAGGAGTATTGTCTGAGCTTCGGTTGGCTTACATAAACTTTTACCGGCAAAGCTGACGTCACAAAAAATCACATCTTCGGCTTTCAGTTGAACCTGAATGGCATCTCTAACTTGTCTAAGTTGTGGTCCTGTGGATAAAACCAGTAAAAAGTCTGCTTGTATTATAAATGGAAATCCAGTGACCATTTCTGTGGGAAGAAAAGAATAGATACCTCCAGCTACAATATTTCCACCTGCAAATCGGTTTCCCATTGGAAAAACTAATGTAATAGCCTATTTTGCGATGTCTTTCCTCTGCTCAACCCTATACTCATTTTCTATGGGAAACCATTGCCTCCACATATAATAACTGCATCGTCTAGCCGAAAATCGGTCTTCTTCTCCTAACAAATGCATAATGAAGGACTCGTTGTCATTGCTCCGAGAACATTACCCTTCTACAGATTATATGTACTAATTGTTGGCAGGCCATCCGTCTATCTGTAGATTATATTCTAAAAAATATTGTTTGAAAATATTTAAGTGCCAATTATAACAGGTTCACATGCCACAATTTCCCACTTGGGCCCTGTAGTATTGCATCTTCACACGCCCCACATTGCATTCTCTCCACATAATCAGTGGGGACCTTCTGCAATAAACAAAATGCATTGCAAGAATAGTTATTTCCATCAAGAATTTATCCAATTCCAATTCTTAATTTTAATTATAATTCTAATTCTAAAGAATAAACAAAAAAATAATTCTCAATTTCTATGGTTGGAGTTCACTAAATTTTGGTGTACACACCTAAAATTAATTTAGGTGCCTTAACCGCAAATCAGTGCTACTGAGCATATAACCGCACCGGTGCCGGTGTTACAAAAAAATGCACCGGTGTGGTGCTATTAAGTGACACACCAGTGATGAAGAAAAGCAAATAAAAAAAGCGCAACTCTATTTTCTTTAAGTGAAAAAAAAAAGCGTCAAATTGAAAAATGGGCAGCAAAATATTTTCGAAAATATAATTTCATAAAATAATTCTTTAAATACTAAACACTTTTCATTATTTTACTATTTTTACTAAAATTTTCAGCTAGATATTTGCAGGAGACATACCTGGAGCAAGAGAGCATGAGGGCACTATGGAGCAGCGAAATACATTCGAACAAAAGTATTCAGACAATCAGAAATCAAACCTATAGTGATTCAAACATTGTATCATAGAATTTCAAACCATCTCATGATTAAATTTGATTATTTTTTTTTACTTTTTCTGCAGTTTTTTTACTTTTTCTGTAGTTTTATCCATTTTTACCCTAAAACATTCATTTTTTTGTTATTTCCCTTTCTTCTCACTGTTTTTGTGATTTCAGAATTAGGGCTTTTCATTTTAGATTGACATTCAACCCACGGGATGACTTGCATATTCGGATCCCAATCCATTCGACCATTACGTGAAATTTTGGAAAAAATGGATTTTTTTTTATCGGTGCACCCACGTAACCTAGCGCACCGTGGAAGTACTGTGTAATAAAAAATTTGAAAACATTTTTTTTAAGTCAGTGCGCCATATCTGAAATAGGGCACCGGTGCTCCATGTTATAAGGATAGCACCATATGGTCTATTACACTATTTGTGCGATGCATTTATAATACCCCACGCATCGTACAGTCTATTATACTATTTTGCGGTGCGTTGGTAATACCCCCACGCACCGGCGGCGGTGCGTACATCAAGAAAGGTGCACCGGTGTCTTGAGATTTATTTTTTACTTGAAAAGTTGAAAATTTATTTATAAATAAATTAATTAATGATATGGTGCAGGTTTCAGATTGATAAATAAATGACTGACAAGATATCAAGTAACAAAAATACTGATAACACATCAAGAAAAGCAAAAAAGGCAAGTTCTTTGTAAATTATTTATAAAAAATATTATTTTTAAACTATATGTAAGTTTAACTAATATGTATTGTTTACTGTGTACCATGCAGAGCCACAAAATGATGAAGCTCGATAAGATTATTTTTTATCTAGGACCAGAAGAGCGTAAAAGCTTGATGGAAAAATTGCAAAAGGATGAATCAGGTGAATGAAAAAATACTATCGATCCAATATGAGTTTCTTTTTTTAATTATCATTAATAATATACTTAAAAAATTTAGATAACATGTGTCAAACAGTCTATTAATTCACATATGTTTAATATTCTACAGGGACCAACAACTCAGAAAAGGAATGTTGTTCTAAGAAAAGAAAAAAAATAGAACATGCAAATGAAAATGAATTGCTCCTTACCTCATCTAGAGTGGTGCTGGAAGTTAACGAAAGGGGGAAAAACTTTTACAAAAGTTTGAGGGATCTAGTGGAACGAATGTATAGATGTTCTTTCCACTTACAATACAAAAATCAATCCAATGATTCCAAGAACCAAATTTTATCTAAACTACAGGAAGAGTTTCTAGAGAATTGGTCAATGACACATGTCAGACTTTTAATAGCAAAAACGTACAACAACAAAAAAGAAGGAATGAAAAAGTAATATTCCTTTAAATGTTTGTCTAGAATTATTTATAAATATCACTTTTGTTATATTTACTTTTCAGATATCAATATAAAAATTAAATATTTTATTGTCATGTTACATTTTCAGGAAGATTATGAAAATCTCAAAAGATGAAAGAGCTGATATCAGAAATATGCCAGTAGGAATGTCCAAAAAGGTATACAAGGAGATGGTCAAAGAAATGGACAAAATTGCATCGCGGGGGGAGCCATCTCAACAACAATGTGCTTCAAATGTAATATGTAATCATTGAATTTTTCGATCATTAGGTACAATAAATAAACAATTTAGCATTAAATATTAATTCTCAAGGATTTTCTTGCAAAAAAAAAATGGAACCCATTCAACACATAAAATAGGACGACAAGGAAGAAAAGGGTCGATATCTAAGTTTGTGAGTAATTGTTACTTCCTTATAACAACTTAACTAGATTTAATTTTTTTATTTTTTAAGTTGTTTTACAAAAATCATCATTGAATGTCTTCAAACAGGTGCTAACATACAAAGAAGAACCATCAGATGAATTGATTGAAATTGGGTTAAATATGGGTTGTGAGTATATGTTGGAATATCAGAAGTTAATTGTGGAATTTGTAAGCATCTATCGATCTTGTTTTGCTTAGCTTTGTCTATAATTAATAGAACAAAAACATATTATATATTAAATATATGATTTGTTATGGGGTATAAAACTTGTAGGAAACAAAGTATGGAACTGTGCCAACAGATGAAATTTTGAAAGATGGCATGGTACATAGTTTTGAAAGAATGTGCATAGTTTATGAGTCAATTTTTGCTATGGTACGTCATTTTTCTTTTCGATTTACATTGATGTATATTATTTAATAGTTCAATTTTCATTATTCTCACCAATGTATATACACTCATTTCAGTTTATTTTTATGTTTGTAGATGGAAAGTGAAGAAGAAGAAAACAATCAACACCATGAACAAAACATTCCCGAAAATAACCCGTGTCATGGAAGTAGCTCTAGTAGTGACAGCAGTTCAAGCGAAGAATTATGATCACTATGTTTGGATATCAAAGCAAGGTGTTGTATTTTTTGAAATATGTCTACGAAATCAGACATTTTGTTTAATGTAATGGACACAGTGTCCCAATTGAAAGACAAAGGAATACCAATAACTGTCCCATTTTGTATGATAAATAATGTCTTATTCATATATATTATATATCATAAAATCTGTTTTAATTTATTCTATTGTGTTCTCCATTGTCGCTATTGCGTTTTTCATTGTTGTTCTCAAATGCACTAATAAAAATTTAATTCATATGAATATTGTTATGAGATATATATGTGTCTACTTTTGATGAATAATGAATTTTAAAAAACCACAATAATTATGATATGATATAACAAATTAATCCAAACATCACATTCAAATGCATTAATAATAATTTAATTAATATGAATATT
This sequence comes from Pinus albicaulis, assembly GCA_034641835.2. Lineage (NCBI taxonomy): Eukaryota > Viridiplantae > Streptophyta > Pinopsida > Pinales > Pinaceae > Pinus > Pinus albicaulis. The sequence continues at coordinate 68,772,270 of CM076574.1, read as the reverse complement.
GTTATAAGACGTGTCGAATTTTGATGAATAATGAATTTAAAACAATCACAATAATTGCACTGCCACAGGTCAATGTTTCTAAAAAATACAAAATGAAAACCGGTGCATGTCAGTAACTATACACCGGTGCGTTTGTATTAAGAAGCGCGCCAATGCGTTTCTATGACCTATGAGCACTGAAAAATCACCAAAACCAATTAAAAATATCAATGTGTTTGTGCAGTACGACGCACCGGTGCATTTATGTGTCTATACGCACCGGCGTCGTTGTACGATCTATGGGCACCACACGAATACCGATACCAATTATAAATCTTAGTGCGTTTGTGTGATACTGTGCATTGGGGTGTTTATGTGTCTATAAGCACTGGTGCATTTGTACGACCTATGGGCACCACATGAATATCGATACCAATTATAAATCTTGGTTCCTTTCTATGATATTGCGCACCAGTGCATTTCTATACGTATACGCACATTTGTGCTCATATGACCTATGGGCACCACACAAATCCCAAGACCAATTAGAACAGCCCTGTGCATTGTATCACCAACACTATGCCCGGTGCGGTTTTATACCTTAACGGCCCGGTGCATTTTCCTTCGACCGCCCTGGGGCGCCTTCTATATTTACACACTGGTGCATTCAAGCCAGAGTAGCACACCATTGGAAAAAAATCTGTAATAACCTCCGGCCACCCTTTTTTTTTTAGTTGTGTTGAATTTCCGTTAAAAGCTCCGCCAAAACCTCCGTAACCAAATTTATAACACTAAAAACCTCCTTTATAACCTCTTCTATAGGGTCTTTTCCTTGTAGTGTAACTACGAGGATGGTGCCTGCAGAGTATTTGGTACAACAGAAAAAAGAGTTGGTAACCCGCGAAGTGGACGCTACCATCATAGTGGGCCACTTGTATAAGCTGGGAGCTGATGAGGTGCTACGAAGATACGTTTTGGAGAATGAAAGACAAGCCATCTTAAAAGAAGCCCACGGGGGCGTACCAGGAGGTCACTATGCAAGGAAAGAAATGGTGCAGAAGATATTGAGAGCTGGGCTATGGTGGCCCACACTACATAGTGACTCTCATGACTATTGCAAAGCCTGCAACACATGACAAAGGACAGGAAGACCATCGCGCAGATATGAAATTCCCTTACAGCTACAGATGGCCCTGCAATCATTTTAAAAATGGGCCATAGACCTCGTTGGGCCCATCAACCCACCAAGGAAGAAGACAAGTGCCCGCTACATCATCACTGCAACTGATTATGTAACCAAATGGGATGAAGCGCAAGTTGTAAAGGATTGCACTACAGACACTATTGCACACTTTATTTTTGAACATATCCTAACCAAGTTTGGTTGTCCAAAGGTCTTGATGAGAGATAGAGGTACACATTTTGTTAATGAGACAATCGAGGTTTTGACTGAAGAATTGCGGATCCACCACGCGAAAAGAATCCCATATCACCTGCAGGTGAAAGGAACCATGGAAGCTTTTAATAAAATCTTGGAACAGGCATTGACCAATATCCGCAATGTCGAGCACAATGATTGGGACGTGCGTATTTCGTCGGTCCTTTGGGCCTATCGAACCACCTACAAGAAATTGACCGGGAAAACACCATTCTAGATGGTTTATGGAAAGGAGGCTATTATTCCTATGGAGTAAATTGTTCCTAGCCTGCGCATCACAGCCTTTACCAACATGGAAGAGCCTAATATCATGGAGGAGCATTTAGCGCAGCTCTTTGCCTTGGAGGAAGACCAATTCATTGCTAACTTCCAGTCAACAAGTTCAGAAGGCGCGGGAAAAAGCGTGGCATGATTGAAATATTCGACAAAAGATTTTTTTAGAGGGAGAATTGGTCCTGCTATATGATAGCCAGTTTGCGTAACATCCAGGGAAGTTCTGACGGCACTGGCTAGATCCCTATAAGGTAAAGGAAATCACTGACGGAGGAGCTGTCCGGTTAGCTACACTACACTGTGACATCGTACCAGTATATGTTAATGGCATCCAGCTCAAACCTTACTGGATCAAATGACTATATGTTCAGCGTATTTGTATTGGTTGGAAGATGCCCAAGCAGGGGAAAATATGCAAGAAGGCTTGTTATACACGTCGGGGTCAATCACAAGTCTGGAAGCCTCGGGATGTGCACTGGGAGCACAGGGATCGATCGCAGCTCTGTAAGCCTGGGGAGGTGTGCTGGGACTGCAGGGATCGATCACAACTCTGGAATCCTATGGAGGTGCACTGGGAGTGCAGGGGTAATACACAGCTGTGAAAACTAGCCGTTGGAACAGTCAAGATGGGTAAAAAGAAAATTTTACCGTTGAAAGGAGCAGGCGGTCGGCAATTAATGAGGCGACTTCCAAAGTTTTTTAACCACTTGCTTGATGGGAAGTTTTAGATAATCCTCACCCAACCGTTTCTCACTATCCAACGCTATAAAAGTAGGAGAATAGATCAAAAGTGGGTTCCGTGAATTCTAGATATCTTGTGCTTTACAGAATTTTGTAACCATTACGCTATGTTAATGTATGGATGGGCTACCCCTTCTGATAGTAGCAATCCCGAATTTGTTTTCTGAGCAATAATGACTACAAATAATCCAGCTGAATCGTCACAAACCATGGCCTCCACTGATGAAGTATTGGAGGTCACACCTAAAGTGGAAGAGTTTGTGTCCACACCAACCAAGGGGAAGCAGGTTGAGAAGAAGAAGGGAAAAGGGAAAGCCCAGGAGAAAGGGTAGGGGAGGGTTGTCAAATGGGCTAGAGGGAAGCCACGCACCTCCCCTTGGAATGTGAAGTCCCCCTGAATGGTGCCCCAGGCACATTCGCCTAACCCATTCGAAGAGACCTATGTCTTCTCAAGAGAAAGCCCGGATTGCTGAACCAATAAACTGGCTACCACCCTATGTTTGGCCTCGCAGGCCCTTGGTGTGCACACCTAATAATCTCGATGGTATGCACACCTATATGAAAATGCCACTAATTCTGGGTGAGTTTCCCATAATTGGAAAATCCTTTGGCAAGCTCCACTCGATAAAATTTGACAATCATGACCTAGCCAACCTAGAAGCCTTCCCAGAATTAGCACCGGAACTATATCTCGAAAGGGTATTAGAGGATGACATGCTAAGGGTAGTCCCCATGCCATGGGCAAGCAGATTGGTTGGTTCCGAGTTATTAAACTTGCTGCGGATGCCCCACTTTTTCCACTACAATGTCACCGACCGAGTTTTGTGACAGTTGCTCACTCTGGTCCATGATGGTAGCTTATGGATTCAATACTGCATTCCCACTTATGTTGTGCTCATACACCGTATTACTGGTCTTCCCATGGAGGGGCCGAATCCCATGGAGTGTGTCGGCAAGAAATATGAACAGCGGATTGTCGATAAGGTGCGCAAAGACTACCATGTTGAGCAGAATACTAGGGGGTTCATGATCAGCACCATTAGCAACCCCGGCATGCCCATTGGTACTTTGTTGCTGGCATGTAAAATTATGCGCAAGTGTCAGGTTGCGACCGCCCCCGCTTATGTAATTTAGTTGGCTGGGTGCTGCGAAAAAGGGGCTTGCTTCAGCTGGTCCCAATACCTGTGTAACAAATTTTTGGAGAATGTGTGCGAGGCCCAGCATCATGGAAGGGCATTCTGCTACTCTTGGCTACTTCTCCTCATCACGTTGATCGCATGGGAGGCCCCTAAAGACTTGGTCCTCCCTAAGCTCGAGTCGGACATGTGAAAGGGGGCACGATATGAAAATTTATGGGATTCAAAGGATGAGCAACGCATTGAGGATAATAAAGTCTTCTGGGTCCTATTTCAGAGAGGGCTCGCAGCAGGAATACACTCCCGACCGCACTTGTCACCAGCGATCTATGACAAGTACAATAGCATCGAAACATTCTAGGTCACAATGCACAATGTGCAGATCCGGGGCTGTAAGGATCCAGCATGGGTATCACTGCCATACATGGTTTCTGATGAAGAAATAGACCGACTCATTTCCACTTGGCCACCACACTGGAAACTAGGCTTCAAATCAGGTATAGCTGACACTGCAGGTACGAAAACCAAGAAGACCACCCTGCCTAATACCACCAAAGACATAGTAGGACATGGCAAGGATGCTGAGAAGGGTGCAAAGCTAGAATCACATCAGGATCTAGACACAGAGGGTCTAGATACGTAGGGTGTTGACTCCCCATGTGGTACGAAGCGAACCGTCGACCCTCTTAAAGGCCAATGAAAGAAACAACTGGCTACAAGGCTGGGTAAGGAGACTGAAGTTACTTTGACGGAGGAAGGCCTGGAGCAGATCGCAGACACAGTCACCCTCACCTCAGAAGATAAATGGTTTCCTTTGGAAGAGCAGCAAAAGGCCACGGTTGCTACACTCTAATCTGAGCTCCGAGCTCTGCAGCTCAAAACCGACACCCTGCAGACAAGCATGATTCAGATAAGGCCAACCCAGCTACCAACAGTGAATTTATCATCACAACTGAGATTTTCCTCTGCTGCCTGCTAGGCACAGCATTCATCTTGAGCCTGCCTGCCTTAGGTGTGCAAGTACAGGCCTGCGTGGAAGTACAGTTGGACTTGGCCCAGCTTCTGCATGAACCACTGCAATTCCTCCACACATCCCTCTTCAAGTAGATCTAGCATAGAGACCACTGGGTGCATCAGTAGCTCAGTACAACTGAGCAGATGATCTTGGAAAAAACTGCTGAGGTGTCCCAAGCGCAGGCTACATGCACCCTTGTCGCCACGCAGCAGACCGAGTTGGATTGTCTAATCAGTAGGCTATGTTGTAATATTCCCAATTAGTACCAGGCTAATGGGAATATTCAATTTTGTTTTATTTTTCTGTTTGATGAATAAATGTGTAAAGGAGGATCAATAAAACTCCTAAACTGTAAATAAATCAATGCCACATGTGAACAAGGCTAAATATGGACTATTTAAATAAGCACCCTTAGGTGTGAAAGAGGCTGAATCTTTTGACTGGGTCAACCATGAATAAATTAACAACGTTGTCTTGGAGGACTGGCCATCAATGAGGCACAACGCAGTTTTAGTTGGACGTGGCTCATGTGAAAGGAGCTATCTTATTGAAGGTGGTTTAGGGTTTGCAAGCTCTCAACTTATAAAAGGAAGAGGATGGAAGCATGGAAAAGGGTGTGGAATGATATCAGATTTGTGAAGTATTTTCTGTTTATACATACAAGCTCTCTTTGGCTATTTAGCCTAGATTGCAAATGTTGTTTAGCATTGGGTGTTCCTGATCGGGAATCTCACCTCTTTCCTTGAGTAGCTCTTGGAAGAGTATTGCATTTCTTGTCCACTATCTGGTTGAAGGCCAAGCTTCTTCTTCCAACTACAACGCATATCCTATTGAGGATTTTGTTGTCTTTGAAAGATGCAGCAAGTGGAGGCTAGATCTACTCAGATCTAGGCCAATCTAGTGCCTCTTTTTAGTGGGGAAGGCTTCTATCCCATTACCAAGAGAGTATTGGATCATTGGAGCTACATTTTCAGATCTTGGCTTGAGGCCAAACTCGTTCAAAAGCCTACAACGTAGTCTTGCTTCCATAACTGCATTAATTGTGTGGGTACTATTGCAGGGTCTTTTGGCACACTTTTTGGAAGAGTGGTTTTCATGTGTTGGGGATCTTCCCTTCAAATTTGAGATCCAATTGGAGGGGATCATTATATTGCATATATCAGATCAGATCTGAATGTTCATGTATTTCTAAATATTTCTGCAGATCTGCAGCATTAGATCTTAGATATACTCCTTGTACTTCATGTTTTGCTAAAAACCCCAAGGGGGATTTGAAGAAGAGCCTATTTAGTGTACAGATATGATATAGATCTAACTTTTTATACACAAATCTGCTCTAGATTTGAAGTGTAATCTACAACAGTTGCAGCCAATAAAAATAACACTGTCAAGCTCTTTTCAGTCTTAATACATGGTTGTAGCACCTCTTTTTGAGGATTTTATTCCATAAGAGTCTTCTATTTCGTGTTGTACATCTCATGGGCTGTCATATTCATATATTTTTCCGATGTATATGTAAATAAAGAGCCTCCATATTGGCCTCCTTCTCTTACTTGGTTGATCTGTGTTATTTCTCTACATTATTTTTTAATATTGCTGCAGTCTCTATTTTGGGATATTACATATGCGCAGACGTCAATGAGGATATCCCATTTTCTGCTACCCCCCAAGCCAATATTGAGGGGCTTGTTGCAGCCCTAAATGAATCTAGGACCAATATTTAGACTATCAAGACAGAGATGGAGCAGCAAATTTCTACCTTGCAGGCCAAATTGCAACCGGAAACTCCACCTGAGGTAAGAGCCCAGCGAGTCGCACTAGTCACATAGAACACCAATGCCATTACTGCTCAGATCACTTACGGCACAAATTTTTTGGAGACATCTATGCAAATATGGTCTAAGGTGCAGCACGATCCTCTCCTATGTGAAATCACCCAAGAGTTGCACCAGAAGGAAGAAGAGTTCGAGCAAATGGAGGCTACAATGCCCACACTAGTCCCCGCTCAACGCTTGGCATGACTGTGTACCATCCATGAACTTAGATATGATCTCGAAGAGATCCACCAAAAAAATAAGGTTCTCAGTGACCACCTTAAGCCATGGGCCAATTAAGCCCTCAAGTTATCTCAGGAAGTGGATTTTGCAGTTAAACAACTGAACCAGACCCTGGAAAGTGTCACTGCTGCTACTGAAGGTCCAACTTCGCAGAAGTTGGTGGATATTGCAAATAACGTTGTTGTGAAAATTGAAGGATTGCTTCCCCCTCTGGTTGATGTCATCAAGCAGCTTTAGGCGAAGATGTAAACCCCATGGCCACTGTGACTCGAGACGAGTCACAAGATTGTGTTGGGGGCCTAGTGGAACAGGGTTCCCTAACCTGATTTTTTGATATAATTTTATAATAGTCAGTCTTGCATATGGGTTTTGGGGTGGGTCAAAGCCCCTACTGTTTTGTAATGGTTTAAAGGGTAGCTCTAAGGCCTGCAAACCATGGTTTGTGGACCATCGAATAGAAAAGGATACGATGATATAAATAGATAGATAGTTGGGTCTAGTAGGGGAGAAGAAGAAAGATTGATGCTACGTGTGAATTGTTGATATTTGTTTGAGTTTTTTTGGGTACGGACTCATGTTTTTTGTGTGCATGGAGATCCTTAGTCCTGCTATGTGCAAACCCTGCTAGGCTGTGTGTGGGGGCTGTGTTTTGGGTTGTAATTGGGTTTTTGGACACTAATGAATTTGGAATATATTTGAAGTATCTTTATGATATCTGGACTGATTGTGTTCATTACTGAAGTGCATTTTTTTTATTTATTTAAATTGCAAATGTATCTGTGATCTAGGAATTAGTTGCGATTATAATGTTCTGTGATGGTAATTGTTGATGCGCACATGGATGCGAATGTATTGATCAGATCTGTTGATGATAGTAGATTTGTTGTGATTACTTTCTGATTATATTGTTAGAAGCCTGTGAATAGACTAGATATGTGCAAACCTGATAGTTGCAATGCCGATCTACCTTAATAACCTACTCTCTCCTAGGGTGCGAAAACCTAGTTCCAGCACCCTCCCATACTACTTTGGGTGAGACCTTGTCCTGCGAAATTAGGTCATTGCCGAAAGGGCCAATAGTATAGGGGTTTGTTGGCAAACCTTAACCTCCGAACCTGGGTTAGGACCCCTCAAGCCAACACTTCCCATGACATATTTTTTTCGTCAGGCAAGTGTATGATTTTTGGTATCTTCCTACCAAAGTGTGGCTTCACCTTGCAGCTGATAAAAAGAAATTCTTGCTTTCAAATTACTTCTATATTCATATACCTGGAATTATTTTACCATGTTCAGGAGTCAAGCTTCCGCATCCTCTTCCTTTTCCCCATTAAATGTTAGAGGCTTAATTTTTTTTGGAATTCTCCCTGCAACTCCTTTTTCTTTTTCTTGAATCAGATTCTTCCCCACTCTCAAACCTCTCTGAGTTGGGTTTTGTTTTATTTTTAGGACTATACTTGGAGGTTAATTCCCTTATCACCTCTCTTACTCATTACAGGCCTACAGCAATCGTTCATTGCTAGTCCTTAGCTGAACCATTTCTTGTTGCATATTGTTTATGATTTCCAACATTTCAGTATTTGGATCTAGTGGGGCCTCTCCCCCCCCCCCCCCACAAATCTACCTACATATCTTCTTTGTCAATTATGATAGTAGTTGTAAATTTTATGTACTAAATTCTAATACACATATATATCAATTAGCATTCATAAATAAAATTTTTAAATGACTTTGACAGTAGAAAATAAAAATAAATAAATAAATAAAAATGTGTTGGGGACCATAAGCCCAGAGGTTTAACATGGGCTCTGTGTAGAAATTATATAACTAATGCATTATATATCCAATATTCTCCTGATCATACACTATTTGACTTCATGCACAATATAGAATCTATTCCACTATTTATCATCACATGCGGAAATTAACACAATTGCAAAGCACACATGAAACCATAAAAATTCACACACATTAACAAAGTTGTTTTAATGGGAAAGCCTGAAGCTAAAAACCCCAACTATCTGTATATAATATATGTCATAGAGATCATGTAAAAATCCTCATACAAAGCTGATCATATCAAGCTCTCGGTACAATACAATCGCTACACACTAATCAGGCCCTGATCTAGCAAATTCATGCACTGATCTCTGCCGCCTACTAGCCTACCTCTACTGCACAATCCCTACTGAAGAATGGATCTAAATGAAATCGAATCCATTTGGCTTGCACTGTACAATTCTCATTGTCATATCCACTGAGTGTTGGATGCAATCCATGCATCACTATAGTCACAACTGATAGTCATCTTGCCCTTTCACCTATCTCTCCACTGGTCTCCACTGAAACTGTCCATGCACTGTAGTTAACTGATGTATTCTTCAGTTGATTAATGAGTTAATATTTAGTAAATTAATTATTAATTAATTCACACCACTCTCACTAGTGTATCAATTAGTTAAACTAGATACAACTAGCTCAACTGTGTCTAACTAAGTTAAACTGAACACAACTCCACCAAACTCTGTCACACGAGTTCTTACTGAAGTCTCCATGCAATAGCTCCACTAAACCCTCAGGAATAGTGTAATTCCTTCTGTCAGCTGATGTGCCACATCTGTGCACTTAACTGAAGTGCTCCAAGAGAATAAGATAATTTTTAGAGTCCAAATATCATTAAGAGCTAATAATATTCGACATATCTATTTTTAGACTAGCAATCTAAAAATAGATTCTACCCAATATGTCTAAAAATAGAAGTCCATATATTTTTTCAACTTGACCAAACATCCACAAATAGCATCTTGCAACTCATAGAATATGATCGACATGTTTAAAAATAGACTTTGCGCCAAAAATAGCCTGCGGGCCCACTTAGTGAAGGCAACTCTTTTCACTAAGCTCATCATCTTGTTGAATCTCAACACTCCCTCTCAACAAGATAGGGATTATCTGCCACCCCGATATTGTCTCTATGGTATTTGAATTTTCTCCCGGTGAGCGCCTTCGTCAGAATATCAGCATCCTGATCCTCCGTAGGAATGTAAGATAGCAACATGATCTTCCGCTGCACACAATCTCTGATATGATGGTACCGGATGTCAATATGTTTAGATCTATCATGAAATACTGGATTAACCGAGAGTTTGATGCAACTCTGATTATCACAATATATCACAATAGGATCTAAGTGTGAACCGAACAACCCGACCAGGATCTTCCTCATCCATATAGCCTCGCATGCAGCCAAACTTGCTGCCATGTACTCGGCTTCTGTTGAACTGAGTGCCACGAATCTTTGTTTCCTTCTGTACCAAGAAACTGTTGTAGACCCGATACTGAATATCCTTCCAGATGTGCTCTTTCTGTCCGTTGGGCTCCCTACCCAATCTGCATCCGTGAAGCCATGAAACTTCACCTCATCCGACTGTCTGTACCACAATCCATATCCCGATGTGCCTTTGAGATATCTCAATACATGCTTGCCTGCCTTCCAAAAGAGCTTGGTAGGCTTAACCATAGCTTGTGAAAGTTGGTTAACAGCGTAGCATATTTCCAGTCGTGTATTAACTAGATACATGAGCGAACCAACCAACTGTCGATAAACAGTGGCATCCACTACCTCTACCGATGTAGCATCCTCTTTCCTCCAACCACCAGGAAGAGGAGTGTCAATAGGCTTGCAGCCTTGCATGTTGAACTTCTCCAGTATCTCCCGGGCATACTTGCCTTGAGACACAAATAGTCCACCCTTCCGCTACCAAATTTCCAATCCCAAGAAATAATGAAGGAGGCCCAAGTCCTTCATCTCAAACTCCTTTGCAAGATCTACCTTGCATAAGTGTATCAACAATTCATCACCTGTCAATATCAAATCATCTACATAAATTACAATGATAAGCAACTTACCCTCCACCACAATCTGGTATAGGTTCAGATCTGACTCACTCTTGGAGAATCCAAGTCCGATGAAATAACTGTCTATCTGTGTGTACCAAGCATGAGGTGCTTGTTTTAGCCCATACAACGCTCTTTTGAGGCTGCACACATGTGACTCGCAGCTGAAGATCTCGAAACCTTCAGGCTGCTCTATGTACACCTCCTCTTTAATGACTCTGTTGAGGAACGCAGTCTTCACATCCATCTGATGAATGTGCCAACCCATCTGTGCTAAGAGAGCTAGGATGCTTCGTATCGAAGAATACCTTGTGACAAGTGCAAAGGTTTCTTCATAGTCGATCCCCTCAATCTGTGAGAAGCCCCAGGCAACAAATATTGCCTTGTAATTCTCGACGCTCCCGTCAGCATCTTGCTTCACTTTGTACATCCATCTCGAACCTACCACTGATTTCCCTTCCGGCATTGGGACAATCTCCCATGCACTATTTCTAACAATCGAATCATACTCTTCCACCATGGCGTCTACCCATGCAAGGTCCTCCACAGCTTCCTCGAAAGAGGATGGCTCTGTCATGATACACTTGCTCATCAGAGCCATGTATCTAGTAAATCGGTCAGGGGACTGTCACTGTCTGCGCTGTGATGTAGGTGCTCCTACATTTTTCAATGCATCAAGATTCAGTCGCTCAACTTCTATAGTGTGCCTCCGCCCTCTGATTTTTGGCGCTGCATGAGTGGTTTCTTCCACTCCATGAACCTCCTCCTGTGGCTGATCCACATCCTGAGGCTCATCCTTAGTAACTAATGGCTCCTCATCTACATGCAAGTGTAGCTCCCTCTCAAGCGACAACTTCATGGATTTCTCCTTATGAAATTTGATATCCCGTCGCACAACAGTCTTCTGACTGTCTGGAAAATACACACGATAGTTGTGGGGTGTTTCTGTGTACCCCACAAATATCCCAACCTCTACGGTCAGCTCTAGCTTCTTCCTGGCATCGTTCGTCACATGAATGTAAACAGGTGATCCAAAAATCTTCAAATGAGAAATATCAGGCTTCTTACTAGAAAATACCTCTTCGGGTGTACTCATGCCAAGTACTCTATGAGGACAACAGTTTTTCACATAAACCATAGTGTTGCATGCTTCTTCCCACAAGTGTATGGGAAGGCCATGATCATGCAACATCGCCCGTGTAGCACCCACGATCATTATGCTCTTTCGCTCCGCGACCCCATTCTGTTGTGGGTTATGAGGTGCTATGAGCTCTCTTCGAATTCCTTATGTGCTGCAAAAGTCTTTGAATTCGCCAGAGATGAATTCACCACCATTATCGCTCCTAAGAGCCTTCACCTGCTTCCCCGATTATTTCTCAACCAGTGCCTTGAAGTCACAGAAATTTGAGTATGTCTCGCTCTTCTTCTGTATGAAGAAGATCCAGCACTTATGAGAAAAATCATCAACAAATATCACATAATACCTGTGCTTTTTTGTTGAAGCTACTGAGAAAGGTCCACACACGTCTGTGTGAATTCTCTCAAGGATCTTCATGGCGCGACTATCCTTCTCATGAAAGGTGGCTTTCACAAATTTTCCCAAAGTACATCCCTTGCACTGATCTGACTGTGTAAGTGTACCCTTGGGAAGCCCAATAGAAATCTGCTGCAAAATTTTCAAAGCGCCATGGTGAAGATGGCCCAATCTCCTGTGCCACAATTCGCCCTCATCCCAGCTCACCACTGCCTCTTCTTTGTCTACCATTGCTGCGCAACCATATACCTGCAATTTATAAAAGTTATTAACTCAAACCCCTATCCTCCGGGTTTCACCAGTTGCCTTACTGCGTAGGAAAGCCTTTCCCTCGCTAAATAAAACATCATATCCCTTGTCTTCCAACATAGCCACAGAGATGAGATTCTTCTTCAATCCTGGAACATGCATGACATCCTTTAATATGAAGGGTTTACTAGACTCCCTCTCAAAGGAAATGGTCTCGATACCAGTCGCACTGTATCTACCATCATCTCCCATCTCGATGTGCACTCCAAGATCCTTCTCATCCAGATCAGTAAAAAAATATTTGTCTCCAGTCATATGGAAAGACGCACCACTGTCAAGAAACCACATTGATCCCATCAAACTTGAGACCAAGAATGCGATCAGTGAAAAATCTAGCTCAAACTACGAGGCTAAGGCCTCTCCAGCTGCAGATCTAGTATCCTGCTTATTTTTCTTCTTTTGTGGACAATTAGTGGCATCATGTCCATGTTGGTGACAGTGAAAGCACTTCACCTTGGACAAGTCCTGCTTCTTGCCTTTCGCACAGGATTGAGAAGGATTTTTCTTTCCCTTCCCCTTCCTTGATTTGGCAGCCAAAGCATAATTTTCTTCATCTTCATTCTTCGATAAAGATCCATCCCTAGTACTCATTCTTATCTCCTCCTGCACAAGATCCGACCAAAGTCGCTCCCATCCCGACAGTTTCTCCCGACCATTGACAGAGTCCTCATAGGAATGCCAACTCTTCGAAAGCCTAAGGAGAGACAAGCTCACCAAGTCCTCTTCATGTACAGTAACCCCCACACTTCCCAGCTCATCCCTACACTGGACAACCTTCGTGAGGTACTTGGGTATACTGTCGCCTTTCTCCATTTTTATTTTCCTAAGTTTATCTTTAAGCGCCAACTTCCTCTGGTCGCTTTTGCTTTGGAACAAGTCTGTCAAAGCTTTCCACATCAATAATGGAGAAGATTTACCATGAAGGTTGGAAACTATGTGATCCTTCACACCTTCCAATAGAATCCTTCGACATTTAGTTGTCTTCTTTTGCCATGCGTCAAGTGCGGAAACATCACTAGAAGTAGGTTTTGGAATTTTTGCATCTATGAACTCCTTTAACCCATTATCCTCCAGCACTGCCTCCATCCTGTCCTTCCATGCAATATAATTCGAGCTGCCCTCAAGGTCATACTCCAATCGCAATCCATTGAAATACATCTCAATTTCGACACCAAGAAAACACTGCAGCAAATTCGAATTCCACTAGCACAAAACTCAACCGCTTCAATAATTGCAATTGCTCTGATAAATATCGCTCTGATACCATGTAGAAATTATATAACTAATGCGTTATATATCTAATATTCTCCTGATCATAAACTATTTGACTTCATGCACAATACAAAATATATTCCACTATTGATCATCACATGCGGAAATTAACACAATTGCAAAGCACACGTGAAACCATAAAAATTCACACACATTAACACAGTTGTTTTAATAGGAAAGCCTGAAGCTAAAAAACCCCAAATATTTGTATATAATATATGTCATATATATCATGTAGCAATCCTCATACAAAGCTAATCATATCAAGCTCTCAGTTCAATACAATCGCTACACACTAATCAGGCCCTGATCTAGCAAATCCATGCACCGATCTCTGCCACCTGCTAGCCTGCCTCTACTGTGCAATCCCTGCTGAAGAATGGATCTGAATGAACTCAAATCCACCTGGCTTGCACTGCACAATCCTCATTGGCATCTCCACTGAGTTTTGGATGCAATCCATGCATCACTACAGTCCCAACTGATAGTCATCTTGCCCTTTCACCTATCTCTCCACTGGTCTCCACTGAAACTTTCCATGCACTGTAGTTAACTGATGTATTCTTCAGTTGATTAATGATTTAATATTTATTAAATTAATTATGAATTAATTCACACCACTCTCACTAGTGTATCAATCAGTTAGACTAGATACAACCAGCTCAACTGTGTCTAACTGAGTTAAACTGAACACAACTCCACCAACTACTTCTACAACTCCACCAAACTTTGTCACATGAGTTCTAATTGAAGTCTCCATGCAATAGCTCCACTAAACCCTCAGGAATAGCGTAATTCCTTCTATCAGCTGTTGTGCCACATCTGTGCACTTAACTGAAGTGCTCCAAGAGAATAAGATAATGTTTAGAGTCCAAATATTATTAAGAGCTAATAATATTCGACATATCTATTTTTAGACTGGAATTCTAAAAATAGACTCCACCCAATATGTCTAAAAATAGAAATCCATATTTTTTTCCAACTTGACCAACTATCCACAAATAGCATCCTGCAACTCATAGAATATGATCGACATGTCTAAAAATATACATAGTCTAAAAATAGACTTTGCGCCAAAAATAGCCTGCAGGCCCACTTAGTGAAGCCAACTCTTTTCACTAAGCTCATCATCTTGTTGAATCTCAACACTCTGATACCACTTGTAACAACTCTCACTAACAAAAAAAAAAAACCTTTTAATTCTATTTATGCTCATAATGTTTCTCCTATTTCAACATAACTAGACATTTACCACCTTATTAATGATAGTCATTATAATGTTTGTCTTTGTTTTTATTTTTCACCTCTTAGGAATTTGTTAATTTGTCTATTTTAGCTAACTTAATTCCTATAAATGTATCTTTAGTGTAGAAATTTATTAATACTGTGATGTATTTCCAGATTCTCCTGATCTAACAATTATATGCAACTGTTAAATACATAATCCTTCTACTTAAATATTTGCAGAAATTTAATCGCCAATTGCAAACACATGAAGAAAAATCAATCACACATAACACAGATTTTTTTATAGGGAAATAATAAAGCTAAAAAACCCGCTATCATATATTATGTATATCATGGATCATGAAACAATATCATACAAAACTCTACTCAAATATCTCTCATTACAATATACAATTGTCTCACATTGACATACAAAAATTTGCATAAACATGCACCAATTTACTGCCTCCTGATAGCCTGCCTCCATTGTGCAAGCCCTGCTGATGAATATCCCTGAATGAATTCGATCTTTCCTTTTCTTGACTGTGCAATCCTCATTGGCATCTCCAATGTGTGTGTAGTTGCATTTAATGCACCACTACAGTCACAACTGATAGTCAAACAAGCCCTTTCACCTATCTCTCAACTGGGTCTCCACTGGATCTGACATGCATGTAGTTAACAGTAGTATTTCTTCAGTTTCATGTGAGACCACTTCTTGTGAATTAATTAAGTAATTAACTCACTAATCTCTCACTATTGTATCTTTAGTTACAACTAGTTACAACTAGCACAACTGAGTTTAACTCACTTAACTGAGTTAAACTAAATAACAACTAACATAACTACACATACAACTCTATTACAACTTGGTATCACCCAGTTACAACGAATTCCACTCTACATGTCCCACCAACCAACCTTAGAACTCGTAATTTCTTCAGTCAACTAGTTTGCCACATCAGTTTACTAAAATCAAGTGCTTCAAGAGAATATATTATTATTTGTTTTCTAATTATTATTAAGGGCTAATAATAATTGACATTCGATCTATTTTTAGACATGCGATCTATAAATAGACTTCGCCCATGCATCTAAAAATAGAATCTCATCTATAAATAGAATTTGCTCAACCATCTATAAATAGAATCCCGCTATAAATAGAATATGCTCACCATTCTAAAAATAGACATACACCTAAAAATATCTTGCGGGCCCTTCCTAGTGTAGGTGCTTAATTTTCACTAGGATCATCATCTTGTTGAATTTCAACACTCCCTCTCAACAAGAAAGGGATTATCCTTCACCCCGATCCTGTCTTTATGGTATTCGAATTTTCTCTTGGTGAGCGCCTTCGTCATAATATCTGCATCCTAATCTTCCGTTGGAATGTACTGAAGCAACATGATCTTCCGCTACACACAATCTCTAATATGATGATACTAGATATCTATATGCTTAGATCTATCATGAAACACAGGATTAATCGAGAGTTTAATGCAACTCTGATTATCACAATCAATCACTGTAGGATCTAAATGAGAACTGAACAAACTGACCAGGATCTTCCTCATCCAGATAGCCTCACATGCAGCTTGACTTTCTGCCATGTATTCTATTTACTCTGAACTAAGTGCCACGGATCTCTGTTTCCTACTTTACCAAGAAATAGTTGTAGATCCGATACTAAAAACCCCTCCTGATGTTCTCTTTCTTTCCATCAGGCTGCCCGCCCAATCTGCATCCCTGAAGCCATGCAACTTCACCTCATCTGTCTATTTGTACCATAAGCCATACTCAGATGTGCCCCTGAGATATCTCAGGACATGCTTTCCCACCTTCCAAAAGAGCTTGGTAGGCTTAACCATCGCTTGACTAAGTTGGTTCACCGCATAGCATATGTCTAGTCTTGTATTAACTAAATACATGAGCGAACCCACCAACTATCGATAGACAGTAGCATCCACTACCTCTCCAGATGTAGCATCCTCTTTCCTCTAATTTCCTGGAAGAGGATTATTTATGGGTTTGCAGCCCTCCATGTGAAACTTATCGAGTATCTCCCTTGCATACTTTCCTTGAGACACAAACAG
Source organism: Pinus albicaulis (assembly GCA_034641835.2). NCBI lineage: Eukaryota > Viridiplantae > Streptophyta > Pinopsida > Pinales > Pinaceae > Pinus > Pinus albicaulis. The sequence goes on along the minus strand of CM076574.1, from coordinate 68,755,302 downwards.
TTCACCTTCTTGCTGCCATATTTCCAATCCAAGGAAATAGTGAAGGAGGCCCATATCCTTCATCTTGAACTCCTTTGCAAGGTCCTCCTTGCATGAGTGTATCAGCTACTCATCACCAGTTAGTATTAAATCATCAACATAAATAAAAATGATTAAAAGCTTACCCTCCACCACAATCTGGTATAGTTTTGCATCTGCCTCACTCTTGGTGAATCCAAGTTCAGTGAAATAGCTGTTGATATGAGTGTACCAAGAAGGGGGTGCTTGCTTCAGCCCATATAGCGCTCTTTTGAGTCTGCACACATGCGACTCACTGCTTAAGATCTCAAATCATTCATGTTTCTTAAGGAACACAGTCTTCACATCCATCTGATGAATGTTCCAACCCATCTACACTGAGAGAGAAAGGATGGTCCTTATGGAAGAATACCATGCAAAAAATGCAAAGGTTTCTTCATAATCAATCCCCTTGATCTATGAGAAGCCTCGAGCCAAAAATCTTGCCTTATACTTCTCAACACTCCCATAAACAACTTGCTTTACCTTGTAGATCCATCTTGAACCTACCATTGATTTATCAACTAGCCTTGGAACAATTTCCCAAGCATTGTTTCTGAAAATGGAGTCATACTCCTCCACCATTGCATCTACCCATGTGGGCTCCTACACTGCTTCCTGAAAGGAAGATGGCTCAGTCACAATACATTTTCTCATGAGAGCCATGTATCTAGTGAATTGGTCAGGAGACTGTCTCTGTCAGCACTGTGAAGTAGGGACTCCTACATTCTATGTTGCATCAAGCTTCAGCCTCTCAACTTCTGTGGTACGCCTTCTACCAGTTATGATGTTTGGCTCTGCGTGGGTGGACTCTTTCACTCCATGAACCTCCTCCTATGGTTGATCCACATCTAGAGACTCATCTTTGGGAACAAGCAGTTCCTCCTCTGCATGGAAGTCTAGCTCCCTCTCAAGCGACAACATCATGGATTTCTCCTCTTTGAATTTTATATCCCATCGCACCACAGTCATTCGACTGTTTGGAAAATACACACAATAATTATGGGGTGTTTCTGTGTACCCCACAAATATCCAGACTTCAGCAGTCAACTCCAGCTTCTTCCTGGCATTCTTGGTCACATACACATAAACAGATGAGCCAAAAATCTTAAAGTAAGAAACATCTAGTTTCTTACCAATAAAATCTTCTTTAGGTGTACTCATGCCAAGTACTCTATGAGGACAATGGTTCTGCACATAAACCGCAGTGTTGCATGCTTCCGCAGAAAATTGCATTGGTAGGCCCTGATCATGCAACATAACTCGTGCAGCACCCACGATCCTTATGTTCTTCCTCTCCACGACCCCATTCTGACGTGGGTTATGAGGTGCTATGAGTTCTCTTCAAATTCCTTATTTGCTACAGAAGCCTTTGAATTTTTTCAAGATGTATTGACCACCATTATCGCTCCGCAGAGCCTTCACTTGCTTCCCCGAATCTTTCTCCACCAATGCTTTAAACTCACATAACTTTTAGAATGTTTGATCCTTCTTCTGCATGAAGAAGATCTAGCATCAATGAGAATAGGAATCAACAAAAATAACATAATACCTATGTTTTGTTGTTGAAGCAACCGAGAATGGCCCACACACGTCTGTGTGAACTCTCTCTAGGATCACCGCAGCACGGTTTTCCTTTTGATGAAAGGTGGTCTTCACAAACTTACCCATAGTACATCCCTTGCACTGATCTATCTGTGCAAGTGTACCCTTGGGAAGTCCAGTAGAAATCTTCTGCAAAATATTTAGGGCGCCATGGTGAAGATGGCCCAATCACCTATGCCATAATTCGCCCTCATCTCGGCTCACCACTTCTTCTTCTTTACCCACCATTGCAGCACAGCCATCTACCTTCAGCTTGTAGATATTCTTGACTCGAATACCTATCCTCTTGGTTTAACCTATTTTTTTATGTCACAGGAATCTTTTCTGTCACTTAAAAAAACGTCATAACCTCTGTCCTCCAAAATCATGATTGAGACCAAGTTCTTCTTTGGACCTAGAACATGCATAACATCTTTCAATAGAAATGGTTTACCGGAATCCATCTCAAAGGTAATGGTACCAATTCCGGTTGCACTGTATCATCCATCGTCTCCCATATCTATATGAATTTGGAGATCTTTCTCCTCCAAGTCACTGAAAATCTCCTCATCTCCCATCACGTGGAAGGAAGCACCACTATCAAGATACCACACTGATCCCATTATGCTTGAAACCAAGCATGCGATCAAAGAGAAATCAATTTCAAATTGCAAGGCAAGGGCCTCACCAGCTGCATCTCCAGCAGCCTTCTTGTTCTTCTTTTTCTGTGGGCAGTTAGTGGCGAGATTCCCATGTTTGTGATAGTGAAAACACTTCACCTTGGACAAATCCATCTTCTTGCCTTTAGCCTCGGATTTTGAGTGGAATTTATTCCCCTTCCCTTTCCTTACTTTAGCATCCAAAGCACAATCCTCTTCATCATCATTCTTTGATGAAGAGTCATACCTGGTGTTCTGCCTGAACTCCTCCTGCACTAGATCCGACCACAGTTGTTCCCAATCTGGTAGTTTTTCTCGTCCGTTGACAGAGTCTTGATAACTGTGCCAACTCTTAGGAAGTCCCAAGAGATCCAAGCTCACGAAATCATCATTAGTAATAGTGATTTCCACACTCCCCAATTCATCCCGACATTGGACAACTTTGTGAGATACTTAGGAATGTTGTCGCCCTTTTCCATTTTGATTTTTCTGAGTTTATCATTCAAAACCAATTTCCTATGGTCGTTGTTGCTTTGGAAAAGATCTGTCAAAGCCTTCCACATTGCAAATGGAGTGAATTTCCCATGAAGGCCTGAGACAATATGGTCTCTCACACCTTCCAACACAATCCTTCTCGTCTTTTCTACTTTCTTTTTCCAGGCGTCAAGTAATGTAGCATCTGTCGAAGTGGGCTTAGGAACATCACTGTCGATGAATTCCTTCAAGCCATTATCTTCAAGCACCGCCTCCATCCTATCCTTCCATGAAATGTTGTTCAAGCTTCCCTCGAGTGCATACTCTAACCGCAAACCATTGAAATCCATTCCGATGTTTACTCAACTGTCGCACCAAGAAATTCTTGCAGCAAATTCTAATTGTTTCCACCAAAAAACTCAGCTACTACTTCAATATTGCAATATTCTTTGCTCCGACACCATGTAACAAAGATTAACTGCTCTGATACCATGTATAAATTTGTTAATACTATGATGTATTTCTGGATTCTCCTTATCTAACAATTATATGCCACTATTAAATACAGAATCCTTCTACTTAAATCTTTACAGAAATTTAATCGCCAATTGCAAACACATGAAGAAAAATCAATCACACATAACACAGATGTTTTTACCAGGAAAGCATAAAGCTAAAAACCCCACTATCATATATTATGTATATCATGGATCATGAAAAAATCTCATACAAAACTCTAATCCAAGAGCTCTCAGTACAATATACAATAGTCTCACATTTTCATACAAAAATTGGCATAAACATGCACCAATTTACTGCCTCCTGACAACCTGCCTCCACTGCGCAATCCCTGTTGATTAAGATCCATGAATGAATTTGATCTTGCCTTGCCTTGACTGCATATCTAATGTGTGTGTAGTTGCATTGAATGCACCACTATAGTCACAACTGATAGTCAAACAGGCCCTTTCACCTATCTCTCAACTGGGTCTCCACTGGATCTGACATGCATGTAGTTAACAGTAGTATTTCTTCAATTACATGTGGTACCACTACTTGTGAATTAATTAAATAATTAATTCACTAATCTCTCACTAGTGTATCTTTAGTTACGACTAGTTACAACTAGCACAACTGAGTTTAACTCACTTAACTGAGTTAAACTAAGTAACAACTCACATAACTACACATCCAACTTTGTTACAACTTTGTATCACTCAGTTACAACGAATTCCACTCTGCATGTCCCTCCAACCAACCTTAGAACTCGTAATTTCTTCAGTCAACTGGTTTACCACGTCAGTTAACTGAAATCAAGTGCTTCAAGAGAATAGAATATTATTTATTGTCTAATTATTATTAAGGGCTAAGAATAATAAACATCCGATCTATTTTTAGACATGTGATCTATCAATAGACTTTGCCCATGCATCTATAAATAGAATTTGTTCAACCATATATAAATAGACTCCCGCTATAAATAGAATATTCTCACCATTCTAAAAATATACATACACCTAAAAATAGCCTATGGGCCCCACCTAGTGAAGGTGCTTAATTTTCACTAGGATCATCATCTTGTTGAATCTCAACACTATCTCAACAAGAAAGGGATTATCATTCACCCCAATCCTGTCTCTATGGTATTCGAATTTGCTCCTAGTGAGTGCCTTCGTTAGAATATCTGCATTCTGATCTTTTTTTGGAATGTACTTAAGCACCATGATCTTCCACTGCACACAATCTCTGATATGACGATACCAGATATCTATATGCTTAGATCTACCATGAAACACAGGATTAATCGAGAGTTTAATGCAACTCTGATTATCACAATGAATCACTATAGGATCTAAATGAGAACAAAACAAACCAAATGTTGAGGCCTCCGAAATCTGTGGCAACAACAAGGGGGATAACCACCTGGTCCAGACCTTATAGCAGTTCCTTTTCCGTTTTGGATAGTGGCTCCGACTGGGTGTAATGGGACCAGTTTCCCAGATTTGGGTTTTGTATGATTGTTGGGTTTCTCTCAAATGATTTGAGAGAAAAATCACTAAAAACTTAATAAAATTTATTCTAGAATGCAAAACTTTGATTTAAGTCTAATCTAATCTAACTCGGGATAATGCTAATTTTATGTGATCTAAAATTATATCTATTCAGTCTGTGATGATTTAGATCAATCACAAAATTAATAGAATTAATACTTTGTAAGATGATTCTTTTGAGAAAAACTTAATCAAAATAAGATGTGAAACATATCGCATATATTCCGATGACCATATATAAAATAAATCAATTTCTATCCTTATATCGTACAATAGTGCAACTGATATTTCAAACAGAAGAAATTGATTTCATACATAATTAATAAAAGCTAGACTTATCACTAATGTTTAAAACAGAATTTAGCATACATGATAATAGTACCAAATGTATACTGTCATGTTCATCTGATCAGCAATAATAGGCCACAATCAATCCTTCTATTAATAAGTTTTTCATAGAATACAAAAGTGCATCAATAGTGATCAACAAAATGATTTATAATTGAAAAGGTCGTGTTCCATTATTTTATCAAGGCATCAACAAACTTACAATAAAGAATTCTTTGAAAATATTCTCAATAAAATTCTGGACCCTTCTCTAAATGCATGAGAAGGGTTTAAATACTACATTAACTACCTACAAAAATAGATTATACAAAATATCCTATGAGGTAGTTTCAAACAACCTTCCCCATTTCTAGTGCCTATTTGCTAAAATTGAACTTATTAAAAACAAACTAGCTTATAATCATGCCCGATGATAGATTACTGCCAGCTCTACTTTTCTGCTCACAAATATCAGACATTGGCTGAACCTGTGGAGGCTTCCCGAACTGCATCTTCATTTTCCTAGCAAATATAGCATCCTATAAAAGTGGCTGCATTTTCTGTATGGAATCGAGAGAGCAACTCAATGTCATTACTTGAGTATGTGGTTTAACCAATAACTGCCAATATGATTCCCAATCAGTCTTCTTCTGCTGTGCAAATGTTTCTTCTCAGAGTTGACCTATGTTTTTCCAACTTTGCTCTAAATTTCTGATATTAGGAATTGATTTGTGATTTCCTTCTTTAATCAAACCAGAAGTATGCAACATGTGGTTAATCATTTTGACCATATTCTTTGATATACTTGTTGCTTTGGCTATGGCCAACTCTGCCTATTTTACCTGTGCATCCCAGTCAGTAAAAAGGATAGATTTAAAATTTTCTTTGATCTTTGGGAGACTTTACTTTCTCCCTTCCTCTAAATCTTGCCATTGAATATAATCAAAAATTTTAGTATTGAGTTTATTAAACTCAACTCTCTGGTCAATGGCTATATTGGTTAACTTTTCACTAATTTCCTAGTGTGGGATTATGTCTGATATCTGTAAGATAAACAAGTTTTGTTGTTTTGAGAGTAATTCATTTAATGCCAATGCTTCTTTCATGAATTCCCCTGCAGTGGGAATACCTTCATATTTTTTAAGACCTTCTCTCACTTCTCTAATCAGTGTGTTTTTGCTAGATAAGTCATTTTCATGACTTATCTTAAGCACTTCCATATCTTGCTGAAATTTCAGGAGTCGCTGCTCCACCTTCTGATTCAAACTTCTCCTTTCTTCATCTAGTTTCTGTGGTAGCTGCATGATCTTATCATCCTTTTCTTGAACCAAAATGGATACTTCGGTTTCCTTATCCATCGTTGCAGTAGTGTATGCTCCAACAAATTATGATAGCCGAGTCAAATTTTCAATTGGATTTGAAGGAGTGTCTTTCCATACAACTTCCACAACTTCATTTCCTAGAGGAGTTTCAATTCTTATCCTTTTTCTTTGTTTCCTTACTACATATTTATGGAGAGGGTTGTAGAATACATCCAGTGGAGGGATATCAGTTACTTTCAGAACAATCTCATCAGTAGGAAGCATAGGAATGATTTATGTATCTTGGGAGGTTATCCCAGGACTTCTAATTATTTCTTTTGCTGAAACTGTTTGTCCCTTTGGAGTCTGAAATTTTGTATCTTTCTGTGAAGATGATACCTCTAGGGTATTTATCAATGTGTTGCTAACTGGAGTCTCGATTTTATCTAGTTCACTCTGATTTTGTGAATCTGTTTGTTTTGTCCTTATTTCTTTTCTTGCTTCAGTTGTATAACTAGTAACCAAGACATTTTGAGGGATACCTCTGAGTCTTTATTCTCTGTACTCATTGAATCTCTGTAATTCTTCTGGATTCAGGTTCAATTTGACAACATTTTAGACTTATTCAAAAGTCCCAACAGATTTCAAAATGTCTTCAAATATATCATCAGTGTGTATGATAGGTTTGACTTTAATTGACAAAGTAAACTTGTTAGCAATCTTCTCTGGGTCGAACTGCCTTGAGGGTAAAATGGGGAGCTTCAAAAGCTCAATCTTATGACATTATTTCAATGCATGATTGAAATTACTGAGGGTGAATGTACCACATTGAATTAGAAAACTTATCCATAAGGACTTTTTACTATCCTTTAAAGATTTGGTGAGTCCATTACCAACAGTTTGGTAAGAGACTTCTCTGCCATTAATTTATCATAAACATACAAAGGAAGAATATGTGGGGGAGAAGAGCTTCCAAATACTCTGATATATGAAAATGCTTCTTCAATAAAATATCTCTCTATCATTTAAAGGTCTAAAATGGATTCTTTAGTGAATCTAGGGCTCACTCTGTCAAACATTAATTGATGTAACGATAACACAACTCCATAACATAGTCTATGAAAATGTGGTGCATAATTATGCTCCCGTATCTCTTTATGACTCAAATGAATAGGGGTGGGATCCATGGGAGTCCATTTTGATCCGGATCTTGGGGGGAGGCCCCCAATATCTAAAAAGTTGAAATGGATCTGACAATATCTGCAAAGTTATAATGCCAAAAAAAAGAGAGAACACACTACAAATAAAACCACAAAGAAACTTGTTTTCTTAAAACAGAGAATAACTATAGAAGTTGCATTGTGATGGAAAATTTGTCCTTTTACAAACTGAGGCTTGTTATTTATAGCCTTTTTTGAGTTACAATACCATAGGTGGATACCATGGGTCAATACCATGGGTAGATACCACTTACAATACCATGCGTAGATACCACTTACAATACCATGGGTAAATTCCATGTGTGGATACATACCATGGGTGGATCAATATCATAGATAGATGTCACTTACAATACCATGGGCGAATAAATACAACGGGTGGATGAATACCATGGGTCAATGAAATTTACAATACTAGGGGTAAATTCCATGGGTGGATGGATAACATGGATAGATGAATACCATGGGTGGATGCCATTTTCCATTCGAATCATTCATCCCTCCTTAAGAAGAAATGGTCCCCATTGCGTGAAGTTCCCTCCTAAGAAGCCTTTTTTGAATATGAAGAGCCACTAAAGAGAAGGGTTTTGTGTAGTTAACCCATAACCGTGATAAACAAAGATCCGAGGATAGAGATAGCCTGTAATGCTTGTGACCAACTATGATATTGACAGTGTGCGGCCTAGCAAATGGAATTCGATGAAGTGTGGGTTTGTGGATGAACCAAAACCATGAAAAACGAAGATCCGAGGATAGAGATACCGTGTAATGCTTGTGACCAACTATGTTACTAACAGTGTGCGGCCTAGCAAATGGACTTCGATGAGAAGGATTTTTTGCGGTTGACCCATAACCGTGATGTTGATTTTTGATGAAGTAGCAGGTGCCTACATAGCCTTGGGTCAGAGGGCACGTCTCCAAATAACCCAAGCCGAATGCTCCTATGCTGAAACTGATGAATGTGAAGCAGGTGCCTACAAAATCAGGGTGGGAGGGCACGTCTCCAAAGGAAACCCACTCTGAATGCTGCTCCAAATTTAAAATGAGCATAACTCGGTCAATAGAACTCAGAATATTTATTATAACCTATTTTTGGAAATGAAATGATCATTCTACATCTTCTCATGTTTTTGAAATCAATATTTGGAGACCCTAGATTCTCAGATGCACGTTGGAAATGTCCCAGCATCACAAAATTTTTGAAAAAATAGTTGATTTTAAATTAGCGATAAATCCCTCGTCCGACTCCGATTTGACCAATTTTTTTTTTTGAAATCGGGTGATTTTTCAAAGGGAGCACAGATCTATAACCATTTATCTTAAATTTCCCACTTAAAATTTCAAGAAATGATATGAGATCCATCGTCCATAAATTATCGTCAGAAAAATTGCTGCAACATTGCTGATTTTGAATCAGCGATATCTCCCTCATCCGAACTCCAATTCGGTCGATTTTTTTTTTTTATTTGAGTATTTTCTTGCAAGGAATCCAGATATAGTCTTTTTTTTGTAATTTTTTCACCAAAAGTTTCAGATCTGATCTGCAAACTCGCCGCCCAAAAAAAAGAAATCATGGAGTTTACTAAAGATTGTTGCAAAACATTCAAACTGAAATATGTTTCAAACCCTCATTCCCATGGAGGCGTAAGCTGAATCTGATACCACTAATCTGGATCTTGGGGGGAGGCCCCCAAGGTCTAAAAATTTGAAATGGAACTGACAAGATCTACAAAATTAGAATGCCAAAAAAAAGAGAGAACGCAATGCAAATAAAACCACAAAGAAACTTGTTTTATTAAAAAAGAGAATAACTATAGAAGCTACATTGTGATGGACAATCTATCCTTTTACAAACTGAGGCTTGTTATTTATAGCCTTTTTTGAGTTACAATACCATGTGTAGGTACCATAGGTGGATACCATGGGTAGATACCACTTACAATACCATGGGTCAATACCATGGGTAGATACCACTTACAATACCATGGGTAAATTCCATGTGTGGATGAATACCATGTGTGGATACATACCATGGGTGGATGAATATCAAGGATAGATGTCACTTACAATACCATGGGCGAATAAATACAATGGGTGGATGAATACCATGGGTCGATGACATTTACAATACCATGGGTAAATTCCATGGGTGGATGGATAACATGGGTAGATGAATACCATGGGTGGATGTCATTTTCCATTCGGATCACATTTCGAACCCATAACTGGAAAACTGGTAGAAAAACAGATAGCATAAAAAATATATGCACTCATAAAAAATTGGGGAATGGGTTTGGAGGAAGAAGCTCTTGTCTAGCAATATTCGTTAATTGCTTTAGCTATATTTTCAGAAAGAATGGTTTCCCGATTCATAATGTGGGAATTAACATAGGAATCAATTAGGGGAAGCCAATTTATGAAGAACTTGGTATTATCAAGGAGACCATATAATATGCATAGCATGGTGGTTGCGAAATTATAGGGATTTGCAAATGAGACGATAGGATACATACCTGATTTCTCATGTTTGAACTTGTTATCCAGTTTCCTCCAACCATGAATTGTCTTGAAAGGGTCCTCATTGTTCTTTGCAAATTTCTCAACAAATCTATTATCATAATTGTCTTGTGGGTCAGGTAGCTTGTACATGACTTTCAAGTCTTTAGCTCTGAAATAACCTAAGATTTCATTCTTAGCGGTTCTTAATTTTTTATCCTTGATTGTTGAATTTTCAAGCACCCACCTAATCATGTCGGTATATGGTAAAAGAGTATCCCTTGCCGCTATCCTATGAAGGAAGTTACATGAAATATATTTAAACTGTAAATTTGAGGGTCTTGCATCATCATCAGTTGCTTTGATCTCCACTACTTCAGGTTCTTCGTCTTCGAGAATGGTATAGATAGCTTGCCACTTTGTGGCACCTCCATCAGCAGAGTACAGACTGTATTTGAGACTATCAGTGACACTTCTATGTATTCTTCTTTTGTAACAGTCTGTTTGTTGTTCTTTTGCATTACCTTGCAGATGGACATATCTTGAAAGAAAAACCCTATTAAAACAGAGTAATGATCAAATGATGGAATATATATTTGAAATGACCAATTCGAAAAGAAAAGATCCGGGAAGCAGTTGTTCCATAATTATCCGTAACCAAACAATAATTATTTGCATTGGGATGATAAAACACACTTAATCGTTTCTAACATGATTTATTTCACGTAAAAAATTTATTTAAAACCAGTAAAATCTATCGCATCGCACCCTTTGAATCTACCTTTATGAAGCATATTACATTTTTCTTATGCGATAAGCGATTTTGCGATATCGCGAAATCGCAGTATCAGAATATCGTAAAATCAGAGTTGTCGCAATATCGGAACTTTGGTAAAGTTTTCTTAAAGTTTCAAATATTTATTCGTGATGTGTGATTTATGTTGTCTCTTGCGAAAATCCGATCGTTGATCGCAAAATCGGGATTTCATTGTTTTGTTACTTATCTTTTAATGAGAAAAGACTATGCGGGATGCGATTTGTGATAGGGTAATTTCAATGATTTTTTATTTACTTGCTTTTTGTTTTATGTTTTTATTTAATAAAAGAAATAATGTTTTTTGGAGTTTGATTTTTATCTAAAATGAAAAATACATTTTTTAAGAAGGGTCCCTGTTTCTATTATCAAAGGTCTAGATTATTTTGAAAATAAAAATGGGGGGGAGTTGTTGCATAACACAACAATTTGCGATTCACTTGGGAGAACCAGATACCTCTTATTGGTTTATTTTGATATTTCTTAAACTTTCAAAACAAGAAAAAGATATAAGAATAAAAATAATATGATTCATGAATTAAACAATGTTTTTTCATAATATAATCTATTGGCCTATTTCATTTTTCTTAATTAACCCCTTTAATGATAATACATAGGTAACTGTATCAGTCAGTACTCAAATTTAAAAATATAAAGTAGGTATTCTTTAAAATTGGTTTCATAGATTTTTATTCATTTATCACAGATAGAGCCACTATTGCCAGTAGGCGTTTATAGCCTCGACAGGGTTATCTTTTAACCAATAATGATTCATAGTCCCATCTGAATTTGATTTCTTATTTCAAAATATAATTTGACATGTAATTGAATTTCTTTTTCCTTGATACATTTTCAAAATCATTGTCCAGGTTTGGTGGCCTGATAGTGACAATGTCATTCACTGATAGCAACTTAGACTAAACAAGTTGGCTCATAATGAGACCCCTTGTCTACTGATTTTTTTATAATCATTTAGCTATTACCCTGTTGTGGTATGCAGTATTGGTAATATCACTCTGGATTTTTTCTCTATGATCATGATAAACAAGCTCGTGATGAGACTTATTTTCTTTTGAATTTGTACATCGTATATTTTTTCTTTTTCTTTTTTGAATTATACTTTGAAGAAGAAATTTTATCATATGGGATGAATCATTAGCTCGTTTAAGAGTTATGGATGATAATTATAGATTTGGTAGATACCTTTTCATAGAGAATCCTTGCTAAGTTAAAAGTTTCCTTTTTTTATTGATACATAATAACTATATTTTATGATATCAAGAGTCTTTTCGGAAAATAAATGCCTTTAGTAAATTTAAAATTATTTCAAAAAAAATAAAGTTTATTCAATTCTCATAGTTATAATCATCTTTTTACTTCACTTATTTATAGAAGCGAAAAATCAAAAAAAATTATCAAAAAAATTTAAAAATTCGAATCAACCAAACATGATGCTATTTTCAACTTTTTATTTTCCTAAAGCAAAAATAAAATTTAAAGCTTGCTCTAAGAGAAATATTTTTTAAGAATTTTACCATTCACAGGCAAGGAATCTTTCTTACCTGATAAGTCTCGCAACAAAAAGGTGGATAAGCCTACTTTCTCAATGATTTGAAATGGACCAAGCCACGATCTTTTGAATTTAGTATGCTTACCTTTTTCCTCATGTGCCTTATCCCATTTCAAAACAGGGTCTCCAATCTCAAAAATTTTTTAGCTGGTGGATGTTGTGTCAAACGAGGCTTTCACTATGATGAGCATGTATAGATTTGGATTTTTCTCTCTGTTCTTCCATTTTAAGAATTTTATCTTATCTAAGTTGAAGGGAAGACGAAGGATGTTCATCAATAAATTGCACTAAAAAAAATGATGGTATTGTTATATTTGTGGGTAGAATTGCCTCTTTCCCATAAAATAACACAAATGGAGAAGTACAATTGAGGCTTTCTGGGTGATTCTATCTGCCCAAAGTGAAAATAATAATGCTCTGTGCCAATTTTTATGATTTTGTTCTATATTTTGTTTGATGATTCTGATAAGGTTTTTATTTTTAGATTCAGCTAATCCATTACCTTGTGGATAATAGTTAGCTGAATATTTTAATTTAAAACCTCTTTTCAAAGAAAAATCTATCATGGTGTTTCTAGAAAAGTAAGATGCATTATCAAATATCAAAGTTGATGGGAGGCCAAACCTGGTGATTATGAACTGATCAATAAAATCTGGACTTTTTGTATTAACCACCTTCAATGGTACAGCTTCTACCCATTTTGTGAAATAATCTGTTGCAGTTAAAATATACTTATGTTGTTTAGAAGAGTTTGGAGTTATTTCACCTATGATATCTAACCCCCATTGTTCGAATGGTTGTTGAATATTTACTGGTTGTATCAGAAATGCTGCTTTCCTTTCTCTCCCTGCTGCAGTTTGACACACTTTGCATTTTCTCGCGTATTCATGTGCATATTTAAATAGAGTTGGCCAATAATATCCAGCATGCAGTATTTTATGAGCTGTGGTGTTTCCTCTGAAATGACCTCTAGCTGGTCCATCATGTAATTCCTGCATCACTTTTTCACCTTTAGTTCTCTCTAAACATATCAATAATACAGAATCATAATTATTTCTAAATAGTACATCATCTATGAGTTAATATTTATTTTATTTAAGTCTCAGAGCACACTTTGCTGTGTAATTGAGATATAATGGAGCATATCCCTTTTTTAAGAAAAATTTCATATCAGCGTATTGTGACTGAGAATCGTTTAGGCTTACCTCCGACTATTGTATTTCATTTGATTGATCTTCTTCTATTGGTACATGAGAGGCTCCAATTAACATCCTGCATAGACCTTGTCCTTTAACAATTTTAGTATGATGTATCTCTACATCATATTCTTGAAGTGCAGTGACCCAATTTGCTCTCTTCTCTCCTACTTCTCGTTGGATTAATAATTGTCTTACTGCTGAGTAAGGCACTATTATTCTAGTATGTGGTTTTAGGAGAAAAGTTCTAAAATGTTTAAAATATTTAAATACAGCATAAGCTTGTTTTTCCATAGCTGAATAGTTTAACTCAACACCTTGAAGGTTAGAACTAAAAAACGAAATTGGTGCTTCAATGTTTTGATCATTTAGCTGTGTCAAAACTACTGCGTATGATATATCAGAAGAAAATGTATATAATACAAATGGCTTAAGAAAATAAGAAGTTTTTAAAGGAGGAGCTTCGATGATAGCCTTTTTAATCAGCTCGAAAGAATTTCTCTCATCTTTTCCCCATTTAAAAATTGAATTTTTCTTGATCATTGATTGCAAGGGTAAGATGATTTGGGAGAAATCGGGAATAAATATTTTTACAAAATTAATTTGTCCTAAAAATGATTGCATCATTTTTTTATTGTGTGGTAGAGGGATGTTTTCAATTTCTTGAATCCTATCAGGGTCAATATGGATTCCTTTTTTAGAGATAATGAACCCTAATAATTTACCTTCTGATAAGGCAAAATAACATTTTTTAGGATTCAAGGAAATGCCGAATTTTCTACATATTTAAAAAATGTGTTTTAGGTGATTAACATGATTGTTTATATGCTTAGATTAAACAGTAATGTCATATAAATATATAACAACTGAGCTATTGGTTTTTCCTCTAACAGCTATATCCATAGCACGTTGAAATGTAGCACTGACATTAATCAACCCAAATGGAATTTTTTGAAATGCGTATGTTCCCCACTTTGTCCTGAATGTTGTCTTTAATCTATCATCTGGATGTACCATAATCTGATTATATCCTGAAAATCCGTCAAGAAAAGACATCAATTCAGATCCTGCAACTGACTGTAATATATGTTCCATGGTAGGCAAGGGAAAATTATCCTTTTGGCAAGCTTTATTCAAATTTCTAAAGTCTATGAAAATCCTAATGTCTCCATTCTTCTTTCTAAATGGGACCATGTTTGACACCCATTTCGAATGTCTAACAGGAAAAATAACTTTGGCTTTGAGAATTTTATTTAATTCAGATTTAATTTGACTTTCTAAATTTGGATGGATCTTTCTAAGTTTTTGTTGAACAGGTTTATCATCTGAGATCATAGGTATGGTATGATGAATTATGGAAGTATCATATGTCTTGAGATCCGAATAATCGCATGCAATGATATCTTTATATGTTTTTAGCAACTTAATGAATGATATCCTTTCTTCAGGTTTTAAACCAAGACCTAGGTTTATGTTTTGAGGTTTTTCTGGTGTACCAATATTAATCAATTCAAATTTTAGAGTAGAACTATGGGTTTTTGAATTGATCATCTTCTTAAACTATCTTTCAAATCATAGAGATCTTCCATTTTGACTACAGATTTGGAAATTGGATTATTATTTTGTTTACCTTCAATCTGTAAGTCATGTTCATGTTCATCTATGATTTGACCTTCTTAAGCTCTATCTGATGTAATAAAGTCTACTATATCTACATCATTGTTAAATACTCTCCAATTTTTTACGTTGTCAGGAATGGAAGGCCTAAAAATTAACTCAATTGAAAATCTATCTAGGCTAAATTCTTCGAATGGTATAATCTTAGATGCTACATTAGCAAGTAAATCAACACTTACGTTTTGTAATCTAGGAATTGTGGAGATATTAAACACAGAAAAATGGGATGTAAGGCTATGAGCTAGAGTTTGATACTGTTTCAAATGTCCAGAAATACAATGAATTGTATTTCTGACTTGTCTAACAATTATTTCAGAATCTCCATATACCTGCAAATATTTAACATTTAAACTAATAGCTTTGTATAGACGTTGTATCAATTCTTCATATTCAGCGGTATTATTCGTCCATTGGAATTCGAGTCTACAAGCTAGCATTGTTTTATCTCCTTGTGGATTGATTAAAACGCAACCTACTCCTGCACCATCTTCTGATTTCGAACCATCAAAGTATAAAGTACAAAATAAATAATTTTTCAAAATTTTATTGCTAATATTAACACATCTAGAAGTGTCTGTTTGAGAAATAGCAGTGTTTGTTGAAAAAGGTGAAATTTGGGCATTGAATGATCCAAGAAATGATTCAGCTGAGTAATTTCCAATAATATTATTGGTGAAAGCTACAGGCTCATTTGTTTCTTCTAGTTCAGTGACTGTATGTTTCATAAAATTTTCGCGATCAACTCTAATTTGATTTGGTTTACCATTGTATGGTAACCACATGTGAGACCAATCGGTAGTGAAATATCCATGTAACTTTTCAGACCAATCCCTGCTTAAAATAAGACCATAAAACTCAGGGATGTCTGTGACCAAAATATCAATTACTTGCAATACCTTTGGATTGGATGATAATCTAATGGATACTGACAACATTTCTCCAATGACTTCTACTTTTGTTCTATCTAATTGAACTATATGTACGGCAGATCTTTGAGGAGTGCTTTTCAATTTTGTACACACTATTCTTGGCATGATGTTTTAAGAAGCTCATGAATCAATAAGACAGTTATGAACATTTTTGTTGAAAATCTCAAAAGTCAAAAGTAAAGAAGGAGTGTGAGAAATAGATTTATCACCAATTAGAACAAGATCGTTGGAATTTACTTTGTTTGGAGATGACAAAGGTTTTCCCATATCTTTAGAAGCTTGGGCTATAACTAGTGGTTGTATAGGATCTATTGGGATTGCCTTGAGTTCTCTAAGTAAAATTTTATGTTTTTGTTTGAGTTTGGTCATCTCATGTAATGAAATATTTGCTTTGGTATTTTTCATATTTTCAACTATATTGTATTCCACTGTCTCTGAAACTATCAAAGTTTTAGAAGTTGTGATAGGATCAGGTGAAATAGGATATGTCTGGACAGTTTTAGATTGTTTTACTGTTGTTTTCTCCTTTGTGGGGAGAGATTTATGTTTCTGATTTGATATAGTTGAATCAGAAGATGATTTGCTTCTTGTAGACACAAGCATAGCTTCTCTTTCTTCTTCTATTGGAAGAATGAAATCCCATAACCCATTCAGTTCAACTTCTTCCTTGGACTCTGGTTCTTGTTCAGATGGTGAGGGATCTTCAGTATCTTGATCAGATTCAACATTTGAAATAACATTTGGAGGTTGATAAGTTGAAGAAGGATTTTTCTTAAATGGGCAATATGATTTTTTAGATACTGATGATTCAACAACTTGTTTCTTTATATCAATCATGTCATCTAACATAGTCTTTAACACTTTTTGAAGAACTTCAAGATCAAATGGATCTTTCGAGACTTTATTTTTGTAATCTTGACTAAATGTCACTTTCTTTGATTTCTTGTCTTCTATCTCTGAGCGTTTTTCTAATGCTAAATTTTTTTTCTCTATAGCAAGAGCTTCTTTCATTTTTTCTAAAAGGGTAGCTTTACCAGCTCTATCTCCAAAAATAGCTATATTAGAAGGTAAAGAAGAAATATACCACTCTATTTGTACATCAACAGCAGGCTTGGAAGCGGTTGGGATTTTGTTTAATAACTTGTTAAATCTGAAGTTGAAATATTTGATCCTTTCATATGAATTTGTTTTTAAATTGGAAAGGGCATTGATTAAAGATGCAACAGTTCTATCATCTCCAAATTTTGCAAGAAAAACTTGTTCAAAAGTTGCCCAATCGGCAATAGATCCTGCTAGAAGTGAAAAGTACCAGGATCCTGCAGATCCTTGTAAAGTATAAGGAAACAATCTGACTACAATGTCTTCATGAGCAACTCCATTAATATTCATAGCTAACATAAAATTATTGATATGTTCTTTAGCCGGAAGACCATCATCTGGATTATATTTGGGTAGCCATTTTTCAGGATGATCTAGAAGAGGATTTGGATTTGCAATCAATACAGCACCAGGATTCGTCCAAGGCCAATTAGCCATAATTGGATTTGAAGCTTGCAAATATAGAGAAGTAGATCCAGAAGTAGGGGGGGTAGATGTGGAACTTACAACTGGAACAGTACTACTTGTGATAGTACTGATTGGTTGAGTAGAGGAAACGGAAGAATAAGAAGATGTGGATTCAGTAAGAGGATGTGAAGAAGTAACTAAAGGAAAATTTGATGTGGCTTCACTCATATCTGACTTAGATCTGGATATAGAAAAAAAAATTTGATGTGATTCTATTGGAAACTAAAAAGGAGGAATTCCAAGTCTTTCACTTTTGGAACGAGTTAATATGCCAGTTTCTTTAAATAGGGAAGTAACACTTTCTTTAGAAGTTTCTGGATTAACAGGATTTTCTGTAGAAATAGATATTCCTTCTCATTTCTGAATTAAAGACTGAAATACGGGGATCTCAGGAGTGAATTCTGAAGCAGATGATTGTCAAGATATTTGAGGAGATGAGGGGAAAGTTTCTACAATTTTCGATTTCTTAGTTGGTGATTTAGAATTTGATCTAGAAGTTGTAGGATGATTTTCAGGAGATCGACTCTTATGAGGGCTTCTAGTTTGAGGTTTAGATTTATATGCCATTCATAGTCAAGCCCTCCTTCTAGCGCCAAAAATGTTGAGGCCTCAGAAATATGTGGCAACAACAAGGGGGATAACCACCCAGTCTGGACCTTAAAGCAGTTCCTTTTCTGTTTGGGATAGTTTCTCTGACTGGGTGTAATGGGACCAGTTTCCCAGATTTGGGTTTTGTATGATTGTTGGGTTTCACTAAAAACTTAAAACAAATTTATTCTAGAATGAAAACCTTTGATTTAAGTCTAATCTAATCTAACCCGGGATAATGCTAATTTTATGCAATCTAAAATGATATCTATTCAATATGTGATGATTTAGATCAATCACAGACATAATAGAATTAATACTTTATAAGATGATTCTTTTGAGAAAAAGTTAATCAAAAGAAGATGTGAAACATATCGCATATATTTGATGATCATATATAAAATAAATCAATTTCTATCCTTATATCGTACAATAGTGCAACTGATATTTCAAACAGAAACAATTGATTTCATACATAATTCATAAAAGCTAGACTTATCACTAATGTTTAAAACAGAATTAGCATACATGATAATAGTACCAGATGTATATTGTCTTTTTCATCTGATCAGTAATAATAGGCCACAATCAATGTAATATTCCTAGTTAGCCATAGCTAAGAGGAATATTCAATTTTGTTTTAATTTCTGTTGCATGAATAAATGAATAAAGGAGGGCATGTAAAACTCCTGAAAAGGCTAAATAAATCAATGCCCATGTGAACAAATATAAATCAGGGCCATGTAAATAATCACTTGCAGGTGTGAAAGAGGTTTGAGCTGAAGACTGGGTCAACCTTGACCAAATCTATAGCACTGTCTAGGTTCAATGCATCTCCAAAAGGGATATCGCAGTTCTAGAAGGAGGCCTCTCATGTGAAAAGGGGTAACTCACTAAGGTGGTTTAGGGTTTGCAAAGGCTTTTCATCTTATAAAAGGAGAGGGAGGGCAACAAGAGAAGGTTGTTGATTGATCATATTTCTAAGTATTTTTTCTGTTTAGACAAATACTATTCTCTGTTTTTTAGTGGAGGAATGTGCTTTATATGCATTATTTTGATATGAGGTTATTTCTGGTGTTTTGATCATTGTTTTGATTAGAGATCTCTAGTGTTGGGCTTTGCCTTCCACTTAGGTGATCCATGGATTAGTTTGTTGATCCATGTTCTATTTAAATATGATCTATTGTAATGAAATGTAATATTCGGAAATTATAGCAGCATTTTACCGATCTGCAACTTGTAACTCAGAACTACTCTTATTTATGCATGATTTGGTCAAAACCCCAAGGGGATCTTGTAAAGAAAACTATTTAGTTTCCAGATCTAAAATAGATCTGATGTTTTATCCACATATCTGTCCTAGATCTGAGTTGTAATATGAAACTTCTACAGCTCCTGAAAATGACGTTTTTGAGCCATTTCTGTTGATATATACATGTTGTAGCTCTCTTTTCTGAAGATATCTTGCTCTCTTGTCTCATGTAATCTACTGTATATTGAAAGGGCTTCACTTTACTTCTGATTTGCTGCTGTACATTCATTTATTAATCATATTTTATGGCCTCCTACTCATATTGTCCAAGACTTTGTTATTCTTTAGGTAGTTTGTTGTGCATAGCTGCAACCCCTCTTGTAGGGTGTTTTTCAGCTAGACTAGGTTGTGGGAGACCTGTTTACCACACCTAGTTTGATTTTTTTTTTCTCCCCTTGTGGATCTAGACCCCAGATCTACTGATCTAATGGATCCAAGAGTTTTAAACTCATTTATGTACATCAATCTTTCAGGAAGTGCGTTATTTTCTAAGCCTTCTGTGCAATCCCCATTTTGGGATATTACAGTGGTATTAGAGCTCCTTTCTTGGCACATCCTGTGCTTATCTTGGAGCACCAGCCATGTTGCATTTAGAAGAAGATGATCCTCTTACTGAGAGGGAGAAGAGGTGTTTTGATCACTGTTTTGATTAGATATCTCTAGTGCTGGGCTTTGCCTTCCACTTAGGTGATCCATGGATTAGTTTGTTGATCCATGTTCTATTTAGATCTGATCTATTGTAATGAAATGTAATATTCAGAAATTACTACAGCATTTTACAGATCTGCAACTTGTAACTCAGATCTACTCTTATTTATGCATGATTTGGTCAAAACCCCAAGGGGATCTTGTAAAGAAAACTATCTAGTTTCCAGATCTGAAATATATCTGATGTTTTATCCACAGATCTATCCTAGATCTGAGTTGTAATATGAAACTACTACAGCTCCTAAAAATAACGTTTTTGAGCCATTTCTGCTGATATATACATGGTGTAGCTCTCTTTTCTGGAGATATCTTGCTCTCTTGTCTCATGTAATCTACTGTATATTGAAAGGGCTTCACTTTACTTCTTATTTGCTACTGTAAATTAATTTATTAATCATATTTAATGGCCTCCTGCTCATATTTTCCAAGACTGTGTTATTCTTGAGGTAGTTTGTTGTGCATATCTGCAACCCCTCTTGTAAGGTGTTTTTCAGCTAAACTAGGTTGTGGGAGACCTGTTTACCACACCTAGTTTGATTTTTTTTTGCTCCCCTTGTGGATATATACCCCAGATCTAATTATCTAAGGGATCCAAGGGTTTTAAACTCATTTTTGTATATCAATCTTTCAAGAAGTGCGTTATTTTCTAAGCCTGCTATGCAATCCCCATTTTGGGATATTAAAATGGTATCAGAGCTCCTTTCTTGGCACAGCTTGTGCTTATCTTGGAGCACCAGCCATGTTGCA
The DNA here is from genome assembly GCA_034641835.2 of Pinus albicaulis. Taxonomy (NCBI): domain Eukaryota; kingdom Viridiplantae; phylum Streptophyta; class Pinopsida; order Pinales; family Pinaceae; genus Pinus; species Pinus albicaulis. The sequence continues at coordinate 68,734,026 of CM076574.1, read as the reverse complement.
TTCAGAAGAAGATGATACTCTTACTGAAAGGGATAAGAGGTACCAGAACAAAAGTCATAAGAATTATGACTATACTACTGAAGATCAAGACAAGGGTAAAGCCCCTGAAACTACCAGTGATAAACAAGGAGAGGAGTTTGCAAGAAATTTGTTAGTTCCCATGCAAGCTCTTTCCAAGGAGATCAAGGAGATGAGGGTGAACATAATGAGGGAATCTCTTGGTAGATTTCATCAAGGAGAAAGCTCTGACATGTCTCATCATGGGACTAGTCAACCAGTGAATCTTCCACAAGCCCCTCAAGCCTCACAACGCTCCACCATGCCTACTTTCTTGGTTGTGGAGAATGAAGGACCACAAGAGCAAGCCTCCCTTGAAGGTTAATTTGTGGAGTATGACTCTCAGAGTCAGAGATTCAAGGATAACTTGAGTTTCCAATATTTTTGTCACCTCAAGGATAGAAGAAGACCAAGGCAGCAGTATAGAGATGGTGGTTTCTTTCATGGTAGACACCACACCATGGGCATATTCTTTTTTCCCAAGTTTGATGGATCATCCTCCAGCTCTACCAAGGCATGGGTAGAAAAGTTGGATATCTATTTTCAGTTGAACAAAGTCCCTGAAGTTGAAGCCATCAAGATTGCAGCGCTGCACTTTGAAGGTGAAGCACACAATTGGTGGTTCCATGGGTTGTCTACATTGGGACACAACAATGTGACTACTTATTCTAATTTCACTAGAAGACAGGTGGAGAGGTTTGACAAGAAGGATCCTGAAGCACCCTTCATAAGCCTTGCGAAGTTGAAGCAGTCAGGAGATGTAGAGACTTATATCTTTGAGTTTCTAAGATTATCAGTCATGGTCCCTGATCTATTTGTAGCAAGGAGAGTCTACATGTTCATTTATGGCCTGGAGGAACCTTTGCATGGGTTGGTTAAATCTACCAATCCCATCACTTTTCATGATGCCATCGAGAGAGCTAGAGATCTCCAAGATGCCTTGCCAAAAGCAAAGGCAAGTTTCCAAAGCAAGGCCCCTCACTTTTCTAAGGGGAAGGAAGGAAAAACTGCTCCTCCCAAGGAGAAATATTTGAAGAAACCTCTTGATATTGATCTTAGGAGGGAATTGAGAAAGAAGAGGTTGTGCTTCACTTGCCAAAATTCATGTGCACCAGGACACAGATGTGTTACTGGAAAAGCACACTACATAGAAGCTTCTCAAATTTTGAGGAGGAAGATGAAGGTGATGAACCTAGGAGGGGTCACAGCACTGATGAGGAAGATGAGGGAGATCAAACACCATCCAGAGATGGAAATGGAGCCTTTGCTCCAACAAGTGGGACTCTTGCCTCTTTGAGGGGAGTGCCTAAGTACTTGACCCTCAGAGTACAAGGTTCATTCATGAATCAGAGAGCATCTGTCCTGATTGACAGTGGGGAAACCCACAAATTTATTTATGCTCACCTTGTGCAAAGAAGAGGAATCCCTACTGATAATTTTGAGGGATTTTCTGTTTTGGTCCCAGGAGATAGGACCATGCAATGCATGAAATATGTTCCATTACTCTCTATCACTATGGGATCCTACGCTTTGGTGGATCACTTCTTTGTAGTTGACATACCGGACACCAACATCATCTTGGGTGTCTAATGGTTGATTACCTTGGGAAAGGTTACCACCGATTGGAAAGCCTTGCAGATGGAATGGGTGGACTTGAAGAGTAGGAAGCCACAAATGATTCAAGGCATGACCACCTATCCTTCACCTAATGTTTCCACACAAGCAACAGAGATGGATTTGCGTAGTGGAAGCAGGGATCTCATAGTTCCTTCTCTCATGTTCATGAGGATGTTGCAAGGGACATTCTTATCTCATGGAAAGCCACCTGTAATGCCATCAAATTCAGATCTTGTGGGGGAGGCTCCACAAAGCGCAGCTCCAAACCTAGAGCCAGGAAGGATTTAAGCCATGAAAGATCAAGCTACAACGCTGTGGGAGGAGAAGAAGGGGAGGATCAGCCTCCCAACAAACAGTTTTGGCATGTGTTATGTCAAAAATTCAATCAACAACAAGACAAGCACTCCCATGGATGTATCAGTAGCATTTTCCTTGTTGAGCAGTGTGGATATTTATTGGGAATCTCAACTGCTTGTAGAGTATTCCAAAGATCTCCACACAGGTATGATACTAGATGGCATGCATCAAGAAGAGGGCTACTTAGTCCAAGGAGGAGCCATCTATTATCATGGTAAGGTCTTCTTGGCTAGAGCCTCCCAGCTCAAGCAGAAGATCCTACAAGGAGCATATGAAGAATTCATCCTTAGCCATATGTATTCAATGAGGATCTATACCCTGATCATGAAGAGTTTTGATTGGGAAGGCATGAGGGAGGACTTACATCAGCACTTTCAAGAGTGAAATAGTTATGGAGGATTGGCGCAGCCCATGGAATCTTTGCAAGAGTCATATTAGCCAGCTCTTCCTTTGCTTGAGAGGAAGGGAATTTTCATGCACAACTCCATGTGTGTGAAGGACTATGATGGTAAAGGATTTGATCATGATAAGCAAGTTGTATTTTCTGATCCATTACATTCCTTTGCCATGTTTTTTCAGGATAAGACTCCTAAAGGGAGTGAGAGATCATGTGGATCTCATAGTTTGTTGGGGGCCAAGGGAATTTTTGAGCTTGGCCACTCCCTTGATGTGCAAAGGGAGACTCCTTTCCATGATGGGTGCTTCCCAAATGCACCAAACTTATGTAACACTTTCAGCCATGTTAAGGTGACTCATGCATCAGAAGTGTGGTGGGAATGCTACTTGCCACACCTGGATCTCATGAAGGGAAGTGTTGCACTATGTTGGCATCACATGTGGATTTTTGACCCATCCCCACATCTTCAGATTTCAGTTTGCATTTATGTAGTATTGCTTCCCTACATAGATGATATATCGGTATTGTTTATGGGGTTGTATGGTTAAAGGATGGGCAGTGTACATGTACCACACGGTTTGTAACTTCAACCTGTACTTCATGATACATGTTTTAGATGTAGCATTGCTTCAACCATGTTTATTTCTGTTGAGTTTTACACTCCTGAAGGGATGGACTATGCCCCTATTATGTTAGCCTTAGAGGAGAAATTTTTGATGTATTGGCTTGATGAGAACTTGACCCATGATGAAAACTTGATCCTTGATGGTGCCATCAATGGAGAAGGAGAAGAACTACAGCTCTTACCCTATCAGTTGCTTGAGGACAAGCAACATTTTGGAGGGGAGGACTGTAATATTCCTACTTAGCCATAGCTAAGAGGAATATTCAATTTTGTTTTAATTTCTGTTGCATGAATAAATGAATAGAGGATATGTAAAACTCCTGAAAAGGATAAATAAATCAATGCCCATGTGAACAAATATAAATCAGGGCCATGTAAATAATCACTTGCAGGTGTGAAAGAGGTTTGAGCTGAAGAATGGGTCAACCTTGACCAAATCTACAGCATTGTCTAGGTTCAATGCATCTCCAAAAGGGACAACGCAGTTCTAGAAGGAGGCCTCTCATGTGAAAAGGGGTAACTCATCAAGGTGGTTTAAGGTTTTCAAAGGCTTTTCATCTTATAAAAGGAGAGGGATGGAAGCAAGAGAATGTTGTTGATTGATCATATTTCTGAGTATTTTGTCCACTTAGACAAATACTATTCTCTGCTATTTAGTGGAGGATTGTGCTTGGAGTTCCTATGCAGGGATTTCACCTCTTCCTTTGAGGATTCTTGGAGTAGTATTTTCTGAATTGATCCACTATCAGGTTGTGGCCAAGCTCTACTTAAAATTGCAGCGCTGATCCATTGAGGGTTTTTCTGCTCTTGCAAGCTGCAGCAAGTGGGTTTCTATATCTGTAGAGATTTAGATTGTTTTTGGATCCTCTTCTCATGGAGTGTGTCTTTTAACCTCCTGGAAGAGTGTCTCTTCTCTTTATACTTCAGATCTGCAATTTGACAGTGGCCATCCATGTTCTCTTGAGCTACAGCGTTTTTTCCATTGATGGACTGCGTTATTTTGATATGAGGTTCTTTCTGGTGTTTTGATCACTGTTTTGATTAGATATCTCTAGTGCTGGGCTTTGCCTTCCACTTAGGTGATCCATGGATGAGTTTTCTGATCCATGTTCTATTTAGATTTGATCTATTGTAATGAAATGTAATATTCAGAAATTACTGCAGCATTTTACAGATCTGCAACTTGTAACTCAGATCTACTCTTATTTATGCATGATTTGGTCAAAACCCCAAGGTGATCTTGTAAAGAAAACTATCTAGTTTCCAAATCTGAAATAGATCTGATGTTTTATCCATAGATCTGTCCTAGATCTGAGTTGTAATATGCAGCTGCTACAGCTCCTAAAAATAACGCTTTTGAGCCATTTCTGTTGATATATACATGTTGTAGCTCTCTTTTTTCTGAAGATATCTTGCTCTCTTGTCTCATGTAATCTACTGTATATTGAAAGGGCTTCACTTTAATTTTGATTTGCTGTTGTACATTCATTTATTAATCATATTTGATGGCCTCCTGCTTATATTGTCCAAGACTTAGTTATTCTTGAGGTAGTTTGTTTTGCATAGATTCAGCCCCTCTTGTAGGGTGTTTTTCAACTAGACTAGGTTATGGGAGACCTGTTTACCACACCTAGTTTGATTTTTTTTTGCTCCCCTTGTGGATCTAGACCCCAGATCTACTGATCTAAGGGATCCAAGGGTTGTAAAATCATTTCTTTACATAAATATTTCAGGAAGTGTGTTATTTTCTAAGCCTGTTGTACAATCCCCATTTTGGGATATTACAATCAATCCTTCTATCAATAAGTTTTTAGAGAATACAAAATTGCATCAACAGTGATCAAAAAAATGATGTATAACTGAAATGGTTGTGTTCCATTATTTTATCAAGGCATCAACAAACTTACAATAAAGCATTCTTTGTAAATGTTCTCAATAAAATTCTGGACCCTTCTCTAAATTCATTAGAAGGGTTTAAATACTACATTAACTACCTACAAAAATAGATTATACTAAATATCCTATGAGTTGGTCTCAAACAACCTTCCCCATTTCTAGTGCCTATTTGCTAAAATTGAAATTATTAAAAGCAAACTAACTTATAATCATGTTTGATGATATATTAAGGCCAGCTCTGCTTTTCTGCTCACAAATATCAGACATCATCTGAACCTGTGGAGGCTTCCCGAACTGCGTCTTCATTTGCCCAGCAAATATAGCATCCTGTAAAAGCGCCTACATTTCTATATGGAATCGAGAGAGAAACTCAATGTCATTACTTAACTATGCGGTTTAACCAATAACTACCAGTATGATTCCCAATCAGTCTTCTTCGGTTGTGAAAGCATTTCTTCTTGGAGTTGACTTGTGTTTTTCCAAATTTGCTCTAAATTTCTGATATCAAGAATTAATTTGTGATTTCCTTCTTTAATCAAACCAGAAGTATGCAACATGTGGTTAATCATTTTGACCATATTCTTTGATATACCTGTTGATCTGGCTATGGCCAACTCTGCTTGTTTTACCTGTGCATCCCAGTCAGTAAAAATGATATCTTTAAAATTTTCTTTGATATTTTGGAGACTTGAATTTCTCCCTTCCTCTGAATCTTGTGATTAAATGTTGTGAAACCAGCTCCAAAAAGAGAAGAAAAGAGATATCAACGCCTTAGAAATAAGCCACTTCGAGGGGGCAACCTCCAATACATTACATGAATGAACAATTCTTGGATGATTCAAATTACAAAACCTCCTTTCTATATATAGGAATCCATGGTGCCAAAATGTAATCCAAGTGGGGCCACAATGTAATCCTAACTGACCTAACAGTAATAATTTAAGGGCACAATAATAACAATATGGGGGTTACAAGGGTACAATAATAACAATAAGGGGGTTACACTAACAACAATAAGGGACTATACTAGTAATATAGGGACCTAACATGCCCCTCTCCTTCAAAAAAGTGTTGTCTTCAACACTTGAGTAGCTCTGGGTGCTTCTGTATAAAATTCTTATCCTCCCATGTAGAATCTTCAGTGGGTAAGTTCTTCCACTTGATGAGATACTCTGAAATTGATCGATTCCGTAGTTGTCGAGTTCTTGTTTCCATGACCGCTTCTGGTTCCAATATGATTTTTCCTTCCTAATCAAGTTCTGGCAATATTGTTTGAACTGGAAGATTTTCTCCTATAACCTTCTTTAAGCATGAAACATGGAAAACTGGATGTACTCGCGAAGAAGCAGGAAGCTCCAATTTGTATGCCATAGTACCAATCTTTTGAAACACCTTGTAAGGACCATAGTACTTTGGCGATAATTTATTATCCTTCTTAGCTTGCTTGAGGGAAATTTGTTTGTATGGTTGTAGCCGTAAAAATACCCAGTCTCCTACATCAAAAATTCTCTCGCTGCGATGTTGATCTGCTATTGCTTCATTCGATTTTGTGCCAAATTCAGGTTGTCCTTTAAGAGTTTGAGAACTTCTTGTTGATGCTTGATGTGATCTTCCACTTCTTGAACCTTCGAATTTTCTCTTAAATATGATGTGATGGACGGTTAATGATATCCATAAAGTGCCATAAATGGGGTCATTTTTGCTGCAGTATGGAAGGAAGTGTTATACCACCATTCAGCTAGAGGTAACCACTTGACCCATTGTGTTTGTTTATCATATACAAAACAACGAAGATATCTTTCCAAACATTTATTTACTATCTCAGTTTGACCATCGGATTGAGGATGATAAGATGAGCTATGAGCTAATTGAGTACCCAAACAAGAAAATAACTCCGTCCAAAAATTTCCAGTAAAAATGGGATCTCTGTCGCTCACAATAACCCTTGGGCTTCCATGTAGCTTTTGAGTTCTATCCATAAATGTAGTAGCAACTGTACTTGCTTTAAATGGATGAGATAATGCACAAAAGTGTGCATACTTGGTAAGTCTATCAACTACCACCATGATGACACTCTTTCCTTCGAACTTAGGTAAACCTATGATAAAATCCATTGAAATCTCCTCCCAACGTTGACTTGGAATGGATAAAGGTTGTAGAAGACCCGGGGTCTTAATTTTCTCGACTTTATTCTGCTGGAAAACCAAACATTCCGCCACAAACTTTTGAATATCAGATTTAAGGCCATCCCAAAAAAATTCTTTCTTTGCCCTGTGGTAAGTTTTTAAAAATCCTGAGTGTTCTCCTAAAGGAGAAGTGTGCAATTCTAAAAGAATCTTTTGTTTTAGTTGGGAATTCTTACAAAGATATAAGCGATATTTGTACCTTAAGGAATCATTTTTCCAACTAAATCTATTAGATGTACTAGGATCTTGCTGCAACTTTTGAATGAGTGTCCACACTTCTTCGTTCTTCTTCCATTCATCTCTTGCTTCGGTTATCCAATCTGGCTGGATAATAGAACTGGCACAAAAAAATGCTTCCACCTCTTCATTCTTTCTTGAGAGTGCATCTGAAACAACATTTAGCTTCCCTTTTTTGTATATTATTTCAAAGTCATAACCCAACATCTTTGTGACCCATTTTTGCTGCTCTTCTGAAGATAGTCTTTGTTCCAAAAAGTGTTTAAGACTATCATGATCAGTTTTTACCTTAAAGTGTCTTCCCATTAGCTAATTTCTCCATTTGTTTAGTACATGCAGTATTGCTAACATTTCCTTCTCATAAATAGGTTTTTGTAAATACTTTACTTTGATTGGACGACTTTCAAAAGCAATGGGTCTTCCTTCTTGCATTAAAACAACACCAATTCCATTTTCTGAGGCATCATATTCCACAATAAAGGTTTTTGTGAAGTCTTGCGTAGCTAATACTAGTGCTAGGCACATTGCCTCTTTAAGATGTTCAAAGTCCTTAGTTGCTTCAGGAGTCCATGAAAATGCATCTTTCTTCAATAATGTTCTTATAGGTGCTACTATTCTCCCATAATTCTTAACAAACTTTTGATAATACCCTGTTAACTCGAGAAATACTTGCAACTGCTTTATGGTAGTGGGGACTTTCCATTCCTTAATGGCTTTAATTTTTTTAGGGTCTACCTTAACACCATCATGAGATACAATATGACCTAGATATTCCACCTCTTGTACTCCAAAGAAACATTTGGATGTTTTTTCATATAATTGTTTCTCCTGCAATAGTTTGAGCACCTTGTCAACATGTTGAACATGATCCCTCCAAGACCTGATGTAGATTAGTATATCATCAAAAAATACTAGCACAAATTTTCTAAGGAAGGGTTTGAAAATGGAATTCATCAACCCTTGAAATGTAGAAGGTGCATTGGTAAGGCCAAAAGGCATGACCAAAAATTCATAATGACCCTTATGAGTTCGAAATGTTGTTTTTGGAATATATTCAGTCTTCATTCTAATTTGATGATATCCTGAACGAAGATCCAACTTGGTAAAATAAATTGCTCCATGTAATTCATCCAATAATTCATCAATCACAGAAATGGGAAATTTGTCTTTAATGGTGAGCTTATTGAGCTCCCTATAATCCGGACACATTCGCCATGATCCATCCTTCTTGTGTACCAATACTACAAGAGTAGAGAAAGAACTTTGACTAGGTTGAATTATACCCGCCTCTAACATTTCTGCAATCATACGTTCAATTTCGCTCTTTTGGAAGTAAGGATATCTATAAGGCCCGATGTTTGGAGGAACACTTCCTGGAATCAAATGAATAGCATGATCATGATCATGAATAGGTGGGAGTCCTTTGGGAGTTTCAAACACCTTGGAATGATTGTCCAAGACATTTTGGAGATCTACAGAAATAGATGATTTTGATGTTGGAACTTCTAGTGAGCATAATTGTGCAATTACGCCTCGTTGTTCTTTCTTTAGAAGCTTTGTCATGACATTATAGCTTATTATCTTTCCCGGCTTCCCTGCAATACCCCGTAATTCGACTTCCTTTCCTTCTGAAAAAAATTTCAAGAAAAGTTCTTGAAAATTAAAAGCTACCGTCCCCAAAGATTGTAACCATTGTACTCCTAGTACAACATCAACACCTCCCATAGGAATGGAAAGCATTGGACTATTCAATACATATCCCCCCATGGTTAGCTTGATATTATGGCATTTTCTAGAGAAATTTATAGTTCCTCCATTTGCAACCATCACTTGACATTCTAGTGTTGGGTATAGGAAACAATTACATTCCTTGGCTACCTTACAATGAATAAAATTATGGGTACTACCTGAATCAATCAACACTATTACCTTTTTCTTCTTGATATGTCCTTATATCTTGAGAGTTTGAGGAGTGGTAATTCCTTCCAATTCATTACACGATATGGTCGGAATCATTTCTTCCTCTACTTGGGTTGGTTCCTGGTGTATATCCTCTTCTTGTTCATTTTCTTCTTCCTCTTCACAATCTATGTAAAATAATTTCTTCTTAGCACACTTATGACCTTTAGTGTATTTCTATCACAACTGTAGCAATGCCCTTTTGCTCTTTTTTCTTCCAATTGTTGTGGTGTCAACCTTGTAGGTTGTGGAAATCTAGGAGTAGCAACACTTCCCTCTTTATAGAAGTGAGTGGTAGGCTTCCCTGTCGCCATAATTTTACATTCAATTTTTCTTGCCAACCTGAATGCCTTCTCCAATGAATCAGGTTCCAAATTGCGAACTTCATGGTGGATGTTATCCTTTAAAGTACCTATGAAGAGATCAATCCTGTGTTCCTCTGGAATATCAATTACCCTTATATTCAATTTTTGGAAGTCCTCAATGTGCTCCCCCATTAAACCCTTTTGTTTGAGATTTATCAATTGGCTAAAGGTGTTTCTCTTTGTATCCTCATAATGTGCTATCATTTCCTCTATAAAAATTGACCAAGTGACAATTTTTTGACGAGAGCAAAGCCATCGACACCATACAAATGTATTTTGTTCTAAATGTAAAGTTGCAATGCGTACCTTTTGTGTGTTTTGCACATTATGGAGATCAAAATATTGCTCCATCTGTAGTATCCATGTTACAGGATCCTTTCCATCAAAATTACTCATATCCATTTTTGGAATATGGTGGTTATTCCTGCCAACATTATATTTTATGAAATCACGATTAACATTTTTTTTGTTCTCATCATGAGTTTCCTCTACTATCTTTTCACCATTAGGAAACATTTCTTGTATCAACTTTGTCAAACATTCCATGTATGATTTTAGATCATTCTTCATGTTTTCCATTTTCTCATCAATATTAGCTTCCATGTCATCCATCTTAGATTCCATGCCAGCTTCCATGCCATCTATCTTAGATTCCATGTCATTCTTCAAACCATCCATCTTATATTCCATGCCATTCTTCAAACCATCCATCTTAGATTCCATGCCTTTCTTAAAACCATCCATCTTAGTTTCCACGCCTTTCTTCAAAACTTCCATGTCATTTTTTGTTGCTCTTTGCGAGAGCGAAATTTGTTGCACTTGCTCTTGTAATTTTGATATGTCATGTTGCCATTCTTCGTCTTCATGAGTCATAGTAGAGCTTTGTGCTTTCTACTGGAGTTGAATTTTGTAGGGGCCAATTTAGAATCCAATATCGATATCTATTCTACAAATATGCCCTTGAATCAATTCAACTTGATTCTTCAAACAATAATTATGCAATTCGTAAAAAAAAAAAAAAAAAAAAAAAATACACACCTTTTACTTGTTTTTGAGGAGCTCAATATTGAAATTGAATTATCTCTATAATTGTGGATCCTCCGTATCTGAAATTCAGCCCTGTAGAAGCCCTCTGAAGTATCTTTCAAATGCCACAAGTCTAATTTGATTTGGATTCTTCAAGGAAATTATGTCCAATCTCCCACAATGACCCAATTTTGGACTGGTTCAGTAGAGCGAAATTGTAAGACTTGCCACCTATCATTGTTTCCTCCTTTGGCTCTGAAATTGATAGAAAAAAAACTATAGTCTGTGCATTTGCGGCTACTTTTTACAGCATTCCAATCCGATGCTCAAATACATAGCTATGAATATTTTCCCACAATCACCTCTTTGAGATGAAATTCAGAAGCCTCAAAAAGCCCTAACTTCCACAGATCATATCTCCAAAAATATTGTGAACCAATATCTGAAATTTTTTGACGATGTTCCTTAGGATTTTGGCTTTGCACTCTAAAAATTTCAGCTTCTTAACCTTCGTAGAAAAAAAATTTATTACAAAAATACCACGATGACGTGTTTAGGTTAAATTCAGGAGCTTGCAAAATGACCTAACTTGCACAAATCATATCTCCGAAAATATTGCGAACCAAGCTCTGAAAGTTTTTGACGATGTTCCTCAGGATTTTTTCTTCGCACTCTAATAATTTTAGATTCTGAACCTTCGTAGAAAACAAATTATATCAAAAATTCCACGTTGACCTGTTTGGAGCAGCGAAACCCTATAATCTCAAAGCTCTGATACCAAATTTTGTGAAACCAGCTCCAAAAAGAGAAGAAAAGAGATATCAACGCCTTAGAAATAAGCCAATTCGAGGGGGAAACCTCCAATACATTACATGAATGAAAAATTCTTGGATGATTCAAATTACAAAACCTCCTTTCTATATATAGGAGTCCATGGTGCCACAATGTAATCCTAGTGGGGCCACAGTGTAATCCTAGCCAACCTAAAAATAATAATTTAAGGGCACAATAATAAAAATATGGGGGTTACAAGGGTACAATAATAACAATAAGGGGGTTACACTAACAACAAGGACTATACTAGTAATATATCGACCTAACATTCAATATAATCAGAAATTTTAGTATTGAGTTTATTAAACTCAATTCTCTGGTCAATGACTGTATTGGTCAACTGTTCACTAATTTCCAAGTGTGGGATTATGTCTGACATATGTAAGATAAACAAGTTTTTTTGTTTTGAGAGTAAGGAATTTAATTCCAATCCTTCTTTTATGAATTCCCCTTCAGTAGGAATACCTTCATATTTTTTAAGATCTTCTCTCAATTCTATAATCAGTGTGTTTTTGCTAGATAAGTCATTTTCATGACTTATCTTAAGCACTTCCATATCTTGTTGAAATTTGAGGATTTGTTTCTCTACCTTCTGATCAGACTGCTCCTTTATTCATCTAGTTGTTGTTGTAGCTACATGATCTTATCATCCTTTTCTTGAACCAAAATGGATACTTTGACTGCATTATCCATTGTTGCAGTAGTGTATGCTCCAGCAAATTGTGATAGCCGAGTCAAATTTTCAATTGGATTTGAAGGAGTTTCTTTCCATACAACTTCCATAACTTCATTTACTGGAGGTGTTTCAATCCTTCTCTTTTTTCTTTGGTTCCTTACTATAGCTTTATGGAAAGGGCTGTAGAATACATCTAGTGGAGGGATATCAGTTACTTTCAGAACAATCTCATCAGTAGGAAGCACAGGAATGATTTTTGTATCTTGGGAGGTTATCCTAGGACTTTCAATTATTTCTTTTGCTGAAACTGTTTGTCCCTTTGGAGTCTGAAATTATGTATCTTTCTGTGAAGATGATACCTCTGGGGTATTTATCAATGTATTGCTAACTGGAGTACCAATTTTATCTAGTTCACTCTGATTTTGTGAATCTGTTTGTTTTGTCCTTATTTCTTTGCTTGCTTCAGTTGTATAACTATTAAAAAATACATTTTCAGGGATACGTCTGAGTCTTTGTTCTCTGTACTCATTGAATCTCTGTAATTCTTCTGGATTCAAGTTCAATTTGACAACATTTTGGACTTCTTCAAAATTCCCAACAGATTGCAAAATGTCGTCAAATCTATCATCAATGTGTATGATAGGTTTGACTTTAATTGACTAAGTAAACTTGTTAGCAATATTCTCTGGGTTGAACTGCCTTAAGGGTAAAACGGGGAGCTTCAAAAGCTCAATATTCTAACATTATTTCAATGCATGATTGAAATTACTGAGGGTGAATGTACCACATTGAATTGGAAAACTTGGCCATAATGATTTTTTAATATCCTTCAAAGATTTGGTGAGTCTATTAACAATAGTTCGCTAAGCGACTTCTCTCGCCATTAATTTATCAGAAACATACAAAGAAAGAATATGTGGGGGAGAAGAGCTTCCAAATACTCTGATATATGAAAATTATTCTTCAATAAAACATCTCCCTATCATTTGAGGGTCTGAAAGGGCTTCTTTAGTGAATCTAGGGCTCAATCTGTCAAACATTAATTGATGTAACAGTAACACAACTCCATAACATAGTCTATGAAAATGTGGTGCATAATTATGCTCCCATGTCTCTTTATGACTCAAATGAATAGGGGTGGGATCCATGGGAATCCATTTCCAACCCATAACTGGAAAACTGGTAGAAAACTAGATAGCATCAAAAATATATGCACTCATGAAAAATTGGGGAATGGGTTTGGAGGAAGAAGCTCTTGTCTGGCGATATTTGTTAATTGCTTTAGCTAGATTTTCAGAAATAATGGTTGCCTGATTCATAATGTGGGAATTAACAATGGAATCAATCAGGGGAAGCCAATTTATGGATAACTTGGTATTATCAAGGAGACCATATAATCTGCATAGCATGGCGGTTGTGAAATTGTAGGGATATGAAAATGAAGTGATAGGATACATACATGATTTCTCATGTTTGAACTTGTTATCCAGTTTCCTCCAACCCTGAATTGTCTTAAAAGGGTCCTCATTGTTCTTTTCAAATTTCTCAACAAATCTGTTATCATAAATGTCTTGTGGATCAAGTAGTTTGTACATGACTTTCAAGTCTTCAACTCTAAAAGAACCTAAGATTTCATTCTTAGTGGTTCTTAATTGTCTTTCCTTGATTGTTGAATTATCAAGCACCCACCTAATCATGTCAGTATATGGTAAAAGAGTAGCCCTTGCCGCTATCCTATGAAGGAAGGAACATGCAATATTTTTAAACTGTAAATTTGAGGGTCTTGCATCATCAGCAGTTGCTTTGATCTCCACTACTTCAGGTTCTTCGTCTTTGAGAATGGTATAGATAGCTTGCCACTTTGTGGCACCTCCATCAACAGTGCAGACTATATATGAGACTATCAACGACATTTCTATGTATTCTTCTTCTACAACAACCTGTTTGTTGTGCTTTTGCATTACCTTATGAATGGACATATCTTGAAGGAAAATACCTATTAAAACATAATAATGATCAAATGATGGAAGATATATTTGAAATGACCAATTCAAAAAGAAAAGATCCAGGAAGTAGCTGTTCCATTAATTATCCATAACCAAACAATAATTATTTTCATTGGGATGATAAACACACTTAATCGTTTCTGACATGATTTATTTCATGTAAAACCTTTATTTAAAACCTGTCAAATCTATTGCATTGCACCCTTTGAATCTGCCTTTATGAAGCATATTACATTTTTCTTATGCGATATGCGATTTCACGATATCACGAAATCACAAAATCACAGTACCAGAATATCACAAAATCAGAGTTGTCGCAATATCGGAACTTTGGTCAATTTTTCTTAAAGTTTCAAAGATTTATTCATGATGTGCAATCTATGCTGTCGCTTGCGAAACTCCGATCGTTGATCACAAAATCGGGATTTCATTTTTTTTTTTACTTATCTTTTTATGAGAAAAGATTATGCGGGATGCGATTTGCGATAGGGTAATTTCAAGAATTTTTTTTTTAATTTCTTTTTGTTTTATATTTTTATTTAATAAAAGAAATAATTTTTTTTGGAGTTTGATTTTTATCTAAAACGAAAAATACGTTTTTTAAGAAGGGTCCCTATTTCTGTTTATCAAAGGTCTAGTTTATTTTGAAAATAAAAATGGGGGGGAGTCGTTGCATAGCACAACACCAACTAGGATCTTCCTCATCTAGATAGCCTCACATGCAGCTTGACTTGCTTCCATGTATTCCGCTTACGCTGAACTGAGTGCCACGGATCTTTGTTTCCTGTTGTACCAAGAAATAGTTGTAGATCCGATACTGAAAAACCCTCCTGATGTTCTCTTTATGTCCGTTGGGCTACCCACCCAATTTGCATCCATGAAGCCATGCAACTTCACCTCATCCGTCTATCCGTACCATAAGCCATACTCAGATGTGCCCCTAAGATATCTCAGGACATGCTTGCCCGCCTTCCAAAAGAACTTGGTAGGCTTAACCATCGCTTGAATAAACTGGTTCACCACATAGCCTATGTCTGGTCTTGTATTAACTACATACATGAGCAAACCCACCAACTGTCGATAGATAGTAGCATCCACTACCTCTCCAGATGTAGTGTCCTCTTTCCTCCAGTTTCCTAGAAGAGGAGTATCTATGGGTTTGCAGCCCTGCATGTGAAACTTCTAGAGTATCTCCCTTGCATACATGCCTTGAGACAAAAATAGTTCACCTTCTCGCTGCAATATTTCCAATCCAAGGAAATATTGAAGGAGGCCCATATCCTTCATCTCGAACTCCTTTGCAAGGTCCTCCTTGCATGAGTGTATCAGCTGCTCATCACCAGTCGGTATTAAATCGTCAACATAAAGAACAATGATTAAAATCTTACCCTCCAACACAATCTGGTATATGTTTGCATCCGCCTCACTCTTGTTGAAGCCAAGTCTAGTGAAAGAGTTGTCAATTTGAGTGTACCAAGCACGGGGTGCTTACTTCAGCCCATACAATGCCCTTTTGAGTCTGCACACATGCGTCTCGCTGCTAAAGATCTCAAATCCTTCAGGTTGCTCAATGTACACTTCTTCCTCAATGATCCCATTAAGGAATGTAGTCTTCACATCCATCTGATGAATGTGCCAACCCATCTACGCTTAGAGAGAAAGGATGGTCCTTATGGAATAATACTGTGCGACAGGTGCAAAGGTTTCTTCATAATCAATCCCCTTGATATATGAGAAGCCCCGGGCCACAAATCTTACCTTCTACTTTTCAACACTCCCATCAGCAGCTTGCTTTACCTTGTAGATCCATCTTGAACCTACCATTGATTTATCAACTGTTCTTGGAACAATTTCCCAAGAATTGTTTCTGACAATGGAGTTATACTCCTCCACCATTTCATCTACCCATGTGGGCTCTTGCACTACTTCCTAAAAGGAATCAGTCACAATATATTTTCACATGAGAGCCATGTATCTAGTGAATCAGTCAAGAGACTATCTCTATCTGCGTTGTGAAGTAGGGACTCCTACATTCTGTGCCGCATAAAGCTTCAGCCTCTCAGCTTTTGTGGTACGCCTTCTTCTAGTTCTGATGTTTGGCTCTGCATGAGTGGACTCTTCCACTCCATGAACCTCCTCCTATGGTTGATCCACATCTAGATACTCGTCTTTGGGAACAAGCAGTTCCTCCTCTACATGCAAGTCCAGCTCCCTCTCAAGCGACAACTTCATGGCTTTCTCCTCATTGAATTTTAAATCCTGTCACACCACAGTCATTCGACTGTTTCAAAAATACACATGATAATTATGGGGTGTTTCTGTGTACCCCACAAATATCCCAACTTCAGCAGTTGGCTCCAGCTTCTTCCTGGCGTTCTTGGTCACATGCACATAAACAGATGAGCTAAAAATATTAAAGTGAGAAACATCTGGTTTCTTACCAGTAAAAGCTTCTTCAGGTGTACTCATGCCAAGTAATCTATGAGGACAACGGTTTTTCACATAAAATGCAGTGTTGCATACTTCCGCCCACAAGTGCATTGGTAGGCCCTGATCATGCAGCATATCTCGTGTAGCACCCACGATAGTTCTGTTCTTCCTCTCCACCACCCCATTCTACTATGGGTTATGAGGTGCTATGAGTTCTCTTCAAATTCCTTCTTTGCTACAGAAGTCTTTGAATTCGTTCAAGATGTATTCACCACCATTATCACTCACCAGAGTCTTCACTTACTTCCCTGAATCTTTCTCCACCAATGCTTTAAACTCACAGAAATTTGAGAATGTTTGATCCTTCTTCTACATGAAGAATATCCAACATCTACGAGAATAGTCATCAGCAAAAATAACATAATACCTATGTTTTGTTGTTGAAGCAACCGAGAACGGCCCACACACGTCTGTGTGAACTCTCTCTAGGATCACTGCAGCACGGTTATCCTTTTCATGAAAGGTGGTCTTCACAAACTTACCCATAGTACATCCCTTGCATTGATATACCTACGCAAGTTTACCCTTGGGAAGTCCAGTAGAAATCTGTTGCAAAATCTTCAGGGTGCCATGGTGAAGACGGCCCAATCGCCTGTGCCATAATTTACCCTCATCCCGACTCACCACTTCTTCTTCTTTGTCCACCATTGCAGCGCAGCCATATACCTCTAGCTTTGTAGATATTCTTGACTCGAATCCCTATCCTCTTGGTTTGACCCGTTGTTTTGTGTCATAGGAAATCTTTTCCATCACTAAAACAACGTCATAACCTCTATCCTCCAACATCGCGACTAAGACCAAGTTCTTATTTAGACTTGGAACATGCACAACATCTTTCAACATAAATGGTTTACCTTACTCCCTCTCAAAGGTAATGCTATCAATGATGGTCACATTGTATCATCCATCATCGCCCATCTCTATATGCATTTGGAGATCTTTCTCCTCCAAGTCATTGAAAATCTCCTTATCTCCCATCATGTGGAAGGAAGCACCATTATCAAGATACCACACCGATCCCGCTGCACTTGAAACCAAGCATGCAATGAAAGAGAAATCAAGTTCAAATTGCGAGGCAAGGGCCTCACCAGCTGCAGCTCCAGCAGCCTTCTTGTTCTTCTTTTTTTGTGGGCAGTTAGTGGTGCGATTCCCATGTTCGTGATAGTGAAAACACTTCACCTTGGACAAATCCAAATTCTTTCCTTCAGCCTCGGATTTTGAGTGGAATTTCTTCCCCTTCCCTTTCCTTGCTTTGGCATCCAAAGCACAATCCTCTTCATCATCATGCTTTGATGAAGAGCCATCCCTGGTGTTCCGCCTGAACTCCTCCTACACTAGATCTGACCACAGTCATTCCCAATCTGGCAGTTTTTCCCATCCGTTGACAGAGTCTTAATAACTGTGCCAACTCTTAGGAATTCCCAAGAGATCCAAGCTCATGAAATCATCATCAACAACAGTGATTCCCACACTCCCCAGTTCATCCCGACATTGGACAAACTTTGTGAGATACTTAGGAATATTGTCGCCCTTTTCCATTTTGATTTTTCTGAGTTTATCCTTCAGCGCCAATTTCCTATGGTCACTGCTACTTTGGAAAATATCTGTCAAATCCTTCCACATTGTAAATGGAGTGGCTTTCCTATGAAGGCTTGAGACAATATGGTCTCTTACACCTTCCAACAGAATCCTTCTCTTCTTTTCTACTTTATTTTTCCAGGCGTCAAGTAATGCAGCATCCATCGAAGTGGGCTTAGGAACATCACTATTGATGAATTCCTTCAAGCCATTATCTTCAAGCACCACCTCCATCCTATCCTTCCATGCAATGTATTTTGAGATTCCCTCGAGTGCATACTCTAACCGCAAACCATTGAAATCCATTTCGATGTTTACTCAACTGTGGCACCAAGAAATTCTTGCAACAAATTCGAATTGTTTCCACCAACAAACTCAGCTACCACTTCAATATTGCAATATTCTTTGCTCCGATACCATGTAGAAAAGATTAACATTTCTCTGCTACCATGTAGAAATTTATTAATACTGTGATGTATTTCAGATTCGCCTAATCTAACAATTATATGCCAGTGTTATATACATAATCCTTCTACTTAAATCTTTGCAGAAATTTAATCGCCAATTACAAACACATGAAGAAAAATAAATCACACATAACACAGATTTTTTTATAGGGAAATAATAAAGCTAAAAAACCCGCTATCATATATTATGTATATCATGGATCATGAAACAATATCATACAAAACTCTACTCAAATATCTCTCATTACAATATACAATTGTCTCACATTGACATACAAAAATTTGCATAAACATGCACCAATTTACTGCCTCCTGATAGCCTGCCTCCATTGTGCAAGCCCTGCTGATGAATATCCCTGAATGAATTCGATCTTTCCTTTTCTTGACTGTGCAATCCTCATTGGCATCTCCAATGTGTGTGTAGTTGCATTTAATGCACCACTACAGTCACAACTGATAGTCAAACAAGCCCTTTCACCTATCTCTCAACTGGGTCTCCACTGGATCTGACATGCATGTAGTTAACAGTAGTATTTCTTCAGTTTCATGTGAGACCACTTCTTGTGAATTAATTAAGTAATTAACTCACTAATCTCTCACTATTGTATCTTTAGTTACAACTAGTTACAACTAGCACAACTGAGTTTAACTCACTTAACTGAGTTAAACTAAATAACAACTCACATAACTACACATCCAAATTTGTTACAACTTTGTATCACTTAGTTACAATGAAGTCCACTCTGCATGTCCCACCAACCAACCTTATAACTCGTAATTCCTTCAGTCACTAGTTTTCCACATCAGTTAACTGAAATCAAGTGCTTCCAGAGAATATATTATTATTTATTATCTAATTATTATTAAGGGATAATAATAATTGACATCTGATCTATTTTTAGACATGCGATCTATAAATAGACTTCGCCCATGCATCTAAAAGTATAATCTCATCTATAAATATGATTTTCTCAACCATATATAAATAGACTCCTGCTATAAATAGAATATTCTCACCATTCTAAAAATAGGCATACACCTAAAAATAGCCTACAGGCCCCACCTAGTGAAGGTGCTTAATTTTCACTAGGATCATCATCTTGTTGAATCTCAAAATTTATAATTATATTTAATTTATCATTAATTCTACTACATATCTTATGTCATGGGATATCTTATACATGTCCTCAACATGTATTTTATCCTTTCTCAATTTCACTTTACAATTTAATCTACTTTACCTATACCCTTTTATTTTATCTAGGGTATCGCTACCTCCACATGTCACTTTACATAAATGCTTTATGCTAACTATTACCACTATGCAATTAAACCTATGAATCGGATAATATTTAAACCTACAATTCCTTAAGGAGACTCATTTTCATCCTTAAGACATATGATTAAAATCGTTAACCAAATCAATGCATGACTTGATTATATTACCATCGTATCATACAATTTCATTATTCGATGTGCATTAAGGTTTGCATTGGTTAAATATAATTTATTAGTGGTGAATTTAATTTGGTTCCTATGGTATTCCACCCACAGGCTTTCGTACATATCTCACATTAACTCTTTAAATTCTACCTTATCTTATCTCTCTCATAGAATTTAAGTCTACATACTCCGTCACATGGCTTCACGTGATCGTGGTTACTCCTCTTGGCCACCTCTATGATTGATATCCATTGTAATCAAATAGTGGGGATTTCTTCCCTCAAACCCTAAGATTCTTCGACTACTACCCACCTTTCGCATTCAACATTTCAGTCAATTGGGCATCTAGCCGAATTTCCTCTCACGTAACGAGTGCACATAATTATTGTAAATTCATGCATTTTCATGTGAATTCCAATTGAAATCAAAGGACGTCCTTACGTTTACCTCCATAAAAAATGTTGTTCTTCTATTTTCATAACTGGAGGTGAAATTCATAGTCATTTCTCTAGTTAGTCTCTGATGTAATTCGAATTCATGAACAGAATTTTATTAGTATTTTTTAGGTAACGCATCAACTTAAGACTTCTTTTTCTCATTTTCAATTTTGAAATGGTTAATAGGATTTCATCACTATTCTATTATTATTTTCAAAATTTTAACTCATGTCAACTGAATTTGGTCAATTTGTTTGGATTTATAAGACTCTATTCTGTCGTGAAATCCCACATTGGTTCATCCTTCATCAACGCACAGACTCCGGCCTGGATGAATAATGAGGTAGGGTTTATCATTGTTTCCGTCTCTTAATTTTTTTTTGAATGTTATTAATACCAATGATTCGGCTTCATCAATGAACGTTGTAGTTCATTTCTATTAATGACTATGATAATTTTCTGATTTTTCGTTTCTATTTCGTTTTTGTTTACATACTTCCCCAAATTTGTCACAGCCCCACTTCAACTTTCAAAAACCTTGTTTTTTCTTTTTTTGTGAGGTTCTATCACAATTAACAACTCAGTAATACATCTTGAGGAATACCATGTATTACCTCTCGTATAACCTAGAGTTTCTCCCTATTTTCATTCCATACGAATTTAGTATTCTGGATATGCATTGCTCACTCCTGGTTATAATTTCAAACTTGTCGTTCTGAAAATTTTTTGTTGTCTATTAACATACCATGACTTCATTTTATTCTTTAAAAGCATGGAAATTTTTCCGCATGCACGCAATATAAAATTATTTATATTGTATGATTTTTTTCCACGCTTTCAATTGCAAAAAACTTGTGTGTGTGTGTGTGTGTGTGTGTGTGTGTGGTAAAGGAACTTTCAATGTTCTTCATTTTAATTCTTTTATGCACTAAACTAAAGGTATACATACGTTCCAGAATTGGTTAATTGTTTCCACACCCCCAATTCGGATATCAGTCATTGTCAATTGAATACACTTTCTTTCTTCCTCTGTGTGCGATCCTTCTAGCATTTTGTCGAATTTACAATTTTTCTTGTATTTACTTCATAGAAAGGTATTAAATTGAATTTCTATTATTTTATTTGTTATAACTAATGTGCTACCTCTTCATATTTGAGGAACAAAGAATGGTAGTGTATTTCGAATAAACTTTTATATCTGAGTGCACTCTCTTGTCCACATTCCAATTGTAGAGAATTTTATAGGGTTCATGCGTACAGCAACGTCTTGCCATGGCCACAATTTTTTTTTTCGATTTGAACTTCTGAAGAGATTATAATATTTTGTCTCAAAAGTTGTACTTAATTTGCTCACTCATCTTATTTCTACTTTCACAAATTTTGCACAATTATATAATCTCTTCTTCTTAAGATTTATATCGTTTTAAACTGACTTAACATAAGTTCCCTTTATTAAAATTTTACAACGTACTCCTTCAATAGTATAGTATACCACTAATGGTAATTATACACTACCTCAGTGTATAAGAGGAATATGGTAAGTATTGTGCATATTTATTTTAAGTTTCCCCTACATATAATTGTAACTTGGCAACAAGATATTATTATTTATAACTTAGTTCTGTACTTTAACTTTCAATTAATAATTCTTGTATTTCTTTCCTTGCCAAAGCATTCAGTTAATGACTTTATAAAATAATTTCTGATTAATTCCATATAATCGTACTTCTGGTTTTCCTTTTCCAAAATTCTAATTATTTTATATATAATAAAGTGTTATTGCAAAGAATAAAATGAATTACCCACATTCTTAATTTCTAGATCCATGACTTGTCTTCCAGATTTATTTTTGTTCACTAGAATCTTTATTATTGAATTTTAATTTATACCACTCTTCTTGGTGATAGTTCTCGCAAGTTTCATTTCCGGTATGTTTTTCAGATTTTATAATTGTACAGAGATTTCTCCGGCTTATTTACACACACGTTTGAAGGTCTCCCTTCTAATTTTTATTATACCTCATATCCAATATTTTCATTTGACTTTCTGAAAGTAATATTGTGTTTGTTTCTTTTCTTAGCTGAATGTATTGTGTTTGCGATTGATTCATTGATTTAACAAACCTGTACCTATCCTTCTTCTAGGTTGGTTATACATTCCACTTCAATATTATATAACAATGTTATTTATTATTCGAGCCTTACTTATAGTTCCCTTTACCACAGGTGCAGGGAGGAAATATTCGAAATCAAAGAGATATTTACAGGTATCCATATAATTGTACATACTCCTCAATTTTTAATTCAATTTTCGCAATTGAAATTCTAACTATCAATGCATTGGTTTTTTCAGGTTTCATATGTTGTCTTCTATAATATGATATTCATTAAGATCAATATTTAGACGGTCTGACAGTCAATATCCTAATGTTTCAGGTCGGTGATCAGAACAATGGAGACACTTTCACCATCTGTTATACTCTACATATCTTATTGTTATTAATTGTACATAGTGTTAGTATGAATCTTTCTTCGTAAAAGATCACTTTAGCTACGCATAAAAAATAGCCCTAACATCGATTATGGCTGCAAAATATCTTCAAGTTTGCTGCACAAATTCAGATCTAAGCACAAAAGACATTAAGCAGATAAAATATAATATGGCTCCATGTATCCAATAGATAAGACAAGAACAAAGGGTTTAAAAGAATGATTTGTATTATATTAAAGAATGGGGCACCTGAGAGGAAAACAAGAAAGGTGTTTTCCGGTTCTCCTCAATGGGATGGGTTCTTGAAAGTCCTTAGCGTTTCAGATCTAAAATTCCTCTCTCTTATTGTGGTAGAAAACCCTGACAAACATAGAACTCAATGGGAGCTCACAAAGAAAAAATGTAAAATGGTGACCAAGAATAGATCCAGTGTGATCTAATGCAATGAAGGTGACCAATGAATGGGAAAAACCCTTCTATTTATAACAAAATATTGGGGTGTTCTAGAACTCGGTGCATGAATAAAATATTATTAATCAAAATTCTAGAATCACCCTTTAGGAATATTTTATTATATTTGTTGGAGGGAAAAGGTCTTTTGACTTGGGTAAATTCCTTTATTTATAAACAATAAATAAATAAATAATTTATTTATTATTTTAGGGAGATGATCGGAATATAATTAAATAAATAATGATTTATTTGATTATTTAAAAATGATCTAGTCAAATTTAACTAGGAATATTATTTAAATAATGATTTAAATAACTTATTCCTAGGAAATAATTAATTAAATAATGATTTATTTAATTAATTTCCTTGTTTTGGGTTAAATATGACCAGGAAATATAGACAAATGTTATTTTACATGGTGAAAGCAATTTTACTTAGGGTAAAATTTGTCTTACATGGTGTACTTGGGTTCATCTAATGATAATGAGTTAGATGACCAAAAAAATGGTGTAACACATAGTGTTAGGATTTTGACTCTAATGTAGTTTTAATATCATCCTGTACAATTCAATTATAATTAATTTTGAGTAGTTTCATCCTCAATTCTTCTGGAGGATTTTGAATAGAATTATATGTATCTGGAGGTTAGATAATACAGATCTTATTCTTATCTATTTTATGTTATCATATGTGTAGATGAGTTTTACATGATTATTAGGTCGCTATGATTTCCACTTTACAACATATATTCACTTATGTTTTAAATTTATATATGAGATTTATATCAGCATAGAATTAATTCAGATATGAACCTTAATAGATAATAACAACATAGAATATATGATAACATCATAGAATTAATTCAGATAAGTATTTTAATGATTGATATCAGCATAGAGCTAATTCTAATATGTATCTCACTGTAATATATCAATATTTATTATACATGTACTGTAAATTTTCAGTTTAATTCCATCTTTAACTTAGATTTAAACAACATATTTAGACCCTAGGAAAGGGTTTAGAGGTTCTATTTTTTCGTCCCCTAATTCTACCAAGTCTATGTAATAGTAGAGGAGACTTAACTATATTTATTCATAGTTAAGACTCTATCAAATACATATGGAAAACCAATTTTTGAAAAGGAAACTATACAACAAACCTAATTTTTATGAGTTTAATTTACATAAATCTCATTCAAAAGTCATATCACAAAACTAAATTTCCTAAGTTCAATTTCAGATTTATTATAAACTAATAACAGTGGGCTAAATTTGAATCTCTAACATATAGAAAATTTCCACATAATGTACATACCATTGTATAAATATTTTTTTCCTCCCAACCTTGATCTTATTCCACAGCTCTCCCCCGAGAAGAGACCAATTTTTCCTTATTCTAGACAACCCCTTTGTCACACTAGGAATATCTTATTTAAGCTTGCTTTCCCTCAGCTTGTTTCCATAACAGTGTCCCGCTATTTTGGGATGTTGTTTCCCTTAGCCTAGGCTTTGCTTTTGTTTTTTCCACAAAAGCTTATTTTAAAATTAGCTTTTCCTCAACTTTGTTTTATTCTTACCCCTTCTCAGTAACTTTCCACTTTACTGAGGATTTTATTAGATCTTTTTCTCCCATCTAATAAACTTTATTTTATTTTATATTTTTCTCCTAGGATTTCTGGAGAATTTTGGGAAAGTCTTGGGAATCTAGTCCATCCTTATGGATTAGAATTCCTGGTCTCAATTTATTCTATCTTTATACAATAATTTAATTTCCACATTTATATATTAATTTCCAAAATTAATATATCCATACTTAATTTTTTTCTTAGGTCCACCTGACCTTTATGTTTATTCACCATTTATAAAATGTTGAAAATAGGGATATTACAGTATCCAACATGTAGGAAAAATGGTTATTCCTTATGAAGATGTTGGAGTATGACTAGTTAAATATTCCGCTCTTATGGGAACTTTTGTTGCACCTCCTCTTAACGTACCTCGAACTATTTCCAATATCAAAATGATTACATCAAGCACAATGGCATTTTTTGACACATGGAATGTGCCTTAAGAATCTGAATTGGAATATTACGGCGACAAGATGCCTTTAAGTCCATATGAATCGGCAAATGTAGCAGTAAAATCACTTTCTGACATTTCATCAACTAAAACTGATCAAATGAATGTGGTCAGTGAAGATTCTTCTTCTTTATCAAGCTCATCCATGACATCATTTTCTGATCTTTTTCAACAAATGTTTTCAACTAATGAAAATATCTGAAAAATATTGTCATTGGAAGAATTACCATGGGACGATCTTCATCATCGATCTTATTTCTTACCTAACCTTGATAGACTCGAAAATGACTTTTCATCCATCTTTTCAATTGATTATGTCAAGGAACCTAAAAATCCTAGGTCCATTCTTCATTCATATTCTGAGACAAATTTAGGAAACATTTCCGCCACAATTCCTATTGACATATCAATCAAACCAAGGATAAGTAAAAAACTCATATAGGTGCTTCTTGCTCAATTGAAGAGATCAATATGTACAAAGCCTTATTTCAGGAATTCAGAGACATTTTTTCCTAGTCTTATGAAGAAATGTCAGGTATTGATCCTAAGATTGTGATTCACGAAATTAAGACATACCTAGATGCTAAACCTGTTAGATAGAGATTACGTCTGATACATCCGTGAAAATATTTTGCTATTAAAGCTTAAGTTGAAAAACTAATTCATGTGGGATTTATTTATCCTATTCATTCGACGGATTGGGTATATAATATAGTTCCAGTGACCAAGAAACAAGGAAATATCAGAGTATGTGTCAATTATAGGGATATAAATAAGGCTTTTCCCAAATACAATCATCATATCCCTTATATCGACCAAATTGTTGATGATTGTGATGGAAATGAAATATTTTCGATTATGGAAGGATTTTCTGGTTACAATCAAATAAACGTACTCCCTGCCAATCAGCCCAAGACAACATTTATATGTCCATGGGAAACATTTGCATACTATAAATTACCTTTTTGATTGAAAAATGTTGGCACAACTTTTCAAAGAGCTATGTCTTACACATTCCACGATATCAAACACATTGTGCATCCCTACTTGGATGACTTACCTACTCATTCTTTACGCAGACAAGACCATCCCACACATTTACGTGCCATCTATATGTGATGTTGGCATTACAAAATTTGTTTTAATCCACACAAATGTGTATTTTTTGTAAAATTAGGACACTTACTTGGGTTCATTGTTTCAAAATAAGGCATTTGTCTCGACCCGTTGAAGGTTGAGGCCATTGTCAATTTACCTCCTTCTTCCACTCTTCGCCAACTCCATATTTTTCAAGGGAAAGAAAACTTGTATGACGTTTTATCTCTAACTATGTAAATTTAACTAAAGGTTTCACTCGGTTATTAAAACATGATGTTCCATTCATTTGGGATGAGCTTGCTGATAAATCTTTTGATGCACTCAAACACGCGTTGACCCGTGCACCGTTGTTGCATCCACCTAATTATCACCGAGATTACTTTTTGTATTTAGCTACGTATTATTCCACAATTGGAATGTTTTTAGTTCAAGAGGATGACTCCAACAATGAACATGTGATTTATCACCTAATTCAGAATCTCACCCCGACAGATATCAAGTATTCGCATGTGGGGAAATTGGCCTTGATAGTCATTCAAGTTTTCTAACGATTCCGTCATTACATATTGTTACGTAAAACCACAATGATATCTAATTGTAACTCTATGATATACATTTTGACGGAACAATTGCTTGGGGGAAAATACTCTAAATGGATAGATATCCTACAAGAGTTTGATTTGGAGCTCGATAAATCCAAGTCTAAGAAATCACTTGTTTTTGTTGAACTTATGTGTGACTTTCCCTATATTGAATTGGAAATAGTGTTAGAGGACCATATTCCCGGTGAATCTATGTTTCTAATTAGTACATTACATCCTTGGTATGGATATATCATTATATATATTCAAACCCAAACCTTTCGGCCAAACCTTTCACGATCTGATCGACATAGAATTCGATACCAATATCAACAATACAATATTTTTGGTGACACTCTTTATTTTCGTGGTCTTGATTCTATTTTTCAACATTTTATAATTCATGAAGAAGTTGAAAAGGTCTTAAATGACTACCATTATGGATCTTGTGGTGGTCATATGTCTGGGTTTTCCACAGCCCAAAAGATATTGTGCGCTGGCTATTTCTAGACGTCACTATTCAAATAGTGTATCCTTGTGGTTAGAATATGCCACAATTGCCAAATTTTTGATCGAGAGATGTGTGCCCCTCCAACTCCTCTTCACCCAATCATAGTTTTCGGTCCATTTGCAAAATGGGGCATCGATTTTGTTACATGTAACACTCACTCGGTCGGGGGGCATGGGTATATTATTATCATTGTAGATTACTTTAACAAATTGGCCGAGGTGATGCCTACATTCATGGCTGACGACAAAACTGCAGCTATTTTCATATTCAATCATGTGATTTCCAGGTTTGGTGTCCCTCAAGCTATCATTACGGACCATAGTAGCCATTTTCGAAACATTATGATGACTAAAATTTTCGCTCAACTTGGCCTACGCCATGATAATTCTACACCATATTACCCACGGGCCAATGGTCAAGTTGAGGTTTTTAACAAGGTTTTAACCAACATGATTAAAAATATTGTATGAAGTCATAAAAATAATTGGCATACCATGCTTTTTTCTGCATTATGGGCATACAATACCTTTGAAAAAACATTCACAGAGTTTACTCCTTTTCAACTCGTTTACAGTTTAGAAGTTGTTTTACCCACTGAATATGAAATCTCGTCACTCAAACTAGCCATTGAGTTATTACCAGCTACCTCTGAAGAGGAAAAATTCTTCTTATACCTAGCACGGTTAGATGAGACTCGCCGCACCACTACATTAGTTGTCGAAGCTCATAAAAAATGTGTTAAGTCTCAATATGATCAAAGCAATAACCCTCATATCTATTCGGAAGGTGACCTAGTTTTAGTATACGATCAAGATCACGACAAACTAGGCGCTAGTAAATTCAAACCAACGTGGCATGGTCCTTATATTGTTAAGCATGTGCTTGCAAAAGGAACCTATGAGTTATTTGATTATGACGACGTCTCTTTAGATAAGCCTAAAATGGCCTTTATCTCAAGAGATATTATGCATGATTTTTCGTGTGAAGATCTTCTTTGTACATTAGTTACATTTCAGAACAGTGTGCCTTAGATTAGTTATTTTTCTTGACGAGTTTTCACTACTTTTTCTACTTATCTTGATTACATTGGCTTTTCCGACGGGACCTATCGTATTACACGGAACATATCTTCCGCTGCTTGGGTTATCTATTCACCCACTGATGAGTTAGTTTCTATTCATGGGATTTGCCTCGGTCAAAAAACGAACAATATTGCAAAATATAGCGTAGTCATTGAGCTATTATCTGATGCCATTGCATTTAGCATTCAACGTTTTATTGTTATGTTAGACTCGCAACTCATTGTATTACATTTGAACGGTGTTTATGCTATCAGAAATCCATATTTTTTAAGAATGTTTTTAGTGGTTCATCACTTGGAAAGACAGTTTGATTACATTGAATATCAGAACATTTCAAGAAATTTAAACACATTGGCTGATGCATTGGCTAATCAATTTTTAAATAGAAATTTGTAGCATTGAAAGTAAAAAAAAACAATATTCAACCCATATTGAACAAGATACTCAAAGATCGAAAGTAGCAATATCAGTAGGTTAAAATAGTTGTGTGTCAAAAATATTACATCATTTGTTATCATAGGTTTCAAACACCTTATGATCTAAAGATATTGATATGAAAAAAAAAAATCCAATCTAGATTGGCCATCAGCTATCCATGATGATGATCATGGTAGCAGAGTATAGCGTGCGCCACTCTCCGCAGATATCACTTGAATGTACCTGGAACCCCAGTCACATGCCTCTGGAACCTGAGAGGAAAATCATTTGTCCCAATCTCTGGGATGTCAATGGTAAACCTCTATAGGTTTTTTTCTAACTCTTCAAGGGCCTCTACTACATTGATCAATCATCGAGGTGCTGTTATAGGTTTTGCTTCTCGTCTGTCAAAACGAAGAAGCACCGCTCGTCATGTTGGGCCAAAATTTTCATTTTAATGTTTTTATTAGTATTATACAATAAAAAATCAAAAAAAAAAATAACAAAAAAATTAAAAATGATATCTTTTACCTGATGCATCCCACTATGTTCCCAGTGAAAGTGATGTGTTAGGGTCACCCTTGAAATCAATCCCTGCATAAGGAAAACCCTCAATCATGAAGATTTGTCTCCTGAGCCATATAAAAAACTGAGGAGTATATCAAACCACAAGACCACCATCATCACCATGGCGAGCCATCAATGAAACCCATCGCAACATGTGTGGTTCCCTCGGTCCCGTTGGATCCACTAGTGACTGTTGAGGTATTAGGAGTGGAATCCTCTCCAAAGTGAAATATATGAGAATGGCTCCATAGCTGAAGTTCTTCATCTTCTAACTCTTTTCTCTCGTGACTTGGTCTTTCATGTTGACCAACACTCCTTCACACCAGTTGAAAATTGTTCCCCCAGAAGACTCAACAGCAGTCTACATTTGTGCTTTTGTAGCCACATGTGGAGTTACACTACCACACAATCATGTAATTTTAAAAGCAATGATCTTAAGGTCTAGTCGTTCGATGTTTTTTATGTCAATACGACCATTTTTCAGTTGTGAATCTTGTGTGAAATATTGCACCATATAAGAAGTAGTAGGCAGTGCCCCTGGTCATGTCCCAAATAAGGAAATGTCTCTTCCTCTTCGAGGTAATCTGGTGAGGAAATAAATATCCTCTGTCTCGATCACAAGCTTGTGATCCCTGATGATGAAGCATTATTCCTGGACATCCCAGGCATTGACCAACTAGGTCATGAGTTTCACTTTTGCTTTCATCCCTTGTATTGCCCAAAATTTATATAAACCACAATTCTTCAGCACATGAAGTGTTGTTGGGCTATCCATGGCTTCATTATCATGCAATTCATGCTCTCTTTCTCTCCACTCAAGCATGATTGGTTTCCTACAAACAATCATTTAGGAATATTAGAAAACTTGTGGGAGAATTGGAGCAATTTTTATGGATAGAAATTTAGTTTTGAAAACCCCACGGAGCTTGTGTGGTTTTATGCATACACAATGTATTTTTTCACATGGTTTATGTATAAAAACATCGGTGGCCTGATGATTTTTTATGTTAAAAAATCACCAGGGTGCGCGGGTTTTTCCATAAAAACATGCGCACCCCCAAGGGCGGATTATAAAACCTTATTTCCTCCTAAAAAATGACCTAAAAACTTAAATTGAAAAATTAAATGGATGAAAAGAAAGATAATGAAGAGATGAAATACCTGGAGCTAATGGTTTGCGAAATGGTTGGTTGGTTCTCCTGATATACGCTCCATAAGATTTATGGTCAAAACTCATTCTCACAGTTGTGAAAATCAAAAGGTAAAAATGATTTGTTCTGACCACTTTTTATAGGTTTTCATGAATAAAATAATATTAATTTTCTTTTCTTTTTTAACTTTAGAAGTTAAATTTTGAATTTTTTTACCATGATTGAGAGAAGATGATTATAATTTTTCTATTTTTGCAGCGAACAGGTTGTGTTAGAAAACGAATCATTTTGACAATGAGTAAACTTTTATCACTTTTTCAGGCTCTCAAAAAATATGAAAAAGCGAAACCTTGGAGTCCTATTTTAAGCCCTTTTAGAACTCTCTAAACATGAAAATATCATTGAGAACTTGACTATTCAAAATCATTAAAATAAATGAACAGTCATCTATTTAGTATAAGTTTACCCCTTTTCCAGAATGAACTAGATTAATTACGAAAAAGGTATAGGTTGACTAAGCATGGTCAATAGATTTATCTCTTATATTATTTTAACCTTTTTCGAGTTTGAGAGACTAAACTTATGAAAAATAACACTACGGAGTTTACTTATGTTTTTCTTCTGACTCCCTAAAAAAAAAAAAAAAAAAACCGAGTTAATCCTATGTTGGACTCGTTAAAACTAAACAGTCTAGAACCTGTAGATTACAACAGGACTGAACCACTCCTTCTTAGTGTTAGTTAAAATTACTGAGATGGACTCTTTTGAAGGATGATCTTACACGACAAACAAATGTTATCCTCCTCAATCTTAACAAAAATAAAGAGGTACATTCCAGTATTGGTGGGGGAAAAATTGAGAAAAATAATCCATGTTTTATACTTGTTTTTAAAAGTAGCATGTCGCTCTTGAAAAAGTGAGAAAAATAATCCATGTTTTATACTTTCTTTTAAAAGCGGCATGTCTCTTTTGAACACGTCACTTTCTCACACTCGTGTCTGTGTTGGGTAATCCTTTTTTCTTCCAGTTAATCAAACCTCATTGAAAGTCTTCAGCCGGTTTTGGGTATTATCTTTAATTCAAATGCTTCCAAGTCATTTACAGTGTCTTTATGTGTTCAAGAGAAAGTATAACTTCAAATTTACTATTCATTGAAAACATCTGTCTCCATTCGCGTTGACAATACCTGTGTTAATCCTTGCAAAACATTTCTTCAAAACTTGAACTAATGGTTTCGTGTCATAGTCCCTCCTACGATGGATCACTTTCTATCGACATCAGCTCATTATCTAGAAATTTGATTTAGAATCCTACCAATACCTTGGAATCTGCATGCCCTAATGGCAGGTTTCTCGCCTTCGACGACAGGTTTTCATCATTTGCCTTCGATCGAATGACTCTATGAGTGTTCGACTGCAAATAATTCATTCACAATTCATATATTGTACTGAAGTACTTTGAGAGACATTGTCATTACTGGTGGTTTCTATCACACTTTTTAACAGTTTTCATCATTGACCGGTAATCAAGTGGTTTCTACCATGTTCGACTTCGAAACAATCAATCACATGATAGATTCTTACTAGTTCAAGAAGCAGAAATCAAGACCCTGGATCTACTTTCAACCATCCAGAATGCAAGGAATTATGTATTCATGATATAGTAGACTTCTTCATAACTGATGGTTGCACCCATACTGTGTCTACTTTTGATGTAATGCTAAATTCATATTTGTACCATAACATTTAGTTAGTTTTGCTCTGAGTATGGGAATTCCTACCTTGGTGATGATTATATATATTTTCATTGAATGTTTCTTACAGGTTTTCGACCGGTGTATCCAATCCAATCCTTGGAATGATAAAGCTCTTCACTCTCTCGAAAAAATTTCTTAGACTTCACACTTTAGGGGGAAATCTGTTACACGTCATTTTATCACCATGAAATTTGACTGTCAATATGGATCTATCACCATCCATATTCATACTTCATTAGAAGTCAAAAACATTCATGTTCCTGAACAAGGTCTTGGAAACTGAAAAAGCTCTTTAAAATCCCTTAAAAGGTTACATACGCGCTTTTTGTGGTCATTTCCCGCGCATTCCCTGATTCTTCTTCTATTAGCCATGACGATCGCCACTCTGTTCACCAATAAAAATTACGCACCCCCATAAAATAAAGTAAACACGAAAAAGTAATTTCTAGAAGCCTAGTTGGGTGAATATTCTTCCAACTAAAATCCTCTTGAGTCGCTCCAATTCGAGCTATATCCCTCCACTCATGGAGCTTATCCCCTTGGATAAAGGAACCCTAAGCCCTTCATTAGAGGATCGCATCCCTCTCTTGATGGGTCTGAAACCTCCTCAATATCTCTATAAATTGAGTTGAAGCTTCAGGTTTAAGGGTTAACATATAAATGTACATTGAAGATCACACCTTTGTACACAAGATTTCATTGAAGATAAATCTGTGTTAGACATTCTATAAAGGAATTCTTGTCAAACCAAGGGGCACGACTGCGCAAACGGGAGAAATTTGTACAACATCAAGGCTCAGGTTGTAAGATTTCTCTTTTTTATTCTTGATAATACATACAGATCTCTTTTTCTCATTGTGTTTATTTAGACTCATTGAAACAATGGCAATACTTAATCTCCTTGATCATTAGGTTGAACTTGTGCTTTTTATTATTATATACTGCAGGTGCTTTGATTCTTTGCATGTTTGTGATTGCAGGTTCTTCTCAACATTGAAGGATTTATTTAGAGCGAAAGTAAAAGGTCTACATCAAACTTCTCATTGAAAGGTAGGAGCATAACCTCCTCATTTCTAAGTTATAATAATATGAACGCTACTAGTTTAGATAAATAGGTATTTAAATGGTTGTTTTATTCTAGTTATCTGTTGGGATACTATGGAGATCGCTCTTTTCTGCAAGAGGGATTTATCCAGAAAACGACCTACCAGTTAGTGGTTTGGTTTCACCATCCCACTGAAAACCTGCTCCTTTACGCACTACCCCCACCCTCACCCTCTTGCTTATGACAATCCATGCATTAGAATTATGGCTTATGTCCCTCGACTCTTGCTAGCTACTCATGTTTATGAGGCAGTTCGAACCCTTTAAGTGGTTAGCTGCTAAAAATATGATTTAAAAACATGAAAATGAAATTTTCCTGATTTATATTAAAAATAAAACATGACAACGTGATGGAAATTTTACCATATGTGTTAGGTCAGAAGTCGCCTATTTTAACTTGGGCTCTTTCGATTATATTTTTATCCACACAATAGTAATGATGGTTCGACTCCAGGCAACGAAATTCATAGGCTAGAGAGAGGTATAAATATATGGATGAAAAATGAAAATCGAACTATAAACTAGATTTAAAAATGTAACCCATACCATTGTTACAGGATTCGAACAACTTATATGCATGAAAACTAAAATTGAACTATGAATTAGATTTGTACTATATCATGAAATTTGTATCCCAAACAATTATTACATGATTATTCGAACAACTTATATGGATAAAAATTGAATCTTACCTTCGTTGGGCTTAGGTATCACCAATCCCTAGGCTCACATGTATAACCTTCGCTAAAAGGCATATTTTCGACAGGTTCAGGTCCGTCTCCATCCCTTCCAACGTATGCTTGATAAAATATCTCTTGACCTTAGAAGACTCCAACTGGAATCGAATGTCAATTGCAAACTCTAACTAGAATGGAATGTCAACCGCAGGAAAACAGGTTAACTACTTTTCGCTAGTTTTTTCTCTTCCATATATGAAAGAAAGGAATTTGTGAAGAAATTTTAAAACAAATAGAAACTATATTTTCTATGGTAAATCCCTCTCTCCCCTTCGAGTGAATTCCTTGGGAAAATACAATATATTCTGACCAAACTCATCCTACAAATTGAGAGAGGAAAATGGATGTTGATGTGCATTTTTTCAACAGTACATTCATCAAATTGCATATCTGATGTGCAAACATATATGGACCTTAAAATCCCTTCTCCCTTGTTTGACCGAGAAAATAAAGAACAAGTCTCTAGATATCTGATCATACAATCAGATTAATACAAATTTCAAAATAGAAATATTTGTCTCCTGGTGAAGGCACCTTGTTTTAAGAATGGCAAGATTTTATTCAAGTGCATGTCAATTCCTTAACAAATACCTCTGAAAACTATCATTTTCTTATTTAGAGAGAACTAATAAGAGCATCTCCATTCAAAACTAGTCGATTAAATGAATTTGGTTAATACCTTATGAAATTGATTTAACATACTTTTCAGATGAGAAGAGTCTCAAAAGAGTTTCCAACTGCATCTCATTGTACCAGAGCCCAAATAAACTTCATAGCATAATCGGCCAAAGTGGAAAATTAAAACCTATAACACACTCCAATAGCATGCAATATTTGAAGAAATATCCATATAACATATGAAGATATGTGAAAAAAATACAGAGCTTCTTGCAGCATTTAGGGCATAGGACTGTTATCACATAAGCATCATATTACAAAACAAATTTATTAAAAAAATCATATTATTTACCCTCAGAAAACATAATGAAAACACACTTCTTGCTTATACTAAATCAAAACACCATTGCATATTTTAGTACATCTCCCATAGGCTTCACACAGTGTGTCGCAGCAGGGTTGGGACTTAACAGTTTGTAACTCAAGGATCACAACACTATAACTACTAAATAATAATAACCAGTAACCAAAATGCAGTCTTCATTTAGACATAGTCATGGAAACCAAAACTCAGTTAACTTGAAGCAACAAGCAATGTAATGATCTCTTGCATCAGGAACTTTTACCAGTTCCTTTCTCCTCCATTTTGCTCCATTATGTAAAAATTCTTATTCATTGGAAATCTCTCAATAGCTAGAATTAGATATGAGCATCATTCTTTGAAAATATAGCATTTATACATATTGAAAAATTTATGTCTTCAGCAGCAGCTGAGAATGACTGAATATATATACCAAGAAAACCCAAGTTATGTTGATGGACATCAATATTCAAAATCCATGGGAGATATTTCTTATTCCCCTACCCATGAAGTCATACCAACCTCAATGTGCTTTATCATCTTGAATTTGGATGGCAATGGAGCCATGGTAGTGGCATTTACAGTAGAACTCCATTGAATCCTTGGCCATGGTCATGACCCTATAATAAGCCAACATCCCCACAGTGGAAACCATATTTTCTCTGCATAAAAACTTAGTGTTGTTAGTTTTCTCCACCTCCCTGTTAGATTCATGGACAAAATTTTCTGTCACTTTATCCTCCTTACTTCTTGCCAAGACAGTAGCAGTAAAAATAGTAGACATCCTACCCAGGGCTCCTCGAAAATACCCTCTAGTACCATCAATGAAAATCACATCCCACCCCACATCATATATATTATTATGTAAATCATTTATAGAAAGCTTGAAAATAGAGAACAGAAGCTTTTGCACAGTCCCACAATATACCCCACGTTGTTCCTTAGCCAAATCCAGGAGATGCTTGGATTCCACCAACAGCCAGATGACAATGAAGAAGAAATCATTCGGAGGCATCATGAAGAAACCTTATGAACAAAGCGGGTATCTCTAACGCACACTTCAATGTTTTTCAGATTACCTTGTGGCATACACACGTGCATTCCATGCATACAAAACATGTTTCTATTTTCTTGTTTTTTATATATATATATATATATATGGATGACATGTTGAATTGGATGCAAGCCACATTCTCGTTCTCCAGTCTGGAATGCCACATTTCAAACAAATTGGTAAAGCTGTTAAAAGCGATGGCAGAAACCGTTGAAATCCATCTTTCAAAAAATTTATATTATATTAACAATAGCCCCCCACAGTTGTATCATTTTATGTGTTGATTTGTTTGATTGTATCCTCAACATGTCATCTATATATATATTTATATATATGGATTAAATGTTGACTTGGATGCAATCCGCGTTCTCGTTCTCCAGTATGGAAGGCCACATTTCAAATGAATTGGTAAATATATTAAAAGTGGTGGCAAAAGCCATTGAAATCCAACTTTCAAAAAATTTATATTATATTAACAATAGCCCCCAGTAGTTGTATCATTTTATGTATTGATTTGTTTGATGAAGGGTTAAAATTTAATAAGTTGTATCAGTTTATGTGTTGATATGTTTGATGAAGGGTTAGAATTTGAAGTTATATTTAATAAGTTAGGGCTAAAAATTGAAGTTATATTTAATAAGTTGTATCATTTTATGTGTTGATATGTTTGATGAAGGGCTAAAATTTGAAGTTATATTTAATAGATATATAGTTTTCATTGAAATTAATTTTCGGATTAATTACATCATTAATCACATCATCATAGTTTTGCTTTTAAATTTTAAACTCTTGACTTTGAACCTCACGGGGTATGAAAAATCTGCGACTTCCCAATTAAACCAAGACCCTCTTGACAGGCCTCTAATGTTTTAGATTGTTTTTTTTTCTCCATACGTTGAAATAGAAAACCAGGTCACCATGTTTTGTGAAGCATGAAGCCTTATCATGTTTTTGTTCTTCTGTGAAAGTCCTGAAATCATGTCTCTGGTTAATAAAAGAATGGAACTTAGGCCAAATCTATATTAATGCCCATCTCATATTTTTTTACTCTTATTGATGTGCTCATGATTGATGCCCATCGTAGATTATTTTAATATTATTGTTTTATTCAAAAAAAAAAAATATATATATATATATATATATCAAAAACAATAAAATAAAAATAGGTGTTGTATGCATGGAATGCAAGTGTGTATGCCACAAGGTAATCGAAAAATGTTGAAGTCTGCATTAGAGATACTCGCTTTGTTCGAGGTTTTCTCCATGATGGCTCTAAATTCATCTTCATTCTCATCTGGCTGCTGGTGGAATCGATGCATGGCTGGATGCATAGGTTCTATATCATTTTTTACAAATATGATCGCTTCAATTTCATATATAAAGTTTGCGAAAGATATACGACACATTTTGAATCACAATTGCTTGACACTTCTTGAATCTAAATAAGTGTTTAAAATAAGAAAATATTTATTCATAAAAATTGTAACTCCCCATAAACTTTATTTCAGGAAAAAAAACTTCAATATTACCTGATTTTGGGCTGATGGAGATGTCTGGTTTATGTGGGGATACTGGGGATACTGGGATTAAGCAGTGAAAATTGAACTCGAATTGGATGAACTTTCAAGTGGATTCACGGATGTGTTGATCCTGGGCATTGAGCACACATAAGATTCATCAAGAATCAATGAGCACATAGAAGATTCATCAAGAATCGGGGGCATTGAGCACATGTGGTGTGTTAAGCGAGGGTATTGAGCACAGATGGTGTGTGTATGGAATTTTCAAGGTACTAATCTATTTGTGCATATGAAAAACTTATTAAGAGATATTCACCTCAAAAAATTTAATAAAGATATGCACCACAAAAAATTAATCGATTATTTATGTTGCTTTAATTTCATTATGACAACTTGAAATCCTAAAACCCAATGTCAATTACTTGGCGATGACAATCCTTCGAGAACTCTCGGCTCCACTATGTTATTAGGTTAAGGATTAAATACTTGTTCTCATGACCCCATATATAGGAATAAAATTTTATTTTATTAATTTTTAAAATAAAACATGAATTAAATCCTAAAATCACCATTTTCCAAGGTGTAAATTTGAATTCAATCTATCTCCCAAGTGAGTACGTACACATACTAGTGGTCTCGGAGATCATGGCAGCAACAATACCATATAGCTATGTTGCACGTGGACCCGTCCCCACCAAAATTCATGGTGTTCCCTCCGTCCCGACGTTCTGGGTACTTTGGAACTCGTCAGAAACTTCCCCAATTGGTTAGGGACTTCATCGGGGACTTGGGGACTTCCAAGTCGTCCTCAGGTTGTCCCTCAAAAAATTAGGGACTTTTCGGGGGACTTTAGGACGTCCCCAATATCATGCACATTAAAATAAATAAAATAAATTTGAAAATCTAAGTTCTAAACTTTAAAGTTTAAAGTCAAAATTAAAAAAGAAAATTTTGAAACCTAAACCCTATCGCAACCTTCACCTATTGATCAAACTAAACCTATCACATACACACTAAACTAAACCTATTGCATAATACACATTATACTACATTGTGGCGATGAAGGTAAACACAAGTTGTGAAGGTTGTAGGTAAACATTGATCTCAAGCGAAGGTTGCAGGTAAGAGTCCGAGTGAATTCTGAGATGATAAACAAAGGTAAACGTTGAACAAAGAACTCCATTCATGACAGCAAAGGTAAAAAGAGCTAAGAGGACTTGAGAGAAGGCTGCAAGTGAGGTAAGAGTCAAGAGAAAGGGTGAAGTTTGGGACTCTTAATTTGGGATTTATAATTAAATTTTAATGAATTATTCATGTTTACAATTTACAGACATTATACTCCATGAATTAATTTTCCTTTAATTTGAACTTGTCTCTTTATCCCTGTCTGTGACAAACCTTTTCTTGCTATGAATCTTTGAAATTTCCCTATGCCACAATCACCATGACTTTAATACCATGTTAAATATATGCAAGAGATGAGCAATAGAGACTAGATGAGAGATAAGAAGATATATCAATGTGCTACTGAATTACCAGTGGTGTTGTTTATATACGTAGAAAATTCCATTATTCATTGTAGCAACCAATAAACTAATCCCTGAATACATTAACATAAACATCATTTATTATATATAATTTATTTCACTTTATGACATTGTTATCACTGGAAAATCAGACAAGCAAAATACATCATGAAATGTCAAGCAGAAGGATTTATAGGGTGGAAAAACATTAGAGAATCTGGAAAATTTAACTTGCCCTAAGGTCGAAAAGAAAATTTATCAAATTGTGCACAGAAGACACTAGCACAATGTGCTCCGCGCACCCTTTTCTTTGATAGTAGCGCAGGTCTCCAGGGATTTCCTTCAATAAGTCGCGTGGTCCTGGGTATGGCGAAAGGTCACCATTCGGGACTTCTTTGCACACTTCAGGAAGAATATTCTCCACTCGAGGATGCCCAAGGATAGCCACCTAGAGCCACCTTGAGACCTCAAGTGAGCACACAATGGAATAAACCACCACTCTTGGGTCACTATCCACAATTTTACCAAGAGAGGGAAGAAGATTTGAATTTTTCCTATAAAATACCACCATGAGAAGAACAATTTAGAACACATTGTTATGTTGGCCAAATTTCCCATGAGAAAACTAGTAGTGTGTTGTCCAAGCAACAAGAGAGTGAAGGGATTCATTTGTTGGTCATCCAACATATCAATCCCAAAGGAGAAGTGCATGAGTTGTCCGTTATCTGATCACTCATTCGAGGATAAGAGAGAGGCATGTAAACAGCTTAAGGGGAGAGCCCTCCTTGCTTTGAGTATTAGAGCTTCATACCTCTAAGGACTCACTACGAGTTTTTTAGCATTCTACCTCTTTTTTACCACCAGCGGCTAATAAAAGGGGATTCGTTCTCCGTTGATATTATTAGTTCGTTTACTCAATATTGAGCTTGTGTTATATTTTTATTTGTTGTTTCTTGTTTCCTCCTCTTTTTTGTAGTATGCTATGTTTTATAACTATTTTTCTACATGTTATTATGCTTCACTAACCATCTAACAACCCATTTTTTCCATGTGGCATTTCTTGTAGGCTAGAAATCACTCCTACCAAGCACCGGTGTTTTTCGTACACTCATGTACCAAACACACCAACACAGGATTGGAGACTCCACTTAATTTTCCTCTTAAACTAAGTGGTTGTGGTTTTGTAGAACCTCTTTTATGCTAAGGATTTCTATAGGACGAGCTCTATTCTTCTTCAACTTCTCTCATTCACCCTCTATGAAGAGATTTAGTTCAAGAGAAGTGTAATTTCCATGTGCAGGAAAACTAGGCGCATTCAATTCAGACATACGTGTAGTTTTGCGCACATTTAGCTCAAACAGACGCGTAGAGTCACGCGCCTGTGTAGAAATAATCCGCACGGAAACCAGTGAGCCATTTTTTCACTGATTTTCTCCATTTTTTGCATGTGTAAAGTGACTTGTAGCCCAGAATAAATCTGCTAGTACTATGTTATGGTTCCCCTTCACTGTTATGACATGTTTTTAGCTGAACTTTAGCTTAGCAGTTGCATAGTTCTAATTTTTAGTTTATTATCACAAATTCACATAGTTCAATTAGGAGGAAAGTAAGTGTTTAAAATCCACCCATGCTATCTGGATGAAATTATTAGTGATAATAGACACCAAAACACTTAGGTAATTAGCAAGAAGTGGCCCATATCCACGCATGCTTAGCTATTTTCCATTGTTTCAAAATTTTTGCATTAAGTTTAGTTTAAAATTTGCATTAGGATATGGGACTAGGATCAAATTATCTTAGAAGGAAAGTAATATTTGCTGCCCTTGAACCTCTTGGTGACCCTGGGCATGCATATGAATGCTCTCTTTTGATATTTTTCCATCTCCCTATAGTGCAACATTTATTCTAAATAGGAAAAATTGGAAGCGGCCCATTATCTGTGTATCATTTACTTTTTGAAAGGAACAATCAAAACATAGCTTAATTAGGAGGGAGTGTAAAGGATCATCACATATCTGCATCCTACAACAATTGTGGTTGTACACTTTATCACACACATTTCCGCACCATAAGAAAAGTAAGGTTCCTTAAAACTAACCATTAATTGAACTCATTAAAATCTCCCCACAGGGGCCACAAGATAATTAATAGTTCAGGTTAGGACCATTAGGGGTAGGCATCCAATATGCCACCATGCTCATTTTACACTCTTCAAACATAGAAGTTGAATTTTTAGGGAGCTTTAAACCCATCTATCCGCCCATGAAAAATAATTCATGAGCACCACAGAGACCTGATTCAAAGGGGGTTAAGCTTAGGCCTAGTGCGTGCAGTACTATTTGGGGCTACTTGACCCATCTAATGCTTGGTACTGGTAGCTAAATACAAAGAATATCAAGACTCGAACGCTCATGTGGGACGACGATACTTTAGTGGCCAAAACTAGGGCATCCTTCCCTATAGGTGACAGTGCAGGCAGCACTAGATATGTTTTCCATTACCTTGGTCGATTCTTCGGCTACTAGAAAGTGTCGCCAGTTCTTTCAGGACGTTGGTCCCAGTACCCACCAGAATATATCTCTGCAAGGCCCAGTTATAATTGAGAGTGTGAGGACGATTAGGTCTTCTAGGATTTTTGAGTCTCATACATGAAACAATCAAACTACATTTTTTTGATTGAATGATCACATAGGATTAATCTAAAGGGAAATTAACCTTTTGTTTTTTTTCTTTATTTTATGTATGTGATCACTTTTTTCTTTGATAATAATCTCTCTCCTCTCATAAAACTAAAAATTATTTCCAAAATCAAACTGAGTCGACGCCATAATGGACCCAACGGGACCTCTTCGATCTAAACGTTTTTTGGACCTAACCCCATTAGAGGGAAGAGTGTCAGGTCTTTCGCCATTCAGACGTCAAAGACGAAACACAGCCACCCTTATTGGTTCATCCTTTATCAGGGCATATTTAGTTGGGAACCCCCAAGAGTCACCCAACACCACACCTGTGGAAACCCCCTCAGGGTCACCACACATCACTCCTCCCACAACCCCTAGAGGGAAGAGGAGCACTACCCATTCGAGGAGCCAATAGAACACAGAGCTAGGTACGTCGTAGAAAAACCCCATACTTAACTAGAATCATATTTTTTCGCAGTCTACAATGGCGCTCAACACTCAGTTACCTTTCCTAACATCTTTAAACTTACTTG
The DNA here is from genome assembly GCA_034641835.2 of Pinus albicaulis. Classification (NCBI taxonomy): domain Eukaryota; kingdom Viridiplantae; phylum Streptophyta; class Pinopsida; order Pinales; family Pinaceae; genus Pinus; species Pinus albicaulis. Next base: position 68,691,052 of record CM076574.1, on the reverse strand, counting down.
ATATATCAAAGTTAACAAATGATCCCATTGCACACAATCCCATTTGGCCCCCCATGCCCATGAAACTCACTTTGGACATTCCAAAATTCGAAGGGAAGTAAGCGGAATACCCTGGAAACCATGTAATGACTTTCCCCCTATGGTGTTCACCGAATATTATTATTGACGATACTATTCGAATAAGACTATTTCGCAACTTAACCGGACCATTCGAATAAGACTATTTCGAAACTTAACCGGACCAACCACGAAATGGTATGTGGAACAGCCTTCTGCTTCACATCAAACCTTAATGCCCTCGCTACTGCATTCCTCAAATATTTTCAGTTACCCATCCACCATGATTCAAGAATGGATTATTGAATCATTTTAGGCAAATTTCTGCTGTCCATATCTCGGACCATCTCCATGAATGGTGGCGATGTCGAAGTTTGTGTAAAGCCAAACTCGACGATCAAGTTTTACTAGACTCATTCCTAAAAACTCTCATAGCGGAGATTTCAAAGGACGTGGCAACCCAATGACCTACTTCTGAAGAGGATGTCATTAGTAAATCCCAGCAACTCGAGCTAAAATACACTCAGTCATGATACATCTATAACATCACACCTAAGGCCTCGTGCTTGCAAACTTATAAAGAATTTCCAAGCACGTCAAATACTGCAGATAGATTAATAGGGTCACTCACCCAAAGTCACCTAGGTAGTAGTATCCCGTACCCTAGTTACGCGTATTATCCTAACTAGAACATCCCGCAACCAGGCTACCTTCAAATTCATCATGCACCTCTGCATAACATGACCAATAGGGCATCGTCATACCATCATCAGCAAGGAGGATCATACCCTCTCGCACAGGGGACCCAGTACGCAACTAGGAACGCTAACGGAAGAGCTCCCCCCTAGAAACCATATACAAAACAAGGACAGTGACCTCAATATTCCCACTCCCCAGCACAAAACCAACTGATGCAAAATAATGCACCAACGAACTTCGTGCAACCTTCCCAAGCCCAACCGCACCAGTCATACGACCAAGAGAATCATAGTAATCCTCCTAACACGACAAGGAAAAAGAAAAAAATAAACAAAAAGGAGATCCTGGACATGGGAGAAATAACCAACAATGCCCTTCGTGATCCCAAAATGGGGGAAACCCCAACCATAATCAAAACTAGGAGCCAAATAACTCCCAAGGGCAGAACGAGAGGGTTAATCAACAGACCAACCACTCTTGCGTTATTTGTAGTGAGTATGGCCATTACACTCATCACTGTCCCGAACTCCCTGAGCTAAAGAAGCTTCAGGGTAACTGAGGACAAGGGGGACCTACAAAGCAAACAGTTGTAATGCAGGACCCCTTCCCCCACCAAGGGGCGGTTAGTACCCAACAGCAACAACCACCCCTCAACGATTCATGAAACAACAACCACGAAACCTATATAACTGGTGAGGAAATTTTCTTTCAAACATGAAATTGAAGCTATGATACCCTGCCAGACACCAGTTCGTCAGGGGCTACCACGAGTGCACCTACCACACCGTTGACTATATCGAAAATTCATATTGAACCCCTACCAAAAATGGCTAAGGGTCCAACAAGGTGAACAGGACACCACTCCAAAGTGGTCCATAATTATAGCATCGTGGATGATTTAGCACAATCTCCCACCACCATGTTAGGTTTAGAAGTCTTCCAATCTTTCCCAAAGAAAAGGAAAGCCTTACTTTTTGTGTTAAGTGCAATCGACCCTGCTGATTTTTTCCTAATAGCTTTTAACTTAGATAAAGCAACCCCCATGCTTCCTTTGTTGGTCACCTTCCAGATACTGGTGTCAGTCCAGAACATCACTATGCACCCATGTATCATTGACGAGGGTGCATCCACATGCATCATGTCCAAAAGCGTTTGGCAAAAGTTCGGATCTCCCAAACTAAATCCATCGGACATCACAATTAGAGCATACGACGGGCGCCCTTCTGCTCCCTTCGGTCTCTATCAAAACATCCCGATTTGCTTGGCCGACAAGATGGTTCTTATAGACATTGAGGTCTTGGACACTCAGCTAGATTACAATATACTCCTTGGGCGGAGTTATATGTACGCCATGTTTGTCATATCATCCTCCATCTTCTGGAATATGATGTTCCCCCACAAGGATTGCATCATCATCATCGTCGAGTTGACATATCATGACAAGCGACCCATGACGAACGCCGATGTCGTTATACCCTATGTAGACACATCTATGGAATCACTTACGTGATACTAGGAATATGGCCCCAGCCAATTCAAACCATCATCTATCCTTGGATCATTCCTATGAGATCCCCATGTCATACCAGAATCATTTGTTGATATCACAGGGGCCCCAGTGTGCATGATATCATCATCAAACACTGAAACCAGCCAGGAGACAGAGACTAGTAGTAATGAAACCGAGGCCACAGGAATGACTTTTTTACCCTACGTTATCTCCCAAACTCCATTTCTATACCCTCCACCTGGCTTCATGTCACAACAGGTCTTGGAAATGATAACATTACCAAACATTTCGTTTGCGATACTTGTCTGGTCTCTGGTCCCACCAACCATGCTAGGAGCCCCTAGCATTACATCTATAGGAATAACCCCCATCCCTCCTTAGGAGGCAACACCGGTTCAAGAAATTCCTATAGAAACATCGATTAAAGCGACCAAGAAAACACATAAAAAAGGGAAAAAGATAGAAAACCCCATCATTCCAAGGGAACTGCAACCTTGTGTGTTGTGCGATATTGTAGGCCACCCTACCAATATCTACATGGAGTTGGATGAATTAAAACTCTCCTTAGCTTTGAAAGAAATTATGCAGCCATAAGTTCCCGTAAAAAGGAACCAGCCACAAAAACCAAGGCAAATCATTGCGTACGAACCACGCATGCGCTATCTGCAAAAATTATGGGAATTACACTCATCATTGTCCAGAAATACCATGATATAGGGATGACTTACATGAACTAGAACAATCATATCAGGATGATCCTCCCATGAAGACAAATGGGGAAGCACCTCAGGTCATATTATACCTTAAAGAGGTAAGGCAGTCACCAAAAAGACTCATGTTTGTTCCTCCTCCTCCTGTCCAACGTTGTGCGCTCTGCTACAAACGCGATCATTTCATCGCAGACTATGAAACCCTAGAGTTTTTTCAGAGATGGTATCTAGTTAACCGTGTATATTATGTTGGCCTACGAGCAGCCCAATATTCGTGTCAGATATATTTTTGCAATCACCCATTACACCCCTTGATTTCGTTTAGCGTTAACCAATTTATGCACAGCCATAGTTCGCCTCTCCCTAGAAGACGGTTCAGATACAGAATCCATGGAGAGCTCCACAACACAATAGGAGGTGACAAGCAAGTCCATCCTCTTTCTATCAGCGGAAAAGCGGTCGGTTGGGGAGTACATAGTCACCCCCCCCATCCCTCCATGGAGAAGACCAACCTGTGCGCTATGCAATGCATGTAACCATTTGGTCGTTGAATGCCTAGACCTAAAATCGCTACGTAGATGGTATCCAATCGTCTCACTAGCTCTAAGGGAAGGGAATATCCAAGAGAGACATTCTTGTCTAGTATGTCAGGGCAACCATCTGTTGGCAATATGATGCAATGTGTTATCCTTGATGGCAACCCACTTGATGAAGATGATGACAACTTACTTGATGAAATCGTCTTTGATGCTTGATGAGTTTATTAATGATGTAAATCTGATGTTCTACAAGTAGCTCAGAAGTACCAGAGAAATAAATATCAGTAAGGGACAGAACAATGATGTAAAGTGTGTATCACAAAGCATACGCGGGTTTGTTTAGTAGAAGTAGTGTATGCACGCGGAAAAGTACGTGCCAAGTCGCGTATGCCTAATTGCGCTCTAAATTTGTAAAACCAGGGATCTTACCATGGTATTGACCCATTGTATTGAGCACTGGATTGTCTATTTGATCCCGTCTAGGAATACCATCGGAAGAGAGGTGGTTTTGGCTCATGGTATTAAAAAGGGATAATCTATATAAGGAGAAGAAGATCAGTGTGCTAGGGGTGTGCAAGTGCCTGGGAATTAATGAATACTTTACTCTGAAGTTTATCTGTATGGTTGAACTCTGTTCTTAATCGATAGATCTGAATCTATGATGCACCTATGAATGTGATGAAGATTCAAATCCTCTAGATCTGGAACTGATGAATCTCTAGGATGATCTGAAAAGAAGTAATGAAGACCTGGCGCAAATATATTGAAGAAATTGAAGAAAGCTGGGTAAGTTCATAGATCTGGTCTGTTCTGCAAAGTTTATCTTTTATAGATCTATACGCAGTTTCGTTTCATGGAAAGCGCGTGTATACGTGGATCTGTTTAAACAAAGGCGCGTATGGAATTTTAGGGTTTTTCTGAAAAGTGCACAGATGTATACGCGGGTTCGCTACATTAAAAGCGCGTGTATACGCGGATCTGTTTAAAGAAAAGTGTGTATGGTATCTGAACTGATGGTTGCTCAAAGCTGATTGAGTTTCTGCATATCTATTCTGAAGTCTGGGCTATCTATGATATTCTGGTTACAGTGGTTTCACTGTTCTGTTTGATGCAATGGGAAAAGGATGTTTGTTGATAAGTGAAGGATTGTGTTGAAGTTCTTTGATCCAGTTTGAAAATTGATGAAACGTGGTCTGCAGTGGTGCTGAGGGTCGAAGCCTTCAATCAGGGGGTTGTAGCTCCCTTCCAGGAGAGGCTGGTAAACGAGAGCAGGGGGTCGTAGCTCCCTTCCAGGAGAGGCTGGTAAACGAGTACAGGGGGTTGTAGCTCCCTTCCAGGAGAGGCTGGTAAACGAGAGAAGGTTGTAGCCTTCTGCAAGTGGGTGCCTGCATGCTGGTATGAGTCTGCGCCAGTACATGGTTGTAAGAAGTTTTTCTTTATAATAAATATTGAAGACCGAGACGACGACAGCGGTGTTTTTCTCCTGAATTGGGTTTCCACCTAAAATCCTGGTGTTCTTGTGTGTTGCTTATGTGTGATGATTATTCTGTTCTTTCTGCACCTGTTTACTGTTTTCTAAAACATCTGATGAATGAATAATTCAATGATATAAGTTAAGAATTAAATGCATAATTAGATCTCTAGACATACGCGAGTTCTGTAAAGGATATCCGCGTATATACGCGAGTTGGCTTCAGGAAAGTAGCGTATGGGTTTTTAAAGGAAAAAGTAAAAAAAATTATTGTCTGCACTAAACACTGATTCACCCCCCCCCCCTCTCAGTATTTTTCCCAACACCATCATGCCCAGCACTGTACTTACATCCCTCAAGTACGCCCACTAATCGACATCATGCGGTCATTATAAACGCACCGCCAGGATATGATCAGTCATAAGTTTAGAGAACCTAATGTAAGGCAGACTGCCCCTAGGTAGCCTACCCCATCTCAATACCAAAAAATTGGGCGATTCAAAAAGACACGTCGGCCTAACAGGACCCATGTCCAGTCTAGGGCGGTATGCGGGCTATGCGACATAATCGACCACTAGGTCAATCAGTGTAAAGAATTGAAGCACCTCACGAATAGCTTTTTCATGGTCTCCCCTATCCCGCAGAAGCATCTCTCTAATCAAGAGAAGATCACACACTGTTATTGCACGATCTGCTCACATTTTCACCATACAATGAATTATGAACACCTCCCAAGGAAAAGAGTGACAAGAACAACGTTGACTCTAGTACCCCCAAAGGAGCTGGACCTCCCAAAACTAAAAATTCGGAGATGACAACATCGGAATATTTTCCCTACGCCTGATCCTTTCCGACCATCCACTTCAGGGACGAAGAGTAGTGTTGGTTCTCACACCATATACTCAATAGGAACCATGGTACTGTGCACCATTTGCATCGGCCATAACCAAGAGATAGAGGCATGCCCTTTAATGGAAACATTCAGGTGCCTCTGCACCAAGCACAATTTCCAAATCCAATAAAGTGTGAGTACTCTTGGTACGCCTCATGAGGAACCTCTCGGTATACCATATCTCAGAATCGTCTGAGATATGAACGCCTCATGAGGAACCTCAATAGTAAACTGAAAAAATTAAAATGTTGGACATTCAGGGCCCTACCTCGCACTAATGACGTGAATCCATGGTAATAGGTTGACTGCAACGGAAAGAAAGGCTCGGCAGCAAGCTCTGACCTCACAACTCTCAAATGACACAAATGAACTGAAATGAGCCATATTTACCTATATATCGCCCTTTTCAAATTGTTTAATGGACCATAACGAGAGATCGTAATGCCTAATTACAAAACTGAAAGCAACACAGTGATCAGCACCTCATAACACCCAAAGGAGGCTTCACACATTCATGCCTTCGAAAAAATATTTTTTTCAGTTCCGATAGGTATGCCCTCTCTTATCGTTTTTTCATTCAGCACATTTGTAAATATATCTGAATGAAAAATATGCTTTCACTTGAATTATTGGTTGCAGGTATTATATAGTAAGACAAACCACCTGTTGCCCCAATCATTGAAGGTTCCAGAGCAGGTATCATTCTGCCCTTAGCATGATAGAGTCCCAGAGAAGCTTTGCATATCCTGACATCATTTCTCCACAAACTATAGGTTCCAAACACCTGACCATGTTTATCATATCCCACCTTGCACATGATAAACATCCTCGTCGGTCGGAAGAGTCTCCCCCTACATGGCGTCCATCACTTAAGTAGACCATACATCAAAAAAATATGATGCCATGGTTATAACACCCCAGTCCAAGAAGCACTTCATGATCATTCATCCATCATGCATCAAGTCATTTTTACCATATCATGATAAAACCCCTTTCCCAAACTACCATTTTCACAAGCAAATCGAACACGCACCACCGCGTCTCGCATTTGGCCTACCATTCCTCCATCAGCTTATCCCATCTGGGATATTTTCCATCCACTTCACCACCCTCACACCGAGACTAATCAATGGGGCCCCCACCCTTAGCAAAAACACCTTCCTCACATCATTAGTGAGTGATCATTTTCATGTTTTTGGGGCACCCGTCTCCAAACCCAATTTATATTCTTTTGGCAAGTGTACAAAGATTTTGTAGGAGAACATCCCCAACCCATCTATCCACTTTTTCTCTCATCGCAACGGTTCATAATCACCCTTGGTCAGAGCTTTACACCTTTCACGCAAAGCCACCACGACATTAATAAAAAACATATACTCACCCTGGATGACCTGCCAACTCCAAGGATTTCTCATCAGAAATTGGTATGACTGTTGTTGAGGAGGTAAATCCCCTCTGCGGACAGAGGCGATCCCTACTAGCCCAGCAGGGGTCTAGCAACAATCATCAAATGCTACAGCGCAAGTTCCTAATTGCGAATAAATAAGCCAACGATGGAGGCCTACCTAGAGTCCAGTGCTATGATTCGTAGAAGAGACAGCGTTCCCGTTCCTCAGCCTCGGCAGATCACGATCCCCACGATCTCCGTGAATGGACACCTACACATGCAAGAAACAACACGAATACAAGCATAAAATCTAGAATACGCAACTATATATCAGTCAGAAAGGATATAACTCATTATTAACATAAGTGAAAAACAGAGTGGAACCATAACCGGTATTCATTCATTAATAAACAATCGAAAGAGAGTACAACCAATGTTCTGACGCCGTGGTCTCCTTCGGAAGGGTCCCCAGTCGTTCACGTCTCGCAAAGCTCGCCAGGGAAAGAACAAACTTTTCTAGAGTCTCTCGATGATAGTCTCCTTACTTGAGTCGGCCTTAAGGGAAGAAAGAGGGCTCTTACAGCACAAAGGCTCTTGGGAATTTGGAGATTCAAAGCTTAGGCACTTCAAGACTAGCTTGCAATGGCAATGGGCAAGCTTTTATAGATGGAGAAGGAGGGATTTGGGATCCCTATTATTGTAGGATTGGCCCTATCATCAAGGAAGGTTCCATGAGAGGTGGAAAACCACTTCCCTTCCATGGAACTCCCGTAGCCAAACCTCCCAACTCAAGATAGGCAATGGTTTCTAAGTTTGTTGAAACACAACTTCCACCATCTTTATTTAAAAAACACTCCTTAAATTGGCTAGCGCGACTGCTGCTCTGGGACAGAGCGCCAGTTGGCGTGGCCTCTTTGTAGGATTTTCCCCATTGGCGCGAGTGATGAACTGTCTGCCCGCGCCAATGCAAAAGGAGATGTTTTCATGGTTTTTTGCAAGGAGATGTCTTTAGGGCAATTGAAGCTCATGTTTAGAGGAATGCATTTATGATGATTTCAAGGCATGACAATGTTCACAGGTCACAAAATGGGTCCTCCATTGTGCGGGACGGGGAATGGTAGGGACGGTGACAAATTACTGTGTAACAGATGCCCCCTAAAGTATGAGGCCCGAGAGAGAGAGGGGTGAAATGCTTTACGAGAACATGTTCAACTGAAGCCCCGCCGTCGGAAAACCTACGCAGAAAAATACAACTGATATCTCAAGTACATGATGTATATGCGGTATGGGCGCAGCCATCCGAAACAGAGTACACTATAATCCGGATCCAGGGTATGGGCGCAGCCATCCAGCGAGGATAAAATAAATAGACTCAGGTATGGTCGTAGCCATCCAACCAGTGAGTCATGTACATAATGATAATAATCCACAATCGCAGCCTGGATTACAACAGACACAATCCAGGGTCTTGCGCTCCATCTCGACCCAAACAAAGTACAAGTTCAAGCATGCGAATATGTGAGCTGAAGTCGAACATGAAAGAACATCGTCTGATTACCAGCCAATGATGAAAGTTGTTAACAGACGCGAGAGGAACCACCAATAATGACAATGGCCCTCAAGGTACTACAGGTACAATCTACGGCGTGTGAATCAATGAGCTGGTGTCGAACACCCGTAGAATCACTCGATCGGAGGCCAATGATGAAAACCCCACGTCGAATGCGACGAACCTGCCATTGAGGCATGCAGGCTCCAAGGTACCATAAAGGAATCTCTAGATCAACTTCTTGGATAATGAGCTGAAGTCGACAGGAAGTGACCTTGATCGAAGGTGGGCCATAATGTTTCCCACATCATCGACACGAGACAGAGGAACATGATGTTTTTTTTGTGAATCAGGATCGTATGAGAATTAGAGGAAGGTTGATATTCGCAGAGGCCAACTTCTCTTGAACATATAAATGGCACGACAGTGGACTTGGCAGTATTTGACATCAACAGATCAGAGGTCACGGTGACGGGGCAATGAGAAGATGAGAGGTCAACAAGGATTATCCAAACCCATGGAGGCAAAGTGAAGAAATGAGATGAGATGTCCCCAACCCGACACGAATGCAGACAAGTGCCATGTTCAAGAGCGACATACTACCGATGACAACGATGATGGTTCCATTTTTTCCCCCACCATTTCTGGCGAGTACCCCAATTATTTTTTATAACAAGCTTGAAGGGGATAGCATATGCTTGTAATATAAGTCCGCCCTTCGGGTGAATCCATCCTAGTGCATTTAACGAGTCCTAGGAAGGAGGAACTCGGAGAACATCATTTCGACTGGATCCGATGTCATCAGGGTTTAACGAGTCTGATAAAGGAAGAAATCGACGTATTTTCATGTTTAGAGAGTTTGAAAAGATAGCAAAAGAGTAAAATCCACAGGTCCCTTTTCGTAAATAGTTCCTCAGATCCGAAAAGGTAGAAAACAATATCCGAGAAAACCTCCTAGTCGCGATAGGCCAGGGTATTCCTTTTTCGTAATCAATCTATCCCAGCCTGAAAAAGGGGTAAACGTATACTGGGTAGATGTTGATTCATGTCCATTTTAATGAGATCGAAACGACAAGGGCCTCGGAAATCTTTTCATGTTTAGAGAGTCAGAAAAGAGTTGAAATATGACTCCGAAGTGACTTTTTCGTGTATTTACCGAGTCCGAAAAAGTATAAAATACAACTCGTTTCCATCGTTAAAGTCGCAAAATCCTATTGCTGCACATACCAAGCAAGCGTAAAACCCATTTTCGACAGAACATATTAAAACATTTTATAAAAATAACTTTTTAAAACTCATTTTATGTCAAAAAAGTTATAAATATGCCAAAATGGTAAAAATAAAATTACATTTACTATTCACCTTGGTAAAAAGCAGCAGTGGTCCATTTGGAGTGGAAAATTCTGACGATGATTGCGATAGATCCGGTTGACCATTCAGATTCTCGTCTGCTACAGGTAAGAGGTGCTTCCCTGCTCTTCATTTCCATCCATTTTTTAATATTTTTCCCTTGTGTATCAGTCCTCTGTGGCCACTCTTTGAATTTTTAGGGATGTGCTCATTAGTTCGGGTATTGGGCACGAACCCGCGCCAATGGGCTCTTTTATGCAAAGGGCTCGCGCCACGTGGCACGACTGTTCACAAAACAACCGCGCCAGCGGCCGAACCTAAAATTCCACCTAAAAATTCAAGATTTTAATCAATTTGAATGAAATTTGAAGCCTACCAGAGATCTAATCAAGGGTTTATGACCATGTGGATGCAGGAAATCAAGCAAAATGGTGATTGAATGGAAAGAACGAGAGCATGGAGAAGAGGATGAACAGGCCATAGAAAGTGAGGCTTGCATGAATGCCCTCAGAAACTGTGGGCTAAAGAAGTTCTTCCTTACACCCTATTTACGAGCTCAGCCCGAGCTCCTCCAGTATCTGATCAGTATTTGGGACGAACAGGAACAAGTGTTCAAGTTGCGAGACCAGGTATTGGAACTGGAGGTCTCCGATGTGTACTTCATAACCGGACTGTCTCGCAGAGGTCCGGTACCCATCCTGACTGGGAGCAGACCATCTGGTGAGAAGATGGAAGAAGTGATGGCACGAGTGTGCCCAAGAGCACAAATGGGATCAGGGAGCAAAAAGGTGGATATCCACACCATCCTCGACCTGGCATTGAGATTTGTCCTACATACCATCACGCGGGCTGCAGGATCGCAGGCACCGCATGAGGCCATAAAGGCCCAACTCCTGCTGACCTCAGAATGCATGAGTCCCTTATTGTTTGACTGGGCCACAGCAGTAACAATAAACATGAAGAGACAGCTCACAAAATGCAAGCAAGCTAAACTGAAACAGTTTGGCTATGGTTCCATCCTAGTATCGTTCATTCTGGAATACTTACCAATCTTCCAGGGCCAAGGGGCCATAGTAGCAGATCCGATACCATGAGAGCCAAGAATGGCTCGCTGGGAAACACTAATGCCCAGAGCTGGAGGCAGCCAACAGATGTCCTAGAGGCCGGAGTTTTTTAGGTGGTTACGGCGCCAGTTGATTGTAGTGGAGGACTGGCCATATGCAGGAACTGACTTCACTGGAGACCCAGATCTCCCACTGCCAGAAGGAGATGACTGGGATGAGGAGTTGGGTAAGACCTCATGTTTTTTGATTTTTATGTTTTATGTTTTTTTGTTAATACACATTCGTCCTAACACATTTTATATATGTATGCAGATGTGGGCTCTGAGAGACCAGCTGGGATGTCTCCAATCTCGCGGAGGACTCATCTCGCCCCTGATCCTCAGGGAGAGGGCACAGGAGGGGAGGAGTTGATTCAGAATCTCAAGGGCATTGCCCGAGGGATCCCGGACTATGCTCGGCTGGCGGACGTACCGATGGCGTACCAGCGTCATACGGTGGGAGTTCCAAGTCGGATCCACCGTATCCTGAGACGCTTAGTGCATGCAGTTACATGTTATCATGAGCACCATGTGGATTAGCTCTTAGGGATTATACCACACATATTTTTTGAGAGACGTGTCATCTCCGGATGTACTTAAGACGATTATGTATATTTTGACTTTATGTGACACACTCTATGCAAACATTTCGATATCTATATATATATGCATATCTCTTTCTGGATGTATCTTTCTTTACATGTGATGATGATTTACAAATTGCGCAAATGTCTGTCTAATACCAAATTTGCTACTTCATCTGTTAATGTATTCAAATGCCTGGGTATATGATGATATGTAATGTAGTCAAAATTCCTTTCCAGTAATCGAATACGCAGATACAGACGTAAAATGGACGGGTTTCTTACCGAATAGTGTCCGTTTAGCTGTAACACTACAAGTTGCGAATCTAGATACACAAGCAATTCACGGATACCAAGGTTTACTGCCTCGGTTAATAATTCTAACACAGCACTATATTCCACGATGTTGTTCGTAGTACGCCCTAGACACACTCCTTGCAGGTTGACCAACTCACCAGCAGGATCATAGATTACCCAGGTTGCTGAAGACAGATTCCTGGTAGGCGGGAGGCACCATCCGTGAAACCAACAAATGGATGAATATACATTTGCACAACCAGGAAGACCCGATCAGCAGAAAGATGTTTACAAGGCACACCACACCATACATGCACACAAATGAAAAACACACACCTATGTACACACACCACACCAAGAAATCACTTCAGGCATAGTACTTTTTGAGGTACAGCCCATTTCTGGGCTGCGCCAGCGGAACTCCTTCATAATCTATAAGCTCATAAGCCCCATTTTTCAAAACGCATTTTACTATATAGGGCCCATGCCACATAGGCTGGAACTTACCAGCTCCAAGCTTGTCATGTGCTTGATCGTACAGGAGGATGAGGTCTCCTTCGATAAAGGAACGAGGAGAAACAGATTGATCCAAATGAGTTTTGACCCTCTTCTTTTGTGCTTCGATAACCAAAGCAGCCAGACGACGGGTTTCATCTAACCGTTCCAAATATAGAAGACGTTCTTCCTCAGCAGAAGTATTAGGTAGAAGTTCCACAGCTAATTTCAGAGAAGGAATCTTGCATTCAACTGGAAGAGTTGCTTCCAGACCATACACCAATTGAAATGGTGTGAACCCAGTTGCACTCTTTGCAGATGTTCGGTATGCCCAGAGAGCTGAGAATAGTTGGAGATGCCAATTGAATTTGTGAATACCAACTGTTCGCTGAAGCATAGTGACCAGAACCTTGTTCACTGCTTCAACCTGACCATTCGCCTGAGGGTAATATGGTGTTTAGTTGTCGTGACACAAGCCCAACTTTGAAGTCAGCTCCGCCATCATATAATCTCGGAAATGAGTACCGTGATCAGTGACGATGGCTTGAGGAACCCCGAACCATGCAATAACGTGGCTGAATATAACCGAGCGGGGGCCCGTTTTCCGCCCGGCCAGCCTGCAGGCATCGCCCCCGCCCACTTGGAGAAGAAATGACGGCAGACAATTATATATATGCATGCCCCCGCCGAGTGAGGGTTAAGCACGTCATAAAATCCACGCCCCATTTCGCAAAAGGGCCGACCGTAACAATGGTGGCAAGGGCAGAGGCGCACGCGCATCTTGCGCCGAAATATCTGGGCACGCATGAATATTTACGGATCGGCCATGACACAACAGAAGAGAAGCCGTAACAAGGACCGTCACAGACCCTCTCGTAAGTAGCATACCCGGACACATGTCCACCAGTGCGCCACCGGCGCTGTCGAGACCTTTCCAGCCTCTTTCCAAGGTTAGGTACTCCACGAGCACCGAATTCACTCCACCGCAAGAGACAGCATCCTCCGCCATAGCGCAGGGCCGGGATCGATGCCGAATCCACCCGGGCGGCAAGGGGCCTTTATCCAACCCGTAATTTAAATGTCGAGGTCTGAAGATACACAATTATGTCACCATACCAAGGGTCACGAGTATTGATGAGGAAAAGAGTTTCGTCCGATATATGGTCTTCAGAGTGTGAGGGAGTGGAGTCTGTAGGGAGAGAGCATATAAGATCCGCAAAAACCAGTGATTTAGTTGACTTAGCGGTAGTGAATTCTAAGTCAAACTCCTGCAGGATAAAAATCCACTTAGAGTACTTGCCCCCTAGTAATTTTCGAGAGAGAATATACGTCATAGGGTTGCAATCCGAAACCACTATTATCGTACACAAAAGGATGTAATGGCGAAAGCGCTGCACAACGTGTACTGCGGCTAACGCCAACTTCTCGACATGAGCATAACGCGTTTCTGGATCGAGTAGGTTCCGTGACAGATAATAAACAACATGTTCATTACCGTCATCGTCATCCTGCACCAATACCATGGCTATGGTGCTAAAAGCGGCGGCGAGATATAAAGTGAAGTCGCGGTGGTAGTCCGGAGGACGAAGAAACGGAGCATTGACAAGCAACGTCTTCAGCTTCTCAAAGGATTGTTGAGCGATTTCATCCCAATGGAAGGGAACGTTCTGCTTTAATAAACGAGTGAATCCTTTGGCCACCTCGGCATAATTCGGGATAAAGCGCCAAAGAAAGTTCGCTTTCCCTTGCAGACTCTGTAATTGATATATGGAGGAGGGTGATGGGAGATTTATGATGGCCTCGACCTTTAAAGGGTCAAGGCGAATTCCTTCTTTCGAGACTATGAATCCTAAAAGATGGCCAGAATCAACGCAGAAGACGCATTTATGAGGATTAAGCCTACTATTGTAGTGCCTGAAACGAAGAAAGATCTAGCAGAGATTCTCAGGATGGTCCTCTCGCTTAGCCGAATGAGCTGGCAAGTCGTCCAGATAAGGCTGAACGATATGGCGAATGTCATGAAAAGCGTAGGACATCACACGCTAAAAAGTGGCTCCAGCGTTCTTCAAGCCAAACGGGAGTTTTTTGTAAGTGAAAGTACCCCACGGACAGATGAATGTCGTCTTGTGTTGATCCTCAGGTGCAATATTGATCTGATTATACCCCGAGAAACCATCCATCAAGGAATAGATCTCACTTCCGGCACATTCGTCGATGATCTGGTCTATGAACGGAGTGGGATAATTATCCTTTGGACAGGCGCGATTGATGTCGCGATAATCAACATAGACTCTAATAGTACCCTGCTTTTTATCGACAGGGACAATGTTAGAAACCCATTCTGTGAGGGTAATGGGATAAATAAAGCCCACGTTCAGAATTTTTTCAACTTCTGCCTTGATGGCGACAGCTTTCTGAGGATGCATGGGGCGTAAGCGTTGGCGCACGGGCTTCGCACCTGGATAGGTTGGAATTTCATGCACTATGATACTGGGATCAATCCCCGGCATTTCCTCGTAAGACCATGCGAAGACATCTCTGAATTCTTTAAAAAGCTCAGTATAGACTTGAATCTCATCGGGAGAACAAGTCACACACACATGAATATTCTCAAAGATCCCCGGTTTAACAGAGATGTTGATCGGGATGGTTTGAGTGATGTTACTCAAGTTACCCTCCGAAAAAACCTCGTGCGTCAAAATGGGCGTTTGAAGAGGAGGGGTAGGAACCTGAGTAGCATAACGCTCCAGACAGTCAGTCATTTCCCCCAAACTAGGCATAAAAGAGGAGCGATGATGTCCATCGCCCCAAGACAGCTCCTCAAGAGACATAGTTTCAATGATGGCCTCATCGGAAGGAAAAGTCTCTTTCAGAGGGTCAGGTGAATCGGCCTGACCGAGCCAGGGGGATTGAGAGTAGACGTCGAGAGCCATGCTCAACGGAGCATGCTGAGGAGGTGGAGGATCAGATGTGGCAACAATTTCACAGGAGCTGATCTATACTGGAGTCAAGGGCATTGATTCTCCAAACTCAAACACCTGCTCAGGCGTAGGAGTAAGCCAGGGGTCATCAGACTTGGACATCATGTTGACTTGAGCGGTGTGCGGTGGCGGTGCGGGAAAAATACCCATGAGGACTGGGTCTTTGAAGAGACCAGGTCCTACACTGTCCGGGGGATTCGGGATTTGATCCACGTATGGAACGTTGTTCTCAGAGGTAGAGGTGAAAAATGACAACTGATCCACCGTGACAATTTTGCCCTCGTGAGGGAACTTAAGGAATCGAAAAACGGTGGACGACACGCAGAGCATGGCATGGGTCCAGCTGCGGCCAAGAAGTATATTGTAGTTGAGTTTAGCGTCAACCACGTCTACTTCCACGTTGATAGTCTTCCCCTGTAAAGTGATCGCTAGACTCTCGAGAACACCCAGGGGTTTGGATTCCCGACCATCAAATGCCTTAAGGTCATTGGGAGATGACAAAAGGGCTGGAGAGCCGATGCCCTTCCAGCAAGCGGAGGACATAACGCAGGTAGATGCACCTTCATCCACGACGGCCCTATGAATGTTAAGACCGTTAATCCCGACTTGAATAATAAGAGCGATTTGATGTGGAAGTCGGGGAGTGAAATTCTCTAAATCGAAGGTGCTAAGACTCGAATCGGTGGGATCAATGCCCCTGATCGCAGACAGTAAAGCCTTCCGTTGCGAAGGACAACTTTGAAGAACTTCTAGCGTAGACATAGCGGACGGCGCCTATGCCAAATCCTCAACAATGCTGTAATGTTGAGCGGCACGAGCATTCGGATTATAAGAAGGTCTTCGAAGGACACCTTTAGAAGGTGGTTTCACAACGGGTTCAGGAGTAGGCTTCTCGATTTCCAATGAACCGGAGGCAGGTAGGGGAGGCGGTCCATCCGCAACTGCCTTCCTTGGTGCCTGCCACGATTCGTTGTAATCCTTCGACCGCGTAGCGACAGAGATAGGTGCAACACTCTTCATCATGAAAACTTGGGACCCAAATGGTGCAGATGGTGACAGTTGTTCAACCATTTGGGTCTGTTGAGAAGGGAATGGCTCTTTTAGAACAGTCGGAGTCCCTTTAGGGCCCTTGAGAAGTTGACTAACCTCGGATCGTCGTGGACAATCCTTAGTATAATGGTCCCCTTCACAAATGAGGCAAGGGTACTTCGGTTTACGCTGAGAGCCATCCTCAGTGCGAGATTTAGATTCTGGCTTCGGGGCATCAGATTTGGATTTGCCTTTGCCCTTCTTTTTCCCCTTGGAAGTTTTCTCCGTAGGATTGGCCTGAACGGCATTCACTTCCGCGGTTTTACCAGAATCGGAGGGGCCGGGATTAGTAGGAGCATTGTTGGAAGAATTAGACTTATGCTTCCCATTCGAAGATTTCTTCGAATTTTGAGAGACAGAACCAATGACACCATCCACCGCAGGGGTAGGCGGAGCCTTAGAGGTTCCGGACCGTGGGGCATCAGGCAAGATATCATAAAGCATGCCGGACTGAGAATATACAACATCCAGATATTGGGCACGCGCAATGGCTTGTTCCTCCGTCACACACGCTCCCATCGCAATATCCTGAGCGATTTTATTCACAAAGGAGGTGGTGAACCAGTGAGTCAGTATCTGATCAGGTATGTGAAACTTGATCAGTCTACGACAGCGCCGCGACTCATGAATGTGATCAGAGATGTGAGTGGCTTTATCCTGCTTCAGAGAAGTTAGGAGGTGCGTCTCGGCTTCATAACGAACCGGTAACTGAAAGTGCGTGAGGAAAGCCATGGCTAAAGAATTGAAATCTTGGAAAATGTCGTGGGATAACTCTATGTACCACTTAGCAGCAGCTCCAGTTAAAGTACGCTGGAAGAGGCGCAGGTGAATCGAATCGTCGACCCAAGAGTTAGATGAACACCAAAGATGATACGTCATCACATGCGCCTGGGGGTCCTCTCTAGCTTTTCCCTCAAACTTGGGGAAATCACCTGGTATCTTGGTGGGAACCGGAGGCCAATATGGATTATGTAAAATCGGATCATTGGTCAACTTTGAAACATCCGGCAACTCCAAGGTGGCCAGGAACGGCAATGGTGGATTGACCGGCATGCCAGACCCAGGATGAGGACCGTTACCTGTACTCCACAATGGTTGTGAATATCCTTGCACCCATGGGTTCTGTCCCGTAGGATTCTGACCGTAGGGGGTGTAGGTCGTATAACCAGACTGATTTGGATGCTGGTAACCAGAGTGTGGGGCCTGATAACCAGGGTACGGACCCTGATTATATGTCGGCCTGGTGTAAGCAACGTTTGGATTTGGCTGTTGAGTATAGGTAAAACCGGGTGGAGAAGGATAATACTGAGAGCCTCTGGGGTGGTTATAATTCGGTTGAGATTGACCATGAGGATAATAACCACCCTAAGGATGAGTAGACTGCTGAAAAGTGGAACCCTGCGGAGCCTGATACGTAGGGCGCAACTGTTGATTTGGCTGCAGCATTGAATGATTCGGCTGCTGAGCAGGGTTAATAGAATGAGCGGGCTGCCCTGAGTGAACAGGTTGACCCGACCGAGAGGGCTGCCCTGAATGAACAGGTTGGCCCGGATAAACAGGTGGCGCCGGTTGAGCAGGCTGGCCTGGTTGTGAATGAGCCCCAAGTTGTACCGGATGGACCGGTTGGCCTGGAGGCGGAACACCAGGTTGTACCGGATGGGCCGGTTGGCCTGGTGGAGGAACAGGACCAGGTGGTTGCTGGAAACCGGTTTGACCTGAAGCGGAACCATAGGATGGTCCCGGCTGATATGCAACGTTAGAAACAACAGGATACTGAGGTTGCATAGGTAAAGAAGGCTGGATTTGCCCCCAAGACCATAGACTGGTCCCGGTTGATACCCCGGCTGAGGCTGAACAGGTTGACCGGAAGGGCTATAATACTGTCCTTGCGGACCGTACGATGGCCCTTGTTGGCCGACAGGATAGCCTTGCATGGGCTGCCCCTGTGGATCATAAAGATAGCCAGGTTGGCCCGAAGGTTGGCCTTGGAAAGGCTGTCCTTGCGGGTTATAAGCCTGGTTATAAGGTAAACCTTGAGCATAGAGGTAAGCCTCAGGAGCGGGTAGACGTAAAATCTCCCCGTGCTCATCATACTGACCTGGGAAAGCATACACGGGAGTACCATCCTGTGCATAGTGCGAAAATTAAGAGCGGTTAGGATCTTGGGAGGATGGTCCAACCTCGGCGTTCGGCTGCTGCAAAGACAACCGATACTCCTCCGGAGAGATGTTCTCCGGTATAGCAGTCGCTAGATAAACATCTTCAGGAGTTGGCACAGCCCTTGCAGCGGATGCTGTGACAACAAGAGAAGAGGCGACCACACAGACAGTGGGCCGAACGGGAACAGAAGTAACGGGCGTCTGAGGAGACACCCCGGGCGTAGTAGCAGCTGGCCTCGGAGAAGGAGCTGACACTCCCATAGAGGCTGCGGCGGAAATGATCTGACCCAAAGATCTGTATCCCTGTGGTAAAGAGGGACTGGCTGTTGACATGTCAGCCAGCTCAGAGTTGTCTCCCTGAAACAATCTTCGTGGGAAGAGCTGATAGTCTTCACCAGACGTTGGGATTTCCTCACTAGAATCACTCATGGTTGATCCTGCCGTTAAATCTCGCAAGAGACGACGAGGACTAGGAGGAAAAATAGCAGCAACAAAAGGCGAACCTGATGTAAGAGAAAGGAAATCAGCTCCTAATCTCAATTCAGACACAGGGTCCGAAAAGGGCCAATTGAACTCAATTGGTCCTCCAAAGGGTTGCTCAGTAAGAACCAGTCCCCCGTCAGGAAACTCGGAAACAATAGGCTGCTGCGGTTCAGCAGAGGATTGGGAAGCCTCTGAAGAATCATCCGTGTAAGGACTACCAGTGGACGAAACCGAAGGTTCCGCCACTGTGGCAAACGACTAGAGAAAAAGAAGCAAACACACACATGGGCTGAAAAAGAGTCAAGACACACGATCAAACGGTCAACAAGCAATATCTAACAGGGCGTATAATCGTGGGTGATTAATTTTTACCACATTGAAAAATAAGAAACTTCACCGTTTCATGTTTTAAGAGTCGAGAAACGATAAAAGATGACTCTATCTCTTTTAGATTTGACACAAGCGTGAAAGGACAAGCGCTTGACGGTCTTTTCAAATTTAGGGAGTCAGAAAACACCAAATGACTGCTCAGGAATACTAGGCACAAAGGGTGTACCAAATAACCGTGAACTGCAATATACACCTTGGTTTTAATAATGAAAAAGAAATCAACCAAGGACTTTCCGTACGTGCAGGCAATCTCCCCGAATGTTGTGTTCGGTGTATCACGGGTATAGGGCGGCAGACTCGGCTTCCTGTGGATAAAGGATTGAAAACCTAGAAGGGTCTCCCTTTATATACGCGATGGTACGGGGAGCACAAGTCTGTACTAGCGCTGTCTAAAGCCAAAAGGCGAACGACAGCTGCTAGGTTTAAAGACGCCAGAACACGTCTCTAGCCTAGACCTCTAAATGTGTTTCGTTAGATTCCAATGCTGCCTTAGTGTAAATTGAGTGGATTTTAAAGTTGATCTTCAATTACGTTTCATTTTTCAGGCCCTAACGAATGTGTTGTTTCAAAAACTCCTAAATGCAAAACTACATGCCACAGTACATCATTTCGTTCGATGAAAACTAGCTACAGGAGAGTTGAGAATTTTTACACAAACAAAACGATCGGAAGACAAACAACGATATCTCTAATGCAACTAATGAAATTGAAAACTTTTCATCCAAATCACTAATTACTAGTAAAATTGAAAATTTTCAATTTGCACTAATCAACCAAAAGCAAAAGAGATTTTTTTTTTGTAATTTTCAATGTTTGATAGCTAGATGCACTAAACAAACTGAAAATAAAAGAGAAGCAACTTGAGAAACGATATTGAGAGAGAAAAACGAACAAATTTCACTCAATGACACAAGCAATCAGATCTCAAATCGACCAAAGTCTCTCAAAACCAAGAAAAAGACTCAAAGGCTCCATTGGACCGTGTGATCTAGGCCCAAAGCAAGACCAAACGAAATTTGAATGAAGAAACGAGCAATCACCCAAAAATCACAACAAAACAATGAACAACTACTAAGAGGATGCGGAGGAGAAATCAGAGGGTTGACTGGATAAACGAAACACCAAAACTCCCAAGGAGGGCTGGATACACAAAGCCACTAGATTCCCTAGGGCTTGAAATGTGAAATCGATGGAGAAAAGCAAACAACCAAAGGACGAAGGCAAATTCCCAGTCAAACAGGACTCCAACACACTCAGGTAGTCGAAAAATCAAGAAGAAAAACACTGACCAGACCTAGAGAGCTCAAAACTGAGCAAACTCTAATACCCTACAGGAGTGGCGCGACTGTAAGGCTGCAACTGGCGCCAGAAAGCAATTGGCGCGGGCAATACAAAAGCAACATGCGCCAATTGGCGCGACTGTCGGGCTAAAAAGCGCGCCAGTCGAGTTTCTCAGCCAAAAATAAAAAAGAACTACTCCAGAAGCAGATCAATGTAAACTAAGCAAACCAAGAAGCAAAAAACAACAAAATAACCCAGCCCAGAAGGCTAACCAAGCAAGGAAAATCATAAAACAATCAAAACGAGACAATCCAAACGAGACAGTGAAAACTAGACGAGTCCCCAGTGGAGTCGCCAAATTGTTGAGGAGGTAAATCCCCTCTGCGGACAGAGGCGATCCCTACTAGCCCAGCAAGGGTCTAGCAACAATCATCAAATGCTACAGCGCAAGTTCCTAAATGTGAATAAATAAGCCAACAGTGGAGGCCTACCTGGAGTCCAGTGCTATGATTCGTAGAAGAGATAGCGTTCCCGTTCCTCAGCCTCGGAAGATCACGATCCCCACGATCTCCGTGAATGGACACCTTCACATGCAAGAAACAACACGAATACAAGCATAAAATCCAGAATACGCAACTATATATCAGTCAGAAAGGATATAACTCATTATTAACATAAGTGAAAAACAGAGTGGAACCATACCCGGTAGTCATTCATTAATAAACAATCGAAAGAGAGTACAACCAATGTTCTGACGCCGCGGTCTCCTTCAGAAGGGTCCCCAGTCGTTCACGTCTCACAAAGCTCGCCAGGGAAAGGGCAAACCTCTCTAGAGTCTCTCGACGATAGTCTCCTTACTTGAGTCGGCCTTAAGGGAAGAAAGAGGGCTCTTACAGCACAAAGGCTCTTGGGAATTTGGAGATTCAAAGCTTAGGCACTTCAATACTAGCTTGCAATCGCAATGGGCAAGCTTTTATAGATGGGGAAGGAGGGAGTTGGGATCCCTATTATTGTGGGATTGGCCCTATCATCAAGGAAGGTTCCATGAGAGGTGGCAAACCACTTCCCTTCCATGGAACTCCCGTAGCCAAACCTCCCAACTCAAGATAGGCAATGGTTTCTGATTTTGTTGAAACACAACTTCCACCATCTTTATTTAAAAAACACTCCTTAAATTGGTTGGCACGACTGCTGCTCTGGGACAGAGCGCCAGTTGGCGCGGCCTCTTTGTAGGATTTTCCCCATTGGCGCGAGTGATGAACTGTCTACCCGCGCCAATGCAAAAGGAGATGTTTTCATGGTTTTTTGCAAGGAGATGTCTTTTGGGCAATTGAAGCTCATGTTTAGAGGAATGCATTGATGATGATTTCAAGGCATGACAATGTTCACAGCTCACAAAATGGGTCCTCCATTGTGCGGGATGGGGAATGGTAGGGACGGTGACAAATTACTGTGTAACAACTGCCACCAAACTTCTTTTTTAAGCTCTGACCTTGGACCATTGAACTCCCATCATCAGTTTTCATCCATTTCTCGCCATCATGCCTATGTTAACCTATCATATCAGATACCCTGGTCCCTTGCATCAGTATTTCTCTCAATCGATTGATGCTTCCTTCTTATCGACTTCAACAACCATTTTCCAAAAAGGAAGTAGTACCTTGGATGGCTCCTCACCTCAATAGGGGCATCCTCAGATGGCACTGTGGTAATCATTATTTCCCATTGATGTCATCGATACTCCTGACATTCAACTACAACACAAGCTTTAATGTCAAAATTTTATCCTACTTCACAACCATTTCACTTTGTCAAAATTCGTCGAAGACCCGTGCCATTATAAGCTTCTCTTCAAGCAATGCTTACACGGGAATGTCTGGGACCACTTTGCACACTTCAGGAAGAAGATTCTCCACTTGAGGCCACCTAAGGATAGCCTCCTAGAGCCACCTTGAGACCTTGAGCACACAATGGAATCAACCACCACTATTGAGTCGTTATCCACAATTGTACCAAGAGAGGGAAGAAGATTTTAAATTTTTCCTATAAAATACCACCATGAAAAAAACAATTCAGAACACATTGTTATGCTGGCCAAATTTCCCATGAGAAAACCAGCAATGTATTTTCCAAGCAGTAAGAGAGTGAAGGGATTCATTTCTTGTCCATCCAACATCTTAATCCCAAAGGAGAAGTGCATCAGTTGTCCGTTATCCAATCACTCATTCGAGGAGAAGAGAGAGGCTTGCAAACAGCTTAAGGGGACAGCCCTCCTTGCTTTGAGTATTAGAGCTCCATAGCTCTAAGGACTCATTGCAAGTATTTCAACGTTCTACCTCTTTTTTACCACCAGCGGCTAATAAAAAGGGATTCGTTCTTCGTTGGTATTATTAATTCGTTTACTCGATATTGAGTTTGTGTTATATGTGTATTTGTTGTTTCTTGTTTCCTCCTCTTTTTTGTTGTATGCTATGTTTTATAACTAGTTTTCTACATGTTATGATGCTTCACTAACCATATAACAACCCATTTTTTCCCTGTAACATTGCTTGTAGGCTAGAAATCACTCCTACCAAGCACTGATGTTTTTTGTACACTCGTGTACCAAACACAGCAACATGGACATTATTACTTTTGTACATAACATTTGTTACTCCTGAAATATACATTACAATGTCTAACTCATCTTTAACACTTAATGTTATAAGATAAATAGATGGGATGGTAATACTCTTTGTGCTTTGTAAATAATAGTGAAACTAAATGATTATGATATACATTACACTGATGACAGATCCCACAAGATTCTTAATTTCTATATTCTTAAGTTGGGATTTATAATTAAATTTTAATGACTTGTTCATGTTTATAGTTTTATTAAATTTTATTTTTAGTCTTCAAAGTTTAGTTGTTATTTAAATTTTGAAATGATTCATCATGCATCATAGAATGATTATGTAGATAGTGGTAGATTGTAGGTTGTGGCAGACTAATAGTACTTCTTAAGTTCTTGACTATGGGCAATGATGATGAGATTTGTTTTAATAATGCACAATGATTATTAGATAGTATTAGACTTTAGTATTTTATTTTCTAATTTGAATTTCAAAATTAGTAATAGTTCTAATTTTTTTATTTTAATTTTATCATTCATGTTTATGTTGAAATACTAAATTTTATTTTAATTTTAATTTTTTAATAAATATAAAATTAGTTACCGCACTTGTCGTCCCCAACCTGTCGTCCCTTGAAAATTTGAGAGTGTACTCTAGCTGTCCCGGAAACTCGTCCCCACATACTCATCGTCCCCCGTCCCCACAACAATATAGTAATTTGAATTTTCACTCGGAAGAAAGCCAAGCATGGAAAACCTTGGAGGACCATAATTAAACCCATTATATATTAATTTGAAGCATTTTTCCTCTTGTTTTATTCCGCTTTTATGTATAAATAATCAAAATATTTAGTAGGGGATCAAAGCCTGCTCTATCAAGGTATAGACAACTTATTGTTCGGCTTGAAGCAATTGCAATGGATTTTGTGGTTCGCCCTCAATCATATATTATAGAATTTATATGCTTTTAGATTTTATATCTTCGAAACATACAAAAACAAGAAGTACCAAGATTTTAGCCAAAATTATAAATAACGAAATTTACATTCAGATTTCAAGATGAAAATTTCAACCAATTTCATTGACAGGGACTAGCTGCTTTCGCAGCTTCCCTTCTTGTTGTTTTCAAAATTTATAGACATCACTTCATTTACCCGTACAATCCATAAAGAGATATTTCCCTCTCCGTTTTATTACCAAAGCATGCTTACTTTCTCTCCTTCCATTCATTTTTTTCTAAATTATTTCTTTCTCTTTAATATTACTTTCAAAATTATCACTTAAATTATACCTTAATTTCAAAATCATCATTTAAAATATGATTTACCTTTTTTCTTTTAATTTTAGAGGCTTATTCAATCATGCATGGTGAAAAAGAGAGGAGCCCTACCAAATTTGGAGTTTTTCTTTTTCTATCTATAATATAAAGTGAATTGTTACGATATAATTACGCCGAAGGTGTCCCTATTATGAGCTTTGTTGGGAAACACTGTTCATCCCAGCCAATCCATGTGCTCCACCTATCGCCCTTCTGCCCTGTCAAAAATTGACACTTGGCAGCCATCCATCCCACCCTACTGCTCTCAACTTTGTCTGTGTTGTTGTCCAATCGCCGGGAGTCGCTGCGGTTTTGGCACACCTTCGGCGCTCCCTTTGCACCGCCGCGCCGTGCAAATACTAGTTATAGTTTTTATCTCGTTAACTTATTTCATATATTTGTTTTTTTTTATCTAAAATATTATATATAAAATATAAAATGAATTGTTATCATATAATTATATTTTTTATTTAATTAACTTATTTAATATATTTGTAGTTAGTTATTTTAGATTTAGAAGTATAAGGTAGTTTTTTAATTCAATTATAGGCTTTTTCAATGATAAGACTAGTGTTAGATCTAAGACTTTTGTGATTGGTAACTTAGATAAATTTATTTTGGATTAATCACATTATTCTGAATTGTTTCGAACCATCTAATGTGGTTCATCTTCATGAAAAGGTGAAAAAATCTTAATAAATAAATAGTAAAAATGCATCAAAACGAAACCCGAATTGTTAAAAACTAGTTATTATTTAGCTAGTTCATTAATAAGTTAGTTAATTACTTATTAGAAATTATATTAATAATTAATAAAAAATTATGGGCGATTATAATAAATATTTTAATTATTAATGTAATGTTTATCCACATTATTTATCTTTCATCATTATAAAAATAAGAAATAAAAAACAAAAATACTTATAGAAATTAAATCCATAGTAATTACAATAAAAACAACGTTAGAAATCGAATAATTATAATGCTAAGTCTGACTTAGCCCTTTGCAACAAAACATTAGCACTATGGTAAGATTTAACAATCATATACTATAACTTATCATATACACATCATATACGACCTAATAACATATACATAAGTCTTGGACCTACGTTAATTATTCCATCTGCAACTTTGTTGTCAACAATTATATAGTCATTGATGTGTTCAGTACAATAGGAAATTCATGGATTTATATTTCTGACTGCTCGCACATATTATTGAATTGTTTGATTAAATTATTTAGATCCCTTTGGATCCGTCGTAGCCATGATCTTTTCACTTTAATGTTTGTGGCTCCAAGTGTAAGCCTCTCCACTGTCGATTTGCGATCTCGATCTACAGCTGTCAAGGTTGTTAGGGTGGTTAGGGTATTACCCTACAACCCGAACCATAACTGCCTTCCTCATTGTGATGTTGTACCGACCGTCGATGCTCTAGAACTCCGACGAGCCCTTTGTCTTTCCTCCGGTGATTCTGGCCTGGGTAAGGAAACGGCCCCTAACCATCACACAGTATGCTCTGTCCATAAACTATTTCTTATGTCTTTAAGCTACTTCGGCAATGGGACTGAGAGGACTGAGTTTTGTCGGGGTTCTTTGTGCAAATGCTCTGTTTGTCGTCCATGGTTTTATAAGGAAAACTAGCTCATACCGTTTTCTCCATTCAATTACTTGGCCGGGGGGGCTTACTCCATATGCCTCATCAATGGTAAGTCCATTTATCGTCCGCACAATCCTTTATTGGTTCTTTTCACTTAAAGTATTCTCTTCAAATTTTTTAATGGTTGTTTGATGGCGCAGGCGCGAGCAGTTCGCTACCCACTTGGTTTCAAGGTAAGTGACTTGATTTCCTTGTAGCTTTTTCTTCTTGGTTTATTGTAAAGTTTTTCCAGCACTAATGAACTGTCAACTTGGCGTGCAGGTAAAACCCTCATCTCCATGCACCCTCTATGTTACCAAGTTCTTTGCGGCCTACTCAGCTAATGAATTTCACTCCCCTTATAGGTGCATTTTATCGCTCCATAGTAGCCTTACTCCTCCGTCTCAAAATTTAATCTTAAGGGTTTATTAGTATTTGTTTTTCTTTGAAGCTATGAGTTTTTTAGTTTTGAATCCATTCCTTCAAGGGTTCGGATGGTTATGAGACTGTCATCTAAGTTGTAATATTGGGTAAGCTTGCGCACAGCAAGGCTTTACCGGTTTTTATTTTTCATTAATGTACATACCCATAAGGGTTTTCACTGTCATTGTTTATGTATTTGGATTATTTTTGTACTCATTTGCCTTACTCGCGGTCATGAGGCCTTTTTCTGTTTGTCGACTTTATCACCACAGTCAGTTTGTCATGAAGGAATTTCTATCAGATTGTTGAACTATGCTTGGATACCGAGAATTTTCAAGTTATATATATTTATATGATGCCCCCTACTTTTCTATCTCAACTGGTATAGAATTCTCTGGTTAATGAATATAATTATGGTTATATGTATACCCAACTCAGTTATCATTTCTTTTTTGAGCATTCTTTTTCTGTCTTGCTCTACCTTGTAATGTGTATGTCGCCTTTTCAAGGTTTATGCTATAGTATATGTGTGTGTGTGTGTGTGTATTCCAATTCTCAATCATGTCTTTTAAGTTGGGTTCTCCTTTCTATTCAAAAAAGGTTATAACCAAATATTACTTTCATTTTTACAGTGTTCGCTGTCAGATTCACAGTATTTATTTTTTAGGTTTATAGCTCTTTTTTCTTCCTATGTTTCTAAGTAACTGTATTCTGCATTTATGTATTTCTTTTTCCTTAAGAAAAAAAAAATCTCGTATTTATGAATAGAAACAGAATAAAACAGGTCTTTTATTTAAGAATAAAATAGATCTCGTTCTTACTACTATTTAAAATGTTGGTATATGGATTCTCAGCACTTTGCTTTTCATATCAGTTAATTTCTAGGAAAATTGTTTTTTTGTTCCTGGTAATAGAATAATATTCACAGGTGACTGGACCACCTCAAGAGGGTTCACCTTCTGTCCATGTATTATTTTTCTTTCATCTAAAGGACATACTGTCAGTTTTGGGTTCTTTCCCAAATGGACTAACCTTCCAACCAGTTAATGGTTACCAAATCTTGTCAGACTTAACCTAGAAGCTTTCTATTACTCATTCTCCCAGAAATCTCATTTACAGTAATAATTCTCAAGAAAATAAAAATTGTTTGAGTATACATTCATAGAACCTTTACTACTCCTGAAATCAGAATATCACTTATTCAGAAATTCTATCTACGGGACTGAAGATATTAAGTAGATTTATATTCATTTCTTTCCATTTTAGTTTACTTATCTCAAATAAGTAATGTTGATGGAATCCACCCAACCTTGACAGAGGCATTGACATCCTCAGCTCCCCCCGTTCTCCTCACCAAAGTAGGATTTCTTAGCAGTGTTTTCAAGGAGATAGACCTCGGGACTCCTGTCCAGTCTCATCTCCTATAACAGGTAGCAGAGTTCCACTAGTTTTCCACCAGCTCTTGATACTCTCTCCTTTCAACTCCTTAGATGTTTCTTACAACTTGCACAGAACCCTTTTCCTCCTCCAGGATTTTCATTTTATTCCCAAAGGAAAGGTAACTTCTAGTAACTACTTAATCAACTACTTTGGAATCTTGGAAAACTTTTACCATCAAGCTTATGGAAACATTCCATAATTAAATCTTTATTCAAAAGAAAATATTTAGTTCATAACCTGATTAGCATACATGTTAATCCCATTAATTTAAAATAAACCAATATCTAAATCAAAAATATTTTTAAGTCAAATGATATTAAATTCGAGTGTTACATCTTCCCCCGCTTAAGGTAAACACCATCCTCTGTGTTATGCCATTCCATTGAACAGTTTTGGATATGCCTCTCGCACAAAGTTTTCATCTTCCCAAGTCGCCTCCTCCAGGCTAAAGTGCTTCCATTGCACTTTAACTTCGGTGATGGGTCACCTCCTGAGCATTATTTCTCTCTGATCAAGAATATGCTAAGGTTCTACCAGGAATTCTCCATCCGGTTCGACCTGCAACCAGTAAAAGTTTAAATTAATAAACTAGCATTTAACTTCCTTAGAGATTTTGATTCCCATTCCATTCCTACCTGAATATTTTTCCAGTGTATTACATGCTTCGGATCATGTATGTATATTTTTAGTACAGACACATGGAACACATTTTTCACCCATATGTGTTCTAGTAAGGTTAGCCGATAGGTTACTGGCCCCACCCTTTCCAAAATTTGAAAGGGTCCACAGAATCGGGGAGCCAACGTGGCATGGTAGTCCACCTTAACGTACTCTTCTTGGGTCTAATTCTCACATAAATGTGATCACCCACTTTGAACTCTCGATATGTCCTCTTTCGATCTGTATACACCTTCTATCAATCCTAGGAAGCTTTTAAATTTTGTCATGTCTTCTTAACCTCTCGCTCGATCTCATCCTGCATTTCTGGTCTGAGCATTAGCTTTGTTTCTGGACTTCTCCAATTAATGGGGGTTCTGCACTGTCTACCATAGAGAGCTTCAAACGGACTCATCTTGAGAGATTCCTGGTACCCTTTGTTGTAGGAAAATTCTACCATATGCAGATAATCTTCCCATTTTGTGGGTTGTTGCATTACATACATTTGTAGCATGTCCTCCAGTATCTGTTTTACCCGTTCCATTTTCCCATCCGTCTGAGGATGATATGTTGTGCTAAATTGGATTTGTGTGCCTAATCTAGTAAACAGTGTCTTTCAAAAGGCTAAGGTAAATTTCACATCTCTATCTGAGATGACTATTTTTGGAATGCCATGTAATCTAAATATCTCCCTCATGAAGATGCCATCAATCTGTACAATTTTAAAATTGGGTTGTACAGGAATAAAATGAGTTTCTTTGCTCAACCGATCAACAACTACCATTATAGATTCATTGTGTATCTTTGATCTTGGTAAGCAAGAAATAAAATACAACGATATAACTTCCCACTTCCACTCTGGTACTAGTATGGGTTGCAATAACCCGGCTGGGTGTTGATGCTCAAATTTAACCTACTGACATTCAAACATTTAGTCAAATATTCAGTGATGTCTTTGCGCATACCAAGCCAAAAATAATCTTTTCTTATGGTTGTTAACATTTTCTGATATCTAGGGTGTCCAGAATATGAACTTCTATGATACTCATCTAGAATCAGCTCTTTTAAACTTAGTTGATTAGGAATATATATCTTTCCTAGGAAGATCAGTAGTTGTTCATTATTAATGGTATAGTCTGATTGTTTTCCTTGTTCATCTATATCTTATGTTTGTTGCCATAGAAACTGGTATTCAAGATATTTTGATGCAACCTCCTTCACCTATTCCTGGAACTTGAATTCCACAAGATTGAAGTATAATTCATACACATAATGCAGTTTTCTACTTAATGCATCGGTAAGCCAATTTTATTTTCCTTTCACGTGCTGCATTTCAAAGTCAATTCGCTTAGGAATACATTCCACCTAGCCTGGAGAGAATTCAAGTCATCTTGTTTAAAATATTTGGTCAAGCTTCTATGGTCAGTTTTCAGCACAAACCTTTTTCCCAATAAGTAGTGCTTCCATATTTTGAGTACATGTACCACTGCGGTCAATTCCAGATCATATGTGGAGTATCCTTATTCATGATCTCTCAACTTTGTAGATTCATATTTCACAACCTTCCCGTCTTGTGACAACATCGCTCCTACTCCTTCTTCGCTAGCATCAGTGCAAACTTCAAAATCTAAATTTGGATCTGCCACTTTCAAAAAAAGAGCTATGGTCAGCAATTTTTTTAACTTTTCAAAACTAGATTGGCATTCACTATTCCAATTAAACACTCGCCCTTTTCGCTACAAGGAGGTTATGTGAAATGCAATTCTTGAAAATCCTTCTATAAAATGCCTATAATAACCAGCTAGTCCCATAAAGGATTGTATGTCTGCTACATTTTTAGGCACCCTCCATTCCATAATAGTCTTTATCTTTTCATGTTTTAATTCTATTCCTTCAGCCAAAATGACATGGCCTAAATAGTGGATTTTCTCTTTATGGAAGTCACACTTGCTAAATTTGGCATACCGCTGATGGTCTCTCAACATTTTCAGCACTATATACAAATGTTCCTTATGTTCCTCCATATTCTTTGAATAGATTAATATGTCATCTATAAAAATCAGGACAAATTTATCCAAATATGGATGAAATATTCCATGCATCAAACTCATAAATGTTGTTGGTGCGTTGGTCAAACCAAACGGTAAAACCACATATTCATAATGCCCATATCTGGTTCAAAAAGTTTTTTTATAGATGTCTTCATCCTTTATCCGTATTTGATGATACCCAGATCTTATATCTATATTTTAAAAGACAGTTTCCCCTTTTAATTGGTCGAAAAGATCATTGATATGAGGAAGTGGGTATTTGTTCTTAACGACTAATTTATTAAGTTTCCTATAGTCCATACACATTCCCACTGTGCCATCATTCTTTTTCACAAACAACACTGGTGCCCCCCAGCGTGACACACTAGGATGAATATATCCCTTTTCTAACAATTCCTCTAATTTCATTTTCAGTTATGTCAATTCAGGCGCACTCATTCGGTATGGTGCTCGTGATACCAGTGCTTCCCCTGGCATTAGTTCGATGGTAAAATCTAGGTCCCTCTTTGGTGGCAATACTAGTATGTTTTCTGGAAATACATCCATAAAATCCTACACAACTGGTATATTTTCCAACATAGGAGTCTTATCTTTAGATTTAGTGAATCCTACTTGAATCGCATAGATTTGGCACCCGTTTCTAATGCATTTTCTCAACTAAGACGCTGTAATAGGATGTAACTGAAGTCGCTTTTTAATTCCTTGCAACTCTTGATGTGTTCTGTCTTTAGCCTTATAATAAATAGTTTTATCCTTTTAGTCCACTAATGACCAATGCACTTCTAACCAGTCCATCCCCAATAGTATATCGTAGGAGCCTAAAGTTAGAATATTTAATTCAACCTTTATATGTTGGTTTCCAACTTCCAGGGGACAGTTGGAAACTTTGGCATTAACTCTTCGCTTTGCTCTAGTGGCCAACTATACTAACCAAGGATTTTTAAACTTCTAGCTCTGTAAGTCATATTTTTCCACAATCCTGGGATTTACATAGCTTAAACTAGCACTAGGATCAAACAAAATAGATATATGGTGGGATTACATCTTACCTTCGAGTTCTATCATGGTTGGCTGGTAATCCGCTTGTCGATCTTCAAGTGCAGCGTTGATTATGGGTATGTTTTGTGCCACATCTGCCACAGTGGATGCTTCTTGCACATTAGTTTCAATTTAGTTTCTTCCACGTGTTGAATATTGCAACAAGAAACAGTGAAGGAGGCATCCTGAAACATCATTCCTGATCCTAGTTGGAAAATAATCACCTAAACTAGGTGGGGCCCACACAGGTGATTTTTGGCACAAAATCTATTTTTAGAGTATGTCTATTTTTAGACATGTTGATCATATTCTATGAGTTGCAGGATGCTATTTGTGGATGGTTTATCAAGTTGGAAAAATAGATGGACTTCTATTTTTAGACATATTGGGCGGAATCTATTTTTAGATTGCCAGTCTAAAAATAGATATGTCAAATATTATTAGCTCTTAATAATATTTGGACTCTAAACATTATATTATTCTCTTGGAGCACTTCAATTAAGTGCATATATGTGGCACAGTAGATGACAGAAGGAATTACGCTATTCCTAAGGGTTTATTGGAGCTATTGCATGGAGGACTTCAGTTAGAACTCATGTGACAGAGTTTGGTGGAGTTGTAGAAGTAGTCGGTGGAGTTGTGTTCAGTTTAACTCAGTTAGACACAGTTGAGCTAGTTGTATCTAGTCTAACTGATTGATACACTAGTGAGAGTGGTGTGAATTAATTATTAATTAATTCACTAGATAATAACTCATTAATCAACTAAAAAATACATCAGTTAACTACAGTGCGTGGAAGTTTCAGTGGAGACCAGTGGAGAGATAGGTGAAAGGGAAAGATAGACTATCTGTTGTGACTATAGTGATCCATGAATTGCATCTACATATACATTGGAGTTGCCAATGATAATAATGCAGTCAATGAGAGTGGGATTACATTGAATTGTTCTTTGTAATCAGCTTGGATTGCGCAGTGGAGGCAGGCTAGCAGGTGGCAAAGATCGGTGCATGGATTTGCAAGATTGGTCCTGATTAGTGTGTGACAATTGTGCTGTACTGAGAGCTTGTGATAAGCTTTGTATGCTTTGTATGAGATTTTCATATGATCTCCATGTTACATAATACATAGTTTTGGTTTTCCGCTTCAGGCTTTCCCGGTTAAAAATTGTGTTATGTGCGATTGATTATTTTTGTTTATGCTTCACATGTGTGTGCAATTAATTTTTCCGCAAAAGATTAACAAGTGGAATAGATTCAGTATCTTGCATAAAGCTAAATAGTGTGAGATCAGGTGGATCTTGGACATATGCATGCTTATTGCATATAATTTCTACATGGTATCGGAGCTGTGTTATAGATTTTCTACATGGAATGAGAGCATGAATTTTTGGGTGCGCGAGTTTGCAGAGAATATATGAAAAATTTGATGACATTTTTTCAGAAAAAAATAGCATATTTGGATTCCTTGCGAAAAAATACCCAAATTGAAAAAAAAAATCAGTTGAATTGGAGCTCGGATGAGGGAGATATCGTCGATTTAAAATCAGCTCTTTTGTTAGAAAATTTTGCGACGGCGGGACAATTACAATGTGTGCGAGAAAAGAATCTACATGCACTGAGGTACAAGATGCATGCAAAGATTTGAGGAGAAAAGCAGAGGTTAGTGACTTGGTGGTTGAGAGAGAGCCTCTCAACATGCAGCATGAGAAGCAGTCTCGGAAGGTTATGGAGCAGCCACAACTGGAGATGCAGAAGAATCTCTACAGACTTGAAGTAGATGGGATGTCTACGGAGCTTCCTACTCTTGGGAAGTGCAAGAAAGACATGCAATTGATGCTTGAGAGGGAGCAAGTTTTGCATGCAGGTAAAAGTGAACCTCGAGATGTGGAGCAGCCATAAGATGAGGATCATGGAGTGGGAGAAACCACTCATGCAGAGAAATTTCATGCCAGATGGGCAGAGGGAGTGCATGCAGCTATACCACCAGGTGAGAGGTGGAGCGACATGCATGAGTAATCCCAAGAGGATATTTCTGGGCAGGATTCATGAGATGGTGTGGATCTCATGAATTGAACCTGGCTACGAGGTGCCCACAGCGCAGCAGTAGCATGATCAGTTGGATTGATGCAGGCAGATCAAAGTGACAGTGCCGAATACTGGAGCGCGGTTCATAGTTGACAGCAAGTGCAGAGTGCATGGGTGCAGAGTTCAACAGCGCAGTGGTTCCTAAAGACATGTGCAGTATCTAAGCATAAGTCGAAGACTTTGATGATAGATGCATCAAATTGATTGAGTTGTTTGGAGCCTTTCATTTTCGGAAGTGTTGCAGCAAGAGTTGCAGAGAAGATGCATGGAGTTGCAGGGCACTTGCAAAGGTTGCAGGGTGAATGCATGGAGTTGCATGTCGCATGCAAAGACAGTCCTTTCTTGTTGAGAGGGAGTGTTGAATATTGCAACAAGAAACAGTGAAGGAGGCATCCTGAAACATCATTCCTGATCCTAGTTGGAAAATAATCACCTAAACTAGGTGGGGCCCACACAGGTGATTTTTGGTGCAAAATCTATTTTTAGAGTATGTCTATTTTTAGACATGTTGATCATATTCTATGAGTTGTAGGATGCTATTTTTGGATGGTTTATCAAGTTGGAAAAATAGATGGAATTCTATTTTTAGACATATTGGGCGGAATCTATTTTTAGATTGCCAGTCTAAAAATAGATATGTCAAATATTATTAGCTCTTCATAATATTTGGACTCTAAACATTATCTTATTCTCTTGGAGCACTTCAGTTAAGTGCACAGATGTGGCACAGGAGCTGACAGAAGGAATTACGCTATTCCTAAGGGTTTAGTGGAGCTATTGCATGGAGGACTTCAGTTAGAACTCATGTGACAGAGTTTGGTGGAGTTGTAGAAGTAGTTGGTGGAGTTGTGTTCAGTTTAACTCAGTTAGACAAAGTTGAGCTAGTTGTATCTAGTCTAATTAATTTATACACTAGTGAGAGTGATGTGAATTAATTATTAATTAATTCACTAAATAATAACTCATTAATCAACTGAAAAATACATCAGTTAACTACAGTGCATGGAAGTTTCAGTGGAGACCAGTGGAGAGATAGGTGAAAGGGCAAGATAGACTATCTGTTGTGACTATAGTGATGCATGAATTGCATCTACATATACATTGGAGTTGCCAATGATAATAACGCAGTCAATGAGAGTGGGATTACATCGAATTGGTCTTTGTAATCAGCTTGGATTGCGCAGTGGAGGCAGGCTAGCAGGAGGCAAAGATCGGTGCATGGATTTTCAAGATTGGTCCTGATTAGTGTATGACGATTGTACTATACTGAGAGCTTGTGATAAGCTTTGTATGCTTTGTATGAGATTTTCATATGATCTCCATGTTACATAATATATAGTTTGGGTTTCGGCTTCGAGCTTTCTAGGTTAAAAGCGTATTTATGTGCGATTGATTATTTTTGTTTATGCTTCACATGTGTGTGCAATTAATTTTTCCGCAAAAGATTAACAAGTGGAATAGATTCAGTATCTTGCATAAAGCTAAATAGTGTGAGATCAGGTGGATCTTGGACATATGCATGCTTATTGCATATAATTTCTACACCACGATGAGGGAAATTGTTATAATAATGCGCCTCACCACATCCCAACATTGTAATGGAGGTTTATGGGTCTGTCCATGATCTGGTCTACTGGATGCTTCAGTGGGTCATTCTTCTGCTCGCCACTTAGTTCTTGTTGATTTCTTACTGGCTGTCTATTTGCTGAATTTCTAACTGCACCCTTAAAATTACTAGATTTTCTATTTTTAAAATTGGAATTACTTCTCTGCCCTTTCTTAGGCGGCCAACTCCGTCCAGCTTCTCCTTTTTCCCTGGATTATTGATAACACATACGTGCTTTTCAAATCACTTCATCCATGTTATTTGGGTTTACAAATTCAATTTTATCCTTCATATGAGCAAGTAGGTTGCTTAAGAATCACTGTAATTTCACCTTTTCATCCCTCAGATATGGCACATATTGCAACAAGGACATAAATTTAGTTACAAATTCATCCATGGAAAGTTGTCCCAATCTCAAGTCATGAAACTCCCGATATTTTTCATCACAAAAACGCTCTATTAGATATTTATCCTTAAAGTACTAGTGGAATTCGTCCTAGGTCATGTTCTGGTCCTCGATTCCTTGCACATTTTTAACTTCTTTCCACCATAAGGTGGCTTTTTCTTGCAATTTATAGATGGTTAAATGAGCCTTTAGTTTGTTGTTGTACTCGTAAACTTGAAAATATTTATTCATGTTTAGTATCCATGCTTCTGCTACTTCTTTAGCTTCTCCATCGAATGTGGGAGGTTTAAGCTTTCAGAATTTACCTTGTAGTTCTACCTTCTATTTCTTTATCTCTTTCTCATCAAAGACATTTCTCGACTCTGATTCATTATAAGACTTATAGTGTTTATTACTCTATTGGGTTTGGTTACCTTCTAGCTTGTCATTTGTTGTTTGTTGTTGTTCACCCTCTTCTCGGGTTTTCCGTTCCAGGCTTGGTTGAATTATCCCTTGATTCTGTTTATCTGAGAGGATTTTAAGGATCTTCTCCTGCTCCTAAATCAACCTCTCATTATCACTTTTTACTCACAAAATTTCTTCTTGTAACTGATGTACAATATCCAGGAGCTTACTGGTTTTCCGTTGTTGTTCCTCAAGAAATCTACTGGTTTGTTGATGCTGGTTTACACTCAGTTGTACCCACATTTATGGATTCATCTCTTGGTTAATATGGTGGTGAATTTCTCCTGTAGTCCTAGTTGTTTTATGTACAGACCCCTCCTCATCGTACTCGGTCAACTCTTCCTTTCAATTCTATGCACATTTTACACACTCCAATTGTTATTTAGGTGACCCCTTTTAGGTCTCAGCGTTTGAATGCTGCTCTGATACCACTTGTAATGTTCATCCACATTATTTACCTTTCATGATAAATTTTTTTTTACTTATATCAATTAACTCCATAATAATTCAATAAAACAACTTCAGAAATTGAATAATTAAAATGCTAAGTTTGACTTACCCTTTGCAATAGAACAGTAGCATTATAGTGAGGATTATCTAACCCTAAACTATTACTTATCCTATACACATCTTATTTGAACTTATAACATATATATATACACATCATATAGGTCCTTGACATAAATTTAACATTTCTTCCACAACTACGTTGTCAACAATTATAAAATCATTGATGTTTACAATACAAATATAAATTCATCAGGTTTATCTATATCCAACTATTTTCATACATTATTGAATGTTTGATTAAATATTTTAGATCCATCCGGATTCGTCGTAGCCTTGATATTTTCACTTTAATTTTTATGGCTCCAAGTGTAAGCCTCTCCACCATCGATTTACGATCTGGATCAACGACTATCAAGGGTGCTGGGGTGTTCAGGGTATTACCCTACCCCCCGAATCCTTACTGCATTCCTCATTGTTTTGTTGTCTCGATCGTCGGTGCTCTGCAACTCTAACAAGCCCTCTGTCATTTCTCTAGTGTTCTGGCCTATAGTAAGGCAACAACCCCTATCCATCACATAGTATCCTCTGTCCATAACCTATTTCTTATGTCTTTAACCTACTTCGGTAATGGGATTGAGAGGACTGATGTTTTCCAGGGCTCTTTGTGCAGATGCTCTATTTTTCATTTGTGAGTTTATAAGGAAAATTGGCTCATATCGTGTTCTCCATTCATATCGTAATTCAATTTCTCATCTGCACAGTCCTTTATTGGTTCTTTTCATTTACAGTATTCTCTTCAATTTTTTTAATGGTTATTTGATGGCACAGGCACAAGGAGTTCGCTACCCACTTGGTTTCGAGGTAAGTGACAATAGCAAGAGAATAAAACATAAAATAGATATACACAGAGATTTTCCCCTGGATCCAAAATCAGGATGACCAGTTTGATTTTTTATTATATTCCTTTTAGTGTTACAACACATATATATACATGTCGAAGCATACATAAACCCCAATCCATTAACCCTGGATTAGAACATAATTGTAGTTCCCTTGACTGGATCTACAAAATACCAGGGGCCGAAAACCATCATTCCCCAAAACCATCTGCAAACCCATGCACAAAACCATGGGCGGGTCAACCCAATGAAAAATAGGTTCCACATTCGTGGAAAGAATATAACACATACCCAACATTCTCCCACTTGTTGTTTTCTTTCCGCAAGGGGCCACAGGAGAGCTTAGTCATTAGCCCAGCTCTGCAACACCCATTGTTTCTCTACACCAAGAGAAATTCTGAGTACTCACAGACTTCTTTAATGCATCTACAACATTCTTCAAAGTGTCCACATTTACTAGCAACACCCTTTTAGCCTCAACCATATCTCTCACAAAGTGATATTGAACATCAATGTTCTTTGTCTTTGAATGATAAGAAGGGTTCTTAGCCAAGAAAATTTCACTTTGGCTATCGCAGTATATCCTTATAGCTTGTTGCACCAACCCCATACTTCAACACAATCTCTAAAACCAAACTGCTTCCTTGCTTGCATGAGTGGCTGCCATGTATTTTGCCTCTGTAGTTGAAAGAGCCACTAAAGACTGTCTTTTACTCATCCAACTGACTGCACCTCCAAATAGGCTAAACACATACCCACTTGTAGATCTTCTTTGGTCCAGATCTCCAACCCAGTCTGCATCAACAAAACCATGAATGTCCAACACTCTTTCCAATCCTATTCTTCCCTGGTAGCACAAGCCATAATCACTAGTGTCACGAAAATATTTGAAAACCCGCTTCACTGTTGTCCAATGCTCCTTCCCTAGGTTTGACATAAACCTACTCAATACTCCCACTACATGTGCAATTTATGTTCTAGTACAAACCATTGCATAAATCAGGCTACCCAGTACACTTGCATATGGAACACGGGACATATACTCCTCTTCTTCTTGTGTCTTTGGACATTGTTCAGTAGACAGCTTTACACCTACAGGAATCGGAACATTCACCAATTTACTATCCTGCATATTGAACCTTTGCAATATAGTCTTGACATAATTCCTCTGTTTTAACCAGAGCTTCCTCTTTGCCTGATCTCTTTTAATTTCCATGCCCAAAATATAGTTTGCAGCACCAATATCCTTCATGTCGAATTTGGAGAACAGATGGGTCTTCAAATCTTGGATAATTTCTTTGTCATTTCCAATCAACAACATATCATCCACAGATAAGACTAAATAAATAACACAGTCACCAATTGATTTAAAATAAACATAGTGATCCTCCTTGCTTCTGGTGAAGCCAAGTCCCCGTATATAGGTATCAAATTTATGATACCACATCCTTGGTGACTGTTTTAACCCATACATAGACTTCTTCAAACCTGCATACCAGTTATTTCTTCCCATTCACCATAAAGCCTTCAAGTTGTTTCATGTAGATCTCCTCTTCCAAATCCCCGAGAAGAAATGTTTTCTTCACATCCATCTATTCTACCTCAAAATAAAATGCAGCAACAACAGATAAAAGTAATCTAATAGAAGTAACCTTGGCAATAGGAGAAAAAATATCACCAAAATCAATTCTCAGCACCTGGGAATAACCTTTTGCTACCAACCGAGCTTTTTATTTCTCCACCTCACCTTCTACATTCATCTTCTTCTTAAACACCCATTTGCTTCCGATGGGCTTCCTTCCAGCCGGCAACTCCACCAGATCCCATGCCTCATTTTTATGCAAAGATGCCATTTCATCAACCATGGCCTCCTTCCATAGTTTTCCATTCTCTGAATCTACTACCTCCCTGATGGTTCTAGGATCATCATTAGTTATAGTTAAAGAAAAATTTGAACAGAAAATAGATGGAATATACCTTTCTGGTTGTCTTCTTTCCCGAACTGATCTTCTCACAGTTGGAGTTTGTGGCTCTTCCTCTTCTAAGTCTTCTTCTGTTGTAGAGTCTAATTCATCCTCCTTTAGCTCAAACTCTATCTTCACAAGTTCCTTTGGTAGGACTTCATGTTTAACAACATTTTTCACCTCTCTAAACACCACATCTCGGTTGTACACAACCTTCTTTGTTTCCAGGTTCCAAAGCTTGTAACCCTTTAAACCATCCTTATACGCAATAAAGATGCACCTTTCAGATTTATTATCCAACTTGGTCCTTTTCTCCTTTGGAACATGTACATATGCATCACATCAAATACCCTTAGATGTGAAAGAGAGGGTTTCTTACCAGTCCATACCTCATGTGGAGTCTTATCCTCCAATGCTAATGAAGGTGATCTGTTAACCAAGTAACATGCAGTCTCCACTGCCTCTGCCTAGAATTCTTGTCCTAACCCAGTACCACTGAGCATGCTTCTTGCCTTTTCCATTAGCATTCTGTTCATTCTTTCTGCAACTCCGTTTTGTTGAGGTGTGTATGGAGTAGTATTCTTCCATGCTATACCACACTTCTTACAGAACTCTTCAAATTCCTTCTTGCAGAACTCCCCACCATTATCTGTCCTCATCACCTTCATCTTCTTCTTTGTCTGGTTTTCCACTAGAACCTTAAATTCTTTAAATCTGGCAAAGACTTTAGATT
This sequence comes from Pinus albicaulis, assembly GCA_034641835.2. NCBI lineage: Eukaryota > Viridiplantae > Streptophyta > Pinopsida > Pinales > Pinaceae > Pinus > Pinus albicaulis. The sequence goes on along the minus strand of CM076574.1, from coordinate 68,650,197 downwards.
TCTTCCTCAAGAAATATATCCATGTATTCCTTGAGAAGTAATCTATGAATGAAACATAGTACACAGACTTACCCAGTGATGGAACCGACACAAGTCCAAACACATCACTGTGCACAAGCTCTAATATCTTGTTCGCCCTCTTAGCACCAAAAGGAAAACTCACCCGATTCTGCTTCCCATATACACAATTTTCACAGAAATCGAAATCCAGAGAGCTATTAGAAATACCTTCTACCATACCATTTCCATGCAGTATCTGAAGGCCCTACTCTCCAATATGTCCAAGCCTTTGATGCCATAGCATGGTATTTTCTCCAGAGACCGCTAGGCTTTCTGCTCCACTTTCGGGAACCACAGAACTGTTGCACCCATCAATAATAGTGCTACCCTGAAGCCTGTACAGAGTTCCAATAAAAAATCCCCGCATTAATACCAGTGCTCCCCGAACCATCTTACAGGTATCTTTCTCGAACACTTATTTTACACCTGCATCATCCATCTTTCTTACAGAAATCAGATTTCTGGCCAATGTAGAAATGTGCAGAACACCAGGAAGTGTTCTTATCCTTCCATATTGTAGCTTCAGCTTGAATTTTCCACGTTCGACGATTCTGGCCTTCCTATCATCACCTAAGAAGACATCGCCGCCATCATATTTCTCATACTCGCAGAACCACTCCCTATGGGGAGTGAAGTGAAAGGATGCACCCGAGTCAATCAACCATGACTCATGATCTACATGTGTATTTGAAGAAGAAGCCAAATACACATCCCCACCTTCATCCGAGGTGGTTTTTGCCTCTGCAGAAGGAGCATCATCATATCCCTTTCCTTTCTCGGGAGCTTTAGATTTGCAGTCCTTTTTGTAGTTCCCTTCCTTTCCACATTTCCAGCACACCTTTACAAACTTTCTAGGAGATTTAGATCTCCCTCTAGATTTATATCTCCCACTTGAAACCTTATTCTTGTTTCTATTTTGGGACCTTCCTCATCTAGATAAGGCATCTCCATTCTGACCCTCCATATTTCTCCATCTCATTTCCTTCGACAACAAGGCTGAGACAATGTCATCAAAATTCAAGGTAGTTTGTATTGCTACCTATTGCAATAACCAGACTGTCCCACGAGTCTGGTAGAGAAAACAAGAAACTAATGGACTTATCTTCATCTGATATTTTAATATGAACATATGACAGTTGACTTACCATAGTATTGAAGGCGTTCATATGCTTTGTCACCGAGTCTCCATCCTTCAACCTCAGGTTATACAACTTTTTTCGCAGGAACAATTTATTCACCAAAGACTTAGATTGGTACGAAGTCCCAAGTTTTTCCCACAAACTCTTCGTCGTAGCTTCCCCAGATACATTCAACAATACCGAATTTGAGACACACAACTGTATTGTACTCTTCGCTTTCCAATCTAACTTTTCCAGTCTTCATCAGATATTTCCGTTGGTTTAGTACCTGGATCTACTGCGATCCACTAGTCTTTATCCACCAGCATATCCTCCATCTTGAGCTTCCACAACTCAAAAATATGACCATTAAATTTCTCAATCTCTATCTTTCCACTACTCTCCATCTTCTTTCACCACAAGAATTGATCTCGCAGATCTCCCACTGAACAGGGTCTACCATAGGCCCGAGTAAAAACCCCTTAGTAGCAAAGGCGTCCCCTTGAAGCTGAAACAGCTCTGCTACCAAATGTAGTTTTAACCCTGTACAAAAATTATCTGCAAACGAATCTTAAAAAATAGAAAATAAACAATAGTGAGAGCATAAAGCATAAAACAGATATACACAGAGATTTTCCCCTGGATCCCAAATTGGGACGACCAGCTTGATTTTTCATTATATTCCTTTTAGTGTTATAACACATATATATACATTCTGAAGCATACATAAACCCCAATCCATTAACCCTGGATTAGAACATAACCGTAATTCCCTTGACCAAATCTTCAAAATACCAGGGACCGAAAATTATCATGCCCCAAAACCATGTGCAAACCCATGCACAAAACCATGGGCAGGTCCGCCCACTGAAAAATAGGGTCCAAAAAAAATTTCCTTGGGTGCTGCCCCGGACCCCGAACAGGGGGGGCTACCACCCCCCCCTGCTGCACCCAGCACAACATACAGAAGGTGTTATCGCCCCCCCACACGTGACTAGTCGTGGAAAGAATATAACACATACCCAACAATTGGTTCTTTTCATTTACAGTATTCTCTTCAAAGTTTTTAATAGTTGTTTGATGGCACAGGCACGAGGAGTTTGCTACCCACTTGGTTTCGAGGTAAGTGACTTTGATTTCCTTAATTCTTTTCCTTCTTGGTTTACTGTAACATTTTTCCAACACTAATGAACTATCACCTTCATGTGCAGATAAAACTCTCATCTCCCTGCACCCTCTGTGTTACCCAGTTCTCTCTGGCCTACGCAACAGATGAATTTCACTCCCCTTACAGGTGCATTTTATCACTCCATAGTAGCCTTACTCCTCCGTCTCAAAATTTACTCTTAAGGTTTTATTAGTATTTGTTTTTATTTCGAGCCATGAGTTGTTTAGTTTTGAATCCATCCCTTCGAGGGTTCGGATGGTTATGAGACTGTCATCTAAGTTGTAATATTGGATAAACTTGTGCACAGCGAGGGTTTACCAGTTTTTATTTTTCGTTAATGTACATACCCATAAGGGTTTTTGTTGTCATTTATTATGTATTTGGCTTGTTAATATACTCATCTACCTTACTCACGGTCACGAGGCCTCTTTCTCTTTGTCAAATTTATCACCACAGTCAGTTTGTCATGAAGGAATTTCTATCAGATTGTTGAACTATGTTTGGATATCGAGAATGTTCAAGTTATATATATTTATATGATGTCTCTTGTGTTTCTGCCTCAACCAGTATAACATTCTCTAGTTAATGAATGTAATTATGGTTATCTGTAGACCCAACTCAGTTATCATTTCTTTTCCGAGCATTATTTTTATGTCCTGCTCCACCTTGTAACGTGCATGTCACATTTTCAAGGTTTATGCTACAGTATATATATATATATATATATATATATATATATATATTTCAATTCTCAATCATGTCTTTTATGTTGGGTTCTCCTTTCTGTTCAAAAAAGGTTATAACCAAATGTTACTTTCAGTTTTACAGTGTTCACTCTCAGATTCACAGTATTTATTTTTCAGGTTTATAGCTCTTTGTGCTTCCTATGTTTCTGAGTAACTGTATTCTGCATTTATGTATTTCTTTTTCCTTAAGAACAGAAATAAATCTCGTATTTAAGAATAGAAATATAATAAAACAGATCTTGTCTTTAAGAATAAAATAGATCTCTTCTTACTGCTATTTAAAATGTTGGTAAATGGTTTCTCAACACTTTGCTTTTCATGTCAGTTAATTTCTTGGAAACTTGTTTTTTCTATTCCTGGTAATAGAATACTATTCACATGTGACCGGACCACCTCGAGAGGGTTCACCCTCAGTCCATGTATTAGTTTGCTTTCATCTACAAGACAAACTATCTGTTTTGGGTTCTTTCCCAAATGGACTAATTGTTCAACCAGTTAATGGTTACCAAACCCTGTCAAACTTTATCTAAAGGCTTTCTATTACTCATTCTCCCAGAAATCTCATTTACAGTATTAATTCTCAAGAAAATAAAAAGTGTTTGAGTATATATTCATATAACCTTTACTACTCCTGAAATCAGAATATCACTTAATATTCAGAAATTCTATCTATAGGACTGAACATATTAAGTAGATTTATATTCATTTCTTTCCAGTCTAGTTTACTTATCTCAAATAAGTGATGTTGATGGCATCCGCCCAACCTTGAGAGAGGCAATGACGTCCTCAGCTCCCCCCGTGCTCCTCACCAAATTAGGATTTCGTAGTAGTGTTTTCAAGGAGATAGACCTCAGGAATCCTATCTAGTCTCGTCTCCTACAAAAGGTAGCAGAGTTCCATTGGTTTTCCACCAGCTCTGGATACTCTCTCCTTTCAGCTCCTTATTTGTTTCTTATCACCTGCACAGAACCCCTTTCCTCCTCTAGGATTTTCCTTTTATTCCCAGAGGAAAGGTAACTGTGAGTAACTTCTTAATCAACTACTTTGGAATCTTGGAAAACTTTTACCATCAGGCTTATGGAAACATTCCATAATTAAATATTTATTCAAAAGAAAAGCATTAATTCATAAATTGATTAACATACATGTTAATCCCATTAATTTAAAATAAACCAATATCTAAATTTAAAATGTCTTTAAGTTAAATGACAATAAATTCGAGTGTTACAATTAACAATAATTTAATAAATATCCATATTTTAATTATTTTAAATAGAAAGGAGTTTGAAAATATTTAATAATATAAGAAGAGAATTATAAATAAATAATATAATATAATATAAAAAAAGTACAAGACCAAGAAATTAAGAACTATTAACAAGAAAATAAAAAGTTATTTTCTTTTTATTATTTTGTTCTTAGTTATTAGCTTCTTGGTCTTGGCTTTACCATTTTTTATTATATTATATTATATTATCTATTTATTTATAATTCTTTGTTCTTATATTTTTAAAATATTTTCAAACCCTTTTCTATTTAAAATAATTAAAATATGCATATTTATTAAATTATTATTAATAATTAAAATATTTATTATGATTACCCTTAATTTTTTATTAATTATTAATATAATTTATAATAACTAATTAATGAACTAACTAAATAACAATTAGCTTTTAACGTCTAGTTTTTAACAGCTATATCCGGGTTTTGATGCATCTTTACTATTTATTCTGAGTTTCGATTAAGATTTTTTCACCTTGTCCTAAGGATAAACCACATTAGATTCGGGTTGTGATGCATCCTTACTATTTATTCTAGGTTTCCATTAAGATTTTTTCACCTTGTCCTCAGAATAAACCACATTAGATGGTTTGAAAGGTCGACCAATTCAGAATATAGATCGACCATTTAGAATAATATGATTAATCCAAAAAATATTTATCTAAAATAATATTAGTGTATTGATTCTCTTGATTAAAAAAATAATAATAAGAATATTACTAAAGACTTTTTTGTTATCATATTATTTATTAGTTAAACAAAAAGTAATGGCATAAATTTTTGTGTAGAGATGTATTTATATTTTGAGGTAATTAAAAAAAGAACTTATTACCTTTTATTACTATAAAAAATTGGGTGAAGCTAGTATTGACAACTCGCAAGTCAAGCTCCTATCAATGATCATTTAAGAACCTCGTGTCAGGGGATGCTTACCCCTTGAGCCTTATCACGCCATGTCAATTTTAATCAACATGTCCAACTCTACCCCACTTATTTTGAACTTGTGACTTCCGAGGAAGAAGTACATGTTCTAAACCATTAAGCCCACTAAAATTTGTACTTAATATTACATATCTATTAAAAGTCTATTTTAATATATTAAGAAAATGTCTTGATGGTCATTTATGCCACCTATAAGAATGTCCTTAATTAGTAGCTTGGATGGTCAAGAACATAGTTTATTCTCTCCTCCATCCAAATTCAATTCTTCTAAAAAGACATGTTGACCTATTATAATAAAGCTAAAAAAATCAACACCCGTAGAAAAAGACTCCTCTCCAAATATCTCAACCCTTATTTAATCATAAATTATTAAAACTCCTCTCCAAATATTTCAATCTTTACTAAATCATAAATTATTAATATATCTTACCCATAATTTAAATTACATTAATATATCATCAATTCACTCTAAACAGACAAACTTTAACACTTCTCTATTCATACAAACTTTAACACTTCTCTATTCATAAACTTAAAATAGATAAATCACTTAAAAGCCGTACTTTTGAAATTGAAATTTAACCAATCTTTAAATAAATAAAATCCACGTCAGGTCGCAATCTTTTCAGCGTCACCCATTATTGTTTAACATTTAATGTGCGTTCCTCAACTATTTTTAATTAGTGGAATAGAATAAAAGAATTTAAAGTTAATTTCTTCATTGACTTTTGCTACGATGCATGTGACGAACTTTAAAGGAAATTGCTTTCTAAATGCGTTTGAATTATTACAGTGGGAATATGAATTTCAATTTTCAATAAAATATTTTTTCAACTTTATGTCTCTACGTTGCCAGAAATATATTTTATTAATTTAGTGTACACTAAGAATGGTAGCCCAAGGTTATGACTTTCTTGATGATGTTTTGTTATTATATAGTATAAAAAATTATTTTATGTAAAAGCAATAGGGAAGAAGTTAGAAAAACCAGCTATAAAATAATAAGCACGAGATGTTATTAAAATATATTTATTTTAATTTTGAATTTATTAAATATTGAGTGAAATTAAATTTTTTTAATTGCTAAATTTGTATGAGAGAAATTTGATTTTTTTTAACATTTATAAAATTTAAAATTAAGATAAAGCTATGTTGTTTCTTAATAATACTATTTATATCTATATAAATTTTGCATTTCTCAAAATACAATATTATTAATTTTAATTTTATTAAAACTTTGATAATACATATAGGTATATATGTGGAAAATTTTAGGGGCTAAAATTTATAATAGGCTATTTTTTTCCCAAAAAACAATTAGCAAATTTCCATATATTTTTAAAATATTTCACCCAAATTTTATAAGAGAAAAATATTTTACAACAAAATTCATCAAAAAATTAATATTATATATAAAATTACTAGAAATTTGAGCATTTTTACAAAAATATTGCCAAACATTTTTATAGTTTCCATATTACATACTAGTAAGATTCGCTAAGGTTTTTGCACTTCAAAATAAATTTCCATCCTTAAAATTTTCCATAGGTACATATATATGAGGCATTTTCTTTGGTGTATATATATATGCTTATTAATTGAATTTAAATATGAAGTTTTGAAATACTTTTATGGGGGTGGGCAGAGAGAACGTAGGAAGGTCTCGTGGGGCGAGACTGCCACACTATCGGCATGATGGGCATTGAAGGGTAGGGGGCACGGCTCGCCCCCAACATGCATTTGTATGTGGTGAAACAAATGGCCATAAATTGACACAAAAGGGTGATAGGTAGAGACTTAAACCTGGAGGTGAGCAAGGGAGGATGGGTCTGGAGCAAGGTCGAGGAGCTGACCACCCTACTACTGGGATCTAGGCCCAACTCATGTGCTGAGAAAGTTGTGCTTTGTTCGGGGTTTGATAAGTTGTGGAGAGCGACGAAAGTTTTTCAAGGAGGTGGTAATTTGCAGAAGATGTTGGGAACTAGTAACGAAATTCAGTCGTCATCCCTCCCTGTTAATTTTGGTTTGACTGCTCATTTTTTGTTCTTTTTGGATTTTCATTTTTTTTCTATCACTCTACCTGGTAATGTCAGTCATGGGCTAGTCAGTCTATTAGTGAAATCTAGTGTGCTAGGATCTGGGGTAGATTAGATGAAAATTGGTCCATGTTCTAATTATTATTGGTTTGAGAATTTAGGGTTATTGCCCGATCGACAAGTTTTTAAATTATGCTTGGTATGTTCATGTTTATACTCGAAGCTTCGACCACCAAATTTTAAAAAGAGTGGTATAATTGTGGTATGTATATTCTTCGGGTTTGTTTGTGGCTTTGTTTTAACACTCATAAATCAGAGGGTTTTAAAGGTGGAGGTCGCTATTGCCCCTGTGTGCCTGATAGGTGTGGTTCATCTCTTGGCATGAACTGGTGTCTAGTGTCTAGAGTCGATATTGGTTTTAATGTTAGTCAGTGTATTGTAAGTGTTCATGTTGCAAGTTGGCACACTCTTATGACCATTAGTTGTGGTCATTTGTGTGGAAAATTGAGGAGCTCCTCCCACACACCATGCCTCCCATGCAAGGCATGTACAGTAGGAGGGGTGGCGACGACAGCAGTTCATAGGGCCAACGCAGGGCTCAGATATTTTCCCAAGGCTCAGTCGTGACTTATTTCAATGTTGTCCCTCCTAAGACTCGATTAGAAATTAGAAATTTGGAAACCATGGTGGGCGCTAAGAGGAAATCTTATTCTGAATTTGAAATAATGGAGAAAATATTTGTTTGACAATTGGCATTGTTAGGATTGCAGGTGGCCTCAAGTGTATTAGAATTGATGTCAACTAGGTTAGGATGGTAGATGGTATGAAATGTATTAGAATTGATGTCAATTGGGTTAGGATGGCAGATGCATAGTGTGTTTGCCATTGATGAGGAGTGTTACCTATCAGTTGAATTTGGAGCCTTGGCTAGAGTCAAAGGGGGAGTTATAGCTTTGAAGCAATTTATGCCTCGGGATGTCAGTTCAAATGCTCTTAGAAAATGGTGTAGTTAGATATACCTCAGAAATATCTCTTCAGCAGTATGGCGCAGCCTAAAAATGGTTTTCTCAATCGAAAGATATGGTTGGTCGAAGTTAGCAGGCCAAAACTCAAATTTCATGTTTTTGCCCATGGGACCCACGACTGAGCTAGCATGCAGATTTGGTAAGAACAGCCATGTGGATGTGCAGATGGACCAATGAAAAAGCTAAGGAGGGACAACATTTTTTTAATAGTGTGCATATAAAGGGCCCACATTACATGTAACCCTAGCGGAATTAAATCTCGGAAGTTCTCAAACGAGGCGCAATTATAAACCTCCAGGGTGAAAAGGCACCTGTAGGATGTGGATGGACGCATTAGTCAGAATACGTGGCATGTTACAGGCAAGCAGATGCAGCAATGATTAGTTGGAGTCATTAGAGGGTCAAACCCCATTAACACATCACCTTGGTGATTCATCCCTAGCAGGATCCATTGGAGCTCCAAGTTTTATTGTCGAGGAGATAGCGTCGAGGTGATAGCACAATTCTCGTCATGTGCACCAAGTTTCCCATCTTGAACTATTTAATTTATTAAATAAATTCAACGAAAAACCAAAGGCAAGGACACCCCTTCTACGGTATGATGGCATGGCGTATGATGTCATCAACTCAAAGGTCCAGGGTGACATCAACATGACATTAGCATGACGTGGACCTATTAGAGTATGACACGTGGCATGCATTTTTGGAATTTTTTGGTGGATAAGTGGGTCAAAAATGGGTGACACATGGCACCTATCAGCAAGTGATACATGGCAGGGGAGTACAAGTTGAAGACAGTGTGGAAAATAGGTCAATAGTGACAAGCATGTCACTCGAGTAATCTCAAGCACAAAGCAGCGAGAAGACGCGACAACATGTTGGCAGTGACAGGTAATCCCAGTAGTTATCCTATTGATTTGTGTGTGCAGTGTGATCCCATAGAGACACGTCAACCCAACATATTTGTTGAAAAAATGTAGCAAGAAAGGCTCAATTTGACTTAGCCCGTGTTAAATTGATAAAATTCGAAATGTCCACATCAACAGACAACTTGGAGGTAGTTAACTGAGGTGACATGGCTCTTCTCACTGAGTTATCTCAGTAAATTTGAGTTCGTTGGCTTGAAGTTCAGTTTGCATGACTTGATTGCTAATTTGTAGCAATCTTGTTCAGTTATTTCTAGTTGTACTGAGTTAAATTGGAGGTCATTTATGTAGTGGGATAGCATCCTAACTCAGAGATCATCCGTTAATTGATAAATCAACCAAAACTAGCTCATGCATGCAAGGAATTCGAATTGCTAAGTTGTGGTGGAGATTCCAAGGCAATATAACATCAGTTGTAGACTGGTTTTGAGTGTAAAGGTGTTGCATGCAATTAGTGATCAATAATTTGGAATTGTGCAATAATTTTTGAGGAAATTATCCAAGAATAAGGGCCAATTTCCTTAGGATTTGCGCAAGGAAATAGGAGCTCAGGTGGGGGAAGAAATTGACTAAGCCTAGGTTGGAGCTTCTCATTAAGCAAAGAGAACATTTATTATTTTGCAGGTTGAGCTCAAAGTTTGAGCTAGAAATTGAAATAGATTCTGTATTCATCTTATTAATGTAAGTAGGCTTAAGAGGTTTTTACCAGTTGTTTTCCCCTAAATACATCTGTGTACTTGTGTATGTGGTTGATGCATGTTTCTAAATGTTACTCTAAATTGTGAATTAATTTCCATAGAGCAATAGAGTAGAATTGTGTCTGTTATGTGTGTTTTTATTGCTTCATGTGTTTTGCAATTATTGATTAAATTTCCGTAAGAATTATAGTGGAATGATTTTGTATTTAGCAAGAAGATAAATATTGTTAGATCAGGAGAGTCTGGATGTATGCATGCTTAGTGTATACTAATTTCTACATGGTATCGGAGCTGTGTTATAGATTTTCTACATGGAATGAGAGTAGGAATTTTCGGGTGCACGAGTTTGTAGAGAATATCTGAAATTTTTGGTGAAATATTTTCAGAAACAAATAGCATATTTGGATTCCTTGCGAAAAAATACCAAATTGAAAAAAAAAATCAGTTGAATCATAACTCAGATGAGGAAGATATCATCGATTTAAAATCAACTCTTTTTGTTAGAAAATTTTGCGACGGTGGGACAATTACAATGTGCGTGAGCTGAGAATCTATATGCATTGAGGTACAAGATGCATGAAAAGCTTTGAGGAGCAAAGCAGAGGTTAGTGACTTGGTGGTTGAGAGGGATCCTCTCAACATGCAGCCTGAGAAGCAGTCTCAAAAGGTTTTGGAGCAGCCACAACTGGAGATGCAGAAGAATATTTATAGATTTGATGTAGATGGGATTTCTACTGAGCTTCCTACTATTGGAAGTGCAAGAAAGACATGAAATTGAAGCTTGAGAGGGAGCAGGATTTGCATGCAGGTAAGAGTGAACCTCGAGAAGTGGAGCAGCCACAAGATGAGGATCATGGAGTGGGAGAAACCACTCATGCAGAGAAATTTTGTGCCAAATGGGCAGAGGGAGTGCATGCAGCTATACCACCAGGTAAGAGGTGTGGCGACATGCATGGATAATCCAAGAAGAAATTTATGGGCAGGATTAATTGAGATGGTGTGTATCTCATGAATTGAACCTGGCTATGAAGTTCCCATAGAGTAGCAGTAGCATGATCAATTGGATTGATGCAGTGAGATCAAAGTGACAGTGTCGGATACTAGAGCATAGTTTAGAGTTGACAGCAAGTGCAGAGTGCATGGGTGCAGATTTCAACAGTGCAGTGGTTCCTGAAGACATGTGCAGTTGGTACTAGCAGAATTCAAAGACTTTGATGATAGAGGCATTATACTGATTCAGTTGTTTGGAGGCTATTCAGTTTCAGAAGTGTTGCAGCAATAGTTGCAGAGCAAATGCATGGAGTTGCAGGGCGCTTGCAAAGGTTGCAGGGCGAATGCATGGAGTTGCATGTCGCATGCAAAGACATTCTTTTCTTGTTGAGAGGTAGTGTTGAAGTTTGAAACAAGAAATAGTGAAGGAGGCATCCTGAAACATCATCCTTGATCCTAGTTGGAAAATAATCACCTAAACTAGGTGGAGCCCACACAGGCTATTTTTAGGTGTATGTATATTTTTAGACATGGTGAGCATATTCTATATGTAGCAGGAGGCTATTTGTGGATGGTTGGTCAAATGTGAAAAATAGATGAGATTCTATTTTTAGAAGATTGGACGAAGTCTATTTATAGATCATTAATCTAAAAATAGATGCATGTCGATTATTATTAGCTCTTAATAATAATCAGACTCTAAACGTCAACTTATTCTCTTGGAGAACTTAATTTCAGTATACAGATTTGTAAAATCAGTGGGCTGAAGGAATTACCCAATTCCTAAGGGTTTACTAGATTCCATGCATGGAGAACTCAGTTAGAACTAAAGTGGAAAAGTTATGACAGAGTTGGAAGAGTAGTTCATGGAGTTGTATTCAGTTTAACTCAGTTAGACTTAGTTGAGCTAGTTGTATCTAATCTAACTGAATGATACACTAGTCGGAGTGGAGTGAATTAATTAGTTAATTAATTCACAAATAATAACTCATTAATAAACTGAACAATACAACAATTAACTACAGTGCATGTCAGATCTAGTGGAGACCCAGTGCAGAGATAGGTGAAAGGGCAAGATGGACTATCCATTGTGACCACTAGTGATGCATGAATTGCATCTATATATACATTGGAGTTTCCAATGATAACAACGCAGTCAAAGAGAGTGGGATTCTATTGAATTGGACTTTGTAATCAGCTTGGATTGTGCAATGGAGGCATGCTATCAGGTGGCAAGAAATCAGTGCATGGATTTGCAGATTTCTTCTTGTTAGTGTGTGACGATTGATTGTACAGAGAGCTTGATGTACTAAGATTTGTATGAGGATTGTTACATGATCTCCATGATACATAATATATGATAGTTGGGGTTTTCAGCTTCAGGCTTTCCCGTTAAACAACTGTGTTATGTGTGTTTTTATTGCTTCATGTGTTTTTCAATTGTTGATTAAATTTTCGTAAGAATTATAGTGGAAGGATTCTGTATTTAGCAAGAAGATAAATATTGTTAGATCAGGAGAGCCCGGATGTATGCATGCTTAGTGTATACTAATTTCTACAATACTTTGTTATTTTTATTGATGATTTCTCAAGAAATTGTTGGATATTCTTCATGTTGAAGAAGGATGAGACATTCTCAAACTTCATAGAATTCAATGTAGTAGTTGAGAAAGAGACCGAAAAGAAAGTGAAGGCTCTCAGGAGTGACAATGGAGGTGAGTATGTTTCGAATGACTTCAAGGAATTTTGTTCCAAAGAAGGAATTCGAAGAGAATTGATAGTTCCCCACAACCCACAACAGAATGAGGTAGCTGAGAGAAAGAGTCGCAACATTGTGGGAGTTGCAAGAGATATGCTACATGACCAAAGCCTACCACTGCATTTGTGGGAAAAGGCATGTAATGCAACAGTCTAATTACAAAACCGGATTCGTCATTGGATTCTTGGTATGATTACACCAATGGAGGCTTTCTCAAGGAGAAATTTGGATGTGTCTCATTTCAAAAATTTTGGAGTCTTTGTTTACTTCCATGTCTCCAAATATTCGAGGAAAAAACTTGAGTTAAAAATAGAGTTGGGAATTTTTGTGGGTTACATCAAAAATCCACTCAATTACCAGGTGTACTTACCTTCCCTCATAATGACAGTTATGTGAGGGGATGTACAGTATGATGAGAAGAAAGTAATGCGATTCTTGAGAGGGAGCTTCAAATCCCACCAGAAGAGGAGTTTTTGGCTCCAAAGGAGGAGCCTCAAGAAGTTGTGGAGCAGCCACAAATGGAGTAGAGAGGAGACAAAGTGGATACATCGACTCAAGTATAACCATCCAGAGAAGGTAGAAAGAGAACCATAGAAGTTGATATATTGTTGCAGGATGTGAGGGAGAATGTGGGAGATCCTTCAAATTTGTGCAGGAAAAGGAGGTCACCTAAGAGGTAAATTGGCTACATGGCTCTAATGACTGAGCTTGTAGATATTGAGCCATACTATTTTTAGGAAGCAGTTGAGAAACTAGTTTGGGTTGATACAATAAACCTCAGATGAAAAAAATAAAAAGAAGAAAAAAAAGAGAGGTGGGAAGCACCAAAAGGTATAAAGGTAGAAAAAGGTACCAAAGGTACCAAAAAATAAAAATAAAAAATGGTACTCAAATCTTCAATGAACTAAGGACCCTCGGATCCTTAAAAAAAAGTGGGCACCACCAAAGGAAGGTAAAAGGGTACCAAAAAAGGTGGGCACCACCAAAGGTAGATAGTCAAGTAAAGGTAGACAGTCCATGAAAGTTAGACAGTCAAGGAAAGGTAGACACTCAAGGAAGGTACAAGGGTACCAAAAAGGTGGGCACCACCAAAAAAGTGGTGCCCACCTTTTTTGGTACCCTTGTACCTTCCTTGATTTTCTACCTTTCCTTGACTGTCTACCTTTCATGGACTGTCTACCTTTACTTGATTGTCTAACTTTGGTGGTGCCCACCTTTTTTGGGACCCTTTTACCTTCCTTTGGTGGTGCCCAACTTTTTTTAAGGATCCGAGGGTCCTAGGTTCATTGAAGATTTGAGCACCTTTTTTTTTTTTTTTGGTACCTTTGGTACCTTTTGCTACCTTTATACCTTTTGGTGCTTCCCACCTTTTTTTCTTCTTTTTTTGCTTCTTTTTTGCATCTTTTTTTGCTTTTTTTTTTTTTCATCTAAGGGTCCTTACTTCATTGAAGATTTAGGTACCTTTTTTAGGCACCTTGTACCTTTTGGTACCTTTGGTGCCTTTTTCTACCTTTATACCTTTTGGGTGCTGGCCACCTTTTTTTCTTCTTTTCTTCTTATTTTTTCTAAGAATATGAATCCATCATAAAGAAAAATGTTTGGGAAGTGGTCCTAAGACTGGTAGATAAATTAGTTGTGGGATTAAGATGGATCTTCAAGGAGAAGCATGCAGCGAATGGAAGCATAGAGAATTATAAGGCCATATTTGTGGCTAAAGGATTCTCTCAAGTTGAGGCAGTTGACTATGAGGAAACCTTTGCTCCCATAGCAAGGTATTCATCCATTAAATCAATTCTTGCACTAGTTGCGTAGATGGGGTGGAAGATCCACCAGATGGATGTAAAAACAACATTTCTCAATGGTGTTGTTGAGGAGGAAGTGTGCATAGAGAAACCAAAATGTTTTGAGACATTTGACCGAGAGTCTCATGTGTGTAGACTCAGGCGAGCATTGTACGATCTCAAACGAGCACCTGAGCTTGGTACACTCAGATTGATAGTTATCTCACTAGATTGGGCTTCACCAAAATTGAAACGGATGCGAACATATATCATTTGGTAGAAGCTAAATTTCTTATCATTGTTTAATATGTTGATCATTTAATATTAACGGGTGATGAGCAATTGATCAGCCCTTGCAAGGAGGACCTTGCAAGGGAATTTGAGATAAAAGACACGGGTCTTATGAACTACTTCCTCAGGCTGGAAGTATGGCAAGGTGATGGGGAATTGTTTGTGTCTCAAGGAAAGTATGTCGTCGATATACTGCAGAGATTTCGCATGGAGAGTTGTAAGCCCATGGAGACACCTCTAGTGACCAATTGGAGGAAGGAGAATGCCACTTTAGGTGAAGAGGTTGATGCTACCATTTACCAGTAGTTAGTGGGTACACTGACATATATTGTGAACACATGACCAAATATGTGCTATGTAGTCAACTAGTTGATATAGGCTATGGTTAGGTCAACCAAATTATATTGGAAGGCAACAAAGCATTTTTTACATAACCTTAGAGGCACTACCTAGTATGGATTACAGTACATATGGACAAAGGGAGTGAAGTTGCATGGCTTCACAGATGCAGATTGGGTAGGGATTCCATCCGACCGAAAGAGTACATCAAGTGGAATTTCCAGTTTTCGTTCTTTAGCAATTTCCTGGTACATCAGGAAGCAGAGGTATGTGGCGCTCAACTCAACATAAGTTGAATACATGGTTGCAAGTCAAGCAACATGTGAGGCAATATGGATGAGAAAGATACTTGTGGGACCATTTGGTCAGGAGATGGATCCAACTGTGATCTATTGTGATAATCTGAGTTGCATTAAGCTCTCTAAGAATATATAATTTCATGATCAATCCAAGCATATAAATATTTGGTATCATCATTTACAGCATTGTGTGAAGAGGAGGATAATGTTGCTACAATACATTCCGACAGAGGAACAAGATGTTGACACATTGACAAAGGATTTTTCAAGAGGGCAGTTCAAATTCCACAGGTGAAGGATAGGGGCGGTTGATAATCCCTTTATTGCTAAGAGGGAGTATTGAAAAAATGTAGCAAGAAAGGCTCAATTTGACTTAGCCTTGGTCAAATTTAAAAAATTAGAAATTTCCACATTGGCAGACAAATTGGAGGTAGTTAACTAAGGTGACATGTCTCTTGTCACTTAGTTAGCTCAATAAATTTGAGTTAGTGGGCTTGGAGTTTAGTTTTCATTTGTTGAATGCTAATTTGTAGCAATCCAGTTCAGTTATTTCCAGTTATACTCAGTTGAACTAGTTCTAACAGCTAATAGAACTAGTTGTAGGTTAGTTGTGCAGTGGGACAATAGTCTAACTCAGGGATCATCCGTTCAACTGATCAATCAACCAAAAATAGCTCATGCATGCAAGGAATTTTAATTGCTCAGTTGTGGTGGAGATTCCAAGGTAGTGTAACATCAATGGTATATTAGTTTTGAGTGTACAATTATTGCATGCAATAAATGATGAATCCTTGGGAATTGTGCAATCATTTTGGAGGAAAATCCTAAAGAATAAAGGTCAATCTCCTCATAATTTGTATCATGAAATAGGAGCCCAGGTGGGAGGGAATATTGACTAAGTCTGGGTCAAATATTCTCATTGAGCAGAGAGAATATTTATTCTTTTGCAGGTTGAGCTTAGAGTTGGAGCTAGAAATTTGTTACGTGGATTAATCCCTCTTGCAGACAAGAGTGATCTCCCTAGTACTATATATTAATTGCATTCCAATATTATAATAGTAAAGTAGAGAGGACATGCCCCTACCTTGAAATCCAACAGTTTGATGTAGCCTTTTGTCCCGTCACTCCAAATTGGTTTCTCCAATGAGTAGAACCTGCAATCAAAGACAAGACAAAAGATCAAAGCATCTACAACATATAGTAATAAAAAAATGCTAATCCAACTTAGTGATCAAGGAGTCTAATTATTGAAATTATTCCAATAAGCATAGAAACAAAGTAATGAGAAAAAGAGATCCATATATATTATCTTGAATAAAAAGAGTAATCTTACAACCTAATGCCTTGATGTCATATAGATTTCTCCCGGGGTCCTGAACAATCATTTCTCCTTCAGTCTGATAAGCCTTCCTCTCTGAATACTAGCATGGAGTTATAGACACAAGGGTGTGATCATTATCATGCCAACAACAACTTACTAGTGTAGGAAGTATGTACTCTTATGAACTCTCTTCAGCTTAGAAACTGTATAAGTCAGCTTCTATCATTCACAATCTATGTGTATCTACCCTTCAACCTGAAACTTGAGCTCAATTTATAGGAAAATGGAGGTAGTTTCAATTCCATGAAGAGGGGGATGAATTCCTCTCATGAAGGGATTTGAGTTCCATGGACCAAGAGATAAGCTCCATGAGTGGAGTGATAAAGCTCAAATTGATCGTGACTCTAGAAGCTTCCAGTTGGGAGAATATTCGGCCAACCAGGCTTCTAGAATTTACTTTTTTATTTTATTTTCTTTTCACAATGGTGCGCAGGTAATAGTGGAAAAAAGTGCGAGAGTTGTCGCAGTTTATGGACAGAACAACAACGCATGTGCAGGGAAAGGCTAGAAAAACCGCACAGGTAGACTTTTAAGGGTTTTACAAAGCTTTTCTCCAATTCCAAGACATGATTCAGGAACATTATTTTTTTTTACCTCTAAGGGAACATGATATGGGTGGTGATAGACCCATATGAACAGTCAAATTTCATGGAGACAAAATGACGTGTAACAAATTGCCCCCTAAAATGTGAAGCTTGAGGTTATTCTGAAGAGTGAAGTGCTTTATCATTCAAAGGATTGGATTGGAGATATCCGTCAAAAATCTGTAAAAACATTCAATGCAAACATACATACATATATATATATATATATATATATATATATATATATATATATCAATATCATCGTTGAGGTAGGCATTCTCATACTCAGATCAAAACTAACTAAATGTTCTGGTATAGATATGGTTTCAATATTACATAAAAAGTAGACACGGTATGGACGCAGCCATCTGTTATAAGTAGTCTACTGTATCATGAATAATAAAACTCCTCGCATCCTAGATGGTAGAAACTAGATCCAGGGTCTTGATTTTCGCTTCCTAAACTAATACGAATCTATCCATGTGATTGATTGTTTTGAATTTAAACATGGTAGAAACCACTTGATTATCGGTCAATGATGTGAATCGTTAACAAGCGTGAGAGAAACCACCAATAATGACAATGGCTCTCAAAGTACTCTAGTACAATATATGAAGTGTGAATGAATTATTTGTAGTCAAACACTCATAGAATCGTTCAATAGAAGTTCAATGATGCAACCTATCGTTGAATGCAAGAAACCAGTCATTAGGGCATGCAGATCCCAAGGTACTAATAGGATTCTAGATCAACTTTCTAGATAATGAGCTGATGTTGATAGAAAGTGATTCGTCGCTGGAAAGCCCACGACACAAAACCATTAGATGAAGTTTTTAATAAATATCTTGCAAGGACTGACTTAGGGATGGTCAACGTGAATGGAGAAAAATGTTTGCAATGAATGGTTTATTTTAACTCTCTCTTGAACACATAATGACACTGCAAATGGCTTGGCAGGATTTGACTTAAAGCTAATACCCAGAAATCGGCTGAAGACTTTCAATGTGATTTGATTAACTTTTAGACAAAGGATTTCCCAACCCAGGTATAGGTGTGACAAAGTGTCATGTTCCAGAGTGGCATGTTGCCTTCCAAACAAGGGTGACAACTGGATTCTTTTTCTCTCTTTTTCCCCCACCATTACTGGCAAGTACCTCTTTATTTTTTGTCAAGTATAAGGAGGTTAACATTTGCTTGTTTATATAAGTTCATCCTTTGGATGAGTCCATATTAGTATTAAAATAGAACCCTAAGAAGGAGTGGTTCAATCCTATTATGATTGACAGGTCCTTTACTGTTAAATTTTAACGAGTCCAGTATAGGAATAACTTAGCGTTTTTCAGTTTTAGAGAGTTATAAGAAAAACATAATTAAACTCCATGGTTGTTCTTTTTCGTAAATTTAGTCTCTGAGGCCCGAAAAAAGGATGAAATGATGCAGGAGATAACTCTATTGACCATGATTAGTAAACATATACCTTCTTCATAATTAGTCCAGTTCAATCCGAAAAAGGGGTAAACTTATATTGAATGGACCACTGCTCATTTACTTTAACGAGTTTGAATAGTCAAATACTCAGCAATCTTTTCATATTTCGAGAGTTTGAAAAGGGCTTAAAAGAGGACTCCAGGGTTTCTCTTTTTTCATATTTTTGTAGAGCCCGAAAAAGTGATAAAATTATACTCAATGTAAAAATAATTATTTTCACCAAAGATCCTGTATCGTGCACAAAAACTCAAAATATTACAAATATCTGCTTCCAAAAAGTAAAAAAAAATTAATAACTATAAAAGTAAATAATAATATTTTATCCATTAAAAACTATAAAAAGGGTTTTAAATAAGTCATTTTCACCTTTTGTTTTCAGAATAGTGCATAGAGAGCTTCTTGCCAAATAACTTCCGGAGCAGATATCAGGAGAACCGACCGTTAATTTCTCAAACCATCAGAACCAAGTAATCCACATCATCCTTAGCTACATTTTTGTCCATTTCATTTTTTGTTTTAAGTTTTTATTTCATTTTTTGGGAGAAATTCAAGTTTCAAAATATGCCCTTGGGGGTGTGCGGGCGATCCATGTGATAACCGTGCACCCCGAAGATTTTTTAAAAGAAAAAACGTTAGGCTGCCACGGGTTCTTCGTGGAGCGCATGCGGACGACCGTGTTGTCTACACAAAGAACCTGTGCAGGCGCCGTGAACTTTTTGAAAACTAAAATTTCTTCCCAAAAAATGGCCCAAGTTTCCTCCAACTAATTTTAATTTTTTAATTTGTTGATTTGTAAGCCATTTAACCATGTTGGAATGGCGAGAATGAGAACATGAGCTCATATATAACGAAGCCATGGATGATGATGCAACCATGTGTGCATTGAAAAACTGTGGTTTGTACAAGTTCTGGGCTATTCAAGGAATGAAGGCACAAGTGGATTTAATGAGTTGGCTTGTGAATGCATGGGATGTACAAGAACAATGTTTCATAATTGGTGAACATCGGCTCGATATTGAGCCAGCAGACATATACTTCCTTACCGGATTATCTCGAAGAGGGAGAAACATATCCTTATTTGGGACTAGACAGGGAGATCTTCCCACTGTCAGATACAAAGCTCATTATTGCAGAAATAACTCAGAGTTGAAGGATGGTTGTATAGACATCAAACCTATCTTATGACTGGAGATTAAATTCATAGAATTCACAGTGACCATGTTATGCGAGAGTGCAGCTCCTCATGTGGCTACTAAATCACAGATTAAAACTACAGTCGAGTGTTTCAGAGGAACAATATTCAACTGGTGTGAAGGAGTATTGGCTAATATGAAAGGCCAATTGACTAGAGCAAAGAATGAAAAGTTGAAAAACTTCAGATACGGTGCCATTCTTATTTCATTTTCTCTAGAGAGAATTCCACTTCTCGCTCCTCAAACGATTCCAGTAGATAGTGGAACTACTCAAGAACATCGAATGGTGCGATGGGTAGCACTAATGGCTCACCATGGTGGCGAGGGTGGTTCAGTAGTTCAGTTTACTCTGGCTCATTTCATGTGGCTCAGGAACCAAGTCTTCACCATTGGAGATTTTCCTTACGCGGGAATGGACTATAGAGGTGATCCTGAAACATATTTGCCTCCAGGGGCACAGTGGAACGAGACAGGTAAATGAATCATTTTGAATTTTTTAATCTATTTTTTATTTAATTTTTATCATCCAATACTGACAAAAAATTTTAAATGCAGATGTCAGTCCGCAATGACCAGCAGCGCTTCGTCACTTTGACAGACGAGAGGCACAACCCGTAGCACCTCCATAGGATAATGCAGCAGAGATTCTGGAAGACATGGAGCACAACCTTGAGAGGTTGACCATTGATATTCCTGAGACAAGAACTGATGATATCCCTCTGAGGCTCTAGAGACACATGACAGGTGTTCTAGTTCCATTCAGAATATTTCTGCGCAAGGTGGTGCATGATATAGTTTATTACCATGATCATCATCACGGATAGTTGATAGTCAATGTAGATCGACATTTTTGTTTTTTGTATCAGTATCTTTTAGATCATAATGTGTTTGAACCTATGATCACAGACGATGTAATATTTTTTGAACAGAAACTTATCTTATCCTAATTATATTACTACTTTCATTCTCTAAGTATTTTGTTCAACATGGATTGGATGTTGCTTTGATTTACTTTGTTAATGTTGCAAATGTCTATTTGAAACCTAATTAGCTAATGCATTAGCTCATGTGTTTAAATTTCTTGAAATATTTTGATATTCGATATAATCAAATTTTCATTCCAAGAGATGAACCTTCAAAAATAATCTTAACAACACTGGATTTCTAATTGCATAAACTCTATTTAAATGTAATACAATGAGCTGTAAATCCAACCTAATGATCAAACATTGAATACCAAATGTAATTGCATCATATAATAACTCAATGACTGCACTATATTCTGCAATATTGTTCATTGTTTGACCAAGGCATATCCCATGAATAGAAACTAACTCATCTGTGGGTGAATAGATAACCCAAGCCACGATAGATATTCCATGTACTACGACAGGCGCCATCAGCAAAACCAATGTATGTTTGAAGGGATGTCGACATATGCAATATCAAGAGTAATCAAGATAATCAGTGATAATAGTAACATCAAAAACTAATCTAGGCACACTTTTCTAATCTAAGGCACGCTACTCTAAAAAGTAACTACTATACAAGAGAGATCTTCAAACGAAAGTCAAACAAAATATCTCTTAAGATAAAGACCATTTTTGGGTTTATCTAAAGAGACCCTGTCATAATCAATTAGTTCATAGGCTCCTTTTTCAAGCACACGCTTGAAATTATAGGGACCATGCCACATTGGTTTGAATTTACCAGCGCTTAGTTTGTCATTAGCTTGATCGTATACTAAAACTAGGTCACCTTCTGAATGAACGTGAGGGTTAACACTTTGATTGATATCGGATTCTCCGTCGATCTGAACGTGAAATATCTAGGTGAAAGTTTGGGTTTGAAGATATATAATGATATCTCCATATTCTCTGCCACGGTTTCCATCTTAGTATTGGGAAAATCACACATAATCTTGGAAAACACTAGTGATTTCTTTGACTTGGATTTCTCAAATTCCAAATCAAAATCTTGTAGGATGAAAATCCATTTGGGGTCTTTGCCCCCGAGTAATTATTTTGTCAATATATACATCATCGGGTTGTAATTATATATCACTGTAGTTCTATGTAACAATATCTAGTGACGAAATCGTTGGACAGCTTGAAATGCTGCTAAGGCCAATTTCTCCACATGCGAATATTTAATTTCCGTCGGGTTAAGATTACGACTTAGATAATAGATCACATGTTCGTTGTGAGATTCATCCTCCTAAACCAAAACCATTCCAATTTTGGAATCAGAGGTAGCTAAGTATAAAAATTAATCCTGGTGGTAATTGGGCGGATGCAATAATGGTGCATGGGTGAACATGTTTTTTAGTGCATCAAAAGATTTATCGGCAATCTCATCCCAAATAAAAGGAATATTTTGTTTCAACAACTGGGTAAAACATTTTGTTAACTCAGCATAGTTTGGGATAAACGTACATAAAAAAATTTATTTCCCTTGCAAACTTTGGAGTTGACAAAGAGTGGAAGGAGGAGGTAAATTGATGATAGCCTCAACCTTCGAAGGGTCAACACAAACGCCATCTTTCGAAATGATGAATCCAAGTAATCATCCTTATTGCGCACAGAAAACACATTTGTGCGGATTCAAATGAATTTTGTAATGCCTACATCTCATGAAGATAGCTTGTAAGTGTATATGATGATCTTCTCTGCGTAAAGGAATCCAAGTAAATCGTCCAGATAAGGTTGTACAATATGTCTGATATCATGAAAAGCATAAGACATAGCTCTCTGAAAATTTTCACCAACATTTTTTAGTCCAAAAGGTAACTTGCAATAATAAAATGTGCCCTAAGGACATATAAACGTTGTTTTTGGTTGATCGGCAAGGAGTATGTTGATTTGATTGTAGCCAGAAAAACCATCCATAAATGAGAATATTTCATTTCTGGAACAATCATCAATAATTTGGTCAATATAGGGTGTAGGATAGTTGTCTTTTGGACACGCCTTGTTAATGTCCCGATTATCGACATAGACTCTTATAGTCCCTTGTTTCTTCGTAACAGGAACTATGTTAGATACCCAATCCATCAAAGGGATTGGATAAATAATTCATGCTTGTAATAGCTTCTAAACTTCAGCTTTGATTGCTGCAGATTTCCGCGGATGTATTGGACGTAATCTTTGTCTAATAGGCTTCGCATCCGGGTATGTCTTAATTTAATGAATTAAAATCTTAGAATCAATTCCTGGCATCTCTTCGTAAGACCAGGAAAAAATGTCGTTGAATTCTTGAAATAGGGCTTTATAAGTGTTAATCTTTTCTATTGAAAAATAAGCACCTATATGAATGTTTTCAATAATTCTAGGTTTAACTGATATTTCAGTAGGAACTGTTCTAGAAATATCTCCCAAATTTGTCTCAGAATCAAAATGTGTAATCGATGTAGGATTTTATGTTTCCTTGACATAATCAATCGTAAAAATAGATGAAAAATCATTTTCAAGCTTATCGAGATGAGGTAAAAATGAAGATCTATGATGTATATCATCTCAGGGTAATTCATATGATGACAAATTTCCTGAATACTCTCATAAGTTTCAAATACATGTTGAAAGGGATTTGAAAATGGTGTCAAGGTTGAGCTTGATAGAGAATATGATTCTTCGTTGATCACATTCATTTGATCGGGAATAGTTGAAGGGGTGTCAGAATATGATTGTACTGCTACATATGTCGTTTCAAAAGGACTCAAAGGCATCTCGCCATTGAAAGAGTCCAATTATGATTCTGAAGGCACAGCCTATGTGTCATCAAATGGTATAGTGCTTGATGAGATAATATTGATGTTGGAAATTGTTCATGGTACGTTGGGTGGAGTTATAGAAAAATTTCCCATGAGAGCGGAATCCTTCATTAATCCTACACCAACATCTTCATATGGGATAACCGATTTTCAGACATGCTGGATGATATCTGCAGAAGTAGGGTCTGATGAAAACTATGACAACTGATCGATTTTCACAATCTTTCCTTTAAGAGGAAACATGATTACCCGAAAGACTGATGAAACTACAGCAGTCATGGCATAATACCAACTACGACCCAAAATAAGGTTGTAATCAAGAGGGGCATCAACAAATTCCACCTCTAGATTAATGGTTTTTCCTTCTACTTCTATAGGTAGATCCTAGAGTATTTTGTATGGATGAAATCCTCTTCCATCAAAGGCTTTAAGGATAGTCGGTGATTGGTTGAGTGCTGGAGAACCAAGGTTTTTCCAACAATTTAACGCCATTATACAAGTATATGCCCCCTCATCAATTATAGTATGAAAAACTCATCTTGATTTGACTAATTCTGGAATCTAAAAAGCCATCTGATGAGGGAGTCTAGGTAAAAAAAATCAAGGTCAAAGACCATGAGCTTTGAATCCTAAGGATCAATAGCTCTGATAGTTGATTATAGTAATTTCCTTTGTGTTGGACATGATTTTAGCACTTCTAAGGCTGACATTGTTGAAGGGGATATCGCCAAATCCTCAACAATGTTGTAATTCTAAGAAGCTCTCGCATGTGGATTGAAAGCTAATTTTCGAAGTACACCTTTAGCAGGCAGTTTAATCACTAAATCAAGATTAGGTTTCTCAATTTGAAGTGGTTCGGAAACTGAAGGAGGTATGGCTAGTGTTTGACTAGAATTTTCAGTCTCTTACCAGTTACATGATTCTTAGTTCCATAGTCTTGAGATCGTGTCACAACCATGACCTAAGACATCATTAAAATATCTATGGATGAATTAGAAGAAGATCCTATCATTTTACTACCTTGTCTGGGAAAATGATCCTTCAAGACAGCAGGTGTGGGTGAACCTTTGACAAATTTGGATACCTCGGACCGATGTGGACACTCTTAGTATAGTTATCCTCGTCACAGATAAGACAAGGATAGCCAGGTTTCCGCTTTTCATCAGCTAGTTCATTTTTTTTTTTCTATTTTCTCCTTAGGAGATGTATTTTGTTTACTTTTATTCTTTCCTTTCTTCTCATTTCCGGTTTTTGGATTTAGTTGTGGATGAATCTATAACATGAATGTCGGCAGAAGTTTCAAGGGAATAATCTCCTTTAGGTGAATCTGGTAAATTTATTATGGGAGAAATAGGTTTGGATGAATTCTTCTTACCCTTGTTAGCACTAACTGTACCAATTAAATTGTCCGCCAAATGAGAACCAGAAGGAGTCGCAGTTATTTGACCTGAGTTTGGAAAGTCATGAATTTTTTCGTATAAAGTACCAGACTATGTGTATAAAAGGTCTAAGTATTAGAGCTATGAACTATTATTTTGTAACAATGCCTCCCTCAAATGCATCTTCAGTGATCTTTGGAAGTAATGATTTGATGAACCATTCTGCCAAGATTTCATCTGGAATGAAAATTTTCACTAAACGTTGTTTATGTCTCCATTCATGTATGTGATCTGAAATGTATGTAGACGTACTCTATTTTAATGAATTTAAGAGTTCCGTGCCATTTTCATAACGGGCTGGCAACTGAAACTGAGTTAAGAAATTTGTTGCTAACGCATTGAAATTATTGAAAGAGCCACGTGGTAGTTTAATATACCACTTTGAAGCTAAGCCTATCAATTTTATTTGTAATAGTCTCAATCGAATGGAATCATCGATTAAATGGTTGTATGTGCACCAAAGATGATAATTCATCACATGGTTTGAGGGGTATTCTCCTAATTTTCCTTCAAACTTAGGTATGTCACTGGGCAACTTATTTGGCATTGGCGGCCAAAACGGAAGATAATAAATCAAATCGTTCGTGAGGCGCGATAAACCTGACAAGTCTAAAGTTGCAATGAATGGTAACCGAAGGTTAGGGTCCTATTGAGAAAACTGATAACCTTGAGGAATGATACCAATACCTGGAGGAGGATATCCAGGGTAGCTTGGAATAGCCTGTGCAGTTGGGATTGGAATACCTCCGGGGTATCTAGGGTTAGTCATACCAAACTGAGGTTTAGCTGGTATCTGATACGTATATCCAAGGTATGGTTGACTTTGGTAAAATGGATTTTCTCCTACGGGTCCATATTGAAACTTCCCTTGATACAGTTGATTAAAAAACTGACCTATATAAGGTTTTCTTGTTGGAATTGTAACTGTAACAAGTTTTCCTACAGATGTTTGAACAATAAACTGAACCATAGGTCTAGTTTGATGAGAAGTGACTTGAGGGATAGCCTGTGATATAGTTGATGTCGTCATTTGAGGGGTTGTAGCATTAGGGACTTGGGAAAGTCTAGGGATAGGTGTACTTGGTTGTTGAACAGAAGTTGCACAGCAGATTGGACAAGAGTTCTAGGCATACTCGGACCAACTTGTTGACTACTAGGTACAAATACCTGAGGTGTAATTTGAAGTGTAGGTTGGGCAGGTTGTTGGACTTGGGTATAACCAAATTGACTAGTTGGCTCACCAGGTTGATTATAAGTTACTTGCATAGTAGGTTGAAAATTTTGTTGGTTCAATGACAGGTTCCACACTATGTTAACTCTTGAGTAAGGAGCTCCCATTAAAGGTTGTGGTGTGTAAGGTTGACCATAACCAAGTTGAGGTATTGGAATGTAAGTTTGATAATTTTCCGGATAATTTCCAGTAAAAGGTTGACCCCCTTGAAAGGATTGCTGCTCTTGATAAAACAGTTGCCCCAAAGGAGGTTGATGTCCTTGAATAGGCTGCGGACCTAGCATAGGGTGCTTCCCTTGAAGAGGTTGGTTCCCTGGTCTACGATACTACCCTTGAAGTGGTTGTTGCCCTGGTATAGGGTACTTCCCTTGAAGAGGTTGTCCTTGAGGAGTATATTTCCCCCCGAGATGTAAATTGCTACCTTGAGGGTCAAGTAAAGGAATATTTCCAGAAATCATATAGACCTATTCCATTGTCACATTATCGATGTCATATTCATTGAGACCAGTTAATTGTGTAACTTTTTCAAAAGAAGGAGATGTTCTTGAGAAAGTACCAGAGAGCGACTAGTATCCAGTAGGAACTGATGGATCACCATACAAAAAAAAAAATCTGGGGAAGAAGAAAACATGGATGAATCACCAGACATGTTTGATGAAGGTGTGTAATTACCTTTGGGTATGGAGTAAAATGGAATATGGGGTGGTGAATAATTCAAACCAGAATTATGTAGAAAGTTGGTTAACTGAGAATACCAAGGGTCTAGTTTAAAATGGTTGTAATGGTAAATCGATTCACTATGCCTTAGATCTAAATATTCTTGACGCGAAGTAAGTACAATCTCTTCTTATGTGTCAATAATCTCTTCGATGCTAATCAGGCCAGGAGGAAGGTTTTCAGTGATGTGAAACTTCACTCAAGGTGAATGGGGATGAACATATGTTCACGTTATTGACTCCGAAGTTGACTCAGATGAATTAGATTCAGTATCAGGTTGAGATATCTCGGGTTCAATAAGTTGACTATCTGAGAATTCACCGGTTGCAGATTCAAATGTGATTAATTCTGAAATTTATAGTTGTTCTTATGTCTGAGGTTGATTTAATTCATAATTGGGATGTATAATTACTGATGTTTCCTCTTGTTCAATAGATATGGTTCTTGATTATTGACCTCTTTCATATTTAAGCTTTTCTAATTGACTTGGTGTATACTCAGGGGGATTCCCCTGCATTCTACGAGATTGTCTCAGTAATTCAGCAATTCAGCCACAGTTAATGTTTAACACACGAAATCAAAAAATGTTTCAACAAAATAGACCTAAGGTCGCTAAGGAAATGAGAAATTTGAACACACACCTACAAAATCTAAGAGACAATCCACACAAACAATATGTTTCCACACTAAAAACACTAGTTGGTGATGAAATCCAACGTCGTAGAAATTTAATGTGGAAAACTTGACGGTTGGAACAGTTACCCCAACAACCTAATTAATGAAATAGCCTGGTGCAAGTCCCTCCACTTATGCCATCTCAAAGTGAAGTGTGCCCTCCGAAAATTCCAAGTGAGTCTAGTCGACGTCTATTCCAAGTACAGTGGGACCTTCCCTCCACCGTCACCTTGGGAAAAATCCTGAATATTGTGGTTACTAAGGTCACCAATGGAAAAAAATGCACCTGGGGGAACATTCTAAGATCCGATATACAAGAAAGGGCAGAGTATCAAGCTCGATGCCCTTGAAGGCTCCTCGACATGGTAAATCCAAGGTTTTCCAACAAGTGACCCTAGGCTCCTTGACAATGGTTAATCTGAGGCTTACCATTTGTATTACGTGCACATCTTCTATAGTTTCCAATGAGATAGGTATGATTACATCACTAGGTCCAACATGATCACATGCTTGACTCTTTTAAGAAGTGATTCCCAGAGCACAAATGCAACAATTGGATTTTCCTACTGCAAGATTCTACTTGTTTGTTTAAATTGTTTTGGAATGTTTATTAAAAACTATTCCAAAACACTAGCCTAAGCTATGTTGGTGGAATGAGCCCTAGAAAATACAAAATATCTAGATTTATTTTATTAATGAGCTGTATTAATTTGGTTGTTGCTTAAGACAAAGGGTATGGAGTTGAAACTTTAATGATGTTTGTGACCTAACTCAAAAATACTCTAAATTCATCTATATGAGAAGTGCAACTCTTTTTTTTCAATGAATCTTATTTAAGGGAAAGTTTAGAGATTTATCAATTTCCAAAACACAAACTCTTTCATTCATAAACAAAATCCTTTTTTGAAAAGAAAACGATTTCTTGAAGAACTCATTTGCAATAATGATCAATTTCTCTTTTGAAATAAAATTCCTTGAGTCAATCAAATCAATAAACAATCAATTTCCAAAAGAAAACAATCTCTAAAAATTTATAAAAGCATAATTTCAAAATCAAAGAAAATTATAATTCTGAAGTTTATCTAGAATGTTTGAGGGTGATTTCTCCTAGTTTGTGATCAGACTAAGAAAAATTCCACATATATCAGCAGAAATGAAAACATCCAAAAGTGCTTTGGTGTTAAATCAGACTCCAATAAGCTAGAAGCTCTTCCAGGTTTGCAAATGAAAAGTGAACAAGTTTTCATAAAATTGAGGTTTGAAATGATCCTAATGGCTCAAAAAAGACAAAATCATAATACCAGTAAGCTGAGGCAAATGAAAGTATCTTTTGCATAGAGCAGCAATAAACTAGGGAAAACACTCACATATAAAATTCAAACAAGATGATAAATCACACATAACCCAAAATTTCTGAAAAGAAGTTCTCACACAAGATTTGACAACTAAGATGGATCAGGGCAAACAAAAATAATTAGGTTATCTGGCTCTAAAAAAGAGACATTTAATTTTTTCAAAAATTTCTAAGGGGTGCACAGCTTATAGGGAATACAGAGCACATGCACACTGAATTGAACTAAAAGTTGTGCAGGTTGGCGCATTGTTTTCTGCCAAAAACCACGCAGTCAAGGAAAAATTTGGAATAAATAAATAATAAGGTTTCTTTTTCATTGATTCTTAAAAGTTATCTACCCAACCAGACTCAAAAAATTCAAAATAAGAAAACTTAAAATTCAAACTAAATATAAATAAAGAAAACTAAGCTATGTTCCCCATTATGGTCGCCATTTTGTTACGTGGATTAATCCCTCTTACAGACAAGAGCGATCTCCCTAGTACTTAGTGAGTAACTAGAAACAAAGATCCATTTGAAAACATTTTCCTCTAGATTAATTGCATTCCAAGATTATAATAGTAAATTAGAGAGGACATGCCCCTACCTTGAAATCCAAACGTTTGATGTAGCGTTCTGTCCCGTCACTCCAAAGTGGTTTCTCCAATGAGTAGAACCTGCAATCAAAGACAAGACAAAGGATCAAAGCATCTGAAACATATAATAATCTGAAAATTCTAATCCAACTTAGTGATCAAGGAGTCTAAGTATTGACATTATTCCAATAAGCATAGAAACTAAGCAATGAGAAAAAGAGATCCATATGTATTATCTTGAATAAAAAGAGTAATCTTACAACTTGATGCCTTGATGTCACACAGATTTCTCCCAGGGTCTTTAACAATCATTTCTCCTTCAATCTGATAATCCTTCCTCTCTGAATACCAACATGGAGTTATAGACACAAGGGTATGATCATTCTCATGCCAACAACAACTCACTAGTGTAGAAAGTATGCACTCTTATGAACTCTCTTCAGCTTAGAAACTGTATAAGTCAACTTCTATCATTCACAATCTATGTGTGTCCACCCTTCAACTTGAAACTTGAGCTCAATTTATAAGAAAATGGAGGTAGTTTCAGTTCCATGAAGAAGGGGATGGATTCGTCTCATGAAGGGATTTGAGCTCCATGGACCAAGGGATAAGCTCAATGAGGGGAGGGATAAAGATTGAACTGATCGCAACTCTAGAAGCTTCCAGTTGGGAGAATATTCAACCAACTAGGCTTCTATAATTTACTTTTTTTCTTTTATTTTCTTTTCATGGGGGTGCGTAGGTAATAATGGAAAAAAGTGCAGGAGTTGCCATATTTTATGGACAGAACAACAACGCATGCACAGGGAAAGGATATAAAAACCACGCATATAGACTTTTAAGGGTTTTACAGGGCTTTTCTCCAATTACAAGACTTGATTCAGGAACATTAGTGTTTTTTACCTCTAAGGGAACATGATATGGGTGGTGATATACCCATATGAATAGTCAAATGTCATGGTGACAAAATGACATGTAACACAGTTATAATAGATTATTTATTCATCTGATTAATGCAAGTAGGATTAAGGGGTTTTTACCAATTAGTTTCCCCTAGATACAAATGTGTACTTGTGTATGTGATTGATGCATGTTTGTGGATGTTGTTCTAAATTGTGAATTAATTTCTCCAAAGCAGTAGAGTATAATTGTGTCTCTTGATTTAGATTAAATTTCTTGAGCAGTTGCAATTCTATCACCATATTTATACAATATTAACCCTGGAGGGATCCAAAGGAGCACCAAGTTATATTTTTGGGTTTATAGGCACCAAGATGACCTAGCATATGACATGGCATATTGTTTTTCGCATGAACTAGAGTTGTGGACCAATCAAAAGGCGATCCCCAAAGGACACATAATCCCGTAAGATTAACCCCAATGATATTCCTCGTAGCTCTAATTTTTATTTCTTGGGAAACAAGACCAGGGGCTAAAGGGAGTCTCAGGATTTGGTTTTGTGCTTGTTAAGTAACCAGGGTAACAAAGGTTTGTGCATGTTGTTTAAGCACATTGATGCTTAACTAAAGGGGCGCCCAGGTCCGGTTTTGTGTGGTTTTTATGTGTTCAGTAACCGAGGACCTACGGGATTATAGTAATCGTAAAGCGTTGTGGTACCTCTATGTGTTATGTGAATGAGCCCTCGGGGCCTTGTTGATCTATGGTGTTGATTTCAATATGTCTAAAGGCTTCAATGGTTCGGAAACTTGTCACGCGCCATATTTAGTGGTTATGCAAAAGTTTATTGTCCACCATACTTCGAGTCAAATAGAGTATGAACGTGTCGATAACGATGTGTGGCATAGAATCCATATGTGGCAAAGCTACAGATTAATGGAAATTGTCGAGAATAGTGGATTGAGATAGCGAGAACCACGAAAGTAGAAAAGTGTTAATGGAAATGAGACCTAGCTCTGAGAGAGCCATGTTGGAGTACATCTTGAGTCATGTGTGCCTTAGACTTTGTCCAAATTATGGGTGAATCATCCTTGCTCACAAATTTTGTACAATAGACCAACTACAAGCAAGGAGAGCCATATCAGTAATTTATGAATGTTGATGGTGTGTTCAAAAGACCTTGCATTGACATAAAAGTTGGTAATGGAGACCATACTCAAGGAGTGAATTACAAAGTCAACCATGCTAGAAGTAATACTTTGGATAGTTTGGAGCCGATAGGTTCAACATCTTTTCCTGTGTAGCAGATGAACAAAACACATGATTGTTAAGTATAATTGGGGTGTATGCAACATTTTTATGGCTAGATTCGAGTGCAAAAAAGCGTGTGCAAAGCTCTATGGGAGAGTGATATGTTGAAAGAGGTTGAGAGAGCCTATGGGATAGCTAAGGCTGAGAGATGATATGAAAATAGTATGAGGTCCAAGGGAATAGTGTTGAGTATGTTGTTGACTATGTAGATAGTATGTGTTGTGGTTCTGTGATTTGGCAGATTGGCATACCAAATGACAAGGCAACATGGAACCAGTATTTAGAATTATAGGACCTAGCCTTCCTAGACTCAGATAGGGATCTCTCAGGTTATTTTGCAAAGGATATGTGCTTGTTTTGCTTTTAAAGGTCGATTTTAGGCTATTTATTAAGTACAAGGTTTGTTTGATTAT
Source organism: Pinus albicaulis (assembly GCA_034641835.2). Lineage (NCBI taxonomy): Eukaryota > Viridiplantae > Streptophyta > Pinopsida > Pinales > Pinaceae > Pinus > Pinus albicaulis. Next base: position 68,617,708 of record CM076574.1, on the reverse strand, counting down.
TTTGGTTGGACATGATGATCAAAGAGCATAGATAGAATGGGAAAATATCTAAGTCATTAGGAAATGGAGTCAAATGAAAGTCATGATAAGTTCATAAATGGATTAGGGTGTATCATAGGGAAAATCTAACTTGGCCAGTGGATCTTCAAATTTTAAAGGATCATGAGGTGAACATTAAGGATGAGAATGAAAAGTAGCACAAAGAGAAATTAATAATTCTTTATCATGTACTCTAAATAAGAAACATCTTTCAAGGTATTTGTGTTGAAGCAAGCCAAAGGACAAGGCAAACCATAAACTTCTTTGGACAGAATTTTAATAAACAAACCTTTTAGATAACAATACAGCAATCAAAAGACTACTTTCAGATAAGAAAACACATAAGATAAACAGTAAGATCAACCTAAGATCAAACAGAAATAATCTAATCTGATTTTGACCAACTCTTTAGGAATATTTAAAGCAACCTTTTGAGGTAGTGCAGAGGATAATGCGCACCACAGAATTCCCTGGTTTAGACTCTACTAAGCATACTTTGAAAATATCTTTAAAAACAATCCTCAAGTTGTACTCAAAGGAGCATGGAATGACCACTTAATTTCCTAGTTTCACTCTATTGAAATCATTCCTAAAAACAACCTCTCAAGTCGTACTCAAAGGAACATGGACTTACCAAAAGGGAGATTCCTTGGTTATACTCTATTGAATTATTTATAAAATCACAATCTAGATGGAACTAGAGGGAAATTAAGAATCCTCCAATCAGACCTTGCAGGAGAAAACATTAAGACAGTGAAGAGTAAATAGAACTAAGGTGCTTTCAAAAGACATTTCTTAGCCTAAAAATTTTACTCTACTATAACAAAGAAATATGGAAACATAATGAAAATAGGAAATAACCATAACAGATAGAATCACTTCAGCAATAGCCAAGATCAGGGATCCAGTGATCTAGCCTCCTCCATCAACAAACAAAACAGGGCATCCACAAGTTCCAAGACATCGAATTCCCCTCAACTTCCAAGAGACTATGTATTACTTCAAAGAGTCATCAAGTGCCAACAATACAATGAGTTCAAATGCAGTATTTATGCTGCAAATGAGGAGGTGGAGCTCAAGATAGGGTTTGAGTGTCATTAATCACAGAGTAAATGCATTCCTAACCTTACAAACCATGCAAGGCATAAGGCAGGAATATCTGCAGCTAATTCTTTGTTTTAATAAGTCTGTCTTAATATTTCTACGGAAAAAATAGGTGGAGATTTTTACTTTAAGGCCTATTCTTAACTGTTACAATAACTGCCTTGATAGATAAAATATCTTCTAAATGTGAAATAACTGCTAATTGCCTTTATGGACAAAAAACATGTTGTAGGTGGCAATATGATCTTTTGGAGGAGTAACTGCTTCCTTGTTGAGTTATTCGAGGTTGTCTTTGGGTTACCTGTCTTTGTTTTAATCATAAATCTGTTTTTTAGGCATTTAACCTTGATCTTGTTTTGATAATCTGCCTTACTTCCTTTTCTCTGTTTCTGCTTAATAACTGTTTTATTCATTACCTTTTATCCTTTAAGCTTTAGCCTTTATCCTTTAATCACTCTCTTTAAAGGGCTAATCTATGTTTTTGCCTTTGATATGTAATTAGCCCTTTTGATTCTTCTGTTCTTCATTGTTCCTTCATGTGTTAGAGGGTTCCTGATCGATCAATGGTCATGAGTCATCAACGATCAGAACCTAAGAAAAGGCCCTCTGATCTTCATAATTCGAATTAAGATCCTTGGATCGTCATCCAGAGGGTCTGATTTTGTCATTTATGGATTGTGGGAGAGATTTTTTGGGCATCATAGCCATTAAACCTGCAACATAAAAACAAATATTAACTTTAAAACCTGCGGAAGCAGAGAAAAAATGCATTTTCGGGGTTTCTGAGGCATCGAGGGCGATCTGCAGAGGAAAAGAGGGTGCATGGGAGTGATCTCGGAGGTGAAATCATAAGGAAATTCAAATAGGGTGACGAACTTTGAATTCTGGCACGGGAAGGGAAAAGCGGTTTTGGGAAACCACCATGGTTTATCGCGCAGGGTATGGGTGGTAAGTGGTTTTGGCATGGGGTTGTGTGATATCACTGGGCGATTGTCGTGTGTCTTGGGCGAAACTTCCCATTTTGCGTGGATTGGGGCCTTTAAACCCCAACATCAAATTTTGTGCGATATGCGATTTAGACCGTCAGATCTCAAGGAGCGAGATCGACGGCGCAAGTGGAGCCTGAAGATAGGGTGTAGGATTTGAGTGGAGAGTGGGGCTGGGGTGGTGACGTGAGCATTTTTTTCAGGTAGTGCGGGGTCGGGTTGTATACGGGATGAAGGATGGGGTTGCGACACTCATTGGATCAGGGTTGATCAATGGTGGAGATGGTCTGGGGAAGGGTGAAGTGGGGTGGAGGAAAGAAAGGGAAGGGGCTTAGGATAGGCGGAGGGAAATGGTCCTGTGGGGGTAGAAGGGAGCGGGGGTCGAGAAAGAAAGGGGCTTAGGAGAATAACGGAAGGTCAGGGTCAGGGTTGTATGAGTGAGGGGGCTAGGGCTTAAGCGGAAAGGGTCTTAAGGCCTGTATTTGTAAAGAAGGTGGGTTTTTATTATAAAAATAGAGTTTTATAAGATTTTAAAAGGCCCGATAGGTTTAAAAGGTTAGATTTAAACAATGTAAAAGGGACTTTTACATTGTTTTAAGGCTCTTTAGAGGAAAATGATGAATAAGGGGTGATTACAATGGTTTTTTTTTTTTTATCTAGAGGAATCGGCAACGGCGGAGGTATCGTACTCGCGTAACATGGGGTCGAATCCCCCCGGCTACCACTATAACCCCTAGGAGAGCGATCGCAGCGCCCACAACCACGGCTCCCGGGTTATCGGCCTTGCGGCCGGGGATTGAACTCGTGACCTGCTCAACGGCACGAACGCCTTAACAGAACGTTCGCTGACCACTAGGCCAAGCCCCACGGGCTGATTACAATGGTTTTTAGAGGGAAAGGAAAAATGGATTTCAAAGGGGGGGAAAGGTGATGAATGAGGGTGTAGGTGGGGTGATAAAATGAGGAAATTAGGCCCAAAAAATGGAGTTTTCTTGGAGTGGCAGGGTGAAATTTTGGGAAGGCGAAAGATAAAGTTTATAGGAATCAATTTGGATTTAGGATAATGAAGGCAGTGAGATTTCTATAACTCATAATGTGTCTTCAAATATTGTTTCTAGAAATCTAGGATTTACAACTTAGTCATCTTTCGATATCAACAAAATTAATGATGATTAATAGTGGCTCCACTTAGGGAGGGCAGCTTTCCTTTCAAGGTGTCTAGAACCTCAGTTCATGAAATCTCTAAGTTTCAACAGATCAGTGTCTTATCCATTGGGTAGATTTCCCTTCTATTCATTTGCTGATATTTCTCTGAAAAGACAACTTTTTCAACAATTTGCAATATGTGATTTCGTCTTGACATCATTTTTACTTACCCAATCCTACTTGTCCTATCATTTTTTCTTCTTCTTTGAGTGCATTTGGACTAGCAATTCTTTGACATTTATTTTTTGAAAACAGAAATAAACTATCTATTCCTATCTTTATTCCTTCCAAGGGTTCATATTAAACTGTTGAACTCTTTTTATTTTCTACCTAATCTACTTTTTGACTGCCAAGATTGGGTTGTTTGGCAGTCTTGATTCTCTAGCTATTGAGATGAAATTTAAAACATGGTTCAAATCAAGATTAGACAGTCTGATTAACCATGCTTGTGGCATTTAGAATAGTTGCATACAACAATATTTTGTAGAAAAAAAATAAATTAGAAAGATAAGGTTGTGATTTGTCATTTGTAATGCATCCTTATCCATCTCTTTGGTTCTGCTTTGAGCACGTGGAACTAGAATATTTATATTTTCCTAATCTATCATTCTTTATAAGTCAAGTCTGAAATAATCTTGACAATATTTGTTTCTACACAACTTATCAACTTAAATTTAAAGTGTGTTCAGCCATGATTAGTCTAGATGATTGAACAAGATATCATTTTGAATCAACAGTGGCATTTAGACTTGCACACTTTCAGTAGTACTATTTTTTGGGTATGGGGTTGCACCTCTTTTGATTTTCCCTCTTTTCTTTTTCTTTTCTTTCATTGTTTTTGTATTTTCTTTGATTTTACTCATGCTATGTTATGTATAATGAGTGAAAACTTTGAAACTAGGACTCTTGAAAAAAATAATGTTTAAGCATCCTGCCATTGACAGGACCTCCAAATAGTTCTTCTCCGTTCAGCCCTTATAAGAAGAAAGCGTTATGACCCCTTATTGAATGAATGATATAAGGCCCTTTCCATAAATTCTCAAACTTGCCATGTTTACCTTTATCTTCTCTCCTTGAATCCCATTTCAAAACTGTGTCTCCAACTTGGAAGTTATTTGATTTGGTCCTTCTGTCAAAGATCTTCTTGATGTTTTATTGAACTGCTTGTGTCCTTTTGTACACTTCCTCTCTTGTTTTTTGTAGATGAATGGTTTGATTTAGTCTTCTCTGCATGTCATTTTCTTCTGTTTGTACTTCTTGGAGAAGTTTCATGACTGGAACTCCCAAAGATGTAGGGAAAATTGCATCTAGGCCATATACCAGCTGATAGGGGGACATATTTTTTGATTTCTTGGTGGTTAGCCTATCAGCCCATAATGCATGAACCAGCTTACTATGCCATGATTTCTAATTCTGATCCAACATTTTTTTGATAATTTTGACCAGACTTTTTTTGGAGGATTTAGCTAATCCATTTCCATGGGGGTAGTAAGTTGTGGAATGGCCCAAGGTGATATGATATTTGTAACAAAAATCAACCATTATTTTGGATTTGAAGGCAGCAGCATTGTCTGTAATGATTTTCCTAGGACAACCAAATCTGGATAGTATGTTGGTTTCAAGGAAGTTGATAATGACAGAGTCAGTAGCATTCCTAAAAGGAATGGCTTCTATCCACTTGGTAAAGTGATCTGTGGCAGTAAGGATCCACTTATGTTGGGCAGATGTGGTTGGGTGAATTTCTCCAATAAATTCTAAACCCCATTGTTGAAAGGGAGCCTCAACACTGATGGGATGCAAAGGTAAAGGTAGGAGTTTTCTCTTGCCATCAAAAATTTGACACTTATGGAAAGTCATGACTAGTTTTTGAGTATCTGGGAAAAGGGTGGGCCAATAATATCCAGCTCTAAGAATCTTATTGGTTGTGTTCTTCCAGTAAATTTGGCCTCCACATTCTCCCTCATGCAACTCATGCATGATTTTTCCTGTATCATTCTCAAGCAAACATTTAAGCAATATGCCAACAACATTTTTCCAATATAATACTCCATCTAAAATGCAGTAATTTAAAGCTTTTTGTTTCAAGAATCTAGCTTTAGTATTTAATAGATAAGGAGGAGTATTAAGATAAAGAAGCACATAAATGATATCAGCATACCAAGGTGAATTCAAAAATGTTTCTTCAATGTATGGAGCTATGAATTCTTCTGTTTCTTCTAAAACATCAACCATGTTTATATCTAATGCTTGGAAATTTGATTCTGCCGTGAGTTTTGCTAATCCCTGTCCTTTAATCAGCTTGGTAGGCCTGATCTCTAAATCATATTCTAAGATAATTGCAATCCATTTTCCCCTTTTACCATTAGGGTCTTGATTCATAATGTCCTTGAAAACTATATGTGGGACAAAAGAAATGATATGAGAGTGTAAAATGTAGACTCGGAAATATTTCAATGCTTTTATCAAGGCTGAGGCTTGTTTCTCCATGATGTTATATTTGAGTGGAGCATCTCTTAAGGCTCTACTGAAAAATGATATTGGTTGTTCTTGGCCCATGTTGTTATTTTGCAACAATACTGCAGCAATAGTGTGTTCAAAGGCAAATGAGAAAATGTAGAAATATTTAGTGAAATTAGGACTGATAAAAACTGGTGTTTCAGTGAGAGCTTGTTTTACCAGTTCAAATGACTGTTTGGACTCTAAGGTCCACTTAACCCATGTTTCCTTTTTGAGCATGTTTGTGATATTCCTTAAAAGTTCAGCAAGGTTGGGGATGAACCTTCTCAGAAAATTGATCTTTCCAATGAAAGATTGCAATTCTTTAAGGTTTCTAGGATGACTGATTTTCAATATGCCTTCAATCCTTTTAGGGTCTACCTTGATTCCCTCTTCAGAAATTATGTGGCCAAGAATTCTTCCTTCTTCGAGATCAAAGAGTGTCTTTTTGGGATTCAAAGATAAGCCATATTTTCTACATTTCTCAAAAACTTTTCTCAAATGAATCAAATGTTCTTTATCAGTTTTGGAGAAAACAGTAATGTCATCAAGGTAAATTATTATGAAGTAGCCTATGTCTTCTGAAAAATCTATGTCCATGGCCCTTTGGAATGTGGCTCCTGCATTCATCAAACCAAATGGCATTTTAACATGCATGAATGTACCCCAAGGTGTGGTAAAAGCAGTTTTGTGTTGATCACTTGGGAGTACTAGCACTTGGTTGTAGCCTGAAAAACCATCCAATAGTGATATTCTTTTAGATCCAACCACCTTGTGAAGTATGTGGGCCATTTTAGGCAAGGGATAATTATCTTTCAGGGAGGCTTTGTTCAGATTTCTAAAGTCAATGCAAATCCTAATCTCCCCAGTCTTCTTCCTAACAGAAACAAGGTTGGACACCCATTGCGATTATCTAAGGGGTACTATGATCCCAACATCATACATCTTCTTAATCTCTTTCTCAACTAAAGGTAAAAAAACAGGGTTTATCCTTCTTAGTTTTTGTTTGAAAGGTTTTTATTTTCCTTAAGAGGAATTTTGTGTTAAATAATGTTGGTATCATATGATTTCAAATATTTGTACCCCCATGCAAACACATCTCAAAACTCTTTGAAAAGTTCAATATATTCCTATTTGATATGGTTAGGGAGAGTGCTAGGTAACTTGATCATTTTGGGTTCATCTATGCTGCCTATGCTATTTTCTTGTACATTGGTTTCTGTAGGCTCCATCTTTGGTTTTTTAGCTACAACATTGAAATCAAGCAGCTCCTCTAATGGTGTAAGACCTCTTGGTATTGAATCACTTTTACATTGTAAAACTTCAAGGTCCCTTTGGTCTGCTTTGTTGAGTAATTCTGTTGTATAAAGATATTCAAATTGATTTATATCATCAATAGAGTACAACTCTGTTTTATGGACTTGTTTTTCATCAAGATAATCTTTTTCATGGCTTGAGCTAGGTGTTAATTTAGCAAAATCATTCTTTGATTGCATAAAATCATCAATGTGTTTATCACCTTCAAACACTTGCCAATAGTCTTCATTATCAGGGACTGTGGGCCTATTTTTTACTTTAATAGTGAATTGTTCATTTTTCTATGGTATTTGGCAATTGTTGGCAGCAAAAGTAAGTCCATTTGCAAGGTTGTTTTGAGCTCTAGGGATGAAAGTGAGTTCATATTTTTCAAAGGTTTTTAGGAGCTCTAGGGTAGCATTTTTGTATTCTCTTAATCTTGGGTTTTTCGCTGAATACTTCCCTTTTATTTGCCTAATAATTAGCTCTGAATCTCATTGGACTGATATTTTCTTGGCTCCTAAATCTTTGAGCAAATGTAGGCCAAGTAGGAGAGCTTCATATTCTGCAATGTTATTGGTGCGATGGAAATCAAGATTATAATAATGTCCTTGGTTTGTATTGTGTATCCATACACCAGCTCTAGAACGTTTTTTGCTACAAGAGCCATCAAAGCTCATTTCCCACAATGTTTCTATCTTATGTTCATCATCCTTTTGTTGTTTAAGGCTGCTAAGGTAAGAGCTGTTAGATTCTTCTTTTAAGGACTGATTTGACTATTTAGGTGCTCCTAATTCTATCTCGTTCTCCTTTTCTTGTTGGCTGATTTCATTTTCATTGTACAAGATAAAGGAGTCTAAATCTGAGTGGATGGAATAAACAGGGGTGTTTTTTGGCCTATTTATGTTGCTTACCATAAATTTCATATGAGATTCTCTGTATAATATTCTAGTTTGGTTTAAAACAGGTATGGTAGCATAATACATGTCCATTTGAAGGCTTTCTTGAATTTTTTCTCCCCATGATCTAGATAGAAGCATGCCATATTTTGGGGGAATGCCAGCAACAACTATGTCCATGACTAGACCCTTAGCAGGAATTTGTGCCAGATTGACACATAAATCCTTGATTAGGCCTAAACACTTGACTCTGCTTGACTCAAAGGAATATAGTTCCTTGTAAGGTTTAGTATTCTCTAGGCCTAATCTCTCCATCACTACTTTTGGCATAAGATTGTGAGAGGCACCAGAATCTAGCATGGCATTGTGCAAAATTTATCATGTATATTTAGGCTAACATAAAATGGACGAATGTTTCCTCCTTGGTATTTCCCTTCTACTTCAGGACCAAACAACAGTTTTGGTTTATCATCTATCAATTTTAATGTATCAGTATCATTTCTTATGTTCAAAGATTTCAAAACTTGGTTTTTATATACATCCTGGGTTACTAGTTCAGCTAAGGGTATGCTAATTTTGATCTTGGAAATCTCACCCTCAAGGCTAAAAGGGACTAATGTTTTTGACATATTTACATATGTTTTGTCAATCACAGTCTTTTCAGCAATTTTGATTTGCTGAGTTTTATTAGGACTTTTTATTAGGACAAATTTGTCAGGGCCACTAGCAGAGGTACTAGGGCAGCTTTGGTTAGCACTTGGCTGACATGTTTTGTCTTTATCTGGGTCAAATTTCTTAGTCAAAGTGTTACTACTGCTTGCTATCTTCTTAGGAATATTTTCTGAATCTTTCCCAACAGCAGCATCTGTGTTTTCATCATTGTAAAATTTGGGTTTCCTTTTGCTTCTAAGATCATATTGTCTGTGTACTTCCATTATTACATTTTCAAACCCCAATTAGTAATCTTCAGAATCCTCATGACTATTTTCAATTCGTTCTGAGGAGAAGAAACCTTGTTCTTCTTCAGTGAGGAAGACATCTGTCTCATTGTCAGATCCTATCAGATTTACATGATTTTCTTCTAATATTTCAGTTTCCCTTTCTTCTTCTTGATCTACATAGTTTTGTTGAAAGGGAGGCCTAATTTGTTGGTCATTCTCTCTTTGTCTATATTGAATAGGGTCTCTTCTGAAATTTGGATTTCTATTTCTGTTTTGGGAATTAATTTGGTTTTCTCTTGGAGGCACTCTATCATTTAATTTTATCTTCTCAAGAATTCTTTCCATTACCCTCACTAAGTTGTCAATTTTGGCATCAAATGATAAATTTGATGCCATTGTTTCATCTTTGTATATAAATATTTTCTCTGATTTCAATCTATCTCTTTTCTCAATCATATTTGCTTCTACACTTATGGCTCCCCTATGCATATCTTCTAAAGTTAAGGGGTCCCTTTCTCTTAGCTGGTAGGCCATGTCTGGATCAAAGCCTTCAGGAAATTTAGCTAAGGCTAAGCCTAGTGGAGGTTTCATGTTTGGGGGAAGTGCATTGTAAAAACTATTGAATCTAGTGCAATAATATTGGACACATTCCCCAGTATTTCTTTTAAGGTTTCTATATTCTGAAAGGATTTGGAGAGGGTTCTTTTTAATTTCCCATTTTTTTATGAATGTTTGGTATAAAGAAGGGAGATCATTTATACTATTAGGAGTTAAGCTTTTAAACCATTTCTTGGCTTCTCCTCCTAAACTTTGAGCAAAGATTCTCATCTTAATGGTCTCTTCTTCTATTTCCATGTAATCAAAGGCATCATCCATTTTATCTACATGCTTTTGGGCAGTAGCAGATTCATTTCTAGTGAAATGGGGAATTCTAGATTGATAATCATTTGGTAAAGGAACCAGAGGTTGAGGTAACACTAATGGGGTATACCATGCTGACATGATGGAAAAAAATGGGGGATTTACAAGAGGTGGATTTGCAAAAGGAAAATTGGGATGAAAAGGAGTGTTTTGAACGGTGAATGTGTGGATAAGAGTGGTGGAAGCACTTGGACCAACAGGTTGATTATGAGCATATTTTTTGTGGAAAGAACTGAAGTGGTGAAGAAGATGAAAATCAGGAGGAGTGGAAGGAGAGGCTTCTCTGCTAAAAATTTTCTTCAAATCTGTGGGCTCAAGGTCAGATTGGTCAATGTCACTATGAGACTTGGTTCTAAATAGGTTCTTTGTGTGAGACAAGTCAAAGTGAGGATATTTCAAGGCTGTAAGGTTTTCAAGGACAGATCTTGTTCTTTGGATGGTCCTATCAGTAGTTAAATTTCCATCTTTAGAAGTTTGCCAAAAAATATTTTTTGGATCATCAACTATTGGAGGAGGATTAGGGTCTGGATGAGATCTGGTATTGATCCTATGTGAAGCCAGATTTCAAGTTCAAAAATGTAGAGAAGTTGAAACCTTTAAGGACTGTTTTCAAATGTTTTGACCTCTCTTGGTGTTTTAGTATCTTGCTAAAATATGGGACTAGGCTTCTAAAATTTTTAGGACTAATTTGATACAATATTAAGGGAATCTAAAAGAACTAGTGAATAAATATGCCTACTGGGGCTAGTGGAGTCTCCAGGTGGAAAGATTTAGCTTTTTTGAAGGTAAAATGAGTTATGGTCCACCACCAAATGAGAAATAAAACCAATCCAAGAATTGTTTTTGGGGTTTTCTGAGTTTTTATGTGGTTCTTATGGTTTCTGGAGTCCTAAGGAGTACTTATTTTATCACTAACTCAAAAATTCCCACCGTGATCACCAGAATGTTGTGGTCCTGTGATTTAGCAAATTGGCATACCAAATGACAAGGCAACATGGAACCAATCTTTAGAATTCTAGGACCTAGCCTTCCTAGACTCAGAGAGGGATCTCTCCGGTTTTTTTGCAAAGAATATGTGCTTGTTTTTCTTTTAAAGATTGGTTTTAGGCTAGTTATTAAGTACAAGGTTTGTTTGATTTTTTTGGTTGGACATGATGATCAAGAATTGTTTTTGGGGTTTTCTGAGTTTTTATGTGGTTCTTATGGTTTCTGGAGTCCTAAGTAGTACTTATTTTATCACTGACTCAAAAATTCCCACCGTGATCACCAGAATGTTGTGGTCCTGTGATTTAGCAAATTGGCATACCAAATGACAAGGCAACATGGAACCAATCTTTAGAATTCTAGGACCTAGCCTTCCTAGACTCAGAGAGGGATCTCTCCGGTTTTTTTGCAAAGAATATGTGCTTGTTTTTCTTTTAAAGATTGGTTTTAGGCTAGTTATTAAGTACAAGGTTTGTTTGATTTTTTTGGTTGGACATGATGATCAAGAATTGTTTTTGGGGTTTTCTGAGTTTTTATGTGGTTCTTATGGTTTCTGGAGTCCTAAGTAGTACTTATTTTATCACTGACTCAAAAATTCCCACCGTGATCACCAGAATGTTGTGGTCCTGTGATTTAGCAAATTGGCATACCAAATGACAAGGCAAATATGGAACCAATCTTAGAATTCAGACCTATTTTCCTAGACTCAGAGAGGGATCTCTCCGGTTTTTTTGCAAAGAATATGTGCTTGTTTTTCTTTTAAAGGTTGGTTTTAGGCTAGTTATTAAGTACAAGGTTTGTTTGATTGTTTTGGTTGGACATGATGATCAAGAATTGTTTTTGGGGTTTTCTGAGTTTTTATGTGGTTCTTATGGTTTCTGGAGTCCTAAGTAGTACTTATTTTATCACTGACTCAAAAATTCCCACCGTGATCACCAGAATGTTGTGGTCCTGTGATTTAGCAAATTGGCATACCAAATGACAAGGCAACATGGAACCAATCTTTAGAATTCTAGGACCTAGCCTTCCTAGACTCAGAGAGGGATCTCTCCGGTTTTTTTGCAAAGAATATGTGCTTGTTTTTCTTTTAAAGGTTGTTTTTAGGCTAGTTATTAAGTACAAGGTTTGTTTGATTGTTTTGGTTGGACATGATGATCAATAATTTTTTTTGGGGTTTTCTGAGTTTTTATGTGGTTCTTATGGTTTCTGGAGTCCTAAGGAGTACTTATTTTATCACTGACTCAAAAATTCCCACCGTGATCACCAGAATTTTGTGGTCCTGTGATTTAGCAAATTGGCATACCAAATGACAAGGCAACATGGAACCAATCTTTAGAATTCTAGGACCTAGCCTTCCTAGACTCAGAGAGGGATCTCTCCGGTTTTTTTGCAAAGAATATGTGCTTGTTTTTCTTTTAAAGGTTGGTTTTAGGCTAGTTATTAAGTACAAGGTTTGTTTGATTGTTTTGGTTGGACATGATGATCAAAGAGCATAGATAGAATGGGAAAATATCTAAGTCATTGGGCAATGGAGTCAAATGAAAGTCATGCTAAGTTCATAAATGGATTGGGGAGTATCATAGGGAAAATCTAACTTGGCCAGTGCATCTTAAAAGTTTAAAGGATTATGAGGTGAACATTAAGGATGAGAATGAAAAGTAGGACAAAGAGCAATTAAGAATTCTTTATCATGTACTCTAAACAAGAAACAACTTTCAAGGTATCTATTTTGAAGCAAGCCAAAGGATAGGGCAAACCATAAACTTCTTTGGACAGAATTTTAATAATAAAACCTTTCAGATAACAATCCAACAATCAAAAGACTAGTTTCATATAAGAAAACACATAAGATAAACAGTAAGAGCAGCCTAAGATCAAATAGAAATAATCTAATCTGCTTTTGACCAACTCTTTAGGAATCTTTAAAGCAACCTTTTTGAGGTAGTCCAGGGGACAGGACGAACCATAGACTTCCGTGGTTTAGACTCTACTAAGCATACTTTGAAAAGATCTTTAAAAACAATCCTCAAGTTGTACTCAAAGGAGCATGGACTCACCACTTAATTTCCTAGTTTCACTCTATTGAAATCATTCCTAAAAACAACTTCTCAAGCTGTACTCGAAGGAACATGGACTTACCAAAAGGGAGACTCCTTTGTTATACTCTATTGAATTATTTCTAAAATCACAAGCTAGGTGGAACTAGAGGGAAATTAAGAATCCTCCAATCAGACCTTGCAGGAGAAAACATTAAGACAATGAAGAGTACATAGAACTAAGGTGCTTTCAAAAGACATTTCTTAGCCTAAAACTTTTACTCTACTGTAACAAATAAATATGGAAACATAATGAAAACAGGAAATAACCATAACAGATAGAAGCACTTCACCAATAGCCAAGCTCAGGGATCCAGTGATCTAGCCTCCTCCATCAACAAACAAATCAGGGCATCCACAAGTTCCAAGACATCAAATTCCCTTCAACTTCCAAGAGGATATGTATTACTTCAAAGAGTCATCAAGTGCCAATGATACAATGAGTTCAAATGTAGTATTTATGCTGCAAATGCGGAGGTGGAGCTCAAGATATGGTTTTAGTGTCATTAATCACAGAGTAAATGCATTCCTAACCTTAAAAACCATGCAAGGCATAAGGCAGGAATAGTTGCAGCTAATTCTTTGTTTTAATAACTCTATCTTAATATTTCTAAGGAAAAATAGGTGGAGAGTTTTAATTTAAGGCCTATTCTTAACTATTACAATAACTGCCTTGACAGATAAAATATCTTTTGAATGTGCAATAACTACTAATTTCCTTTATGGACAGAAAATATGTTGTAGGTGGAAATCTGATCTTTTGGAGGAGTAAATGCTTCCTTGTTGAGTTATTCGAGGCTGTCTTTGGGTTACCTGTCTTTGTTTTAATCATAAATCTATTTTTTACACCTTTAACATTGATCTTGTTTTGATAATCTGCCTTACTGCCTTTTCTCTATTTCTGCTTAATAAATGTTTTATTCATTATCTTTTATCTTTTAAGCTTTAGCCTTTATCCTTTAATCACTCTCTTTAAAGGGCTAATCTATGTTTTTGCCTTTGATCTATAATTAGACCTTTCGATTCTTCTGTTCTTCATTGTTCCTTCATGTGTTAGAGGGTTCCTGATCAATCCATGGTCATGAGTCATCATCGATCAAAACCTGACAAAATGCCCTCTAATCTTCATAATTCGAATTAAGATCCCTAGATCGTCATCCAAAGGGTCTGATTTTATCATAAATGGATTTTGGGAGATATTTTTTTGGCATCACCGCCATTAAACCTAGAACATACAAACAAATATTAACTTTAAAACCTACGAAAATGGAGAAAAAATGCATTTTCGGGGTTTCTGAGGCATCGGGGGCGATCTACAGAGGAAAAGAGGGTGCAGGGGAGTGATCTCGGAGGTGCATAATTTTATAGAAATTATTATATATCTGAGCTCCACTTTAAAAATCACCTGATTTCAAAAAATAAATCGGTCGAATCGAAGTCTGGATAAGGGAGTTATCACTTATTTAAAATTAGTTATTTTCTTCAGAAATTTTGTGATGTCGGGACAATTGCAACATGAATCTAAGTTTCCAAAGTGTCCAGATAGAGATTTAAATCACATAATAAGATGCATAATGGTCATTCTATTTCCAAAAACATGTTATAATAAATATTATGAGTTATATTGACCAAGTTATTCTCATTTTAAATCATATTTTATATCTAGAGCAGCATTCAGAGCGGGTTTCCTTTGGAGACATGCCCTCCCACCTTGCTTTAGTAGGCACCTACTTCACATTCAGCAGTTTCAGCATAGCAGTATCCAGCTTGGTTTCTTTGGAGATGTGCCCTCCCACCCTAGGCTATGTAGGCACCTACAACTTCATCAACAGTAACATCACAGTTATGGGTCAACCGCACAAAATCCTTGTCATGGAAGTCCATTTGCTAGGCTGCACACTGTTAGTATCATAGTTGGTCACAAGCATTACAAGGTATCTCTATCCTCAGATCTTCATTTTTCATGGTTCTAGGTCATCCACAAACCCACACTTCATCGAGGTCCATTTGTTAGGCCGCACACTGTTAGCATCACAGTTGGTCACAAGCATTATAGGGTATCTCTATCCTTGGATTTTCGTTTATCATGGTTATATGTCATCCACAAATCCACGCTTCATCGAAGTCCATTTGCTAGGTCGGGCACTGTCAATATCATAGTTAGTCATAAAAATTACAGTGTATCTCTATCCTTGGATCTTTGTTCATCACAATTATGGGTTAACCACAAAAAAACACTTCTCTTCAGTCGATCTTCATATTCAACAAGCGGCTTCTCAGGAAGGAACTTCATGCAATGGGGACCATTTCTTCTTAAGGAGGGAAGAATGATCTGAATGGAAAATGAAATCCACCCATGGTATTCATCCACCCATAGAATCTACCCATGGTATTGTAAATGGCATCGACCCATGGTATTCATCCACCCATGGAATTTACCCATGGTATTTTAAGTGGCATCCACGCATGGTATAAAATCACCCATGGTATTTACCCATGATATTGTAAGTGAGATACACCCATGGTATTCATTCACCCATGGTATTTACCCACCCATGGAATTTACATGTGGTATTGTAACAAAAAAATACTATAAGTATCAAGTCACATTTTGTAAAAGGACATATTGTCCACCACAATGTAGCTTCTACAGTTATTCTCCATTTTAATAAAAAATTTCTTTGTGGTTTTATTTACTGTGTGTTCTCCTCGCTCTCGTTTTTTTGGCATTTCAATTTTTCAAATCTTGGGTGCCTCCCCCTCACAATATCCATTTCATTTTTTTTAGATTTTTTCGGCCTCCCCCCAAGATCCAAATCAGGATATCTGAAGGAGAGCTTAGAGGTTGGTGCCTCCTGCAAGAGGGTTCTTGCATAAATCCATGAATGTCATGGTAAGTTGATCAAGTGTCTACAGAAGAGGGATTTGGTGCTTCTTATTAGTGGGTGCTAGCAAATAATATAAGGGATTTGGTGCTTCCTGTGAGTGGGTGCTCATAAAGAGAGTTGATGTAATAGAGTAGGAGCTTATATTACATCATAATAACAAGCATATTGGCCATTTTTCCCTTTTGGGTTTCCACCTTAAATCCTCTATGTTCATATGTGTTTTCTAATCATGGTGTTGATGTGTGTGTTCATGGGTTGAGTTAACTTTTTATTTACATAACATGCTCATGGCTTCTCAGATGGATGGTTTCCACATAAAAAGAAATATATATCTAATATTGGCATTAAAATTCAAATTAGCCTTAATACGGATTCACCCCTCGCTTAGTATTAACATAATTTCCAACAATCTTGCTGGATTCTGAACCTTGTTCATACCAAGGGATGGAGAAAGAAATACCTCAACTCAATTTCCCTACATTGGCATATGAAGTCCCTATTTGGCATGGTGTTGGAGGATAAATAAGTGGAGAGATATAATGTGTTTGATTTTCTAGAGGATATTAAAATAATGCTGAGGAATCAACATTTTTTCATGGATGGGCTCAATGCATGGTTGGCCCATGTAGAAGGGCATCTTCACTATGACTCTGATACTCCCGCTCCTCATGGTTCAAGTGCAAAGGACTCTGCTCCTATTTCTTCATCTGACTCTTAGTGGTCTAATAGTCTGCTGGCATATTTTGTCTCTTCTTATGTTTCATGTCGTCTAAACAAAATGTCTGGTTTTTTTTTGTGTTTCCTTAAAGAGGATATATGGGTGATTCTTCTTATTTCCCTAGAGGCAATGAGAAGCCCCCCACATGATAAGAAGAAACAACATTGTACTTTAGTTTTGAATACATTCTGATGCAATAAATTTTTTTAATTTACAAAAAAAAACATAAATTTTTGAAATATTATGATTATGAATATGAATTATTATTTTAATTTATATATTCAAATAAATATTAATTTATAGTTTTTGGTCAAATTAATTTCTCAATAATTCCAACATAAATTACTAACCAATATGTTCGCAAACTTCAAGATGCTACACTATATGTGTAGAGTTCAAAGCATCAATAGGCCTTCTAACCTATGTTATAGGATGAAAACCAAAATAAATTCAAATGAAAAATCAAACCTAGGATATACCTGCTATCTAGGAAAGCAACACAAAGCCTTCTCACATAGGTTACACTTTGTTACTCTAATGAGGAAAGGCATTCATGTAAACAAGGAGAAGTTCCAATTTCTATTTAAACCATTTAATAATCTCTCACTCTTATCCAAATAAAAATCATGAATTCAAGAAAATAAAGGGGAAAGGAATGAGATGGTGATCATTGGGGTTGCACAAAAATCCCTTATTGATTGATCTAGGTAGTTAAATAACGTCGAAGTTGCAGTGTGCGTCATTTCCACTTAGTGAAAAATATTTTTCTTGTAAACAACACAATTTTTATCAACAAAAATCATTCAATGATCAGAGCAAGAAGTAAATGGTGCTTGATGGAATTGATGATAGGCATGTTAGGAAATCCTTGATCTCAAGTTATAATGGATTATGTCCATCGATTTCGACCCATGATTCTTTGGTTTCCTCGTAATATTGGTGAATATGATCATAGAAAACTTCTAGATATGCTTATGGCTCATGGATATTTTTCTCTTCTATCAATTCTAGAGAGGAAAATTTTCTCTTGATCGCTACCAAGACTTGATCTTCCTAATAGGTAGATATGTTTATGGTTATTGCTATAATATGAGAGAGTGCTTAGAGTATCATTATTCAAACTAAAATAAATCACACATTTATAAAACTAAAATAAAACACACATTCATAAAAGAAACACATTATACCAACACGAAAAGTGCTCATAGAAACTCACAAAAGTGGTCATGAAGGTTGTTACCTATCATCCTACCTTCTCACTCCTCCAAGTCTTAAGTGTTGGAGAAATCAAGAAAGTTCATATGCAAGCAAAACTATACTACTAATGCTATAATCCCTTTTATCACCTCCCCGAAAACGACACCAAAAATTTGTTCTAATTAATTGCTTAATAATTCCACTATAAATTATCAAATAGGATGTTCGTAAACTTCGAGATGCTACACTATAAGTGCAGATTTCAAAGCATCAATAGGATTTCTAACCTATGCAACAAGATTAAAACAAAAATTTCTTCATACGAAAAGTAAACTTAGGAGATACCTTCTATCTGGTGCAGCAACACAAAGCCTTCTCACCTATGCTACAATATTTTACTCTGGCTAGGCAGGGCATTCATGCAAACAAGGAGAATTTGTAATGTGTATTTAAACCCTTTAGTATGAAACCCCTCTTAACCAAATCAACAATCATTAATGTAAGAAAATAAATGAGATGGTGATCATTGGGGTTGCGCAAAAATCCCCTGCTAATTAAATCAGGAAATTAAACAACTACTTGGTTACAGTGTGTTTCATTTCCCTTTAGTGAATAATCATGACACAACTGTGAGCAACAAAAATCATTCAATGATTAGAGAAAGAAGTAAATGGTGCATTTAAGGAAAATAACCTACACTTTAATTATGAATTCAAAGAAAGGAAACATGTTACGATCTTCCTATCATAATTAAGGAAAATAACTCATGTATATTGTGTTATGCAGAGAAAAAGGATGAGGCAATGTGGGTTGAGTTGGTGGGCCCTCCCAACCAACACCACACTGCCTAAGAAACTACAAAATCATAACCAATTCACACCACCAATGACATCAAACCAACATCCACAATTGCATTGATCCAAGGATAAAGTTGGAGTTACATAATCAACAACATTCTCCAAATGACCAGATGTTGAATTACAAAGGATTTCAAATCTCCTATCTGTAGACTATTCTACTACATAACCACAATGATCCTGGTAACAAAAACAACACTAAAGAATCCACCCCGCCCCCCACACCCACCAACCTTCTCTCTACTCATCCATTTATAAAAAAGAGAGGGGGGGGGATAATTTGAACTAACTCTTCTAATTTTGGACTAACAATCATGGAAAATTTTACAAAATATTGTCTTTTGTGCATTCTTGGTGGATCTTGGTTGAATAAAATCCAAAGATATGATTACATGAGATTCATTTAACATACAATCATTGAAAATAGCTTACATTTGTTCCTCTTACTACTTAGACAATGATTTGGCATATTCCTCAAATATGTGCATTGTTTATGACTCAAAGAAAATTTGTGCACTTTGGATGGATTAACATTGAATAACCTAGCATATCTCTCAAAATATGCTATATTTTGGAAAACAATCCACACATTATGTTGAAAATGGCACCAAGAAGGATTCTAATTTAGTTTTCCCTTGATTAAATTAGAATAAAATTGTAATTCCACATCACATGACAGCTTGTACGAGTTAACTAAGTTAGGATGACTTATTTGGTTCAGTTAATTTGAGTTGAGGGCCAAACTAGAGGCATCTAGAGCATATTCTACATTATAGGAGCCCTGGTAGAGTTTATTTTGAGTTGTAATTAATTAACTCAGTCTATCTGAGTTAAAGTCAGTTAAAGTGGTCATAACTGATGGAGGAACTAGTATGAGGTTAAACTATGGGTTTTCACTTCATGTATTCAACTATTTAACTGATAATCCATTCATAAAAAAATCATGCATGTTATTTCTGAGAAAGAACCAGTTGAGATTGGATTTCAAGGGCATTGTACTATAAATTTTATAATTATATGAATTGTACATGTGGTGCATGCAATCAGAGGAAAGTCCCTAATGTATTGCGCAGTATGGATTGGGAATTTACCTAATCAATAGGGCCTAATTACCCAAGGAAACAGTGCAAGGAGATAGGGATCCTGGAGTGCAGAAAATTAGTTAAGTATTGAACTAGGCTTGTCTAGGAATCAATGAGACAGATAGATATAGTGCAAATATTTCTCAGCTTAGACAAAAGCATTGTACTATTCTCATATTTTCTGACTTATGCAATATACATATAGCAGGGTTTTTATTTTATGCTTTCCCCATTAAATACATATGTGTTGTTCAATTGAAATTCTTTCTCTTTCATGTCTTGTTATTTCAAGATCTAAATTGGTTTCTTCAATTGGTAGAATAGATTCAAGTATAATGTCTTAGAATATAATAATTATCAGTTGAGTCTACGTGGATTGTCTACATGGTATCAGAGAAGGAATCACTCTAGAAGATAATAATACAATTTTGTTTTGTGTAGGTGAATCAAATTTGCAGATATACTCTCCAGGACTAGCAGCAGGACCAGGATGTCTTTCTCTAGATTGAGACTCAAATATGCCCTTGAGGGTAGTTATAATTACATAGCTTGGAGATACAGGATGGAAGCAGTGTTGGAAGACAACGGGCTGAAGGATTTCATAGACAGTGATATTCCTAAGCATGTAGCAACAATGCTCAAGACATGGCAGCTTAGAAGAAGAACGTAGCAAAGGAAAGAAGTATTTTATTGGAAGGTGTTCGAGATCATATTGTCTCGAACATCCATGGAAAGGAAACTCCATATGTTATGTGGAAGGCCTTAACAGATTTTTTTCAGAACAACAATGACCACAGAATGTTGACAATGAAGGACAAGTTCAGAAAAATCAAGATGGAGAAAGGAGACACAATACCAAAGTACTTGACCATGTTCACCCAATGTCAGGATGAGCTTGGAAGTGTTGGTGTTACAGTTGTCAAGGATGATCTGGTGAGCCTATCACTTCTATTCCTTCCCAAGAGCTAGCATAGCTACCAGGATTCTATGAATGGGAGGAAGAAGCTACTAGAGTGGGAGCGTTTGTGGTCTGACTTTGTGCAAGAAGAGATTTGACAGAACACCAAAGATGGATCCTCATCAAATCATGATGATGAGGATAATTGTGCCTTTGCTAGAAATTAAAAAAAAGGTAAAGTGAATTCATCCCATTCCAAATCAGATAATGGTCAAGAAGGAAAGAAGAAGAACTTGTCGAAGATTAATTTTTTTCACTATCACGAGCTGGTACACTATGCCACGAGGTGTCTGCACAAGAAGGCCTGCAAGAAGCCCCCAGGAGGAGTGGTAGGTGAATCTCTTACTCCACAATTCAAGTTGGATTTCACCCTCATCACATGCATGGTGTCATCAGTGATGGGTTCTGTGTGGTACCTGGATAGTGGAGCCTCATTCCATATGACCGACAACATATATTTCCTTAGCAACTTGGAGAAGAAGGACCTCCAGATACACGTCGATATGGGATATGATGGGAGGTATAGCACAACTGACATCGGTACTATAGCCTTTCAGAGGCAGTATGGTTCTCCTCTCACATTTAAAGATGTCATATATGTTCCTGTTTTGAAGAAGAACTTAGTTTCAGTTACTATGTTGGAATATTGTGGCTACGATGTGATATTTCGCAAAGGAAAGGCATTCCTTCGTCACATAGCCATGGGAAAAGTGAATAAGATTGGGGTTTGGGTAAATAAACTCTACAAATCATATGTAGAAGATTGTGATGCCTTGAGCACGAAAGCATAGAAGGTGGAGAACCGAGACATCGATGAGTTATGGCATAGAAGATTGGGCCATCTATGCCATGGGGCTTTGAAGATCATGTAACAAATTTCTATAGGACTTCCCAAGGGTGCACTTGAGCAACGTGATACATGAAAAGGGTGTACATTGGGGAAGTACACCAAATCCACATTTCATGATAAGGACAGTCGAGCGAAAGCAATCCTTGAAAGAGTTCACTCAGATTTGCATGGACGGTTCTTGAAAACCTCCACGGCCAAGCACAGGTATTATGTGAATTTTGTAGATGATATTTCACGCAAGTGTTGGATATTCTTCATGCAGAAGAAAGACCAAAAGTTATCAAAAAAAAATTATTTCAAAGTACTTGTTCAAAAATACATAGGCAAGAAGGTGAAGGCTCTCAGGAGCGACAACGGTGGAGAATATGTGTTGAATGAATTCAAGAATTTTTTTGCATCCGAAGGAATTCAATGAGAGTTGATAGCACCTCATAACCCACAATAGGATGGGGTTGCAGAAAGAAATAATGGAACCATTGTTGGAGTTGCACGGGAAATGTTACATTATCAAGGCCTATCATTTCACTTGTGGGAAAAATAATGCACCACAGTTGTGTATGTGCAGAAAATAATTCCTCATCATATACTCAGGATGAGTACACCATAAGAAAAAATTTCTGTTAAGAATCTAGATGTGGCGCACTTTATAATTTGTGGTTCATTATTTTACTATCATTTTACCAAAGATGCACTGGAAAAGCTAGAACCAACCATTGAGTTGGGCATATTTGTGGGGTACAATGATACACCTCACAACTATTAGGTTTACCTTCCATCTCACAGAATGAAATTGGTTAGTAGATATGTGAAATTTGATGAAGGAAAGGCCATGCAAATTTCCCTTGAGAGGGAGATTTATATGCATGCAGATGAGGAGCTCTTAGCTCCAAAAGAAGAACCTCAAGATGTGGAGCAGCCACAAGAAGAGGAATAGATAGTGGAAGCACCCACTCATGTAGATACATCTTGAGATGGAAGGAAGTGCGCTAGAGAGGCTGATAGGTTGATGCATGGTGCTAGACAGAATGTGGGAGCACCTACATCACAGCGTAGGCAGAGAAGGTCCCCACATCGGTACACTGGCTACATGGCTCTTATGAGAAAGAGTGTAGAGACTTATCCATTCTCATTCGAGGAAGCACTGCAGCAACCAGTATGGGTTAATGCCATGGTAGAGGAGTATGAATCCATTATCAGAAACAGTGCGTGGAAATTTTTCCCAAGACCGAAGGACAAGGAAGTTGTAGGATCTGGGTGGATCTACAAAGTAAAGCAAGCAACAGATGGGAGTGTGGAGAAACACAAGGCCATATTTGTGGCTAAGGGGTTCTCTTGGGTAGAGGGAATAAATTACGAGGAGACCTTTGCTCAATTAGTAAGGTACTCTTCAATCAAATCTATTCTTTCACTTTCAACACAGATGGGATGGAAAATACATCAGATGGATGTAAAGACATCTTTCCTCAACAGAGTGATTGAGGAAGAGGTGTACATAGAGTAGTTGAAAGGATTTTAGACCTTAGATAGATATTCGCATGTGTGTAGACTCAAGCGAGCGTTGTATGGACTAAAACAAGCACCTTGTGCTTGGTACACCAGGATCAACAACTATTTCATCTGGT
The DNA here is from genome assembly GCA_034641835.2 of Pinus albicaulis. Classification (NCBI taxonomy): domain Eukaryota; kingdom Viridiplantae; phylum Streptophyta; class Pinopsida; order Pinales; family Pinaceae; genus Pinus; species Pinus albicaulis. Next base: position 68,594,568 of record CM076574.1, on the reverse strand, counting down.
TGGGCTTCACCAAGAGTGAAGCAGATGTGAACCTTTACCATATTGTGGTTGAAGGTAAATTATTGATTATAATATTATATGTCAATTATTTCATTCTTACAGGTGATGAGAAGCTGATCAATTCTTGCAAAGAGGATCTTGCAAGAGAATTTGACATGAAATTATTGGCAAAGAGATGGGGAATTATTTGTCTCGGAGAGAAAGTATGCCAACGAGATACTGAAGAAGTTTCACATGGAGAGAAGAAAACCCATGGAGTGTAATATTCCCAATTAGCCCAAGCTAATGGGAATATCCATTTTTTTTTCATTTTTCTGTTGTATGAATAAATGTGTAAAGGAGGACAATAAAAACTCCTAAATCAGCAAATAAATCAATGCCACATGTGAACAAGGCTAAATCTGGGCTAACTAAATGAGCACCCTTAGGTGTGAAAGGGGCTAAATTTTTTGACTGGGTCAACATGAACAAATCAACAGCGTTGTCTTGGAGGAGTGGCCATCAATGATGCATATAGAAGTTTTAGTTGGAGGTGGTTCATGTGAAAAGAGTTATTTCATTGAGATGGTTTATGGTTTTGCAAGCTCTCAAACTTATAAAATGAGGATGGAAGCATGGAGAAGGTTGTTGATTGATATCATATTTCTGAAGAATTTTTCTGTTTAAAAATTTCTTATTCTCTTGGTTTTTTAGCAGATATTAGTGTTGTTTATCACTGGGTGTTCCTGATCAGGAATCCCACCTCTTTCCTTGAGTAGCTCTTGGAGGAGTTTTGCATTTCTTATCCACTATCAGGAATTTTTCCAAGCTCTTCTTCCAACTACAACGCAGATCCTGTTGAGGGTTTGGTTGTCTTTGTAAGCTGTAGCAAGTGGAGGCTAGATCTACTCAGATCTAGGCCATTCTAGTGCCTCTTTTCAGTGGGAAAGGGTGGATGATTGGAGCACTGATTTCAGATCTTGGCTTGAGGCCACATATGTTCTAGAGCCTACAGTGTAGTTTTCATTCCAGTACTGTGTTATTTGCAAGTCTACAGTTGCAAGGTGTTTTGGCACACTTTTGGAGGAGAGATCTCTAGTGTTGGGGTTCTTCCCTTCACTGTGGTGATCCATGGATTTTAGATCTATTCCATGTCATATTCAGATCTGATCTGAATACTATTGTATTTGCTTCAGAATTTCTGAATCATTCTGCAAATCTGCTGCATAAGATCTCAGATCTACTCCATGTACTCCACTTTTTTTCTAAAAACCTCAAGGGGCATTTGTAGAGGAGCCTATCTAGTGTACAGATCTGATATAGATCTAACTTTTTGTACACATATCTGCTCTATATCTGAAGTGTAATGTACTATTGTTTCAGCCAATAAAAATAACGTTGTCAAGCTTGTTCAGTCAAATATATGGTTGCAACACCTCACTTTTGAGGGTTTTCTTCATGTAAAGTCTTCTATTTTCTATTCTATAACTCATGGGGTTCAATATAACTTTTATTTTTTCTTTTAAATGTACATATTGAGCCTCCATATTGGCCTCCTGCTTTTACTTTGCTGAACTATGTTATTTCTCTGCAGTATTGTTTAATACTGCTGCATGTTTCCCATTTGGGATATTATAGTGGTATAAGAGAAATCATCTTGGCACAGCCTGTAAGAAGCCAATATGTCTTTAGAAGAAGAAGAGTCTCTTACTGACAGAGAGAAGAGGTATCTAAAGAGAAGACAGAAGAAAATTGATTACACAAATGATGATAAAGACAAGGGTAAAGCCCCTGAATCTGGAAGTGATGAAGATCCAAAGGATTTTCCTAAAATCCTTTTGAGAGCCATGCAAGATCTTGCAAGAGAGATCAAATAGATGATATTGGATAGAATCAAAGAATCTCCTAAGATATTTCATCTTGGAGAAAGCTCTGGCATGTCTCACCACTGGAATGATCAACCAGTGCAACAGCCACAAATTTCCCAACGCTCTACCATGCCTACTTTTTTGGCAGTGGGAAATGAAGGGCTTCAAGAGCAAGCATCCTTTGAAGACTATTTTGAAGAATATGAGTCTCAGAATTAGAGATTCAAATATCACTTGAGTTTTCAAGATTTATGTCACCTGAAGGACAAGAGAAGACCAATGCATCAGCATAGAGATGGTGGATTCACTCAGAATCATGATCGACATCACTCTTTGGGAAAATTATTTTTACCCAAGTTTGGTGGTTCATCCAATTATTCTGCCAAAGCATGAGTAGAAAAACTGGACATCTACTTTCATTTGAACAAGGTCCCAGAGATGGAAGCTATCAAGATTGCAGCGCTGCACTTTGAAGGTGAAGCACATGACTGGTGGTTCCATGGCTTGTCTACATTGGGTCATGCCAATGTGACTGCTTATTCATAGTTCACTAGAAGGCTAGTGGAAAGGTTTGACAGAAGAGATCCAGAGGCGCCATTCATGAGCCTTGCAAATTTGAAACAATCAGGTAATACAAAGTCTTACATTTCTGAATTTTTAAGATTATCTGTTATGGTTCCTGATTTGTCTTCCGCAAGAAGGGTGTACATGTTCATAGATGGTTTAGATGAACCTCTTCATGGGTTGGTAAAATCTACCAAGCCCACTACTTTGCATGATTCCATTGAGAGGGCTAAAGACCTTCAAGATGCCTTACCAAAATCAACGGCAAGTTTTCAGAATAAGCCCTCTTTCCCTTCCAAGGGAAAGGAAGAGAAAGCTACTCCCTCAAAGGAGAGCAAATTTAAGAATCCTTTTGATATTGATGTCTGGAAATAATTGAGGAAGAAGAAGCTTTGCTTCACTTGCCAAGAATCATGGGCACCGTGGCATAGATGTGGTGTTTGGAAGGCACATTACATAGAGGTCTTCTCGAATATGGAAGAGGAGGAAGAAGAAGAACATGAGAGAAGTCACAGTGCTGGAATTGCAGGAGATGAACCACCATCACATGGAGATGAGGATGGGACATTGGCTCCAATCAGAGGGGCTCTTGCAGCACTAAGAGTGGTACCCAACTTTCATGACATTTCCACACATGAAAAAGAGTTGAATTTGCGTAGTGGAAGCAGGGACATGAGGATCCCATCTATTATGCATATGAGGATGGTCCATGAGACATCACTATCTAGTGGCAAACCACCTAGGAGGCCACCTAATTCAGATTTTTTGGGGAAGACCTCACAACATGATGCTCCAAGCTTAGATCCAGGAGGGATTGGAGCACTAGAAGACAAAGCTAAAGCACTAGGAGACTTGGGTAAGCTCAATAAGGAGGGATATCTTCTTCTCTAATCATCATCACCCACTCTCATTTCTGGATATGTTCTGTGGGAGGAGAAGAATGGAAGGAATGGCCTTCCAACACACATCTTTGGAATGGGAAATGTCAAGGAGGAGAGCAGCAACATGACATACATTTCTGTTGATACATCATCAGCACTGTCATTGTTGAGCAGTTTAGATCTATATTGGAAATCCCAACTGTTGGTGGATTATTCCAAATATCTTCACACTTGTATGATACTTGATGACCAGTTGCATGAAGAGGGATATTTAGTCCAAGGAGGAGTCATCTATCATCATGGTAGGATCTTCTTGTCTAAAGCCTCCAAGCTCAAGAAGAAGTTTCTCCAAAGAGCTTACAAAGAGTTTTGTTTCAGCCATATGTATTCCATGAGGATCTACAACATCATCATGAGGAGCTTTGATTGGAAACGCTTGAAAGAAGAACTATATCAGCATTTTCAAGAATGCATGAACTATGTGGAGTTGGGGCAGAAATGTGACTCCATGAAGGGGTTATTTCAGCCATCTCGTCCTTCTTTTGAAAGAGGATAAAGATCCATGCACAACTCCATGTGTATGAGGAGCATTGTTGGTGGAGAATCTGATCATGTAAAGCATGTTTTATTTTCTGATTGTACATATTATTTCACCATGTTTATGCGGGCCATGACTCCAAGGAGGAGTAATGTATCATGTAAATCTCATGGCAAACATGGGTTCACAAAAATTTCTAAATTTGGCCACTCCCTTGATGTGCAAAGGGAGATTTTCTATCATGATGGGTGCTTTCCTAAAGCACCAAACATATCTCACACTTTCAGCCATAGTGAGATAACATGGGCAGCAAGTAAGTGGTGGGGAAACCACTTACCATACCTTGATCTGATGTAGGCAGGAGATGCACTGCACTGGTACCATATATGGGACTATGACCCACCTCCACAAGCTCAAATTTATGTTTGTGTATATGTAGTTTTGCTTCCATACATTGATGATATACTTGTACTTTTTATGGGAGAGTATGTAGGGAGGATGGGAGGCATGTATGTACCACATGGGATGGAGACTCTCCATGTACCTTATGCTACATGTTTCAGGGAGAGTATTGGTTCAGCCATGTTTGTTTCATTTGAGTTATTGAATCCTTGTGGGATGGAATATGTACATCTCATGATGACTTTGGAGGAACAATTCATGGAGGGTTGTATTGGTGAACACTAAGCTTATAGAAGAAGCTTAACACAGGATGATGGTGTCACCAATGGAGGAGGAGAAGTGTTGCAGCACTCACCCTATAAGTTGCTTGAGGACAACCAATATTTTGGAGGGGAGGACTGTAATATTCCCAATTATCCCAAGCTAATGGGAATATCCATTTTTGTTTCATCTTTCTGTTGTATGAATAAATGTGTAAAGGAGGACAATAAAAACTCCTAAATCAACAAATAAATCAATGCCACATGTGAACAAGGCTAAATCTTGGCTAACTAAATGAGCACCCTTAGGTGTGAAAGGGGCTGAATGTTTTGACTGGGTCAACCATGACCAAATCAACAGCGCTCTCTTGGAGGAGTGGCCATCAATGATGCACATCACAATTTTAGTTGGAGGTGCTTCATGTGAAAAGAGTTATTTCATTGAGATGGTTTAGGGTTTTGAAAGCTCTCAAAACTATAAAAGGAGGAGGATGGCAACATGGAGAAGGTTTTTGATTGATATCATATTTCTGAGAATTTTTATGTTTAGACATTTCTTATTCTTTTGGATGTTTAGCAGAGAATAGTGTTGTTTAGCACTGGGTGTTCCTGATCAGGAATCCCACCTCTTTCCTTGAGTAGCTTTTGGAGGATTTTTTCATTTCTTGTCCACTATCAGGCATTTGGCCAAGCTCTTCTTCCAACTACAACGTAGATCCTATTGAGGGTTTGGTTGTCTTTGTAAGTTGCAGCAAGTGGAGGCTATATCTACTCATATCTAGGCCATTCTAGTGCCTCTTTTCAGTTGGAAAGTCTTCTATCCCCTTGACAAGAGAGTATTAGATGATTGGAGCACTCATTTCAGATCTTGGCTTGAGGCCACATATGTTATAGAGCCTACAGCACAGTTTTCATTTCAGTATTGCGTTATTTGCAAGTGTACAGTTGCAGGGTGTTTTGGCACACTTTTGGAGGAGAGATCTCTAGTGTTGGGGTTCTGCCCTTCACTGTGGTGATCCATGGATTTCAGATCTGTTTCATGTCATATTCAGATTTGATCTGAATACTATTTTATTTTCTTCAGAATTTTTGAATCATTCTGCAGATCTGCTGCATAAGATCTCAGATCTACTCCATGTACTCCACTTTTTGCTAAAAAAACCCAAGGGGCATTTATAGAGGAGCCTATCTAGTGTACAGATCTGATATAGATCTAACATTTTGTACACAGATCTACTTTATATCTGAAGTGTAATCTACTGTTGTTTCAGCCAATAAAAATAATGTTGTCAAGCTTGTTCAGTCAAATATATGGTTGCAACACCTCACTTTTGAGGGTTTTCTTCATGTAAAGTATTCTATTTTCTGTTATATAACTCATGGGGTTCAATATAACTCTGATTTGTTGTTGTAAATGTACATATTGAGCCTCCATATTGGTCTCTTGCTTTTACTTTGTTGAATTGTGTTATTTCTCTGCAGTATTGTTTAATACTACTGCATGTTTCCCATTTGGGATATTACATGGAGACTCCTCTAGCAGGGATTTGGAGGAAGGAAGATGTTACTTCAAGTGAAGTAGTAGAAGCTACCATTTACATGCAACTTTTGGGATTGGGTTCACTCATGTACTTGGTAAACACATGAACAGAAATGTTTTATGTAGTTAACCAGCTTAGTTAAGCAATATTTAAGGCAACCAAGCTCTATTGGAAGGCAGGCAAAAATGTGTTGAGATACATCAAAGGCAGCACTTAGTTTAGTCTTTGGTACAAACAAACATAAGGAGTGGAATTTCAAGGCTTTACAAATGCAGATTGGGCAGGGAGTCCATCCGATAGGAAGAGAACATAAGGGGGCATCTTCAGTATTGGATTAGCAACAATTTCATGGTACGACAGGAAGTAGAAATCACTTACACTCAGTTCAACAGAAGCAAAGTACATGGCTGCTAATCAAGCAACTTGTGAGTCTATCTAGATGAGGAAGATCATTTTTGGGTTGTTTGGTCAACATATGGATCCTATGATGATTTATTTTGATAACCATTGTTGCATCAAACTTTCGGTTAATCCAATTTTTCATGACAAGTCCAAGCATATCGACATCTGGAATCTCCATCTCAGAGATTATGTGTAGAGGTGAATTATTCTATTAGAGTACATTCCTACAGAGGATCAAGATGCAAACATCTTGATGAAGGCATTGTCAAGAGGAAAATTCAAGTTCCATAGAGGCGGGATTGGGGTATCAGAAAATTGTGTAGAGGGAGTGTTGAAAATGGCACCAAGAAAGGATTCTAATTTAATTTCTCCTTAATTAAATTAGAATAAAATTGTAATTCCATATCACATGATAGCTTTTACGAGTTAACTAAGTTAGGATGAATTAGTTGGTTCAGTTAATTCAAGCTGAGGGTCAAACTAGATGCATGTAGGGCATCTCCTACATTATAGGAGCCTTAGTTGATTTTATTTTGAGTTGCAACTAATTAACTTAGTTTATCTAAGTTAAATTCAGTTAAACTAGTTCTAACTGATGGAGGAACTAGTAGGAGGTTAAACAATGGGATGTCGCTTCATGTGTTCAACCAGTTAACTAATAATTCACTCATAAATAACTCATGCATGTCAGTTCTGAGAAAGACCCAGTTGAGATTAGAGTTCAAGGGCAATGTACTATTAGCTATATAATTATCTGAATTTTACATGTGGTGCATGCAGTCAGAGGAAGGTCCCTAATGTATTATGCAGTATAGAGTGTGATCCAGATTTTACGTAGGAACGCAACGGAATACACATATAACCATAAATAGAGAGATGCAACATAAATAATTCTTCATTTTATTAATAAAATAGTGACTGAAATAGGCTTACAGACATAATGGAAACTAGCTAGGGCACTGGTAGTGTATCTCTGAGAAGAGATGTGGCGGATATAGGCCTCTAAACTATGTTACATTGAGGCTCCAAGGCCTATTATAGACATAATGGAAATAGATGAGCTAGGGTGCTGGCAGCGTATCCTTGAGAAGAGATGTGACGGCTACTAGCCCCTGAACTGTGTTACAATGAGACATAATGGAAATGAGTGAGCGAGGGCACTGGTAGTATATCTCTGAGAAGAGATGTGATGGCTACAGGCCTCCCCACTATGTTACAGAACTGAAATGATGGGAACAAGCGAGCTAGGGCACTGTTAGCACTTATCTTTGAGAAGATATGTGTCAACTACTAACCCCCTGAACTATGTTACAATGAGGTTCGAAGGCCTATTTATTGTTGATAAACAATGTAAAACCTGAAACGTCCAAAAACCTAACCCTAGGAGATGAAGCGCCAAAATTGTGGGCCCCGTTTGGGTAATTTGGTATTTCAACTTCCCGAGGACGTAACTTTGGCATCTAATCTCCATTTGATGTTCTCAATAGCTCATTATAAATATCGGTTCAAGGAATACAAGTACATACCAATGTTGCTCTCGATCTTCCCAAAAAAAAGTCGTTTAGGGCCTCAAAACGGCTCCGGAAGTTCAGGACCTGAAAAACTGCTAAAAATAGTAAGTTGTGTTGAAACTTACAAACTGAAAGAACTGGTGGTGGGGGTTCAAATGGAATCGGTGGGTGGCCACCAATATCCACCTGGATCATTAAGTCCCCAAAACGGCTCCGGGAGTGAAGGACCCGAAAACCTGCTAAAAATAGTAAGTTGTGCTGACAGTGAAGGCTAAAATAATTGATGTTGCAAGTCCAAATGGAATAGGTGGGTGGCCACCAATATCCACCTGGATCAGAGTGGGAATTTCCCTAATTAATAGGGCCTAATTATCGAAGGAAACAACGCAAGGAAATAGGGATCCTCGAGGGAAAAAATTGGTTAAGTATTGAACCATGCTTGTCTAGTAATTAATGAGACACATAGAGATAGTGCATAGGTTTCTCAACTTGGAGAAAATCATCGTAATATTCTCATATTTTCTGACTTATGCAATATACAAATAGCAGGGTCTTTAGTTGAGGCTTTCTCCAGGAAATACTTGTGTGTTGTGCGATTGAAATTATTTCTCATTCATGTTTTGTGATTTCAAGATCTAAATTGGTTTCTGCAATTGGTAGAGTATATTCAAGTATAATGTTATAGCATATTATAATTATTAATTGAATCTACATATATTATCTACATGATATCGGAGCAGGAATCACTCTAGAAGAGAAGAATACGATTTTGTTCTATGCAGGTGAATCAAATTTGTAGACCTACTCTTCAGGAATAGCATTTGTATCAGTATGTCTTTCTCTGGATTGAGACTCGAATATTCCCTTTAGGTTAGTTCAAATTACATAGCTTGGAGAGATAGGATGGAAGAAGTTTTGGAAGACAACGGATTGAAGGAATTCATAGACAGTGATATTACTAAGCCTGCAGCAGCAGATGCTAAAGACCTAGCAGCTTGGAAGAAGAATGTATCAAAGTCAAGAAGCATTCTATTGGAAGGTGTTCGAGATCATATTGTCTAGAACCTCCATGGAAAGGAAACTCCATATGTTATGTGGAAATCCTTAACATATTTGTTTCAGAACTACAATGACCACAGGAAGTTGGTGTTGAAGGAAAAATTCAGAAAAATTAAGATGGAGAAGGGCAACACAATACCAAAGTACTTGACCAAGTTCACCCAATGTTGGGATGAGCTTGGAAGTGTTGGTGTTACAGTTTCCGAGGATGATCTAGTGAGCCTATCACTTCTAGGTATTCCCAAGATCTTTTACAGCTACGAGGATTTGGTGAATGGGAGGGAGAAGCTACCAGAGTGGGAGCGTTTTTTGTTTGACTTGGTGCAAGAAGATATTTGGAAGAACACCAGAGATGGATCCTCATCAAAGCGTGATGATGAGGAGAACTATGCCTTGGATGGAAGGAAAAGAAATGGAAAGAGAATTCATTCCATTCCAAATCATATTTTGTTAAGATAGGCAAGAAGAAATACTTGTCAAATATTAAATGTTTTCATTGTTACCAGATGGGACATTATGCCACGAAGTGTCTATACAGGAAAACTGGAAAGAAACCTCTAGAAGGAGAGGCAGGAGAAGCTTTTTCTTCACAATTCGAGTTGGATTTCACTCTCATCGCATGCATGGTGTCATCAGTGATGTGTCATGTGTGGTACTTAGATAGTGGAGCCTCATTCCATATCACTAGAAACAAAGTGTTCTTCAACAAATTGGAGGAGAAGGACCTCCATATGCACATCAAGATGGGAGATGATGGGAGGTATAGCGTGACCAACATCGACACTGTAACCTTTCATAGGGAGTCTGGTTCTCCTCTTACATTAAAAGGTGTTATGTATGTTCCTAGTTTGAAGAAGAAATTAGTTTCAATTTATATGTTGGAAGATCGTGGCTACGATGTGATATTTAGCAAAGGAAATTCATTCCTTCGTCACATATCCATGGGACAAGTGAAGAAGATCAGGTTGGAGTAAAGAACCTCTATAAATTGGATGTATAATATTGTGTTTCCTTGAGCACAAAATCAAGGAAGGTGGAGAACTGAGACACCAGTGATTTATGGCATAAAATATTGGGCCATCTACACTTCGGAGCTTTGAATATCATGCAACAAATTTCTACAGGACTTCCCAAGGGTGCACTTGAGGAGCGTGATACATGAAAAGGGTGTACATTGGGGAAGTACACAAAAGCCACCTTTTATGATAAGGAAAAATGAGCGAAAGTGATCATTGAAATAGTTCACTCAGCTTTGTGTGGACCGTTCTCGACAACCTCCATGACTAAGCACATGTATTATATGATTTTTGAAGATGATTTTTCACGCAAGTGTTGGATATTCTTCATGCAGAAGAAAGACCAGATGTTCTCAAAATTTTGTGAGTTCAAAGCACTTGTTGAAAAATACATAGGCAAGGAGGTGAAGGATCTCAAGAGCGATAATGGTAGCGAATATGTGTCGAATGAATTCAAGAAATTTTGTGCATCAAAAGGCATTCAATGAGAGTTGATAGCATGTGATAACCCATAATAGAATGGGGTTGCAGAAAGAAAGAACAAAAGCGTTGTGGGAGATGTTGTGGGAGATCCACAGGCAATGTCACATGATCAGGGCCTATCGTTTCACTTGTGGGAAAAATCATGCAACACAGCTATGTATGTGCAAAACAGAAGTCCTCATCAGATCCTTGGGATGAGTAGACCAGAAGAAGCATTTTCCGGTAAGAAGCCAAATGTGGCACACTTTCGAATTTTTGGTTCATCAGTTTATCATCATGTTACTAAAGATTCACGGAAAAAGCTAGAACCAACAATTGAGTTGGGCATATTTGTAGGGTACACTCATACACCTCACAACTATCGAGTGTAGAAAGAATTAGGCTTAGGGAGACTTAATCTCTTTAGATGGATTTTGGTAATATAAGCTTGCAATGGGTGATCGACAAAGTGGATGACCTCAATAGCTTTATTTAAGAGCAATAGTGTATTTTTATTTAAATCTAGCTTTAATTTGAATAATCGCATTATATTAATGAATTAGTTCAATAATTATAGTTAATGAAGACTAGATCAAACCCTATATTTTGAAATAATTATTTGAAAAGGCCCGCTTTTGGCCACTATGCTATTTTTGGAAGACATATGGATTAATGAGCTAAAAAATATTAATTTACCATTTTAGAGCTTAAGTTTGGATTTTTAAGGATTTAGTTCAAGCCCCATGCATAGAAAATAGGACAAATACCATGCTTTGACCATTTGGTCAAAGTTGGGGTTTGAATCAGCTCATGATGCTAAGAATTAGGTCATATTAGGATGGAGTGATGAAAATAAAGATTAGAAATACCAAAGTGATGCATTCGACTAAAAGTATTGCTGACAAAGTAGGTGAAAAAAATTAGGTTGATAATAGTTTCCCTTAATATCTTAGGTCAAGAGCACATCATGTGACAAAATAAATCACAAATTTCTTATGCTATACTAACAAAACAAAAAACAAAACAAAACAAAAAAACAAAAAACAACATAAACAACGAGTAAAAGTAGTGAAATGGGGAGGCCAAACCCCAAAGAAATATGGAAACCCCCTTGCAAACAATCAACCAATGGGGTAAGGTGCATATATAATCTCAATGTCAATAAGGCAGTCATAGACACACTTGTCTAACTATCTTAGTACCATATATGATCATGGCATCATGAGGCCAAATCAATGTATATAAAATTTCCATAGCATAAAACATCATAAACTAGGATCAAAAGGGACCCAATCCAAGTACATAAATGTGGCCAATATCTAGTCTAATCTGTTAGTCATCAGTAATTTTTTCCTTCATAGATGACTAAATTATTTCCCTAGATTTCTAGAAACAAAGTTCATGAACATTGTGAGTTCTAGAAATCTCGCTGTCTTCATCATCCTTAAAGATAATTTTTCACTATTTTATCATTTCATCAGGTCAAGCTCTACTTACCAGTCCCAGAAAACCCATTAGGGGCTCATGTCACTCATTTTGTCTGTCTCTTGTCACCTTTGACCCAAATCCTCTGTTTTTGTTTTGCCTAAACCCCACCACTTATACCTAAGGCCACCAATCAAACAGCTCTGTTGTGTCTCCCCAAAATACCCCAAGCATTGATGATCTCAAACTATCTCTATAGGCTCTTTAGATAAATCAAGTACATTGGATTTTGGATCTTCAATACATCAATTTATCATAAAATCTATCTTACACTTGATGACCCCAAATTCTAAATTTCAATCCAAAAGCCAAGTCCAAGGAACCTTCCACTAGGTCACCTAGGGTTTCACAAGTCATAGGGTGGATTTGGTATCCTAAAAACTATGTTTTTCCTGTATGAAGAAACTGCATTCAAAGAAGAAAGGGACAAGTGATTTTGTCCAAAACTCATCAAAAGGTCATTCAAAAAGGGCCCTCCTTGGCCTAGTGCACAAATTATGCGAGGGACAGCTGCCCTTGCTCACATTACTGCAAAAATATCAAGATGGCCATCAGCCTAACAAGAGGTAAGGTAATAAGGTGAAAACCATCACAAGAAGACCATCCACAGCAAAGAAGAAGGCAGCAAGGCCTATGTTTGAAGAGAATCAGGGTTTGTGACTTATTTTTCCAAACAAGTAAATCAGTACAAGGGCTACAAGGACAAAGGTCACCTCAAATCCATCAAGTGCACATTGAGGACTTTTAGAAATAATTAATGAGTTTTGAGAAGTTTCAGAGAACTTAGGAGACAACACTGTTTACCTTTTTCTAAACAGCCCTCAAACCTAGGAGTTTGGGAAGAATCACAAACTGGTCAAAAAATGATGATAAAGCCTCCTTCATAATAGCAGATGGAATTCAAAGGGTTTCAAGCTGCTCTCTAAGGGTTTGACAAAGAAGCATTGATTCCACCTCACCAAAAAGAAAGATGACAAAGAGTATCAGTGCAAAGACTTGACTTTTCAAAAGTACAGTCAAAGGCCTTTTAAAAAGGATTAAAACGAAGGTAAGCATGAGGTGAAAGGATAGTGACAAAGGCAAAGGTTGTGTAGGCACCTACAAAAACAGAAGTGGCCAAGGGGAAGACACAAAAATGGTTTAAATTTCTCACCTCTCCCACCATAGATATGTCATTGTCAAAGTGGTCAAAGGAATAAACATGTAATTGGTCTAAAAAGCAGAGAAGCCTCCAAAAATGGTTTCCTTATCAAAAGTATATTCTGAAAAAGATAGCTAGCCATGAATGACACTTCTGCAGGACTTTCAAAATGGTTACCTACAGGAAAATTGATAAGATCAAAAAAACCTAAATATAACTCACAATGGTGGCACATATGAAAACTAAAGAAGTTGTTGATGCCAATTGATAGGGTTTTTATACCAAAAGGTATCCACTGATTCACAGTAAAAAAACATGACAGTTAGAGGAAGGGCAACATTCTTCTTTTTAGTCTATCCACCAAGCAATCAAAGGCATAAAAGATGCAGGGTTGAAGACTCCAAGGTGAAAGTATCAAAATGATCACAAGTTTTTGTTTACAAGTGTTGAAATTCATGAAAGGGATTTAGTGAAGAAAACCTTCAAAAAGGGGCACTAATGTCACTGTCTTCCTATTTTCATCAAAACTTTGTCAAAATGACCTTTTCCTTTCAAGAAAAGACTCATGTTTTCAATTATGGGTAAGAACCACATGTTTTAGCTTGTTAAAGAGGTTTTCAGTCTGAGAGGAGACATCAAAATGCTCCAGCAAGGCAAAAGGCCATATTTTTAGAACTCTGCCACCTACAGGACCAACGGACCAAAAAGACAATGAAAAAGTGAGAAGGAAATCAAAATTTAGAAAGTGGGTTTGATCATGAAATATTTTTCAAAAAGGGAGTATAAAGGCCTTCTTTACTTCTTCCCCAACTCATTTGTGTCTTTGCAGAAGAGGAGGAGAGCTATTGAAGCAATTTTAGGGTTTTCTGCGAACAATTGTGTAAGTTTTCATGCGCTATTCACCGACAGAGGCACTACGCAAAGAGTCGTCAACACTGTGCATAGAGGAACCAGACACAATGCAAAAAAACATTGCGCTGTGCGCCGGAGAGGCGGCGCTACGCACAGGCCCAAGTTCGACCCGAATTTCCCGCCATTTCAACAGTGCTGCGCATCGGGAGGCCCAACAGGCCCGTTAACCCACCCGACTTGCCTGCAAACCCTCCGGCGCTGTGCACAGACTGGCCAAATGCCCGACCCGACCCAATGCTATGCACAGGGAATGCCCAACAAGAATGGCCTGTCAGAGAGGAGACTTGGTCAAATTTGCTAAAAAATTGCCAAAATCAGGTATTTTTGCTCCTCAAGGTCAACCACAAGCTCCTGCATGAGTTAAGCAAGGTTGGTGGTCACTTTCTTTCCCTCCAAGTAATATTTTTCATTCATAATTAAAGAGAGTAACCATAACATAAATTTGGCCAAACCCTAATCTTCATGGCAGTCAAACATTTAACCTTCCAGGGCAGGGATTACCAATTGAAGAGTGGTTATTAACATATATACCCTCAATACCAGCTAAGCCTCCTCCTAAACTCTGAAACCATTACTAGGCTTACTTCATTTTTCCCTCATTTGATAAAATCTGCCCTAACTATCACTCTTTTTCCTCCCTAAACCTAAAGCTCTCTTCAAGCAAAAAACCACTTTTTTCAAGGATATAATCAGCCACCATGTCCGGAGAAGAGATCAGTACCAGTAGTGATGAAGGCCAAAGGCATATCAAGCCAAAATACAAGGGAGGAAGAACTAATAGTTTTGAGCCCTTGGATACAATTCAAATCACCTCTTCTCCCATGATCCTTGCATGTTTTCAATATGTTGGATGCTATCAGTTCTGTGAGGAGGTTAAACAAGTCCAAAACCACTCAGTTTTAACTAGGTTGTTCATTCTGAACCTACAAAACCGCCAAGTCAACCTAGCAAAAGTAAATTTTGAACTCTCATATGAATCCATTGCTAAAGCCACAAGAATACCAGATAATTGTGAGAGATGGTTCAAGCAAAAGAAGTTGGCCTTAAGCTACTATGAACCCTTCCTCAAACCTAGTTATCAACAGGGCTGCAAGGTTGTTTTCCCCTACTCCCATCTGCTAGACAAATATGTCCTACTGATGAGGTAGATTATCAAGTACTTCACTTGTGGAGAGAGGTACTCCAGGATTTATTCATATCACATAAGGCTATTAATGCACTTCACCAAGGATAAATTGCTAAACCTACCATACTATCTCTACCGAAGCATTGACAAGATGGCTTCAGTGGTTAAGAAAAGGAGTTATGCCCACCAAATGCAAAGCCTTTTTCACCACTCCTTGATTAAGATGATTTTATTGCACCAGTTAGAGCAGCAAGGAATTCCTTGGGAATTTTTTATCTCGCATGATGCATTTGCAAATCCCCAAGCCTTCATTCAGCAAAATTTGCCTTCCACTTCACACCCACTTACCTCCACTCCTCCATCACCTCCACCTATGCCTTCTCCACAAGGAAACGTACCTCCTACTTATTCTCCTAATGCATCAAATGAAGATGATAACAGTAGCAATGAAGAACAAGCAGATGACAGTGGAGATGAAGAAAACAATGAGGCAGATACAGAGTTAAATAAGGAACAAGGAGGTGATAGCAGTAATGAGGAACAAGAAGATGATGATGGAAGTGATGAAAACAGTGGGGAAGATACAGAGTATAATGAGGAAGAGCAGGAGGATGATGATGACAGGGAGGAGAGAGATGAACATGGCAGTCATGAAGACAAAGATAGTGAGCACTTGGAGCAAGACAGTGATGGTGATGATACAAATGAAGCACTCCCAAGTACAGAAAAAGGTATTGCTGATGAGCAAGATGAAGACACAGAAGATAGTGAAGAAAATGATGATGATAACAGTCAGTAAGAAGATGAACAAGACAGCCAAGAGAAAAATGTGCATGAGCATGACAGTGAGCATAGTCATAGTGCAAACAGTGACCATATTATTGAAGATGATGAACTTGAAGAAACAGAGGGAAATGATGAGGAAATAGAAGATCAAGAACAAGGAAATGATGAAGCTGAAACATAGTTTGGAGAGGTAGGCAGTGACCAAGGCAATAACACTGATAAGACAGTCATTGATGAACAAGAAAGCCAAAGAGATAGTCATGATAGTCATGACAGATGTCATGACTGTCATGACACAAATCAGCCTCCTAATGATAATGAGAGTGAATATAGCCCAAAAGATGATAAAGAAAAATACCTTCATGAGGAACAAGGTCAAAGTGAGGCAAGTGAGGAAGGTAATGATCAATTTGAAGGCAAATATGGCAGTATGGAAGACAGTGAAGACAATGATTATGAGGATGCTAAAGATCAAGAAAGAAATGACCCAATGAGGCACGAGGTGACTCATGGAATCCATGGAAAAAATGAGAAATCTAGTGACAGTAATAACAAGTGCCAAAGTAATGATGAAAACACATTCAAAACTACCATTGTCATTCCTCTCACATGCACATATCACAGAGGGAAGAGAGATGTGGTTGCTGCCTCAGAAAGGCAAGGGCCATCTCTTCTCAAGCTATCAAGCCATTGGACAAGGGTAAGGAAAAGATGGAAAGAAGTGAGCAGTAGGTAAAGGTAAGGAGAAGTAAGAGAATCAAGAAAACTTCTCAAGAACCTCAATTCATTGATCTAGACCGTGACAATGAGGACAAAGAGATGGCCACCAGATTGCTACTCTTAACCAAAGGAGCACAGCTTAGGGAGTGGGAAAGAGATTTTGATGGCACAAGGTTTCATACAGTATTACAAAGATGAGCACAAGCATTTCAAAAAGGTGAAAAGGGACCTTGCTCTCCAGAAGAAAATGACCAAACACTATGCAAGGAAAAACATGCTTGCTTGTGCCAAACTGAAGGAGGCCCTCATAGAGCTAAAAAACTTAAAAAGGGAAAAATAGTATGATAGCCTTGGATTTTTGGCTGAGGCTTCTCAACAGGTGTCCAAGACCTCTTGAGGGACCTCTCCACAGATTTGGTGCCCAATTGAACAAAGTTTTGTGCTTTTGAATTTTTGAGACGTCTATGCACAACACCCTAGGTGCTATGCACAAATTTGGTGCATCCTCGGCTTGCAAAATTTATATTTTTGGATTCCTCTCTTCACCAACAGTCTTCTCACAAAATTTTAGATCATTTGGAGCAGGTTTGACCCCCCAAATGGTCAAAAAACATCAAAATTTTGACCTTTCTGCCTCATTTTCAGGCAAGGTGCTACGCACAAAGCAGTGTTGGGAGAATGGGTTTTTGGGTAGGAAAATGGAACTCATTCCAACGATCCATCACAGATCCAAATCTAGCATCAGGAAGGGGTCCAAAACTTAGCCACAAAAGACCTTATTGTCTGTTGAAGTGGCGCTGCGCACATAAACTATCTAGTGTGTTTTGGACCAAAAGTCAACAAAACACACTCATTTATCACAAATAGATATTTTTAAGTTTTTTGAGGCAAAACACTCTAGAATTAGGTGAAAATATTTATTTTGGCATTTATTTCTTAGGATATTATGTGCCTTGGGCCTTGCATGGTCTCTTGGCCATAAATGACATTTATGGTTAAATTTGACATTTTCCTACCATATTTAGGGTTTTAGTCTTCCTTTGCTCCATAAATAGAGCATGAGGCCCTTATGTATTTTGTTGGCATTTGATGAGCTTGCAGAGCAATATACATGGTTTTATGAGCTTGGAGAAGAAATTGGTTTTGTGAAGTTGATGAATGGCTTGTTGGGCTTGATGATGGAGAAGCTTATTTGCACGATTCCTTAGCTTGGTGAATGGTGATGTCTTCTTAACTTGTTTTTGTTTCCTTGTTTTCATTATGTTTCATCCTTCTTGGTTGCTATAAATAAAAAAAGTATAGGTTGAGACATGCTCTTTGAGGCACCTCAGTCCTCTTGTTTTTTATAGCTTTGATGTTTTCCTCTGTTTGGTCATCTTAAGGAATTCTTGATTGCTCCTTAGATCCACAAAAACTTGTTTTTGTTTCATGTATGGTTAGTATGCTAGTTTACAAGTATGATTCATGGTATGCCCTGCTTATTTGAAGCTTTCAAAACTCTATCTTGAAACCTTTCTTTAGAATATTGTTTGCTAGGTTAAGTCAAAGAGGTCTCGTTCAATCTTGCCCTTTGTCCATGCCTATCAACTTATTTCAGAGTTCTCAATAGCTTGATATATGATGTTTAGGAGTTCCCTCTTCATAGATTGATTTATTTTTGTTATCTTTTTTTTTCCCAAATTCTGAAGGTGAATTTAATAAAGTTAGAAGCTCTTATGCTTTCTATGTTTCACTGGAATGTTTGTCTTGGATATTTATCAGTTTAAGTATTTTTCATTGAGCTTAATGGTTTTCCCTACCTCGTGAGTTGTAGCTTTTAACTATATGTATTTAAGACCTCCTAGTATTTCCCAAATTTTATGTTCACTCCACCTCATACATCACCTTAAGGATCCATTAACCTTGCTAGATTGGCCCTGCAACACACTCTGTTTCATCATTTAGACACCCATGACTTTCATTGACTCCATAGCCCAATGGATTTGACAGAATCTAACTCCACCTATTCCACTTGACCATCTTACCCAACCAAAACAATCAACAAACCCTACACTTAATAACTAGCCTAAAATCAAAACCCTAGAGAAAAAATAACACATCCTTTGCACCCAATAGAGAGATCCATCTCTGAGTCCAGGAAGGCTAGGTTCTAGGACTCCAAAGACTGGTTCCATGTTACCCTGTCATTTGGTCTACCAATCTGCCAAATCACGTGACATTAACATTATGGCGATCACGATGGGACCTTCTGAGTATATAGTTGCCTGAATACCTCTTAAGACTCTTTAGACCCTCGGTTTGAGTTAGAAAATCCAGTGAATCTGCCACCTCATCGCCACACTAACATTCTGGAGATCACGGTGGGACCTTCTGAGTATTTTCATGCTTAAATATTCCTTAAAAGATTCAGAAACCCTTGACTGATAGTATCTGGTGGTTTATCTGCAACCTCATCTCCACACTAACATTTTGGCGATCATGGTGGGACCTTCTGAGTATATAGTTGCGTAAATACCTCTTAAAAACTCTTTAGACCCTCATTTTGACTTAGAAAACCAGTGAATCTACCAATTCATCGCCACACTAACATTTTGGCGATCCCGGTGGCACCTTCTAAGTCAGTGACAAACTAAGTATCCCTTAGGACTTCAAAAACCTTTGTCAAATCATAGAGAACTCAACTGATAGCTAAGAGTAGATTCTGTTTGTTTCAACATCTTAGAAAAATGATGATTCAGCCATAGGACACTCTTACAAACCTTAAAACTACAAAAAGAAAACTCAGAAAACCCCAAAACATCCCTAGATTGGTTTTTTGTCAATATTGGTGGTGGATCATAATCATACATTCTTAAAAACAACAAAAATATCCACCTGGCGGCTCCACTAGCTTCTAGTAGGCCTATTACTCCACTAGTCCTCATAAACTCCCCTGGGAAAGCACTAAGCAATCCCAATCATGTTGATGGTGGACAGTAAAGTTGAAATATTCCACCTGGCGACTCCACAACCCTTAATAGACCTAAAGACTCCACTGGTAGAGAACTCTAGACTGGTTAGAAAGACTCAGTGACCCTTCCTGACTTACAAACATGGATCCAAGGATACAAAGGAGATATGCTTCAATGAATAGAGATCATATCCTTGGATTTCCACACAAAATGCCTCAGATAAATTGGATAAAAAACCTACCTATGTTTCAAGATGAAAAAGTTGATTATCCTTTGTTACATCTCATCAAATTTCATATACATGTATGGAGGTTAAAATTTGAATGGAATGAAGACTGCCTCATGAAAATGTTCATGGGGACATTAGAGGGTAAGGCAAGGAATGGTATGAAGGTCTTAAACCAAGTAGTTTTTTTTCCTTAAAGGATCTCCACAAGGTGTACTGTGAGCATTATAAAGAAAATTATCCATCTGTATCATTAGCTGAAAATTGTTGTGATCAATCTAAAGACCTCATACAATACCTTGTGAACATTGATGAAGAATTAGGAAATTAGCATCCTAAAGATCTATTAGAGGAGATTCATGCTTTTCATACTCAAGATAACTACCATGACAGCCAAGAAGAGTTGACTGAGGATAAAATCCATCAAGAAGTAGGAGAAAATTCACAGGCTCTTTCTGAAGACACAAGTGATGATTCATCACCCCTACTAGTTGAAGCTCAAGAAGATATTCAGCCTCAGAATCAGTCTTCTGTAGAGAAGGAAAATGATTTTTTCCATTTCCAAAGAAAACAGAAGATGCCTCCTCCTTTAACTAAAGAAGAGATAGATCAGATGTTAAGAGTATAACTAGCCTCTGAACCTTTATATAAAGAAAATATTCATGTTTGTCCCACTCCTGCCTTACCTACCATAGAAAATGCTCATAAATAAATAGAGGATCAAATTGTTGTTGAGGTTGTAATACCTCCTCAATAAGACATTCATCCTTGTGAGCAGTCACAAAAGGAAGAGAAACATCATAGTTCTATCCAGAGAAAGAGAAATACACCTCCCCTTTTAACAAAAGACGAAAGCAATCAAATCCTAAGCATACAGCTAGCATCCAAATTTTTATGTAAAGAAGATATGTCTATGTGTTCTATTGCTGGCCTATCTACTGATGCATTTTCTCATACAAAAAGCATAGAACAGATTGATGTTGATGCTAGACTACCTTCTCAAGAAGACCTGGTGCTAGAGTATGCTCCTAATCATTTGAATAATGGGTCACAAACAGAAATCATCTCACTCAATTAGGGCATGCCAGGATTGCTTGAAGGCAGCATAACATTGCATTCTGAAGCTGCCAAATCAGATAATCATAAATAGGGAGAAGAGATTATTTCTCAAAAGGATCCCAAGGTTAGTCAAGTAAAGGAGGGAGTAATCCTAAATGAGGTCTATTTCTCAAATCTTCTAGGCTAGTTATTATTCGAAGACCCCTTTGCTTTTTCCTTAGAGACCTTTAAAGAGGGAGTAAAAAATGCCAAGAACAGTTTGTGGTAGAGCTTAAAGAAAATGTGGGGCGCTATTGTTCAAAAGAAGACAAAGTGGGAGTGTCCTGCCCGCATACCTAAGAAGTGGAACAAAAAGCAATCATCTAGTCACTTACTTGATTGGCTATATTGGAAAAAAGATTTCACCTAATGAATGTACATCATATGTAATGTTAGATTAGGATAGGTAGGTATAAAAAATAAACTCAGCCTTGTGAGCATCTTTTTAGTTCTAGATTGTTTGGAAAAAATGAAAAAACACAAAAACAAAGAAAGGTAGAAAAAGAGGGCAAATTTGAAAAGAGGTAAATCCCCATACCCAAAAAATAGTACTACTGAAAGTGTGTAAGCTTAAATACCACTACTAGTGCATAAAGAAGTCTTTTTTCATTCATCTAGCCTAATCATGGCTGAAACATGTTTTAAATTTATTTTTGATAAGTTAGTGAAAGATAGTTGGTCAAATTATTCAAGCTTGACTTGTAAAAAAATAGATTATGGAAGAAAGATACTCGTTCCACATGCTTAAAACAGAACCAAGGAGAAAAATATGGATGAATAGCAAACAATGTATCCAAGCCCTAATTTTTTTGTCTTATGTTGTACAAAAATAACATTTGTGTGCAACTTTTTCTTATGCCACAATGCTCATGGTAAGTTAGATTGTCTAATCCTGATTTAACCATGTTTTCAATTTCATGTTTATAGCTTAGTGAATGAATCCTGTAAAACAGTTTAACATTGACATTGGAATAGTCTAGGTAGAAAATCAAAGGAGTTCATTAGCATAATCTGAACTCCAGGAAGAAATAAGATAGAAGTAGATAGTTTATTCTGCTTTCAAAAGAAAAAATGTCAAGGGTTGGCTAGTCGAAATGCACCTAAAGAAGAAAAAATGTTAGGAAAGTAGGTTGGGTAGGTAGAGATGAAGTTGAGATAATCATATCTTTCAGATTATTGAGATCATAGCTTCAAGCAAGCATCAGCAAGAGAAAAGAGGTAAAGATCTTCCCAATTGATGAGGCACTGGTCTCCATAAAGCCACAAAACTGAAGTTCTAAACACCTCCTGAAAAGGAGCTACCCTCCCCAAGTAGAGCCACTGTTAGTCATCAGTAATTTTTTCCTTCATATATGACTAAATGATTTCCCCAGATTTCTAGAAACAAAATTCATGAACATTGTGAGTTCTGGAAATCTCGATGTCTTCATCATCCTTAAAGATAATTTTTCACTATTTCATCATTTCATCAGGTCAAGCTCTGCTTACCAGTCCCAGAAAACCCATTAGGGGCTCATGTCACTCATTTTGTCTATCTCTTGTCACCTTTGACCCAAACCCTCTGTTTTTTTTTTCCTAAACCCCCCCACTACTACCTAAGGCCACCAATCAAACAGCTTTGTTGTGTCTCCCCAAAATACCCCAAGCATTGATGATCTCAAACTATCTCTGTAGGCTCTTTAGATAAATCAAGTACATTGGATTTTGGATCTTCAATACATTAGTTTATCATAAACTCTATATTACACTTGATGACCCCAAATTCTAAATTTCAGTCCAAAATTGAAGTCCAAGGAACCTTCCACTAGGTCACCTAGGGTTTCACAAGTCATGGGGTGGATTTGGTATCCTAAAAACTCTGTTTTTCCTATATGAAGAAATTGCATTCAAAGAAGAAAGGGACAAGTGAATTTGTCCAAAACTCATCAAAAGGTCATTCAAAAAGGGCCCTCCTTGTCCTAGTGCACAAATTCTGCAAGGGACAACTGCCCTTGCGCACATTACTACAAAAAGATCAAGATGGCCATCAGCCTAGCAAGAGGTAAGGTAATAAGGTGAAAACCATCACAAGAAGACCATCCACAACAAATAAGAAGGCAACAAGGCCTATGTTTGAAGAGAATCAAGGTTTGTGACTTATTTGGCCAAACAAGTAAATCGGTAAAAGGGCTACAAGGAAAAAGGTCACCTCAACTCCATCAAGTGCACATTGAGGACTTTTAGAAATAATTAATGAGTTTTGAGAAGTTTCAAAGAACTTAGAAGACAACACTATTTACTTTTTTCTAAACAGCCCTAAACCTAGGAGTTTGGGAAGAATCACAAACTGGTCAAAAAATGATGATAAAGCCTCCTTCATAATAGCAGATGGCATTCAAAGGGTTTCAAGCTTCTCTCTAAGGGTTTGACAAAGAAGAATTGATTCCACCTCACGAAAAAGATAGATGACAAAGAGTATCAGTGCAAAGGCTTGAATTTTCAAAAGTACAGTCAAAGGCCTCTTAAAAAGGATCAAAAGGAAGGTAAGAATGAGGTGAAAGGATAGTGACAAAGGCAAAGGTTGTGTACGCAACTGCAAAAATAGAAGTGGCCAAGGGGAAGACACAAAAATGGTTTAAATTGCTCACCTCTCCTACCAGAGATATATCATTTTCATAGTGGTCAAAGGAACAAACATGTAATTGGTCTAAAAAGCAGAGAGGCCTCCAAAAATGGTTTCCTTATCAAAAGTATATTCTGCAAAAGTTAGCTAGCCATGAATGACAGTTCTGCAGGACTGTCAAAATTGTTACCTACAGGAAAATCGATAAGGTTAAACAAGCATAAATATATCTCACAATGGTGGCACATATGAAAACTAAAGAAGTTGTTGATGCCAACTGATAGGGTTTTTACACCAAAAGGTCTCCACTGATTCACAGTAAAAAAAAGGACAGAATGACAATTAGAGGAAGGGAAAAATTCTTCTTTTTAGTCTGTCCACCAAGCAATCAAAGGCATAAAATATGCAAGGCTAAAGACTCCAAGGTGAAAGTATCAAAATGATCACAAGTTTTTTGTTTACAAGTGTTTAAATTCATGAAATGGATTTAGTGAAGAAAACCTTCAAAAAGGGGCACTAATGTCACTGTCTGCTTATTTTCATCAAAACTTTGTCAAAATGACCTTTTCCTTTCAAGAAAAGACTCATGTTTTCAATTATGGGTAAGAGGCAAATGTTTGAGCTTGTTAAAGAGGTTGTCAGTCTGAGAGGAGACATCAAAATGCTCCAGTAAGGAAAAAGGCCATATTTTTAGAACTCTACCACCTACAAGACAAATAGACCAAAAAGACAATGAAAAAGTGAGAAGGAAATAAAACTTTAGAAAGTGGGTTTAATCATGAAATAATTTTCAAAAAGGGAGTATAAAGGCCTTCTTTACTTCTCCCCCAACTCATTTGTGTCTTTGCAGAAGAGGATGAGAGTCGTTGAAGCAATTTTAGGGTTTTCTGTGAAAAATTGTGGAAGTTTTCAGGCGCTACACACCGACAGAGGTGCTACACACAGAATTTTCAGCACTGCATACAGAGGAGGCGAACACAGTGCAAAAAAAACACTACGCTATGCACCGGAGAGGTGACGCTACACACCGCAAAGGCACTACGCATAGGCCCAGGTTCGGCTCGACTTGCCCGCCATTTCAACAGTGCTGCGCACCGGGAGGCCCGACAGGCCCGTTAACTCGCCCGACTTGCCTGAAAACACTCCAGCGCTACGCAGAGACTGGCCAAACACCCAACCCGACGGGAATTTCCTATCGGGTAGCGCTACGCACAAAGGAGACTTGGTCAAATTTTCTCAAAAATTTCCAAAATTAGTTTTTTTTTTCTCCTCAAGGTCGGCCACAGGCTCCTGCATGAGTTAAGCAAGGTTGGTGGTCTCTTTCTTTCCCTCCAAGTAATCTTTTTCATTCATAATTAAAGAGACTAACCATAACCTAAATTTGGCCAAACCCTAATCTTCATGGCAGTCAAACATTTAACCTTCCAGGGCAAGGATTACCAATTGAAGAGTGGTTATTAACATAAATACACTCAATACCAGCTAAGCCTCCTCCTAAACTTTGAAAGCATTCCTAGGCTTACTTCATTTTTCCCTCATTTTCTAAAATCTACCCTCACCATCACTCTTTTTTCTCCCTAGACCTAAAGCTCTCTTCAAGCAAAAAACCAATTTTGTTCAAGGATATAATCAGCCACCATGTCCAAAGAAGAGATGAGTACTAGTAGTGATTAAGGCAAAATGCCTATCAAGCCAAAACACAAGGGAGGAAGAACTAATAGGTTTGAGTCATTCGATACAATTCAAATCATCTCTTCTCCCATGATCCTTGCATTTTTTCAAGATGTTGGATGCTATCAGTTCTGTGAGAAGGTTAAACAAGTCCAAAACCACTCAGTTTTGACTAGGTTGTTCATTCTCAGCCTACAAAACCACCAAGTCAACCTAGCAGGAGTAAATTTTGAACTCTCATCTAAATCCATTGCTAAAGCCATAGGAATACCAGATATTGGTAAGAGCTGGTTCAAGCAGAAAAAGTTTTCCTTAAGCTACTATGAGCCCTTCCTCAAACCTAGTTATCAACAGGGCCGCAAGACTGTTTTCCCCTTCTCCCACCTGCTAGAGAGATATGCCCTACTGATGAGGCAGATTATCAAGTACTTCACTTGTGAGTAGAGGTACTCCAAGATTTATTCATATCACATAAGGCTTCTAATGCACTTCACCAGGGTTAAATTGCTAAACCTACCATACTATCTCTACCGGAGCATTGACAAGATGGCTTCTGTGGTCAAGAAAAGGAGTTACGCCCACCAAATGCAAATCATTTTTCACCACTCCCTGATTAAGATGATTGCTTTGCACCAGTTAGAGCAGCAGGGAATTCCTTGGGAAGTTTTTATCTCACATGATGTATTTTCAAATCCCCAAGCCTTCATTCAGCAAAATTTTCCTTCCACTTCACACCCACTTACCTCCACTCCTCCATCACCTCCACCTATGCCTTCTCCATAAGGAAAATTACCTCCTACTTCTTCTCCTAATGCATCAAATGAAGATGATAACAGTAGCAATTAAGAACAAGCATATGACAGTGGACATGAAGAAAACGGTGAGGCAGATACAGAGTTAAATAAGGAACAAGGAGGTGACAGCAGTAATGAGGAACAAGAAGATGATGATGGAAGTGATGAAAATAGTGGCGCAAATACAAAGTCTAATGAGGAAGAGCATGAGGATTATGATGACAGGGAAGAGAGAGATGAACACGGCAGTCATGAAGACAAAGATAGTGAGCACTTGGAGCAAGACAGTGATGGCGATGATACAAATGAAGCACTCCAAAGTACAGAAAAAGGTATTGTTGATGAGAAAGATGAAGACATAGAAGATAGTGAATAAAATGATGAGGATGAAATTCAACAAGAAGATGAACATGACAGCAAAGAGAAAAATGTGCATGAGCATGACAGTGAGCATAGTCATAGTGCAAACAGTGACCATATGAGTGAAGATGATGAACTTGAAGAAACAGAGGGAAATGATGAGGAAATAGAAGATCAAGAACAAGGAAATGATGAATCTGAAATAGAGTTTGAAGAGGCAGGCAATGACAAGGAAATAACACTTATAAGATAGATTGTGATGAGCAAGACAACCAAAGAGATAGTCATGACAGTCATGACAGCTGTCATGACACAAACTAGCCTCCTAATCATAATGAGAGTGAAGATAGCCCAGAAGATGATGAAGAAAAAGACCTTCATGAGGAACAAGTTCAAAGTGAGGCAAGTGAGGAAGGTAATGATCAATTTGAAGGCAAATATGGTAGTATGGAATACCATGAAGACAATGATGATGAGGATGCTAAAGATCAAGAAAGAAGTGACCCAATGAGGCATGAGGTGACTCATGGAAGCCATGGAAAAAATGAGAAAGTTGGTGACAATAATAACAAGGGTCAAAGTAATTATCAAAACACATTCAAAACTACCATTGTCATTCCTCTCACATGCACATATCACAGAGGGAAGAGAGATGTGTTTGCTGCCTCAAAAAGGCAAAGGGCCATATCTTCTCAAGCTATCAAGCCATTGGACAAGGGCAAGGAAAAGATGGAAAGAAGTGAGTAGCAGGTAAAGGTAAGGGGAAGTAAGAGAATCAAGAAAACTTCTCAAGAACCTCAATTCATTGATCTAGACCGTGACAATGAGGACAAAGAGATGGCCACCAGATTGCTACTCTTAACCAAATATGCAAAGCTTAGGGAGTGGGAAAGATATTTTGAGATGGCACAAGGTGTCATCCAGTATTACAAAGATGAGCACAAGCATTTCAAGAAGGTCAAAAGGGACCTTGCTCTCTAGAAGAAAATGACCAAACACTATGCAAGGAAAAACATGCTTGCTTGTGCCAAACTGAAGGAGGCCCTCATAGAGCTAAAAAAACCTAAAAAGGGAAAAAGAGCATGATAGCCTTGGATTTTTGGCTAAGGCTTCTCAAAAAGTTTCCAAGACCTCTTAAGGGACCTCTCCACATATTTTGGGCCCAGTTGAACAAAATTTTGTGTTTTTGAATTTTTGAGGCCTCTGTGCGCAGCACCCTAGGCGCTATGCACAAATTTGGTGAATCCTCAGCTTGAAAATTTTCTATTTTTTTATTCCCCTCATCAACAGTAGTTTTCTCACAAAATTTCAGATCATTTCGAGTAGTTTTGACACCCCAAAAGGTCGAAAACCATCAAAATTTTGACCTTTCTGCTTCATTTTCAGGCAAGGTGCTACACACAGAGTAGTGTTGGGAGAATGGGTTTTTTGGAAGGTAAATGGCACTCATTTAGGAAAAATAAAGACTTTCTGGAAAGTAGAATCATCAGGCTTTCCAACAAGGCATCACGGAGCTAAATCCGGCATCGGTAAGGGGTCTAAAACTCAGCCACAACAGACCCTATTTTCTGTAGAAGTGGCACTGCGTACAGAGATTGTTTAGTGTGTTTTGGACCAAAAGTCAACAAAACACACTCATTTATCAAAAATAGATATTTTTTCAGTTTTTTGAGGCAAAACACTCTAGAATTAGGTGCAAATAGTTATTTTGGCATTTATTTCTTCGGATATTATGTGCCTTGGGCCTTGCATGGTCTCTTGGCCATA
This sequence comes from Pinus albicaulis, assembly GCA_034641835.2. NCBI lineage: Eukaryota > Viridiplantae > Streptophyta > Pinopsida > Pinales > Pinaceae > Pinus > Pinus albicaulis. The sequence continues at coordinate 68,566,446 of CM076574.1, read as the reverse complement.
AATGACATTTATGGTTAAATTTGACATTTTCCTACCATATTTAGGGTTTTAGTGTTCCTTTGCTCCATAAATAGAGCATGAGGCCCTTATGTATTTTTTTGGCATTTGATGAGCTTGAAGAGCAATATACATGGTTTTATGAGCTTGGAGAAGAAATTGGTTTTGTGAAGTTGATGAATGGCTTGTTGGGCTTGATGATGGAGACGCTTGTTTGTGTTGGAAAAATACTGAGAGGGGGGTGAATCAGTATTTAGAGCTGACTGACATTTTTTTTTTTTTTCCTTTCTCTTAAAACCATATGTTATATTACTGCATCCATCTTGTATGTCTAGAGATCTTATTATGTCTTTACTTAGATCATTGCATCATTCATTCATCAGATAAGCAGTAAGCATGAACATAAATAACAGAAAAAACCATCAAACATAAGCAACACATATGAACACCAGGATTTAAGGTGGAAACCCAATTTGGGAGAAAACCACCGTTGTTTTTATCTCAGTCTTAAATATTTATTATTAAGAAAACTTCTTACAATTTTATGCTGGTGCAGACTCATACCAGCACGCAGGCACCCACTGTGCTCGTTTACTTCTCTAGTTTACCGACCTCTCTGAAGGGGAGGCACTGCAACCCCTTGCTCTCGTTTACCGGCTACCCGCGGGAAGGGGAGCTACAACCCCCTCCTTTGAAGGCTTCGACCCTCGAGATCTGCGGACCATGTTTCCGCCACGCTTGAATGCAGTTATTCATTTTCTTCAAAGGTGCATCCTTAATTCAGATCTCTCAGCAATCTGTTACCCATTCCTTACAGATATACTTTAGAGTGAAGTATTCATTCACAACCCTTACTCATGCATACATTCTTCATGATTTCGTCAGTCGGTTAAAACAGGAATTAATCATCATCTGATCTAGAGATCTTGATCAATCATCATATTCACAGGTGCACCATAGATTCAGATATATCAGAGTTTATTCATACAGATATCTCTAAAAGAGATTCATTTATTATCAACCCTTTCGCATGCACCCAGTTCTTCATGAATCTCATCACCTTATATAGTTTTCGCCTTTATTAAAACCTTGGGTCAAAACCATTCAATTGCTAATGGTATTCCAGGACGGGGTCAAAATAGATAATCCAGCGGGGTTTCCATAACTCACACTGTTCTATTGATCTTGGTAATTAATTTAATACTTTTGAACTTAACTTTAGGATTAAGGTTAACCCTTCGCATTTTAACGCTTTCAAACAATATGGTAAACCTTTGACCCCGGGCCCACAAATATAGTCAATACCCAATCAAATACGCACATGGTACCATAGGTAAACTTCGCGCAAGTCCAACGTCCGATCACTGTTCGATAGCAAGCTTCCAGATCAACGGCATATATGCATATCGCTTGACCTCCGATGCCGAACATTAATGTGCGATGGCCCGCCGTACTTTGGTTATTCTTCGTGCACCTTCCTCATATGACCACCATCTGATGGCTTCCCTCCAAATCAACGGCGCACAACAATATCGCTGGGCGTCCTGGATCGAACTATAATGCACGATGGCACACAGTGACAAGCGGTTTTCCGTGGTTCCTCCTTGCCACGTGTCGAGTGATTTATGGAATCGCTCCCAACTCCTCAAATACCGCTCACTCCGCATAGGTGGTGCGATGAAAACCATAAACCACCTTCACTGTTCACTCGGTCATGGTTCCGCTCTTCCATGCAGGGTTCCGTCGCACTTCCTTTTGTTACGTTTTACCTCTTTTCTTCCAGGTTCCGTTCATGATTCCAATGGGTTAGTCTGGGTTTGCGCTATCCTTCTTACTTGGTTAACTCTGGTCTATCTTTGGCAGGATTTTCAACGAACAAATGTAGTTCTCTTCCGACGGGATTTCCTTACAAACATTAACTCGAAACAATTCAATGTCATTCTGTATTTAATTTTGCTATAATATATCAACCTTCCATTGCATGTTCGGAGTTCTATCCTATCACAGTTCCGCTTCTAACTGTACATTCAAGTTCTTGAAAAAACATCATATCTCCGCAACCATCATATTAATTCCTTCAATGGATTTCTTACTTATCACGGATTACCATTTACTAGAGCATTCACTTATTCTTTTCTATTCGATGGCCTTTTTTTTTTTTTTTTAACTCTGTCTCTGGACAATTCTACTTCAATTATGCACTCTACTTCTATTCACTGTCTCTGCGTTGTCTGTTGCCTTAATTCCTTATTTGCCTTGCTTCCTCTCTGCCTCTCTGATCTTTCTGCTGGTCTCTTTGTTGCTTCTTGTCTAATGTTGCTATGTGCTTCTCTCTTTGCCTTGTTGCTGTTCAGATGCTCCTTCTTTGCCACTTCCGTTGCCATCAATGACAACATTTCCAACAGTTTGCAGGATTACTTAGCTTGGTGAATGGTGATTTATTCTTAACTTGTTTTTGTTTCCTTGTTTTCATTATGTTTCATCCTTCTTGGTTGCTATAAATCATAAAATTATAGGTTGAGACATGCTCTTTGAGGCACCTTAGTCCTCCTATTTGTTATAGCTTTGATTTTTTCCTCTATTTGGTCATCTTAAGGAATTATTGATTGCTCCTTAGGTCCACCAAAACTTATTTTTGTTTCATGTGTGGTTAGTATGCTAGTTTACAAGTATGATTCACAGTATGCCCTGCTTATTTGAAGCTTTCAAAACTCTATCTTGAAACCTTTCTTTGGAATATTGTTTGCTAGGTTAAGTCAAAGAGGTCTCGTTCGATCTTGCCCTTTGTCCATGCCTACCAACTTGTTTCAGAGTTCTTAATAGCTTGATATATGATGTTTAGGAGTTCTCTCTTCGTATATTGAGTTATTTGTGTTATCTTATATGTTTTTTCCCAAATTCTGAAGGTGAATTTACTAAAGTTAGTATCTCTTATGCTTTATATGTTTCACTAGAATGTTTATCTTGGATATTTATTAGTTTAAGTATTTTTCATTGAGCTTAATGGTTTGCCCTACCTCGTGAGTTGTAGCTTTTAACTATATGTATTTAAGACCTCCTATTCTTTCCCAAATTTTACGTTCACTCCACCTCATACATCACCTTAAGGATCCATTAACCTTGCTAAATTGGCCCTGCAACACACTATATTTCATCATTTAGACACCCATGACTTTCATTGACTCCATAACCCAATGGCTTTGACAGACTCTCACTCCACCTATTCCACTTGACCATCTTACCCAGCCAAAATAATCAACAAACCCTACACTTAATAACTAGCCTAAAATCAAAACCCTAGAGAAAAAATAACACATCCTTTGCACCCAATAGAGAGATCCCTCTCTGAGTCCAGGAAGGCTAGGTTCTAGGACTCCAAAGACTGGCTCCATGTTACCCTGTCATTTGGTCTACCAATCTTCCAAATGACGGGACACTAACATAATCTAAATAAAAAAATAAGAAATAATATCACCTAGATGGGTCCCTCATGACACTAATTGAATCCTTATTGATGAAATAAGGGGCTCAAGATATAGAAATAGCTAACTAACAAGAAGTTCATCATAGGCGGCTTAAAATAACTAGTGAATAGAGACAAACAAATCTATAGAACTAAAACTAAAGCTAGACCATTTTCGCCAATGCAACCTAGAAAATGTAATAAGCAATTGGACTATTGACTTCTAGATAGACGCAAAATTGTTTGAAAATATTCATACATGTCTGGAATCTTCAACCAAACTAAGATACAAGTACCAATCATAATGTATGATATTCAATAATGCAATTATGAGTTAGATTCAAGTATGTGACAATAACTAAGTCAAGTGTTTATGATAAATATCCTTTCGTACTCTATTGTAACCCAGCAATGAGGAAAATGAAGCCAAGATACATAACTCCTCTAAACCAAACCCCTAAATATATGTGTTGAAGTCGACAGGGGAAGATCCACTGTAATAAAAGTATAAAAGAACCTTTGCAGCCCAGCATAATGTATTATGCAAGGATAATAGATGGCACTAACTAGGACTAAGACAATAGTGTATGAGTAAGTCAAAGAGTAATGGACTTAGTACTTTCTTGGTTTAGAGCATAGTGGCAAGGATAACCTTGCAATGAATGGGTAACTCCAAAGATGGTAATTAAACATAAGGCAAGTGGGATGGTGGAGGTACATAATGACAATGTTATTGCAGCATACCTAGAGGGTGTGGTGGAGATACATGATGAATAGACTAACGTAACATACTTAGAGGGTGTATGTTACCCACATCCCAATTTTAAGAAGTATACCTAAAAGAGAGCTAATGAGTGCAATGATAATAATTTTGAAACACAAATTGTACTCTAAATAAATAATTATACACATGGAAATACTATTATGAATTAAAGTACAAAAACCAAAATTGATAATGTAAACAATATAAAAAATTAAGTTATAGGGCCTAAATTATAGACATTGAAACTTCAAATTTAACTAAGGGTTTTTGAATAAAGTATCAAACCATAAATTTATTAGCATCATGGAAAAGAGTGTGGAATAAGGAATCTAGTGGTAAATATGGCACACTAAATGAAGCTTAGATGAGGTCACACAAAATGCAATAAAATTATGGGAACTCTATAAGTATGGAAAACTATTGAACCCTATGAGTAGCTACGTGCTTTATTTTTCTTGCTTTGGGTGTGCACTTTTTCAACAAATAGATGTGCATAGCATGCATCTATTGAAGGCATACTTTTGCACTGAGGGTACAACTATCTAAGTGGTAGTTATAGATTGATGCTAAAAAACGATAAAGAAAGCATATGTTGTTGAAAAACTTTTCACTAACAAAGTTGGCTACCTAGAATGACTAGGAAAACCAAGATTACCATCCATCAGAAAGAGAGTGAATTTTTCAATCCTCATGGCCAAGATCAAGAGGGATTAGGTGGTTTCATGATTTATCACATCTTTGTGATTAATAAAGTTGTTCTAGATTGGATCATTATATTATTTTTCAGCCATATTTATGCTTTCCAAGTGGAAAATTTTGAGGAATCAACTCACATGTCCATTTTTACCAGCAAGTCCCTGTTTGGAAAATTAGGGTCTGAAACCTTTCGAAATTTATTTTGAGGCATAAAAAAAAAAAAATTGAGGATAAAATTTTTCGTCTTAACTAAAGCACACATAACATAATTTTACACATATATACCTTTTGAATAGCACAAGAAATGCTTCTATCGGAGTTCGTATGCAAAGGTTATGGCACTTGGAAGTTAACTTCCTATTTTGACCACCATGATTCAAGAGGATACCATGTTAGCCCCCATTATTCATGGAATAGGGGCTAGCCACATGATCATCATGAATAAGAATCTAGAAGAGTCAATATTGTAGATCCATTTAAGAGTTTACAGAGTCAAACTTAACCACTAGTATGCTATCAGGTTGTGTTATAACTGGGACACTAGGAGGAAAAGGGGTTCCATTATATTTGGGTGAATTTTTGTTCCATAGATGAGTAGAGTAGTTGAGAGAGAGAGAGAGAGGAGGTTTTGTGCACTGTGGCAGCACCATTGGACACAAGTGTCACTCCTTTATACTCACATTCATTTCCATTCAGAGAAAGAGAGAGTGGAGTGCAACCTCACCCTAAAATTGGATTTTCTCCTATAAGGGTTTCCCACATCATATATTGTGTTTTTTATGGTTTGTGAGTTTTATTTCATTGTACTCTATTATCCATATTTTAACTATTACATGCATAATCATAACCTAGTAATTAATGAATCTAGAAATCTAAGGAGAAATTAACCCTCATAATATAGGTTTTATATTTTCAAATATATTTGAGTATATTTGTTGTGATGAACTGTCTAGTGGAATATCCATTGTAGTTTTGGGATCGTATTGGTATCTAAGTAGGTGTCTTTGGGTATTTTGTGGGATGTTTTAGGGGATCTAGAAAGATTTAAGAAGAAAGACATAAAACCCTAGCCATGGCCAATGAATCTATCAATAACCATCAAGATCTTGTGTAGGAGAGGTTTTCACATCTAGAAGAAAAATTCATAATATAAACCACAATGTGACCCTCCTTATGGCATCCTTAACCAACAAGCTCATGTTATTCACAGAAGATGAAGGTTATAACATAGAGGTCAAATCAAATGGGATATTGAGGGGTAGGAAATAACCAAAGAGGAAGCTTAAGAAATAACTTGAAAAGGAACAACCGAGTTTTAATATCAGGAATTATTCATAGTCCCTCTTCAAGACAAAAGTTCAAAATCAAGCCATATAAAGGTGAGATTGATTCTTTGAATTTAAATCATTAGTTGCATTAGTTAGAGGTTTATTTTGTTGTTTGCCACATAGAGGAAGAATAGAATACTTAATTTTATTGTCTAAAATTAGAGGTTTGTGCCTTGAGTTGGTGGGAAATCCACATGAAAACCTTGAGAGGGTTTCCAAACTCTCATAAAGTCTCAATTCTACCCTATCAGAGAGCAATGGATCTAGTGGCATTAATTCAGATGAATATAGGAGAAAAGTGTACATATGTAACTGGTATACACAATCATCAATAGAAGCAAGTGATGTTGTTCAAACCCAGAACAATGGATGAGTCTTTTGTATAAACATAGTACCTGGAAAATATAGGCCAGAAGAAAGGGAAATCAAGTGGTTTAAAGCAAAAGGAGCACCTGGAAACTTCCAAGAAGGTGAAGAAGAAGTGGAATGTTGGAAAAGATAAAAATATAGCAAGAAAAACACACTAATGCAATAATACCAGCAACCACTGGAAGCATTCTAACATTGATGGTACTATAAAGGAGAGGTGTTGGAAGTTGCATTGAGAGCTCAACTCGAAGAACTAAAAGAAATACAGTAAGAAAAAAAATATCATTTTCTTAGAGTCATTAATCAAGTGGAAAGTAGCTCGAATCTGGATAAGATGATTGTATGCACATGTAATGTTCCTTTTTCAGAAACATTGTCAATCGACAAAGGAAATCTATTCCAGAGATAGACTGCAGGGGCATTTACTGGATTTGTCACCTTTAAACAAAGGATGAGCTCCAGAGGCTACCTGGACCACTAGAAGACTCTGTCTATATATTGATTGTCAAGGTACAATATCCCCAATAGGGAAATACAACAAGATTGGGAATCTCTCAAGATAACCCAAAAATGCAGCTACAGCAATATAAAGATATAAACTGGAAATAGAAATGAATAAAAATTATGCTAAAATGTATGAAAACCCTTGAGCCATTTTATTATGAAATAATAACAGCAAAATGATACAATTAACATCAAAGGAACAAGGAAAGAAGCCTTCCATGAAAACATATGCCAAAATACACAATGTTGTATCATAGCAGGATACCCATGAATAGGGACTGCGTAGTCACATGAGGGAGACTGCTATACTAAGTGGAAAACATCATGGATCTGCATATATGTGGCTCATACATCATTGGGAAAGAATATCTAAGCTCCCAATCACTACCTCAAGTCAATCCTAGAAGGATTGGCTGAAATATGCAAAACTGCTAAAATTTCGGAGTTGCTAGGTAGCCGCAGCAACTCAATACATGGAATGGAATGAAGAAGGCTGAATGGTTGTAGTTGATGAATACCCCTTCTCCATTGGAAATCTGAAGTGCAAGGCTGATCCTTACACCAAATATCTCACCCTCTGAAATGTCTGCAATACCCTCACTGCTAATGTGCTCCAACTAGAACGCAGTCTATGAGAGGGTCTGCATTGTAACTGATGGAAGTGGTTGGGCTCCTGCCAATGATAGTGGAATAAGCTCAGAATCCATCCTCACTAACCTCCCGAAAGTAGAGAACCTCCCTCCTCTGAAAGATCATCTCGAAATGGTGTTGTAGGAAACCTCCCCAAGAACACCCTGCAACACTGCACAATAATCTGCTACAGATACTGCGTTGATGGAGTAGGCTGATGTTATGGCTTGAATGCCGGAATATGGGAGATGAGTGAAATCCTTCATGAGCTCCTCAAGAAGGAGAGGAAATCCTAAATAGGACTCCCTCATGCCCGAAGGCACTGCAGCTCTGCTGAACAGCAAGAGGCAGCAACAAGTCTCTAAGACTTGGATGTAAAATGATCCAAAGATGATCTCAGTGGGTTGCCTTAAACACAACGAAGTCTCCACCTTCCTTCCTCTATAAGTTTCCTCCCCCATGGAATATTCCTCCACTAAAACTTCACTGTCCCACTTAGTGCTTTCCAACTCATGCCAATGCAGTTTGACTTGGTCAACTAGGCCTTGTCCATTTGCATTTTAACCTCTTTCACACATGAGGGTGTGAAATCCCGCTCCATGATGATCCCTTTTCACATTGCGAGGGATTTTATTCCTGTTTATTTCATGAATGGGTCACTTTACCCACTTTTATTCAACAGAATGAAAATATGCAACTATAATGTTCTATTTTAGCTTGAGGCTAAAATTGGGAACATTACAGTCCTCCCCTCCCACATGTTGCTTGTCCTCAAGCAACTGCATAGAGAGAACAAAAATTCCTCCTCCTTCTTCTCTTATGGCCTTCTCATCCATGGTCCCACCACTGCTCAAATATGTTGCAATAAATCTTCCCTCCAATGCTCTCTCCCAAGTATGAAAACTGAAAATGATGCTCCTCATGGAAAGATAGAAGGTGTAGTGGAATCCTTCCCACTGGAATGTGGCCTCCTTAAGGTAGGAGTGATGATATGCATGGGATAACTCTACTCCCAATGATGATCCTCTCATCCATGCTATCATCCAAATGAAAATCTCAACCCCCGGTTTCTGCAATGTGTTGGGCTGAATGGAGAGTGTTCTTGTGCTTCTCAAGATGGTCCTCTCTCCATGTGAAGTGTTCATGGGGCTGCCTCTATCCTTGGGCTGAAATAGTATGGCCTCCAAGAATGGCCCAAGCTACCCCATCAATAAAATCAGCCATGAAATGCCTCTGCAAATTCTCCAAGTGGTCCTTCCCACAAGAAAGTAAAAGTAGCAATGTGGCAATCATGGTTTTCCCATGGTATCTCCTACAACATAAAACATGTATAATGGGGAGAATAATGCTCCCAATGGGCTGTACATACAATTCTCTCCAAATAATTCTCCTCAATAGATATACAACATCAGAAATACATAAGGAGCAATATGCAATAGAAACAAGTTGTCAAATGACAACCGGAGAGTGGTTCCAAATCCCGCTCATCGAACCTGTGTAGTGCCTCCTTCGCCTGCCTCAAAATAAAAAGTAACAAGTGCTGAACTAGCCAATTTTTTGCTGCCACAAACTCCTCACAAGATGGAATCATCAAAATACAAATTGGTGCCAATGGTGCACACCAAGAAGCATGTGGCTTCCCCCACAACCATCACAAAATTAGCCAAAATCAAGGCTACAATTAGCTGCAAGTACATCCTCATGAAAAATTCAAGAAGGAACAAGCCTCCTTGATACATCATTCTCCTCAATCAATGAAAATAAGTACAATACAAAATATGAAATTATACCTCCTTCATTATGCACTAGAGCTCTTGAGCTGAAATGGCTCAACTGAATGCTCTCCCTCTCCTCCAATGAGTAAGGGTATGGTTGTGCCAACCTCACCAAAGTCATCCGAGCTATGCATTTGTCCATATGCTGATGAAGATCATGATGAATTCCCTCCAAAGTGAACTCCTCTAGCAGGGCAAAGTATGCATCCAAGTACATAGCTAGGAAGTCCTCATGTGCTGCATGCAAAAATTTCTCCTTGAGACTAGAAGCCCTAGCCAAGAAGATTCTTCCATGGTGGTATATGATCATATCATCCACTAAATATCTTCCATCTCCATCAAGGTCATCCAAAAATCATGCATGCACCAAGATCCTGGGGAATACTCAACCAAAGCTGAGTCCTCCATCCTGGATCAATCCTCCACATAGACAACGCTGGTATTCTGCAATATGGTGCTCCATCACGCTGCTGCCTGCTACCTTTACATCCCCTCATGCCAAATTCATCCTCCAAGTTGCTTCCATGCCCATCATGTAGCTGCTCATGCTCAAGTAGTAATGGGGATCCTGGAAAGCTAGTCTCCCATGAGAAACTGTCATCCAAAAGGAATCTCCCGATCCTGGGCAATGTAAGCATGAGTAACTTCCATCTACTCCCATGTGTGAAAGACTCCTTCCCCAAAGGAATTATCTTCCTCATCATCAATTATGTGGAGCATTCATCCTGCATCATGAATATGCAATCCTCTATCCCTGCAGAAAAATCTGTCAGCGCAGTATGACTGATGAGAGTGGGTGATGCTAAATATGAGAGAGTGTCTCCCTCCTCCTTGAGTCTATCCCAAACTCTCTGCGCTGTGCTGAACTCTCCCAAGGTTTCCACCCTCCTTAAATCAAGGTATGAGGCCCCCAAATATGGAGCATCTAACCTCCTCTGTTGATCTAGTGGTCTCCTTGGTGCAATGTCTCCAGACAGTGAGACACCATCATCAAGAGATGACTAAATGTATGAATGGAGAAAACCCTCCATGCTTCCTCTGCACAATCCAATCATATTCTTAGTGCATCAACCTCATAAAATATACAGGGTGTGTGCTCCTCATCACATGATGTTGATCATCCTTTCTATCTCCTCCTATCTCCATAGCTCTTCACCCTACTATCAATGGCACAGATTTATCATGAGTTGTGCCTCAATCTCTACATGGGATATCCTGGGGAATTTTTTGTAAAGACACAAGAATCCCTCTATGTGAAGCAAGAGCTCCTCTTTCCTCTGCATGAGGCACTGGATCAACTCTAGCTATACCAGCGCAGTTGCCCTCCTCCTCATCAACATGTAGGGGAAACTTCTCCAAAATTTGATCTCCTTTTGAAAAAGAGACCTCCATCCTCTCTTGTGCAAGAATATGAGATGGATACCTTGCCTCCAACAAGGTATGATGCAATATGTTAGCCTTCTCAACAATGTTCTAAAGTGGATCTAAGTTTATGTTTCCTCCCTTTACATGCAAAGTCTTGGTTTGTTTCTCTGCATGTGTTTCAGATTTTCTCCCTCCAAATCCTTCCATCATTGTTCCAATGAATTTGAAATAGGAATAAATGTTTGCATCCTTTAAAGAACATGACTCAAATATCCACCATGCATAGGTCTTACCTCTAAAGTGCAGGGCTGCAAATCTGATAGCATCTCCTTTGGAAAATTTGTGTTGCTGCAACATGGTCTTCAGATCCTCTACCCATGCTTTGGTTGAACATGTAGGTGAACCTCCGAAAGTAGATAGAAAAAATCTATCTTGTTGCTGGCTCCCCTTCACCCTAGACTTGCAAAAATCCATGAAAGTGAGATGATCTCTGAATGCTGGAGTTTGAAAATCTCCAAGAGTTTTCTTCTTGGTCACCTCTCCTTCCTTTCCCATCTCTTCCATGACAATTTTCACATGTAACTGCGTTGTGCATCAAATTATGTGACTGCATGCTCACATTCCTCATTAGAAACCCTAGAGTTTGTTTATGTTCCAAACCCTTGTGGAGATTCTTCAAATCTCTCCCTTCTCTTTTGCTTATGGCTCCCATGAAAGCCCAAGGTGGATTTAGGGAGAATCTTGGCTAGCTCATCTCCTTTTTCTTCTCCACAAAGTGGAGTCTTCCTCTTCTTCTTAGATGGCATCTTGGCTGAATATCCACAGGCTGAGCCAAGATTATGCTCTGATACCACTGTAATGTTCCTTTTTCAAAAACATTGTCAGTCGACAAAGAAAATCTATTCCAGAGATAGACTGCAGGGGAATTTACTTGATCCAAGTGGATATTGGTGGTCACCCGCCTATTCCACTTGGGGCTCCACCATTGTCTATTTCAGTTTTTCAGTTTCGGCACAGTTTACTATTTTTAGCAGTTTTTCGGGTCCTAAACTTCCAGAGCCGTTTTGAGGCCCTAAACGATGTTTTTTGGGAAAACGGAGAGCAACATGGGTCCATGGACTGATGTTGCTCGTTCCAAATTTGTATTCCTCGTATAGATCTTTCTAACGAGGTATGGTACGCGTCAAACGGAGATCGTATGACAAAGTTACGCCCCTGGGAAGTTGAAACACCAATTTACCCAAACGGGGCCCATAGTTTTGGCGCTTCATCTCCTAGGGTTAGGGTTTTGGCTGTTTAGGATTTCCCATTGGTTCTAAATGATAAATAGGCCCTCGAGCCTCATTGTAACACAGTTCAGAGGCCTGTAGCCGCCACATCTCTTCTCAGAGATAGCTACCAGCGCCCTAGCTAGTTTTATTTCCATTCTGTCTGTAAGCAAAATTCAGTTCGTTGATATTAATGAAATGAAGTGTTATTTCCGCTGCATCTCTGTATTTATGTTTATGTGTTTATTCTGTTGCGTTCCTGCATAAATCCGGATCAGTGGTATCAGAGCGGTCTGCTTTTTCTCGATCCTTCTTTGCATGTCCCCAACGAGGTCGGGGTATAAGGAGCTAGGGCTCGATCTGGTGGAACCTTTGCAAGATCAGCCTCGCAAACCTCGACGGAACGCCCATGGGGGGATGAAAAGAAAGATGAGGGAGCGAGGGAGATCCTATCAAAATATTGCTCGAGGAGGCCCTCGAAAGACAAAGGAACGTGATGATGGATAACTTTGCTCGGATCCTTCAACGGCTACCCACCGCGGCGCATCCGCATCCGGCGGCCACTCTGGAGGCGCGACTCCTTTTAAGGTACAAGTAAATTTTGACATTCCCATATTTGAGGGTCAAATAGACGCGAGATGCCGTAGATAGATGGTTGAATACTGTTAGAAGGATATTTCTCGGTTCATGACTTTTCGGACCAGGGAGAAGATTATTTTTGCACTCCTCAAAGCTACCCCCCCCATGTTAGGGACCCGGTGGGAAACCTATCGTGAGAACAAGGACCCAGACAGAACCCTCTCTGTTCTCGACCGTACCAACTTGGAATTCTTTCAGAGACGCGGTCGAGGAACAGGTACTATCCCGTGGGGAGCTATGAGGACAAGTACATACAATGGACCATGCTCGCGACAACAAAGGGATCAAGATGTGCATGAGGTGACGAATCTATTCCATACCACTGCGCACAAAGTTGGGTATCAAAGATTCAAAGAAACATCCGGTGCTAAAGTATCGCAGTTGTCCGCACAAATACATTTAGGAGGAAATGGAGTTCCTTGACATCTCCTCGCTTGGTACAAAGATATCCTAGGGTATGCTTGCCAAGATTGAGCGAAATTCAAGCGAAGAAGCGAGACTTTGGATCCGCGAATCAAAAGCAAGGGAAAGGTGCTTCCAAACCGCGGAACAAAGGGACCGAGCCAAGGCATGGCGGCTAAAGACAACTCATCGAAGCCACAAGAAAAGAACGACGACCGCAAAGCCAAAGAAGGACATGGGAAAGTGGTGTGAGTTCCATAAGAGCTCCACTCACAACACAAGTGAGTGTTGGGCCAAAGCGATCGCTAGTGGCCGAGATGAGGGGCTTCCGAGTCGGATGCATGCTTTGACTCCGAATCGGAACTCGAAAAGGCGAATGAAAAAAGGGAAACAGATTATTGATGCGGAGCCCAACGCCACTGTTGCCACTTGCAAAGATCCAAAAGGAGGAACCGGAAGATCCGGAGGAGGAGGAACATCTCTTCCACTCCCGGATGTGGGTAAAGGGCTCCCCGTTACGGTTCATTGTCGACAATGGGAGCCAAAAGAACCTCATTTCAGCGAGACGTCGTGAAGCGATTGGGCTTGCCGACCACGGCTCACCCACATCCATACACCATCGGGTGGCTTCACCAAGGACGAGATCTCCGCGTCGGCCGGCGGTGTCGCCTTCCCTATAGCATCAAGCCCTTCACGGATGAGGTATTATGTGACGTTGCTCCTATTGATGTTTCGATGTATTATTAGGACAACCATACTTGTGGAAGCATCATGCTGTGTATGAGTCTCGGCCTCGTGCTATTATTGTTACTTTGGGAAATAAGTTGTACGGGATACCGAGGTACCACCTCCTGCCGCTATCTCTTTGGTTACTGCAAAACAATGTAGTAAGCTCATTTTCCCAAACCAGGAAATTAGTTTTCACGATGATCCGCCCCCGGGGCAAGAAAGAAGACGTGGCCACGACCTCCCGGACGGGGCTCCTCCGCACAACAACAACAAATGGATAAGGTTGTGGAGGAGTACGGGGACATATTCACCTCACCCACGGGGGTTCCTCCGCATCGTCATGTCAAGCACCGGATTGATCGACCCCGGGTGCGCCGCTACCTAATGGACCGATCTATCGGCGCTTTGTTCTAGAGAATGATGAAATCAAGAGGCGGATTCGGGAGCTATTGCAGAAAGGTCACATCGGACCAAGTTCATCGCCCTCGTGGGAGCCCGATCGTGTTGGTACAAAAGAAGGATGGGACGTGGAGACTCGTATTGACTATCGGGTCTTGAACAAGATCATCTGTCCGGAATAGGTACCTAATCCCACGGATTGATGACCTTCGGACCAACTCAAAGGTGCAAAATATTTCAGCAAGATCGACTGAAATCTGGGTATCACCGAGTACCAATTGAACCCTCCGATGTGTGGAAGACCGCCTTCAAAGCCAAGGAAGGCCTTTTCGAATGGGCTGGTCATGCCTTTCGGGTTAACGAATGCTCCCACCACCTTCATGAGGATGATGGATGACATCTTGCGGCCATTCACCAACTCATTTGTAGTGGTGTACTTGGATGATATTCGATCTTCGACCAGGACTTTGGGAAGAGCACCTTCACCACATCCGACGAGTCCTCCAAACAACTGCGGCAACACAAGTTGTGTGCCAATTTGGAGAAGTGCACTTTTGGCATGACCCGGGTTCAATATCCGGGATACATTATTGATGAAAGGGGGGTGCATGTGGATCCGGCCCAAGATCCAAGTCATTCGGGATTGGCCGGCCCCCAACCACTATAACGAGCTTCGCGGCTTTCACGGGGCTTGCTAATTTCTATCGGAGGTTCATGTTGGGATTCTCTCATATCACTTGGCCCTTGAGTCAAGTCACCAAGGGAGGAGCGAGAAAAAAAAATTTTGGTCGAACCTCAACGGAAGGCGTTCACGGAACTAAAAAACCGCCTGCTGTTACGCCCCGGTGCTCACTTTACCAAACTTGCAACAACCATTTGAGATCGAGACGGATGCCTCCGACTATGCTATTGGGGCGATTCTTACTCAACGGGGACATCCGGTGGCCTTTCACAGTGAGACATTGTCTAACACAGTCTGCAAGTACCCCACATATGACAAAGAAATGTACTCCATTGTGCAAGCTTGTCGACAATGGAAGCATTACATTTTGGGGAAGGAAACAATCATCCACACAGACCACAAGCCCCTGTAGTTCATATAGACACAAGGGAAGTTGCAGAATGATCGCCATCAGAAGTGGTCTACATATCTGCAATGATTTCATTTGAACATCAAGTATAAGAAGGGTAGCACCAATCATGTTGCGAGCTCGCCTCGGTCGACCACCGATCGTGGCGCTCACCCAATGTGCTCAACTCTTGTGGGCACAAGACTTCTAATTGGCCGCTTCTCTATGAGAGTGACCCAGAATTCAGCCAAACTTACAAGGCACTCTTGGGGGGGTACGCAAGTTCCAAATTTTCACCTCCAAGATGCACTTTTATGTCACATGGGACACCTTTTGTGTTCCTTCAAGAGAGCGTGCCAAGATGATATGGGAAGCACACTACGGTCGAGTCGTTGGGCATTTCGGGGGTCGAGATAACGGTAGCAATCTCGCAGAGGTATTTCTATTGGCCGAACCTTCGAAAGGATGTCGAGAAGCACATCAAATCCCGCTTGCTTGTGCCATTGCCAAACCGACCATCAAGAAGCAAGGCCTATATACTCCTCTACCTACCCCCTAGTCGACCTTGGGAATCCATCTCCATGGATTACATGTCGGGAGCTGCCTTCTACCAAACGAGGGAAATGATTTCGTGTTTTTTTGGTCGTCGGCAGATTCTCGAAGATGGCCATTATGGCGGCACCGCAAGAAGAATATCACGAGCGAAGCCACCGCTAAACTCTTCTTTGAACGAGTGTGGGTGCACTTTGGGATCCCACGGTCTATCATATCGGATCGGGATAGCAGGGTTCCTCGGCACATTTTGGTCCAAAGCCTCGCGGTCGATGTTGGATACCAAGCTCACCAAGTCCACGACTTTCCATCCCCCAAACGGATGGCCGGACAGAGGTCGTCAACGGAATGATTGTACACATTCTGCGCATGTACAATTCAAAGCATCCACGCACATGGGACGAGAGCCTCCCTTATGTACAACATAGTTATAATCGGGCTCTCCACAATTCAATCGGCCATAGCCCCTTTCGGGGTGGGCTTGGGATTCCAACCACTATGTCCCATTGACGTAGCCATGCCATTTGCGGTACGCTCGGGCCAATTCGGCTCATGTCCGATCCGAAGTTGACAAAGCCAGCGGCTTCATCGAGCGCATTCAACACATCCGCCAATAGGTTCATGATATATTGGACAAAGCCAATGCCAAGTACAAGCAACGCCATGATCAACACGGGTGCCACACAACTTCCGGGTGGGTGACAAAGTATGGCTACATTTGTAGAAGGAGCGCCTCACTGGACCCCACCGTAAGCTTCGCCTCGCTCCGATACTGGGCCGTACACCATCACCAAGGCTGTAGGGGAACAATGCATTCGAGCTCGGTATTCCACCATTCCTTGAGTCCGCACCCGGTCTTCAATGTGGATCGCCTTCGTCCTTACTTCCCACCTCTCTGGACACCTCGGACATTGCGGAACAACTCACACCAGCCGAGTTAAATCCAGACTTGCATGGAACAAAGGCCACCATAGATTGCATCATGGACATGCAAATCAAGAACACTCGCCGACGAGAAGATCCAACTATATCGGGTTGTCAAAGCTGGCCAACTCCTCGCACCAAGGAAAGTGGTTCACCGGGGGACCAAGTTCGGCAGAAATTTCCTCATCTCATGGAGGAACTTAACGCAATGGGGACCATTGCTTCCTAAGGGGGAGGAATGATCCAGGTGGATATTGGTGGTCACCCGCCTATTCCACTTGGGGCTCCACCATTGTCTATTTCAGTTTTTCAGTTTCGGCACAATTTACTATTTTTAGCAGTTTTTCGGGTCCTAAACTTCTGGAGCCGTTTTGAGCTCATTCCAAATTTTTAGTCCTCAGATAGATCTTTCTAACGAGGTATGGTACGCGTCAAATGGAGATCGTATGCCAAAGTTACGCCCCTGGGAAGTTGAAACACCAATTTACCCAAACGGGGCCCATAGTTTTGGCGCTTCATCTCCTAGGGTTAGGGTTTTGGCTGTTTAGGATTTCCCATTGTTTCTAAATGATAAATAGGCCCTTGAGCCTCATTGTAACTCAGTTCAGAGGCCTGTAGTCGCCACATCTCTTCTCAGAGATAGCTACCAGCGCCCTAGCTAGTTTTATTTCCATTCTGTCTGTAAGAAAATTTCAGTTCTTTGATATTAATGAAATGAAGTGTTATTTCTGCTGCATCTCTGTATTTATGTTTATATGTTTATTTTGTTGCGTTCCTGCATAAATCCGGATCATTACTGGATTTGTCACCTTTAAAAAAAGGATGAGCTCCAGAGGCTACCTGGCCCACTAGTAGACTCTGTCTATAGAGTTATTGTCAAGGGACAATATCCCCAGTAGGGAAATACAACAAGAATGGGAATCTCTCAAGATAACCCAAAAATGAAGCTACAGTAATATAAAGACATAAACTGGAAATAGCAGTGAATAAAAATTATGCCAAAATGTATGAAAACCCTTGAGCGATTTTATTATGAAATAATAGCAGCAAAATGATACAATTAACATCAAAGGAACAAGGTAAGAAGCCTTCCATGAAAACATATGCCAAAATACACAATGCTGCATCATAGCAGGATACCCATGAATAGGGACTACGCAGTCACATGAGGGAGACTGCTATAATGAGTGGAAAACATTATTAATCTACATATATGTGGCTCATACATCATTGGGAGAGAAGATATAAGCTCCCAATCACTACCTCAAGTCAATCCTAGAAGGATTGGCTGAAATATGCAAAACTGCTAAAATGCCAGAGTTGTTGGGTAGCTACAGCAACTCAATACATGGAATGGAATGAAGAAGGCTGAATGGCTGTAGTTGATGAATACCCCTTCTCCATTGTAAATCTGAAGTGCCAGGCTTATCCTTACACCAAATATCTCACCCTCTGAAATGTCTGCAATACCCTCACTGCTAATGTGCTCCAACTAGAACGCAGTCCATGAGAGGGTCTGCACTGTAACTGATGGAAGTGGTTGGCATCCTACCAATGATAGTGGAATAAGCTCGGGAACCATCCTCACTAACCTCCCAGAATTAGAGAACCTCCCTCCTCTGAAATATCAGCTCGAAATGGTGTTGTAGGAAACCTCCCCATCAACACCCTGCAACACTGCACAATAATCTGCTACAGATACTACGCTGATGGAGTAGGCTGATGCTATGGCCTGAATGTCGGAATATGGGAGATGAGTGCAATCCTTCATGAGCTCCTCAAGAAGGAGAGAAAATCCAAAACAGGACTCCCTCATGCCCGAAGGCACTGCAGCTCTGCTGAACAGCAAGAGGCAACAACAAGTCTCTAAGACTTGGATGTAAAATTATCCAAAGATGATCTCAATGGGTTGCCTTGCTCTTATTTTAAACAAAACGAAGTCTCCACCTTCCTTCTTCTAGAATTTTCCTCCCCCATGGAATATTCCTCCACTAAAACTGTGTTGTCCCACTTAGATCTTTCCAACTCATGCCAACGTAGTTTGACTTGGTCAACTAGGCCTTGTTCATTTGCATTTTAACCTCTTTCACACATGAGGGTGTGAAATCCCGCTCCATGATGATCCCTTTTCACATTGTGAGGGATTTTATTCCTGTTTATTTCATGAATGGGTCACTTTACCCACTTTTATTCATCAGAATGAAAATATGCAACTATAATGTTCCATTTTAGCTTGAGGCTAAAATTGGGAACATTATAGCACATTAGTGTAGAAGGCGGTGAATCTGAGTAGCCTTAAACAATAGGAAGTGAAGGAAATGAACAAACTCATCCATATCAATATATAGGTCAAGAAGATGAAAATTGATGCTCTATTCGACTCAATATCACAAGAAAATATCATTGCAATAGATATGGTAAAAAAAGTGGGACTGGAGACTAATGACCATCCTATCCCATATCCATTGGGATGGATCAACAATGAGGCAAAGATAAAGGTAAACAAACAATGCAAAATGAAATTTGTTATAAGTGTTGATTTTATTGATGAAGTAGAGTTGGATGTAGTTCCACTTGATGTATGTGGATTTATGTTTGGGATTTCTTATATGTACATGTGGGATGTGATATTCTTGAAAAATATAACCATTACCACATCATCAAGGATATAAAATCCTTCATCACCAATACACAAAAGGGAAAGTTGAATATATGGCAAGTAAGTGCCAACTGCGACAAAATTTGATTAGTTCTAGCAAAAAGTATGTTTTGTTGTACTTAAGAGAAAATCATTTTGTATAAGAGTCCATGAGAACTAAGTCGTCCCTAATGGGGTGCACTAAGGAATAGAAACAACAACTAGAAGAGTTACTAAAGGAACACAGGGGTGTGTTCCAGGATCCTAAAGCGATATCACTCAAGAGGTAAGTGGAGCATGAGATCCAATTGTTGCTAGGCTCTCTATTACAAAACATTGGGATATATAGCATTACCTACAACCATTTTCATTATATATTGAGATTTTTGCATCGAATGGATCTAGTTTTTGTTATGGAGAATCACTAAAATATTAAAAACCCTCTCACAAAATTTCATCAAAATCCAGTTTGTACATTGTTAGAAATTGGGGAACAAATTTTGGTGGTACACTTGTATAGTTTTTTGCAACTCCTATAACAATTTATGTGTTATATCTCAGAATTTGGGCAGTGAAATTTTACTATAACTTTCTCCCTTGCATATTTCACATGATTATGAGTTTTCAATCCTTGTTTATAAAAGAGTTTTTCAGATTAGCTACTAGGGGCACTAAGGGAAAGTTGTAATATTCCAAAATTTGCAAGCAGCAAATTGGAATATTAATTTTTGCTTATATCATCTAGGAGGTGAATAAAATGGGTAAAATACCCATGTGCAGGAATAAAATCCCTCATAGTGTGAAAGGAATCAATGGAGTAGCTTTATTTTGCACCTTCTAGTGTGAAAAGGGGCAAATGCATGAGGACAAGGTCGAGTTTGACCAAATCAACAATGTTGCCTAAGAGGGTGTGGCTTGCTTAGGAAGACAGCGCATATTGAGAGGGAGGAGGATCACTTATGGTTGAAACCATAATGTGTGGGGTCCAAGGCAAAGAGACATTCACTTGCATAAAAGGAGGAAGAGGCAGCCATAGAGGGACATGTTTGAGTATTTGATTTTGGTCTAGTAGACTATTTGTAGTCTCTAGTTGTTTAGCTGAGTGGCAGTGATGTTTAGCACAAGGGATTCTTGTTTAGGATTTCCTCTCCTTCTTGAGAGGCCTCTTGAAGGATTTCACTTCATTTCTCCACATCTAGGCTCAAGGCCAAAGCCATTCCTTCAGTCACTGTGTTATTTCTGCTGAAGTATAACATAGTGTTGCAGGCTGTTGCAGTGGAGGGTTCCACAACACCATTCCTTGACTCATCTTTCAGAGGAGGGAGCTTTTATTCCTCGGGAAGGTTAGTGAGGAAGGTTTATATAGCTGAATTGCATATTTTGGCATCAGGCCAAGCTTCTCCCATCACCAACAGTGCAGTCTGTTCTCTAGACTACGTTATTTCAGTGAGTACCTGCAGTGGGGGTTTGCACCATCATCTTGGAGGAAGAGATCTTCAGGGATGGGATCAGCATATCACTTGAGAGATCTATTGGAGGAGGTTTATTTCAGATTTTGCATCATCTTCATCCATCTCCAGTTATTTTCTGAGTTGCAGCTGCTACCCAGCAACTCCAACATTTCTGCAGATTTGCCATTTTGTACATGTTTCAGCCAATCCTCTTAAGGATTGTTGTATTGTCATTTTCAGGGGTTGAGAGCTTTCTCCCCTGCATTTCTTGAGCATAATATTTTCATATCATTATATTTTCATTCATCATGTTGTAGTGTCTCCTATAAACTGTGCTGATATAGCCATGGCTTCCTTCATGTAGCAGTATTTTCCATTTATCATGTATATGTTCTATTGAGGGAGGCATTGCCCCACTTGAGTGATTATTTCCTCAAGTATTTGTATACATTGTTGCTGCTATGATCTAATATGATGGTTATTTGGATCTTCTGACCATTTCTGAATTCATATAATGCTACTACTCCATTGTATGTTCTTGTATTTGCTGCAGTCCCATCATTGTGCATTTTCTCAAGACAACTAGGTGTGGGAGATCTGTTTAACCCACATAGAGGGATTTATTTTGAGCCTCCTCTTGGATTTTAGTATTAGATGCATTGATCTAATGGATCCAGGTCTTGGTTTCAAATCCTGTAGCAGCTGTTCCTGGAAAATGAGTTTTCCAGTCATGCCTTGCTAGCAGTTCCCATTTTGGGATATTACAGTGGTATCAGAGCTACAATCTTGGCTCAACCTGTGAGTCTCATCCAAAGGAGAGGATGGGCTTTATCTCAACATATTTTAGATCCATGAAGAACCTCCCCAAGGAGGATAAGCAGATAGAAGAGGAAGGACCTTGCACTTCCTATTCTCATCGAGAAGGAGACAGAGAGAAGAGCAGGAAAAATACTCCATATTTTGGAGGATAAAAAGGGGATAAGCTTACAAAGCTTCTTCCTAAATCTGTACATAATATTCATGAAGATTTAAATAATATAAGGAGGAATATGTATGAAGAATATCCAAAATATATTGAATCAAAAGAAAACTCTAGATTGCCATATGGGGAGTGTGAGCATGCAGCCACACCCCATGATGCACAGCGCGGTCACATGCCCAGGATTGCCAGGGGAGAGATGGAAATAGGAGAAGAGGCTGCTAGGAGAGAAACCCTTAGTAGTTTCTTGAAGGAGTATGAGTCTCAAACTCAGGAATTCCGAGATCATCTCGGTTTTTCAGAGTTTTGCAAGATCAAGGTGAAGGGAAGAGAGCAGCAGGATAGATTTCTTCTATCTACCTTTGAAGGTTCACCTACATGTTCAACCAAAGCTTGGGTGGAGGAGTTAGATACCTTCTTGCAGCAACACCAAATTCCTAAAGACGAAGCCATCAAAATTGCAGCGCTTCATATGAGAGGTAAGGCCTATGCCTGGTGGATCTTTGAATCCTTTTCTTTAAGAAATGTAAACATTACATCTTATGCAAGTTTCACTAAGGCCTTAGTGAAAATATTTGATGGAAGGATTCATGAGACACACATGGAGGAGCTAAACAAGGGAACTCAAACAAAACCCTTGCATGAAAACGCAATTCCACTTCAGAAAACCATGGAGGAGGCTAAAAACCTGCACCATAACTTGGCGGAAGAAAGGCTTTCATCTCACACCTTTGAGCAAGGAAGCATGGAGATCTATTTTTCCAAGAGGGATCCAATCATTGGGAGGTTTCTCATGCATGTTGCAGAGATTGAGGGAAACAACGTTCTTTCATCTATAGATTATCTAATGCCTCACGCAGAGGAAGGAGGATCTCTTGCTCCAAGTAGAGGGATTCTTGCATCTTTGCAAGGAAGTCCCCAGGATCTCATGTGTGGAGATCAAGGCACAACTCATGTGCCATTGTTGAGAAGGTGTGGAACCATGGAGACACAAGGAGGAGGCAGGGAGAAGAACCAACATCATAAGATGAGGAGTACACACCCCTATCCATTTCTGGAGGTTGTTACACCTAAGAGGGAGACTGGATTGCGCAGTGAGAGCAGGGACAGATTTTTCCATTCATATATGCAGTCACCTTTTGATGATGATGTCTCATTACATGGAGACATTTTGTCGAGGAGACCACTGGATCAACAGAGGAGGATGAATGCTTCACCAATTGAGGCACCACTCATTGATTTCAGAGGAGTGGGGACCTTGGGAGAGCTTGGTATAGTGCTGGGAGTCTTGGGTAGATTCAAGGAGAGAGGGAGCATTCTCTCATCATCATCATTACCCACTTCCATTTTAGGTTCTGCGTTGTGGAAAAAGCAGCAGGGGAAGGATAGAAGCCTTCCAACTTGCATATTTGGCATGGGAGATGTCAAAGAAGAGGATTACCATATGACAGATGTTCTTCATGAGAGATCATCAGCATTGTCACTATAGAGGATAGATCCATATTCGAACTCCCAGCTGTTGGTGGAGTATTCCAAGGATCTTTTCACTTGTATGATATTGGATGACCAGTTGCATGAGGAGGGATATTTAGTCAGAGATGGGGTCATCTTCTATCATGGTAGGATCTTCTTATCTGGAGCTTCCAAGCTCAAGGAGAAGTTGCTACAAGCAGCTCATGAGGATTTCCTTTTCAGCCCCACTTGTTCTATGAGAGCATACCACACCATCATGGAGGGGTATTCTTGGGAGGGTTTTTAGGAGGAGATATATCAGCATATGAGGAGATGCATGGATAATATGGAGATGGAGGAGTTAACATGGCCACCTCTTTTCGCTTTGGGGATGAGAGGAGACTCATCTATGAGCCACTCCCTTTGTATGAGCAGAACATATGGTAAAGGTATTGATTGTTTACATGATTATTTATATGATGTATGTATATATCCCTTAACCATATATGTGCAGGATGTTGCTCCAAGGAAGAGCATTCTTTCTTTTAGGCTTCATGGTCTACTTGAGGCCATAAGCATGATTGATGGCCATTCCCTAGGAGGAATTGGGGAAGAGGTATGTTATGGAGGAAATGCTCATTTTACACCATGTATTATTCGCTTCCTCCATACTTATGAGGAGATTGGGGCAGCAAGCAAGTGGTTGAGGAGCCACACATTTTATCAGTCTCTGTTGCAGTTGAGATTCAAGCTGCGTTGGTTGCACTTGAGGTACCATTTTCCTTCTCATTTGTTACATATGGAAGCAATCATGATTCTCATTTTTTATCCCTATGGTTCTATTGTCTCTGTCTTTATGAGGATTATGCTTGGGAGAAAGACACATTGAGTGGATGTGTACTTTGAGGGAAAATCCTCCCACACTTTTTGCACACATGTTCTAAGGGGAGCATGGGATATGGCATGGTCACCTTAAAAACACATTTTTCTATTTATGAGATGAGCCATATGATGGATGTGACTCCATATGATGGTGACTTCCAACTCAACATATATGGAATGGTTTGGTCCAGCTTGATTTGCAGCGTTGGAGGAGAGATCTTTGGAGATCTAGTCCTCATCTTGCCACTTGAGGGAAATCTTATTGCATCCCAAGATCAGCCAACACTCTACACTTGTCATAAGTGGAGATATGGACAGCGTGGGGTAGGCTACATTGTCTACCTTTGCATAATTTCATCCCACCTACTTTGTCGGAGCCAAAGGTGGAGGACAATTTTCAGGGGTTGCCTAGTTGGGAGGTGACTCATTTTGCATGGCTGATAGCTTGGGGATGGAGGATCCATATGGGAGAGCTAGTTCCCATTAGATTTTATATTCCATTCCTCAACGAAATCTCTAGACATCACTTTTCTATCTTCTTGAGTATTTCACCTTTACATGATGATAGCTTGATAGCTGACTTACATGCTGAGGAGGAGAAATGTGGGGACTTGATTGATGAGATAGCATCTCTCTACTTGGAGGAGATCATAATACATGGATGCTACAGGGAGAGGAGGATACATAACTCAGTCTATCCTTTCACTTTCTTGAGGACAAGCAATCTTTGAGAGGGGAGGACTGTAATATTCCAAAATTTGCAAGCAGAAAATTGGAATATTAATTTTTGCTTATATCATCTAGGAGGTGAATAAAATGGGTAAAAGACCCATGAGCAAGAATAAAATCCCTCATAGTGTGAAAGAGATCAATGGAGTAGCTTTATTTTGCACCTTCCAGTGTGAAAAGGGGCAAATTCATGAGGACAAGGTCAAGTTTGACCAAGTCAACAGCGTTGCCTAAGAGGTGTGGCTTGCTTAGGAAGACAGTGTAGTTTGAGAGGGAGGAGGATCACTTATGGATGAAACCCTAATGTGTGGGGTCCAGGGAAAAGAGACATTCACTTGCATAAAAGGAGGAAGAGGCAGCCATAGAGGGACATGTTTGAGTATTTGATTTTGGTCTAGTAGACTATTTGCAATCTCTGGCTATTTAGCTGAGTGGCAGTGTTGTTTAGCACGAGGGATTCCTGTTTAGAATTTCCTCTCCTTATTAAGAGGCTCTTGAAGGATTGCACTTCATTTCTCCACATCTAGGCTCAAGGCCAAAGCCATTCCTTCAATCACTGCATTATTTCTGTTGAAGTATAACGTAGTGTTGCAGGGTGTTGCAGTGGAGGGTTCCAAAACACCATTCCTTGACTCATATTTTAGAGGAGGGAGCTTCTATTCCTCGGGAAGGTTATTGAGGAAGGTTTCTAGAGCTGAATTTCATATTTTGACATCAGGCCAAGCTTCTCCCATCACCAACAGCGCAGTCCCTTCTCTAGACTGCGTTATTTCAGTGAGTACCTGTAGTGGGGGTTTGCACCATCATCTTGGAGGAAGATATCTTCAGGGATAGGATCAGCCTATCACTTGAGAGATCTGTTGGAGGAGTTTTATTTCATATTTTGCATCATCTTCAGCCATCTCCAGTTATTTTCTGATTTGCAGCTGCTACCCAGCAACTCCGGCATTTCTGCAGATTTGCCATTTTATACATGTTTCAGCCAATCCTCTTAAGGATTGTTGTATTGTCATTTTCAGGGGTTGAGAGCTTGCTCCCCCACATTTCTTGAGCATAATATTGTCATATCATTATATTTTCATTAAACATGTTGTGGTGTCTCCTATAAACTGCACTGATATAGCCATGGCTTCCTTCATGTAGCAGTATTTTCCATTTATCATGTATATGTTCTATTGAGGGAGGCATTGCCCCACTTGAGTGATTATTCCTCAAGTATCTGTATACATTTTTTCTGCTATGATCTAATATGATGGCTATTTGGATATTCTAACCATTTCTGCATTCATATAACGCTGCTTCTCCATTCTATGTTCTTGTATTTGCTGCAGTCCCATCATTGGGCATTTTCTCAAGACAACAAGGTGTGGGAGATCTGTTTAACCCACCTAGAGGGATTTATTTTGAGCCTCCTCTTGGATTTCAGTCTTAGATGCATTGATCTAAGGGATCCAGGTCTTGGTTTCAAATCCTATAGCAGCCATTCCTGGAAAATGTGTTTTCTAGTCATGCCTTGCTAGCAGTTCCCATTTTGGGATATTACAAAAGTCTACATCTTGCTATAATTCTATCATTTTGATCATAAAATAAAAATAGTGGCATCCTAGAACTTGTAAAAATCATGGAGATACAGGGTGATCAAGGTAGGTCTCTTTAGCATGGGGATTCCAAAGTCATTGAATAATCAACTCATGTACATATAGAATATATTAACTCACAATGCAGTGCAGCAAGCATGATAAGGTGATGACAATGTTGGAGTTGATAATAATAATAATAAAAAAATGAGCCCCTATTGGTAATGATGAAAAAATTCAACAATTGAAATAGAAATAGGGTAAGAATACCTTCATAGGAGTTGATGCTCATGAAATGGACCAATATGGCCATAAAAGTGAGGATGGAAAATTGCATTTCATTGCACTTGTTATCAATGAGATGCATGGTACAACCATGCAGGATGGTTATGATTTGAAAATTTAGGTGCCTCTATGTTGTCAACTCTATCTCATTTGCATGAGGACATGAAAAATTGCAAGCGTTGGGGAGAATTTGAGTCGCAAAATAGACACCTTTTTCACCGTTCTAAACATCCACTTTTAGTCATTTTATCGGACTTCTTTGCTCGTTTATCACCCGTATTGTTGTGTTTCTTTGTGAATGTGCCGAAATAAGCTCATGAATGTTAAAATAGTAAATTATCATTATTTTCTTTATTTTTTATGAATTATAAAGGATTGTTGTAATTTTATTAATGATGGTTTGCCTAGTGTTGTTATTTTGGCTCCTATGCAGTTACTATAACTAGCCTCCATGGTTGGCATATCTATGAAACTCCAGGAGAAATTTTGGAACATCATTTTTGTTACTAGGTATGTTGACATGGATTTATGTTACCTAATTCATACCCAATTCGACTCCATAAATCTCCATATCATGATCTATAGTTCGTAGAACTTGTGCAAGATAGAATGGGGTAACAAACTTTGGGCATGATTTTGGAGAAACAAATAAGAATATAAAACAATTTTGACTTGTATTTTGTCCTAAACATTCACAAATAGGTGATAAGTTAGTGGTTTCTCCAAAAAGTGTGTGATTTAATAGCTACACGCAGTTCTTCAAAAGGATATTTTCTTATTGTGGTCACTGGCGAACAACGTCCCAAACAAAGCAAATATTAGAAAATGAACCACTCCAACCTATTCTAAAATTGTTTATGATAGATGAATCCAATGTCATGTAATTTTTAGCTATTATTTAACCAATATCCACTAAAAACAAATCAATACAATATTTTTTAAATCTGTCCATAGCTTTGACAGTCCATATTTGGGGAAATTAGTTCCAATTCACCCCTTACCTTTTTGTATAAAATTTATTGGTATAATAGAGGACAATAGTTAGTTAGTTAGATAGAGAGATTGGAGTAGAGTAGTAGGGATTTTTCCAAAGATTGCATAAAGAGTAACTAGGATTTCTAGATCATTCACCTCTGTATAATGATATATTGTTGATCACTGGAGTTGTTGGTTATGTAAAGTTAATAATTTCACTTTATTGGAAATATTGTTTGTTGGTGTTTACAAATCATGGGTGGATTGATTACTTTTATTGTCATTTCTGCAATGAAAAATATTTTAATTGTCTTTCCTTTCAATGCTTATAGTTGTGTGGGTTTACTTCATGTCTTATTTTCATTGCTTACAAAATTTTGTAATTTTGTGTGAAGAGTGTTAGCATATTTAGGCTTCTATCTTTTTTCTCATATTTGGTGTGCATTTACTTTCTACATGAGTGATTTACTTTTTGCATGAGTTATTTACTTTCCACATGAGTGATTTACTTTACGCATGAGTGATTTACTTTACGCACAAGTGTCCTTAGATAGCTATGAGTTTTCTGCTTGGTTTCCATTATGCAACAACAAGATAGGAACACTATTAATTCCTTGAACTCCACACATATAGTGTAGCATCTCGAAGTTTACGAACATCATGGTTCAAATTCACCCCTTCCCTTTTTGTATAAAATGTATTGGTAGATAAAAGGAGAATATTTAGTTAGATAGAGAGAGAGAATGGAGTAGAGTGGTAGGGGTTTTTCCAATGATTGCATAGAGAGTAACTAGGATTTCTAGATCATTCACCTCTCTACAATGAATATATCGTTGATCATTAGAGTTGTTGGTTATGTAATGTTAATAATTTCTCTTTAATGGAAGTATTAATTGTTGGTATTTACAAATCATGGGTGGATTGTTTACATTTCTTGTCCTTTTTGAAATGAAATATAGTTTATTTGTCTTTCCTTTCAATGCTTATACTTGTGTGGGTTTACTTCCTACCTTATTTTCATTACTTACAAAGTTGTGTAGTTTTGTGTGAAGAGTGTGAGTGTATTTAGGCTTCTATCCATTTTCCCTGATTTGGTGTGCATTTACTTTTTGCATGAGTGATTTAATTTTTGCATGAGTGATTTAATTTCCACATGAGTGATTTAGTTTACGCACGGGTGGTTTACTTTCCACAAAAGTGTCCTTAGATAGTTACAAGTTTCCTTCTTAAATCCACTGACACGTAGAACATGCACAGGTCCAAAAAAATCAATATGCAATACCATTAATATTCCCTTCACTCTTGTATCACTAGATAAGAATCTTACCTGATTATGTTTACCATATATGAAATGTTCACAAAAATAAAAATCTATTGTACAATCAAACATACCTTCAACTATGCCTTTACCATGTAATGTTCGAAGGCCTTTTTCTCTTATATGTCATGATATCAAGTAGGTGGAATACCCTTAGCTATTACTCCAAATACCTTGGGATGATTTTTGATAACTTTATGGATCGCCTAACATAGATGATATTAACGTTTGAACATTTAGTGAAAACAACTATGCAATTACACCTTGGTGCCCCTTTTGAGTAGTTTTTCCATTCCATTAGAGCTTACCACTTTAGAGGTTTTCCCTTGGATATCTCTTAGCTCAATTTACATGCCTTCTCAAATAAATATTATGAATAAATATTGAAAATTAAATGTCATTGTTCTCAATGATTGTAACCATTGGACCCATAACACAACATAAACACCACACATTTGTATTGCAATCATGGAACTATCCAATAGATACTCCCAAATATTGAGCTTAAAACTATGGCACTTCCTTGAAAAATGTACGGTACCTACATCTACCATCATTTCCCCATGGTATTGTAAATGGCATCGACCCATGGTATTTATTCACCTATGGTATTGTAAGTGACATCTATCCATGATATTCATTCACCCATGGTATGTATCCACCCATGGTATTCATCTACACATGGAATTTACCCATGGTATTGTCAGTGGTATCTACCCATGGTATGCACCTATGGTATCTACCCATAGTATTGTAACTCAAAAAAAGGCTATAAATAATAAGCCTCACTTTGTAAAAGGATAGATTGTCCACCACAATGTAGATTCTTCAGTTATTATCCGTTTTAATAAAAAAAATCTTTGTGCTTTTATTTACTGTGTGTTATTCTCTATTTTTTCTGGCATTGTAATTTTGCAGATCTTGTCAGATCCATTTCAAAATTTTAGATCTTGGGGGCCTCACCCCAAGATCTAGATCAGTGGTATCAACAGATCTATGCAGGAATGCAACAGAATACAAATATAGCCATAGATACAGAGATGCAGTAGAAATAATCCTTAATTTTATTAATAAAATCAAATGACTGAAATAAACAGCTAGGGCGCTAGTAGGCATATCTCTGAGAAGAGATGTGGCGGTTACAAGCCTCTGAATTGTGTTACAATGATACATAATGGAAATGAGCGAGCAAGGGAACTGGTAGACTGATCCCGATTTATGCAGGAATGCAACAGAATACACATATAACCATAAATATAAAGATGCAGTGGAAATAACACTTGGCCAACCCCAACCACACCAAAAGAGTATCCAGATTTATGCAGGAATGCAACAAAATACATATATAACCATAAACAGAGATATGAAGCAGAAATAATACTTCATTTTATTAATAAAAGAATGACTAAAATAAGCTTACAAACATAATGGAAATAATCTAGGGTGTTGGTAGCATATCTCTAAGAAGAGATGTGGTGTATGCGGGCCTCTGAACTGTGCTACATTGAGGCTCGAAGACCTATTATAGACATAATGGAAATAGATGAGCTAGGGTACTGGCAGCGTATCCCTGACAAGAGATGTGATGGCTACCAGCCCCTAAACTATGTTAAAATGGGGCTCGAGGGCCTATTTATTGTTGAGAAACAATGTAAAATCCGAAATGTCCAAAAACCTAACCCTAGGAGATGAAGCGCCAAAATTGTGGGCCTCGTTTGGGTAAATTGGTGTTTGAACTTCCTGGGGATGTAACTTTGGCATATGATCTCCGTTTGACGCTCTCAATAGCTCGTTAGAAAGATCTATC
The DNA here is from genome assembly GCA_034641835.2 of Pinus albicaulis. Lineage (NCBI taxonomy): Eukaryota > Viridiplantae > Streptophyta > Pinopsida > Pinales > Pinaceae > Pinus > Pinus albicaulis. The sequence continues at coordinate 68,535,480 of CM076574.1, read as the reverse complement.
TAAGGAATAAAACTTTTGATGCAAAAAATATAGGCTCGATTGCTCTCAGTTTTCCCAAAAAACATTGTTTAGAGCCTCAAAACGTCTCTGGAAGTTCAGGACCCGAAAAACTGCTATAACTAGTAAGTTGTGTTGAAACTTGAAAATGGAAAGAACTGATGGCAGGGGTTCAAATGGAATAGGTGGGTGGCCACCAATATCCACTTGGATCATTAATGCCCCAAAATGTCTTCAGGCATGCAGGACCTGAAAACCTGCTAAAAATAGTAAGTTCTTGGAAGTGAAAAGCTGCAAGAATTGATGTCGCAGGTCCAAATGGAATAGGTGGGCGGCCACTGATATCCACCGGGATCATTCCTCCCTCCTTAGGAAGCAATGGTCTCCATTGTGTTAAGTTCCTCCATTGGGGGGGGGTTTGCTGAACTTGGTATTGGATTTGTCCAGGATGCCGCGGACCTATTGGCAGACGTGTTGGATGTAGATGTGCCGCCAGTGGGTAGCTAGTGAAGGATCTGGGAAAATTTATCCATCATCCCATTCCTCTGTTTCTCGGAGGCCTCCCTGAGCAAGATTTTGATAGGATCTCCTGCTCCCTTGTCTTTCTTTCCTTCCGCCATGGGGGGTCATGGGGGTTGGCGAGGCTAATCTTGGAAGGGTGCAACCAAATCGAGCTCAAACTCCTTATACCCTGACCGTGTTGGGGACATGCAAAGAAAAACAGAGAAAGAGCAGACCCCCTCTAATACCACTGATCTAGAGTTATGCAAGAACGCAACAAAATACACATATAGCCATAGATACAGAGATGCAGCAGAAATAATGCTTCATTTTATTAATAGAATCAAATGACTGAAATAAACAGCTAGGGCGCTGGTAGGCGTATCTCTAAGAAGAGATGTGGTGGCTACAGGCCTATGAATTGTGTTACAATGATACATAATGGAGATGAGTGAGCGAGGGCATTGGTATAATGATCCGGATTTATGCAGGAACGCAAAAAAATACACATATAACCATGAATACAAAGATGCATCGGAAATAACACTTCATTTCATTAATATCAAAGAACTCAAATTTGCTTATAGACATAATGGAAATAAACTAGCTAAGGCACTGGTAGCTTATCTCTGAGAAGAGATGTGACGGCCACAGGCCTCTGAACTGAGTTACAATGAGGCTCGAGGGCCTATTTATTATTTAGAAATAATGGAAAACCCTAAATGTCCAAAAACCTAACCCTAGGAGATGAAGCGCCAAAACTATGGGCCCTGTTTGGGTAAATTGGTGTTTCAACTTCCCGGGGGCGTAACTTTGGCATACTATCTCCGTTTGACACACATGATACATTGTTAGAAAGATCTATCCAAGGACTACAACTGTTTCAATGAATACTAATTCCAAAATGAAATCGTATTCGTCAGAAAAGCAATGCCCAAAAAATATCGTTTAGGGCCTCAAAACAGCGCTGGAAGTTCAGGACCCGAAAAACTACTAAAAATAGTAAGTTGTGCCGAAACTGAAAAAATGAAAGAGACAATGGTGGGGCCCCAAGTGGAATAGGTAGGTGGCCGCCAATATCCACCTGGATCATCCCTCCCCCATTAGGAAGCAATGGTCCCCATTGTGTTGAGTTCCTCCATGAGATGAGGAAACTTCTGTTGAACTTGGTCCCTAGTGAACCACTTGCCTTGGTGCAGGAGTTGGCCAGCTTTGATAACCCGATCCGGTTGGATCTTATGTTGGCGAGTGTTCTTGATTTTCATGTCCATGATACAATCTGTGGTGGCCTGTTCCATGCAGTCTAGGTTTAACTCTTTTGGTGTGAGTTCTTCTGCAATGTCAGAGTTGTTCATTAGAGGTGGGAAGTAGGGACGAACGCAGTGTACATTGAATACTTGGTGAAAACCAAGGAATCATGGAATACTGAGCTTAAAGGCATTGTTCCCTACAGCCTTGGTGATGGTGTACGACCCATATCAAAGCGGGCGAAGCTTGCGGTGGGGTCCAGTGAGGCACTCCTTCTGCAAATGTAGCCACAATTTTTCGCCCACCTGGAAGTTGTGTGGCACCCGATGTTGATCATGTCATTTCTTGTGCTTACCATTGGCTCTGTCCAATATTTCATGAGCCTATTGGTGAATGTGCTAAATGCGCTCAATGAAGTTTTTCACTTTCTCAGTGATCCGGATTTATGCAGGAACGCAACAGAATAAACATATAACCATAAATACAGAGATGCAGCAAAAATAACACTTCATTTCATTAATATCAAAGAACTGAAATTTGCTTACAGACAATGGAAATAAAACTAGCTAGGGCGCTGGTAGCTATCTCTGAGAAGAGATGTGGTGGCTACAGGCCTTTGAACTGAGTTACAATGAGGCTCGAGGGCCTATTTATTATTAGAAAGCGATGGAGAATCCTAAACATCCAAAAACCTAACCCTAGGAGATGAAGCGCCAAAACTATGGGCCCCGTTTGGGTAAATTGGTGTTTCAACTTCCGAGGGACGTAACTTTGGCATACTATCTCCATTTGACGCACATGATACATTATTACAAAGCTCTATCTGAGGACTACAACTGCATACGAATATCATTTCGAAAACGAATGATATTCGCGAGGGCGTGATGCCCAAAATGTCGTTGCAGGGCCTCAAAACGGCTCAGGAAGTTCGGGACCAGTGGATTGCATAAAAATAGTAAGTTGTGCCGAAACTGAAAAACTGAAAGAGAAAATAGTAGAGCCCCAAATGGAATAGGTGGGTGACCACCAATATCCACCTGGATCATTCCTCCCCCCTTAGGAAGCAATGGTCCCCATTTCGTTAATTTCCTCCATGAGATGAGGAAATTTCTACTGAACTTGGTCCCTGGTGAACCACTTTCCTTGGTGCAGGAGTTGGCCAGCTTTGACAACCCGATACAGTTGGATCCTCTGTTGGCGAGTGTTCTTAATTTGCATGTCCATGATACAATCTGTGGTAGCATGTTCCATGCAGTCTGGGTTTAACTCTGTTGGTGTGAGTTGTTCTGCAATGTCCGAAGTGTCCAGTAGAGGTGGGAAGTAAGGACGAAGGCGATCCACATTGAAGACTGGGTGCAGACCAAGGAATGGTGGAATACTAGCTTGAAAGGCATTGTTCCTATGGCCTTGAGCGCGGTGTACGGCCGTCGGACGAGAGAGAAGCTTGCGGTGGGGCCAGTGAGGCGCTCCTTCTGCAAATGTAGCCATACTTTGTCACACACGGAAGTTGTGTGGCACCATTTGTTGATCATCATGTTGCTTGTATTTACATTAGCTCTTATCGATATATCAGTAGACACAGTGGCGGATGTTTTGAATGCGCTCGATGAAACTCTTGCTGTCAGCAGAAATTGGACATGGTGAATCAGCTCCTACGGTACAAATGGCATGGCTATGTCAATGGGACATAGTGGCTGGAATCCCAAGCCCACCTAAAAGGGGCTATGGCCAATTGAACTGTGGAGAGCTCGGTTATAAATATGTTGTACATAGGGGAGGCTCTCGTACCATGTGCGTGGATGCTTTTAATTGTACATGTGCAGAATGTGTACAATCATTCTGATGATGACCTCTATCTGGCCATCTGTTTTGGGATGGAAAGCTGTGGACTTGGTGAGCTTTGTGTCCAACATTGACCAGAGGCTAGACCAAAATGTGCTGAGGAACCTGCTATCTCGATCTGATATGATAGACTGTGGGATCCCAAAGTGCACCCACACTCGTTCAAAGAAGAGTTTAGCAGTGGCTTCTGCTATGATATTATTCTTACAGGCCGCCATAATGGCCATCTTCGAGAATCTATCAACGACCACGAAAACATAGTCATTTCCATTCTTAGTAGAAGGCAAGCTCAACATGTAATCCATGGAGATGGATTCCCAAGGTCGACTAGGGGTAGGTAGTGGAGTATATAGGCCTTGCTTCTTGATGGTCGGTTTGGCAATGGCACAAGCAGTGCAGGATCTGATGTGCTTCTCGACATCCTTTCGAAGGTTAGGCCAATAGAAATACTTCTGTAGTATTGCTACTGTTTTCTCGACCCCGAAATGCCCAGCGACTCGACTGTAGTGTGCTTCCCATATCATCTTGGCACGCTCGCTTGAAGGAACACAAGGGTGTCCCAGGTGACATAAAAGTGCATCTTGGAGGTGAAAATTTGGAACTTGCGTGCCCCCCAAGAGTGCCTTGTAAGTGTGGCCGAATTCTGGGTCACTCTCATAGATAAGCGGCCAATCAGAAGTCTCGTGCCCACAAGAGTTGAGCACGGTGGTGAGCGCCACGATCGGTGGTCGGCTGAGGCAGTCTGCAACATTATTGGTGCTACCCTTCTTGTACTTGATGTTCAAATGAAACTGTTGCAGATATGTGGACCACTTATGATGGCGATCATTCTGCAACTTCCCTTGTGTCTGTATGAATTGCAGGGGCCGGTGGTTGGTGTGGATGATTGTTTCCTTCCCCAAAATTTAATGCTTCCATTGTCGATAGGCTTGCACAATGGAATACATTTCTTTGTCATAGGTGGGATACTTGCGAACTGTCTCAGACAATGTCTCACTGTGATATGCCACTGGATGTCCCTGTTGAGTAAGAACCGCCCCAATAGCATAGTCAGAGGCATCTGTCTCGATCTCAAATGGCTGCTGCAAGTCTGGTAAGGTGAGCACTGGGGCAGAACAGAGGCGATTTTTCAATTCTATGAACGCCTTCTGTTGAGGTTCCGACCAAAAGAATTTTGCTCTCGCTCCTCCTTTGGTGACTTGACTCAAGGGCCAAGTGATATGAGAGAATCCCAACACGAATCTACGGTATAAATTAGCAAGACCCAGAAAGCTGCGAAGCTCTGTTATAGTAGTCGGGGCTGGCCAATCCCGAATGACTTGGATCTTGGCTGGATCCACATGCACCCCCCTTTCATCAATAATGTATCCCAGATATTGAACCTGGGTCATGCCAAAAGTGCACTTCTCCAAATTGGCACACAACTTGTGTTGCCGCAGTGTTTGGAGGACTTGTCGGATGTGGTGAAGGTGCTCTTCCCAAGTCTGGCTGAAGATCAGAATGTCATCCAAGTACACCACTACAAATGAGTTGGTGAATGGCCGCAAGATGTCATCCATCATCCTCATGAAGGTGGCAGGAGCATTTGTCAACCCGAAAGACATGACCAGCCATTCGAAAAGGCCTTCCTTGGCTTTGAAGGCAGTCTTCCACACATAGGAGGGTTCAATTGGTACCTGGTGATACCCAGACTTCAGGTCGATCTTGCTGAAATATTTTGCACCTTTGAGTTGGTCCAGAAGGTCATCAATCCGTGGGATTGGGTACCTATTCCGGACAGTGATCTTTTTCAGCGCCCGATAGTCAATACAGAGTCTCCACGTCCCATCCTTCTTCTGTACCAACACGATCGGGCTCCCACAGGGCGATGAACTTGGTATGATGTGACCTTTCTGCAACAGCTCCTGAATCTAACTCTTGATTTCATCATTCTCCAAAACAGAGTGCCGATAGATCGGTCCATTGGGTAGCGGCGCACCTGGGGTCAGATCAATCGGGTGCTTGACCTGACAGTGCAGAGGAACCCCTGTGGGTGAGGTGAAAATGTCCCCGTACTCCTCCACAACCTTATCCATTTGTTGTTGTCGTGCAGAGGAGCCCTATCTGGAGGTCGTGGCCACAGTCTTCTTCTTGCCCTGGGGGCGGATCATCAGGAAAACGAATTTCCTGGTTTGGGAAATGAGCTTACTACATTGTTTTGCACTAACCAAAGAGATAGTCGTAGGAGGTGGTACCTCTGGTATCCTGTACAACTTATTTCCCAAAGTAATAATAACAGCACGAGGTCGAGACTCATACACAGCATGACGCTTCCACAAGTATGGTTTTCCTAATAATACATTAGAAACATCAATAGGAGCAACGTCACATAATACCTCATCCGTGAAGGGCTTGATGCTATAGGGAAGGCGACACTACCGGCTGACGCGGAGATCTCGTCCTTGGTGAAGCCACCAGATGGTGTATGGATGTGGGTGAGCTGTGGTCGGCAAGCCCAACCGCTTCACGGCGTCTGCTGAAATGAGGTTCTTTTGGCTCCCATTGTCGACAATGAACTGTACAAGGGAGCCCTTTACCCACATCTAGGAGTGGAAGAGACGTTCCTCCTCCTCTGGATCTTCCGGTTCCTCCTTCTGGACCTTTGTAGTGGCAACAGTGGTGTTGGGCTCCGCATCAATAATCTGTTTTTTTTTTTCATTCCCCTTTTCAGGTTCTGATTCGGAGTCGGAGCATGCATCTGACTCATAAGCCCTCATCTCGGCCACTAGCGACTGCTTGGCCCGACACTCACTTGTGTTGTGAGTGGAGCTCTTATGGAACTCACACCACTTTCCCATGTCCTTCTTTGGCTTTGCGGTGCTGTTTTTTTCTTGTGGCTTTGACGGGTTGTCTTTAGCTGCCATGCCTTGGCTATGTTCTTTGTTCTGCGGTTTGGAAGCACCTTTCCCTTGCTTTTGATTCGCAGATCCAAAGTCTCACTTCTTCTATTTGAATTTCTTCTCAATATTGGCAGCATACCGGTATGTCGTACCAAGTGAGGAGATGTCGAGGAACTCCATTTCCTCCTGAATGTATCTGTGCAAACAGCTGCGATACTTTAGCACCAAATGTTTCTCTGAATCTTGGATACCCAACTTTGTGCGCAAGGTATGGAACAGATTCGTCAGCTCATGCACATCTTGATCCCTTTGTTGTCGCAGCGTGGTCCATTGTATGTACTTGTCCTCATAGCTCCCCACGGGATAGTAATGTTCCTTGATGGCGTCTCGGAAATAATTCCAAGTTGGTACGGCCGAGAACAGAGAGGGTTTTGTCTGGTCCTTGTTCTCACATTAGGTTTCCCACCAGTCCTTAACATGGGGGGTAGCTTTGAGGAAGCATGGGACAATCTTCTCGATGCGAAAATGAATGAACGATATCCTTCTAATAGATTCAACCATCTATCTACGACATACGCGTCTATTTGACCCTCAAATATGGGAATGTCAAAATTTCTTGGCCACCTTAAAAAGTCGCACCTCGAGTGGGTGCTATATGCGATGCGCCGCCGGTGGGCGATCGTTGAAGGATCTGGGAAAAGTTATCCATCATCGCGTTCCTTTGTTTTTTGAGGGCCTCCTCGAGCAATATTTTGATAGGATCTCTTGCTACCTCATCTTTATTTTCATCCCCCATGGGCGTCCATCGGGGTTTGTGAGGCTGATCTTGTAAAGGTTCCACCAGATCAAGCCCTAACTCCTTATACCCTGACCTCGTTGGGGACATGCAAAGGAGGATCGAGAAAAAGCAGACCGCTCTGATACCACTGATTCGGATTTATGCAAGAATGCAACAGAATAAACACATAACCATAAATACAGAGATACAGTGGAAATAAAACTTCATTTCATTAATATCAAAAATGAGTGCTTCCAAGACAATGGAAATAAAACTAGCTAGAGTATTGGTAGCTGGTAGCTATCTGCGAGAAGAGATGTAGGCGACTCTCGAGGCCTACGAAATGAGATACAATGAGGCTTGAGAGACTATTTATTATTGAAAGCAAATGGAGAATCTAAACATCCAAAAACCTAACCCTAGGAGATGAAGCGCCAAAACTATGGGCCCCGTTTGGGTAAATTGGTGTTTCAACTTCCCAGGGACGTAACTTTGGCATACTATCTCTGTTCGACGCACATGATACATCATTAGAAAGCTCTATACGAGGACTAAAACTTTCGCCACGAATATCATTCCAAAACAGAATGATATTCGTTGGTGGGGGCCCAAGTGGAATAGGCGGGTGGCCACCAATATCCACTCGGATCACTTAGCTTCAGACTGGACATGAGCCGAATTGGCCTGAGTAGCCGCAAATGGCATGGCTACGTCAATGGGACATAGTGGCTAGAACCCCAAGCCCACCTAAAAGGGGCTGTGGCCGGTTGAGTTGTGGAGAGCCCAGTTATAACTGTGTTGTACATAGGGGAGGCTCTCATCCCATGTGTGTGTATGCTTTTAATTATACATGCGCAGAATGTGTACAATCATCTTGTTGACGACCTCCGTCTAGCCATCAATTTGAGGATGGAAAGCTGTGGACTTGGTGAGTTTGGTGTCCAACATTGACCAAAGGCTGGACCAAAATGTATTGAGGAAACTTTTGTCACAATCTGATATGATAGACTGTGGGATCCCAAAGTGCACCCACACTCATTCAAAGAAGAGTTTAGCAGTGGCTTCTGCCATGATATTCTTCTTGCAGGCCTCCATAATGGCCATCTTCGATAATCTGTCGACGACCATGAAAACATAGTCATTTCCATGCTTAGTAGAAGCAAGGCCTGACATGTAACCCATGGAGATGGATTCCCAAGGTTGACTAGGGGTAGGTAGCAGAGTATAGATCCCTTGCTTCTTTATGGTCAGATTGGAAACAGCGCAAGCAGTGCAGGATCTGATGTACTTCCCGACATCCTGTCGAAGGTTCGATGGTAATATAAATACTTCTGCAGTACTACCACTATTTTCTCGACTCCAAAATTCCCAGCAACGCGACTGTGTTGCGCTTCCCATATCATCTTGGCACGCTCGTTTAAAGGAACATAAAGGTGTCCCAAGCGACATAACAGTGCATCTTGGAGGTGAAATTTTGGAACTTGCATACCCCCCAAGAGTGCCTTGTATGTGTGGCTGAATTCTAGATCGTTCTTGTAGAGAAGCAGCCCATCAGAAGTCTCATGCCCACAAGAGTTGAGAATGGTGGTTATGGCCACGATCAGTGGTCGGCTGAGGCAGTCTGCAAAATTATTGGTGCTACCCTTCTTGTACTTGATGTTCAAATGAAATTGTTGCAGATATGTGGACCACTTATGATGGCAATCGTTCTACAACTTCCCTTGTGTCTGTATGAACTGCAGGGGTCATTGGTCTGTGTGGATGATTTTCTCCTTCACCAAAATTTAATGATTCCATTGTCAACAAGCCTACACAATGGAAAACATTTCCTTTTCATAAGTGGGATACTTTTGAATTGTGTCGGATAATGTCTCATTGTGATATGCCACTAGATGCCCCTATTGAGTAAGAACTGCCCCAATAGCATAGTTAGAGGCATTTGTCTCGATCTCAAATGGTTGTTTCAAGTCTGTTAATGTGAACATTGGGGAAGAATAGAGGTGATGTTTCAAATCTAAGAACACCTTCTGTTGATATTCCGATCAAAATAATTTTTCTTTCGCTCCTCCCTTGGTGACTTGACTCAAGGGCCAAGTGATATGAGAGAATCCCAACACAAACCTGCAGTAGAAATTAGCAAGACCCAGAAAATTGTGAAGCTCTGTCAAAGTGGTTGGGGCTGTTCAATCCCAAATGACTTCGATCTTGGTTGGATCCACATGCACCCCCCTTTCATCAATAATGTATCCCAGATATTGAACCTGGGTCATGCCAAAAGTGCACTTCTCTAAATTGGCACACAACTTGTGTTGCCGTAGTGTTTGGAGGACTTCTCGGATGTGGTGGAGGTGCTCTTCTTGAGTTTGGCTGAAGATCATAATTTCATCCAAGTACACCACTACAAATGAGTTGGTCAATGGACACAAGATGTCATCCATCAACCTCATGAAGGTTGTGGGAGCATTCGTTAACCCAAAAGTCATGACGAGCCATTTGAAAAGGCCCTCCTTGGCTTTGAAGGAAGTCTTCCACACATCAGAGGGTTCGATTGGTACTTGGTGATACTCAGACTTCAAGTCGATCTTGCTGAAATATTTTGCCCCTTTGAGTTGATCCAGAAGGTCATCAATCTATGGGATTGGGTACCTATTTCGGACAGTGATCTTTTTGAGCGCCCAATAGTTAATATAGAGTCTCCAAGTCCCATCCTTCTTCTGTACCAACATGATCGAGCTCCCACAGGGCGATGAGCTTGGCCGGATGTGAACTTTCTGCAGCAGCTCCTAAATCTGCCTCTTGATTTCATCATTCTCCAGAACAAAGTACCTACAGATCGATCCATTATGTAGCGGCGCACCTGGGCTCAGGTCAATGGGGTGCTTGACCTGACAGTGCAGAGGCACCCCTGTGGGTGAGGTGAATATGTCCCCGTACTCCTCGACAACCTTGTCCATTTGTTGTTGTCATGCAGAGGAGCCATGTCTGGATTTCGTGGCCACAGTATTCTTCTTTCCCTAGGGGTGGATCATCAGGAAAAAAAATTTCCTGGTTTGGGAAATGAGCTTACTGCATTGTTTTGTAGTAACCAAAGAGATATTGGGAGGCGATGCTACCTCTAGTATCCTGTACAACTTATTTACCAAAGTAACAATAACAGCGCGAGGCCGGGACTCATACACAGCATGTCGCTTCCACAAGTGTGGTTGGCCTAATAATACATCAAAAATATCAATATGAGAAATGTCACACAATACCTCATCCATGAAGGGCTTGATGCAATAGGGAAAGCGGCATTGCTGGCTGACGCGGAGATCCCGTCCTTGGTGAAGCCACCGGATGGTGTATGGTTATGGGTGCATTATGGTCAACAAGCCCAACCACTTCACGACATCTGCTGAAATGAGGTTCTTTTGGCTCCCATTGTTGACAATGAACTATAGCAGGGAACCCTTTACCCACATCTGGGAGTGGAAGAGAGGCTCTGCCTCCTCTGGATCTTCTGGTTCCTCCTTCTGGATCTTCGCAGTGGAAACAGTGGCATTGGGCTCTGCATCAATAATCTGCTTCCCTTTGTCATTCCCTTTGTTAGGTTCTGATTCAGAGTCAAAGCATGCATCTAATTCATAAGTCCTCATCTCAGCCACCAGCGACTACTTGGCCTGACACTCATTTATGTTGTGAGTGGAGCTCTTATGGAACTCACACCACTTTCCCATGTCCTTCTTTAGCTTAGCGGTGTTGTTATTTTCTTGTGGCTTTGGCAGGTTGTCTTGGGCTGCCATGCCTTGGCTTTGTCCTTTGTTCTGCAGTTTGGGGGCACCTTTCCCTTACTTTTGATTCGCAGATCCAAAGTCTCGCTTCTTCTGTTTGAATTTCTGCTCAATCTTGGCAGCATACTGGTATGTTGTACCAAGCGAGGAGATGTTGAGGAACTCCATTTCCTCCTGAATGTATCTGTGCAGACAACTGCGATACTTTAGCACCAAATATTTCTCTGAATCTTTGATACCCAAATTTGTGCGCAGGGTATGGAACAGATTCGTCATCTCATGCACATCTTGATCCCTTTGTTGCCGCAGCGTGGTCCATTGTATGTACTTGTCCTCATAGCTCCCCATGGGATAGGATTGTTCCTTTATGGCATCAAAAATAATTCCAAGTGGGTATGGATGTGAATACAGAGGGTTTTTTCTTGTCCTTTTTCTCACAGTAGGTTTCCCACTAGTCCTTGACATGGGGGGTAGCTTTGAGGAGTGCAAAAATAATCTTCTCCCAGCCGAAAAAGTCATGAACCAGGAAATATCCTTTTAATAAATTCAACCATCTATCTATGGCATCTACATCTATTTGAGCCTCAAATATGGGAATGTAAAAGTTCACTTGTACCTTAAAGGGAGTCGTGCCTGGCTGCTGGATGCAGATGCGCCGCCGGTGGGTAGTCGTTGAAGGATCTGGGAAAATTTATCCATCATCACTTTCCTTTGTTTTTCGAGGGCATCCTCGAGCAATATTTTGATAGGATCTCCTGCTCTCTCATCTTTCTTTTCGTCCCCCATGGGCGTCCATTGGGGTTTGCGAGGCTGATCTTGCAAAGGTTCCACCAGATCAAGCCCTAACTCCTTATACCCCGACCTCATTGGGGACATGCAAAGAAGGATCGAGAAAAAACAGACCGTTGTGATACCATTGATCTGGATTTATGCAGGAACGCAACAGAATACACATATAACCATAAATACAAATATGCGGTGAAAATAACACTTCATTTTATTAATATCAAAGAACTGAAATTTTCTTACATATAGAATGGAAATAAACTAGCTAGGGAGTTGGTAGCTTATCTCTGAGAAGAGATGTGGTAGCTATAGGCCTCTTAACTGAGTTACAATGAGGCTCGAGGGCCTATTTACTATTTAGAAACAATGGAAAACCCTAAACGTCCAAAAACCTAACCCTAGGAGATGAAGCGCCAAAACTATGGGCCCCGTTTGGGTAAATTGGTGTTTCAACTTCCCGAGGATGTAACTTTGGCATACGATCTAAAGTCTCAGACATCATGAGTTCAACCTTTACAACTTGATAGTGGTCTAAAGATTCCTAATCTCCTTTTCAAGCATCTGATTCTTCCTTAAAAGCGATGTAAAAAATGGCATAAGTAGATGATTACTTACTATTTTATGTCATTTCTAATCCTAAGGCATGAGTGATATCTTATGCTTTCAGAGTTGTAGCTTATTCTTATTCTTAGTATACTTCAATAATTATAACAATTCCTTCTCCTTCTTGTGTTTTTAACTAGTCATTTGTCTCTATATCTCCATTAAATGCAAGCCTAACAAAGTCTTGACCATCCCCCATCAATTCGAATAGTTCTTGTGTGTTTGCAAAGTCTCTTTCCACCATTACTTTTGTTGGTTCTTGTGTAATCTCCTTGTGCTGCACTATGGAGTTTTCCTTGTGCTGCAACTCCTTATTTTTCCACCCTTGCTAATTCTTATGGAGGAACAAGGGTTTCTACTTGTGTTTCCCAAGTTGAGAAACATGGGTATACCTAGTCCTTTTCTTCTTTGGGATAGGAACATACGTTGTCCTTTTCTTCATTTTTTGCAGTCTCTTTGTTGGAGGCTAATTATCTCTTTTATCTCCACATCATTTCCATGGTTATCTTCATCTCTCTATGAAGTTGCAGTAAAACCCTCAAGAATTTCTTCTTATTCTTGATGAAATTTCCATTCCACTGAGATATTTGATGTTGTATCATTGTTGTTTACTGCAAGGAATCCTAGTGAATTTCATCCATCTCATTAATCTAGAGGATTCTCTGCTTCAAGGCTTTAGATAAGTCCAATACAAGCTGTACAATTATTCTAAGTGTCTAGATTTCTATTTCAATTGGTAACATAACTCATTTCCCATACACTAGCCCATATTAGGTGCATTTGGTAGTAGTCCTCCATGTCATTTTGTACACCTGTAGAACTTCAGGGAGTTTTTTTTTTAAGTGCTTGAGGTGTATTCAAAAAGTCTTGGTGATGATAGCCTTAAGAATTTTGTTTTCCCCTTCTACTTACCCATTGGCCTATCAGTCATATAGCGTAGTAACCATATGTTTGATCTTGTATATATTTATCAAGTCTTCAATGAGTCTCAAATTGAATTCAGTCTCTCCATCAATAAATATTTTCAAAGGTATCCCGAACCTACTAAATATTTCCTCATGGAGAAATTCTGCCACTACTTACTCAATCACAATGGGGAATACCTGGGCTTCCATAGAATTTTTAACATAATTAGTACATGCGAGTATGTAGGATTTATGGTATGATGAATGATTGATTTTTCCCTCCAAATCGAGGGCCCAATTATTGCTGCAAAAACATCTCATCTAATTGCACTAATCTTCCCATGTGCTAGCAACTATTACACCCATTTATATATTCCTTGGCATCCTTGAAGATGGTGGGAAAATAATACCCTTGGTAAAGTACCTTGTACCCAATTCTCTTATCTACAAATTGTCCCCCACATGGACCATCATTTCAAGCCTTTAATATCTCATACACCTCGTCTTCTCACAAACATCTTTTGATGATGAGAACAGGTCTTGTGTAGAAGAGACAACCATCAATCCATAAGAACCTGCAGCCTCGTATGGTGATATTATGTCAATCCTTTGTATATAAAATATGTGGAAGTATACTTGTAGTGTTAGGTCCATATAATACTAGTGTATCCCCTTATTTTTGTTAGTGTATCCCCCTAATTGTTATTGTTGTACCCCTGTAACCCCCATATTGTTATTATTGTGCCCTTACATTATTATTGTGAGGTCAGCTAGGATTATATTGTGACCCCATGGACTCCTATATGTAGAAAGGAGGTTTTTTCATTTGTATCATCCAAGAATTTTTCATTTATGTAATGTAAAGGAGGTTTAGCCCTCAAAGTGGCTTATTTCTAAATCGTTGATCTCTTTTTTCTTCTATTTTTGGAGTTGGTTTCATAACATTTGGTATCAGAGCTTTAGATTCTAGTTTTTCGCTGCTCTAAACAGGTCATCATGGAATTTTTTCTATAACTTTTTTCTACAAAGGTTCAGAAGCTAAAAATTTTATCACGCGAAGCCGAAATCTTGAGAACGTCATGTAAAAATTTCAAATATTGGTTCGCAATATTTTCAGAGATATGATCTGTGGAAGTTAGGTTTTTTGCAAGCTCCCGAATTTCATCTAAACGAGGTGACCTTTGGAAAATCGCCATAACTCTCTCTCTGAGCATCGGATTGGAATTCTGTAAAAATTATCCAAAATTACGCGGGCTGTAGTTTCCTGTGTATCAATTTCAGAGCCGAAGGAGGAAACAGTGACATGTGGCACGTTGTACAAGTTAGCTCTACTGAACTAGTCCATAATTTGGTAATTGTGGGAGATTGGTGATCCAAGTGGATATTGGTGGTCACTTGCCTATTCCACTTGGGGCCCCACCATTATCTCTTTCAGTTTTTCAATTTCAGCACAACTTACTATTTTTAGCAGTTTTTCGGGTCCTGAACTTCCGGAGCCATTTTGAGGCCCTAAGCGATGTTTTTTGGGAAAACTGGGAGCAACATTGATCCATGGATTGCTCACTCAAAATTTGTAGTACTTGGATAGATATTTCTAACGAGGTATGGTTCGTGCCAAACAGAGATCGTATGCCAAAGTTACGTCTCCGGGAAGTTGAAACACCAATTTACCCAAACAAGGCCCATAGTTTTGGCGCTTCATCTCCTAGGGTTAGGGTTTTGTATGTTTAGGGTTTTCCATTGTTTCTAAATAATAAATAGGCCCTCGAGCCTCATTGTAACTCAGTTCAGAGGCCTGTAGCCGCCACATCTCTTCTCAAAGATAGCTACCAGCACCCTAGCTAGTTTATTTCCATTCTGTCTGTAAGCAAATTTCAGTTCTTTGATATTAATGAAATGAAGTGATTTTCCGTTGCATCTTTGTATTTATTGTTATATGGTTATTCTGTTGCGTTCCTGCATAAATTCGGATTAGTGGTATCAGAGCGGTCTGCTTTTTCTCGATCATTATTTGCATGTCCCCAACAAGGTCGGGGTATAAGGAGTTAGGGCTCGATCTGGTGGAACCTTTGCAAGATCAGCCTCGCAAACCCCGATGGATGCCCATGGGGGATAAAAATAAAGATGAGGGAGTAGGAGATCCTATCCAAATACTGCTCGATGAGGTCCTCGAAAAACAAAGGAACACGATGATGGATAAGTTTGCCCAGATCCTTCAACGACTGCCCACCGGCGGCACATCTACATCCAGCAACCACTCTGCAAGTGCGACTCCTTTTAAGGTACAAGTAAATTTTGAGGGTCAAATAGATGCAGATGTCGTAGATAGATGGTTGAATCTATTAGAAGGATATTCCTCGGTTCTTGACTTTTCCGACCAGGAGAAGATTATTTTTGCACTCCTTAAAGCTACCCCCCATGTCAAGGACTGGTGGGAAACTTACTGTGAGAACAAGGACCAGACATAACCCTCTTTGTTCTTGGTCGTACCAACTTGGAATTTTTTCTGAGACGCCATCAACGAATAGTACTATCCCATGGGGAGCTATGAGGACAAGTACATACAATGGACCACGTTGCGACAACAAAGGGATCAAGATGTGCATTAGCTGACGAATCTGTTCCATACCCTGCGCACAAAGTTGGGTATCAAAGATTCAGAGAAACATCTGGTGCTAAAGTATCACAGTTGTCTGCACAGATACATTCAGGAGGAAATGAAGTTCCTCGACATCTCCTCGCTTGGTACGGCATACCGGTATGCTGCCAAGATTGAGAAGAAATTCAAATAGAAGAAGCGAGACTTTGGATATGCGAATCAAAAGCAAGGGAAAGGTGCTCCCAAACCACAGAACAAAGGACAGAGCCAAGGCATGGCGACTCAAGATAACCTGTCGAAGTCACAAGCAAAGAACAACACTGCAAAGGCAAAGAAGGACACGAGAAAGTGGTGTGAGTTCCATAAGAGCTCCACTCACAACACAAGTGAGTGTCTGGCCAAGAAGTTGCTAGTGGTCGAGATGAGGGCTTCTAAGTCAGATGCATGCTCCGACTCTGAATCAGAACCTGACAAGGGGACTGAAAAATGGAAACAGATTATTGATGTGGATCCCAACGCCAATGTTGCCAATACGAAGATCCAAAAGGAGAAATCGGAAGATACAGAGGAGGAGGAACGTCTCTTCCACTCCCAGATGTGGGTAAAGGGCTTCCCAGTACAGTTCATTGTTGAAAATGGGAGCCAAAAGAACCTCATTTCAGCAGATGTCGTGAAGCGGTTGGGCTTTCCGACTACAGCTCACCCACATCCATATACCATCAGGTGGCTTCACCAAGGACGAGATCTCCATGTCAGCCAACAATGTCACCTTCCCTATAGCATTAAGCCCTTCACAGATGAGGTATTATGTGACGTTTCTCCTATTGATGTTTCTGATGTATTATTAGGACAACCATACTTGTGGAAGCTTCATGTTGTGTATGAGTCTCAGCCTCGCATTGTTATTGTTACTTTGGGAAATAAGTTGTACAGGATACCAAAGGTACCACCTCCTGCCGCTATCTCTTTGGTTACTGCAAAACAATACAGTAAGCTCATTTCCCAAACCAGGAAATTCGTTTTCCTCATGATCCACCCACAGGGAAAGAATAAGACTGTGGCCACGACCTCCAGACAGGGCTCCACTGCATGACAACAACAAATGGACAAGGTTGTGGAGGAGTAAAAGGACATCTTCACCTCACCCACAGGGGTTCCTCTACATTGTTAGGTCAAGCACCCAATTGATCTGACCCCAGGTGCGTCGCTGCCCAACGGACCGACCTATTAGCACTCTGTTCTGGAGAATGATGAAATCAAGAGGCAGATTCAGGAGCTACTACAGAAAGGTCACATTCGACCATGTTCATCGCCCTATGGGAGCCCGATCGTGTTGGTATAGAAGAAGGATGGGACATGGAGACTCTGTATTGAATATAGGGCACTGAACAAGATCACTATCTGGAATAGGTACCCGATCCCACGGATTGATGACCTTCTGGACCAACTTAGAGGGGTGAAATATTTCAACAATATCGACTTGAAGTTTGGGTATCACCAAGTACCAATTGAACCCTCTGATGTGTGGAATACTGCCTTCAAATCCAAGGAAGGCCTTTTCGAATGGCTGGTCATGCCTTTCGGGTTGACGAATGCTCCTGCAACCTTCATGAGGTTGATGGACGACATCTTGCGGCCATTCACCAACTCATTAGTAGTGGTGTACATGGATGACATTCTGATCTTCAGCCAGACTTGGGAAGAGCACTTCCACCACATCCGACAAGTCCTCCAAACACTGCGGCAACACAAGTTGTGTGCCAATTTGGAGAAGTGCACTTTTGGCATGACCCAGGTTCAATATCTCGGATACATTATTGATGAAAGGGGGGTGCATGTGGATCCAACCAAGATCCAAGTCATTCGGGATTGGCCAGCCCCAACCACTATAACAGAGCTTCACAGCTTTTTTGGTCTTGCTAATTTCTACCATAGGTTTGTGTTGGGATTCTCTCATATCACTTGGCCCTTGAGTCAAGTCACCAAGGGAGGAGCGAGAGAAAAATTATTTTGGTCGGAATCTCAACAGAAGGTGTTTACGGAATTGAAAAATCGCCTTTGCTCTACCCCAGTGCTCACATTACCAAACTTGCAACAGCCATTTGAGATCGAGACAGATGCCTCTGACTATGCTATTGGGGCGGTTCTTAATCAACAGGGACATCCAGTGGAATATCACAGTGAGACATTGTCTGACACAGTTCGCAAGTATCCCACTTATGAAAAAGAAATGTATTCCATTGTGCAAGCTTGTCGACAATGGAAGCATTACATTTTGGGGAAGGAAACAATCATCCACACATACCACGGCCCCTGCAGTTCATACAGACACAAGGGAAGTTGCAGAATGATCGCCATCAAAAGTGGTCCACATATCTGCAACAGTTTCATTTGAACATCAAGTACAAGAAGGGTAGCACCAATAATGTTACAAAATATCTCAGCCAACCACCGATCGTGGCACTCACCACCATTCTCAACTCTTATGGGCATGAGACTTTTGATTGGCCGCTTCTCTATGAGAGCGACCTAGAATTCGGCCACACATACAAGGCACTCTTGGGGGGTACGCAAGTTCCAAATTTTCACCTCCAAGATGCACTTTTATGTCACCTGGGACACCTTTTTGTTCCTTCAAGTGAGCACGCCAAGATGATATGGGAAGCACACTACAGTCGAGTCACTAGGAATTTCGGGGTCGAGAAAATAGTAACAGTACTACAGAATTATTTCTATTGGCCGAACCTTCGAAAGGATGTTGGGAAGCACATCAGATCTTGCACTGCTTGTGCCATTACCAAATCGACCATCAAGAAGCAAGGCCTATATACTCCTCTACCTACCCCTAGTCGACCTTCGGAATCCATCTCCATGGATTACATGTCAGGCCTGCCTTCTACTAAGCATGGAAATGATTGTGTTTTCATGGTCATCGACATATTCTCGAAGATGGCCATTATGGTGGCCTGCAAGAAGAATATCACAGAAGAAGCCACTGCTAAACTCTTCTTTGAACGAGTGTGGGTGCACTTTGGGATCCCACAGTCTATCATATCATATCGAGATAGCAGGTTCCTTAGCACATTTTGGTCGAGCCTCTAGTCAATGCTGGACACCAATCTCACCAAGTTCACAGCTTTCCATCCCCAAGTAGATGGCCAGAAAGAGGTCGTCTACAGAATGATTGTACACATTCTGCGCATGTACAATTCCAAGAATCCACACACATGGGACGAGAGCCTTCCCCATGTACAACACAATTATAACCGGGCTCTCCACAACTCAATTGGCCACAGCCCCTTTCAGGTGGGCTTGGAATTCCAGCCACTATGTCCCATTGACGTAGCCATTCCATTTGCGGCTACTCAAGTCGATTCATCTCATGTCCAGTCGGAAGTTGACAAAGCAAATAGCTTCATCGAGCGCATTCAGCACATCCGCCAACAGGTTCATGACATATTGGATAGAGCTAATGCTAAGTACAAGCAACGTCATGATCAACATCGGGTGCCACACTTCCAGGTGGGCGACAAAGTGTGGCTACATTTGTAGAAGGAGCGCCTCACTAGACCCCACCGCAACCTTCGCCCGCTCCGATACGGGTCATACACCATCACCAAGGTTGTAGGTAACAATTCCTTCAAGCTCATTATTCCACTATTCCTTATTTTGCACCCAGTATTCAATGTGGACCACCTTCGTCCTTACTTCCCACCTATACTAGACACCTCTAACATTGCAAAACAACTCACACCAATAGAGTTAAACCCAGACTGCATGGAACAGGCCACCACAGATTGTATCATGGACATGCAAATCAAGAACACTCGCCAACAGAAGATCCAACTGTATCGGGTTGTCAAAGCTGGCCAACTCCTGCACCAAGGAACGTGGTTCACCAGGGACCAAGTTCAACAGAAGTTTCCTCATCTTATGGAGGAACTTAATGCAATGGGGACCATCGCTTCCTAAGGGGGGAGGAATGATCCAGGTGGATATTGGTGGTCACCCGCCTATTCCACTTGGGGCCCCACCATTGTCTCTTTCAGTTTTTCAGTTTCGGCACAACTTACTATTTTTAGCAGCTTTTCGGGTCCTGAACTTCCGAAGCCGTTTTGAGGCCCTAAACGACATTTTTTAGGAAAACCGGGAGCAACATGGGTCCATAGACCGATGTTTCTCACTCAAAATTTTTAGTCCTCAGATAGATCTTTCTAACGAGGTATGGTTCACGTCAAACGGAGATTGTATGCCAAAGTTACGTCCCCAGGAAGTTGAAACACCAATTTACCCAAACGGGGCCCATAGTTTTGGCACTTCATCTCCTAGGGTTATGGTTTTGGATGTTTAGGGTTTTCCATTGTTTCTAAATAATAAATAGGTCCTCGAGCCTCATTGTAACTCAGTTCAGAGGCCTGTAGCCACCACATCTCTTCTCAAAGATAGCTACTAGCACACTAGCTAGTTTATTTCCATTCTGTCTGTAAGCAAATTTCAGTTCTTTGATATTAATGAAATGAAGTGATTTTTCCGCTGCATCTTTGTATTTATGGTTATATGGTTATTCTGTTGCGTTCCTACATAAATCCTAATTGGGCATAAATTTTTCTTGAAGAATCCAAATCAGGTCGGACCTGTGGCATTGGAAAGAATATTGAGAGGGATACTACACAACCGAATTATAGATATTGAAAATAGGAAATAACAAAGATAATTCAGTTTCAGTATCAAGCTCCTCAAAAGAAAGAAAAAGGTGTGTATTCATTTTTTAAAATTTACATAACGTTTGTTTGAAAAAAGAAATTGAAGTGATTCCAAGGTCATATTGAAGCATTGTTAACAGTATTTGGTTCTTAATGCCTCCAAAAAAGAATTATACACCTATTAAGCCCTCAAAAAATTATACTATGACGCCTGAAGAGGAAGAATCGCAGTATGATATATCAAAATTATGGTACCAAGTGAAACAAATTTTGATCTTACAAAGAGCAATAAAAGATGACATAGATGGTTTAAAAGCAAAAATGAAGGATAAGTTGGATGGTTTGAAGGATTAAATGAAATCTAATATGGATGATAAAGTAGTGAAAGATCACATCGAGCATCAACAACAATTTCTCCAACTCTCAAAGGATAACCTAACTTTGGTGCAGAATCGACTGAAACAACAGGAAGATCAACATCGCAGCAAAAGAAGTTCTAAAGTAGTCACAGAAAGAAGAACTCGACAACTACAAAATCTATCAATTTCAGAGTATCTCGGCAAGTGGAAGAACTTACAAGTGAAGATTCCACATGGGAGGATGAGACTTTTGTACATAAGCATCCTGAAATAATCAAGCGTTGAGGGCAACACTTGTTTGAAGGAGAGGAGCATGTTAGGTCCCTATAATACTAGTGTATCCCCTTATTTTTGTTAGTATAGCCCCCTCATTGTTATTGTTGTACCCCTGTAACCCCCATATTGTTATTATTGTGCCCTTACATTATTATTGTTAGGTCGTCTAGGATTATATTGTGACCCCATGGACTCCTATATATAAAAAGGAGGTTTTTTCATTTGTATCATCCAAGAATTGTTCATTTATGTAATGTAAAGGAGGTTCCCCCAAGTGCCTTATTTCTAAGGCGTTGATCTATATTTTCTTCTATTTTTTGTGTTGGTTTCATAACATGTAGCCAAGTAATTAGCTATATATACGAACCAATGAGAGTTAGTAGGAACCAAAATAGGTGCTCATTGGAGAAATATTCTTCTATAGGAGGCTCATTTTCATTAGATGTGAGCCTTGAAAGAAAATAAGCCAGTACAATATCTTTCACACGTTTGTTTAAGATGGTTATATCATATTCCTTTAATAACAATACCCAACTAGTTACCCTACCATTAGTAATTTATTCGTTCATTAAGTATTTTATGGTAACATGGTTAGCGTGCAATACTACTAGATATGCATGATGTAATGTCGAAACTTATGAATCATATATATGATGGAAAGATTTTTTTTTATATTACTGTATAGTTTATTTCTATAGCTGAAAAACTTTTCTCAATGTAGGAGATTGTGTACATATAATTACCTTATAATTTCCCTAAAACAACTCCAATGGAAATATCTCATGCATCTACAGATATATGAAATGGGAGGGACCAATTAAGTCCTCTCAAAATAGGAACCTTGAACACCTTGGATTTAAATTCTTCGAATTCATGCTAATAGATCTCTATTGACAAAGACTCAAAATTCTCAATAAGTAATGCAAACAATGGATGAGAAGTTTGAGAAAAAAAATCAACAAATCGATGATAGTAACCAACATGTCCTTCAAAATTTCATAACTCTCATTGTGAATGTGGAGTCAAAAAGTTTAATATTACCTCAATTTTTTTCCAAATTCACTTGGATGTCTTTAGCCAAATGCAGTGCCCCATTATGATGCCATCATCTAACATCATTCCACATTTAACATTACTGTGGGAAATGGTATATTCTTTCACCACATTAATTTTTTCTCTAAATTTGCTAATTCCTCATTAAATTCATTACCATATGTTCTAAATGATTCCATATAGTTTCTACATAATCATGAATCAAATAAAAAAATATACCAATTACAACACTTTAATAGGTGGTAAGAGTATTACATAACCCAAATGGTAGAACAAGATAGGAAATATCCCCCATGGAAAGGTAAATGTCATTTTTTCTTGATCCTCAACCACAATATGGATCTAGTTGTACCCACTAAATCAATCGAGGAAATAAAATTATTTCTTCCTTGTCTGATACCTAGTCAATGTATGGAAGTGGAAAATGTCATTTGTGTGTTTCTTTGTGGATTTCTCAATAATCCACACAAATCCTCCATTTATCATTCTTCTTTGGTACAATAATGAGACAGGAGACCCACTGGCTATCATAAATTTGATAGATAAAGTCAACTTCAAGCAATTTGTGTAGCCCATCCTTCACTATTTCCGTCAGTGTTAGATTAATCCCATGTTGGGCCTAGCGAATGGGTCAAGATAACTCCTTATAAATTATGTGTATATAGGTCAAGATGGATCCCCTTCATGTCAAAGTAATCCCAGGTGAAGGAATCACTATGATTTTGTTGCAATTTAACCAGTTGCTCTTTTTTTTGCTTAGTCAACACTTGATTAATATTCATGGTATTATTGGGGTTGATTTCTATAGTTTATGTAGTGGATCCTTGGTCTTATTTAGCTTAAGACTTGTGTTCTAAAGATGAAGTGCTTGTTTAGGAAATACAAGCCTCTGTTTTTGGATGCATAACATGGTAAAAGAACATGTGAATTGGCTAAGCGAGAGGAGGAAGCTATGAAATCAATAATTTAATCGTCCTCAATTTCTCTCTCTTTAATAGATATTCATCTATTGAGAGGACTTTGTGAGCTTCTCCTTCATTAATATCCTATTTGTAGGCCCAAAGTGGTATTTTAAAATCTATGTTGGGTTTGGTGGTAGGATACAAGGTTTACTTTATAGAGGTCTCGTGAGAGATGTTCATGTTGCTATACTGAAAATTATAAGCATTGACAGTCGCTATCCATGGCTTTCCCAGGATTAAAGGATACCCACCCAGAGAGGATTTGGGTTGTAGGATTATGAAGTAGTCATGATATTCCCATGAGTCTACAAATATCACTACATCTTCTAATATCCCTACTGGCTTAATGGTGGATATGTTAGCAAGTTTCAATACAATTGAGTTTGCCTAAGACCGAATAGTCCTCAAAATTCCATAGTGTCTCGAGTCATGAATTTAATCACAATTCATAAATTGATTAATGTGTTAGGCACGATTTTATTATTTTTTGATTAGCGGTTGTCATTGATGTCAACCCAAGCAGCACCAGGGGATAACCCAATATTGCATGGAAATTTTGACCTACCAAATTAATATATTCTGGGTCAATAATGCTTTTTTATGGTTTCTACTTGTCAAGATGTTTCCGTTGATATATGGCACGCCATGTAATTCTTCACCGTTTGAGAGATATTCATGTTTGAAGTTTTTACCCCCAGTTAGTGGGCTAAAACCCCATGGGGTTGGGGCATGGGTCATTGAAAAGTCATAATTAATATTTTTTTATGCTCCTAAAATCCCTCCCACGTTCACTTGTTGAAGCCCCTCTCAACTTAATCATTCGTATAAATTGTGATCTTCATTTCCTCCTTATGCAAGGGATTCGGCCATCTGAAACAAGTCATCGTGGAATTTTCTCTCTAAATTTTTTTCTACGAATGTTCAGAAGCTAAAATTTCTACAATTGCGCTCTTCTGAAACGGTCCATAATTAGGGCATTGTGAGAGATTGGGCATAACTCCTTTTTGAAGAATCCAAATTGGGTCAGACCTGTGGAATTGGAAAGAAGACTCAGAGGACTACTACAGGACCAAAAATCAGATATTGAGGATTTGAAATAATAGAGATACACCAGATTCAATATCGAGCTCCTAGAAGGCAAGAAAAAGCTAGATCATGTGTTGTCAAGGGTTGCAAAGGACCAGACTTTCTACAGTAGCAAAGCAAAGCAAGGTGCAGCAGAGGGTAGCATGACAAGAGCAACAACCAAGGTGCATAAAAGCAACAAGAAGTTCATCATATGAAGTCTTCAAGTGGGCAGCACTGCATACAATCACTGTAAAGGTATCATTGTACTTAGTCATTGTAAATACATTAT
The DNA here is from genome assembly GCA_034641835.2 of Pinus albicaulis. Classification (NCBI taxonomy): domain Eukaryota; kingdom Viridiplantae; phylum Streptophyta; class Pinopsida; order Pinales; family Pinaceae; genus Pinus; species Pinus albicaulis. The sequence goes on along the minus strand of CM076574.1, from coordinate 68,510,862 downwards.
TGTACAAATTGTACTAGTATCTATCTTCCAAGGGTTGAAGAGGCAGTGTTGGGAGGTATAGGATCATCATTAGGTGGTTGTGTCAAAGTTGGGTTATGGTCTAGTATATCTTCTTCTACATCATTCTATATCATTGTAAAGTGGACCATTTTCCCTGGTACGGGAGTCCATTCTTCTTTTATTCTTCTATAGGGTGGTAGGGTGGTGCTAGGGTGGTGCTAGGGTGAGTTGTAGCTCATTGGGTGTTGGGGCATCCATTCAGTTGACTACTGAATAATCTTGGGCATTGGAGCATCCATCCAGTGGGAGCTGGAGAAGAATGCTTTTCTAGATTCTAGGAAGTTGGAGCTTTATTTTCAATTGGAGTTGAATATTAAAGAATTATTAGAAAAGCATTAGGTGGTTTTTTTCTTGGAGTGGGTTTCCACCTTAAAAACTATGTGCATTTGTGTTCCTCTTGTTTACTGCTATCATTGTACAAACACAGATAATAATTGAAGATTAACTAATGCTCTAATTGAAAGGAATACTGATTCAACCCCCCCCCCTCTCAGTATTTTCAACAATTGTTATCAGAGCTTGGTTCCTTCAATAGTAGTTTAACAGCTGGAAGGAGGTTATGGAGCATACCAAGAATGGTGTACCTCTATTCAATGAAAATAATTATGCACTCTGGAAAGGAAGAATGGAGGTCTATCTCTTGGTGCAAGGTTACGAAGTATGGGACACTGTTCAAAATGGATTTACATCAACCGCGGATGAACAAGGTAAGAAGAATTTGGTAAATGATGAAAAAGAAAAGAATATTATTATCAGTGGACTTATTGAATATGCTCATCATAAGGTGTTGGGTTGTAAAACCGCCAAAAATGTATGGGACAAGCTTGATAATATATATGCAGGTGACTCAAATGTCAAAGAAGCAAAGCTTCAAATATATAGAGCAAAATTTGAGCAACTCGGAATGAAAGAAGATTGCAACATTGCTGCATACTTCCAATACATTGATGAAATAACCAATACTCTGGAAGGATTGGGAGAGCCAGTTGACTAGAAGACTATTATACGGAATATTCTTACAACGTTACCAGGGAGATTCAACCCAAAGGTATTGGTCTTAGAATACAGTGCAAATCTGGACAAACTCAGCAAGGAAGAATTACATGGAGTTCTCATAGCATATGAAATGAAACTTGATGAAGAAAAGGGTACTTCAAATCTAGAAACTGCGTTCGTTGCATCTAAGCAAACGAATAAGGACAAAAAACCTTCAATTGAAATGACATGCACCTGCAAGTGTGAAGAAAAGGGAGATGATGGAGAAGGTCTTTCAGATGAATAATATGCTTCCTTTACGAGAAAATTAAAACCTGGTAAGGGAAAATTCAAAGGTAAAATTCCATTGATATGTTTCGGTTGTGGTGAGGTTGGGAATTTCGTAGCAAAATTTCCGAACAAAAGTGATGGAAACTAAAAAGGAAAGAAATGCATTAAGAAATTCAACAAGCAAGGCAAAAAGAAAGGATCCAAAAGGAACTTTCTCTCTAAAGAAGATAGCTCATCATCCAATGAAGAAAGTGACAGCAAAGAAGAAGCCAATGAGAAAGTATTGTTTATGGCCAAGCACAATAAACAAGAAGTATCAAACAATGAAGAAGAAGGGTTAACCATAGAAGAATTTTATGAGGAGGCAATAAAGCTTATAAAAGAGCTCAATGCTAAGAAGATCTGTTCCAACACTCTTGAAGAACAAGTTCAAGGTCTCAAAATTGAGGTTGAAGAACACAAATGTATTGAAGAGTCACTTCAAAAGAAGTTGGAAGAAAGCAACCAAGAAAGGGAAGCATTAGAAGCCGAAGTAGTCTCGCTGCGTAAGGAAGTGAAGAAGGGAAAAACTATCCAAAACTATGCCAACAGCTCAAAGGAATTACAAGAACTCATCAACAATCAACGATCTTACAACGACAGAACTGGCCACGGTTACAAAGAAGAAGAAGCAGGACCTTCTACAACAAAATACAATGAACCTATGAGATCTGACATACATGAAGACTTCATTGGACAAGATTCGCAAGAACATCCTTGGAAGACGATTCCTCGACGAAGATTTTCATCCAGGTACCAACATATTTTTCATGGCTATTGTTATTCATGTGGAAAATTTGGTCATAAAGCTATAGAATGTCGCACGTACCCTATGAACCAATACAATTCCAAGAGATTCTTCAAATATGAACCTCCCAGGGCACAAAGAAACATCAATAGATTTGAAAATTTAAGAAATAATATGGAATGTTACAAATGTCAAAACTTTAGACACATAGCCAGAGACTGCAGACTTGAAAATCCTCCAGAAGAATCTTCGAAGCCATAGAATGAACAAACATGGAAGAAGAAGAAGACTGATAATTGTGCTCTCGCTCTCAAGGCTCAAAAAAAGAAAGATGAGTGGTATGTTGACAGCGGTTGCTCAACGCATATGATTGGAGATAGAAGGAAATTTGTATCTCTGAAAGAGAAGAAGGATGGAACCATATCCTTTGGAAATGATGGATCTTCAAATGTTATAGGATTAGGTACCGTCACTCTTGGAAGCAAATATTTTATAGCCAATAATTTTCTATTGGTTGAAAAAATGAATCACAATCTGCTCAGTGTTGGACAAATGTGTGATCAAGGACACACAATGCTATTCAACTCCACAAAATGTGAAATCAGGAAAGGCAGGTATGGTAAAATTGTGGCTACAGCAAGTCGAGCTCCAAACGACATATATGTTCTGGATGAAGCAACTAAAGCATGTCTAGTAGCTAAAGAAGATGAAAGCTGGTTATGGCACAAACGAATGGGTCACATAAACTTTGACAATCTTGTCAAGATAAGCAAAAAGGAAGCAGTATGAGAAATGCTGAAAATCTCAAAACCTTCCAACACACTATGTGAGGCATGGAAAGCAGACAAAAGTCCAATTTAAAACAAAAGAACACTTTGCATCACATCCATTGGAATTGATACATACTGATCTATGTGGTCCTATGAGAACAAAAGGCTTAGATGGAGAATTATATTTCATGTTAATGATAGATGACTATACCAAGATGACAGCCGTCAGTTTCCTAAAGGAAAAATCTGAAGCATTTGAGTGCTTTAAGATCTACAAGGAGTTGGTTGAAAATGAAACTGATTTGAAAATAAAGTGTTTAAGATCAGATAATGGTGGATAATTCACTTCCAAATTATTTCAGCAATACTGTGACGAAAATGGAATAAAAAGGCAATTTTCAACAGCACGAACACCTCAGCAAAATGGAGTTGCTGAAAGAAAGAACAAAACCGTACAGGAAATGGGTAGAACAATGTTGAAGGACTCAAAATTGGATGAAAAATTCAAGGTTCAAGCAATTGATACGGTAGTCCTCATTATCAACCAAAGTCTTCTCAAAAATAATTGCAACAAGACTCCATATGAATTATGGAAAGGAAAACCAGCTAATGTAAAATATTTCAGAATCTTTGGAAGCAAATTTTATATCAAAAGAGAAGATCAAAATTTGGGTAAGTTTGAATCACGTATTGATGAAGGTATCTTTGTTGGTTACTCACACAAAAGAAAGGCCTATAAATGCTATAATCTAAGAAGAAAACAGATAGTGGAGAGCATAAATGTTACATTTGACGAAGATGTTGTTCTAGCGAGTAATGATGAGGATCTAGAATCTTTGAAACTTGAGACAGAGGCTGAAAAAGACACAGATAAAATTGTAGAACAAGAAGTAACTATCAACGAGGAAGAAGTAAACAATGATCATCAAGATATACCAGAACAACAACAAGAAGCTCCTCCAAGGAGAACAAAAGAGTGGATTCAAAATAACCATCCATCAAATCAAATCATTGGTGACATAAATGAAGGTCGATAGCTTTGTTCATCACAACAAGCTCACGTTGCTTTTCTAGCAACCTTTGAGCCTAGTAGTTTTGAGGAAGCCAGCCAAAATGAACATTGGGTAGCAGCTATGAATGAAGAATTGGATCAAATTGAGAAGAATAACACCTGGGAATTATTTCCACGACCAAAAGATAAAAATGTAATTGGGACTAAATGGGTGTTCAGGAACAAATTGAATGAAGATGGGCAGGTTACCAGAAACAAAGCAAGATTGGTTTGCAAAGGCTATGCACAAGTGGAAGGAATTGATTTCGACGAAAAATTTGCACCAGTTGCCAGAATGGAAGCCATCCAAATGTTTCTCACCTATGCATGTTCAAGAAAAATCAAAGTCTACCAAATGGATGTTAAGTCAACATTTCTGAATGGAGAATTAGAAGAAGAAGTTTACATCGAACAACCTGAAGGTTTTCTACTATCACAAAAAGAAGACTATGTCTGCAGGTTAAAGAAGGCTCTATATGGTCTCAAGCAGGCTCCCAGAGCATGGTATGCTCGTCTTGATGGATATCTATGTCAACAAGGGTTCAAGAGAGGTATTGTTGATAGCAATATTTATGTACAAATAGATAAAGATAATTTAACAATCATTGAGGTATATGTGGATGATATAATATTTGGTAGCAATGATGATCGACTAAGTAAGAACTTTTCTACAAAGATGCAAAGTGAGTTTGAGATGTCTTTACTTGGTGAGTTGGCATACTTCTTAGGGCTTCAAATATCTCAGCAAGAGAAAGGAATATTTATATGTCAAGCCAAGTACATCAAGGAAATGCTCAAGAAATTCAAAATGGAAGATTGCAAACCCGTCCTTACTCCAATGGTAACAGGTTGCAAATTGAGCATAGACGACTCATCTAAGGATGTGGATCAAAATTTGTACAGGTCTATGATTGGTAGTCTTCTGTATGTAATAGCCTCTCGGCCAGATGTTATGCAAGCAGTTGGACAACTAGCAAGATTCCAAGCAACACCAAAAGAATCACATATTATTTCCGTCGAAAGAATTCTTCGATATCTAAAGGGCATAGAATAATATGGCTTGTGGTATCCCAAGGGTAAAAATCTCATTATTCAAGCCTTTACAGATGCAGATTGGGCAGGAAGCGTTGATGATCGTAAGAGTGCTAGTGGAGCAGCATTCTATCTAGGTGGTTGTCTCGTATCATGGTTGAGCAAAAAGCAAACTTCAATCTTGTTATCTACAGTGGAAGCAGAATACATTGCAGCAGCATCATGTTGTACCCAAGTCCTTTGGATGAAACAAACTTTGCAAGATCTTCAAGTACAATTCAGTGAGCCTATTCCCATATTCTGTGACAACACTAGTGCCATCAGCATCTCCAAGAATCCTGTCATGCATTCAAAAACAAAACACATTCCGATCAAATATCATTTTGTTAGAGAACAAGTAGCTGAAAAGAATATCAAATTTGAGTATGTTTGTATGAAAGAAAAAATTGTTGATATCTTCACTAAACCTTTACCTCGTGAAGCATTTGAATATCTTCGTCAAAAGCTTGGGATTCTCCCAAGTTCTCATTAGATTACAGGTCTGCAAGACGGTTGTGTGTCAGCGGGAGTGGAAGTGTGTGCAGGTCCGCAAGATGGTTGTGCTTTAGGGGGAGTTACCCTTTGCCATTGATGTCAAAGGGGGAGAGAATGTTTAAGGAAGAGGTTTCATGATCGCAGGGGGAGTACTTGTGTTGCCATCAATGCCAAAGGGGGAGATTGTTGATCAACGGTTGTCATTAATGTCAACCCAAGCAGCACCAGGGGCTAACCCAATATTGCATGGGAATTTTTACCTACCAAATTAATATATTCTGGGTCAATAATTCTTTTGATGGTTTCTAATTGTCGAGATGTTTCCATTGATATATGGCACGCCATGTAATTCTTCACCGTTTGAGAGATATTCATGTTTGAAGTTTGTGCCCCCAGTTAGTGGGCTAAAACCCCATGGGGTTGGGGCATGGGTCATTGAAAAGTCATAATTAATATTTTTTTATTCTCCTAAAATCCCTCCCACGTTCACTTGTTGAATCCCCTCTCAACTTAAGCATTCATATAAATTTTGATCTTCATTTCCTCCTTATGCAAGGGATTCGGCCATCTGAAACAGGTCATCGTGGAATTTTCACTCTAACTTTTTTTCTACGAAGGTTCAAAAGCTAAAAATTTTATGAGGTGAAGCCGAAAGCCTGAGGAAGCTGCAATAAAAATTTTAGATCAAGGTGCGCAATATTTTTGGAGATATGATCTGTGGAAGTCATGGTTTTTGCAGGCTCCTGAAATTCATCTCAAAGAAGTGACCTTGGTAAAATCGTCATAACTCTCTCTCTGAGTATCGGATTGGAATTCCATAAATAGTGGAAAATAGTGCATAGTCTTTACTTTTCGCTCTATAAATTTCAAAGAAAATGAGGAAACATCAACACGTGGCACGCCATACAAGTGCGCTCTGCTGAAACAGTCCATAATTAGGGCATTGTGAGAGCTGGGCATAACTCCTTTTTGAAGAATCAAAATTGGGTCAGACCTGTGGCATTAGAAATAAGACTCAAAGGAATAATATAGGACCGAAAATCAGATATTGAGGATCTGAAATAACAGAGATACACCAGATTCAATATCGAGCTCCTAGAAGGCAAGAAAAAGCTAGATCATGTGTTGCCAAGGGTTGCGAAGGACCAGACTTTCTATGGCAGCAAAGCAAAGCAAGGTGTAGCAGAGGGTAGCATGACAAGAGTAGCAACTAAGGTGCATAAGAGCAGCAATAATTTCATCATATGAAGTCTTCAAGCAGGCAGCACTGCATACAATCATTGTAAAGGTATCATTGTACTTAGTCATTGTAAATACATTATTGTACAAATTGTACTAGTATCTATCTGCCAAGGGTTGAAGAGGCAGTGTTGGGAGGTCTAAGATCATCATTAGGTGGTTGTGTCAAATTTGGGGTTATGGTCTAGTATATCTTCTTCTTCTGCATCATTCTATATCATTGTAAAGTGGACCATTTTCCCTGGTACGGGAGTCCATTCTTCTTTTATTCTTCTATAGGGTGGTAGGGTGGTGCTAGGGTGAGTTGTAGTTCATTAGGTGTTGGGGCATCCGTTCAGTTGACTACTAAAGAATCTCGGGCTTTGGAGCATCCATCCAATGGGAGCTGGAGAAGAATTCTTTTCTAGATTCTAGGAAGTTGGAGCTTTATTTTCAATTGGAGTTTAATATTAAAGAATTATTAGAAAAGCATTAGGTGGTTTTTTCACTGGAGTGAGTTTCCACCTTAAAAACTATGCATTTGTGTTCCTCTTGTTTACTGCTATCATTGTACAAACACTGATAATAATTGAAGATTAACTAATGCTCTAATTGAAAGGAATACTGATTCACCCCCACTCTTAGTATTTCCAACATTATTGATATATACATTAACTAATATTTTTCCAAGGTCATAATATTTGGTTGCGAGAACCCCTCCCCCCATCCTTAAGTGTTACAACTTTCCCATTTCATGGATGATTTGGAGATCCTTCCTTCTTCAACAAAACCTTCTTAAATAGAATTTCCATATTTCTTTTGAAAATATAGGAACATCCTGGATGGCTTGGAATAGAATTATTCTCACACGCACCTTCTTAAGTCCACCCAAGAAGTCAAACGTGGGCTAAGTAACAAGTTTCTCTTGGTTTAGTCTCTCTAGATAAGGTGGGTTTTGGGATTTAGGGCATGCCTAATTATTCAAATCTCTTAGATATGATTCTCGTTATGGTTCTTCTTTTTAAACCTCCTCATTTAAATCTTCAAAACGAATAGGAGGACGGTTTTGGGTTAGTTTTCTTCCCATATCGAAGATGAATATCTTGGCACCCTAGGGAAGGGATGGAGTAGGTAGGGTAGGTGACAAGTCCTACATCCTATCATGGTTGGGCTTCCCTACCATTATTGGGGTTAGGGATAGTTTTTGCAAGTAATTATGGATGAGGATGGGGATGATGTGGATGCCTACATCTGTGAAGGGGGTAGAATCTAGATGGTTGGTGGTAAAATGAATTGTTGAGGGCCTCCATATACATGGTTTCTCCACCCATATAGATAAAGCTACATTGGGGGAGGAGGAGCCATCCACGGTTTTTCTAGTTGACACAATGGATAAGAAGCATATTCATAGATGCATTAGTTTAATAAGAATTATAACTGTTGGGGTTCCCATGTTTTGGCCAGGTTGGCAAGACCAAAAGATGAGACAACATCAAACCACTTTCAGACCTTAGGATCTAGCCCTCCTAGGTCCAGAGAGGGATCTCTCTATAATAGTCAAAGTATATATGTCTTTGAGGCTCAAATTTAATATGTTAGGCTAGTTATAGGCACAAGGTTTGTGTGTTTGATTTGTTTTGATTTGGTTGTTGGGAATCAAGAATGAAGGTTTCAATATAAGACAAGGCAAGGCAAAGAAGATTTTAGGCAAAGAGAGATAAATTCAGATAGTATTCAAGACCATTGGGCAAATGGATTCAGGAAAGGGTTTACTTTTTGTTCGATATGCAGGCTTTCAGTTGGGCTAGTCATCTAAAGCATTGGATCCTAAAATGATAAGTGGAGTGAAACAATCAGGAAAGAAAGTGAAAGAACGAGGGGAAACTAATTTCTGTCTATAGATCAGGTCAGAGGTCATTTAACTCCAGACCTGCTTGGACCTACTCTTAGGAAACTCTTAAAGAAGGGCAAGGAACAACTTGAGGGAAACTTAGATAGGTTTAATTAACTGAAAAGGATCCTAGTGAGACAGAGATAGATTTCTACACTCCCAGTGTTCCCAATTCATTCAATTAAACTCTAACAAGAACATCTAAGAAGCATATTCATTAACTCATACATCAGCTAGCAGGCAATAACATCCATTACACTGGTTAAATTAACTAAAACTAATTCTTAGATAACACATTTAGCAGAAAACATTAAGGCAAGGAGAGCAGAAGCATAGGGTGCCTAACAAGGGAAAATCCTATGCCAGATTTCTGATGCAAGCCAGAAGAACTGAAATGGAATGAAATAAAACACAAAGACAGAAAAACATCGCCGCAGCTTTAGATCAGGATCCAAAGAAATGTGCTTGTCATATTAAGAGCAACACCAATCAGGTACATCATTTGCCAATAGCTTGAAATTCAGTTTGAAAACATACTCCTTAGCTTATCTTACAACTTTACACAGTGAGCATGCCTCAAGAGAAAATCTTGCAATTCTCAGATATCTCATCAACAACCTTTACAATAATTTTCTCATGAGTTTTATAGCTGAAAGAGAGCAGAGGAGGTAGGTGAAGAACTAAATGAAGAATTAAAACTCAGAAAAGAAAGAGGGACGAAGCCCATTCTATTTTAAATATTATGCATTAATCTTTGGCACGTCTTGGACGAAAGAATGATCTTCTTTGGCTTCCATTTACTCTGGTATGGTCCTGATGTACTTTTGGCTACAGAACTCTGTAGTACTCTTGGTGCATTATCAAAATGGTAAATAAATGACTGAATGGTCTTGCATACTGCATTAACAACTACTCTGGTAGCTTAGGACTGTGGTCAAGGCGGAAATCTTCTCTGGAACACGGTATGGAATAGAAACAGTATGGGCATTTGTCCTTTAGAACAATCTGCTGATGTGTAACCCTGATAATTTTGTTTTCTATGCGCTGGTTTGCCTCTGACATGTGAAACCTATGCTTTAAACGCTCTGGAGAGGACTTACATAGTTTAAACTATGTTCCTTTAATGCAAGCCTTGTTATATGTCTTCTCAGCCCCTTTCTCCATGAGTTTGGCTCTTGAAAACGGTCTTTTCCTGTTTCTCTGTAGCTGTACTAAGACTTTGAATCATGGCAGTCTTCCGTCGCTCGTACTCTGCAAAAACACGCAACCTAGTCATGAAATTCATGCATAGGGGGAAATGGTTATGGAGGACAGGAGAACAATAGCGCGACGGTGGTGAAACAGTGTTTTTAAATGGAATAGTGGTGAAATATGCAGTGAAAAGGATAAAACAGCAAATAATAGGGTTTTGATGGAGAAACGTGCATGGACCATTTGATCGTGGTCTGGTGACGAAGATCGACGGCGAAGAGTGATTCATTAAACTTTAATGAAAAATGCAAAAGTTCGGTTATAAGCAGAAATACACAAAAATGCAATGAAATGCAACGGAAATGATCTTATGGTGGGACCCGGCGCGGGTGGAGGGCGATTTATTTCTGAGCCGTTAGATCTCAGATCCAACGAACTGTCGAGATCAAGTCGGGATATCGCAATCGGGGGGAGCGGAGGGAGACACATTTCAACTTTTCGATTGCGATTGGATTTTGCAATTCGATCGGAGCGGTCGGAGGGGAGTTGCGATTGTGATGATCGGAGTTAAGTTGTGATCAATCGCATCGCAAATATTTGCGATGAGCCGATCGGGGGACTTAACATAAACATTGCAATTAATAATATTTTCGATTAGCGCAGGCCGTCCGATCTTCATGGTAGATCAACGGTGGAGAATACGTCACGGGCCTTATAGAGCAGAGCAATCGCATCGAAGTTTTTAAGTCTTTCAAAGTAATTTTAACGCTCCGCTCCAGTATTCCGATGCGATTAGAGCCCAGGCTATAAGCGCTTGGTCTTTGGGTATCGGGCGTATGTGGGGAAGTGGTTGGGGCTGGCGGAAAAGGGGCTAGGCCCTATTATAATGTTAAAAAGTGGGTTTTTGCCCATTTTTAATGAAATTCAAGGTTGGGAATGGATAACGATAGGGAGGAAAAGTGCTTATTAAACCAGACAAAGGGTGGATGTGGGATTTAAAGGGGATTTTGGGTATGATTTAGAGGGTGAATGAGGACTCAGAGGGAAACAGGGGAACTTGACAAAAGGGGGAAAAAGGGGTAAAATGGGACATTCTGCAGAGGTACAAGGGGAAAATGAGGGCCTTTTGGAACATAATTCTTTGCGATCAGTGAGGCTCATAGACTCAAGAACAGCAGAGGGAAACAGTCAATAGCAGGGAACATAAAAAGGCTTCAAGGATGATGTGTTTTCAAGGGAAATGCATTCCTTGAAGGCTCATACAACAAACTAGCCCCTTGCTTGCTTGTCAAGGAATTCATAGGGGGATAACAATAACATTAAGATTGGTCTTGAACCATACCTTGGGGTTTTTGATCCCATGGTATTTTTTAGGCCACAAAACGAAGTTGTTCCATTTATTTTTGTTCTCCATATATAGTCTTAAAACTAGGCAGATATGGGAAGTTGTTTGTGGCATGTTCTTTGTTTCATATGGCATAAACCTTAATATGATCTACGGGAAATTCCTTTAGTGCATGTTTTCTTCTACATTTTGGGTAGAATATGGCCATGGCTAATTCTAATTCTTCCCTCTTCTTCTTCATTTGTAGTTTTTCCAACTAGAATATCAAGGAACTGAGTATATTGGTTTTGAAATCTTCTAGCATGTTCCCAATTTCTTCTCTTGTCAACAGTCTCCTAGTATCCTTACTAATTCTTGTTAGTATGTCTCTAGATCCTCTACCAACCATTAAATTCCCCATAGAATATCTTTAACATAACTCAATGATGACATTATAAATTTGTTGAGAGACGCCTCTACCTACCATCAAATAGGATTTCGACGCTATCATCTCAAATTCCTCTTATTAACTAGACACATAGTGTCTGATGAGCTAGATTTTCTTTTCTTTCTCTATGAAGATTATAGTTGAAGTTTCCACATAGTATTCAAGCCTCTGTTTTTTGTTTTGGGTTATTCTAAGGATCTCTTCCCTTCTTTCTTTATCCTTACAATAGTCTTGGTATTTTTCTATAAATTTATGCTTCATTTGGTCCCATGTATGGATGCTACATTTATGAAGGCTCATGAACTAGCATAATGTTGTGTTCTTGAGATTGGCAGGGAATAATTTATACTTTTGAGCATTTGACATGTAGTTGTAGCTTCAATGGAGTATATTGAATTCGAAAAGAAAGGTATCGAGATCTTTCTTGGAAATACCATGGAAGTTTGGAAAAGCAGAGTGAGGAATGTTTTTCATATTTGTTTCCTCATCTGACTCAAGGATAGATAATTTGATGTTGGTTATTTCCTCCTTGACTTCATGGGCCATCCTTACTTGGGGCTTGTCTTCTTCCTTCGAAGGTGTTATAAAATTTTCCTGAAAAGTCAACTCCTCATAGTGGAACTAATCACTAATTATATCTTTAGAAAAAGAAGCCTCCATTTCTATAGAGGATGAACCTTACGCAACCTTGGTATTTTGGCTTGAGACTTGAGGCTTATTTTTGGCAAGAAATCTTGTTATGGGAGTCAAGTAATTTGGTTCACAGTGCCCTTTCTCGTCTTGAGACCATCCTGTACTATTAATTTTCCGAGATTTTTTGGTAAATCTACCATGTTGATCTCTACCTCTAGGCATGGAAAGTTAAAGGAAAATTTTATCTAAGAAAAGTTGTTGTAAAAATAAATTGATTTTATTAATTTGTTGAAATAAATCCTCTATGTGAAAACAAAAAATAAAAAATAAGAATAAGAAAATATAGTTGATCGTACTATCGATGTTTCCCTTGCAACGACACCCAAAATGATGGGCCTTTCAATTACCTTTCTGATAGTTCAAAAAGAAAACCAAAAGACTATGCACTTAATTGTCAATCCGAGGATTGTATGGAAATTGTGAACTATCGTGCATCATCCATGCTAGTACAATTTGTAGTTGTAATAAAAGAAATTATTGTCACAAGACAAGACATTGGGATGCTCTCACAAGTCACTGGGTGAAATCTACTTGTAATCTAATCCACACTTTGCAGAAATGTAAAGAGCAGACTTGCAAGAAAGAAAATGTCTCACTTGCAAGGAAGTAAATATCACACTTGCAGAAAATGAATCACAATTGCATGTAATAAATGACACAAGAATCTAAGGTGACATGTTCAATGGCTAAAATGATTTTTTGTGCTAATTACTTTTTTCGTCCAATATTTCTTTAATTTTTATGCATAAAATTATTTTCTAACCCAATCTAGACTTGTTCTACCCACCTTGGGTCACTTGTGTGCCTACCATGCACATTATTTATGCATTATTTTGTTAGTACTATTCAAAAATGCATCAATGCATATTTAATTTGTTGTTCTTAAAAATTTCTCATTAGGATGCATGATGCTTGTACATGTTTTTGATAAGTCAATTTCAACATCTTTCTATGTCTGTTATAATGTTGTTCCTTATTGTTACAACACTTATTAATGTGCTTATTACTATTGTAAGTCAAGTCATATTTTGTCTCACTTACGAGTTTGAATCCTTCATTTCTTCTTCATGTGCCAAATTATTCCTTGTCCAAACTATCTTTTTGATATGTGACCATGGTGATTCAATCATACTTAATCAACCTTCATTATGTCATAACTGACAACTCTTACCATCGTTCTACTATATATTAGCAATTATATACAATAGTCATAGAATATTCACAACAATAATTCAGAGAGAAGGCATTCAAATAAGATCCCATTTACTTTCCACAAACAAATTATGTGAATCAAGATTAGGAATGAATTTTCACTTTGCATTCCATTAATTCCAAAATTTTAAATGATTAATAGAAAATAAATACATAAAAATGACTTTTACTTTCAAATTAAATCAACTAAACATATAAGATATGGAACCACATATTATACTAATTTTTAAAGTTATTAATAGAAAATAAATAATTAAAAATGACGTTTTATTTTCTAATTAAATCAAATAAATATATAATATATGAAACTATTTATTATACTAATTTCCAATCATGCTCATCTATTGATTGGATTAATTATATCTCTCATAAAAAACTACATTGTAATTGTTATTTTTGATGTTGTGTCCCTATCTACCAAGATTTTGGTTCCAAAAGCCCTTAACTATATCTCAAAATTTATGGACCGTGAAACCCTTAATCTTATTAAAATATATCTCACCTTATTTTTCTTCACCTTTAAATGGAAATGCCATGAAAAAAAAGGTATGGCCATGGGTTCATCCTTTTTTTCCAAAGAAAAAATCAAACTTTCTATTAAGGCAATAAAAAGTTACATTTGTAGATGCAATTAAGCATTCAAAATATTGTATGTCCAAAAAAAAAACATAAGTAAATCACCCTTAGGTTGTTTCTAGAAATTAAGTGCTACTCAAGCCCAACAAAATACCAAAAAGAGCCAGTTCCAGATCCTGGGCCTCCCCATTAGTGAGGAAAACGACCCAAACATAAACAATTTTGTTATTGTTCAAAATTACAAAAATTATGTTACAGGGAGCAATTGACATAAATGTTTATGGCACTTGTAAATCCAAAAACAATTTCACAAAAGCGAGGTAAACAAAAACTATATCTTGTGCAAGTTGAAGAAAAAAGTGAAGAACTTCCCCTTTCGATCAAGAGGGGAAAGGTTGTTGCTCTGACACACAAACCCTATCCTCGTCAGCTTATGTTATACGCCAGGTGCCCACAGCCTGTTGCAGACCTTCCTTAGAAAGGAGATTAGCATCAAATTTCGGCTCCCTGTAGATGTGACAAACAATTATAAAATCAAAATATTGTTTCAGATATATAATTTCTTCTAGTAAAGGTATCAAAATAAAATTTTGACATCTTTGTTCTCCATTAAACCATTTAACAATATTGTGTGAATCACCAAAGATCTGAACTAAACCCACTGAGGCTTTGAGACTTTTTTGGTTGTTGACGTGAATGACAAGGCCTGCACCACAATTATCTCGTGGATCGGATCCACCATCAGAATAATCCCATGGGATATCACCCATGATCTATTCTTCTCTTGATCACCTAGGAATCTTAGCAGGGGATGGTAAATGAATAAGAGCATAAATTAAGGCACTTTCTACTGCAATAGGAGTGTGAGATGAGACCAAATCCTTAAATATGCTTCTGTTCTAAGCAATAAATATGCCCCATGAGATTATTAGGGGGGTATTTTTCATATTTTCCTCTGGTGCCTCATTCCACATCTTTGCCAAGCATCACCAATATTCACCCCTCTCCAAGATTGAGTCTTTCCTAGAAGTTTTAAGCTTTCTTCCCGGATATTAATACTAAGAGGACAATTTAAGAAAAGGTGTTGGATTGATTCCCCCTCCCTTTTGTAGAGGATACACCAGCCAAGACCCATCGTTTTCCTTTTATGTAAGTTATCCCAAGTAGGGATTTTGTTTCTTAAAAAACACCAAAAAAAAATAAAAATCCTTGATTTCCAAAGGGACTTAAACCACCAATATGGATCTCCCCATGCCCTTCTTTCCATAAGAAATTTTTAACCAAACTTTAGAGAGTAAATGCCTATATGGGAATGGACCCATCTCATCACATCTAGGCAATCCCTTAAACACAAATTTGTTCTCTGGAGTTCTTTGATGTAATTTTGGTATTCCTCTTCCCATTGGGGCTCCATTTGCAATTCCTGCATTGATTTCTAACCCTGTTTCCAAATCTTCGATTGATCTTCCTTTGCAATCTTGTTTGAAAAAGATACTCCCTATGAATGTAAGCATGTCATAACCTCCCTTGAGAGAGCATACCCCTCATTGCATCCTACCCATGGGTCTATTCCTATTTTATGCTTCTCTCCATTTCCAATGTGCAAGGCCAGTCCTTCTTCAATGATTCTAAAGGATTCCAAAGTCGCCTTCCATACTACTGAAGCATGAAGCGTATTCTTATCAAGGTTCCTCAACCATTCATCCATAGGGCTCGAGTCTATATATTTCCTTTTGATTATTGTCGTCCACAGATTCTCCTTTGTTATTAGCCTCCACCTCAATTTTTTTGCTAAAGAGGATGCAAAAGAAGTTAAATATTTTATGCCCCATCCACCCCATTCCTTTGGTCTCACTAAATTTTCCCAGGCCACCCATGGCAACACTAAATCCTCCTTTGTCCCTGCCCATAGGAACTAATAGTGCATTTTCCTTATATGAGAAATTATTCCTTTTGGGACCCATGTCAAAGTAATCTAGTAAATAGGAATGGAAACAAGAACCAATTTAATCAACACCAGACTTCCCCCTCTCGACATCCATTTATAATTCCAGTGTTTTATGCGGTTTTAAATTTTAGCCAAAATCCAAAACCAATCTTGTTTCATGTAAGAGTCTGCTATAAAATGGAATCCCAGGTATTTAAAGTTTTTCTTCATCGACTTCAATTCAAATGGAAGGGATGATGAGATCCTCATAATTTCATATCCAAAGAAAATACGATTTCTTTGATTTCATACACATACCTGTTGATACTAGAAACAGATCAAGAGTTGATTTTATGTGTTTAATATCACACTGACTTCCATCACTGAATAAAAGTATATCATCAACAAACAAAAAATGGGTAAAATGCAAATTTATGGCGACTTCAATGCCTTTGATATCTCCTCTTCTCTTTGCCTCCAATATCAACTGGCTAAGTCCTTCCGCCACTAGTAAGAAAAGTAGGGGGGTAGCGGGCACCCCTGTCGGAGGCCTCTTTGACTGTGGAAGAATGATGAAGTTGCCCCATTGATGAGAACAACAAAACTCACATTTGAAATACATCTCATTACCCAGATTATAAAGCTAATGCTAAAACCCATATGGGTCATTAACATACGAATGTAAAGCTAGCTAATTCTGTCATAGGATTTAGATATCAAATTTAACAATCACCCCTTTTTTCCTACTCCGCTTGATATTATGGAATGTCTCCTCAGCTACCCCAATTGCTTCATGTATGTCTACAATATAGGAATCCAAATTTATCCTTGGAAATGTTGCTTGAGAGAATATGCTTCAATAAGACTGCAATGATTTTTGCTATGATTTGATAGATACAATTGCAAAGAGATATAGGACTAAAATCCTCAAAAGATGAGAAATCCTCTTATTTTGGGATTAATTCCAGGAAGGTGGAGTTAAAGGGTTCATAAACCGATCCTTTTTCCCAGGATTCCTCCACCACCCCAGTAAGATCATCCCCTATAAAAAAAGTGTTCGAAGAATTACACTGTCCAACCATCTGGACCTAGGCTCTTGTCTCTATAAATAGCCTTTAAAACCCCTTCAACCCCCCCTTTTGTCACAGGCTCTATAAGGAACTCATTTTCCTCCTCCTCAACGTATCAAGGAAAGATTTGGGCAACCCAAATCATGTAAGTTATTGAGACTGCATCTGGTGCTTTGAAAATATTTTTGGAGTGAGTCCTTCCCATCGAGGCAAGACCAGCAAATGATTTTACAAATTCTCCTTCCTTCGAATTTAGCCCCCATATCATATTTGTATTTTTCCTCCCTTTAACATAATTCTGGAAAAAAATTGTATTTTCGTCCCCTGCTACAATCAAAATTGCTCTACTTTTTAACCTCCACTATGCTTCCCTATCATTTAGTATTCTCCTTCTTTCAATCCCCAACTATTTAATATTTTCCCTCTTCTCCATCGTCTTGTATCCATCCATTTATGGACTCTCCAATAGATATAGTTCCTCACTAATCTTTTATAATTCGGATTCATCTCTAAGTTTCCTATATTTTTCCCCTTCAATGGTTTCCTTCTTCATTTGCTCTCCATAAAGGATTGAGCTAAATACAACCCTTGTTATCCATACATATGCCTCCAAGTAGCTTTTACCAAATTGTTGAATAAGTTTTCTTTGAGCCAAGCTAGGTTGAAATTGCAAGGAGATCCTAGATTTTGATTAGGGCCATTCAGTTCCAATAGAATATGGATTTGTTTTGATTCTCATGCTTCTCCCACCTAGTGTCTGAAACAAGGAATCCTAGATTCCAAATCCTCTTTAAGGAGGAATCGGTCTAATCTCTTAGCAACCCTGACCTCCCCCACTCTCTTGCTCCTCCAAGTAGGTCTAGGTTTTATCAGATTTATATCAATTAGCTTTTCACAACAAATCTTATTCAAAAATAAATCAGATAGGAGGTCAACTTGTGTTGTAGGGACCCATGTTTTCGACAATCCCATGAAAAAAATTAGATTCCCCCCCACCACCAAATGCGGCATTTTCATAAAGGATTTTGAGAAAACGATATTCCAGAATGACAACCTCTCCTAACACGACCTATATATATATATATATATATATATATATATCTGAACAAATCTCCTAATAATAGACCTCAACCCCCAAAACTAGATCCAATCCCAAGAAGTTTAATAACTTCACACTATTATCTTTGACTCTCATCGCCAAACCCCCCGATATTCCTTTGGCATATAAACACATGAATGTTCATCCTGGAAGCATTTAGTTAAGAGCCAGTTTAATCTAATCTCCTACACCAAGAGTTTCTTGGAGCATTATAATATCAGGACTATAATGAAATAACAGAGACTTAAGAGCTACTTTTTTTAGAGTTAATTACTAGCAAACCCTCAACAATTAAAAGACAACATAATCATTTTGTCACTCTGAATAGAACATGTGCTGCTTTAATTTCCCCTTGTAATGATAATTATTTCCCATCTGCTATGTCAATTTTTTCTCTTTGTTGAGCCTTTGAGAGATTAGACTTCCTTTCCTGGGATTTTCTAGGTCCATCCGAAAGCTTTAGGGCTCTGAATCCACCCACTACTCCTTGGTTAATCTCCTTATTTTCTCAGGGATGAAGTTTATAAGGGGGTTTCTCAACTCCTACCTCATCAAGTTATAAGGGTACATGGCTCCTAGCCAATTGATGGTTTAGATGGATATCTAGAATAGTAATAATGATACTATCCAGAACATCAGAACAAATTCAACATGCAAATTTTACAAAGAAAAAGTCCTGGAGGGACCATGCCTCGGGATTGAATTGAGTAGAGATATAAAAGATTTTTTATTCAAAGGAAAAGAAGAAGAGACAATACCCTCCAATTGTGTCGCATGGGAAATGGCCCCTCTCTCCTCCATTTCTTCTTATGTGATCTCTTGAGGCTCTTCCTGCTCCTGCACAACTGTTTCCTCCATCTGCACTTCCTGGAATTATTGAATCTCCATCATCTCTTGATCTCCTTCTTGACTGATACCCATATCCTCCTCTTGTGCCAATTCCTCCTCTTCCCCCCTGAGGTGATCAACATTTCTTGCTTTCCCTCTGTGCCTTCTTCTCCTTCTAAGCCCCAGAGGGAATTCCCATGCTAGATGACCATATTTATGGAATTTGTGACAGTGAAAGGTAAGTTTTTCGTAGTCTATGATCTCGATATAAGAGAGTTCTTTGTATTTTATATGTATTTCCTCTTCCAGTCCCTCCCTTGGATCCATTCTAACTAGGATACAAGCCATAATATTATCCCTTGATCCGAGAAATGACATATCTACCTCCAGGAACAAACCCAATGTGTTTCCAATAGCTCTGAACACCTGCTCCGTCCAAAAATGTGGATGGAGTTCCGATAGTCTAACCCAAACTGGAAGCTCTACCACCTTTTCTCTTTGAGCGTCAAAGAGTGGAGTCCACTTTTTAAACAGGATTGGCGCTCTACCAAAGCACCAATTTCGCCTCACTACCCATTCCAGTGTTTTTCCCTTGCTGAATTTAATCATAAACCAACCCTTGGCTAAGGTGGTCACTTGGTATTGATGATCCAAGGCCTCCTTCCAAGCTTTAGAAATCCATTATGAGATATTATTTGCTGAGTATTTTTTCCCTTTCACTCTACTGAACAGAGTTACCTCTGCGGCTTGCATGACCTTATCGATATCAATGTAGACTCCAAGAACCAAATTCAGATATACCCCCTTTTTTTATTAACTTCTGTTTCTTCTTCTTCACCCATGTGTTCATGTTCCTCCCTGCTTCCCTTGCCTCTAGCCAAACCTCCCTCTCATTGATCCCTTTTTTAGATATCGGCCCTAACTGCCCCTCCATTGTCTTGGTCCGATTATTGGTGGTATTGGCTACCAAGGACAGCACCACTTCTCCAAGAAAAAATGGATTTTCCCCCACTTCATGGGATGGTAATACCTAGAAACCTTCCTCTTCAATCACCACCAGACTAGTCACGAGGCTACCTCCCCTTTTTTGACCTCTGAGGTCCATCGACCCTACATCTACATCTTCGCAAAGAGCCTTGAAACCATGAAGTAGGGATTCTTCTATTGATACCTTCATATTAGGTTTTCCATGATATATTAGGGGTTATCCAGTCTTCTAGTACAATGGGCTCTTCCATGCAAGGGCATTGTCTACCCATTCCCACCTTGTAGCTTCTGGGTATCGTCTCTATCTGCAGAGATGATTTTCCTGCATAAAAAATTGGTGAATCTGCTGAGGAGACTTTCCTTTAGTCTCTTGTTTTCACTCTTTGATTTTTCATTTTTTCGTCGATCTTTTGTCAAGTGTCCATCTCCTTTTATATGTGGCTTCTGTAACTACTTACATGCATTCATCTCTCTATTTAAGTGATAAGGCTGGCTCCATTTTAGCAAACCCTTTCATTTTTTGTCCTTCTCCTTGATCGGCGTTGTTATTGCTCTGACAGTCTCACCGATCAGCGTTGAATGCATTAACACAGTCGCGCTTTTTCTCTTCCAGCACGGGTTGCAGCCTATCAGCCGCGCCGATTATTATGTGTATCTTTTTTAGGGTTTCTACCAGTGTGTCCTATCCTTCTGAATTTATTTTATATTTCAATATATCCTGTTCTTCTCTGTTCAATGACACTTTTGACTCAAGTTCTCCATCTTTGGACTTCTCTTTTTCAAAGCAAGTGCATCCTTATCATCCTAGGGTTTTTAAGTGTTTTCGATACTTGTTACTGAGTCGAATCTTGTCGTATCTTTCAGGCTTTTTGTTTGATTGGTTTGTTTTTCAATTGATTCTCATGATTAGAATTTTCAAGTGTTAACCTTGTATGCATTTGATTCTCTTTTCGCAAATAATGATAGATTACATTGCTTACTTTTGACTGAATTTTTTCTTTGTGTGTTGATCAGTGTAAAAATGAAGAGTTTCTTGTTTTGAGGAAATGAGTTTTAGTCTCCCTTTGATTTTCGGTTCTTTGTCTCTTGTAGCATTTTGAGAGATTTCATTACTACTAAAAGCAAGTGATTACTTTTGGATTGCATTCTTCTTTTTTCATTGTGCTTATAACAAAAAACAAAAATATTTTTGCTTTTTTTTTTTCTTTAAAAATGAAAAGTTTCATTTCGATTCGCTTCTGGTGTCTTTAATGAAAGATTTCATTTCACTTTAGGATTATGCACTTGAAGAAATAGTGAAATGTCATTCCATGCATTTGTTTGATTTCTACGTTGATTGTATGAACTTTTTATCTTCAATTAATGTAGCTTTCATCGAAATGAATGATTATTTTTCTCATATAGTTCCATCCTAGGGATTTAGGTGACATCGGTAGGACTTTGAAACCAAGACCTAATTCAAGATCAACTCTAAAATATATTCAATCAACCTAAGGAGAATTTTGAACCTAACGAATCACATTTAGAGGTCTAGGCTAGAGACATGTTCCGACATTGTAAAACGTAAGAGTTGTTGCTAACAGTCTGTGTTACAACCCGAGGGTGATATCTCGTCCCACGTATGGAAGTATATTGATGTATGATAAGTATATTTGGGACGCTCTCATCGAATGGTTACGCATCAGACAGCACTACTATGGACTTGGACTCCCACGTACCGTCGAGTATATTTTGGGAGACACCATTAGGCTACAAACCTTCCATAGGTAATTGAGTCGGTTGCCTTGTAGATGTGATACACCGAACACAACATTCGGGGAGATTGGTTGTCATATGTTAAGTGCTTGGTCATTTCTCTTTCATTTGATCACCAAGGTGTATATTTCAGTTCACGAATACCTAGTAATCCTTTATTCCTAGTTCATCCATTTTGATTTATTTTTTTCTTAAGTTCTAAAATTAATTTCCCATCATCACATGGCTTACCCGTTAAAATATTTCTAGGCCACATCATGAGTAAATCCTTATGAATATCTTGTTTAAAGCCTTGAATTAATCCCCTCTAACCCTCCTTTTCTTTTTGAGATAAGATCATCGTGGTCGAACCATCAAGTTCGGCTTCCTCTTCATCATCCTCTTCCAAAGAGACATCATCACTAGTCTCTTCTGACTCTTTGCCTTCAATTGGAACTCAAACTGATGAGTTTTACCTCATTCAAAATGTTCAACCTCTTGCTACTCGATATCCTCCTAATAATCATGTAAGCTACTTTGCATTTCCTCTTAATCCATTATTTGATTTCATTGAGATCTCCCTTGAACGGTCGTATAGCCCGTTTGATAGTAAGTTGTGCCAAAACTGAAAAACTGAAAGAGACAATGGTGGGGCCCCAAGTGGAATAGGAGGGTGGAAACCAATATCCACCTGGATTAACCATGGAACTATCCAATATATAATCCCCCATATTGAGCTTAAAACTATGGCACTTCCTTGAAAAATGTATGGTACCTCCATCTACCATCATTACTTGAAACTTTGGTGTTGGATATATGAAATAATTGAGAAGTTTTCCCAATTTCTAATTGTTGAAGTTATGGGTACTACCACAATCAATCAAAATTATTACCTTTTTATTTTTGATATATCATTCTATATTAATGGTTTGTGGAGTCTTTATGACTACCAATGTATGATGAATATTGTTCGAATAGTCTCTTATAGCTCTAGAACTTTTGATGGTTCCAATTCTTGATCTTCTTCCTCTTCAGATTCTATGTAGAATAATTTATTCTCACTGCATTTATGCCCCTTATTATACTTACTCACACAATTAAACATAGTGCTTTTTCTCTTCTTTCATTCACTTTTTGAGGTCTCAACCTTGTTGGTTGGGTCACGTTAGGAGAGGGAGTGTGATTTTCTCTATATTCGTATGTTGCCAATTTTTTAGTAGCAATATTTTTTCCTTCAACTTTACTCGTTGGACTGAAAACATGGTCTAGATATTTAGATTCAAATAGACCTCATATTTGATGCTTTTCTTTAAAGTTATCATAAAGAGGTCTAACAAATTATTCTTTCAAATTTCCTTTACCATGATACTCAACTTTTGAAATTATTGAATGTGTTGTATAATTGGACCTTTTTGTCGAATATTTACCAATTAACTAAAGAATGTATTGCTCTTAATAACCCCATAATGTGTTATCAATTCCATTGTAAAAATGGACCAAGATATAATAGAATCATTTTTCCTTTCACAAATACATTGATACCATATATGTTAGTCTTGTTCTAAAAATGTGGGTGAAATATTTAACTTTTGTAAGGGTGCCACCTAGCATAGATCAATGTATTGTTCCATATGGTATATCCACATTATAGGATCAATACCATCAAACTTCCTCATATAAATCTTCGAAATATAGTAGTTCCTTAGTGTTGACTTGAAGCCCTGATGATGTGGATCTTGAATTGAAAATTCATTATTATGGTTATATTATTCAATATTTTTTCTCTCCAATTTTAATCAAATACCACCCATATGTGATTGAGTCTCAACATCATGCTTCTCATATGTTCATGATTTCCTTGGATCTCCATATCATTTTTAAAGAGATCCTTTAATAGAATGATTTGTAATTTTTTTATGCATTTTGTATTTCTTCCTTATTTTCATTCATCTCCATCATTTCTTCCTTAATTTCATTCATATTCTTCTCCATTTAATCCATCATTTCTAATTTAAGTTTTTCTTAAGAACCTAATAAATCCACCTTTTTCATCATATAACCATCCATTTCATTAGTGTTCTTCTCTAATTGGAAGGACCTAACTTCTAAGTCTTTACTTTCTTATAATTCTTGGATGAGCTTTAAGGATTCTCAATTTTTGTAGTATCTTTTTAATATTTATTTGGAACCATAATAATAGTACTCTTCATGATTATAATTTTGAGTCACCCAAAAATGGATCTTCTAATCAAAAGTTATGTTACTTGTAAGTTATGTACCTTTAAAATATTAATTGGGAGAAAATGTGAATGGTTGACCTTTTTCTTAATATATCTCTGATATGAGAGCTCTTATGAATCTAAGAAATTGGTCTATGATACTCTAATATGTCTTCTCTGCAATCTCATAATTATAACTAAAATTTCATGTGCTTTACGAAATTATGTAACTATTTCAAAAATTGTTGATTGTTGACCTCTTCCCGAGAGAAAAATTGTATAACGTGCTATGTGTCCAAGTCTTCAAATATTATTCTAAATTTTTTACCTGAAGTACTTTTGTATGTCTCCTAATATCTCTAAAAAATCATAGTCTAAAAGTCCTAGAAAAAGGTTTTATCAAAAATACCAAGCTAACCTACTTGAAATTGATTCTAAGAATATTTAAAAACCCTCACTTCCATTGGGCATATCTCCAAATGTATAAGGAAGAAAATTATGGAATTTTATCATGGGTACTTAGAGATCTCTCCTTTGTATCCTCAAATTTTCATAATTTGAAACATCCCCATAAATAATTTACAATGAAAATGTAAAATTCACCTATTTGAAATTTATATATATATATGAATTTCTATCACAAGTACCAAGAAATATCCCCTCTATTCCCTCAAAATTTCATAGTCTAAAACATCTCCAAAAAAAAATTGTTGCAAGAATGCCAAGCTAACCTGTTTGAAACTAATTTCAGGGACATTCAAGAACCCTAACTTCCTCATAGCATATCTCGAAAGGTATAGCGAAACAAGACTTGAAATTTGAATGAGATGTTCCTAAATATATATACTCAATATGCTCCAAATTTCACCATCTTAAGCATCTCGGGTGTTAGAGTCGGTATCTTCATCCCTCCGTCAGAGATCAAATTTCTCTTGTTGCATTCCATTTTAGGTGTCTCGCTCAGTTCAGTCAGTTGCATTCTATTAGGAGCATGGATCATCTGACGGTAGGGGCTTGTCACTCATATCCCTCATGTCTTGTACCTGTTGGCCTATTTCTGTTCATTAAAATCATGTGCAGTCATGTTTGGTCTCAAAGTTGGCAAAAAGTAATTTTAGGGTTTTTAGTCTCATTAGGTCTAGGGTTTAGTTAATCAGGTCTCAAAATGCTTAATAATGGTCAGCAGGCACATGAGGAAGCTTAAAATAAGGTTTCAATGCAAAAATTTCATCATCATAATGCTCGATAATGATTTTTCTTCAAAACTCTATTTTGAAGAAAAATTGTCTATTTTATCTTTATGTAATAAATGCAATGTAATTTTCAAGTTTTTCAATTTTAATAATGCTCCATTCGCAGCCCTGGTCGCCTTTGCCAAATCTCCATGCCATTCATTCCCTGCAAGACAAACAGACAGCTCATTGTTCAGTTCAAAAGCCAAAAGCAAACAAAACAGAGTTTTAAAGTGAAATGTCAAAGTTTTCAACATTACAAAGTGGGTTTTTTCAAATGAAAAATTGAACTTCTTGGCATATAAGATATTTTCATGTTTCAAAGATTCATTTGCATGCCAAGATATAGCAGTGAGCCAAGAAAAATCGTGAAGGAGAGAAGAAAGAAGTTGGTAGGTCGGATTGTGTGTAAATTGCTGAGCGCGACGCACTTGGCAAGTGTCATGACACATCAGAGGTGCGTGGTGCATCGGGCAAGCTGCCTGTGTGTGATTTTGAACCGGCGCGGCGCATTGGAGGGGCGCGGCGCACTAGGTTGGTTGCGCGGTGCATTGGGCCAGAACACAAAAATTTTGCCATTCCTCTCAAATATCAAATTTTCTCGGTTGCTCCTTGTTCGAGTAAGTCAAATCCAGTCCTCTATTGCTCATAAATTGTGCTTGGTGTTGATTATGAGATTGATTATTAAAATTTGAGTACAAAAACTAAACCCTGTTATCTTGTTGAGAAGTTGACTCCTTAGGGTTTTGAAACTTATTTTGGGCCAAATACTTCCATTCTCCACCTTGTTTTTCCTCCCCCTCACTGTTATATCATCACTACAGTCCATCCCCCATCCTCTTACATCCCTAAAGTCACTCATTCCTAAGCCTATTTCCCTATCCCTAAGTCATTTCATTTCCTATCATTCTCATTTTCCCATCTCACTTGTAAAATTTCCCAAACCCCAAGTTTTCCCAAGAAGTCAAGTGGTTATCCTTACATTTCAAATATCACTTGATTAAAGCTCATTGTCCCCATTGCCCTATTTCTCTACAGTCCCTCCCATACTACCATACATTTGGAACTAAAAAAAAAGCACCAAAATTCTCATTTTCATCTATCCAATTCAACATAGACCTTGCATAGACAACGAACATCATGGAGACAGACACTGATACATCCTATGATCGAGACAGTGATTCCACCACTGAACTACATGCACCTAGAAGGCCTCATAATGGTGGCGGACATGTGAGAGAGGAGCCCACCTCATTGGCTGAATTGCAGGCTTATCCACTTGCCATGGCATGTTTTCAACAGCAGTCATGTTATCAATTTTGTGAAATGATTGCTAGGATCTGTTATCATCGGGAGTTGGCTCGTTTGTTTGTATTTCATTTACATGATGGTCAGGTCACCCTTGCCGGTGTAACATTCACTTTAACGCCGGAAACTATTTCTTAAGCAACCGGAATACCAAATGTTGGTGAACAATGGAACAAAAGACAGCAGGTGGACAGAGTGCATTATGAACCATATATCAGGCCTAGCTTTGTGAAACAACTCAGCAGAGTGTTTCCTTTCCGATTCCTAAAGGATTCCTATGCACCTCTGATGAAACTCATTATCAGATATTTCAGTTGTGAGGGCCGGTTTTCACGTCTCTATGCCTATCATATCAGGTTATTGATGCATTTCACCAGGGTGAGGATGATGAACCTCCCTTATTTCATGTGCCGGAATATCGAGAGAATGACCACTCTCGTGCAGAGGAAAACTCCAGAGCAGCAGTACAACAGTATTTATCACTATGCACTCATCAAGATCGTGGTTGTGCATCAGCTCGGCTTACAGGGTATTTCATGGGAGGATTTCATTTCTAATGATTTCTTCACAGCTCCTCAGGTTCCTCCGGAGGTTGTTCATGATGCAGGTGAACCTTCATATCAGCATGGAGGTCAGGAGACAGAGACTACTAGTGTGCCGACGTATGTCACTTATCAGAGAGGCACTAGAGGATTATTTGCAGCAACCCGGCGAGTATTATCTCCACCTGGGGTGGAAGGGGCCTCGCTTCCGTCATCAGCAGCATAGGTACAGGTATAGGACAGAGGTAAGAGGCCCATGGAGGATGAGGGGCCTTCAGGAGGCCAAGATACAAGTTTTATACTCATTGATGAGGATTTGAGCTCTCCAAGCTCAAAGTTGAGAGAGACTATTCAGGAGAAGAAGGCGAAGATAGACACTTTGACCGTCGAATTGCAAAGAGCCCAATGGATTATAAACTACCTTGAGCAGCAAAACAAACAGTTTGAAGATCAGAAAAAAATCATTGAGTTGTAAAACATCCGTGAGAACCGGCAAGTTGCCCAAAGAAGCCAAACCGAGATGACATCCATTGAGCGAGAGATTGAGGCTGATAGAGAGACTTGGCTTGAGAGGGTCAATATTCATCTGGAGAAGTTGTTGGAGAAGGAAACAAGGAAAATAACATGCTCAGGCACATGAAGAATCATTATTGGGTGAGGAATCATGTTTGCAAGGCGCGAATCAAGATCCTGAAGGCAAAGTTAAAGAGAGCATTAAAGCATCGCAAAAAGCATGATAGAATCCAAATTTTGGCTGAAACTTCTTTGGCCCAGCACAGAGCTTGATGGTGGAAATTCAGCCCAAATTTCAAGAAATTTGGGAAACATTTTGTCAATTTTGAATTTTTTGGCCTTAACACAGATTTTCCTGCCCGACGCGTAGCGCCACTTGCCGCGCGCTTATAATTGGCAGCTCCTTTTGAAGAAAACTTTGTATTTATGGATTTTTCATCAAAATTTATGCATGCCTACCCATTACCTAAATATTTTGACAAGTTTTGGGTTGCCTAAAGGGTCAAAAACACCCTAAAAATGACCTTTCTGCCACTTTTTGGACACATAGGAAGCAGTGTTGGGAAAACTCATTTTTTTAGGGGCAAATGGAAACCAAATTCAGAAATTCCACTATGATTGGAAATTATATAGGTAGATATTTCCAACGAGCTATCCTGCACTCAATTTTGACTCCGGGAAGGCCCTCAAAATCAGCTCCAAAGTGGCGCGACGCATAGAGATTTCAGGCGCAGCACATTGGGAATTTTGGCCTAGTTTTCACTCAGTAACTCAGTTTTTCGCCTAGTTTTGGCCAGTTTGACTTTTTTTGTAAATATATTGATGTAACTTGATGTAATTTCATGGTTTTGGATGTAATTTTGACAAATTTTCACTCATGTAAGTAGATTCATTCACCAAAAAGTGAATTGTAACTGAATGAATCAGTTTCCTATCTTATAGAGGCAAGCTGTTCCACTGCCTTTTTTCCAGTTCTTAGTTTAGATCTTGTTGAAAAAGCTCCTAAAATAGTGAGCTCGACCCCTAGAGGCATGGGGATGAGTTATTATTTTCTATATCTTGTACTTTCTCAGTCATTTTCAGGGTTGGACACTTGGGATTGCTTGGAGTTTCATTGTACATTTCATCTATGCATTTTGGCAAAGGAATAGACCAGGGTTTGCAACACTCTTTGGGATCCATGTGGCTCTATGTTTTGATGGTGTGTTTCTCTCTGTGATTGTAATTTTACTGATGTTTCATGTGTATCATTTCCCTTCTCCTTTCTTCTTAAATTCAGCAAACAAGTATTAAAGGTGGAATTCATTAAATTTGCAGTGCTCGACCTTGAGTTTTGTTTAATTTTCCATGTTTTCAACTGTCTGAAGAGGATTCTTGAAAGACTCTTGCCCTCTTCAGCTCCTCCCTGATATGAGCTATCCATTTCATTCAATTATAAGCATCAAAACAATTGCCTTTCTTGCCCCATTCAGCCCTCTGCAAAATTGATCATTTCCCAGACCCAAAAACTGCCTTTCCCTTTGATTCCAACAAAACCCCAAAAATCAAATCAAACTCTTATACAAATATACCTAGCCTAAAATCAGTCTTCACTTTAATTCATCTCAAGCCTCACTGATCATTTTTTGCGAGATTGACAAGGAGAGAGCCCTCTCCCGATCTGGTAGGGCTAGCTACCAGATTAAGCGTGGTTTGATGTTACCCTAGACTCTGCCTTCCTTCTGCCTGAGGTAGATTTAGGAAATAACATCGGGGAAAAAAATTTATAGCAAAAATACCAGGATGAATTGTTTGAAGCAACAAAACCTAGGATCATCCACTTTGATAGGAAATGTTATGAAACTTGTGAAAATGTTAAGAAACCAATAATTATAGTCATATTTGAGATGGAAACCTCCTTTTATAATGAATTCAAAGTACAAGACAAGATTTGGTGATCCTAAGACTAGGTCACCTTAGTGTATATATAGGAGACAAAGGGTACAATTCTAATAAAATGGGACCATGAAAGATTCTAGCCTACATAACAATACAACAATAGAACCATAATCACTCAATATCTAGGGCTTAATAATAGACTTTAGGGTTAACATGGGGCTTATATAGGGCTTAAGAGGAATGTGCAAGACCCAAGGAGTGTTTTAATCCTCCCATCCTCAAATATAAACTTGACTTTTCCTCATCCTGTGATTCTAGTTATTGAGTTATATCATAGGAAAACATCACCTTTGTAATACTTTAATATTCATAAAACTAATCCATATGGGGATTCATATGAAAATAAGGTTGATTCGATCCACCTTTCAACATGATCTGCATGTATGCTTGAAGAAGCCAAGTACACATCCCATGCTTCCTCGCAGGAGGCCTTCAATTTTATGGATGGAACATTGTCATAACCCCTCTCTTTATAAATACTTTTAGATGTACATCATTGTTGTAATACCTAGCCTTGCCACATTTTCAACATTTCCTCGAGGATTTCTTGGGGATTTAAATCTACCTCTAGATTTAGATATCCCACTTAAGGCCTTATTTTTATTTCTATCGAGGGAACATCCTCTTACAAACAAGGCTTTTGTGCTTTAAATATCCATGGTTTTATTTCTCATTTCCTCAATAACAAGTATACAACTACATCATCAATCTTTAATGTGGTTGCATTACTACTAGTAACTTCAATCAAACTATCCCATGATTCTGATAATGAACACAATAGACTAATGCACCTCTCTTCACCAGAAATTGTAATAACAATATAAAAAAACTACCTTACTTCAATATTGGAGGTATTTAGATGTGATATCATCAAATATCCATCATTCATCCTTAGGAGGTACAACTTCTTTCAAAGGAAAAGTTTGTTTACAAAGCATTTATATTTATATAAAGCCCCTAACTTACCCCATAAGACTTCATTGTGGCTTCTCCTAAAGCAATTAGTAACACTATATCTAAAAGACACAATTTAATTGTGATATTCACCTTCTTATCGAACTTCCAAGTAATCTTTTATCAACATACTTATAGGTGCAGTACCTAGATCCACAATGGCCCATTTTTATTTTTGTACCAAAAGTTTTATAACCGAATTTTCAATCACTTTCTAATTATTTGTAAAAGACAACCAAAATATTGTACATTAAATTTTAATTTGAGGTTCATATGGAACTTGCGAACTATCATACACCATTTTTACTAGTAGAATATGTGGTTATAATAACATAAATGAGTGTCACGGGACAAGAGATTGGGATGCTTTCACAAGTCACCAAGGGAATTCTACTTGCAATCCAATCCACACTTTATATAAATGTAATGAGCACACTTGTAAGGAAGTAAATATCACACTTTTAGGAAATAAATCACACATGCATCTAAGGTGACTTGCTACAAGGTTAAAATGATCTTGTTTGTTATAAAAAAAATGCAATTGCACGGGAAATATAATGCATTAAATTACAAACCATAAAACCACACTTTTTTCATGAAGGAGATAGGAGTATAAATCAGAAGTTGTAAACAGAATAATCAAACTAGACCTAATTGAAAACAAAGAAATCACAATTATGGAAAACATAGTATTCTAGTGTTAGCACAAAGTTGCAGCAACAACATAAATCATTATTTGTTGGGTAAGTCTCACAATTATTTTGTAATTAATGAAAATATTAATGAATATATTGTAGCAATAAACCTATTTTACAATGTTGCAGCATTATATGATTAGAGTTGCAGCAATAAACCTAAAATGTGGAGTCACAGTAAGATGGAATATCACAGTTACATAAATTGAAATTTAGATTTGTGGTAATATGAGCATTACAACAATTGAACTGCAAAGATGTATCAAATAAAATATCAAAGTTACAGCAATTAAACTTCAAAGTCGCAGCAAAGGAAATATTAGAGTTATAGATAAGTACTAATTTGAAAATTTGCTAGAAATAAAAGAAATATATAAAAATTACTATTACTACTCTATAAAATAAAGATAATACCTAGCTAAGAAGGGGGACCTACCTCCTTAGATGAAGCAATGGGTTATGAAAGTAATAATGCACTAGATATTTAATACACCATTGATTGAACCAAAGAAAGGTAGTAATCTCTTGAAAATGCATAAAAACAAGTATTGAAATGGCATATTAAGATGGTAGTTATAACTTAACTAACCATGCATCATTATGGATGGAAAAGGTATCAGGATTAGATGGAAATGAGAAAAATGTATGCAAAAAGGAATTGGAGAGGTGCTAAAAATATGTCTATTTGAGCACATGTCTTCTCCCCCAGCCAAATTCATTGCATGTCCCTATGTAACTAAACAGTTGGTCTAAATCTGAGTAGGTGAGGCTCCCATGTAGGTTTTTAAGACTATAGTCAATTTCCTCTGCCTCATTAGCATAGAATTAGCCTCCTCTTACATGAATTTATTTTCAGTAGGCTAGTTCCTCCCTCCTATATAACTTGTACTCTTTCTTCTATTATGTGGTCGGTAGCCACATCATTGGATAGAGAAAATTTAGATCTATCCAATTATTTCCACAACTTTCTATGCACTTAATATATTTGTGCACTCTCTCAAATGTCACCTTAAATTTATTGTGATTAAATGGATCCCTTTGCTTAATGCCCTCTATGGCTTGTTTCCACCACTCAATACATCCTTCCACGGATGTATTTTCTAATACTTCAATTTGTGCCTTACAATGTACAATGACTTCCCCCCTATTCCTCATCATTAACTCTACATGTGGTGGAGATCTAGTCAATTTTTTGTGTTCTCTAATGACTTGTAGAGGCCTATAAAATTATCCTCTAACCCATAGGTTTCTTTTGATATTTCTCTTTGAAATCTTGCGAGTAGATGCCCAATCAACATGGTTTCTCAAACAATATACAAATGCTCTCAATTAGACATCTCCTATGAAGTGGTTAGCAATCCACACTGGGTCATGGAAAAATAATATATTATGTTGATATAGCTCTCAAAGGAGGTTCTTCTCTTCACTAGTGCATGCATCATATGCTTCCAAAAATGTAGCAAGGGACGTAATCTCAAATGGATTCCTATTCATTATAGATTTTTTCTAAAAAATTATCAAATCTTCCTATAGAAACATATTGTAGTGAGGTGATGGAACTCTACAACTAAGACATTACTTAACCAATAACCCAAGTCAAAATTTCTAAATTTCCAACTTATTCATTATTTTTCTAGGTCAAGTAATTTCTTCTCTTCTATCCTTGCTTCTTCCCATTTAATTCAGTGGGTTTCAAAATACTCATCCCACTTCTCTATCAACCCTCTAACAATTCGTTGGTGTTCCTTAATAGGCATCACACCTTCCTCATAAGATGTTATCCACTTATTACATCTATCCTCTTTTTATTTCACCCATTTATAAAGAATATCCATTTGTGTGGCCTTCTCTTTTACTGTTTTATCCTCAGACTTGGTAGATGTCTCAACCAAGGTAGGTATGTTATCTTTTGTTTGGACAACCATTTATTCGGTTGTATCTCTTTCTTCATGGAGAGGTTCCTTTGCAACAAGGGATTCTACTATATAGGTAAAGCATTCTAACTTCTCAAAAGTCCTACACATCATGATTTCAACTCTTTACAACTTGATAATGGTCTAAAGCTTCCTATTCTCCTTTTCAAGCATCTGATTCTTCCTTAAAAGCGATGTAAAAAATGGCATTAGTAGATGATTACTTACTATTTTATGTCATTTCTAATCCTAAGGCATGAGTGATATCTTATGCTTTCAGAGTTGTAGCTTATTCTTATTCTTATTATACTTCAATAATTATAGCAATTCCTTCTCCTTCTTGTTTTTTATACGGGTCATTTGTCTCTATATCTCCATTAAATGCAGGCCTAACAAAGTCTTGACCATCCCCCATAAATTCGAACAGTTCTTGTGTGTTTGCAAAGTCTCTTTCCACCATTACCTTTGTTGGTTCTTGTGTAATCTCCTTGTGCTGCAATATGGAGTTCTCCTTGTGCTTCAACTCCTTCTTTTTCCACCCTTGCTAGTTCTTATGGAGGAACAAGGGTTTCTACTTGTGTTTTCCAAGTTGAGAAACATGGGTATACCTAGTCCTTTTCTTCTTTTGGATAGGAACATACGCTATCCTTTTCATCATTTTTTGCGATCTCTTTGTCAAAGGCTAATTCTCCCTTTTATCTCCACATCATTTCCATTGTTATCTTCATCTCTCTATGGAGTTGCAGCAAAACCCTCAAGAATTTCTTCTTCAATTATAAAACCAGGGTATTATGTGGCTAGTGGAATTGCAACAATATATTATATGGCTACATCTCTCATATTTGCAAAACCTTTTGAGGTTGCCATAACTTTTGGAGTTGTAGTTGCATTGTCTCGTGGTGGAGTTGTAGCAATTGTGGCTTCTCTAGATAGAGTTGCATCAACTTCTAATTTTGTTGGTGCACTTTCCACTTCACTCAAAACCATACCTTCTTTGTGCATCATTTTCTTAACATGTAGTTGATGAGCTTGTGATGTGAGAGGGACTCCCATGGTCGAGCAGATTTCTGCACCAGTGAGGTCATATTTTGTAGTGTTATCTAGAGGAAAAATGGTAAATTAATCATCCTACCATACCGCAGGTGGTCCAATAATTAAAGGTGATATAGATAAAAAACCATGTGGGAGCCTTTGCAAGTAATGTTCCTTTATAACATCAGAGAAACATCCCCCCCCCCGGGGAAGCCAGTAGTGACCTCTTATCAAACCTTGTTATTTTATTTTTCTGGGGATTTTCCTGGCTCGAGGAACTACTACACGGTTCCAGAATTAAACCTTATTCAATAATACCAACACTACCCCATGCAAGAAAACCATTTTACCCTGGCTATTAGTTCCTCTAACACCTGCACCATTGTCCCTACCACTACATACCCATTTTCACTTGAATTCATGGAAAATTCAAATGTTACTTCATTGCCATAACCTTGCATTTTGTGTATGCACTTGATCCAACCTCCCTACTAATAAAATTCCCTGGTATGGTCATATGCTTCTAATCTAATAGTAATTCTCCTATAGGTTCCCTATGGTTGAGTGAGCCCCCCAACCGCCCCCCAAAAAAAAAAAAATTACTTCTACTCAGAGGTTATGCAAATTTTGGATACAAAATGGAATGAAAAATCTAGAGGGTGGATATTTCCAATTATGGAAGGGATCGATCAAGGGAATCAACTCATAGGTTGGAGGTGACAACGAGTGGTGCAATTGGTTTCAAATCAAGGTTCAAGTTAGGTAATTCCAATCAATATTAGTCTTTATGGAGTTTGAGATATGTACCTTTTGACTTACCAAAAGTGGTCATGATGGCTTGTCCCTCTATCGCACTAATGTATTGGCCCCACAACACAGCTAGGATCCCCATTGGCATTGAATTTGCAGCATAATCCTTGAGTTCCAACATAATTTGAGAGTTGCAGTAACAACGTTTAGAGTTGCAGCAATATAATTCAAAGTTACAATAATAGATTTCATGATCACAACAATGGTGTTAGCCAAAATTACAGCTCAATCCAATCATAGTGTTATAGCAAGAATCGTCATCACCTATTCTAGTTATTGGAATTGCAGTAATGATGCTTTGAAGTTGCAACAACTAAATTTTCATTGTTGAGTTGTAGCAATGGAAGTACACCAAAAAATTTGCAGCAATGACAGTATAGAGTTGCATCAACTAACTTTTAGTTGCTAAGTTGTAGAAATAATGGCATAGCAACATAATTGTAACAATGGTTTTTGATAGAGTTGCAGCAATCACAACTTCCTCTCATACATATCGTAAAAAGCAGTTTATTTGCATAACAAAATTGTAAAGAAGCTATAAAATTGCAAATAAATGGATCCTGACATAACCATCATAAAATCGTGAAATGCCCT
The DNA here is from genome assembly GCA_034641835.2 of Pinus albicaulis. Classification (NCBI taxonomy): domain Eukaryota; kingdom Viridiplantae; phylum Streptophyta; class Pinopsida; order Pinales; family Pinaceae; genus Pinus; species Pinus albicaulis. The sequence goes on along the minus strand of CM076574.1, from coordinate 68,475,414 downwards.
CTTTTTCATGACTTATTTTTTTAAATGAGATGTACCAACATAGGATGGTTTTCACATAAAATTATCTCATGTAAGTCGCTAATGGTTTTCATACATTAACATTATTATTATTATTATTATTATTATTATTATTATTATTATTATTATATGAATCGTTGAATAATGAATTATTCAATATGGGTTCCTCCTTTCTCGACAACCTCCAAGTCAGACCATCCATTGGTGATTATCCTCAAAAAGCCTTCCTTGGATAAGTTTTTATGATACAATCGAATCCTATATCCATTTACTGTCAAAGAATTCCTCTCTCCGTCAATGGTGTGAATTTTTATGGCTCCATTATCATATACAATACAATCTCATAAGGCCCGAGCCATCGAGTGCTTTAAAATCTTAAATTTGGAGTCAAATAACAATGCCTAGTATCCAAATTTAAATTTCTTCTTCTTGATGAAATCGTCAATCCACTGAGATATTTGATGTTGTATCATTGTTTTTTACTGCAAGGAATACTAGTGAATTTCATCCATCTCATTAATATAGAGGATTCTCTGCTTTAGAGCTTTAGATAACTCCATTACAAGTTGTACAATTGTTCTGAGTGTCTAGATTTCCATTTCAAATGGCAACATAACTCATTTCCCATACACTAGTCCATATGAGGTGCAGTTGGTACTAGTCCTCCATGTCATTTTGTACACCCGTAGAACTTCAGGGATTTTTTTTTTTTAGTGCTTGAGGTGTATTCAGAAAGTCTTGGTGATGATAGCCTTAAGAATTTTGTTTTCCCATTCTACTTACCCATTGGCCTATCAATGATATAGTGTAGTAACCATATGTTTGATCTTGTATATGTACATCAAGTCTTCAATGAGCCTCAAATTGAATTTAGTCTCTCCATCAATAAATATTTTCAAAGGTATCCTGAACCTACTAAATATTTCCTCATGGAGAAATTCTGCCACTACTTACTCAATCACAACGGAGAATGCCTAGGCTTCCATAGAATTTTTAACATAATTAGTAAATTCAAGGATGTAGGATTTATTGTATGATTAAGGATTGATTGTTCCCTCCAAATCGAGGGCCCAATTATGGCTGCAAAAACATCTCATCTAATTTCACTAATATTTCCATGTGCTAGCAACTATTACACCCATTTATATATTCCTTGGCATCCTTGAAGATGGTGGGACAATAATACCATTGGGAAAGTACCTTGTACCCAATTCTTTTATCTATAAAGTGTCCCCCACATGGACCATCATGTCAAGCCTTTAATATCCCATACACCTTGTCTTCTCACACGCATCTTTCGATGATGAGAACAAGTCTTGTGTAGAAGAGACAACCATCAATCCACAAGAACCTGCAACCTTGTATGGTGATATTATGTCAATATTTATTATATAAAATATGTGGAAGTATACTTGTAGTGTTAGGTCCCTATAATACTAGTGTATCCCCTTATTTTTGTTAGTGTATCCCCCTCATTGTTATTGTTGTACCCCTGTAACCCCCATATTGTTATTATTGTGCCCTTACATTATTATTGTTAGGTCGGCTAGGATTATATTGTGACCCCATGGACTCCTATATGTAGAAAGGAGGTTTTTTCATTTGTATCATCCATGAATTGTTCATTTATATAATTTAAAGGAGGTTTACCCCTCGAAGTGGCTTATTTCTAAGTCGTTGATCTCTCTTTTCTTCTATTTTTGGAGTTGGTTTCATAACATTTGGTATCAGAGCTTTGGATTATAGGTTTTCGCTGCTCTAAACATGTCATCGTGGAATTTTCGCTACAAATTTTTTTCTACAAAGGATCAGAAGCTAAAAATTTTATCACACGAAGCCGAAACCCTGAGAACATCATGTAAAATTTTCAAATATAGGAACACCTAATCCTCTATGGGTAGGTGTGGAATGAGAAAATTCACAATGGAGTCCAAGTGACCTTGGAATATGAAACCAAGAGTCACACCATTGTACTATAAATGTACATCTTTGTATAATGGAAAATAAGAAAGCCTCACGCTTATCCTTCATTGTGTTGAGTCTCATGTGTGTGTGTGTTTATCTTCCTCATACACCATGTGTGTGTGTTCACATGGTGTTTAACATGGTATCAGAGCGGGCGATTGCTGGCCCTGCTCCAAATTGAGTGAGCCATTTGTGTTTATGGCCTGTGCATATCTGCAAAATTCTTGGCATTTTTGCAGCATTTAGAGAATTTCTGCAGCAGTCATTTTGCCACATTCAGAAAGGTGTTTTGAATAAGAGCAGGATTGGTTCTGAAGAAAAGCAGCGTTGTGCATTTGAAGGTTTTCTCACTGCTTATTTCTTCCTGCAATTCATGTCTTTTAAATTATGCATTTTGGAGAGCTGTTGAGAATAGTGTTTCAAAGTGGGTTTCTGAAAGGAAAATTTCTGAGTTTTTCATTGAAAAATCTCTGCAACTTTCTGGATTTTTAATGGAAAATATTTCTGAATACTGTTAAATTCTGCAATGGAGTAGATTGTTGTATATTTAAAAAAATTAATTAATTAATTAATTAATTAATTAATTAAAAAAATTAAAAAATTAAAAAATTAAAAAAAAATTAAAAAAAATAAAAATAAAAATCTGCTGCTATTTTAAAGTCTTGGGTCTCAGTTTTACTCCTCTGCTGCTAGAAGAAAATTTACATTCTCTTGCTTTCCTCTCTGCTGGTTTTAAAAAAAAAATTAAAAAAAAAAACAAAAAAAAAAATAAAAATAAAAAAATAAAAAAATCTCTGCAATTCCACCATTCGACCCACACAACAGCTCTTTCCCCCACGCCCCTGCAATCTCACCTCACTTCCCTACGCGGACTTCATCCCAGCCCGCTTTCACATCTCCCTCACTGCAACCGACCCCCTCTCTACATCTCTCGGCCTAGAAAAGAATACCTGCACAAAAAAAATAATACCTCACACCCTCACCTCACCCACCCCACGGCTCACACACCTTGTGGCTTCCCTTACGCCACTGCCATATGCATTACCCTACCCCCTCACGCGTCCACCTATACCTCACCTCAATCCCACGACCCTGCGCACGATCCAACCCCTGCGCCCTGCTCTACTCATCCCAATGCACCCACCGCTGCCCTCTCCGTTGCGTCGGCCCCCACACTCTACTTCACGTCAACCCCCGGCTGCTACTCCACCGCCGGCCCCCTCACCTCTCCTCAACCCTCACACCCTTCGCTCTCGACTGCAACCCCATACCTCGCTCACTCCCCAACTCTCCCTACCCCGCCCCCCTTTCTCCACCGCCGTCCCTCCATTACGCTCTACTCACACCCCCTACGCTGCCTCCCCCGCTCCCCTTACCCACGGCTCCTCCCACTTACCACTTACACCCTCCCTCTCTGCTCTCACATGCCCCCCTTCGGCACCTGCAAACCCTCCCCTCCCTTGCTTAGCCGCTCGGCCTTTCCTGCCCACAGCCCTTACACCTCCCTAAAATTTTATTTTATTTTAAAATCCTTTTTAAATACCGCCCCTTTTTTTTAAATTTGATTTTCTATAGTTACCCCCCCTCCCCCTGTAGTGTACCTAGAGGGGATAATATAGGGTACAAAGGGAGGTACCCAAGGGAATAATATGATGTATTAATATAAGAATGATAAATAAATGGGCCATAGTTAATAAATAATGTGGTTGTAGTAGATTTGACAGGAAAATGTATAAAAATGGAAAATATGCCCAAGAAATAACACCATAGAAGATAAAACTTCAGATCTTCATTAATATCCAAACCCTTGAGGCAGGGCAACACCATACATTCACTCCTTAAGGAAGGAGATCACTCCACAAGCCATATGCTTGCCAATACAATAATCCTTGACATCTCTCAATGGAGAGTATCTAACCTCTATATAGGTTTCATACATGCAATACCATGGGTAGTTACCATGGGTCTCTCAATACCCTACATCCAATACAATGGGCTTATCACTTTATTCCCTAGCTACATGTGGTCCCTTACATAATGTGGGTTAACCACTTTATTTATTAACTATGGCCCATTTATTTATCATTCTTATATTAATACATCATATTATTCCCTTGGGTACCTCCCTCTGTACCCTATATTATCCCCTCTAGGTACACTACACCCCCCCTTTTCAAATTTTTTAAATTCCCTCTTCCCCTTATTTTTTTAATTGATCCCTTTTTAAAAAAAAAAAATTAAAAAAATAATAATAAAAATAAAAATAAAATAAAAAATCCCCTTAATTTGCCTCTCCCTCCCCTTTTAAATTCAACCTTTAAATTTTTAATCCATTTCCTTTAAGTTTGCCCCCCTCCCCCCATATTTTTCACTTTCCCTTAGTTTGTCCCCCCTCCATTATTTTAATTTCCCTTCCCACTTTAATTTTTATTACAATCCCTCTTTCCAATTTTTTTAATTAATCCCAATTAATTTATTTTTTAATTAATTTTTAATTAATTAAAAGAGAGAGAGAGAGAGAGAGAGAGAGGAAGAGCAGAGAGAGAGGAAAGAGAGAATATGAACAGCAGAAAAAGAGGAAATGACGTGTGAGCAGATGGACTGAATACATAGAGAAAATTGCAGATTTGACATTGTGTGATTTGTGGAATAAGGGTGATTTTCTGAAGAAATTGACATTTGAAGACAAGTTTGCCATCATTGAAAACATCTCTTTGAATAAAATTCAGCTGCCTTAAATGCCTCTTGCATATTGTTTTTGCTGCACATTCAAACAAATATTTTGCAGAGATATTGTATTGAGCTGACATTGTATTGCTTCTTCATTCATAGTTGCAATCAGTATTTGAGTTGTTGGATTGTTGATTGCCCTCCATCATTTGAGGAGCAGATTTTGTACTTTGAGATTTCCATAGTTGGAAATTCTTTGGAGTCATTTGTATTTGTTTAAAAGGAATCACATTGTAAACGGGTGCATTTTCGGTTGAAGCTGACACCCTTTCATTTTTTGAGCCTAAGTTGCTGAAAATGGCTAAAATCAATGAGGCATTAGAGTTGTTGAATAACCTCATTCATTCAAATGTTGATGATATGATAAAAATGAGCAAGAATGCTCTTTGTAACATTCAAAGTTGTTTGCTATATGCACAAGAAAAGATCGAGTTTTTGCAGTTGGAATCTCAGCTTCAACAAGACGAACTTCAGCAAAAGAGTCACCATTCTGAACCTGTTTCTGTTCAGAAGATTGTGAAGGACTCTCATCAGAAGAAAGAAGATAAATTTACAGTTGATCCACATTCAGTTCCTTGTACTAGAGCAGATGTACATGCAGATGCAGCAGTTCAGCCTGCACTTCTCAAGCCCATCATCAGACCTTGGGAAGAGCTTGTCCACAACAAGCACCGAACTGGTCTTGGATATGGAAAGGATGTGTCCTTTCATACTCTAGACTATACCAAGCCCATCATATTTCAGAGTGCCAGATTCCTGTATGACAGTTCACCTGCAGCCGTTCCAGATCCTGTTCCACTTCCACAACAGATTGTGAAATGCCAACACTATGATCGAGTTGGCCATATGAAAGATCATTGTTTTGATCTTCACCCATGCAAGCACTGTGGTCGCCACACTCATTCTTCACACAGATGCTTCAGACACAAGCCTCCTGCAAGAAACAAGATTCATCTTGGATGGATCGCTTCTTGGCAATGGGCATCAGCAGCCAAGAAGATGCTTAATACACATGTCAGAACTTGTTCACGAATATTGAGCAAACTTGCAGTTGATTTTTCACCATCATCTCACCTTGTCCCTGACAGGGGGGAAAATGGTGGTCATGTACAAGCTTCGACGTCAGATCAAGCGAGCCTGAGCCACAATCTCTCATTCCATGTTCAGATTTGTAGCCAGAGACACAGAAGTTCAAGCGAGCCTGAGCCACAAGTCGTCATTCCAGATTCAGAGATGTAGCCAGAGACACGGATGCCCATGAGCATGCCTTCGGTTGGTGGACAACCTTAAACCATCATCTTTGGTTGGTGGATAACCTAAAACCATCACAAGTAGTAGGCCTCCCTTATTTTAGGTCGAAGGTCTCCCTTTCATATATGAGGAACACTTCCTCTAGCAGAAGCCTTCAGCTTCTTGCCAGCTTTGGTTGAGTTCTAGGAAATGCTTCAAGCATTCCAGAGTTGTTGGTAATCCTAAAACCATCACAGGTAGTAGACCTCCCTTATTTTAGGTTGAAGGTCTCCCTTTTTTATGAGGGACAATTCCTCTAGCAGAAGCTTTCAGCTTCTTGCCAGTTTTTGGAACTGCAACAAGTATTGCGTTCCAGTGTTGGTGTTCATCCTTAAACCACCTCCTTTTTCCAACATTTCAGAGAGTTTATTCAGCCCAAGTGCCGTCATGCATACTTTGCAGATTTGTATTACAACTCTTTTATTGGACTTACACATACCCCTTTGGATTAAGGGGGGATGTTGGAACACCTAATCCTCTATGGGTAGGTGTGGAATGCGAAAAGTCACAATGGAGTCCAAGTGACCTTGGAATATGAAACCAAGATTCACACCATTGTACTATAAATGTACATATTTGTATAATGGAAAATAAGAAAGCCTCACGCTTATCCTTCATTTTGTTGAGTCTCATGTGTGTGTGTGTTTATCTTCCTCATACACCATGTGTGTGTTCAACATGGTGTTTAACAGATTTGTGGAAGTTGGGATTTTTGCAAGCTCTCGAATTTCATCTAAACAAGGTGACCTTTGGAAAATTGCCATAACTCTCTCTCTGAGCATCAAATTGGAATTCTATAAAAAGTATCCAAAATTACACGGACTGTAGTTTCCTGTGTATCAATTTCAGAGCCGAAAGAGGAAACAGTGACACGTGGCACGCCGTACAAGTTAGCTCTACTGAACTAGTCCTTAATTAGGTAATTGTGGGAGATTGGGCATAACTTTGCCTTGAAGATGTAGAAATTATATGCACTAAGCATGCATATGTCCAAGATCCACCTGATCTCACACTATTTAACTTTATGCAAGATACTGAATCTATTCCACTTGTTAATCTTTTGCGGAAAAATTAATTGCACACACATGTGAAGCATAAACAAAAATAATCAATCGCATATAACATAGTTTTTAACCGGGAAAACCTGAAGCTGAAAACCCCAACTATATATTATGTAACATGGAGATCATATGACAATCTCATACAAGCATACAAAGCTTATCACAAGCCCTCAATACAGTACAATCATCATACACTAATCATGCCCAATCTTGCAAATCCATGAACCGATCTTTGCCATCTGCTAGCCTGCCTCCACTACACAATCACTGTTGAAGAATAGCTCTGAATGAATTCGAATTACTCCATCCTTGACTGCCCAATCCTCATTGGAAACTCCAATGTGTGTGTGATGCATTCAATGCATCACTATAGTCACAACAGATAGTCTATCTTGCCCTTTCACCTATCTCTCCACTGGTCTCCACTGAAACTGCCATGCACTGTAGTTAACTGACGTATTGTTAAGTTGATTAATGAGTTATTATTTGTGAACTAATTAACTAATTAATTCACTCCACTCTCACTAGTGTATCAATTAGTTAGACTAGATACAACTAGCTCAATTGAGTCTAACTGAGGTAAACTGAATACAACTTCATAACTACTTCTTCCAACTGTGTCATAACTCTGCCACTTGAGTTCTAACTAATTCCTCCATGCATTAGCTCCAATAAACCCTTAGGAATTGCGTAATTCCTACTGTCAGCTGATGTGCCACATCTGTGTACTGAACTGAAGTGCTCCAAGAGAATAAGTTGTTGTTTAGAGTCTGATTATTATTAAGAGCTAATAATAATCGACATGCATCTATTTGCAGATTGGCGATCTATAAATAGACTTCACCCAATATTCTAAAAATAGAATTTCATCTATTTTTCCAACTTGATCAACCATCCACAAATAGCATCCTGCAACTTCTGAAATATGATCATCATGTCTAAAAATAGACTTGTGCCAAAAATAGCCTGCGGGCCCACTTAGTGTAGGCGACTCTTTTCACTAAGCTCATCATCTTGTTGAATCTCAACACTCCATCTCAACAAGATAGGGATTATCCTTCACCCCGATCCTGCCTCTATGGTATTCGAATTTTCTCCTAGTGAGCGCCTTCATCAGAATATCTGCATCTTGATCCTCTGTAGGAATGTACTGAAGCAACATGATCTTCCGCTACACACAATCTCTGATATGATGATATTGGATATCAATATGTTTAGATCTATCATGAAACACAGGATTAACCGAGAGTTTAATGCAACTCTGATTATCACAATGAATCACCGTGGAATCTAAATGTGAACCGAACAAACCAACCAGGATCTTCCTCATCTAGATAGCCTCAAATGCAGCTTGACTTGCTGCCATGTATTCTGCTTCCGCTGAACTGAGTGCCACATATCTTTGTTTCCTGTTGTACCAAGAAACTATCGTAGATCTGATACTGAAAATCCCTCCTGATGTGCTCTTTCTGTCTGTTGGGCTTCCTGCCCAATCGGCATCCATGAAGCCATGAAAATTCACTTCATCCGTCTGTCTGTACCATAAACCATACTCAGATGTGCCCCTGAGATATCTCAGGACATGCTTGCCTGCCTTCCAAAAGAGCTTGGTAGGCTTAACCATTGCTTGTGAAAGCTGGTTCAGCGCATAGCATATGTCCGGTCTTGTATTGACTAAATACATGAGCAAACCCACCAACTGTCGATAAACAGTGGCATCCACTACCTCTGCCGATGTAGCATCCTCTTTCTTCCAATTTCCTAGAAGAGGAGTGTCGATAGGCTTGCAGCCTTGCATGTGAAACTTCTCCAGTATCTCCCGGGCATACTTTCCTTGAGACACAAACAGTTCACCTTCCTGCTGCCATATTTCCAATCCAAGGAAATAATGAAGGAGGCCCAAATCCTTCATCTCAAACTCCTTTGCAAGATCTGCCTTGCATGAGTGTATCAACTGCTCATCACCTATTAGTATTAAATCATCAACATAAAGTACAATGATTAAAAGCTTACCCTCCACCACAATTTGGTACAGGTTTGCATCTTCCTCACTCTTGGTGAATCCAAGTCTAGTGAAATAGCTATTGATCCAAGTGTACCAAGCACGGGGTGCTTGTTTTAGCCCATATAGCGCTCTTTTGAGCCTGCACACATGTGACTCACTACTGAAGATCTCAAATCCTTCAGGATGCTCAATGTACACCTCTTCCTCAATGATCCCATTAAGGAATGCAGTCTTCACATCCATCTAATGAATTTTCCAACCCATCTGTGCTGAGAGAGAAAGGATGGTTCGTATGGAAGAATACCGTGTGACAGGTGCAAAGGTTTCTTCATAGTCAATCTCCTCAATCTATGAGAAGCCCTGGGAAACAAATATTGCCTTATACTTCTTGACGCTCCCATCAACAGCTTGCTTTACCTTGTAGATCCATCTTGATCCTACAACTGATTTTCCCACCGGCCTTGGAACAATCTCCCAAGCACTGTTTCTGACAATGGAGTCATACTCCTCCACCATGGCATCTACCCATGTGGGCTCTTGCACTGCTTCTTCAAAAGAAGATGGCTTTGTCACAATACACTTGCTCATAAGAGCCATGTATCCAATATATCGGTCAGGTGATTGTCTTTGTCTACGCTGTGATGTAGGAACTCCTACATTCTGTGCCGCATCCACCTTCAGTATTTCAGCTTCTGTGGTATGCTTCCTGCCTTTTCTGATGTTTGGTTCTGAATGAGTGGACTCCTTCACTCCATGAATCTCCTCCTGTGGCTGATCCACATCCAAAGGCTCATCTTTGGGAACAAGAAGTTCCTCCTCCACATGCAAGTGTAGCTCCCTCTCAAGCGACAACTTCATGGCTTTCACCTCATTGAATTTTATATCCTGTCGCACAACAGTCATCCGACTGTCTGGAAAATACACACGATAGTTATGGGGTGTTACTGTGTACCCCACAAATATCCCAACTTTTGTAGTCAGCTCTAGCTTCTTCATGGCGTCCTTCATCACATGAATGTAAACAAGTGAGCCAAAAATTTTCAAATGATAAATATCAGGCTTCTTACTAGTAAAAGCTTCTTCAGGTGTACTCATGCCAAGTATCTATGAGGACATGATTTTGCATAAACCGCGAGTGTTGCATGCTTAGCCCACAAGTGTATCGGTAGGCCACTGGTCATGCGGCATCACTCGTGCAGCACCCACGATCTTTTTGTTCTTTCCTTCGAATTCTCTTTCTGTGGGTTATGAGGCACTATGAGTTCTCTTCGAATTCCTTATTTTCTATAGAAGTCTTTGAATTCACCCAAGATGTATTCACCACCATTATCACTCCGTAGAGCTTTCACCTGTTTCCCTGACTCCTTCTCCACGAATGCCTTCAACTCACAGAGCATTGAGAATGTTTCACTCTTCTTCTGCATGAAGAATATCTAGCATATACAAGAATAATCATTAACAAATATCACATAATATCTGTGTTTCACTGTTGAATCAACTGAGAATGGTCCACACACGTCTGTGTGAATTCTCTCCACGATCACTGAAGCACGGTTCTCCTTCTCATGAAAGGTGGTCTTAAAAAACTTATCCATTGTACATCGTTTGCACTGATCTGACTACGCAAGTGTACCCTTGGGAAGTCCAATATAAATTTGTTGCAAAATATTCAAAGTGCCATGGTGAAGATGGCCCAATCTTCTGTGCCATAACTCGCCTTTATCTCGGCTCACCACTTCTTCTGCTTTGCCCACCATTGCAGCGCATCCATCTACCTCCAGCTTGTAGAGATTCTTAATTCAAACCCCTATCTTCTTGGTTTGACCTGTTGTTTTATGTCAAAGGAAGACTTTTCCCTCCTTTGAAAACAACATCATAACCCTTGTCTTCCGACATTGCGGCGAGACCAAGTTCTTCTTCAAACCTAGAACATGTACGTGACATTCTTCAACGAGAAAAAGTTACCGAGACTCCCTCTCAAATTTAATGGTCCCAATGCCGGTCGCACTGTACTGACCATCATCGCCCATCTCTATATGCATCTAGAGGTCCTTCTCCTCCAAGTAACTAAACAACTCTTTGTCTCCCGTCATATGGAAATACGCACCACTGTCAAGATACTACACCGATCCCATGCAGCTTGAAACAAAGCATGCAATCAAAGAAAAATCTAGCTAAAATTGCGAGGCTAAGGCCTCTCCAGCTGCAGATCGAGCAGCCTGCTTATTCTTCTTCTTCTATGGATAGTTAGTGGCGAAATGTCCATGCTCGTGACATTGAAAACACTTCACTTTGGACAAGTCCTGCTTCTTTTCTTTCGCACCGGATTTAGAAGTATTTTTCTTCCCCTTCCCTTTCCTTGCTTTGGCAACCAAATTGAAATTCTCTTCATCTTCATTCTTCAATGAAGATCCATCCCTGGTACCCAGCCTTATCTCCTCCTACACAAGATCCGACCAAAGTCGCTCCCATCCTGGCAGTTTCTCCAGTCCATTGATAGAGTGTTCGTAGCTATGCCAACTCTTCGGAAGCCCAAGAAGAGCCAAGCTCAACAAGTCTTCTTCATCAACAATGACCCCCACACTTCCCAGCTCATCCTTGCAGTGGACAAACTTTGTGAGGTATTTTGGAATACTATCGCCTTTCTCCATTTTTATTTTTCTGAGCTTGTCTTTAAGCGCCAACTTCCTCTGGTCACTTCTGCTTTGGAGCAAGTATGTCAAAGCCTTCCAAATTAAGAATGGAGTGGATTTCCCATGAAGGTTGGACACAATATGGTCCTTCACACCTTCCAACAGAATCCTTCTTGTCTTTTCTGTCTTCTTTTGCCATGCATGAAGTAATGCAAGTAATGCGACATCTCTAGATCCCAGCCAAAACATCGCTATCGATGAACTCCTTCAGCCCATTATCCTCCAGCACCACCTCCATATTTTCCTTCCAGGATATTTAATTCGAGCTCCCATCAGGGGCATACTCCAATCTCAACCCGTTGAAATACATTTCAACGTATACTCGATTTCTGCACCAAGAATCTTCTGTAGCAAATTCGAATTGTCCACCAGCACAAACTCACTTCAGAATTGCAATATTCAATCAACAATGCTCTGATACCATGTAGAAATTATATGCACTAACCATGCATATGTCCAAGATCCACCTGATCTCACACTATTTAAATTTATGCAAGATACTGAATCTATTCCACTTGTTAATATTTTGCGGAGAAATTAATTGCACACACATGTGAAGCATAAACAAAAATTATCAATCGCACATAACACAGTTTTTAACTGGGAAAGCCTGAAGCTGAAAACCCCAACTATATATTATTTAACATGGAGATCATATGACAACCTCATACAAACATACAAATCTTATCACAAGATCTCAATACAGTACAATCGTCATACACTAATCAGGCCTAACCTTGCAAATTCATGCACCGATATTTGCCACCTGCTAGCCTGCCTCCACTGTGCAATATCTACTGAAGAATAGCTCTGAATGAATTTGAATTACTCCATCCTTTACTGCGCAATCCTCATTGGCATCTCCACTGAGTGTGTGATGCAATCAATGCATCACTATAGTCACATCTGATAGTCTATCTTGCCCTTTCACCTATCTCTCCTTGGTCTCCATAGAAATTGCCATGCCTTGTAGTTAGCTGTTGTAGTATTGTTTCGGTTGATTAATGATTTATCATTTTTGAATTAATTAACTAATTAATTCACTCCACTCACCAATGTATCAATCAGTTCGACTAGATACAACTAGCTCAGCGGGTCTAGCGAGGATTAAAAGCTGAATACAACTCCATAACTACTTCTTCCAAGTTTGTCACTGCTCCGCCGCCGGAATTCTAGCGGGGTCCTCCATGCATGGGCCACCAATAAACCCTAGGAATTGTGTAATTCCTTCAGCCCACTGATTTTCCAAATCTGTTCACTGAATTAAAGTGCTCTAAGAGAATAAGTTGATGTTTATTGTCGGATTATTATTAAGGGTTAATAATAATCGAAATGCACCTATTTTTAGATTAACGATCTATAAATAAACTTCGCCCAATATTATAAAAATATAATTTCATCTATTTTCCACATTTGACCAACCATCTACAAATAGCATCCTGCAACTTATAGAATATGCTCACCATGTCTAAAAATAGACATACACCTAAAAATAGCCTGTGGGCCCCACTTAGTGAAGGTGCTTACTTTTCACTAAGCTCATTATCTTGTTGAATCTCAACGGAAGAATCACAATCCAAATCAGGTCGGACCTGTGGCATTGGAAAGAATATTGAGAGGGATACTACACAACCGAATTATAGATATTGAAAATAGGAAATAACAAAGATAATTCAGTTTCAGTATCAAGCTCCTCAAAAGAAAGAAAAAGGTGTGTATTCATTTTTTAAAATTTACATAACGTTTGTTTGAAAAAAGAAATTGAAGTGATTCCAAGGTCATATTGAAGCATTGTTAACAGTATTTGGTTCTTAATGCCTCCAAAAAAGAATTATACACCTATTAAGCCCTCAAAAAATTATACTATGACGCCTGAAGAGGAAGAATCGCAGTATGATATATCAAAATTATGGTACCAAGTGAAACAAATTTTGATCTTACAAAGAGCAATAAAAGATGACATAGATGGTTTAAAAGCAAAAATGAAGGATAAGTTGGATGGTTTGAAGGATTAAATGAAATCTAATATGGATGATAAAGTAGTGAAAGATCACATCGAGCATCAACAACAATTTCTCCAACTCTCAAAGGATAACCTAACTTTGGTGCAGAATCGACTGAAACAACAGGAAGATCAACATCGCAGCAAAAGAAGTTCTAAAGTAGTCACAGAAAGAAGAACTCGACAACTACAAAATCTATCAATTTCAGAGTATCTCGGCAAGTGGAAGAACTTACAAGTGAAGATTCCACATGGGAGGATGAGACTTTTGTACATAAGCATCCTGAAATAATCAAGCGTTGAGGGCAACACTTGTTTGAAGGAGAGGAGCATGTTAGGTCCCTATAATACTAGTGTATCCCCTTATTTTTGTTAGTATAGCCCCCTCATTGTTATTGTTGTACCCCTGTAACCCCCATATTGTTATTATTGTGCCCTTACATTATTATTGTTAGGTCGTCTAGGATTATATTGTGACCCCATGGACTCCTATATATAAAAAGGAGGTTTTTTCATTTGTATCATCCAAGAATTGTTCATTTATGTAATGTAAAGGAGGTTCCCCCAAGTGCCTTATTTCTAAGGCGTTGATCTATATTTTCTTCTATTTTTTGTGTTGGTTTCATAACATGTAGCCAAGTAATTAGCTATATATACGAACCAATGAGAGTTAGTAGGAACCAAAATAGGTGCTCATTGGAGAAATATTCTTCTATAGGAGGCTCATTTTCATTAGATGTGAGCCTTGAAAGAAAATAAGCCAGTACAATATCTTTCACATGTTTGTTTAAGATGGTTATATCATATTCCTTTAATAACAATACCCAACTAGTTACCCTACCATTAGTAATTTATTCGATCATTAAGTATTTTATGGTAACATGGTTAGCGTGCAATACTACTAGATATGCATGATGTAATGTCGAAACTTATTAATAACATATATGATGGAAAGAATTTTTTTGTGTTACTGTATAGTTTATTTCTGTAGTTGAAAAACTTTTCTCAATGTAGGAGATTGTGTACATATCATTACCTTATAATTTCCCTAAAACAACTCCAATGGAAATATCTCATGCATCTACAGAGATATGAAATGGGAGGGACCGATTAGGTCCTCTCAAAATAGGAACCTTGAACACCTTGGATTTAAATTCTTCGAATTCATGCTAATAGATCTCTATTGACAAAGACTCAAAATTCTCAATAAGTAATGCAAACAATGGATGAGAAGTTTGAGAAAAAAAATCAACAAATCGATGATAGTAACCAACATGTCCTTCAAAATTTCATAACTCTCATTGTGAATGTGGAGTCAAAAAGTTTAATATTACCTCAATTTTTTTCCAAATTCACTTGGATGTCTTTAGCCAAATGCAGTGCCCCATTATGATGCCATCATCTAACATCATTCCACATTTAACATTACTGTGGGAAATGGTATATTCTTTCACCACATTAATTTTTTCTCTAAATTTGCTAATTCCTCATTAAATTCATTACCATATGTTCTAAATGATTCCATATAGTTTCTACATAATCATGAATCAAATAAAAAAATATACCAATTACAACACTTTAATAGGTGGTAAGAGTATTACATAACCCAAATGGTAGAACAAGATAGGAAATATCCCCCATGGAAAGGTAAATGTCATTTTTTCTTGATCCTCAACCACAATATGGATCTAGTTGTACCCACTAAATCAATCAAGGAAAGAAAATTATTTCTTCCTTATCCAATACCTAGTCAATGTATGGAAGTGGAAAATGTCATTTGTGTGTTTCTTTGTGGATTTCTCAATAATCCACACAAATCCTCCATTTACGATTCTTATTTGGTACAATAATGAGACGGGATACCCACTGGCTATCATAAATTTGATAGATAAAGTCAACATCAAGCAATTTGTGTAGCCCATCCTTCACTATTTCCTTCAGTGTTGGATTAATCCAATGTTGGGCTTAGCGAATGGGTCAAGATAACTCCTTATAAATTATGTGTATATAGGTCAAGATGGATCCCCTTCATGTCAAAGTAATCCCAAGTGAAGGAATCACTATGATTTTGTAGCAATTTAACTAGTTGCTCTTTTTTTTGCTTAGTCAACACTTGATTAATATTCATGGTATTATTGGGGTTGATTTCTATAGTTTATGTAGTGGATCCTTGGTCTTATTTAGCTTAAGACTTGTGTTCTAAAGATGAAGTGCTTGTTTAGGAAATACAAGCCTTTGTTTTTGGATGCATAACATGGTAAAAGAACATGTGAATTGGTTGAGGGAGAGGAGGAAGCTATGAAATAAATAATTTAATCGTCCTCAATTTCTCTCTCTTTGATAGATATTCATCTATTGAGAGGACTTTGTGAGCTTCTCCTTCATCAATATCCTCTTTGTAGGCCCAAAGTGGTGTTTTAAAATCTATGTTAGGTTTGGTGGTAGGATGTTGTTATAGCATCATTTTTCACCCTTATGTGATTCATGATTGTCTCTTTGGCCTTGGGCACCCATTCCCACAGACTTGAATAAATTTCATAAAAAGCAGTGTTTGAAATCCCATACGCGGATATGCCCAGAATTTTTCATGTGTATACGCGAGTCCAGAGATACTTTTCCCCGTATGTCACTAAAATCATTAAAAAAATATATAAAAATTCCTATTTTCGAGGCTGGGTTGATGTTTATTCCTGTAATTCAACCACCCTAGCCCGTGGCCAACTGTTTCCAATTGATTGAAACTACTTTGAGGGAGTATAAAAGCCCCTCATATGCATGGCCTAAGGGAGGGAGGAAAATTATAGATATTATACTCTGTTAGAGCCCGATTCAAGTCTGATTTCCCATGCCTCCTGCACTTCCCAGATTTTTACAGGAAACCCTTGTTTCCTGGAGATGTTCATCAGCTTATATGTCATCTTGTGTGCACAAGTCTTGAAAGAATCTTAGCGAGGAAAGGATGGGACGGATCCGGACGACGGTCTGTTCGAAGATCGTGGAAGGATTCAGGTGATCTCTCCACCTTTCTACTATTGTAGATGTTGTTTATAATGAAGAAGAACCATCTTGTTTCCGAATTCACGTGTTAATATCTGCTTGCATATGTGAAAAGATTGTTAATTAAACATTTATTATTTTTTATATGATGTTTCACATGGATTACACTAACATTTAGGAAATATATATGCTGTACAACTAGATTTTCGTGCATGTCTCTTCTTGATTTCCAGGTTGAAGAGGAAGAAGAGTTGCTGGGGGTTTGGACCTCGCGGGATCTACATCAAACGTAGGATATACATGTGAGTTCTACAATCTGTAATATCTAGTTTTTAGCGTACAAGTTTGAATTTGTGGGTCCTTCTTGAACAGCATGCCCCGATCTGTGGAGGTTTTCGACCCAACGACCTCTAGGGAGTTATTTCCCGAAATAGAACTGGCGACTCCACTAGGGATTGCATTCTTGTGATTTGGTGGTTTCAGCTGTTTTAAAGGTTTCCAATAGTTTTAATCATTATTTCCAGTCCAGTTAGTTTTTTCTTAGTCAGACTAAAGACCTGGCTTCTTGACCAGGCTTGATCTTTTTATTTTTCATTATTTACTTTTCCATACGCGAGTTTTCTTATACACAGCCACGTATACATGCCATTTTTGTCAAAGGAAGTCGCGTATACGTGGTTTTCCTCTGCCACAGTCGTGTATGCACGCGTGTTGCAAAAATTCTGAGTAGCGTATGCCTGAGAAAATTTTGAAATTTTTGATTTTTTGACTTTTGGGTCTTGTCTGCCTATGGTGACCTATTCCTGTAGTGCCCTTTTAGTCTCTGGATTGTGTTGAAAGTGGTTATTGGTAATTTTCTCTCTTGTTTGGTTGAAGACCGGCTCATTTTGTCAAATCTTGTTTTTTCTAGTGCTTGCATTTCTGGTTCGAGTACCAAGATCTCTTTTTGGAGATTCTTGTATGTTCTGCTTAATCAGGATAGAGAGCTCTTTCTCATATACTCTTTCTTAAATTTATGTCTTGCTTTGCACTTTAATTTTTGCCTACTTTTTGGTTGGTTTTCTTGAGTTGATTTGACTAGGTCTTGTTGCAATTTTTTGAAGAGTCATTTTCGGTTCTTTGAACTTTTGTTTGCTGCAAGATTGTGCTATTATTCTGGGCTGAGTTAATGAGTTTCTTGTCTTCCTTTTGCTCATATGAATCTTGCTACTAAGTGGCATTATAAGACTTGGAGCATTTTTGTTGGAGTTTCGCTTGAAATTCGGAGATTTCTTGGCTTGGTAATTGGATAGTTTTCTTGGTCTTTTTGAAGTCTTCTTTTTATAAAAATCAAAAGCCCAAAAACATTTTGTTTTGCCATTGCTTTTGTTTTGCATTTTGTTTTGGTTTATTTTCATCTTTTGAAGCCTTGTTGAGATTTTTACCTTCAGTTTTTTACTTGATTTGGGAAGGGAATTTTCATTGGTTTCTTTCTCTTATTTCAAGCATATTTTGGCATCTTTATACTAAGAGTTTCTGATTTGGGAACTAGCTTTCTGGACAACTGGAAAAGTGATAGAACTGAGGGATTCTTGAAAATTTCTCTTTTCTTTATTAGATTTTGCATCTTAGAGTTGGCATGCTCTTAGTAATTTGCATTAGGTGCACTTGAGCATTTGTAGTCTTTTTCATAAATTTTGCGAGTGTGAGGTTTGATATCTGAAAAGAAATAGTCTCGTAGAACCAGTGTAGAATTTTCTGTTCATCGAAAGGCAATTACTGCATCTGCATGTAGTTTGGTTTTCATTAATTTCTTTTCTACATCACAAAACATCACGAGTTTCATTTCCATATTCCCTTGACTTAATATAATAGCCAACTAAAATAAGCGCAATAATTTAAAAACAACTAGCAAGTTTTTTTATTAAGTGTCATACATCAACTAGCTAGGTTGTAGGGCCTTGGATTAGGTGAGTGGAGATTTAAATCTCCAAGGCTGCTCAAAATAAAACATAGAAGTTTATTAAATGAGCGAAATCCAACACCGTTAGGTGGACCGAGAAAGCTCTCCTCCAGAGAGTCAAGCATGAGGGAAAGTGAAGGTTGAGAAGAGAGATACCCCCTCTCTAATTTGCCGGATCTTGCCTTAAGACCATTTCACCCGGCTGTTGATACAGATTGGTGCCCTTAGTTTCCATTCCTAGGTACCACACAGGTGACTGCGGGGGGGAATACCCATGGTACATGAGGCATACATCGTATCACTTCTAGCAGTACTTCTGGAGGGTGCCCCGGCGAAGCTTGGGTACTTGCACTGGAAAAAGGCTATTGTTAGGAGGTCGGCGTAACTATTTCTGTTACCTTCGCTAGTAGGCCTTGGCCATAATTATCCCAAACTACTTTCGGGAGGTCCTATATTTCGCTTTCTCATATTTTGGTGTCTGGTCCTAATCACTCGGAGCAGAAATACCTGAAGGCTGCCTGCTTGGTTGCATCTTAGGGAATTTTGTATTGAGTGCTCCTTGCTCCTAGCTTGCTTAGCTTTATAATTTTTTGAGTCTAATTAATCTGTGAAAGTGGCTGATCAAGCGCCTCATCGATCGAGGAGAATCTGGGGGTTATCTCCCAAGAGTACTGAGCCTTCTTCAAGAAGGCGTAGGAGTAATATAGTAGGTGAATATCACTCTGTGGTATCTGACGTAGCAGAGAGAGATCCTCGGCTAGGGCTTGAAGGTTCTGTAGTTGGTTCTGGTGTTGGTTCCGAGAGGAGCACTCCGCTCACCTCGAGAGTCTTATTTCCAAGAGAAGCAGAAGAAGAAGTAGAGGAAGTACCCCAGTCTCTCGAGTCACTTCCATCTCCTCTTCCTTCTAATTCTCCATTTTTTATTGAGTACATCGGACCTGAGTCTGCAAGACTAGAAAGTCCTTATCCATCTCATTCATACCTTTCGATGGCCACGACTGGGAACGCAGCTTCGGCTGTGAGTGCTACAGGCATTCAGACTCCTCCTTCAGTAGAAGGAGGAGGCATAATTTCTATATCTTCAATTGCTTTTAGTACTGCTGTGTTTGGCTCTGGCTCCACCCAAGCACAAGCTTCTCAATCTCATCCCTTTTTTTTTGGAATGCCCTTTAGTGGGATTCCTTCGTTTTCCTTTTCCACTGCTACAACTGCATCTGCACCCATTTCCTCTATGGCTAGTGGGTCGGCTTATTTTCAAGGGTTCCCCTTCGGAAGTGGGCATATTCCTAGTTTGAATCCTTCCTTAGGGTATTTTCCTTTTACATCCCAGACTAAGAGTTTTAAACCTTGGTCTGGAGGTCAGAGTTCGACTACCTTTACCAGTTGGAACCCTATATTTATAGCGGTGGGGGCTGGGAATCAGTTTTTTGCTGGTCAGCAAGGGAATGGTCCATTCACTTTGTCGAGTACTTATCAGGATTCTCCCCCTTTTTCTAATGCTTGGAACCCCTATCAGGGGGTTTCCTCTTCATTCACTACTTCAGTGGGGCGAACTGGTCCCATCTATGGTAACTCTACGTTGGGAGGGGGTCCTTCTCCAAATGTTGGGTCACAACGATCATCCTATGGCCCAAAATTTTCTATGAGCTCTTTCTGGAAACCTGGTGCCTAATGGAATCTAGGTTATTCTTTTCATAATGTTGGGAATCCATCCCACCAAGGATGGAACCCTCAGGCCCCTCCTCGTTTACCTTTTCTGGCAACTTTAAACTTTCCAGATTTATCAAAATTGACAAATGATCCAATCCAATATAGTCCGGGGTGGCCTTTGGTTCCTACCAAACTACCTTCAGACATTCCAAAGTTTGAAGGCAAGAATGGAGAGGACCCGGCTAATCATATCACTGCTTTCCATCTTTGGTGTTCATCTAACTCCTTGATCGAGGATTTGATTAGGTTGAGGTTGTTTCAACGCAGCTTCACTGGAAATGCTGCCAAGTGGTACATTGAGTTAACTGGGGGCAGTTTTTCTACTTTTGGAGATCTGGCTACTATATTTCTAAATCATTTCCAGTTTCCTGTTCGTTACGATGTCGGGACAGAACTCCTGGCCAATTTCAAGTAGGACAAGGCAACCCACATTTCTGATCATATTCAGGAATGGCGGAGAAGGAAGAGGCTTATCAAAGCTTATATTCCAGGATAATTCCTCTTAGAATGGTTTTTGAAATCTTTGCAGCCAGATATTTCTAAGGATGTATCCCTGTCAGGGGTATTTTCTGAGGAACAGGCTATTTTCAGAGCCCAGCAGCTTGAATTGATATATTCTCAGTCTGGTGTCCTTCATAAGTATTTGCCTGATGCTCCCGACTCCAAATTATACTTTTCCAAGACTAAACCCAGTCCTCATGGTGATGGAATTATTGGGTCGATTGATAGCGGTGCAGCTAACCTGCTTAGTCAATTGCAGCAGTTGTCTATAAAATCTGCTTCCTCTGGTTAGGCTGTGCCTGCTGAGAAATCGCCTTCTCAATATTTGTCTGTAAATGCCATCGAGACTTCCAACCCTAAAGGAAATCAACAATCCGAAGGGAAGAAAAAGGGACGGAATAATAATAAGAAATAGGGCAAGGATGGGAAGGGTAATGCAAATAAATCCAACGAGCATGTTGGTGAGGGTTCAAAGGATAAAAATAAAGCTAAGTTTCCATGCAAGTTATGTATTAGAGACCATCTTACTCACCTTTGCCCTAAAATTCAGGATGTGCAACGCTTGTTAGCTCAGCAGGGTTCTTCAAGTCCCCAGGCTATGTTGAAAAACCCTTTTCCCCAAGGGCAACAGCTAGTTGTTGGCACAAATCAAAATCCTGGGGCTTCCTCTAGGGGCACCCAGGAAGGGGAAAATCTGTCTAACATATATATGATGAGTGCTCACGCGGATATCGCCATGAGATCCGGGATTATGGCGAAACTGAGTCTTCGAAAGCTAAGGACGCTCCCAATGGTACTGAGCCGCTTCATATTACGAGGCCTACTGTTGAGCCTATACCTCGGATGCCAAAAGCATCTACTAAGCGTATGACGATTAATCCAAATGCCAGGGCCACCCAAAACTACTCTGTTGTAGAAGATTTGGCGCAGAGCCCTTGTGCTATGTTTGCTCTTGAGGTGCTCCAGTATTGTCCAGCTCAGCACAGTGCTTTGCTCACTGCTATTGGGGCTTTCGATCCAAAGAACTCTCTTGTGATTACATTTGATATGTCTAATTTTAAAAAGAGACTCCCGCATCATATGGATTTTCATATCAAATCGTCTTATCGGAAATTCAATATCTTTCAGACGGTCATTGATGAGGGTGATTCCACATGTGTGATGTCTCTCGCATGTTGGAAGGGAATTGGATCTCCTGCAACTATTCCATCTGCTACTCTTCTGACTGCGTTTGATGGTCATTCTCACAGACCGCATGGCATTATCCCAGCTTTTCCCATCTGTGTTGGGCAAAAAATTGTAAATATAGAGGTTGAGATATTTGATGCAAGCTTGGACTGCAACCTTCTATTTGGGTGAAACTAGATTTAGGAGATGGATGTTATCGCATCCTCATTATTTTAGATTATTTGTTTCCCTCACGAAGGGCGGATTGTTACAGTTGACCAACTGGACTGTTCTCCTGTAGACCCGAATGCATCTACTGAATCAACTATCCCAAAGGTAGATGATGCCAAGCCGCTTGTTGAGAATTTAGGGGTTGGAATGTATTCTTCTTTGATGGGTACTTTCGATTTTCCACCTCCTACCGTTCATATAAATGAAATTTCATCCTCCAGGGCTCCTATTCGAAGAGAGTTCTTCAGAACTCATTATTTTTCGAACCCTTGGACCTTACCTTCCCCTACCTCCACATTAGCGAAAGGACAAGTGGGTGGAATGGCCTTTCCGATGTCTGCAGTCGAGGTTGCTTATCAATCTATTGTTGACTCTGCAGAGTCCATTCCAGCTTCTCTTTCTCCAGAGGAGTTAGATGGCGATGTGGCTCCGACTTGGATACTTAGTTCTTCTTCCGCCCAGGATTTCCTTGATACCACTCTTCCATCTGAAGAGGCCATCCTGGAAGCTATGACTGGCATAGATAGACCGTGGGATGATTTGCATCATCGGTCTTACTTTTTACCTGATTTGAGCGAAGTTGAATCAAGTTTTCCAAGTCCTTTGTCTCATGGTCCTGTTCACCCAGTCCTGAACCCTTTAGCACCAGCACAGGTATATGCTGAAG
The DNA here is from genome assembly GCA_034641835.2 of Pinus albicaulis. Taxonomy (NCBI): domain Eukaryota; kingdom Viridiplantae; phylum Streptophyta; class Pinopsida; order Pinales; family Pinaceae; genus Pinus; species Pinus albicaulis. The sequence continues at coordinate 68,452,435 of CM076574.1, read as the reverse complement.
GGAACATGGATGTGATTTCTCCAACTATCTCGGTGAACATTTCCAGGGATCCCAATGTCATAGAGAATGTCTTCATCGGAGCTGAATGTTCCCTTGAAGAGATTTAGATTTACACCGATCTCTTTAAAGAGTTTAGGGATTTTTTCGCTTGGTCTTATGAGGAAATGCCTGGTATAGATCCATCTATTGTCCGGCATGAGATCAAGACTTACGAAAATGCTAAGCCTGTGAGGCAAAAGCTTTGTCCGGTCAATCCTAGGAAGGTTGCAGCTATCAAAGCCGAGGTGGAGAAGCTGCTTAAGGCGGGATTTATTTTCCCTGTTCCTTTGAATGAATGGGTTTCGAATCCTATTCCCGTGGATAAAAAACAAGGAACAATTCAATTTTGCATTGATTTCAGAGACCTTAATAAAGCATGTCCAAAACATAATTACCCCACACCATTTATAGATCAGATTATCGATGAGTGTGCTGGTAATGAGATTTTTTCCTTCATGGATGGTTTCTTCGGATATAATCAGATTACTATCCATCCTGAAGATCAGCATAAGACTGCCTTTATTTGTCCCTGGGGTACTTTTGCTTACAAGAAAATGCCTTTTGGTCTTAAAAATGCTAGGGCTACTTTTCAGCGGGCCATGTCATATGCCTTCCACGACATCAAACATATTATCGAGGTGTATTTGGATGATTTAGCTGCTCGTTCTCGAAAGAGAATCGATCATCCTGCTCACCTTCGTCAAGTATTTGAACGATGTCGTTTCTATAAGATTAGGTTGAATCCGAACAAGTGTGTTTTCGCGGTTACATCTGGTCAGTTATTGGGATTCATAGTGTCTACGGAAGGGATTAGGGTAGATCCCTTCAAGGTTGAGGCAATACTTCGGTTGCCTCCCCCGTCGTCTATTCGTCAACTTCAAAGTCTACAAGGAAAAGCTAATTTTCTTCGGAGATTTATCGTAAATTATGCCGAAGTTACCAAAGGATTTATGAGATTGTTGAAGAAGGGAGTTCCATTCTTTTGGGATGACTTCGCTCAATGCTCATTTGATGCTTTGAAAAAAGCATTGACCTCTGCTCCTATATTGAGTCCACCTGATTATAGCAGGGATTTTCTTTTGTATCTTGCAGCAGCAGAATCTACCATCGGTATGGTTCTGGTTCAGGAAGACGATGCTCTTACAGAGCATGTTATATACTATCTTAGTCGAGGATTGGTAGGACCTGAACTTCGGTATTCTCCGATAGAAAAACTGGCTTTACCAGCTGTTCATTCTGTACAGCGACTCAGACATTATATTCTTCTACGAAAAACTTATGTTTTGGCAGTAGCCAATCCATTTCAGTTTGTTCTCAGTAGGCGACTGATTGGGGGCAAATACAATAGATGGGTTGTGATTTTGTAGGAATTTGATCTTGAGTTTATGTCTTCCAAACCCAAGAAATCATTGGTTTTCGCAGAATTAATCTCCGAGTTGCCCTATGGAGAAGAGATAGTTTATGATGAATCCTTCTTGGATGAACATTTGTTTCTCATCTCTTCACAGGATCCTTGGTATGGGGATATCGTTGTGTATCTTCAGACTGCGAAGTTTCCCTCTACTTTTTCGAAAGATGAACGCTGCAAATTGCGTCACTTGGCTAAAAATTACTTAATCATTGGTGATGCTTTATACCGTCGAGGGGTTGATTCAATCATGGGACGTTGCTTAAATCTTGAAGAAGCCGAGGTTGTGCTGAATGATTGCCACAGTGGAGCTTGTGGTGGTCATTTATCTAGGCTTGCTACAACCCAATAAATCTTGCATGCTGGATACTTTTGGCCTTCAATTTTCAAAGATTGTATGGAGTCGGTCAAAAAGTGTCATCCGTGTCAAGTCTATACTCGAAAAATGCGCGCTCACCCAGCTCCGCTTTTTCCAGTCATTACTGTCGATCCCTTTACAAAGTGGGGTATTGATTATACTACTTATAACCCGCCTTCGGCTAAAGGTCACAAGTACATTATTGTAGCGGTAGACTACTTTACGAAGTGGGTCGAGGCTATGCCTACTTTTGGGAATGATGTTGAGACAGCAGCTCTTTTTCTTTTCAACCAGGTTATTGCTCGTTTTGGTATTCCTAGAGAGATTGTCACTGATCATGGCAATCATTTTCAGAATAGCATGATGGTTGAGTTGGCTCTAAAATTAGGTTTCTGGCAGGAGCATTTGTCTCCTTACTATCCTCAGGCCAATGGGCAAGTGGAAGCCGTGAACAAATACTTGAAGACCATTCTTCAAAGGACGATTGATAAAGCTCGATCCAACTGGCATATCATGCCGTATCCTGCACTTTGGGCATACCGGACGTCAGTGAAAATTGAAACTGGCTTTACTCCGTTTCAACTAGCTTACGGGCTGGAATCCATATTTCCCATTGAATGTGAGATTCCTTCTCTAAATTTAGTTGTTGAGATTCTTCCTAACACTTCTAGTCTTGAAGAATGTCTCCTTCATTTGGAACATCTTGATGAGCAGCGTCGGGATGCCGCCACGATGAATGAGGCGCATAAGAAACGATTCAAAGCTCAGTACGATAAGGCGGTCAAACCTAGGGTTTTCTCGGAAGGCGACCTCGTTTTGGTCTATGCCCAAGAGAAGGATGCCCTGGGTGCAGAAAAGTTTAAGTCTATGTGGTATGGCCCCTTCATCGTTAAAAGATTCCTTAAAAAAGGAGTGTATGCCTTGGTTGATTTTTAAGGAAATGAGTTGGCAGAGCCCAGAAATGGGCTCTATTTGAAAAGGTATTATGACTAGGCTTCGGCCTGGCATTTTTCTTTTGTATATAGTTAATTTTGTTTTGCACATATCTGGTTTTTTGGTCTTTGATGTGATGGTGATGTTTTTGATCTGCTTTGGCAGGTTGTGTCGAATGTCATGATTCATTGTGGTTCGGTTGATGGTGCTAGTAGACACACCCGGAACTTGGCTTCCATGGCTTGGGTACTTCATTATCCATCCGGTCAGCTGTTAGTATCAAGAGAAGTCTGCATTGGTCCTGCTTCCAATAATGTAGTAGAGTACATTGCAGTTATTTATCTACTCTTGGAAGCAATATCTTTGGGTGTTGATTCGTTGGTAGTTTTCTTGGACTCCCAGTTGGTGGTGTCGCAGTTGAACAATACTTATCGGGTTCGAGATCCATTTTTACTCCGGTTGTTTTTGAGGGTACGTTTGTTACAATCATCATTTTATTTTTTAACATTCATTCATATTCCTCGAGCAGACAATTGGATGGCATACTCATTAGCTAATCAAGCAATTGATTGGCATATTAATCATTCCATACATTAAAATTTAATCATCAAAAACATCATGCATTTTTTATACATTTGTCACATCGCATCATAAATCGTTGTATATATATATCATCAGAGTGTTCAAAAAAATATACAAAATTTGGATCCATAAGTCATACAAAATTAGGGCTTATGCCCAATCATGTTCAGTATCAAAAATATACAGTCATCCAGTAATCATGTTTATCTACTCCTGTGGTCCCTGCCCAATATTTGTGTTCCTATAGAGCACGATCGCAGTAGCAACACGGCGGAATAATCGCACCCAGTCACGTGGTACTCCCACTACCCATCTCTGGATAGCCTCAGGTAGATCTTCCACATCCGCCATAGGCACTTGGTGATTCAAACCCTCCAAGTTCCTCTGAATAGCATGGAGGGTCCTGCCTGGGTCTTCAGTATCTGCCTCGCCTCTGCGGCGCTTGTGCCGTGGGTAGCCCTCAGGACGGACTGGTCCAATATCTGTATCATGGTCATCATAATATTGTAATTCATTTTGAATCCAATCAAAAAACATCTCTTCTTTTCACATTTTTTCACATATATTGAAAAAATCATCAAAAAAATCATATAAATTAAAAAATTGCAATCTCACCGATTGCACCCCATGCCGCACTAGGCGGAAGGACGAGGTCTGGATCACCGCAGAAATCCATCCCGGCATAGGGGTAGTCTTCCACTACTATGACTTGTTCCTCCCACCATTGGAAGAACTCATCATCCCAAGTGGTTTGGGGAACTTCACTTCCCCCCAGTCTCTTCATCAGATCAGCCCATCGGGCAATTCTTGGGTCTCTTGGGCTGTTGATTGAAGAGATCACTTTGGGTCAAAGCCCAGGAATTTTCTCAAAAAAGAATGTCATCAAAATGTTTCCATACCCGAAATGCCTTGATTTTTCTTTCCGGATGGAAGTCAGTTGTTGCTTCATTTTGATTAGCAGAGCTATACACCAATCATACAGGTGAACTAGGCATTCCACAGCTATGCTCATCTGGGTCCTGGATGCCTGATGCAAGGAAGTAGATCCTGCTACCCTGCCGATGGTAAACAGGAGAATCTTCATGTGTAGATCTCTCAAATATTTTATGGCAATCTGAGTCCCTACTTTTTTGGACCCCTCTACACAGTAGACCTGGACATAGTCATCCACCATAAGCCCTCCCAAAGGCTTGTCGTGCAAATCTACTGGGTCTCCCCTCCGTGAGAGTCCAGTAATGAAGTAGATGTCTTCCACCTCTATGTGTATAGGCATTTGGTCTATCACGAAGCAATCTTCCTCCGGTTCCCAGTAATTTACCAACATTTCAAGCAACCGGATGTTACTTTTCATGTTTGGCATTTTGAAAAATTTTATCAATCTGCAATTTCGGAGGATATTAAGCGATTGTTGATCTTGCATCACTTCATTATCAATTGCACTATGCTCACGTTCCCTCCAAGTGATGGTCATCCTGAAAAAATTCATTTATTTGTTCATTAGATGCATTTTTTTACATCACGGGTTGCGCATACGCGACTTACCCTGTAGACAGTCGCGTATCATATGCGGTTTGGTCCATACGAACCCGCGTATGCGCAGAGCCCTAAATCAAAACAAATCTTTTTTACGATGAAATTTCCAAATTTTAACTCTATTAATGGAAAAAATTGATAATAATGATGGATTAAGAGCTTACCTGACTGATTCGGCGAAGTTTGACCACTGATTGCTTTTGTTTTGACGAAAGGGGGTTTTTCTCCAGAGCTCTTTTTCCCAAATCAGCAAGTAACAATGAACCAAATATGAGGTAACATGTGTATTTATGCCCAGAAATTGAAAAAATTTGTAAAAATTTGTTATGCCTATTTTTTCAATCTATCTTAAGCTGCATAACCCAGATGCTTGTAAGTGTCAAGATTGGTATATTTTCAGGTACATTTTGATGAAGTTGAGATTGTTCTAGTTTTTGATCCATGACTGCTGACCTGTCATGGCAGGTATATGATCTTCACTGGCACATAGGTTAGGAAATCCATTTTCCGTTGCATTTTGCATACTAGCCTCCATTCTGATCACTTTCCATAGGGTCGATCCCATCAGGTCATGAGTATTTAACCCATTTCACTCGCCGATTATTTAATCATGACTTGGTGGTAGAGCCTTCCTTTACATGGGCTTCCTAGTTAGTTCCTCGCTAGCACTTGTTGCCCATGTTGTGTTTCATGTAGGCTAGGGAGTCCTCTTTAGTCCCGCCATGACTTATGTGTTGAAGCTTCATTCTTCTTCTTCTTCACTATCATTTTTTCTGGCTATTACCCTAGAGGCTCCCTGGTGTCATTGAGTTGTATTACTGCATTGCATATTGGCTACTTGTTTATCCTGGCCTTTAGCCGGCTTCATTTGGACTCAATGTTTAAGCCATCTTTTGACCTTGACTATCTGTACAAATTAACCATTGCATGCACTTAGCTATCGCGACTTGACACCCTTTTTACCCATGGATGGAACATTCCTTTGAGTATCGCTGACCAGTTTCCACCACCTTGCATTGAGCATAGGATCATTCCTATCCCAGGAACTAGTGCATCTGTTTCTTGATACTCGTTCTATCCATTGTACCATAGCATTCTTTTATTCTTTTTTAGGCTTATTATATGAAAAAGACAAAAAAAAATTGAAAATGACAAAAAGAGCGGGAACGGGATGTTACTTCATAATTTGATGGCAGTACAGTATCAGTTTGTCGCCCTTGAACAAAGCACATACAGTCATATATTTCCTTCATTTGGGATGGTTTTAGTTTTGACCTAGGTTCAGCTTTTTCCCTTGTTTCATTGGTCAGTCCTCCCCCGATTGGTTATCTCTTCCAATCATATAGAGAGTTTGTTTTTGCCTCCTGCATAACAGACTTATACAGTGTCATTTTTACTGCCATGGTCATCACGAGTCGTGCTTTTTTTCAAGGGAAGTTTAACTAGAGTTGGCCATTTTGAGGTGTCTCTTGACTCATTATTCAATCGGCCTTCCCGGTATTGTCAGTATCTTGTTCTATCACATCAGATGTTTTGGTATTTTGCTCGTGTTGGTTTGAGAAGGTCTCCATTGACTTCTTGCTGGCGGGTTTGTCTCTTATCGACTACGACATATTGCTCTGAGAGTAAACCTAGAGCCGCACCCTGGCCCTATTTCCATCATTGATAGGTGACCTTGTGCTCAGCATTTGATCATCATTATGGGTCTTTGACTGAGTGGTTTTCCTTGTGTTCGACGTCAGCATACATTATCACACTTGGGAATCGTGCAGTACCTTGATCTCCATTTGACCCTATCGGTGGATATCTCGCCTCTGTGTTAGCTTTCATTATTGGTTGGTTCAGAGGGTTTCTTCCATGCACTAGCTTCATCTTGTGCATGTCGGAAACGTACTTCGATTTGGTTCCGTCACTCTGCTTCATCTGATTCTTTCCAAATCTTGGCCTATGGGTGACACTCGCGCTGGATTGATGTGGGATGCCTTAATGCCTTCCTTCCAGCAGATCTTTTCCCATCGACTCCGACTCATTGCTCTGGGAATAAGGTCTAGAGTCTTTTGTCAGTACCTTAGGGTTTGCATTCATCAGTGGCAGACTCTTCACTATCGACAGTGGGGATTCATCAATGCCTCCTGATTGGTAGATTCTTCCAAGTGTTCGACTTCAACTCATTCATTCGCACTTGTTAGATTGTACTGGGGCACCTTGACACTCATTTTCATTATCGGTGGGTTGTCTCGTGTTTGTTAACGGTATACATTATTGAATGGTAATCAAACGATTTCTCACATGGTCGGCTTCAGCTCATTTATTCCCATTGTGTAGAATTGTGCCATAGCGATCGGTGAAGACCTCGGGTTGCATCAGCATCTTTCGGTTCACTTGTGACAGTCCTTTCAGTTTCTGCCAGTGATGTCGTCCACCCTTATATGTTGTAGTGTCAGTACAGCAGCATCCTATATGTTGGCTCCTGAGTTGCGTGATTGTACCATCTGTTCCACCCCTTATGATTTGGTACCTGGAGATTCAGTTACTTTTGTGATCAGACATCCATTTTCAGCATTATTGATCAGTTTTTCTATATGTGATACTTGGACATCGACTCTGACTTGTACTTCTGGGCCATGCCCAGATGATTCATTATGTACTTTCAGTTCAGCTATACTTGTATACATTCTGGATCTATTCTGTACTTTCTATATGGATATATTTTTGACTGAGCATGGGTATGCCCACCTCAGACATGAGCTGACTCTCTATTTTCTTTCATTGGTTTTTGGCAGGCTGAAATCTGGTGAAGTCCTCTCTTGTCCTTGCGAAGTTATTTCTATGCACATAATACATTTCAGCCATCATGTACCCCTTCTAACCTGATATATTAGGGGCATATGTTATAGCATCATTTTTCACCCTTATGTGATTCATGATTGTCTCTTTGGCCTTGGGCACCCATTCCCACATACTTGAATAAAGTTCATGAAAAACAGTGTTTAAAATCCCATACACGGATATGCCCAGAATTTTTCGCGTGTATACACGAGTCCAAAGATACTTTTCCGCGTATGCCATTAAAATCATTAAAAAATATATAAAAATCCCTATTTTCAAGGCCGGGTTGATGGTTATTCCCGTAATTCAACCACCCCAGCCCATGGTCAACTGTTTCCAACTGATTGAAACTACTTTGAGGGAGTATAAAATCCCCTCATATGCATGGCCTAAGGGAGAGAGGAAAATTATAGATATTATACTCTGTTGGAGCCCGATTTAAGTCTGATTTCCCGTGCCTCCTGCACTTCCCAGATTTTTACAGGAAACCCTTGTTTCCTGGAGATGTTCATTAGCTTATATGTCATCTCGTGTGCATAATTCTTGAAAGAATCCTAGCGAGGCAAGGGTGGGACGGATCCGGACGATGGTCTGTTCGAAGATCGTGGAAGGATTCAGGTGATCTCTCCACCTTTCTATTATTGTACATGATGTTCGTAATGAAGAAGAACCATCTTGTTTCCGAATTCACGTGTTAATATCTGCTTGCATATGTGAAAAGATTGTTAATTAAACATTTATTATTGTTTATATGATGTTTCACATGGATTACACTGACATTTAGGAAAGAAATATGTTGTACAACTAGATTTATGTGCATGTCTCTTCTTGATTTCAAGGTTGAAGAGGAAGAAGAGTTGCTGGGGTTTTGGACCCCGCGGGATTTACATCAAACGTAGGATCTACAGGTGAGTTCTACAATCTGTAATATCTAGTTTTTAGTGTACAAGTTTGATTGTGTGAGTCCTTCTTAAATAGCATGCCCCGATCTGTGGAGGTTTATGACCCAACGACCTCTAGGGAGTTATTTCCCGAAACAGATGCAAGGTTTATTTTATAGAGGTCTCGTGAGAGATGTTCATGTTGCTATATTGAAAATTATAAGCATTGACAGTCGCTAGCCATGGCCTTCTCAGGATTAAAGGATATGCACGCAGAGAGGATTTGGGTTGTAGGATTATGAAGTAGTCATGATATTCCAATCAGTCTACAAATATAACTAAATCTTCTAATATCCCCTCTGGCTTAATGGTGGATATGTTAGCAAGTTGCAATACAATTGAGTTTGCCTAAGACCGGATAGTCCTCAAAATTCCATAGTGTCTTGAGTCATGAATTTAATCATAATTCATAAATTTATTAATGTGTTAGGCATGATTGTATTATTGATATATACATTAACTAATAGTTTTCTAGGGTCATAATATTTGGTTGCGAGAACCCCTCCCCCTATCCTTAAGTGTCACAACTTTCCCATTTCATGGATGATTTGGAGATCCTTCCTTCTTCGACAAAACATTCTTAAATAGAATTTCCATATTTCTTTTGAAAATATAGGAACATCCTGGATGGATTGGAATAGAAGTATTCTCACATGCACCTTCTTAAGTCCCCCCCCAAGAAGTCAAACATGGGCTAAGTAACAAGTTTCTCTTGGTTTAGTCTCTCTAGATAAGGTGGATTTCGGGATTTAGGGCATGCATGGTCATTCAAATCTCTTAGATATGATTCTTGTTATGGTTCTTAATTTTAAACCTCCTCATTTAAATCTTCAAAATTAATAGGAGGATGGTTTTTGGTTAGTTGTCTTCCCATATCGAAGATGAATATCTTGGCACCCTAGGGAAGGGATGGAGTAGGTAGGGTAGGTGACAAGTCCTACATCCTATCATGGTTGGTCTTCCCTACCGTTTTTGGGGTTAGGTATAGTTTGTGCAAGTAATTATGGATGAGGATGGGGATTATGTGGATGCCTACATCTGTGAAGAGAGTAGAAGCTACATGGTTGGTGGTAAAAAGGCTTGTTGAGGGCCTCCATCTACATGGTTTCTCCACCCATATAGCTAAAGCTACACTGGGGGAGGAGGAGCCATCCACGGTTTTGCTAGCTGACACAATGGTTAAGAAGCATATTGCACAGATGCATTACTTTAATAAGAATTATAACATTAATATTTTCCTTGAACCATACCTTGGGGTTTTTCATCCCATGGTATTTTTTAGGCCACAAAATGAAGTTGTTCCATGTATTCTGCTTCTCGATAGATAGTCTTGAAACTAGGCAGATATGGGAAGTTGTTTGTGGCATGTTATTTGTTTCATATGGCATAGACCTTAATATGATCTAAGGTACATTCCTTTATTTCTTGTTTTCTTCTGCATTTTGGGTAGAAGATGGCCACGGCTAATTATAATTATTCCCTCCTCTTCCTCATTTGTAGTTTTTCCAACTAGAATATCAAGGAACTGAGTATAGAGGTTTTGAAATCTTCTAGCATGTTCCCAATTTCTTCTCTTGTCAATAGTCTCCTAGTATCCTTACTAATTCTTGTTAGTATGTCTCTAGATCCTCTACCAACCATTGAATTTCCCATAGAATATCTTTGACATAACTTAATGATGACATTATAAATTTGTTGAGAGACCTCTCTACCTACCATCAAATAGGATTTCGATGCTATCATCTCAAATTACTCTTAGTAACTAGACACATAGTGTCTGATGAGCTAGGTTTTCTTGTCTTTCTCTATGAAGATTATAGTTGAATTTTCGACATAGTATTCAAGCCTCTCTTTTTTGTTTTGGGTCATTCTAAAGAGCTCTTCCCTTCTTTCTTTATCCTTACAATATTCTTGGTATTTTTCTATAAATTTATGCTTCATTTGGTCCCATGTGTGGATGCTACATTTACGAAGGCTCATGAACTAGCATAATGTTGTGTTCTTGAGATTGGAAGGGAATAATTTATACTTTTGAGCATTTGACATGTAGTTGTAGCTTCAATGGAGTATATTGAATTCGAAAAGAAAGGTATCGAGATATTTCTCGGAAATACCATGGAAGTTGGGAAAAGCAGAGTGAGGAATGTTTTTCATATTTGTTTCCTCATCTGACTCAAGGATAGATAATTTGATGTTGGTTATTTCCTCCTTGACTTCATGGGCCATCCTTACCTGGGGCTTGTCTTCTTCCTTCGAAGGTGCTATAAAATTTTCCTGAAAATTCAACTCCTCATAGTGGAACTAATCACTAATTATATCCTTAGAAAAAGAAGCCTCCATTTCTATAGAGGATGAACCTTATGCAACCTTGGGATTTTGGCTTGAGACTTGAGGCTTATTTTTGGCAAGAAAGCTTGTTATGGGAGTCAAGTAATTTGGTTCACAGTGCCCTTTCTCGTCTTGAGACCATCCTATACTATTAATTCTCTGGGATTTTTTGGTAAATCTACCATGTTGATCTCTAACTCTGGGCATGAAAAGTTAAAAGAACATTTTATCTAAGAAAAGTTGTTGTAAAAATAAATTGATTTTATTAATTTGTTGAAATAAATCCTCTATGTGAAAACAAATAATAAAAAATAAGAATAAGAAAATATAGTTGATCATACTATCGATGTTTCCCTTGCAACGACACCAAAAATGATGGGCCTTTCAATTACCTTTCTGATAGTTCAAAAAGAAAACCAAAATATCATGCACTTAATTGTGAATCTGAGGATTGAATGGAAATTGTGAACTATCATGCATCGTCCATGCTAGTACAATTTGTGGTTGTAATAAAATAAATGAGTGTCACAAGACAAGATATTGGGATTCTCTCACAAGTCACTGGGTGAAATATACTTGTAATCTAATCCACACTTTGCAGAAATGTAAAGAGCAGATTTGCAAGAAAGAAAATGTCGCACTTGCAAGGAAGTAAATATCACACTTGCAGAAAATGAATCACAGTTGCATGTAATAAATGACACAAAAATCTAAGGTGACATGTTCAATGGATAAAATGTTCTTATGTGATAATTACTTTTTTCATCCCATATTTCTTTAATTTTTATGCATAAAATTATTTTCTAACCCAATCTAGACTTGTTCTACCCACCTTGGGTCACTTGTGTGCCTACCATGCACATTATTTATGCATTATTTTGTTAGTACTATTCAAAAATGAATCAATGCATCTTTAATTTGTTGTTCTTAATAATTTCTCATTAGGATGCATGATGCTTGTACATGTTTTTGCTAAGTCAATTTCAACATCTTTCTATGTCTATTATAATGTTGTTCCTTATTTTTACAACACTTATTAACGTGCTTATTACTATTGTAAGTCAAGTCATATTTTGTCTCACCTACGAGTTTGAATCCTTCATTTCCTCTTCATGTGCCAAATTATTCCTTGTCCAAACTATCTTTTTGGTATGTGACCATGGTGATTCAATCATACTTCATCAACCTTCATTATGTCATAACTGACAGCTCTTACCATCGTTCTACTACATATTAGCAATTATATACAATAGTCATAGAATATTCACAACAATAATTCAGAGAGAAGGCATTCAAATTAGATCCCATTTACTTTTCACAAACAAATTATGTGAATCAAGATTAGGAATGAATTTTCACTTTGCATTCCATTAATTCCAAAATTTTAAATGATTAATAGAAAATAAATACATAAAATCACTTTTACTTTCAAATTAAATCAACTAAACATATACGATATGGATCTACATATTATACTAATTTTTAAAGTTATTAATAGAAAATAGATACTTAAAAATGACCTTTTATTTTCTAATTAAATCAAATAAATATATAAGATATGAAACTATGTATTATACTAATTTCCAATCATGTTCATCTATTGATTGGATTAATTTTTTATCTCATAAAAAACTACATTGTAATTGTTATTTTTGATGTTGTGTCCTTATTTACCAAAATTTTGGTTCCAAAAGCCCTTAAATATATCTCAAAATTGGTGGACCGTGAAACCTTTAATCTTATTAAAATATATCTCACCTTATTTTTCTTCACCTTTAAATGGAAATGCCATGAAAAAAAAAGGTATGGCCATGGGTTCATCCTTTTTTTCCAAAGAAAAAATCGAACTTTCTATTAAGGCAATAAAAAGTTACATTTGTAGATGAATTTAAGCATTCAAAATACTGTATTCCCAAAAACAAAACATAAGTAAATCATCCCTAGGTTGTTTCTAGGAATTAAGTGCTACTCAAGCCCAAAAAATACCAAAAAGAGCTAGTTCCAGATCTCGGGCCTCCCCATTAGTGAGGAAAACGACCCAAACATAAACAATTTTGTTATTGTTCAAAATTACAAAAATTATGTTACAGGGAGCAACCGACAAAAATGTTTATGGCACCTGTAAATCCAAAAACAATTTCACAAAAGTGAGGTAAACAAAAACTATATCTTGTGCAGGTCGAAGCAAAAAGTTAAAAACTTTTCCTTTCGATCAGGAGGGGAAAGATTGTTGCTCCGACACACAAACCGTATCCTCATCAGCTTCTGTTATATGCCAGGTGCCCACAGCCTGTTGCAGAGCTTCCTTAGAAAGGAGATTTGCATCAAATTTATGCTCCCTATAGATGTGACAGACAATTATAAAATCAAAATATTGTTTCAGATATATAATTTCTTCTAGTAAAGGTATCAAAATAAAATTTTGACATCTTTGTTCTCCATTAAACCATTTAACAAAATTCTGTGAATCGCCAAATCTCTGAACTGAACCCACCCTCATGTGAGTAAGCCAGCAAAGTAAGAGTTTCAAGGAAAGTTGCTCAGCAAAGTTATTTGTTCCAGGGCCAAGGCCCACTGAGGCTTTGAGACTTTTTTGGTTGTTGACGTCAATGATAAGGCCTACACCATAGGTATCCCGTGGATCGGATCCACCGTCAAAATAATCCCATGGGATATTACCCATGATATGTTCTTCTCTTGAACACCTAGGAATCTTAGCAGGGGATGGTAAAGGAATAAGAGCATAAATTGAGGCACTTTCTATTGCAATAGGAGTGTAAGATGAGACCAAATCCTTAAAGATGCTTCTGTTCTGAGCAATAAATATGCCCCATGAGATTATTAGTGGGGTATTTTTCATATTTTCCTCTGGTGCCTCATTCCACCATCTTTGCCAAGCATCACCAATATTCACCCCTCTCCAAGATTGAGTCTTTCCTAGAAGTCTTAAGGTTTCTTCCTAGATCTTAATACTAAGAGGACAATTTAAGAAAAGGTGTTGGACTGATTCCTCCTTGATTTTGCAGAGGATACACCAGCCAAGACCCATCTTGTTCCTTTTATGTAAGTTATCCCAAGTAGGCATTTTGTTTCTTAAAAAACACCAAAAAAAAATAAAAAATCCTTGATTTAGCAAGACTTTTTAATTTCCAAAGGGATTTAAACCACCAATATGCATCTCCCCATGCCCTTCTTTCCATAATAAATTTGTAACCAATATGAAATGCCTATAGGGGCATGGACCCATCTCAACACATCTAGGCGATCCCTTAAACAAAAAAATTTTCTCTAGAGTTCTTTGATGTAATTTTGGCATTCCTCTTCCCGTTGGGGCTCCATTTGCAATTATTGCATTGATTTCTAACCTTGTTTCCAAATCGTCGATTTATCTTCCTTTGCAATCTTATTTGAAAAAGATAATCCCTATGAATGTAAGCATGTCATAACCTCCCTTGAGAGAGCATACCCCTCATTTCATCCTACCCATGGGTCTATTCCTATTTTATGGTTCTCTCCATTTCCAATGTGTAAGGCCAGTCCTTCTTCAATGATTCTAAATGATTCCAAAGTCGCCTTCCATACTACTAAAGCATGAAGCGTCTTCTTATCAAGGTTCCTCAACCATTCATCCATAGGGCTCGAGTCTATATATTTTCTTTTGGTGATTGTTGTCCACAGATTCTCCTTTGTTATTAGCCTCCACCTCAATTTTGCTGCTAAAGAGGATGCAAAATAAGTTAAATATTTTATGCCCCATCCACTCCATTCCTTTGGTCTCACTAACTTTTCCCAGGCCACCCATGGCAACACTAAATCCTCCTTTGTCCCCACCCATAGGAACTGATTGTGCATTTTCCTTATACGAGAAATTATTCCTTTTGGAACCCATGTTAGAGCAATATAGTAAATAGGAATGGCAACAAGAACTGATTTGATCAACACCAGCCTTCCCCCTCTCGACATCCATTTATAGCTCCACTGTTTTATGTGGTTTTCAATTTTAGCCAAAATCAAAAACCAATCTTGTTTCCTGTAAGAGTCTACTTTAAAATGGAATCCCAGGTATTTAATTTTTTCCTTAATCGACTTCAATTCAATTGGAAGAGATGATGAGATCCTCATAATTTCATATCCAGAGAAACCATCAAGTATCAAAGATGATTTATTTGATTTCATACACATACCTGTTAATACTAGAAAAAAATCAAGATTTGATTTTATGTGTTGAATATCACTTTGACTTCCATCACTGAATAAAAGTATATCATCAACAAACAAAAAATGGGTAACATGCAGATTTATGGCGACTTCAATGCCTTTGATATCTCCTCTTCTCTTTGCCTCCAGTATCAACTGGCTAAGTCCTTCTACCACTCGTAAGAAAAGTAGGGGGGCAGTGGGCACCCCTGTCGGAGGCCTCTTTGAC
This sequence comes from Pinus albicaulis, assembly GCA_034641835.2. Taxonomy (NCBI): domain Eukaryota; kingdom Viridiplantae; phylum Streptophyta; class Pinopsida; order Pinales; family Pinaceae; genus Pinus; species Pinus albicaulis. Next base: position 68,437,058 of record CM076574.1, on the reverse strand, counting down.
TATGGAAGAATGATGAAGTTGCCCCATTGATCAGAACAACAAAACTCACATTTGAAATACATCTCATTACCCAGATTATAAAGATAATGCTAAAGCCCATATGGGTCATTAACATACGAATGTAAAGCCAGCTAATTCTGTCATAGGCTTTAGAGATAAAATTTTATAATCACCCCTTTTTTTCCTACTCTGCTTGATATTGTGGAATGTCTCCTGAGCTACCCCAATTGCTTCATGTATGTCTGCAATATAGGAATCCAAATTGATCCTTGGAAATGTTGCTTGAGAGAATAGGCTTCAATTAGACTACAATGATTTTTGTTATGATTTGATAGATACAATTGCAAAGAGATATAGGCCTAAAATAGTCAAAAGATGAGAGATCCTCCGATTTTGGGATTAATTCCAGGAAGGTGGAGTTAAAGGGTTCATAAACCGATCCTTTTTCCTAGGATTCCTCCACGACCCCAGTAAGATCATCCCCTATAAAAAAAATTGTTGGAAGAATTACACTGTCCAACCATCTAGACCTATGCTCTTGTCTTTATACATAGCCTTTAAAACCCCTTCTACCTCCCCTTTTGTCACAGGCTCTAGAAGGAGCTCATTTTCCTCCTCCTCAACATATCAGGGAAAGATTTGGGCAACCCGAATCACGTAAGTTATTGAGACTGCATCTGGTGCTTTGAAAATATTTTTGGAGTGAGTCCTTCCCATCGAGCCACGACCAGCAAATGATTTTACAGATTCTCCTTCCTTCGAATTTAGCCTCGATATCAGATTTATATTTTTCCTCCCTTTACCATAATTCTGGAAAAAAATTGTATTTTCGTCCCCTGCTGCAATCGAAATTGCTCTAATTTTTAACCTCCACTATGCTTCCCTATCATTTAGTATTCTCTTTCTTTCAATCCCCAACTGTTTAATATTTTCCCTCTTTTCCATCGTCTTGTATCCATCCATTTATGGACTCTCCAATAGATATAGTTCCTCACTAATATTTTATAATTCAGATTCATCTCTAAGTTTCTTAGCTTTTTTCCCTTCAATGGTTTCCTTCTTCATTTTCTTTAAGTTCTCCATAAAGGATTGAGCTAAATACAACCCCTGTTCTCCATACATATGCCTCCAAGTAGCTTTTACCATATTGTTGAATGAGGTTTCTTTGAGCCAAGCTAGGTTGAACTTGAAAGGAGATCCTGGCTTTTGATTAGGGCCATTCAGTTCCAATAGGATAGGGAGTTGTTTTGAGTCTCATGCTTCTCCCACCTAGTGTCTGAAACAATGAATCCTAGATTCCAAATCCTCTTTAAGGAGGAATCGGTCCAATCTCTTAGCAACCCTGGCCTCCCCTACTCTCTTGCTCCTCCAAGTAGGTCTAGGTTTTATCATATTTATATCAATTAGCTTGCCACAACAAATCTTATTCAAAAATAAATCAGATAGGGCATCAACTTGTGTTGCAGGGCCACATGTTTTCGACAATCCCATGAAAAAAATCAGATCCCCCCCCCCAACCACCAAATGCGGCATATTCATAAAGCATTTGGAGAAAATGATATTCCAGACTGACAACCTGTCCTGAAGCGACCTATGTGTGTGTGTGTGTGTGTGTGTGTGTGTGTGTGTGTGTGTGTGTGAACAGATCTCCTGAGAATAGACCTCAACCCCCAAAACTAGATCCAATCCCGAGAAGTTTAATAACTTCACACTGTTATCTTTGTCTCTCATCGCCAAACCCCCCGATATTCCTTTGGCATATAAACACATGAATGTCCATCCTGGAAGAATTTTTTTAAGAGCCAGTTTAATCTCCTCTCCTGCACCAAGAGTTTCTTGGAGCATTATAATATAAGAATTGTAATGAAATAATAGAGACTTAAGAGCTACTTTTTTAGAGTTAATTACTAGCAAACCCTCAACAATTAAAAGACAACATAATTATTTTGTCACTCTGAATAGAACTTGTGCCGCTCTAAGTGCCCCTTGTAATGATAATTATTTCCCATATACTATGTCAATTTTTTCTCTTTGTTGAGCCTTTGAGAGATTAGACTTCCTTTCCTGGGATTTTCTAGGTCCATCTGAAAGCTTTATGGCTCTGAATCCACCCACTACTCTTTGGTTAATTTCCTAATTTTCTCAAGCATGAAGGTTATAAGGGGGTTTCTCAACTCCTACCTCATCAAGTTATAAGGGTACATGGCTCCCATCCAATGGATGGTTCAGATGGATATCTAGAATAGAAATAAGGATACTATCCAGAACATCAGACACAAATTCAACATGTAAATTTTACAAAGAAAAAGTCCTGGAGGGACCAGGCCTCGGGATCGAATTGAGCAGAGATATAAAAGATTTTTTATAGAAGGAAAAGAAGAAGAGAAAATACCCTCCAACTGCATCGCATGGGAAATGGCCCCTCTTTCCTCCATTTCTTCTTGTGTGATCTCTTGAGGCTCTTCCTGATCCTGCACAATCGTTTCCTCCATCTGCACTTCCTGGAATTATTGAATCTCCATCAGCTCTTGATCTCCTTCTTGACCGATACCCATATCCTCCTCTTGTGCCAATTCCTCCTCTTCCCCCCTAAGGTGATCAACATTTCTTGATTTCCCTCTGTGCCTTCTTCTCCTTCTAAGCCCTAGAGGGCAGTCCCATGCTAGATGACCATATTTATGGCATCTGTGACAGTGAAAGGTAAGTTGTTCGTAGTTTATGATCTCAATATAAGAGAGTTCTTTGTATTTTATATGTATTTCCTCTTCCAGTCCCTCCATCAGATCCATTCTAACTAGGATACAAGCCATAATCTTATCCCTTTATTCAAGAAATGGCATATCTACCTCCAGGAACAAACCCAATGTGTTTCCAATAGCTCTGAACACCTGCTCCGTCCAAAAATGTGGAGGGAGTTTCGATAGTCTAACCCAAACCGAAAGCTCTACGACCTTTTCTCTTTGAGCATCAAAGAGTGGAGTCCACCTTTTAAATAGGATTGGCGCTCTACCAAAGCACCAGTTTCACCTCATTACCCATTCCAGTGTTTCTCCCTTGCTGAATTTAATCATAAACCAGCCCTTGGCTAAGGTGGTCACTTCGTCTTGATGATCCAAGGCCTCCTTCCAAGCTTTAGAAATCCATTATGAGATATAATTTACTGATTATTTTTTCCCTTTCACTCTCCTAAATAGAGTTACCTCTGCAGCTTGCATGACCTTATTGATATCAATGTAGACTCCAAGAACCAAATTGAGATATACCTCCTTTTTTTTATTAACTTATGTTTCTTCCTCTTCGCCCTTGTGTTCATGTTCCTACCTACTTCCCTTGCCTCCAGCCAAACCACCCTCTCATTGATCCCTTTTTCAGAGAGCAGGCCTAACCGCCTCTCTGTTGTCGTGCTCCGATTATTTGTGGTATTGGCTACCAAGGGCAACACCACTTCTCCAAGAACAAACAGATTTTCCCCCGCTTTATGGGCTGGTAATACCTAGAAACCTTCCTCTTCAATCACCACCGGACTAGTCACGAGGCTACCTCCCCTTTTTTGACCTCTAAGGTCCACCGACCCTACGTCTGCATCTTCGCACAGAGCCTTGAAACCTTGAAGTAGGGCTTCTTCTATTGATACCTCCATATTAGGTTTTCCATGATATATTAGGGGTTATCCAGTCTTCTGGTTCAATGGGCTCTTGCATGAAAGGGAACTGTCTACCCATTCCCACCTTGCAGCTTCTCGGTATCGTCTCTATTCGCAGAGATGATTTTCCTACATAAAAAATTGGTGACTTAGTTGAGGAGGCTTGCCTTTAGTCTCTTGTTTTCACTCTTTGATTTTTCATTTTTTCGTCGAACTTTTATCGAGTGTCCATCTCCTTTTATCTATGGCTTCTGTAATTGCTTACATACATTCATATCTCTATTGAAGTGATAAGCCTGGCTCCATTTTAGCAAACCATTTCATTTTTTGTCCTTCTCCTTGATTGGTGTTGTTATTGCTCTCATAGCCCCGTCGATTAGCGTTGAATGCATTAACACAGTCGCGATTTTTCTCTTCCACCGCGGGTTGTAGCCTCTCGGTCGCGTCGATTTCTGTGTGTATCTTTTTAGGGTTTCTTCCTATTTGTCTACCAGTGTGTCCTATCCTTCTGAATTTATTTTTTGTTTCAATAACTCATGTTCTTATCTGTTCAGCGACACTTTTTACTCGAGTTCTCCATCTTTGGTCTTCTATTTTTCAAAGCAAGTGCATCCTTATCATCTTAGGGTTTCTAGGTGTTTTTGATCCATCTGAATGGTTGCATACTTTGTTGATTTTCAGACTTGTTATTGAGTCGAATCTTGTCGTATCTTTCAGGATTTTTGTTTGATTGAGTTTTTTTTTTCAGTTGATTCTCATGATTAGAACTTTCAAGTGTTAACCTTGTATGCATTTGAGTCTCTTTTCGCTAATAAGGATAGATTACATTGCTTGCTTTTGATTGAATTTTTTTCTTTGTGTGTTGATCAGTGTAAAAATGAAGAGTGTCTTGTTTTGAGGAAATGAGTTTTAGTCTCTCTTTGATTTTTGGTTCTTTGTCTCTTGTAGCATTTTGAGAGATTTCATTAGTACTCAAAGTGAGTGATTACTTTCGGATTGCATTTTTCTTTTTGCATTGTGATTATAACAAAAAATAAAAATATTTTTTCTTTTGTTTTTTCTTTAAAAATGAAAATTTTCATTTCGATTCACTTCTGGTGTGTTTAGTGAAATATAAGAAATTGAAAGATTTCGTTTCTCTTTAGGATTATGCATTTGAAGAAATAGTGAAATGTCATTCCATGCATTTGTTTGCTTTCTACATTGATTGTATGAACTTTTTATATTCAATTAATGTAGCTTTCATCGAAATGAATGATTGTTTTTCTCATATAGTTGCATCCTAGGGATTCAGGTGACATTGGTAGGACTTTGAAACTGAGACCTAATTCAAGATCAACTCTAAAATATGTTCAATGAACCTAAGGAGAATTTTGAACCTAACGAATCAAATTTAGAGGTCTAGGCTAGAGACGTGTTCTGACATCGTAAACCGTAAGAGTTGTTGCTAACAGTCTGCGTTACAACCCAGGGGTGATATCCTGTCCCACATATGGAAGTTTATTGACGTATGATAATTATATTTGGGACGATCTCATCGAATGGACACACATCAGACAACACTACTACGGACTTGGACTCCCACGTACCCTCGAGTATATTTTGGAAGACACCATTAGGCTACAAACTTGCCATAGGTAATTGAGTTGATTTCCTTGTATACGTGATACACCGAACACAGCATTCGGGGATATTGGTTGTCATACGTTAAGTCCTTGGTCATTTCTCTTTCATTTGATCACCAAGGTGTATATTGCAGTTCACAAATACCTAGTATTCCTTTATTCCTAGTTCACCCCTTTTGATTAATTTTTTTTTTAAGTTCTGAAATTAATTTCCCATGATCACATGGATTACCTATTAAAATATTTCTAGGCCACATCATGAGTAACTCCTTATGAATATCTTGTTTAAATCCTTGAATTAATCCCCTCTAACCCTCATTTTCTTTTTGAGATAAGATCATCGTGGTTGAACCATCAAGTTCGGCTTCCTCTTCATCATCCTCTTCCGAAGGGACATCATCACCAGTCTCTTCTAACTCTTTGCCTTTGACTAGAACTCAAACTAATGATTTTTCCCTCATTCCAAGTGTTCAACCTCTTGCTACTCGATCTCCTCCTAATGAGCATGTAAGCTACATTGCATTTCCTCTTAATCCATTATTTGATTTCATTGAGATCTCCCTTGAACGGCCGTATAGTCTGTTTGATACACCTGGTGTACCATTTGTGCATTTGCTGCATCCATCTCGGACTGCCACTAATCAGTTATTTCTACCAATGGATTCTGAAGGAGAATTTTCATCTCCCCTTGAGGTTTCTAGCACCATTAGTGGTGTGGATGAGTCTTTATTTGAGGGACATTAATTCCCTCCTGAGGGATTTCCCTATGTGGGGAAAACCTCTCAGCCTTCCACCCAGTCGTACATTCTGCAAGGTTACACCTCGTAAGGGCACCTAGTTTCGAGTATTTCAAGTGTCGCACCTTTTTATTACAATACTATCTGAAAGAATACTGCGGTATCTACCCCTGGTCCACTTGTATCCAATGTGTTTGTTTCCATCCCTGATCAAGCAACAGTTATGCCTGTTCCCACGCAGTCAACTGTTTGAGTCGGTGTTTCAACAACTTACATTTGTGTTCCTACGTCGATTCCATTGACTCCGATTTCTGGGGGGGGCCTTCCCTGTCAAATGTATCTCAACCCTCATTTGGACCATTTGTGAGTGGATTACAAACTCACATCTCGGGATATTCTCAAGATGTTGGTAGTATCCATATGCCTGTTGGATCATCTGTTCCAACAGGGTCAACATATTATCAGTATCAGCAATTTTTGCAAAACCAGATACTTAATCAGCAACCCTATGTCCTGTTTGGTTCTCAGCAATTGCAGACCCTGTTGGTGAATCCGCAAGGATTTTAAGGGTAGTCTGGCATTTATTCGGGGGCTTATGCATATCAGTAGGGGCCTCTCTTTGGTCAACAACGGCCTTATGGGCCACAGGGTCAACCGTATGTGCAACAAGCAATGCCTTATGTACAATCTAGTCAACCTTTTTCCCATCAAGGTCAACAAGGATTACTATTATCAATAGGGACAACCTTCTGGTCAACAAGGCCAACTTCACTTCCAGTAAGGTCAGCATTTTTTCCAGCAGGGACAACCCTCGTCTCAACAAATTCAGGTCTTTTTTTAGCCGGGTCAACCTAGTTCTCAGGGACAACTTGGTCAACCTCAGCAACCACTCGGTATCATGACGTCAAATCCTTAAAGTACCATCTAGCAGCCTCAAGGTCAACCTTTGGGCTCACAAGGTCAACCCTTGGGCTCCCAAGGTTACCTTTTGGGTTCGCAAGGTCAACCACAGGGCACTACAATCCAAAACTTTCAGCAGCAACAAAATCCATATGTTACAAATTATGCTCAAGCTGGACCTCAATGGTCTGCTGCAGGTCATAATCCTTTTTTAGGTTAGCAACCGGGATATGGTCAAAATACATAAGGTTTCAATCCTTATGGACAGAATCCTTATAGGAAAAATCCTTCTGGATAGAACCCATGGGGGCAGAATTTCTCCCAACCTGGTTGGAATCCACAAATGGGCCTAAAAGACCGAACATCATGCCTTTCAATCCGCAATTACATTTTCTTGTGACGTTGGAACTTCCTCATGTGTTGAGATTAACCAACGATCCAATTCTTCATAATCCATATTGGCTTCAAGTTCCTACCAAGATTCCAAACGATTGCCCCAAGTTTGAAGGAAAGTCTGGAGAAGACCCCCATGCACACATTATGACGTACCATCTTTCCTCTAATTCTTGGGTTGACGATTATGTCCGTCTGTGTCTTTTTCAAAGGACGTTGACTAGTGCCGCTACGATGTGGTACATTGATCTTCCTCGCGGAACTTTTGAGGACTTCAATTCTTTAGCTATGGCTTTTCTTACACATTTTCAGTTGTTTGTTCGTTATGAAACAGGAACTCACCTCCTTACACCCTTGAAACAAGATACTGCTACGCATATCTCCGATCACATCCATGAATGGAGATAGCATCGTTGTTTGATCAAGTTTGAAATTCCTGATCAACTTTTGACCGAATTGTTCACCAAATCATTCGTCAATCAAATCGCCAAGGATATTTCTATGGGGGCAGATATCATAGAAGAGAAAACCATTTCTCGTGCTCAATATCTCAATTTGGTTTACTCCCAATCCGGCACGTTATATGAACTTTTACTTGATGCTCTACACCTAGACTCCAGGTCTAAAACTTCAAAGCTTCGGTGACACCACCGGTTGATGGCATCATTGGTTTTGTTTCCTAGACTTCTTAGAAGTCTTCCTCTGCTTCTACGCATAAATATTCTTCTTCATCAGATTTTGTTCCTCGGAATCCTTTGAATCCTGGAAAAACCGCAAAGGTTAACGTCTCTTAGTCTATAGGCCAAAAAATCCTCTAAAGGTAAAAATAAGGGCAAACAAAAATCCAAATTTGATGCCCCAAAACAGGATTCCCCTAAACCTCACACTAATGATGGAACTAAGCACAAGCCAAAGTACCCTGCCTGATCTATGATCATGAGCACTACACTAAGGACTGTCCACAATGGGCTGAAGTGAGTCATTTACTGAAGGGTACTCAAGGAACTCCAGCTATACTCAAAGAACCGTTTCCATCTCAGCAAACTCAAATGATGTAACAACCCCAATGTTCCGCCTCTTTTGGTTCTCAAGTGTTCATGATGAATGGTGTTGCGCCTATCTCCGTAGTTACCAAACCTAAAGATTATTCGAATTCGTCAATCGACGTGGTAAAAAATCATCGATGCTCCTACTCCTTCTACCCCACCTGCTTCCGACCCTCTTCATATTGAAAGGCCTAGTTCTGATCTCTTTGTTTGACCACCTTCTAAAGTTGTGCTCCGAAAATCCTCGTATAAGCCAAATTCCTGTGCTGCTCGACATTACAATATTGTTGAGGATTTGGCTCAAGCGCCTTCCGCTATGCTTACATTAGAGATTATTCAGAGTTGTCCTTCACAACGAAAATCGTTACTATCCGCTATTGGGGGAATCTATCCATCTGATTCGAGTCTCATTTCTTTTGATCTGGAAATTTTTGTTCCACGTCTCCCCCATTAGCTTGCATTCCTTATTCAGGTCGTTATCAACGGAAAGAACATCCATCAGTCAGTCATGTATGAAGGCGCATCCACTTACATCATGTTTATCTCTTGTTGGAAAGCCATCGGCTCTCTGGCTCTTAGCCAGTCTCCAAACACTTTGGAGGCTTTCAATGGAAGGGAATATTATCCTTTTAGTATCCTCCCCAACTTTCCTATCACGTTGGAAAGAAAAATGGTCAATGTTGAAGTAGAAGTCGTTGACGCTAAACTAAATTATAATATTCTACTCAGTCGCAGTTGGATTCATGTTATGCTTTGTGTGTCATACACTCTTTTTCGTGTTCTTCATTTCCCACACAAAGGGAATATTATCACTGTTGACCAGTTGTCCCTTTTTTCTTCCACTTCTTCTAACAGCAATGTTTCATATGTGGAGCATACCACCACACCCTATGAGAGTGTGGGGGTAGGAATTTTTAAAGATTACACCTTAATGGGTCTCTTTTCTCTTCCCCAGCCGAACACTGCTCAGGTCAATATGATCTCCACTTCATCTGATCCTTGGATCATCCCTTCCCCTGATCAGGTTGATTCTTTCGATGACTTCATACTGTTAAGACCTGTGGAAGTCAATTATTGTGAAATCGTTTCGACTTCGACTCCTGATTCTGAACATACTACTTCTAGTATGAATTTCGACGCATAATCCCAATCTCCTTGACTTGGTTCTTTATATTCTTCAGATCCCTTGAATGAGATGTTTCCCTCTAACGAAAGTATCATGGAAACCATGTATCTTAAGGAAACACCCTGGAATGATACCCATCATCGTTCTTTATTTCTCCCGAGCCTGGAGTAATTCACTCGTGTCTCGAAAAATTTGCTTCCCATTCTTCAAAATTTCCGCTTCTGACACCCATGTCAACACGTGAGGTATTTTCTGAGGGGAACATGGGCAGCATCATTGCAACAATGCCTATCGAAATTTATGTGAAACTAGGAATTGTCGAGAACATTCACATCGGGTTAACTTGTTCTCCAGATGAGATCAAGCTTTACACCAGTCTCCTTCAAGAATTTTGAGATGTTTTTGCATGGTCCTATAAGAAAATGTCTAGCATTGATCTCAGTATAGTGGCGCATGAAATACCGACTTACCCTAATGCAAATCCTTTTCATCACCGACTTCATCATGTGCATCCTAGAAAGGCCTTCGCAATAAAGGGAGAAGCTGAACAACTTCTTAAGGATGGATTCATATATCCAATTCCTTTGATAGATTGGGTGTCTAATATCGTCCATGTCAATAAAAAGTAGGGTAATATTCGCGTCTATGTCGATTATTGAGATATTGATCGTGCCTACCCGAACGATAAATATCCCACTCCTTTCATTAACCAAATCATTGATGAGTGCGCTAGGAGTGAGATATTTTATTTTATGGATGGTTTTTCTGGATATAACCATATTAACATCCTATCCATTAATAAACACAAGACTACCTTCATTTGTCCATGGGGAAATTTTGCCTACAAGAAACTCCCTTTTAGATAGAAAAATGTGGGTGCTACTTTTCAACATGTGATGTCGTATGCTTTCCATGATATCAAGCATATCACTCAGCCTTACTTGGATGACGTTCCCGCTCATTTAGCTAAGCGTCGAGACCATCCTGCGCACCTTCGAGAGATTTTTCTACGCTGCTGATACTATAATATTCACCTGAATCCGCATAAATGTGTCTTTCGCGTTGAATCCGAAAAACTCCTTAGGTTTGTCGTCTCTAAAGAAGGCATCTGTCTCGATCCTCTGAAAGTCGAGGCTATCGTTAATTTACCCCCTCCATCCTCTTTATCTCAATTGCATAGCCTACAAGGGAAAAGTAATTTCCTTCGTCGTTTCATTCCCAGTTATGCAAAGCTTGCTCAGGGCTTTACACGATTACTTAAACAAGGGATCTTGTTCCTGTGGGATGAAGTTGCTCAAAACACCTTCAATGTTTTAAAGAAATTTCTTATCCACGCTCCTTTACTGCATCCCCCAAATTACCATCGTGACTATTTCCTTTACTTAGCAGCTTCTTCTGGTACTATTGGTCTAGTGCTGGTCCAAGATGACGACAATGGTACTGAACATGTCATTTATTACCTCAGTCATAACCTTATGGATATAGAGACTTGATATGCCCATGTCAAGAAACTGGCTTTAGCTACGGTACATTTTTTTCAGTGCTTTTGGCATTCCATTCTCCTTTGCATGACTACCGTGATATCCGATTGCAATCCCATGATCTATATTTTGACCCGCCAGTTACTGCAGGGGAAATATTCTAAATGGATTTTCATTCTGTAGGAGTTTGATTTAGAATTCATTGCTGCCAAATCCAAAAAATCATTGGTTTTCGCTGAATTGATATGCTCCCCTCCCTCTGCTTCTACCTCGTCTGACATTGATGATCACATTCCAAATGACACTCTCTTCCTTATCATCACTATCAATCCATGATACAATGATACCATTGTGTGTCTCCAAACCCAAATCTTCTGATATGAGTTGACTAAAGTTGATCGTCAACACAATCGACATCACTGTCAACCATATCGTATCATTGGGGAAAATTTATACCGTGTCGGTGTAGATTCGATTCTTCATTGTTGTTTGACTTTCGAAGAGGCTGAGAGAGTGCTCAACGAATGCCACTCTGGGGCATGTGGCAGTCATATGTCTGGATATGCAACAACTCATAAAATACTTTGTGCTAGTTATTTCTAGCCATCTATTTTCAAAGATTCCATTCTTGTCGTCCGTAAGTGTCGTGCTTTCCAGATTTACCAGCCGAAGATGCATGCCCCACCCATACCCTTACACCCAGTTGTTACCATTGGCCCTTTCGCTAAATGGGGCATTGATTTCATGACATGTAACCCTCACTCGGTTGGGGGGCATGCTTATATCATCGTTGTTGTCGACTATTTTACCAAATGGGCCGAGGCGATGCCTACATATGTTGTTGATGGTAAAAATGCGGCTCAATTTCTCTTCAATTATGTTATGTCTTGGTTTGGAGTCCCTCAAGCCATCGTCACCGACCATGGCTCTCATTTCGCCATTACATGATGGTTGAGCTGACCTCTCAATTGGGCCTGCGTCATGACAGCTCAACTCCATATTACCCTCAGGCCAATGGCCATGTTGAAGCAATCAAAAAAGTCTTAGTTACTATGCTTCAACGCACTATTGGGATGCACAAGTCAAACTGGCATATCATGCTTTTTTCAGCTCTTTGTGCTTACCGAACCTCCGCTAAAAATGATACTAGATTCACTCCTTTTCAGTTAGTATATGGACTTGAAGCAATTTTGTTGATTGAATGTGAAATTCCTTCACTCAAATTAGATGTTAAATTGCTTCTGAATACCTCACCAGAAGAGGAATGTCTCTTGTATCTGGAAAGGCTTGATGAAACTCGTCGCTTCGCCGCTTTAGTTACTAAAGCTCAAAAGAAACGAGTCAAAGCACATTTTGATCAGATTGTTTCTACACGTGCCTTCTCTGAAGGAGACTTGGTTCTTCTCTTTGACCAAGCACGCAATAAGCTGGGGGAAGGAAAATTCAAACCAATGCGGCGTGGGCCATACATCGTAAAACATGTTTTGAAAAAAGGTTCCTATGAGCTAATTGATTATGAAGGTAACCCTTTGGATAAACCTTGAAACGAGATCTATCTGAAGAAGCATTATGCATGATTCTTCTCGTGTAATTACTTGTTTACATTAGTGTGCTTTTAATTTTTGTATTTTTTTTTTTTGTGTGTGTTTGCAAGTGGTTTTCCTGCTTATCTTGTTTTACTTGATTTGTAGATGTCTTTAACTCCTTATGTCGGCTTTACTGATGGTGCCTGTTGTAGTACTCGAAACTTATCTTTTGCGGCATGGGTTATCTATGACCCTAATGGTGAGTTAGTAGATCCGCAAGGTATATGTTTAGGTAATACAACCAACAATATTGTTGAGTACAATGCAGTCATTGAACTTCTGCCAGAAGCAATCACTCTTGGCATTAGAGAATTGGTTGTAAACCTAGATTCACAGCTTGTTGTCCTACATCTCAATGGGCAATATTCCGTTAGACACCGTCAAATTTTGAGAATGTATCTGCGTGTTTGTCTTTTAGAAAGGAATTTTGATTACATTACATATCAACACATTCCACGACACATGAATACATTAACAGATGCATTGGCTAATTATGTTCTAGATAGAAACTTACAAAATTTATGAAACTATGATCATCATTATATCATGTATAAAACAGGAAAATTATATATGTCGATTTGGTTTGAAAAAGTTTTCAAATACATCGTAACCCCAAAAAATATATATTTTGGTACGTAATGAGACTCATAGGCCCCAAAAAGACTACAACTGCAAAAATCAAAACTAGACTAATCAACATGGTGGTCGCGGTAGCAGGCCACTGCTCGAATGACTCGATTCAGTAGTCAGTGAATGCGATCAGACACCCCTACAGTATGCCTCTGGTAATGGCGGGGAATATCCTGAACACAAGTGTATTCCAGAATCCTGTTAGTCAAAGCATCGATATTTTTGGCAATATCTTCTTCAACATCTGCTCCCTCCTCGAATGGAGCGACCTCGAACTCCCTTACCACTCTTCTGGTGATAGGGGACATCCTAGCTGGTCTTTGCAATCTGACATCTTCGACACATAAGTTTCAATATCAGAACATATATATCAAAAATATATATATATAAACATGCAAAAGTTAATAAAAAGCATGTTTTACCTTTTTCATCCCAAAGCTCGCCCTCTGGAAGTGGTAGATCTGGATCACCTCAGAAATCCGTCCCGGAGTACGGCTAGTCCTCCATGACAATAAGCTGATGCCTCAGCCATATAAAGAAGGTAGGTTTGTATGACATATGTTGCCCACATCCTGAACGAGGCATTAGCTCAGCCCATCTAATCAAACGTGGATCCCGTGGTGCCGGCACAGCTACTTCCGCCCACTAGAATTGGAACAGTAGTACCTGTTTCAAGATTATTTTTGTTAATATTGATCCATACCCAAACTACTTCAGTTGACTATTCTTGCACTTTGAGATTTGTTTATTCATATTTTCTAGCACGACTTCCGCCCAATTAAAAATGGTAGGCGACATACAGTCCACTACAGTTAGCAGCTGACTTGGTAGCCTCATGCAGTGCTTGTGCCCCAACAACGCATGTGATGGTGTATAGGATTACTTTGAGTGGCAAGTTGTTCACACTGCTTATATCTATCTTCCCACTGGAATATTTCACTGCCTATGAACACACCCTCCCTATGAGCATATCCATACTTTCACCCACGATTCGAGCCCCAGTCAGACGTGCTCGTGCTCCTCTACATCATAGGTCAGTGACGAAGAAAATATCAACCACCTCTATTTCGCGCTCATGGTCACCAATGATGAATCACTCCCATCTCGTATCCCAAATACTTACCAAGTACTGCAAGAATTCTGGCTATGCTCTTAAGCCAGAGGTCATAAAGAATTTGAGGAGCCCACAGTTCCTCAAAGCGGCAAGGCAATCTTGGTTTTCATAGCTTCTTTTTCTACTTCATCATGCTCTCTATCTCTCAACTCAATCGCCATGATTGTTTGTTTTTTTCCTTCCTGTCATAACATTTTCACGACCTCTTGTCAATATATATGCTTTAAAATCGATTTTGAACATACATTTTTGCAAAAAATTTGGTGTTTTTTAGGGCTCTATGATCGGCGCAGCCATTTTAAAATAAATTTCACTGATCGGCACTCAACCAATGTTTAAAATAGCAGACTGACTATAATATTCAAAATCTGGAATTTCTACAACAATGAGAATACCCTAAGGTATTATAGAGTTGGAGATGCATAAATATGCCTTATAACAGATTTCCAATGACAGATCCTTCAATTAAATGATTATGCAGCAGCTTATAACTCACTTGGGACTCAAAAGGGTGGGGAAAAGAGGTGATTTTGGCCCTAAAATGAGTTTATTTAGGTATATGCATAAAAATAAGGTGGGATGATGGTTGGATATGATATCTTAGGTCATGAGGGACCTCTGCTCCGAATTTCAGCTCAAAAAAATAAGTCTAGCTAGGTTAAACAGTTCCTCCTTCCCCAACTAGGCTTAAAAACCCTGATTTCCCATGGCTTAGATTATGCAGAAATTTGCTGAAGCATGGATAGCATAATTTCTGAAGGTTTTAACTGAAATAATTTTGGAACATCAGTATGGCAACTTAGAATATGACTCAAATGATTTACATTAGTAAAAACAGAGATTTACATAAAGAAAGGCCTCAAAATGAGGTGTTGCAACCATGGAATGAGACAGAAGAGCTGAACAGCATAATTTATAGGGGATTGAAGTAGTGCTTCATTATATTTTGGATATATAATAGATCTGAATACAAAATCATAGATCAGAATGGGATCTATATGCAAAAGAGCTTTTTATTACATTCCCCTTGGGGATCTCAGCAGAAGATGAATAACAATGATTAGATCCGAGATCTAAACCATGGATCTACAGTAAACTTCAGAAATTTTTGAAGAAAATGATACACAGTAGATCAGATCTGAAATGGAACATATATTTTTTGGCCAATCTATGGATCACCACAGTGAAGGGAAGGATCCCTTTCACTAGAGATCTATCCTCCAAACTAATGCAAAACCCACACTGCAACTCTGATGAAGTGGAGAACACTGATGAAGGGACTGCACTGATGAAGTGGAGAACACTTTGGCCTAATTCCAAGATATGGATCTGAAGCACAATCAGGAGAGGCACTCTTCCAGGAGGTTAAAAGACACACTCCATGAGAAGAGGCTCCCAAAATAAGCTAGATCTCTGCAGATCTAGAATCCCACTTGCTGCAGCTCATTGAAACAAGTAAATTCTGACTGGATTTACACTGCCTAAGAGAGATGGAGCTTGGCCTCAAAGCTTGATAGTGGACAAATCAAAACAACCTCCTCCAAGAGCTGCTCAATGGAAGGAGAGAGAGGATTCCTAAAAAGGAAACCCTCTTGTGCTATGCGGCACAATTCTTAGGCTAAACAGCCTAGAGAATTCGAATTAGTCTAATCAGACTCAATTCTGAATATCTTGAAAAACCTTTTCCTTGAGACTTCTCCTTCATTTTATAATATGAGGATGTGCAAACCCTAAACCACTTACAAAACTTTAGCTCCTTTCACATGAAGCCCTTCCATCTAAAACTGCCCTGAGTCTCTAGATGGTTCAATGAATCTAGACAGAACTGAGATTTGGTCCTATTGACCCAGTCAATTGTCTCAATCATGTTTCACACACAAGTGGATTTTATTACAAACGCCCATGTTTATCCCTTTTCACATTGGGCATGCATTTATTCTTTGATTTAAGGAGTTTTTCATGTCCTCCTTTACATTTTATTCATCAAATAATAGAAAAGAAACAAAATGAAATATTCCTATTAGCTTGGGCTAATTGGGAATATTACACCAACACAATCACGAGATGGCCCCCCATGTCGATCCGCCACGACACCGCGTTTAAATATCTTCTCTAAAAAATATTATGTTGTATAAAAAATACTAAAACAGGTATGAAAATGATGAGGATGAGTGCGCCTATTACCTGGTGTTGACAGCTCGTTGATCAACTTCCTAGACCACCCATGATCTTCTTGTAGAAATTATACAACATGCATGTATATCTTGGATTCACTCGATCTAACAATGTACTAAAGTTAAATATTGAATCGCTTCTACAGATATTTTGTGGAGTTTAAAAAACACAATCGCTAATCACATGAACATGAAGAAAGATCAATCACACACAACACAGATAATTTCCCGGGGAAAGCTTACAACTAAAAAATCGACTATATTCTATTGTATATTAAGAATGGATCATGAAAAAATTACACACAAAAATCTTCTCATAAGAGCCCTCCAGTACTTAGCTAGTTGTCTCACACTGTCATATGCACAATTGACCAACATATAGCCAATTCTCAGCCTCCAAACAGCCTGCCTTGCTTCCGCAATCCCTGATGGAATAGATCCCTAAAAGATAGGAATTATTTTCTGCCTTGACTGCGCAAGTATCATGGGGACTCCAATGGGTGTTTGGTTTCATGTGTGAAACCCAATAATCCTACAACTGATAGTCAACTTCCCTTTCACCTAGAACTCAACTGGGTCTCCACTGGATCTGACATGCATGCAGCTAATAATAGTAAATCCTCAGTTGCATGTGAGATCACTGATTGTGAATTAATTAATATTTAATTCACTTGATATCTCACTAGTGTATCTTTAGTTACAACTATCACAACTGAGTTTAATTCACTTAACTGAGTTAAACTGTTTACAACTTGCATTAACTAATGCACCACTACACTTCAAACTCTGTTACAACTAGAATTACTTTGCATGCCTCACCAACTGCCTCTAACTCAAAATCCGCTAGCTAACTAAATTTATCACTTTCAGTTAACTAATTCAAGTCAAAATTGAGAATATATTACAGTTTAATGTCCATATTAATTAAGGGATGACAAAAATAGACATGCACCTAAAAATAGCATTGTGGGCCCCACCCTATTCTGGGTGCTTAATGCAACTAGGCGTGGGTGTTGAAATTTTCTTGTTGAATCTCGACACTCCCTTTCAACAAGAAAGGGATTATCCTTCACCCCAATCCTATCTCTATGGTATTCAAATTTTCTCTTGGTGAGCGCCTTCGTCAGAATATTCGCATCTTGATCTTCCGTGAGAATGTACTGAAGCAACATTATCCTTCTATGCACACAATCTCTGAGATGATGGTACTGGATATCTATATGCTTGGACCTATCATAAAACACAGGATTAATCAAGAGTTTGATGCAACTCTGATTATCACAATGAATCACTGTCAAATCCATCTGAGAACTAAACAAACCAACCAAGATCTTTCTCATCCAGATAGCCTCACATGTAGCTTGACTTACTGCCATGTATTCCGCTTCCGCTGAACTGAGTGCCACGGATCGTTGTTTCTTGCTGTACCGGGACACTGATGTCGATCCAATGCTAAATATCCCCCCTAATGTGCTCTTTCTGTCTGATGGAATACCTGCCCAATCTGCATCCATGAAGCCATGCAGTTCCACTCCCTCTGTTCATTTATACCATAGACCATACTCTGATGTTCCCCTCAGGTATCTCAAGACATGCTTCCACGCCTTCCAAAAGAGCTTGGTAGGCTTAACCATAAATCGACTCAGTTGGTTAACTGTGTATCAAATGTCTGGTCTCGTGTTCACTAAATACATCAGTGAACCCCGTAACTACCTGTAGACAATAGCATTCACTACCTCTCCAGAAGTAGCATCCTCTTTCCTCCAATTTCCTGGAAGAGGATTATCCATGGGTTTGCAGCTCTCCGTGTTAAACTTACCCAGTATCTCCTTTGCATATTTTCCTTGAGACACAAAAATTTCACCATCTCACTGCCATATTTCCAATCCAAGGAAATAATGAAGGAGTCCCATGTCCTTCATTTCGAACTCCCTTGCAAGATCCTCCTTGCATGAGTGTATCAGCTGCTCATCCCCAGTCAAAATTATATCATCAACAGATAGAAAAATAATCAATAGCTTACCCTCAACCAAAATATGGTATAGGTTTGCATCTGCTTCAGTTTTGGTGAAACCCAGTCCGGTGAAATAGTTTTCTATCCGAGTGTACCAAGCACGAGGTGCTTTCTTCAGCCCATACAGTGTTATTTTGAGACTGCACACATGTGACCCACTGTTGAAGATATCGAAACCTTAAGGTTTCTCTATTTACACCTCTTCCTCAATGATCCCATTAAGAAAATCATTTTTCACATCCATTTGACGAATGCGCCAGCCAATCTGCGCTAAGAGTGCAAGGATGGATCTTATGGAAGAAGACCTTGCAACAAGTGAAAAATTATCATCATAATCTATGCCCTTGATCTATGAGAATCCCCGGGCCACAAATTTGGCCTTGTATTTCTCCACAATCCCATCAACAGCCTTCTTTACCTTGTAGATCCATCTTGATCCAACCATTGATTTTTCGACCGGTCTTGGGACTGTCCCCCATGCACTATTCTTGACAATGGAGTCATACTCCTCCACCATTGCATCAACCCAAGTTGGTTGCTACACTACTTCCTGAAAGGAAGATGGTTCAGTCACAATACATTTTCTCATAAGAGCCATGTATCCAGTTAATTGATCATGAGACTATCTCTATCTACGATATGAAGTAGGGGCTCCTACATTCTCTCCAGCATCCAGTCTCAATTTATCATCTTCTATGGTCGCCTTCTACCATTTCTAATGGATGGCTCTGCATGAGTGTTTTCCTCCACTCCATGAACCTCCTCATGTGGTTGATCCATATCTTGAGACTCATCCTTGGGAACCAACAATTCCTCCTCTGCATTCAAGTCTAGCTCCCTCTCAAGGGACAACTGCATGGCTTTCCCCTCATCAAATTTGATATCCCGTCATACAACAGTCATTCCATTGTTTGGAAAATACACACCATAATTATGGGGTGTTTCAGTGTACCCCACAAAAATCCCAACCTCAGTTGTTGGTTCCAGCTTCTTCCTAGCGTCCTTGGCCACATACACATAAACAAATGAGCCAAAAATCTTAAAGTGTGAAACATCAGGTTTCTTACCAATGAAAGCCTCTTCAGGTGTACTCATTCCAAGTACTCTATGAGGACAACAGTTTTGCACATGTACCGTTGTATTGCATCCTTCCACCCACAAATGCAATGGTAGGCCTTGATCATGCTACATCGCTCCTGCTACACCCACAATAGTTCTATTCTTCCTCTTCGCGACGTTATTCTGTTGCGGGTTATGATTCACTATGAGTTCTCTTTGAATTCCTTCTTTACTACAGAAGTTCTTGAATACATTACAGATGTATTCTCCACCATTATCGCTCCTAAGAGCCTTCACTTGCTTCCCTGACTCCTTCTCCACCAGTGCCTTAAACTCATGGAACTTAGAGAATGTTTGATCTTTCTTCTACATGAAGAATATTAAGCACTTACGAGAAAATTCATCAGCAAATATTACATAGTAGTTATGTTTTGCTGTTGAAGCAACCGAGAAAGTACCACACAGGTCTGTGTGAACTCTCTCAAGGATCCCCTAAGCTCAGTTTTCCTTCTCATGAAAGGTTCCCTTTACATATTTTCCCATTGTACATCCCTTGCATGTGCCTGACTATGCAAGTGTATCCTTGGGAATACCAGTAGAAATATGTTGCATGACTTTCAAGGCTCCATGGTGAAGATGGCCCAATCGCATGTGCCATAATTCGCCCTCATCCCAGCTCACCACTTGATCTGCCTTGCCAATCATTTTTGTGCATCCATCTACCTCCAGCTTATAGAGATTCTTAAATTGAATCCCTATCCTCTTGGCTTGTCCTACTGTTTAATGTCGTAGGAAATATTTTCCATCACTAACAACAACATCATAGCCTCTATCCTCCAACATTGTGACTGAGACCAAATTTTTCTTCAGACCTGGTACATGCATTACATATTGTAATTGAAAGGGTTTACCTGATTTCCTCTAAAAGGTAATGGTACCAATCCTAGTAGCATTGTACCATCCGTCGTTGCCCATTTCAATATGCATCTGGAGATCTTTCTCCTCCAAGTCACTGAAAAGTTTCTTATCTCTTGTCAAGTGAAAGGAAGCGTCATTATCCAAATACCACACAGATCCCAATGCACTGGACACCATGCATGCGATCAATGAGAAGTAAAGCTCAAATTGCAAGGCAAGGGCCTCACCAGCTGCAGATCCTCCAACCTTCTTGTTCTTCTTCTTTTGTGGACATTTAGTAGAAAAATGCTCATGCTCGTGACAGTAAAAACACTTCACCTTGGACATGTCTTGCTTCTTTCCATTCTTGGACTCAAATTTAGAATGGAATTTCTTCCCCTTCCTCTTCATCACCTTGGTAGCTAAAGCACAATCCTCTTCATCCTTATTCTTAGATGAAGATCCATCTTTGGTGTTCCGTCTGAACTCCCCTTGCACCAAATCCGACCACATTTGTTCCCTCTAACAATTTTTCCCTTCCATTGACAGAGTCTTGATAACTGTGACAACTCTTAGGAAGTCCTAGGAGAGCCAAGATCAACAAATCATCATCAGTAACTGTTATTCCAATGCTCCCCAGTTCATCCTGACATTGGACAAACTTTGTTAGATATTTTGGAATGGTGTCGCCCTCTTCCATATTGATCTTCCTGAGTTTATCTTTGAGCGCCAATTTCCTATGTTCGCTGCTGCTTTGGAATAGATCTATCAAAGCCTTCCCCATTGCATATGGTGTGGATTTCCAATGGAGGCTTGAGATAATGTTTTCTGGTACTCCCTCCAACAGGATCCTTCTCGCCTTTGCCACTTTCTTTTGCCATGCATCAATATTTGCAGCATCTGCCACAGCGGGATTAGTAACTTTAGTGTCAATGAATTCCTTTAAGCCATTGTCTTCGAAAACTGCCTCCATCATTTCCTTCCAATAAATATAGTTCGAGCTACCCTCGAGTGCATACTCTAACCTCAAGCCATTGAAATCCATTTCGATCTTGAATCAGTTGTAGCACCAAGAAATTCTTTCTGCAAATTTGAATTCTATCGAGTCACAAACTCAGCTCCTACTTCACTTCTACAATTTCCTATGCTCTAATACCATTTAGAAATTATACAACATGCATGTATATCTTGGATTCACTCGATATAACAATGTACTAAATTTAAATACTGAATCTCTTCTACAAATATTTTGCGGAATTAAAAAACACAATTTCTAATCACATGAACATGAAGAAAGATCAATCACACACAACACAGATAATTTCCCGGGGAAAGCTTATAGCTAAAAACCCCGCTACCTTATATTGTATATTAAGCATGGGTCATGAAAAAATTACATACAAAACTCTTCTCACAAGACTCCTCTGGTACTCAGCTAATTTCCTCACACTGTCATATGCAAAACTGACCAACACATAGCCAATTATCAGCCTCCAAATAGCCTGCCTTGCTTGTGCAATCCCTGATGGAATAGATCCTTAAAAGATAGGAATTATTGCCTGCATTGACTACACAAGTATCATAGGAACTCCAATGGGTGTTGAGTTGTATGTGTGCAACCCAATAATCCTATAACTAATAGTCAACTTCCCTTTCACCTAGAACTCAATTGGGTCTCCACAGGATCTGACATGCATGCAGCTAATAATAGTAAATCCTCAGTTGCATGTGAGATCATTGATTGTGAAATAATTAATACTTAATTCATTTTGTCTCTCACTGGTGTATCTTTAGTTACAACTAGAACAACTAAGTTAAATTGTTTACAACTTGCATTAACTAATGCACCACTACACTTCGAACTATGTTACAACTAGAATTACTCTGCATGCCTCACCAACTACCTCTAACTCGAAATCCACTAGCTAAATGAATTTATCACTTTCAGTTAATTGATTCAAGTCAACATTGAGAATAGATTACAGTTTAATGTCCATCTTAAGTAAGGGATAACCAAAATAGACATGCACCCAAAAATAACACTGTGGGCCCCACCCTAGTCTGGGTGCTTAATGAAACTAGGCGTGGGTGCTGAAATTTTCTTGTTGAATCTCAACATTGCTCCTGAAGAATTGAGGTAAATAAGGGTAAAAATATCTTCCAAAACTTGTGAAGGTAAAAAGTAAAAATGTTTTTACTTTCCTCATTTTTTATGTGTTCAAGTAACTTTTAAGATTTTTGTCATATTTTAATATGTTTTAATGAATATTAGCTCGAAACAGATAATAGGTTTATTCTTCTACTGCAACAGGGTTAATATTTTGCAGGATAACATGTACACGAGTTCCAGTTTATTAATTTTTCCACACTCGGTAAAAAATAAATGAAAAAGCCACTCCCTGGAGTCATCTTTCAGCTCTTTTCTGACTCTCTAAACGTGAAAAGATTGTTGATTTCTTGTCATTTTGAACTCGTTAAAGTGCATGAAACGCCATTTACCCAGTATACATTTAGCATGGGATAAATTATTTATGAAAAAGGAATACCTTGGTCAATCGCAGCTAAGCGGTTCTCTCAAACTTTGTTTTCTACCTTTTCGGGCTCGAGGGACTAGTTACAAAAAGGGTCGTCTGGATTTTTCTTTTCGCCTCTTTTCAAACTCTCTAACATGAAAAGGCGCCAAGTTCTACCATTGTCAGACTCATTAAAATTTAACGGCATTGGACCCATCACCATGACGAAAACGAGTTCCTCCTTCCTAGGGCTCGTAAAATGTACTAGGATAGATTTTTCTGAAGGACAAACTTATATGACAAGCATACGTTATCCCCTTCAAGCTTGTGTTAAAAATAATTGGGGTACTCACCAGAAATTGTGGGGGAAAATGAAAGCATTTATTAGTTGCGTCGGTAGTATGTCACTCTTAAACATGACACATCCTCTATTTCTTGTCGATATGGGGACATCCTACATTCATCACTTTGCCTCCATGGGTTTGGGAAAATATTTTTGCCTCTCATTCAATTACCAATTTTGTCAACATGACCTCTGATTCCATTTGAGTCAAATATTTCCAAGCTTCGAACTCGTGTCATCGATATGTTCAAGAGAATTTCCTTATGTGTCTTATTCATTGCCTAATCCTCTGTGCAGTTTCATCATTAACTTATTTCCTCTATCTCGTGTCGATAATGTGGGACACATTATAGCCCTCCTTCGGCTTATCGCTTCCTGTCAACTTCAACTCATTAGCCGAGAATTTGATCTAGAGATCCATTTTTAGTACCTTAGAGCCTGCATGCCCTAATGGCATGTTGTATGCGTCTGACGACAGGTTCGCATCACTAGCCTTCGATCGAATGATTTCACGGGTGTTCATCGTCAACTCCTTATTCACATCTCATGGATTATACTACTACTACCTTGAGGGCCATTGTCATTCTTTTTGGTCTCTCTCACACCCATTAATAGTTTACATCCTTGACTGATAATCAGGTGATTTTCTTGCATGTTTGACTTCAATTCACCCATTCACATGCTTGAATTTGTACTTGGTCAAGTCGTGATGGAGCGCAATACCCTGGGTTTTATCTGATAAAGTCCATGTTGTGAGGCGATATGTATTATTCATGATTGTACACGTGAATCTTTTATCTGGATGGTTGTGACCATACCTGAGTTCATATTTGTGGTCCTATTTATTTCTGGATGGTTGCGACCATATCATGGATCATGTTTCATGATCTCTTTTATGGATGGTTGTGTACATACTTCATTACATCTGTTTATCTCAAAGATTTTAGTTATGTATATATGTCCTTGATTTCGCAGGTTTTCCGACGATGGCTTCTTGGTCCTCGCACATACTCGTAAAGCATTTCACCCCTCACTCTCGTTCAGCCTTCATGCTTTAGGGGGAATCTTTTATACAACAATTTGTCACTGTCACTGTACTCCCTGTTCCCGAATCCTAGAGGACCTTCAGCGGTGACCCCTATGTCTCTTTTCCATCATGAAAATGTTCCATTATATCCCTTACAGTATACTGAACAAACTCTTTGTTAATCATTCCTGGAGTAGCTCCTTAAAAACATGTTAATCTGGAGCAGCGCGCCCTTTGCTTGTCTCACTCGCGTCAAATCTACCTCATCTTAAGACTGGAGCAGCGCTGGAATGGATATCATACCTACGTTGATCCACTTCTAGAAGGTTTTTGAAAATGGAAATGAAGCTTCAAGATCTAGAAGCTTCGTGGGCAGAGAGCTGGTTGTTTGTTCATGAGGATAGGGTCAAGCTTCTCCCTTTGGGCTTCTTGTTCCTACAAAAGAGGAACCACCCAAGGGGATAAACCATTTCCCCACCTTAAGTGGATCCATGTTCCCTCTCCCTTCACTATAAAATGGACATCCTCCCATACCTCTGCTAGTTAGAACAGAGATAGCAGAAAAATAGAGAGAGAATTGTTTCTATAGGCGTTGAACGAGTGTTGAGACCTTTGGCCTTTTGTACCAAGTTGAAATGAGTGCGTTGGAGACATGCCTGGATCTAGACTCGTTGAAGGAGAGCTTCGATATCAAGGCACAGTTTGTAACTCCCCCTCTTATATTAATATGATACAACTGATTCTTACTTTCCACTCTTGTCCATAATGCATGATTTGATTTCTAGTATTCCTTGATCAACTAGATAGATTGTTTATGTGAAATACATGTTGTGTTTTGACATTTTGTGTTGTTTGATCTATTGTGCAGGTAACTAAGCGTTGGTGACAGCAAGGATCTAACTAAGAAGAGAAAAGGATCAAAGGACTCAAGCGAGGAGCAACATCAAATCGAGGTAGGTCATCTTCATACTATCTGTGTCCATTTACAATCTAGGAAATTAGGTGTTAGATTGTTCCCTGTTGTTATTAGACCCATCCTAGGACTAGAGGGATCGTCTCTGTCCGCAAAGAGGATTTTCCTGCATAAAAGTCTCTAACAAAAAGTTGAGGGGAAAATGATGAATACATGTCCAAGATGGTAGAGATGTGCATGTTGCACGAATGAGTGCAACGAGTACTGTGGGTTGCATACTACAAAATGGAACTAGGTATTTACATAGTTTTGGCACAACATAAAGACCTATGTCAAATATTGTTGTTGACTAAAGGCCTCAGAAGAAGTTTTATGCATAGAATCGAAGGAGTCAAAGTAGTGGGGATTTGCATCGATGGGAGTATAAAGAAGGAAGGGAAGTAGAGAGTGGTGTGAAAAAGAGACGAGAGGAATATTTTAATCAGGAGTGGACTCTAGTGTTGTGGAGAGGGCCATCCGTTCCAGAAAGAGGAAGGAGAGACAGTGACAAAGGAGAATTTAGTGAAGTAGGTAGTCTGAGACTTGAAAAATAAGGAAATGAGGAGGAAGAACATAATCTCCACTAGGAATATTCTATGCATCCCATTTTCCAAGTCCACATCATGATTTAGGTCTAACCCATGACCTCGCGAGTGTTTTCCAGAACCAAGGGAAACTTTCAGTTAATTACTACTATGTCACAACCACTAGAGTTAGTGCATACGAGGAAGTTTGACAGTGTTATGATTAGTGGAAGTAGTAATAGTAGGGAAGAAGAAGAGGTTAAATAACAAGAGCCAAAAATATCACTAGGAGGATCACTAGAGGGTACATCACCATTGAAGGAGAAAATAAATTTTAGATCAGGAAGTCCAATGTGACAACCAATGCTTACTATCGACACCACAATAAGGCTACCGATATTTCATGGAACTAGGAAAATGGATCTTGAGGAGCATTGGTTCTTATGTGAGGTGGTCTAAATAATGAAGCAAGTTCCAAATAATCGAACCAAGATCACATAGTTGGAAACAACCTTCTGAGACCACGCACTAACATGTTATATGAAGCATAAGTCCATTGTGCTTCCTGGACAACTAAGGACTTTGGCAGACATCAAGCAAGAACTATTGAAGTTTCATAAGCTTAATTCATAGTTGCAATGCATTACTAAATAAAGGAGATTAAGCAGAATGTTGGTGATTTCTTCTGGGACTTCAATCATTGGATTAGATAGATTGACCTTCCATATTTTTGACGCACGGCATCGGGAATGGTTCATAGTCGATTTGTTGACTACATCAAGATTCATTCGACTTAATAAAGGATAAAATCCTAGCTTTAATACTTGGAGATAGCCATAAGGCTGGAAGCTACACCGACAAAGGGAGAAAGCGATGCAAGTATGATGCAGGTACAGTCACAACTAACTGTGTTAACCCTACAATTGCAAGATCCAGAAAAAAAAAGGAAGGAAAAGTGAGAGGAGGTGTGTTGCACCATCTATATGAAGGAGGGTAATCACTAGAATGAATGTCCCACATTGACAAGTTATGTGGCTGTAGGGGCAACAAATCCCTTAGCCCGAGGAAGAGGATTGTGTGTGACATATGTTGTGTTTGGGGTCATCTATATACCACATGCCCCATGATGCAAAAGTATCATATCTCAATGTAGACCCTTTTCTATGAATTTTTTAAGTCCTTCACACATGATATCCATACATGCCATGCATTGGATTTAATACACGAGAGAACGTATGAAGAATTCCACATATAGGAATCACAAGGGAATGATGGTGGCACACAAATTTATTATCCAAGGAACCACAACTAACCAATCAAAGGACTATGCCTGCTTGGGAGAGGAAAAGGCATCCCAGGAAGAGGACAAGCAACTTATGGGCATGGTAGAGGACCTATCATATGTTATAACTGTGGAAAAGTTGGACACCTTGCCCAAGATTGTTAAAATCCTTGTACTACCTATACATACTATAGGTAAGTGAATCGTGCTATGAAGGATTATCCATAGTTGATAGCCAAGTGATGGGAGAAATAGGGCCCTAACATGTGGATGGTGATAATAGAATCTTGACAAGACCACCCTCAAATATACACAGTCACTGGAGGTGGTACAAAAACGGGGATGGATGTCATAAATCAGACAAAGAAGCACCACCCATGGGTATGGAATATTGTCGAAAGCCCTGTGAAATTTGATCCATTTAAGGAAAAGCATGCATATCTAGAGGCAAGGAAGGATGTTTTAGTAGTAGAATGGGGACCCTTAAGCTCGATTGTGCAGACGCGGATGGCACCACTCTATGATCAACCTCCGATAAAGGGGACTATTATGGAAGTAAGTCCCATTCATAATTTCCTCAAAATTTACTTAGAATTAATGTAAGATGGACACACATTAGAGAAGATGCACAGGATGATAGGCCACTACATAAAAGAGCAGGAAGAGGTTACCTCACAAACAATACATAGAAAAATGTTACATTGTTCTCATCTCAACAATTATGATATGGAAAATGGTATATTAGATAGAGGATCCAATGTAAATATATTGTTGAAGAAGACCTAGGAGTTTATGGGTAAGACGAAATTGGAATTGTCACTTATTCAAGTTCCTAGTATATAATCTTCCCAATTAGAATATTAGTAGATGTCGAATTTAACATCAACGGGATCAAGAGCTTAACTAACTTCGAGGTGTTTGAGATAGTGGATGATATGGTCTAGCATTACTTGGCATATATTCGTCCTTTGACGAACAAATCATCATTAATATGAAGAAGAAACAAATGAAATTTAAATCAACGAGCTTATACGTGGTCACGCCCTTAGATCCTAAAGAAGGGAAACGTTATGTCAAACCAATGAGAGGGGACATCGATGCAACAGACCTAGACAATTTATATAATGTTACAACATGGCATGATGACTACGTCAACCCTATAATGAATGGAACTCTAAATTAATGAAGTATTAATTCATGTTCATTGGATTCGAATGAGGCCTTATAGAATTGGAAGTAACACCTCCATGAGGTCTCTACTCAAAGATGTGTGCATGTCACTGACATAGTAAGATGTATCAATACAAAGGTATGGGAACCAACCAAGTTCGACGATCTTACAGATGCTTGTAAATTTGTAACATAATTTGAGGCACAAGTTCCAGAGCAACTTAGGTTGTTGGCATTAGACATTTCTCTAAAAGCCACTCTGACACATTGGTGGGTGAAACACAAGGAGAAATCTAACACTTGAAATAAATGTACACAAGCAGGATTTACCCAATCACTCACCTCGGGAATTGTGTTGTAGACTAGAGAAGGGAGAAGGTTTAAGAGGATGAGTGGGCACATTACTTCATACATAATTTAGAGATTATGCCCAGTAACTTGTATACATAGGTGGAACTATGATAAGTTATCACAAAATGTGAGAGCATGGCATAGATTTTTAGGGTAGCATTTCAGTTTTAGTTTGAAGACCCTTCGATGGATGGAGCAATACAAAAATGAAGGAAAATATATTTTCACTTGAGCTAAGCACAACGCGAAAGAGATACCTCTTTATTTATTGCATAAATACTATCATAATATATGGAAATTAATATAATGTTACAATGTTGTGGAGGAAGCCCAAGATTATAAGGACCTGAGGTATTCGCACGACCAAGAATCTGAAGAAGAATGCGTGGTAGTGGGAACGTGATAAGATTCTACTGCACCTTACTATGGAAAACCTATCTGAACTTGCAAGGTGAACATTGGTATGGAGGATAATCTAAAGATCGTGATAATTGGTGACTAATGGAATGAGGATATTGTTGGATAAATTTATGATATGTTGCATGAGTTTCAAGACTTGTTTCTTAACACTTTCTTTGAGATGAAGGGCATATATGGTGATTTGGAGGAAATGGAGATTTCACTAAAGCCTAATGAAAATCTAGTGAAACAGAGGCAATATAGGTTGAATCCCATTTATCAACAAAAGATCAAGGAGGAACCTGACATAATGTTTGAATCGGGTATCATTGAACCTATTGAGGAGTCCAAATGGATCAACCCTATCATAATTCAAAATAAGAAGACCAGTGAGATTTGGATCTACGTGAACCTAAGGAAGATAAATGATGCCTCTGTTCAAATCTTGTTCCCTACTTTGTTTACTAACAATTTTTTGGAGAATATTGGTGGCCATGAGACCTATTCTTTCATAGATGGATTTTCATGTATTATTAGTTCAAGATCGTTAAGGAAGACTGCCACAAGATCACATTTTCTACTGAATGGGGATCATTTTAGTATATAATCATATCTTTTGGGCTGAAAAACACTATAGTAGTGTTTTCAAGAGTATTTTTCGTGACATTCAATGATGTTATCCACAAGATTTTAGAGTTTTATCTAGACGACAAGATTGTATTCAACCTCTTGAAGAAACATGACAAGTTGCTCAAATTGATGCTAGATAGGTATAGATAGCTTCATATATTCTTGAACTTAAAGAAGTGAATTTTATGCTCACATTTGGGATATTACTCGGTCATATTTTATGTAATCAGGGGCCATTAGTGGATCCCATAAATATCGCAGTACTAATAGACCTACTCCATCCTTCCTTGGGAGACGCAAGGTATTACAAGTTGTCCATGTAGGGATATGCACTAATTACAACGTCGTTCGAGGAGCTTCTCAAGAAGGATGCTCAGTTTTAGTTGACTGAGGACTGTTGGAAGGTGTTGGATACATTGAAGGAGAAGTAGGTTACTACACCCATCTTAGTGTTCCCGAACTAGATTAAGGAGTTTGATTTCCATGTAGATGCTTCATCCATTTCATTAGGGGTGGTATTGACATAGTTAGGTGAAGGAGAGATAGATCATATGGTATCCTTTTCTAGCGGGAAGTTGTCTGTGGTGGATAAAAACTATACCATGACGGAAAGGGAAGGCCTCGCGATGTTCTATACTCTACAAAATTATTGGCATTATATGCTAGGGTCACACTCAAAATTATATGCATACCACTCTACACTATGATCCATAGTCATCGATTTAGTGTTGGGTGGAAGATATGCAGGTAGATTTTGTTATTCCTGTAATATGACTTTGAAATATTAGCGAAGCCAAGAAGGTTGAATACAGGAGTAGAACATTTATCTAGGATCCTTTCGAGGGAAGATGCAGGGAATGTGGATGATAGCATGTTTGATGCATATGTGTTTTATGTCAAGATGGTTAATGACCACTTTGTAGAAATACTTTAGTTCCTGAATACTGGGTCGATGCCACGAGGATATACAGTGGCACAAAAAAATCATTTGGTAGTCAAGGTAGCAGATTATAAACTATTCACGTGTTTTTTGTATAAATTATGGGCAAAAGACATACTCTGTTGATGTGTATTAGAACATGAAAAACCATATATTATATCTGAGGCTCATGAAGGGGTGGTTGGAGGTCATTATGTGGGAAAATATGTTGTGTAGAATATTTTGTGTATGGGACTTTGGTGGCCAATACTGCATTGCGATGCAAAAGAATTATATCATAGTTGTGATGTTTGTTAGAGAGTGGGAAATCCATCGCAACAGGATGAAATTCCACTTAATCCTTAGATAAAATTACAACCCTTTGATAAGTGGGCAATGGGCTTCATTAGGAAAATCAACCCTGCAATGAATATAAATGCAACTAAATATATAATAACCACGACATACTACTTGACTAGATGGGTAAAAGATACACTAGTAAAATATTGTAGTGTGAAAACTACAATAAGGTTTTTGTTTGAGCATCTAGTCGCTCACTTTGGTTGTCTGAGAATTATGATGAGTGACTAGGGAACTCACTCCCTTAACAAGACCATTGAAGCATTGATAAGGGAGTTCTAGGTCTGCCACCAAAATAGCATGTTGTATTGTTCCCAAACAAATGGCACCATTGAGGTTTTCAATAAAATCTTAGAGAATTATTTGATGTAGATCTGTAATGTGAATAGGGATGATTGGGATCTCAAGATTCTTGTATTATTATGGGCGTACCATATGACTTTGAAAAAACTAATAGGATAGACCCCATATCATTTGGTATATGGAGAAGAAGATGTGATGTCAATGGAGTTCATTATTCCTAGCCTTTGGATTGTTGTGATAACACATTTGACGGACTCTCGCACGGTGGAGCAAAGAATAATGAAGTTTTTGCAGTTAGAAGAGGATCGGTTCCTAACAAGTTTTAACTAGAATAGGATCAGTTCCTAGCATCATGGCACGACTATCATATCAAGCAGAAGTAGTTTCGATATAAAAATTTAGTTCTGATATATAATAGTAAGTTTCTCAAGCACCCTAGAAACTTTCAAATAAATTGGCTAGGACCATATTCTATTAATTATGTCATAAAAGCAAGAGTTTTTCAACTGGAGAAGATAAATGATGAACTTGTGTAGGGACTTGTTAATAGAAGTTGGATAAAATTGTACCAAGATAGTTGACCTACTCTTCAAGATTGATTTGTGCTGTATTAAAAAAAAAAAATATTGTTTTCTTTGATTGCATGTATGTCTCTAGGGATCATGACCACGTGTGCAAGAGAGGAGGTCTGACACAATTAAGTTTCAACATCAATGTTGTGTACTTGTCAACACAGCGTGGTTAGAAAAATAGTGGGTGGATGGAGCATGTAGTGTGGGACTCATCTGGGAAGGTGAATACAACTAGCAATTGAAAAACACTAAATAAGTGTCAAAAATGGGTGGGAAAAAGCATTAGAAAAAGAACTTCCTACCCATGTGGACTCCCTGTGGAGATTCATTACGATCTTCTTAAAGCATATTAAAAGAAAAATCCAACCAAGCTCGATATAAGTGACCAGAAAATTGTTGACATGACCCTCAGAAAGACCAGGTCCACAAATATTGGCTTACCACCTAAAGAATCTACCCATCTCATATGATCCAATTGTGGTGCAAATATTATGAACTTATTACGCTTATAAAAGCATGTGAAGTCATTAAAATAGCCAAATTATCTCCTTGGTTCAACCTCAGTCATTTTGAGCTTCTGCATTTTATGAGTCGAGCTAAGTAGCATACCAGAAAACAGAGTGAGTTGCAAAATCAAAATACCAGTTTTAAGAACCTCCACCAATATCTACACAGTGTCATGGTTTCTCCATCAGTAGCTAATAAAGTGAGAATAAAGGGTGATAGTGCTACAACACCTCCAAAACCAGCTGCAAAACCCACAACCTAGCCACCTAAAGATCCAAAATACATACTACATATAACACCTATTCCACTTGAAGTAATATGGGAAGGAGACATGTCGGGGATAGTGGCTAAATTGAAATAAAATGACAATGATTTCTAGTATATGAAGAAATTTATGGAATTTGCAATGGAAAAATATGCCACAATAATTGAGCAACCAAGCCAAATTTTTGTCGTCAATGTTCAGAAGTGGGTTACAGGCTTGGATAAATTAGGTATTTTTAAATTGTTAGATATTCCCCACTTTGGTAGGAGCGCAAAGGTAAATATTTTCCTCAACTTGTTGTTGAATTGTATGCATGGGGGATCCTATGGCTAGATGAACCTATTAATATTGATACCCACTTAATTTATGGACTCTCGGGGTTCTCAACTGATGGAGAAGGTCCAAAGCCCTTGTTTGACAAGAAAAATGAGAAGAGGGGTGGAAAAGAGATCATGAAAAAGTATTCCATTGCTTGTGGACCGCATGGAGTGATGATCTCCATGATGAATGATGAGAATGTGAGGTTCACCACATAGTCGTGGCCTATAAGTACTAAAGAAATGTATGAATTATTAATGCCCCATAAGACCAGTGGTTGCAACTAAAAATGTGTCAAGGGTGTCCAAATGAAGTGGGTCACCTTGTTTCCCAAGTGGTTTACACCGGAATATATTGGAGCCCAAGACAAGAACACAGATTTTCACTGCTCATGGATCTTAATTTAGATAGCACTCGTGGCCTGAAAAGTTCCAAAAGGAACTCAGTTTCCGCCACCAAAGAGGCTAAAATTTATTATGTGGAGGTTCGGGTCTCTTTGGCATACCAAGGAAAAATAATGACAAACAGATCACGATGTGGCATTCTACATATGGAAGGAGGCCATAAACCATGTCATAAAAAAGGAACCTCACATTCTTGTTCAAGTTGTGAGGTTTTGTGATCCAGGTGGATATTGGTGGCCACCTGCCTATTCCACTTGGGGCCCCACCATTGTCTCTTTCAGTTTTTTCACAACTTACTATTTTTAGCATTTTTCTGGGTCCTAAACTTCGAAGCCATTTTGAAGCCCCAAATGGAGATAGTATGCCAAAGTTACATCCCCGGGAAGTTGAAACACCAATTTACCCAAACGGGGCCCATATTTTTGGTGTTTCATCTCCTAGGGTTAGGTTTTTAGACGTTTAGAGTTCTCCATTGTTTCTCCATAATAAATAGGCCCTCGAGCCTCATTGTAACATAGTTCAAAGGTCTGTAGCCGCCACATATCTTCTCAGAGATTCGCTACCATTACCCTAGCTATTTTATTTCCATCATGTTTGTAAGCATATTTTTGTGATTTGATATTAATGAAATGAAGCCTTATTTCTATTATATTTCTATGTTTATGGTTATTTCTGTATTCTGTTGCGTTCCTGAATAAATCTGGATCAGTGGTATCAGAGGGGTCTGCTTTTTCTCGATCCTTCTTTGCATGTCCCCAACGAGGTCGGGGTATAAGGAGTTAGGGCTCGATCTGGTGGAACCTTTGCAAGATCATCCTCGCAAACCCCAATGGACACCCATGGGGGATGAAAAGAAAGATGAGGGAGTAGGAGATCCAATCAAAATATTGCTCGAGGAGGCCCTCAAAAAAAAAGGAACGCGATAATGGATAACTTTGCCCAAATCCTTCAACAACTGCCCACCAGTGGCGCATCTGCATCCAGCAGCCACTTTGGAGGCGCAACTCCCTTTAAGGTACAAGTAAACTTTGACATTCCCATATTTGAGGTTCAAATAGATGCAGATGCCGTAGATAGATTGTTGAATCTATTAGAAGGATATTTCTCGGTTCATGACTTTTCCTGATCGGGAGAAGATTATTTTTGCACTCCTCAAAGCTACCCCCCATGTCAAGTACTGGTGGGAAACCTACTGTGAGAAAAAGTACGAGACAAAACCCTCTTTGTTCTCAACCATACCCACTTGGAATTCTTTCCGAGATGCCATCAAGGAACAATACTATCCCGTGGGAAGCTATGAGGACAAGTACATACAATGGACCACGTTGCGGCAACAGAGGGATCAAGATGTGCATGAGCTAAGGAATCTGTTCCATACCCTGCGCACAAATTTGGGTATCAAATATTCATAGAAACATTTGGTGCTAAAGTGTCGTGGTTGTCTGCACAGATACATTCAGGAAAAAATGGAGTTCCTCGACATCTCCTCGCTTGGTACGGCATACCGGTATGCTACCAAGGTTGAGCAGAAATTCAAACAGAAGAAGTGAGACTTTGGATTTGTGAATTAAAAGCAAGGGAAAGGTGCCCCCAAACCATAGAACAAAGGACAAATCCAAGGCATGGCAGCCCAAGACAACCTTCCAAAGACACAAGCAAAGAACAACACCGCGAAGCCAAAGAAGGACACAGGAAAGTGGTGTGAGTTCCATAAGACCTCCACTCACAACACAAGTGAGTGTCAGGCCAAGCAGTCGTTGGTGGCCGAGATGAGGGCTTCTGAATCAGATGCATGCTCTGACTCTAAATTAGAACCTAACAAGGTGAATGACAAAGGGAAGCATATTATTGATGCGGAGCCCAATGCCATTGTTTCCACTATGAAGATCCAGAAGGAGGAACCAAAAGATCCATAAGAGGAAAATCGTCTCTTCCACTCCCAGATGTGGGTAAAGGGTTCCCCGCTACCATTCATTGTCGAAAATGGAAGCCAAAAGAACCTCATTTCAACAGATGTCATGAAGCGGTTGGGCTTGCCGACCACAGCGCACCCACAACCATACACCATCGGGTGGCTTCACCAAGGACGAGATCTCTGCGTCAGCCAGCAGTGTTGTCTTCCCTATAGCATCAAGCCCTTCACGGATGAGGTATTGTGTGACATTGCTCCTATTGATGTTTCTGATGTATTATTAGGCCAACCATACTTGTGGAAGCGACATGTTGTGTATGAGTCCCGGCCTCGTGCTGTTATTGTTACTTTGGGAAATAAATTGTACAGGATACTAGAGGTACCACCACCTCCCACTATCTCTTTGGTTACTGCAAAACAATGCAGTAAACTCATTTCCAAAACCAAGAAATTTGTTTTCCTGAAGAATATTGTGGCCACGACCTCTAGACATGGCTCCTCTGCACGACAACAACAAATGGACAAGGTTGTGGAGGAGTACGGGGACATCTTCACCTCACCCATAGGGGTGCCTCTACATTGTCAGGTCAAGCACACCATTGACCTGACCCCAGGTTCGTCACTACCCAATGGACCGATATATAAGCGCTCTGTTCTGTAGAATGATGAAATCAAGAGGCAGATTCAAGAGCTGCTGCAGAAAGGTCACATCTGGCCAAGTTCATTTCCCTGTGGGAGCCCAATCGTGTTGGTACAGAAGAAGGATGGGACTTGGAGACTCTGTATTGATTATCGGGCGCTGAACAAGATCACTGTCTGGAATAGGTACCTGATCCCACGGATTTATGACCTTATAAACCAACTCAAAGGGGAAAAATATTTCAGCAAGATCAACTTGAATTCTGGGTATCACCAAGTACCAATCGAACCCTCTGATGTGTGGAAGATTGCCTTCAAATCCAAGGAGGGCCTTTTCTAATGGCTCGTTATGCCTTTCGGATTGACAAATGCTCCCGCAACCTTCATGAGGTTGATGGATGACATCTTGCGTCCATTCACCAACTCATTTATAGTGGTATACTTGGATTACATTTTGATCTTCAGCCAGACTTGGGAAGAGCACCTCCACCACATCCGAGAAGTCCTCCAAACACTGCGGCAACACAAGTTTTGTGCCAATTTGGAGAAGCGCACTTTTGGCATGACTCAGGTTCAATATCTGGGATACATTATTGATTAAAGGGGGGTGCATGTGGATCCAGCCAAGATCCAAGTCATTCGAGATTGGCCAGCCCCAACCACCCTAACAGAGCTTCGCAACTTTCTGGGTCTTGCTAATTTCTACCGCAGGTTCGTGTTGGGATTCTCTCATATCACTTGGCCCTTGAGTCAAGTCACCAAGGGAGGAGCGAAAGCAAAATTCTGTTGGTCGGAATCTCAACAGAAGGCGTTCGTAGAATTGAAACATCGCCTCTGTTCTGCCCCAGTGCTCACATTACCAGACTTGCAACAACCATTTGAGATCAAGACAAATGCCTCTGACTATGCTATTGGGGCAGTTCTTACTCAACAGGGGCATCCAGTGGCATATCACAGTGAGACATTGTCCGACACAGTTCGAAAGTATCCCACTTATGACAAAGAAATGTATTCCATTGTGCAGGCTTGACGATAATGGAAGCATTACATTTTGGGGAAGGAGATAATCATCCACACAAACCACCAACCCCTGAAGTTCACACAGACACAAGGGAAGTTGCAGAACGATCGCCATCAGAAGTGGTCCACATATCTGCAACAATTTCATTTGAACATCAAGTACAAGAAGGGTAGCACCAATAATGTTGCAGACTGCCTCAACCGACCACCGATCGTGGCCATAACCACCGTTCTCAACTCTTGTGGGCATGAGACTTTTGATTGGCTGCTTCTCTACAAGAGCGATCCAGAATTCAGCTAAACATACAAGGCACTCTTGGGGGGTATGCAAGTTCCAAATTTTCACCTCCAATATGCACTATTATGTCACCTGGGACACCTTTGAGTTCCTTCAAGCAAGCGTGCCAAGATGATATGGGAAGCGCACTACAGTCGAGTCGCTGGGATTTTTTGGGTCAAGAAAATAGTGGCAGTACTGCAGAAGTATTTCTATTGGCCGAACCTTCGACAAGATGTCGGGAAGTACATCAGATCCTGCACTGCTTGCGCCATTACCAAACCGACCATCAAGAAGCAAGGGCTCTATACTCTGTTACCTACCCCTTTTCGACCTTGGGAATCCATCTCCATGGATTACATGTCAGGCCTTCCTTCTACTAAACATGGAAACGATTGTGTTTTCGTGTTTGTTGACAGGTTCTCAAAGATGGCCATTATGGTGGCCTGCAAGAAGAATATCACAGCAGAAGCCACTGCTAAACTCTTCTTTGAATGAGTGTGGGTGCACTTTGGGATCCCACAGTCTATCATATCATATCGCGATAGCAGGTTCCTCAGCACATTTTGGTCCAGCCTCCGGTCAATGTTGGACACCAAGCTCACCAAGTCCACAGCTTTCCATCCCCAAACTAATGGCCAAACAGAGGTCGTCAACAAGATGATTGGGCACATTCTGCGCATGTGCAATTCAAAGCATTCACGCACATGGGATCAAAGCCTTCCTTATCTACAACACAGTTATAACCGGGCTCTCCACAGCTCAACCAGCCACAGCCCCTTTCAGGTGGGCTTGGGATTCCAACCACTATGTCCCATTGACGTAGCCATGCTATTTGCAGCTACTCAGGCTGATTCAGCTCATGTCCAGTCCGAATTTGACAAATAAAACAACTTCATCGAGCGCATTCAGCACATCCACCAACAGGTTCATGACATATTGGACAGAGCCAATGCTAAGTACAAGCAACGACATGATCAACATCGGGTGCCACACAACTTCCAAGTGGGAGAAAAAGTGTGGCTAAATTTGCAGAAGGAGCGCCTCACTAGACTCCACCGCAAGATTCACCCGCTCCAATATGGGTTGTACACCATCACCAAGGCTGTAGGGAACAATGCCTTCAAGCTCAGTATTCCACCATTCCTTGGTCTGCACCCAATATTCAATGTAGACCACCTTTGTCCCTACTTCCCACCTCTACTGGACACCTCTGACATTGCAGAAGAACTCACACCAAAAGAGTTAAACCCAGACTGCATGGAACAAGCCACCACAGACTGTATCATGGACATGCAAATCAAGAACACTCGCCGACAGAAGGTCCAACTGTATCGGGTTGTCAAAGTTGGCCAACTCTTGCACCAAGGCAATTGGTTCACCAGGGACTAAGTTCAACAGAAGTTTTCTCATCTCATGGAGGAACTCATCGCAATGGGGACCATTGCTTCCTGAGGGGGGAGGAATGATCCAGGTGGATATTGGTGGCCACCGACCTATTCCACTTGGGGCCCCACCATTATCTCTTTCAGTTTTTTTCACAACTTACTATTTTTAGCATTTTTTCGGGTCCTAAACTTCTGAGCCATTTTGAAGCCCCAAACGGAGATAGTATGCCAAAGTTACATCCCTGAAAGTTGAAACACCAATTTACCCAAGCGGGGCCCATAGTTTTGACGCTTCATCTCCTAGGGTTAGGTTTTTGGACGTTTAGAATTCTCCATTGTTTCTCCATAATAAATAGGCCCTCGAGCCTCATTATCACATAGTTCAGAGGTTTGTAGCCGCCACATCTTTTCTAGGAGATTCACTACCAGCACCCTAGCTATTTTATTTCCATCATGTTTGTAAGCATATTTCTGTGATTTGATATTAATGAAATGAAGCCTTATTTTCGTTGTATTTCTATGTTTATGGTTATTCCTGTATTCTATTGTGTTCCTGAATAAATCTGGATCATTTTGTGCCACACCACACTCTATGTACATTCAATCCTGCGCTAACCCACATAAGCAGTGCTTGTAGTGCCACTACAAGCTCACTGAGGATTCTATGTGATAGATCATGAATGAGTGGCCACTAGAGTGGAAAAGGATGCCTACTACATCGAAATCCAAGGAAAAAAGTATAGAAAGTGGTGAAGAGGAAAAACTCGATGGTTCACATAATAATTCCATGGAACTTATAGAGGAAGAACAGTCGGAGCTCTCGCAAGAAGAATCTAGAAAAAAAGAAACATTGCCATTTGGTAGCAAAAGGTCGCAAAGGGATCAACGAGCAGGTTTCACACTCCATTAGAGAAAGAAGAGGAAGGACACAAACCCGAGTGTTGTAGAAATTCCATCTCTATCAAATGAGGGCCTATGAAGGGTCAGAAAAAATTAAAATAAAAGAGGTAGTCTAACAAGAGAACTGCCCTCTTGTCTCCACCATTCATAAGGTAGCATAGGAGAAAAAGGACTTGCATATTAGAACATAGGAAAATTTGGAACAAATTCGACAACTATTAGATTCCAACATATCTATGATGCCATAAGTAGTAGTAACAAACCCCATCATGTCCATAGAGATGACGAGCATATCCTAGGTACCAGAAGATAGGTTGAAACTGTATCAACCTTACTCTGCATTTATAGAGCATCATGCACTATCTATTCCACTAGTGGTAGTATATTTTTTAGATACTAAGATTCAGCAACGCACATAGTTTTTGTCACATATTGATATTATCCTATCACATCTATCGTTCCAGAGTTTTAATCAGCTCCAAAAAAATGTGACACAAGAGTTGCAATTTTGTGCACAAACTACCTCAACAGAATTGGTACAACTGGTTAGAAATTATGGGACTTTGCAACTTGAGCGTACACAATTGTTTTAGGAGCGACAATAGGCAATAGATAGGGAGGAGAAGCTAATACAAGTGGTAGAATGGGTATACAACCACCTCCCTGACGTTGAAATGGACATTGACACACATTTGGAAGGGAAGTTGTTAAAGACTAATGAGATTGATCAGGGCCTGAAAGAGAAGCCTTGAAGAACTGAAACTAAAAGTAAAGTTAGCCACTCCACCACAAGAGATGAAATGGAGATAAAAGTAAAATGAAGCACTTGAATCATTTTAAAATGTATAAGGACTTGGTACTGAATGTAGTAGATTATACGAAGTAGGCTTAGATATATGGAACGAATTGCAGGACAACGTCGAGTTGCAGGAGTTTGGCACTAGTATTCAGACTACACGAGTGAATCAATCTGTAGCAGTATGACCACTCTTCCATTGACAGAATGTTGACTACCCATGGTATAAAGTGAAGCTTTAGGGAAGCAAATCAATCAAATGAGGGGAGTGTTGGGTGTGGAGCCTGATTATCTTCTTTATTTAGATGTATCACCGCGTTGGACCCTTGTTCTTAACAGGGCAGCAACACTGCCCGTCGTTTAAACGTTGCCAAGGGGTCCAGGGGGGGCGGCAATGACCTTTTGGAGCCCCCCCCCCCCGGGCAGGGGGTTTCGAGGGCGCTGCCTCCAAAGCTAAAAATAGATGTAAAATTGCCTTGTAAAATATTGTAATTTCATAGTCAATATGGGTCGTTCATTAGGCAGATGATCTGACGATAGAAGATATGTTTAATTTAGGGTTTTTTTCCCTAGAAGGAAACCCCTCGTTTTGTATGAGGGTATTGTATTGCGACTATGTATGGTATGTGTATTATGAGTGAAAAACATAAAGGGGAACTATGAGATAGAGTAGAGGATATTACAACGGATCTACTTTAGGTTTTGTCTCTTCATCTTGTTGGATAATATAAAGGAAGGATTGGCTGTTTGGGGTGGACGTAGCCCAAATTGGGTGAACCACCTATATTTGTGTCTCTCTTGTTTTATATGTTTTATGTGTTTGTGTTTCTGCATATTTTATGTGTTCCACTGCTCTGAAATATATAATTTTCTAATAGGGAGATCAACAGCAACTCACACATAAACTAAATTAGTTGTTGGATGAAGCGCTTCAGGTTACTGATCAAATTCTTACATCGTTGAACAAAACCAAGCTGATCATTCAAAAAAATAAGGTCTTGTTCTTAATGTCGATGCCTGTCGAAGTAGCAGAAAATATTATCAGTTAGGAAGAGGAATCAAAAGCAACAATGGTGACAACAACAAAAAATATTTGAGTAGTTTTTGTCGATGACCAAGAAGATACTCCCTCCACTGCATGCATTCAAATCATAGTGGCTCAAGGGTGAGCCACAAATAGTTTTGGGAGCCTATTAGAGTAGAGGGTAACCAAGGTAAAAGTTCTAGAAAGTTTTTGAATTTTAGTTAAGTATGGTAAGCTTGCGCATGATACTGCACACTAAAAATAATGATGAGTATTGTGCATAGTGTAATGGTAATAAGGGATATCCCATAGA
Source organism: Pinus albicaulis (assembly GCA_034641835.2). Taxonomy (NCBI): domain Eukaryota; kingdom Viridiplantae; phylum Streptophyta; class Pinopsida; order Pinales; family Pinaceae; genus Pinus; species Pinus albicaulis. Next base: position 68,395,525 of record CM076574.1, on the reverse strand, counting down.
TGTGTGACAGAGATATGAAGGAAGGACCACAATGGAAACAACAAAAAGTAGCTACCAAGCAGTTAGTACAACCCATCGCATTGTTGTTAGATCATCCTAAAAAAATTAGTTGTTGATCTTTGTATATTAAGCAGAGATCCATGTCATAAGTAGAAATTTTTTTAGAAGGTTTCAATTATTTAAGTTGTAATAGAGGAGTAGCAAATTTTTTTATTGATATGTTGTTGTAGAAGTTCTTATGACTATTGAGAATGGAGATTTTTATTTTTCCAATGGAAGGGGTTATTTTTAATCATAATTGTAAGAGAAGACGAGAGATTGATGAGAAAGAGAGGATGCATGTATGAGAAAGAATGGATTATTGTAGAGTCGAAGATGAAGGATCTACATGTTGCTGTGTAATGAAGATCTTGATATGATGAATAAAATATGAATTGGTTGGTTTCTCTGAAATATTTACTAGCGCTTATGTCTATGTAATGGAATGCTAATGAATAATCTTTTTTTTTTCTAGGAAAAAAAGTCGTAATCTTCATTCATTGTAAGAATGATCCAAAATTACACTTTGAAGATACACATAGGGTGTATTCATGTTGTTTTGAGCATTTTTTCTATGATATTTTAGAGATTATTTACTTAAAATTCATTCAAAGTTTATAAAACAATGATTGTTAGAGAAATACTTTGAGACATCATTTCAGAAAAAGGATAATAGATCTTGTTGTGTAAACATACAACCTAGATCTAACAATGTCTGTGATGATGAAAATATTGACAGAGTAATAAAAAAGATCTATAATTCAGTCTTACCTTTCCAGGGGGTCCCTGGACAACCTATGAAAATACTCATAGCTTCTTCCCTCGTGTTGCTCCAGTACCTTCCACAAATATTTTCCAATTTTATACCTCCTTTTGATAGACGGTCTGTAGTCTGGTTGTGTTCCCTGTATATGTGAGAAAATGAGATGTAATTGAAGTTGTCTTTAATCCTTAAAGTGTCATCAATAAGAGGAGCAATAAGAAGATTTTTGCACACTTGAGTTCCATTAATCTAGTTAATAATTGACATTGAGTACCCATAAACCTATAATTGAGTACATCCTTTTTCCATAGCAAAAGTAATAAATGTTTGCATGCAAAAAAATTTGTCTAGTTGATTGTCCCCAGACCAAACCCCATTTTGACATGAAAAGTGTGAGATTCATATAAGAAAAGGATGAATATTTCTCTTCCCCTTTGACCATGATCGCATGAATCCCCATGCTTAGGATCGATTAGGAAATTATTCACCAATAACTCTTATAGGAGTTGAACCTTTTTCTTGAGGAAATTAACTAAGGATAGTAAGGGCTTCAGCTGCTACATGATCAGGAGATGATGGTTGGTCCTAGAATATAGCTTTGTTTCATTCCAGCCATACCCCCTAGCAAATGATCAAAGGGAGTTATTTATAAGAACATGAATTGGGATTTGAAAGCCACCTTCTCCAAGATTCTTCCATATATGCTCCTTTCCATTGTCCTAGTTGGCCTATAGTCACTCGACATATTGCCTAGATTTTTTTGATGAAAGGGCATTCCTAGAAAATTTGAATGATCATTTCCTCATTTTTTTTACACAATGGGCACCAACCAACCCCAATAAAATATGTTATTTGAAGCACATACTAGGTTGGGATGTTTCTCTCTATTAAGCACCACATAATTTTTTTTGTCTTGGCCAGAACACTTTGATTTCTGAAGCATTTTCCACCACCACTTTAACTCTGCAAGGACCCAAGCTTCAATAAGTGTGATGTATCCAAGCTTGCGGACATATTCACCAAAAGGAGAGGAACTCTAGATAAGTGTGTCTTCCTTGTCATTTAATATAATATGACCAACATTCAGAGCATTTACATAAGCATTCCAAGATTCATGAAAATTTGCTTCTAATCCCATCTCCCCAACAGCCATCCATCCTTGTCTCCAAATATTAGTTATGGTCGGGTTGCCGATGTGTGCAAGTTTATAGAGTCCCCTATCATGAAGAGAGTTAATAAGTAGGTGGGGAAGGGCATGACTTTGACTACTATTGGGCCAAGGGTCAAGTCCTATCCTCACCCTATCGTCGTTTCCAATATTCCAGGCCAAACCAATGTTGATGAGACTGAAATGGTTTAGAACAACTCTCCAAACAATAGATATATTTGATTGAGATTTTCCAACCCTCTTAATCCAATCTTCCAGCAAGCTTGGTGCTATATATTCCTGAATGACTATAGATGTCCAAAGACTCTATTTTGAGATAATTCTCCAGCCACATTTTGCAGCGAATGCTTTGGAAAACAAATGAATGAAAAAAAATTCCATCCACCCAAAATTTTAGGCTATCTTGTCCATTTAACCCAAGGGAGGACCATTTTCTCCTGCCTTCAGACCATAAAAAATTGTAGCAAATTATTATGATTTTCTTGAGGACAATCGTTGGTATCCTTGCTAGGGACATCCAGTATTAATTTAATGAGTATTGATCTTCCTAATTTATATAGTCATTTGCAACACCAAGAGAAAAAAAGGTTCAGGAGAACGAGCTTAACCTAATTGTGCCTCCTTCATTCGCCTACTATGTCACATTTGTAAATATTTCAATATTGTCCCGAGTTTTTTGTTTTGTTAGTCAAGGTTCAAACATTAGATTGTCTTTAAAATGTAGATTACAAAAATCATCTCAACAAGCCCCCTTCTATCATTCCGACCAGACTTATTGAAATTTGGGCTTGGAGGAAGACATGAGAAAATGATTACATGTATTATTATCACGAGGCCTAGAGGCCATGACATACTAGTAAAAAAAAAAAAGGAAACACAACTAACTGTAGCATATTATGGAGATGGTTTGGGCGGGAAATATAGGGGGAGCTCCGTAATTACCAGCATGTTCATGCATATGATAATCAATATGCTCCACCCTTGCTTCCAGGCTGCGAAGGTGGTCATTGGTGCACCGGTGTTGGCATATCAGGTTGTCAAGTTGCTCCATGATTTCACTCCGACTAAATTGAATGCCATTAATATATGCAACCAGCTCGTTACGGTCTTCATACCTTTGTTCTCGGAGAATTTCGATGCTCAGTTGAATGTTCCATACTTGGGAAGCAATTGATTCCAGTGTATCCGGGGTGACCACACAACCAAGAAAGCCAGAAACAGTCTCCTTAGTCTCATGACTATTTGACGATCCTGACGAATCTCCCTCCTCCTGCTCGGCCTGCCTCGGTTGCCTCCTCCTCGGCGCGACCTTCCCCTTTGACGAGGCATCTCTATAGTCTACTCCCTTGAAAACTGACCTTGGTGAGTGAATGTCTCATGCTCAAACACAGATACAGCAAGAAAAAAAAAACTTCTCTACCACCCCAGAGGTCGAACAAAGGACGAAGGTGCACCACCCGCAAGACAGAACAACTCCCTGTGCCCCGTTAGAGAAGGGCAAAGCATCTCTGTTTAGATGCCATAGGGCCAGCCTCTAGCTTTCGACTGCCACCTTGGTGAGGATCCGCATCAACACAACTCCCCACCCCTCTCGTCTCAATCTTGCAGTCGACTAGCACCTATGAACGCGTAATTGAAGTCTCCTCCCTTAGAAAACCAATAGAAAGCACTTTACCTTCAAATTTTCAACGTTAACCCGCACTGCCTCCTCGCCTCCTGCTTGTGCTCCACCATAGGTTCTAAATGGCCCAGCACAAATGCAATTTCTTCTAGTTTTCGTAGACTTCCCAAGGTCCAAAGGGTCAGCCAATGCCACCACTATCCACGAGTCTGCTCCACTCGGATTCCTTTCGTCGCTTCTCCCCCAAGGCTGAGACCTAGGAGGGGAATGCATAAACATAGTAACCTTCTCCTCTTTTCAAACCCAATTCATTTCCCACGATATCCAAACACTACCAGGCAAGCGCCACAGGCCAAGCTTAATAACGGATTTCACAATTGACAACAATTGTCTCTATCCTATCTCATTATTGCTCATTAACGATGGTAGGGGGCGCATGTGGAGGCCAGACAAGCACCGAAGTTGCCTCCCTCTCCATCTGTCCTTCATTGAAATCACCCCCATCGGGGATTCAATATTGTCCCAAGTTTTTCTTTAGGGTGGATGTTAGAATATTTACACATTTAGGAGTTAGTTAAGATCAACTTGATCTAATGTGTCTTTAAGTGACATGTTTTTTTAGTGTGTTTCTTTAATATGAATTTAAAGCTATGTAATTAAATGGCCATGATATGTTCTAGACAAAAATTGATTCAAGAGTCCATATTCTCCTTGATACTAATATTGATTTGTGGCTTAACATCCAATTGGTCCAAGATCTCTATGTAAAGAACATGGAGGGTTGTTTTCTAAAGATCAATTGTGAGAAACTCTTATGTCCAATATTTTTCTTTTTCATTGATATATAGCCTTAAGGGGATTTATTGGTCATGGTTGTGGACTATTTCTCTCTTTGAGGGTTTTAATCACATAATACATTAACATACTAATATTTGAAAGGAGTAAAGGCAAGGATAATTTGTAGAAAACTAGGAAGAGGAAGGAGGAGGATAAGGAAGAGGAGAAAAAAAATTGGAGGATAATGAGCTCAGCCCAACCCCTAAACTCCTACATTTTTTGTTTGATTTATTCTAATCCTTTAATAGTAAAATCATAGATTTTAGACAACTATGGTTTGTTTTTTTAGTTAGAGAGTTTGCAGTTTCCACAGTGATATTTGAAATTTGTTGACGTTTTGAATCCATAAGAGGATCCATATTCAGGACAAGGATTGAAGAAAGATTTATTCTAATCCTTTTTATAGTAAAATTGTACCTAAAGAAAATATTCCTCTAAATTCACAAAACCCATACCATGTCCTTAAAACCCATAGATTTGTTGAATACATTGGCAGTGCTTGTAATTGGTGTCAATTTTAGTCATTAATGTCAAGAATAGTCATTAATGACAAGTGATGTCAAGTTCAAGGGGAGCTTGTTGTAGTGACATGCATGATGCTTATGGTGTCATTTGGTTGTTGGCTAAGTAGACTATATTTAAAGGAATTTTGCCTACAGTACTTTTCTCAAAAGCACATGCCAAGTCCTTCGTTGGATATCCATCTCCAAGTTCATTCCAAAGATATCCTAACTTCCAAGGGGTGAGAATAAAACTTCAATTGAAGATTACTCATTGTTACCAAAGGTTCTTGGTTCTAGAATGATCACAACAATGCCAAAGCGCAATAGCGAAATCAGGAGGAACATAGCGACATGCGGCGAGTGTAGGAGTGGTATGATGTTGGACCCCACTCGTAATTACAGGGAGCTAGGCTATAGTGCCCAGGAAATTGATTAAGTTGCTAAACTCACTAGGTATCAAACTCGGTGAGATCCTGATTACCACTCCTTGTAATATCCGACACCTTGATCCTAATAATAGAAAGTTAACCGCTATGAAAATTCTCGTTTATTAGTTTTATTAATTGATGGATAAAAATTATTATTAAGTTAGGTTTCCTTTTTGATGAATATTGATACATGAACGAGTTTCGGTTCTGATGCCAAAGACAGAATGGAAACTAACACAAACATTCACGTTTTTTAGAGTTGTTAAATAACATGGTATCACCTTCAATATCCACCATGCATGATCGAGGTGGATATTGGTGACCACCCACCTATTCCACTGGGGACCCACCATTGTTTCTTTTAGTTTTTCAGTTTCTTTAATTGTAGCACAGTTTACTATTTTTAGCATTTTTTCGGGTCCTAAACTTCCAGAGCTGTTTTGAGGCCCTAAATGACGTTTTTTGGGAAAACGGGGAGCAACATGAAAGTTCCTTTGATGTTGCTCACATCAAAAGTTGTATTCCTCAGACAAATATTTCTAACGAGGTATGTTGTGCTTCAAACGGAGATCTTATGCTAAATTTATGTCCCCGGGAAGTTGATGTACCAATTTACCCAAACGGGGCCCATAGTTTTCGCGCTTCATCTCCTAGGGTTAGGTTTTTGGATGTTTAGGGTTTTCCATTGTTTCTCAATAATAAATAGGTCCTTAATATCATTATAACTAATTTCAGAGGCTTGTAGCCACCACATCTCTTCTCGGAGATAAGCTAACAGTGCCCGAGCTAGTTTATTTCCATTTTTTCTGTAAACAAAATTCAGTTCTTTGATATTAATTAAATGAAGTGTTATTTTCGCTGCATTTTTGTATTTGTGGTTATATGTGTATTATTTTGCATTCCTACATAAATCCATATCAGTGGTATCAGAGCGGTATGCTCTTTCTCGATCCTTCTTTGCATGTACCCAACGAGGTTGGGGTATAAGCAGTTAGGGCTCAATCTGGTTGAACCTTTGCAAGATCAACCTTGCAAACCTCGACGGGCACCCATGGGGGATGAAAAGAAAGATGAGGGAGCAGGAGATCCTATCAAAATGTTGCTCGAGGAGGCCCTCGAAAAACAAAGGAATGCGATGATGGATAACTTTTCCCAGATCCTTCAACGATTTCCCACCAGAAGCACATCTGCATCCAGCAACCACTCTAGAGGCGTAACTCCTTTTAAGGTACAATTAAATTTTGACATTCCCATATTTGATGGCCAAATAGATGTAGACATTGTAGATATATGGTTTAATCTATTAGAAGGATATTTCTCGATTCATGACTTTTCCAACTGGGAGAAGATTATTTTTGCAATCCTCAAATCTACCCCCCATGTCAAGGACTAGTGGGAAACCTACTGTGAGAAAAAGGAAGAGGGGGAACCCTCTCTGTTCTCAGTCATACCCACTTGGAATTCTTTCCGAGACGCCATCAAGGAACATTACTATCCCATGGGGAGTTATGAGGACAAGTACATAAAATATACCACGTTGTGGTAGTAAAGGGATCAAGATGTGCATGAGCTAACAAATCTGTTCCATCCCCTGCGCACAAAGTTAGGTATCAAAGATTCAAAGAAAAATTTGGTGTTGAAGATCCGCAATTGTCTACACAGATATATTTAGGAGGAAATTGAGTTCCTCGACATCTCCTCGCTTGGTACGAAATACCAGTATGCTGCCAAGATTGAGAATAAATTCAAACAAAATAAGCGAGACTTTCGATCTGCAAATGAAAAGCAAGGGCATGGTGGCCCAAGAATACTTGTCGAAGCCACAAGCAAAGAACAACACCATGAAGTCGAATAAGGACACAGGAAAGTGGTGTGAATTCCATTAGAGCTCCACTTAAAACAAAAGTGAGTGTCGGGCCAAGCAATCACTGGTGGCATAGATGAGGGTTTGTGAATCAGATGCATGCTCTAACTCTGAATCAGAACCTGACAAGGGGAATGGAAAAGGGAATAAGATTATTAATGTGGAGCCCAACGCCACCATTACCACTACAAAGATCCAAAAGGAGGAACCGAAAGATCCAGAGGAGAAGGAGTGTCTCTTCCAATCCCAAATGTGGGTAAAGGGTTCCCCACTACAGTTCATTGTTGACAGTGGGAGCCAAAAGAACCTCATTTCAGCAAATTTCGTGAAGATTTTGGGCTTGCCTACCACAGCACACCCACATTTGTACAGCACCGGGTGGCTTCAACAAGAAAGGGATCTCTGCGTCAGCCAACAATGTCGCCTTCCCTACATCATCAAGCCCTTCATAGATGACGTATTATGTGACATTTCCCCCCTTGATGTTTGTGATGTATTATTAAGCCAACTATAATTATGGAAGTGACATGTTGTGTATGAGTCCCGGCCTCGTGCTGTTATTGTTACTTTGGGCAATAAGTTGTACAAGATACCAGAGGTAGCATTGCCTGCTGCTATCTCTTTGGTTATTGTAAAACAATGCAGTAGGCTCATTTCCAAAACTGGGAAAAAAAAATTGGATGATCCACCCACATGGCAAGAATAAGACAGTGGCCACGACCTCCAAACAGGGCTCCTATGCACAACAGCAAAAAATGGACAAGGTCATGGAGGAGTACAGGGATATCTTCACCTCACCCATAGCAGTGCCTCTATAATGTCAGGTCAAGCATGCCATCGATCTGAACCAAGGTGTGTCGTTGCCCAATGGACCGATCTATCGGCACTATGTTATAGAGAATGATGAAATCAAGAGGAAGATTCAGGAGCTACTGCAGAAAGGTCACATCCGACCGAGTTCATCACCCTTTGGAAGCCCGATCATGTTGGTGTAGAAGAAAGATGGGACTTGGGAGACTTTGTATTGAATATTGAGCGCTGAACAAGATCATTGTCTGGAATAAGTACTCGACCCCAGGGATTGATGACCTTCTGAACCAACTCAAAGGGGTGAAATATTTCAGCAAGATTGACTTAAAGTCTGGGTATCACCAGGTACCAATCGAACCCTCTGATTTGTGGAAGACTTCCTTCAAAGCCAAGTAGGGAATTTTCGAATAGTTGGTCATGCCTTTTGGGTTGAAGAATGCTCCCACAACCTTCATGAGGATGATGGATGACATCTTATGGTCATTCATCAACTCATTTGTAGTAGTGTACTTGGATGACATCCTGATCTTCAACCAGAATTGGGCAGAGCACCTCCACCACATCCAACAGGTCCTCCAAACATTGCGGAAACATAAGTTGTGACCTAGGTTCAGTATTTGGGATACATTATTGATGAATGGGGGGTGCATGTGGATCCAACCAAGATCCAATTCATTCTGAATTGGTCAGCCCCAACCACTCTAATAGAGCTTCGCAAATTTTTGGGTCTTGCTAACTTCTACTGCAGGTCCATGTTAGAATTCTCTCATATCATTTGGCTCTTAAGTCAAGTCACCAAGGGAGGATCGAAAGAAAAATTCTTTTGGTCGGAATCTCAACAGAAGGAATTCGTAGAATTGAAACAGAACCTCTACTCTCCCCCGGTACTCACCTTACCAGACTTGGAACAACCATTTGAGATCAATATATATGCCTCTGACTATGCTATTGGGGCAATGCTTACTCAACAGGGGCATCTAGTGGCATATCACAATGAGACATTGTCTGACAAAGTATTCAAGTATCCCACTTATGACAAAGAAATGTATTCCATTGTGCAGACTTGCCGACAATGGAAGCATTACATTTTGGGGAAGGAAACGGTCATCCACACAGACCACCGACCCCTGTAGTTCATACAGACACAAGGGAAGTTGCAGAACGATTGTCATCAGAAGTGGTCCACATATCTGCAACAGTTTCATTTTAACATCAAGTACAAGAAGGGAAGCACCAATAATGTTGCAGACTGCCTCAGCCGATCATCGATCGTGGCACTAACTGTCATTCTCAAAAATTGTGGGCACAAAACTTTTGATTGGTTGCTTCTCTATAAGAGAAATCCAAAATTCGGCCACACATACAAGACACTCTTGGAGGGTACACAAGTTCAAAATTTTCACCTCTAGGATGCACTATTATGTCACATGGGACACCTATGTGTTCCTTCAAGCAAGCATGCCAAGATGATTTGGGAAGCGCACTACAGTTGAGTCATTGGGCATTTCCGAGTCGATAAAATAGTGGCAGTACTGCAGAAGTATTTCTATTGGCCGAACCTTCGAGGAGATGTCGGGAAGTACATCGGAACCTGCATTGCTTGTGCCATTGCCAAACCAACCATCAAGAAGCAAGGCCTCTATACTCTGCTACCTACCCCTAGTTGACCTTGGGAATACATCTCCATGGATTACATATTGATCCTTCCTTCTATTGAGCATGGAAACAACTGTGTTTTCATGGTCATCGACAAATTCTCGAAGATGGCCATTATGGTGCCCTACAGGAAGAATATCACAGCAAAAGCCACTGCTAAACTCTTCTTTGAACAAGTGTGGCTGCACTTTGGGATCCCACAGTCTATCATCTTAGATTAGGATAGTAAGTTCCTTAGCATATTTTGGTCCAGCCTCTGGTCAATGCTTGACACCAAGCTCACAAAGTCCACAACTTTCCATTCCCAAACTGATGGCCAAACAGAGGTCATCAACAGGATGATTGTACACATTCTACGCATGTACAATTCAAGTCATCCACGCTTATGAGATGAGAGCATTCCCTATGTAAAATACAGTTATAACCAGGCTCTCCACAGCCCATTCCAGGTGGGATTGGGATTCCAGCCACTATGTCCCATTGACGTAGCCATGCCATTTGCGGCTACTTAGGCTGATTCGACTCATGTCTAGTCTGAAGCTAACAATGGGAACAACTTCATTGAGCGCATTCAGCACACCCACCAACAGGTTCATGACAAATTATATAGAGCCAATGCTAAGTATAAGCAACGACATGATCAACATCGGGTGCCACACAACTTCCAAGTGGGTGAAAAAGTGTGGTTACATTTGCAGAAGGAGTTGTTGGACGGATAAATCGTTCTTGCGGACAAGACCGATCTCCCTAGTACTAAAAGTATCTAGCAACAAACAGCCAAATAAACTAATCTTTCTCTAAGCATATATGATTTACAAATAGTTCTATAGAGGTGTAAAAGACCTACCTTATGTCCAATGCTTGTTTGAAGTTGTTGTTATCCTTCGCGCGCTTGAAGGAGTTTCGCTTGTAAACCTGCAGTCACAAACAAACAAAGTATTACATAGCACCTGTATAGACATCATCATAAACCATGCTTATCATAGTGATCAAGGAATCTATGAAATAAACCATTAACAAATAGCTTATTGAGAAAAATGAGTATATTTGTATTAATTTCAAAAGAAGGAAAACCTTACAACCTGAGCCTTGATGTTGCACAGGCCTTCCCGGGGTCCGAAGCAGGAGTCTCCTCTACTTTGACAAGCTCTACACTCTTTCAACCAAGACAAATAGAGGTATGTAATCTCTCCTCACAAAGTCTTGTTTAACTGAGTCTGAATCTCAACAGCACTTATCTTCAAATATTCTAAAGCTTCAACTCCCTTTGAGGCTACCCAATGCCTCTTTTTATAATGGAAAAGAGGAGGTTTTTCTGTTCCAAATATGAAGGGATAGAATCCTTCTTCAAAGGGATAAGCTCCTCACATCAAGGGGTTAGCTCCATAAGGTAAGGGATACATGTACCTTATCAAAGCGCACATATTCCCGAAAATTCTCGTCTAGAATCTTCTAGAATTAATCTCAAATCAACTTTTTAACTTTACTTTCTCGCCTTTTTAGTTTTACAGGAGTCCGCACCTATAACACATAGAAAGTGCGGTTCTGGTCCACAGGATAGCTGAACATCAGGTGTGGGCCCGCAGGCAATGTATAGAGAAAGTGCGATACCAAAGTTTAGGAGATTTTTAGGAACTTTTCTCTGATTTTCAAGGCTTGATATGAAGAACTGATATGTTAGACTTGCAAAAGGAGGAATTATGAGTTATAATGAGCTCATACTCATAGCAGAATGTCAGGATGACAATTTTTAGTGTAACAGATTGCCCCCTAAAGTGCAAATTCTGGAATAGATGAAACTGAAGTCTGTCATATATGAAGAGTGTAGTACTTTATCATTTCAAGGATCATCCTGTGGACACCCCAGTCGGAACCTGTAAAAACATTCAATGCAAAATATATATATATGTAATCATATTATCGCTGAGGTAGGCATTCCCATACTCAGATCAAAACTAACTAGAACTAACTTAAATTGTTCTGATACAGGAATGATTTTGAATACATCATAGTATAGACATGTGTAGACACAGTATGGACGCAGCCATCTATTTATAAATAGTCTACTGTATGAATGATAACAAAATTCATCGCATCCTGGATGGTAGAAACTAGATCCAGGGTCTTGATTTCCACATCTCGAACTAGTACGATTCTATCCATGTGAATAAATGTGTTGAAGTCGAACATGGTAGAAACCACTTGATTACCAGTCAATGATGTAAACTGTTAACAAGTGTGAGAGTAACCACCAGTAATTTCAATGGCTCTCAAAGTACCCAGTACAATCCATGAAATGTGAATGAATGAGCTGAAGTCGAACATCTCACGGAATCATTCGATCGAAGGTCAATGATGCAACCTGTCATCGAAGGCGAGAAACCTGCCATTGAGGCATGCAGATTTCAAGGTACTGACGATTTCTGGATCAACTTCCTAGATAATGAGTTGTCGTCGATAGAAAGTGATCCGTCGTAGGCAAGCCCACAACACGAAATCATAGATCAAGTTTGAAAATATATTGGCAAGGACTGACTCAGGGATGGTCAAAATGGATGACAGATATTTTGTAGATGAATGGTTTATTTGAACTATCCTCTTGAACACATAACGACACTGCAGATGGCTTGGTGACAATTGACCCAAAGCTAATACCCAGAAACCGGCTGAAGACTTTCAATGTGGTTTGATTAACTGTTAGGCAAAGGATTTCCCAACCCAGGTGAACAAAAGTGTTGTGTTCAAGAATGGTTAACTGGATTTCCGAAAAATCAAAATACAACAAACACACCCATTTTTCTCTCTTTTCCCCCACCATTTCTGGCAAGTACCTCTTTATTTTTGACAAGCTTGAGGAGGATAACATTTTCTTGTTTATAAGCTCATCCTTCGGATGAGTCCAACTTAGTTTAAAATTCGAACCCTAAGAAGGAGTGGTTCGTTCATGTTTAAAATTGAACAGGTCCTTTACTGTTAAATTTTAACGAGTCCAGTATAGGAGAAACTCGGTGTTTTTCAATTTTAGGGAGTCAGAAGAAAAAACTTAAGAAAACTCCATGGGTGTACTTTTTCGTAAATTTAGTCTCTCGAGCCCAAAAAAAGGATAAAATAATGCGGGAGAGAACTCTATTGACCGTAATTATTCAACGTATACCTTTTTCGTAAATAGTCCATTTCAGTCCGTAAAAGGGGTAAACTTATACTGAAGGGACGATCATTCATTTACTTTAACGAGTTCGAATAATCAAGTGCTCGGAAATCTTTTCATGTTTAGAGAGTCTGAAAATGGCTTAAAAGAGGACTCCAATGTTTCGCTTTTTCGTAAATTTTTGAAAGAGTCCGAAAAAATGATAAAAGTATGCTCTTTGTTGAAAAATGATCAGTTTCCTGAAAAATCCAGTTTCTGCACAAAAACTTGAAACATTACACATACATGTTTAAGATAAGTAAAAATTCTTTCAAAAATACTCTTTTTAAAGTGAAAAAATAAACAAATTAAAAATTCATTTATTCGAAAAAACTTATAAAAAGGATTTTTTCAATTTCATTTTTACTGTTCAGTTTCAGAGTGAAAAGTAAAAATCTTTTGGATAAGAAAGTTCCTGTGAAGATTCTGGAAAATCCGTCCAGCGAAATCGAGAACCGTCAGTCTTAGGTAATCCACGACCTCTTAATCTTGTATTTCATCCATTTACAATTCAGTTTTAGGCTTTATATTTTATTTTTAGGGAAAAATATGGTTTAAAAATTCGCCCGCGGGGGTCCGCAGGTAAGACACATGGGACCTGCGGACCCCGACGTTTTTCTACATAGAAAAAATTCATGGGTCCACACTCAACACACAGAGCGCGTGCGTTTCTACGCACTGTGTATAAAGGCTAAGTGCGGACCTCGCGCTTCTAAATTTAAAACTCAAATTTTTCATTTGCCGCCCAACATTTTCCAAATTAGATTGTTATAACTTGTGTTTCTATGCATTGCAGGAGTAACAAGATGTTGATTTGCAGAGAACGCGAACATGAGGACGTGGATGACGCCGCAATGCTCCATTTTCCCACAATGCGAGCATTAAAAGCATGCGGTATATATAAATTCTGGGCCATCCAAGGCATGAGGGCATAGGTAGACCTCCTGACATGGCTGGTAAACAGGTGGAACGTGCAGGACCAATTTTTCTTTATTGGTGGCCACCGGCTCGAAATTGAGCTGGAGGATATTTATTTTTTGACTGGTTTGTCCAAAAGGGGCGAACAAGTTTCTCTGTTTGGGACTAGGCCAGGTGGCCAGTCTGTCGCTAGTCTTCAACTAGAATTCTGTAATGATCAGGCAAACCCTAGGGACAAATGGATTGACATAAAAAAACATCATCCATCCCGAGTTAAAATTTATTGCATTTACTGTTACCAGACTGTGTGGGAGTGCTGCGCTGCATGTGGCTACCAGTTCCCAAATGCGTATTTCTGTGGACTGTTTTCACGGCACCATTTTCAACTGGTGCGAAGCTGTGTTGGCCAATATAAAAGGCCACTTGACTAGAGGGAAGAATGGTAAACTAAAAAAATTTGGATATGGATCCATTTTCGTTACCTTTTCTCTAGAGAGGATCCCCATGCTAGCTCCGCAGAGTATTTCTGTTGATGCCGGTCGAGTTCGAGAACCTAGGATGACTCGTTGGGTCGCACTGATGGCCCGTCATAGTATTGAGGGTTCTAAAATTGTTCGATTTCCTCCTTCATATTTTCGTTGGCTGGATCGCCAAATTTTTATCATAGAGGACTTTCCATATGCCGGGATAGATTTCTGCGGTGACCGAGAGATGACTCTCCCGGCCGGGGAACAGTGGGATGAATCAGGTAAAATCATTTTCAACAATTTCTAAGTTCTAATTTTTTATTTTTTGATCGTCTTTGAAGCTAATAACCAAAAGTTTTGAATGCAGATGTGGGCCCACGACGACCAGCCCATCTCCAACCTTATGACAGAAGACAACCAGCTGCAGTTGCACCAGCCCCAGCCCCAGCAGGCCAATCAACGGAAATCTTGTCTGACTTAGAGCATCATCTAGAGCGCCTGACTCTAGATATTCCAGATACGGACATAGATGAGATTCCACTCAGATTACAGAGATACTTGATTGGTGTTCCAGGACCTTTTAGGAGGTTCCTATGTAGGGTGGCCTGAGCAGTGGTCTCTTATCGTGATCACCATCAGTGATGGGATGATCGTTTGTAGACTCATATTTTGACTTTTTGTGTTATCATTTTACCGATCATAAGGTGTTTCCAACCTATGATCGAAGACGATGTATATTTTTTGAAAACACTCCTATATTATGATATATCACTATTTACCGGCTATCTGTGTGCATGTTATGGATGCTGTTTGTTTTACTGTTTTGATTATTGCAAATGTCGATTTATCATACTAGAAGCAACTGCATCTGCTAATGTATTTAAATGTCTTGGAATATGTTGATATTCAATGTAATCAAATTCACGTTCCAAGAGACGAACTCTTAAAAATAACCGTAATAACACTGGATTTCTAATGGTATAAACTCTGTTTAATTGTAATACAACAAGTTCAGAATCCAACCTAACAATCAAACTCCGAATTCCAAATGATATGGATTCAGACAATAACTCAATCACTGCACTATACTCGGTAATGTTATTCGTTGTTTGACCAAGGCTTACCCCATGCATGGAAACTAACTCGTCAGAGGGTGAATAAATAACCCAAGTTGCGGAAGAAATGTTTCGTGTACTACGACAAGCACCATCAGCAAAACCAATGTAGGTTTGAAGAGACGTCGACATCTACGATATCAGGAGTAAAACTCAGATAAGCAGGAATAGTGATAAAAACACACTTCTAAACTAGGCACACTTTTCTAATCTAAGACACACCAGCAATAAAGAAATCTAATCTAATAAAAAATCTCCACACCAAGTTTTAAGCATAATATCGCTTTAGATAAAGCCCATTTCTGGGTTTATCCAAAGGGAAACCGTCAAAATCTATCAACTCATAGGCCCCTTTTTCTAGTTTTCATTTAATAATGAAAGGACCATGCCACATAGGCACGAATTTCCCAGCTCCTAG
Source organism: Pinus albicaulis (assembly GCA_034641835.2). Taxonomy (NCBI): domain Eukaryota; kingdom Viridiplantae; phylum Streptophyta; class Pinopsida; order Pinales; family Pinaceae; genus Pinus; species Pinus albicaulis. The sequence goes on along the minus strand of CM076574.1, from coordinate 68,379,731 downwards.
CTTATCGTTGGCTTGATCATAAAGTAAGACTAGGTCTCCTTCTAAAAAATTTCGAGGGGTTACGCTTCTGTCATACTGAGCTTTAATTCGTTTAACATGAGCCTCGTTTGCTATTGCAGCGTTTCGTCGATTCTCATCTAGTTGAGCCAAGTACAAGAAACGTTTCTCCTCTTCAGAAGTAGCTGGGAGTAATTCTATGGCTAATTTCAATGACGGAATTTCGCATTCAATCGGCAACACAGCTTCCAAATAGTAAACGAGTTGAAAGGGAGTGAAACCTGTTGATGTTTTAACTGAGGTTCGATATGCCCAAAGTGCTGAAAATAACATGGAATGCCAATTCGTTTTGTGAATACCAATAATGTGTCTGATCATGATGACTAAAACTTTATTGATGGCTTCAACCAGACCATTGGCTTGCGGATAATACGAAGTGGAACTATCATGGCGTAGGCCAAGTTGATCTGTTAGTTCAGTCATCATGACATTCCGAAAATGACTTCCATGATCTGTAATAATGGCTTGAGGAACACCGAACCTAGAAATTATGTGATTAAATACGAAAGTTGCAACAGTCTTGCCGTCAGCCGAAAATGTAGGCATCGCCTCGGCCCACTTAGTAAAATAATCTACTGCTAAGATAATATATTCATGCTCCCCGGCCGAGTGAGGGTTACATGTAATAAAATCGATACCCCATTTCGCGAAAGGACCAACAGAAATTATAGGGTGAAGAGGAGTGGGTGGCATGCGCATTTTACGATCAAAAAGTTGACAATTATGGCATTTCCGGACAGCATAAATACAATCTTTGAATAATGATGGCTAGAAATAACCAACGCGCAATATATTTTGGGCAATGGCATACCCAGACATATGACTGCCACATGCTCCAGAATGGCAATCATTTAAAACCTTTTCAGCTTCATCATGAGTAAGACAGCGTCGGAAAACAGAATCCGCTCCACGACGATAAAGTGTATCACCAATAATATTATACTGTTGGGATTGGAAGCGTATTTTCCGTCGCTGAGATCGTGAAATTTTAGGCCGAAAAGATTGGGTTTGGAGATAAACGATAATATCTCCATACCATGGATCAATAGTACTTATAAGAAACAAAGATTCGTCCGCAATGGACTCTTCTGCCACTGTTCTGCAAAAACCAAAGATTTATTTGCCTTGGATTTTTCAAATTCCAAGTCAAATTCCTGTAGGATGACTATCCATTTAGAATACTTGCCCCCTAGCAATTGTTTGGTCAAAATGTACATCATATGGTTACAGTTAGAAATTACTGTGGTTTTGCGTAACAAGATGTAATGTCTAAATCTTTGGACAGCTTGTACAACTGCCAATGCCAATTTCTCCACATGTGTGTATTTGATCTCAGTCGGATGCAGATTTCGACTAAGATAGTAAATCACATGTTCATTGTGAGATTCATCTTTCTGAACCAACACCATCCCAATAGTGGAATGAGAAGCAGCGAGGTATAAAAAGTAATCCTGATTGTAATTGGGAGGATGCAATAACGGTGCATGGGTCAACGCGTGTTTAAGTGCATCAAAAAATCGATCAGCGATCTCATCCCACAAGAATGGAATGTTCTGTTTTAACAATCGGGTAAAACCCTTTGTAAGCTCGGCATAGTTAGGAATGAATCGATGTAAAACGTTTGCTTTCCCCTACAAACTTTGAAGTTGGCGTAAAGTCGAAGGAGGAGGCAATTTAACAATAGCTTCGACCTTCGACAGATTGACGCGAATGCCTGCTTTCGAAACAATAAATCCTAGTAATCGACCCGATTCTACACAGAAAACACATTTGTTTGGATTCAGCCTAATTCGATAATGCCGACATCTCATAAAAATGGCTCTTAAATGAGTGAGATGATCGGTCCTACGCGATGAATGAGCAGGTAAATCATCGAGATAAGGCTGCACAATGTGCTTAATGTCATGAAATGCGTAAGACATTGCCCGTTGAAAAGTTGCTCCAGCGTTCTTTAATCCAAAAGTTAGTTTACAGTAAGCAAACGTACCCCACGGACAAATAAAAGCTTTTTTCGGTTGATCAGCAGGGAGTATGTTTATTTGATTGTAACCGGAAAAGCCATCCATAAAGGATAACATTTCACTTCCAGCACAATCGTCAATTATTTGATCGATATAGGGAGTTGGATAATTGTCTTTAGGACAAGCTCGATTAATATCCCTATAATCGATGCATACTCTTATTGTTCCTTGTTTTTTAGTCACAGGAAAAATATTTGATACCCAATCCGTTAAAGGGATTGGATAAATAAATCCTGCACGAAGTAATTTTTCAACTTCTGCTTTGACAGCAGCAGCTTTTCTAGGATGAATTTGACGAACAGGTTTAGCATCCGGGTAAGTCTTAATCTCATGTATAACGATTAACGGATCGATTCCTGGCATTTCTTCATAGGACCAGGCAAACACATCACGGAATTCTTGAAATAGGGCTTTATAAGTTTGAATTTCATCTTCCGTACAGCAAGCACCTATATGAATGTTTTCAATTATTCCTGGTTTTACTGAAATGTCAATGGGAACCGTTCGAGATATATTTTCCAAATTTAACTCAGAATCAGGATTTTACAAAGGATTCTGTGGTTCTTTGACATACTCAGCAGTAAAAATTGAAGCGAAATCATCTTCAAAATGATCTAGTTCAGGTAAAAACGAAGATCGGTGATGTAGATCTTCCCATGGTAAATCGTCAATAGACAAAAACTCACAAATTTGCTCATCAGTATGAACAAGTTCAGGAAATGTCATTATGGCTGAACTAGATATAGAAAGTGATTCCTCATGGATCCCATTCATTGGATCAGTTTCGGTTGAAGAGGGGTTGGAAAGTGACAGTATAGCCTGATACGCAATTTCAAATGGACTCAAAGGCATCATGCCATCAAATGAATCTAACTCGGATTCGGAAGGTACGATCCAAGGATCATCAAACATAACAGTGTCTGACGAAATCATGTGAATATTTGCAATAGAAGACGATACGTTAGGAGGAGGAAAGGAAAAATTTCCTAGTAAACCAGAATCTTTAATCAATCCTACTCCAACATCCTTATAAGGGATAGCCGCTTTACCAACATGCTGGATTGTTTCTGTAGAGGTTGGGTCGGAAGAGAAATAAGTTAACTGATCTATTGTAACGATCTTTCCTTGATATGGAAATTTTATGAGTTGAAAGACCGAAGAAACAACAGCAGTCATAGCATAAGACCAACTGCGACCTAGGAGAAGGTTGTAATCTAGAGGGGCATCAACCACTTCCACATCTAGATTTACTATTTTACCTTCGACCCCTATGGGTAAATCCTGCAAAATACCAAAAGGTTGAAAACCTCGACCATCAAAAGCCTTAAGAAATGTCGGAGATTGGTTAAGTGTAGGAGAAACAAGTTATTTCCAACACTGAATCGACATAATACACGTTGAAGCTCCCTCATCAATCATAGTCCGAAAGATTGGTCTGTTTTTTACTAACACTGGAATCTGGAAAGCCATTTAGTGAGGTAGACGAGGTGTACTATTTTCTAAATCGAAGATTATAAGATTGGAATCCTGAATATCAACAGCTCCTATAGCAGACAAAAGCAATCTACGTTGTGTTGGGCATGATTGCAGCACTTCCAAAGCCGACATTGCTGAAGGAGAAATAGCTAAATCTTCAACAATGTTGTAATTCTGAGCAGCTCTCGCATGTGAATTGAAAGCTGATTTATGAAGAACACCTTTAGCAGGCGGTTTGATTATTAAGTCTGGATTTTGTTTCTCGATCTGTAGCGAACTAGAAACAGGAGGAGGTGTAGTTGATGCGTTTGCATTAGAAGATTCTGCTTCTTTACCATCAACAGGATTCTTACTACCGTAATCTTGCGATCACGTCGCAACCCTTACATGAGACATCATCATAATAGGTTCTTCATAAGTAGTCGAGGTAGAACCAACCATCTTACTATCTTGAATTGGAAAAGGATCCTTCAAGACAGCAGGTTGTTGCGATCCTTTAACGAATTTCGTAACTTCGGCTCGATATGGACATTCTTTCGTGAAATGATCCTCTTCACAAATGAAACAAGGATAGCGAGGTTTACGTTTTTCGTCATTGGATTCACTTTTATCAGTTTTCTCTTTAGAATTCTTTTTGTTTTTATTCTTCCCTTTCTTTTTACCACCGGATTTAGATTTGGTCGTAGATGTTTCTACGACATGAATATCGGCAGAAACTTTGGGAGAAGATTCTCCTTTCGAGGAATCAGGTAAAGTTATAATAGGAGAAGAATTCTTTGAAGATTTCTTCTTGCTTTTAGAATTGATCGTACCTATCATACCGTCAACGGCATGAGACCCTGAAGGAGCAGCAGCTACTTGACCTTGCTTTGGAAGGTCTGGGATTTTTTCATGTAAAGTACCTGACTGCGTATAAACAAGGTCGAGGTACTGAGCTTGAGAAATTACTTGCTCTTCAGTAACAACACCAGCCTTAGCTACATCTTTAGTAATCTTGGGTAACAATTATTTAACAAACCATTCCGCCAAAATTTGATCCGGAATATAAACTTTCACCAAACGTCTCCTATGTCGCCATTCATGGATATGATCAGAAATATACGTAGACGTGGATTGTTTCAGTGAAGTTAATAATTCCGTGCCATTGTCGTATCTGACTGGCAACTGAAAATGAGTCAAGAAAGCAGTTGCTAACTGACTGAAATTATGAAACAAGCCTCGTGGTAACTCAATGTACCATTTGGCTACAAGACCAATAAGAGTTCTTTGGAAAAGACGTAAGCGAATCGAATCATCAATAATTGAATTAGACGCACACCAGAGGTGATAAGTCATGACGTTATTTGATGGATCCTCTCTTGACTTACCTTCGAATTTTGGTATATCACTGGGCAACTTATGTGGCATTGGGGGACAGTACTGATAATAAAAAATTGGATCATTCGTAAGGCGCATCAAATCAGGTAAATCTAAAGTTGCTATAAATGGTTATTGATGGTTAGGATCACGAAAACCTTGAGTAGCCAAAGCAGTTCCAGGAGGTGGATACCCAGGATAGCTGGGAATCGGATTTGCATTAGGAATTGTGTAACCTTCCGGATAACCAGGATTAATCGTACCAAACTGGGGTTGTTGAGGCTGTTGATAAGTATAGCCAGGGTACGGTTGATACTAATAGTTTGGATTTTGTGTATAGGGACCGAATTGCGGTTGTCCCTGGTACGGTTAATACGTGAATTGTGGTTGACTTGTGACAACTGTACTTGTACCAGTTTGTCCTGCAGGTATCTGAACCGAAGTCTGAACTAAAGGTCCTGACTGGGGTACAGAGACTTGAGGAATTTGCACGGATACAGGGATAGCCGAACTCAGGGTTACAGATACTCTAGAAATAGGTGTTACAGGTTGAACAGTCGTTGCAGTGGTTGCAGCAGTTTGAGGCGGAGTCTGAGGTGAACTAGGCCCAGCCTGCTGAACAGAACTAGGTGCAGGAATTTGAATAGTTGGTTGGACAGGTTGCTAGGTTGAACCAGAAACCAATAGCTATCCAGGTTGATAAGACATCTGCACATTAGGCTGCATAAGCTGTTGATATTGGGATGGATCCCACACCATCATTCCGGGGTATTTTCCCGCAGAAGGTTGAACATAAGGACCATAACCTGGATGAACGTAGGTTTGATAATTAAGTGGTACATTTCCGGCTCCTTGAATAGATGGTTGACCTGAAGGTTGTTGGAAACCTTGAATTGGGTACTGACCTTGAGATTGATAACCCTGAGGCATGTACTGAGGCTGGGGTTGATAAGGACCCTGAGGAGCATATTGAGTTTGGGTTTGACCTTGAGGTATGTACTGTCCTGAAGGTTGATACCCTTGAGGTATGTACTATCCTTGGGGTTGTCCCCCAAAATAATATGATTCCACAGTTTGTCCTGGGAAAAAGCTACCTTGAGGTTGTGCCCCGGGTTGTAACTGACTACCTTGAGGTTTCCCTCCAGGTGGTGACTGACTACTTAAAGGTTGCCCCCCAGGCAGTAACTGACTACCCTGAGGTTGCCCCCCAGGCGGTAACGGATTTCCTTGAGGTTGCCCCCCAAGCGGTAACTGACTGCCTTGTTGTTGAGGATTGGGAACATTACCAGACATCATAAAAATTTTCTCTGCGTTCGACGTTTCAATTTTAAGACCATTAAGACCAGATGATAACACGTTTTCAATGGGTTGAGGAGCTGCTCCCGAGAAAGTACCAGATAGAGCCTGGTATCCTGAAGGAACAGAAGGACCACCGTGTAAAAATAATTCCGGAGTCTGGGAAAACATGGATGACTCTTCTGCCATAATAGATGGCGGATAGTAACCTCTGGGTGTAGGATCAAATGGAACTCGAGGTCGATGAAAAGCAAGACCCGTATTTTCCAAAAAAAAATTTAAGGATAGATACCAAGCACTAGTTCGAATAGGGCTGTAAAAAATAGATTCACGCTCCCTAAGATTTAAATATTGAGGGGAGTCGGGAAGAGATATATCTTCGTCTAGATTAGTAAGTTCTTCAATAGAAATAAGACCAGCTGGAAGATCGTCAGTGACGATATTTCTTACCCTAGGTGAACCAAGATCGCTAGAAGTTGGTGAAATAAATCCTGAGGATGTTTCCAAAACAAAAAGTTCAGTTTCAGGTTCAGAGATTTCAGGTTCATCAACTAGTTCACTGGAAGGAGAAATATAACCAGTAACTTCAGAAACTGAAGTTGGCTCTTGAATGTATTCTGTTGTAGGTGTTTGATAATCAGGATGAATTACAATGGATGAAGTTCCAATTTCTGTTGATCTAATCCTACTGCTGCTAGATGATACCAGAGCACGTAGCCCTTCAAGTTGACTTGGTGTATATTCAGGGGGTTTCCCTTGTAGTCTTCGGGATTGTCTTGGCAAGTCCACCATGATTAAAAAATTAATTAACCACACGCAAAAAAAGAAAATTTCAATGAAAACACCTAAAGTCTCTAAGAAACAAACAGTTGAATCATACGCTTAAAAAATCTAAGAGTTCAAACCACACACAAACAGTAACTTTCCGTACTAAAAACACTAGTTGGTGATGAAATCCAACTTAGTAGAAATTTAATATGAAAAGGGCAGTTGGAACAGTTACCCCGACAACCTGCTTAATGAAACAGACCGGTGCAAGTTTCTCCACTATACCATCTCGAGTGAAGATAACCCTCCGGAGAGTCCAAGTGATTCTAGCCGACGTCTGCTCCAGGTACAGTGGGATCTTCCCTCCACCGTCACCTTAGGAAAGAATTCTAAAGATTATGACATCTAAGGTTACCAACAGAAACAAATATACCTAGGGGAACAGTCTACGATCCGACACACACGCAAGGGCAGAGTAACAAAGCTCAATCCCCTTGAAGGCTCCTTGAAATAATCCAAGGTATGCCAACAAGTGACCCCAGGCTCCTCGACAATGGTCTATCCGAGGTTTACTGTTGTTAATACGTGTATATCTTCTATCGTTCCCAATGAAGAAAGATTGATTACCTCACTGGTTCATATATGATCTCGTGCTTAACTCCTTTAGGAGGAGCTTCCCAGAGCATAGATGCAACAATTGGAATTTCTTCCTACCACAAGATTTGTCTACTTGTTTGTTTTTACTATCTTGGAGAGTTAATTACTCCCTACTCCAAGATACTAGCCTAAGCTATGTTGGTGATAAGAGCCCTAGAAAATAAAAGATTGCTAGATGAATTTTAATTAAGCGTTACTTTTATGAGTTGTTTCTTAAGTCAATGGGTGCGGAAAGGAAACTTTGGTGGTGTGAAGACTCGATTTCCAAAAACACTAAAAATGCACCTAAGAATGATAATCAATTCTTTTTCTTTCAATGGACTTCTATCTAAAGAAAGAGTTGGAGAATACAATCCTTTTAATAAACAATTCTTCCTTTAAACATAAAGAATGATTGAAAGAAAATATTTTGTCTTTTCCAATAAATGATTAAAGCTCACAACGAAATCCCTTTTCTTTCAAAACTTGTAACTACAAAAAACAATTTTCCTTCAAAAGAGATCTACAAATTTCTAAAAAGCACTCAAAACTACAAAACTAATCTTGAGATCTAAAATTTTTTTTAAACAATCTAAATGAATAAAAGCTTTAAGATTTTTTGAAGAATGTTTTACTTAGTTGTTCAGCAAACTAAGGATCTATTTGTCCAGAACAACAAACAGATCAAAAACACTCAATTATGTTTTATAAAAATGAAAGTCAAAAACCAATAACAAAGTTCTTTTTCGAAGATTTGCAAAGAAACAAGTAGCTCAATTTCTCAATAAAGGATGATTTCACAAGCAGGTCAGATTTAGCAAAAAGACAAGAAAACCGATGTAATCTGAGGTATTTCAAAATGTCAAATTCTTCAAATCACTACAAAGACCAAGTGAAATGCAATCCAAAATGCAAAGTCTTCTAGAAAATCATCAAAACATCAACACTGTTGGAATTCATTCATAGAAAGTTTTTGACAGAAAGAGTAATCAATCTGGGCAGAAATAAAAAATACTAAATCAAAATAAAGATAAACTAAAAAATAAATCTAGAGTTTTTCTAAAATTTAAACAGGGTCCGCAGGCTTCCAGAATTACTAGGTGCAGTACCGCACTGTTTACTAAAAGAAGATGCGAAACTGCCCGCACTGTCAAAAGAAGACAGAGTGCGGTCCTAGAAAAAATTAGAGAAAAACACTAAAGATTTGAAAATTTTCTAAAACAGAGAAAATCTAAACTACCCAGGCAGATGTCTATCAATCAAAAAATAAGAAAGATGTTTCCTCGAATCAAAATAAAAGAGAACCAAAAAACACAACAAGTTCTTCCCTAGCGGAGTCGCCAATTTGTTGGACAGATAAATCGTTCTTGCGGACAAGACCGATCTCCCTAGTACTAAAAGTATCTAGCAACAAACAGCCAAATAAACTAATCTTTCTCTAAGCATATATGATTTACAAATAGTTCTATAGAGGTGTAAAAGACCTACCTTATGTCCAGTGCTTGTTTGAAGTCGTTGTTGTCCCTCGTGCACTTGAAGGAGTTTTCTTCGTAAACCTGCAGTCACAAACAAGAAAAATATTACATAGCACCTGTATAGACATCATCATAAACCATGCTTATCATAGTGATCAAGGAATCTATGAAATAAACCATTAACAAACAGCTTATTGAGAAAAATGAGTATATTTGTATTAATTTCAAAAGAAGGAAAACCTTACAACTTGAGCCTTGATGTTGCACAGGCCTTCCCGGGGTCCGAAGCAGGAGTCTCCTCTACTTTGAAAAGCTCTACACTCTTTCAATCAAGACAAATAGAGGTATGTAATCTCTCCTCACAAAAGTCTTGTTTAACTGAGTCTGAATCTCAACAACACTTATCTTCAAATATTCTAAAGCTTCAACTCCCTTTGAGGCTACCCAATGCCTCTTTTTATAATGGAAAAGAGGAGGTTTTTCTGTTCCAAATATGAAGGGATAGAATCCTCCTTCAAAGGGATAAGCTCCTCACATCAAGGGGTTAGCTCCATAAGGTAAGGGATACATGTACCTTATCAAAGCGCACCTATTCCCGAAAATTCTCGTCTAGAATCTTCTAGAATTAATCTCAAATCAACTTTTTAACTTTACTTTCTCGCCTTTTTAGTTTTACAGGAGTCCGCACCTATAACACATAGAAAGTGCGGTTCTGGTCCGCAGGATAGCTGAACATCAGGTGCGGGCCCGCAGGCAATGTATAGAGAAAGTGCGATACCAAAGTTTAGGAGATTTTTAGGAATTTTTCTCTGATTTTCAAGGCTTGATATGAAGAACTGATATGTTAGACTTGCAAAAGGAGGAAGTATGATTTATAATGAGCTTATACTCATAGCAGAATGTCAGGATGACAATTTTTAGTGTAACAGGAGCACCTCACTGGACCCCACCGCAAGATTTTCCCGCTCTGATATGGGTCGTACACCATCTTCAAGGCTGTAGGGATGAATGCCTTCAAGCTCAGTATTCCACCATTCCTTGGTCTGCACCCAATATTCAATGTGGACCATTTTTGGCCCTACTTCCCACCTCTACTAGACACCTCCGACATTGCAAAACAACTAACACCAAAAGAGTTAAACCCAGACTGCATGGAACAGGCCACCGTGAATTGTATCATGGACATGCAAATCAAGAACACTCACCAGCAGAAGATCCAACTGTATCAGGTTGTCAAATCTGGCCAACTCCTACAACAAGGCAAGTGGTTCACCAGGGACCAAGTCCAACAGAAGTTTCCTCGTCTCATGGAGGAACTCAACGCAATGGGGACCATTGCTTCCTAAGGGGGGAGGAATGATCCAGGTGGATATTGGTGGCCACCCGCCTATTCCACTTGGGGCCCCACCATTGTTTCTTCAGCATTTCATTTTCCTTAATTGTAGCACAATTTACTATTTTTAGTATTTTTTTTGGTCCTGAACTTCCAGAGTCATTTTGAGGCCCTAAATGGCGTTTTTTGGGAAAATAGGGAGCAACAAGGGAGTTCCTTTGATGTTTCTCACACAAGATTTGTAGTCCTCGGATATATATTTCTAACGAGGTATGGTGTGCGTCAAACGGATATCGTTTGCCAAAGTTATATCCCCGAGAAGTTGTTGTACCAATTTACCCAAACGTGGCCCATAGTTTTGGCGCTTCATCTCCTGGGGTTAGGTTTTTGGATGTTTAGGGTTTTCCATTACTTCTCAATAATAAATAGGCCCTTGAGCCTCATTGTAACATAGTTCAGAGGCCTGTAGCCACCATATCTCTTCTCAGAGATAACATACCAGCGCCCTAACTAGTTTATTTCCATTTTGTCTATAAACAAATTGTAGTTCTTTGATATTAATGAAATTAAGTGTTATTTCCATTGCATTTTTGTATTTATGGTTATATGTGTATTCTGTTGCATTTCTGCATAAATCCGGATCAATTCAAGTTGAGTGAATCAATGGCTAGTGAAGCTCGAAGATGTGCAAGAGTTAAGCCCCACCCCAGATTAAAAGGCACACATATTCCAACAACCAAGCACCATTGATCAAGATGGGGCCCATGATCGAACAACACATGTTGATCCTAGGCCTTCCCCCTTGTGTCAAGGATTAATAGGAGGGGGGTCCTCATTTGGGATTATGTTGGGTGTGGAGCCTGATTATCTTGTTTACTTTGTATCACAGCATTGGACCCCTGTACCTTAAAAGGGGCGGCAACGCCGCCCGTAATTAATCGCTGCCGTGGGGGGTCCAGGGGGGGCGGCCCGTTCATTAGGCAAATGATCTGACGGTAGAAGTTATGTTTAGATTAGGGTTTTTTTCCCTAGAAGGCAATGCCCTTGTATATATGAGGGCATTGTATTGCGGCTGTGTATTATGTGTGTATTCTCGGAGCGAGAAACAGAGAGGGAGACTGTGAGAGAGAACAGAGGATATTACAGTGGATCTGCTGTAGGTTTTGTCTCTTCATTTTTGCTGGATAATAGAAAGGAAGGACTGGTTGTTCGGGGTGGACGTAGCCCAAAACTGGGTGAACCACGTATATCTGTGTCTCTCTGGTTTTATTTGTTTTGTGTGCTTTTATTTTCGCATATTTTATGTGTTGCATTGCTCCATAATATATAATTTTCTAACAACTGGTATCAGAGCTGAAGGTATATTTGGCTGATAAACTCGCAGGAAAGAAGGGTTCCTGGTTCGAGTGGGAGCAATGGCGGACGATGGTAAGTTTAGGGTCGAGAAATTTAACGGCCAAAACTTCCCACTGTGGAAGATGCAGATGGAAGATTATCTGTATCAGAAAGATCTGTACCTACCATTGAGCAGAAAAGAAAACAAGCTGGCGGCCATGACAGATGTGGAATGGAACATTCTCGATAGAAAGGCACTCAGAACAGTACGGTTGTGCCTTGCGGCGTCAGTAGCCTTCAATATTTCGAAGGAAACAACAATAGAGGGTTTGATGCAGACGTTGGCGAAACTATATGAAAAACCCTCGGCCTCAAACAAGGTATTTCTTATGAAACAACTATTTAATATGAAGATGTCGGAAGGTGGATCTGTTGCAGACCATTTAAATGATTTAAATATAGTTACCGTCAGTTAAGTTCTGTAGGGGTAAAATTTGATGATGAATTTAGAGCTCTGTTATTCTTGTGCTCATTGCCAGAGAGTTGGAATGGTTTAGTAATGGCCATTAGTAACTCTGTCTCTGGATCTAGTACTTTAAAGTTTGATGATGTTGTGGGTGCTATCCTTAGTGAGGAAATGCGACGGAAAAGCTCCGGTGAAACATCGGGTAATGCTTTGAGTGCAGAGTCTAGGGGAAGAAGAATGGAAAGAGGAAAGAGCTCGGGATATCGCAGTAAATCAAGGAGAGGCAGATCCAAGTCTAGATCGGGGATAGTGTGCTGGAATTGCGGAAAGAAAGGACACCTAAAGAAAGACTGTAGATCTCGGAAGGGAAAAGAAGGAGATACAAAGCAATAAAACAATCATGAAGCAAATGTGACGGTGATGTGTTACAAGATGCTTTGATTCTTTCTTTCGAAAATGTTACTGATTCTTGGGTTGTAGATTCAGGGGCTTCATTCCATGCCACACCTGATAAGAAACATTTTCATGACTATGTTCAAGGAGATTTTGGACAAGTTCGTTTGGGTGATGATAAACCCTGTAAAATTGTTGGAATGGGTAAAGTTCTTGTAAAACAACATAATGGAAACCAATGGCTACTAAAGGAGGTAAGGCATGTTCCAGATCTAAAGAAAAATCTGATTTCAACAGGGCAGTTAGGCAGTGAAGGTTGTGTGACAACTTTCACAGATAAAACTTGGAAGGTCACCAAAGGAGCGCCGGTAATAGCAAAAGGTGAAAAGGTTGGTACATTGTATTTATGCAATGGTATTTCTAACTCTGTTAATGCTTTAACTTCCAAAGGAGTAGATGCAGCATTATGGCATCATAGGCTCGGACACATGAGTGAGAAGGGAATGAAGATTCTTCACTCAAGAAATTTGCTGCCAGGTTTGAAGAATGTTGATTTGGATTTCTGTGAGAATTGCATTTATGGAAAACAAAAGAGAGTCAGATTTCTCAGAGTTGAGAAAGAAAAGAAGAGCGAAAAATTGGAGCTTGTGCATACAGATGTATGGGGACCTGCTCAGGTATCATCTCTCGGTGGCTCTCGTTATTATGTTACTTTTATTGATGATGCAACTAGAAAAACATGGATTTATTGTATTCAGAATAAATCTAATGTATTTGATACTTTCAAGAAATGGAAAGCTTTGGTTGAGATTGAGACAGGAAAGAAGTTGAAGTGTCTCAGATCAGACAATGGAGGTGAGTATTGCAGCAAAGAGTTTGATAGGTATTGTTCATAGCATGGAATTCGTAGAGAGAAGACAATTCCAAGAACACCACAAGAAAATGGTGTGTCAGAAAGGATGAACAGAACAATCATGGAGCGTGCAAGGTGCATGAGATTGCATGCAGGATTGCCTTTACAATTTTGGGCAGATGCTGTAGATATTGTTGTTTATCTAATAAACAGAGGGCCTTCAAGTTTCTTGGATGGTGGTATTCCAGAGGAAGCATGGACAGGTAAAAAGGTAAACTACTCTTTTTTAAAGCCTTTTGGTTGTGAGGCCTTTGTCCATATTAATAAAGAAAACATAACAAAGCTTGAGGCAAAATCAAAGAAATGTACCTTTATTGGATATGGTGTTAATGATTTTGGTTATCGCTTATATGATTATGAAAATCAGAAAATCATTAGGAGCAGAGATGTAATATTCAATGAAAAGGTCTTGTATAAGAATCAGTTGCAGGAAAAGAAACAGGAAAAAGAAAGCAAGGAATACATGGTTCTTGATGAGATAACTGAAAAAGTAAAGGTGCCTAAAAATAATAATAATCAACAACCATAGCAGCAACAACCACCACAACAGCAACAGGCACCTCAAACACCTGAAAGTGGTGTTAGAAGATCTACAAGGATAAGTAGACCCCCTGAACGATACTCTCCTTCATTATATTATTTATTGTTGACTGATTCTGGTGAACCTGAATGTTATGAAGAAGCAATGCAGGTTGAAAGTAGGAAGAAGTGGGAGCGAGCCATGGAAGAAGAGATGGACTCCTTAATGCATAACCAGACTTGGGACTTAGTCAAGTTGCCTGCAGGTAAAACTGCATTGTAGAATAAATGGGTTTACAGGCTGAAGGAAGAAGATGGAGGAAAACAGAGGTACAAAGCTAGACTTGTGGTGAAGGGGTTTGCACAGAAGAAAGGTATTGATTTTGATGAAATATTTTCTCCTATTGTTAAAATGAATTCAATCATAACTATTTTAAGTCTTGTAGCAGCGGAAGATTTACATCTTGAACAATTAGATGTAAAGACAACATTTCTCCATGGAGATTTGGAGGAAGAGATATACATGCAGCAACCAGAAGGATATGAGGTAAAAGGGAAAGAAAAATTGGTGTGCAGGTTAAAGAAGAGCTTGTATGGCTTAAAACAGGCTCCAAGGCAGTGGTATCTAAAATTTGACAAGTTTATGTCCGAACAAGGTTATACTAGATGTCACTCTGATCATTGTGTTTATCTGAAAAGGAAAAATGATGGCAGCTATATTATATTGTTATTGTATGTAGATGACATGCTTGTTGCGGGGTCTAACATGCAGGAAATAAATGTGCTCAAAAGAAAATTGGCAAATTCATTTGCAATGAAGGATTTGGGAGCTGCAAAACAAATCCTTGGTATGAGGATAACTAGAGACAGAAAAAATCGCAAATTAACACTGTCTCAAAATGAGTACATAGAGAAGGTGTTGAAAAGATTTAATATGCAGAATGCAAAACCAGTTAGTACACCTTTTGCTAGCCATTTCAAACTTAGTAAGGAGATGTGCCCCAAGACCCAAGAAGACATGGATTATATGTCTAAAGTTCCATATGCATCAGCAGTTGGAAGCTTAATGTATGCAATGGTCTGCACAAGGCCTAATATTGCACATGCAGTGGGAGTTGTAAGCAGGTACATGAATAATCCAGAAAAAGAACATTGGATGGCAGTAAAATGGATTCTCAGATATTTGAGAGGTACCACAAATCAAGCATTATGCTTTGGTAATCAAACACGTTTCACAGGATTCCAGGATATGTTGATGCGTATATGGCAGGTGATGAGATAATAGGAGGAGCACTACAGATATGTATTTACCTGTGAGGGTGAATAGTTGCCGCTTGCTTTCAAAATCCAAAGTGTTGTTGCACCTTCAACAACAAGGTTTAGCATGTCACGTTTGGCGTAGGCTAGTAAAGAAATGATTTGGTTACAAAGGTTTATGGATGAATTGGGTGGGGAAGATGAAAGGCACGTTATACAGTGATAGCCAAAGTGCCATTCATCTTGCAAAGAACTCAACATTTCATTCCAGGACTAAACACATACATCTCAAGTACCATTTCATACAGTCAGTATTGGAAGATGGAGAGTTGAAGCCGGAAAAGATACACACTAGCCAGAATCCTGCAGATATGCTAACAAAAGTTGTAACCAGGGAGAAACTGAGAATGTGCTCAGTTTCAATTGGTCTTCAAGGATGATGATGAAGATGAGGAATAGCCAGGTCCAAAGAGGAGTCATTGTCCAGCAAATGAAGCAGCGGTGGAGTTGCTACAATTAGTCTCCAAGTGGGAGATTGTTGGGTGTGGAGCCTGATTATCCTGTTTACTTTGTATCACAGCATTGGACCCATGTACCTTAAAAGGGGCAGCAACGCCGGCCGTAATTAATCGTTGCCGTGGGGGGTCCAGGGGGGGGCGGCCCGTTTATTAGGCAAATGATCTAACGGTAGAAGTTATGTTTAGATTAGGGTTTTTTTCCCTAGAAGGCAACGCCCTTGTATATATGAGGGCGTTGTATTGCGGCTGTGTATTATGTGTGTATTCTCGGAGCGAGAAACGGAGAGGGAGACTGTGAGAGAGAACAGAGGATATTACAGCGGATCTGCTGTAGGTTTTGTCTCTTCATTTTTGTTGGATAATAGAAAGGAAGGACTGGCTGTTCGGGGTGGACGTAGCCCAAAACTGGGTGAACCACGTATATATGTGTCTCTCTGGTTTTATGTGTTTTGTGTGCTTTTATTTTCCGCATATTTTATGTGTTGCATTGCTCCATAATATATAATTTTCTAACAAATTCGTTCCAAACCGTTGATGATTTTTGACAAGCTAATCAACGATTGTGGTGGACTCTAGAACCCCTCTTCCGCGCCACCCCCCCCCCCCCCAAAAGTACAATACCGCCAAAGAGGGGGGTCAAATACAAGTGGTTTTGCAAAAGTGGTTTTAATGAAGGTATATCCTAGCAAGGAAAGATGTGAGGACAAATAGCAGAGAAGGATGAGGATCATACATGGGATTGGTGGCAGTCTAGTCAACACTTAAATGGTAGGTAACATAGCAAGATGATGCGGAAATTGACATGTGGCCATATGGAAGGGTGGGATGTGTCACTAATATGTGGTGTTTTTGGGTGGCCAAGTGGGCCAATTTCAAGTGACATTTTTCACCACCCAAAGGGTGCCATGTCGCATCATGACATCACCATGACGATAGCATGACATCATCAAAGTTTGCCCTCAAACGGTTAAGGGAATGGTTGTGTGACATGGTCCTATGAGTCGAGGCAATAATCCCCCAAGGGAAAGTGTGATTGGAACCATGACGCATGGCCTTGATCCTATGAGCATAATACATTAAAATTCAAAGTGTATATCACAGGTTCAACATCGAGTTTACTAGGGGAAAAAACTTGTGGTTATTAGATTACGCGAGGTAGTAAAATTCTCTTATCGGCCTTGTTCAAGCCATTGCACCATAAACCATAAACTATAAATATACGTCCAAAGCTAAATAATTTAGTGTGATTGAGTGTGTTGTGTGTGCAGCTGAAAGAAATTGATGATATCTGACACAAAGAACCAAAAACTATAGGGTTGAGTTTATTTTCTTTGTGGCAAAGCCGAATTTCCTTTTTGATTTTTTTCTTGGTAACAAGGTCAAATTTCTTTTTATTTTGGTGACCGGGTTATATCTTAAAGTAAAAAATACAAAAGGGATGACGGGTGAAGAGGTTGTTTAACCTATGCTAGGATTTTGTTCAAGTTTGTCTGCTAAATTAAGTTTGCATAAAGAATAGCATAATGTGGTGTGTTTATGTCTCCCACTCAAATGATATCGATGTCAAATGAATCAAAATAAGGGCATTACTGTAGATATCATAGTTGAAAAAGATAAGGATTCCAACCTATTGAGGGTCATTATTAGTAATTGCAGAGATACATGAAGTTGAAGGTCAAAGAAATAAACTGCAAAGGTCAGAGTTAAGGTTGCATATATATATATATATATATTGGTAAGTTAGGCTAAACTATATTAATTCAAAATGAAACTTTACATAGGTGTTGGGCTGAGATGCTAAGTTGTGCTTGTCCAATCCTAGCCTTCGATGCTTTCAAAATAGTGCAGGTTTTGGGCTGCCTCCTAGGAGGAAGCCATCCCTTTAATAGCATCAAACAGTAAAAAATTATAAGGTGTGTCGTGACACATGAAAAAAAAAATATCTATAGTATGTACTGAAATAACAGAAAATAGAAAAGAGTCGAGCAGTCACGCAGTCATGGTGTTCCTTCATCATCCTCTGTGACAGGGTCCTCCTCCTCGATGCGGCATCTCTACTCCTGCGCTATGGCCACCTCCTCAGCGGAAGGCACGTGCGGGGGCTTTGTAGCAGTAGTGTAGAAGATGGGAGTGACCAGGTACTCAACATCAGTCACCTGCATCCAAATACCCTCCGAGTCCATAATCCACACATCGATGTCCTACCTGAGGCCTCCTGTACCTGCAGAGGCTCAGATTTATGAGGAGTGGGTTGCTCAAGGTGCGCAATGGTGGATTTCCTGGGACCCCTTCTACCCCTTTGATTCTTCTGAGCTGGGGCGATCTCCTCCTAGTGCGCTCAGGGCACTGTGGTGCCTCCCTGTCATGGCTACCAGAAGAGGAGCCCTTAATGGATTTCAAACAATTGTCTTGACCTCACTGGTAGCGACCCAAGAATGCACCTCTTTGTCTACCCCTGATGGTCTTTTGGCGTTGACCCGGAGCCATGGGGGGGTGAAGCAACAGAGCGGGGGAGGCTTGTCTATGAACGGTGACTTGCTCTACAGGGGAGCGCTCAATAGAGAAGCGAAGCAGGGGGGTGCGCAACTGAGAATTGTGCAGCAGGGGTGGCTCGCAGGAGGGGAGTGCACAGCGAGGGAGCTTGCCTCTAAAAGTGTGCAACGTGGTGAATCTATAAAGACGAGGAATTCCAGAGGCGGCACGTAGCCAAGGGGAACACCATGGGGAGTGATCAGCCTGGAGGGGAGCAGTAGGATGGGTTCCCAGTGGTTAGTGCCAGTATGATGGCACATAAGAGGGGGGTGCACAGCTGGAGGAGCACGCTGAGAGACTGGGGCAGCATCAGAATGGCAAGGGGGGCGAAGAAGGCTTTGGAGGAAAATTGGAGCAGCATGGGGATGACACAATGAGGAAAGACCTCTCCTTTTGAAGAATTGTTGCACAAGCGTAGATGTTGTGCGATTTTTTGACACGTTCGTGAATGCAAGTTGGGACAGTTCTCATGGGGTGGCATGTGATTCAAGGTATGGAAGGAGATCAGGTGCATCAGGGAGCTCATATAAATGATTGCAGAGAGGAGGTTCCTCATCAAATTAGGGCTGGAAGTGCAAGACTTCGTCAGCCTGTGCATGGGATGAACCGGCTTCACACGTGCGCATCATGTCACCCGCATCCGGGGAGTTAAGGTTGCATATTGCTAAGAAGCAAAATTTGCATTAGAATGTTAAAGTATTTCTTTGATGACTAAATGAATGGATCTATTCTATAAGTGTTATGAAAGGGAGGTCCATGGTGTAATTATTGGACGTTTATGCCTCCAACAAATTAGTGCTTACAAACTATTTAAGGGGTTGGTGCCACATATCGGGTGGTTAGTTCCTCCTTTAGGCTGGTGCTTGTAAAATATTAGGAAATTGGTGCTTCATTTAGGTTGGATCCTGTAAATATCAAGGAGTTGGTGCTTCCTTCAAGTGGGTGCTTGTAAATTTAGGAGATGGGTGTCTCCTTTTGGTTGGAGCCAGAAAAGTTGATGTAACAATAGGTTGCAGCCTACAACAATATTAAGACAAGTTTTTTGGTTTCCTCCCTTTATGGGTTTCCATGTACATATGGTGTTTCTATATGTTTCTTACATGATTGATTTATAAATGCATTGAAATATTGGATATTGTTAACAATTGTCAATAATTGGCCATAATATTGATTCACCCCCTCCTCCCCCCCTCTCAGTATTATCCTAGTTTCTAACCATTGGTATTAGAGCAAGTTCCTTCAGTAGCAATGTAATAATTGGAAGGTAAATCTAAGACAATGGCTAACTAGGATGGAAATTCCACCAACAAAGCCCCCATGTCCATTGGAACAAATTATGCATTTTGGAAGGAATGAATGAGAACATACATAATGTATCTTGGTGCAAATGTTTGGGACATAGTAAATAATGGCTATGAAAAGCTAGATGTAATTGTTAATAAAGATGATAAGCTTTAATTCACTTACAATGCTAAAGCAATGAATATAATCCTAGGTGGTTTTCCTAAATCCAAGATGATTATATTCATGCATTGCACAACAACAAAATATATATGGAATAATATGATGAGTTTTTATGAAGGTGATAGTAAAGTAAAGAAATCCAAACCTCCAAGGCTACATAATGCAATTTGAAACATTAAATATGAAAGACGATGAGCACATATCCAAATACTTTCTTCGAGTGGATGAAATAGTTAACACCATAACAGGACTTGGTGAAACCATAGGTGACTCCTTTATGGTTTAAAAGGTGTTGATATCTCTTCCAACCAGATTTTATTGCAAAGTATCAACCATTGAGCAGATGCAAGTTCTCAACACATTGACATTGGATCAATTACAGGGAACACTGACATCCAATGAAATGCAAACTTCAAAAAAAAATCTACATCAGGGGAGGTTGCCTTCAAGCTGATAAGAAGAGAAAATAATATCCAGAAGACTAGAGTTGTGGATCTGATGAAGAACAAGAAAATTTTGTCAGAAGATTGAAGAGAGGATTTCAAAAGTATAAAGGTAAGCTACCCTTCAAATGCTTTAATTGTGGAAAATTAGGTCATTATGCATCTAAATGTCAATATAAGGAACACAAGAATGAACGTGACCATAAAGACGAGAATAAATATAAAAAAATAAAGAAGGAATAGAAGTTCAAGAAGAGGATTTTCTATACCCAAGAAGACAAAAATTCTTCAAAAGATGAAGACGAGCAGTTCTATGATGAATAAAGAACAAAATAAATAAATAAGTACCTTATGCTTATGGGCTTAGAAACTTTAGATAAAGGTCAAGATGAGTTTGATGAATAATAGGTTGAAGTAGAACTATATGGTGAACAAATCAGTGCCTTAGCAAATATTCAATGCCTCAAGAAAAATAATAAGAAGTAGAAGGAGAATCGAGACACTGAAAAAATTTGAAGAAGAAAAGGATGAATCTAATGATTCATCACTTCTTCTAAAATTTAAGCTGGGAGAAGCAAAGAAAATTGAAGACACCTTGTTACAACGATTGAAAGAGAAGGGTAAGTAATGTGAAAAACTAGAAAAAGAAATAGTCCCCTTTTTAAAGGAGTTAGAAAAAACCAGGACTTGGTTAAACCATAACTTAAAGTTTATTGAAGTATCTAACAAGTTAGATGATATTCTAAGTATTTAGAGATCACCTCTCATCAAAATTGGTCTGGGATTTGAAGGTGAATCGAGCGCTAATAAAGTTGAAAATAAAGAATCAATAAACTATGTTGAAGCAGTCAAAGGACCTAACAACAATATAACCAAAGGAAATCATAAACAACAATAGAAAGTTTATAAAAACCATTCAAACAAACACATAGATCAAGTGGAAAAACAATAACAACAAAGAAAGGAAAAGGAAAACAATACAACTCAACAACAACGATGGAAAATTAATAACAACAATTTGAACATCCATAGAGAATGAGTAAAAAAACAACAAAGGCAAAGTTATCAAAGAATAAGCATATCACATCCTCAAAGGCAATTTACTCCCATGTACCAGGATATTTTCAATGGTTATTGTTTTTCATGTACAAATATTGGACATAAAGTTGTAAACTATAAAGAAAATTCTGGAAACAGTCAAATAAGAAATTTAAAAAAAAAAAAATGAACCTTGTCAGTCAAACAAAGATAACATATTTGTAAATTCGAATAGAAATAATATTAGGGATAACAATCCTTTTGTTCCCTTATTTGATGATATTAAATTCTATGACTATCATAATTATGGACATAAAGTGGCTAAGTGTAGAACCAAAAAATTCAGATAAGCTCCTCAAATTAAATAAACACAAGAAGAACCTAAGACCTTGAGGAAGAAAAAGGAAGAAAAGAAAGAAGAATGTGGCATTGTCTTGTATATCCAAAACCAAGGCAGTATCGGTATGTGGACAGTGGATACTCCAAGCATATGACTCATGATAGAAGAAAATTATTGTCACTAAATGAAAACAAAATAGTAAGTGTCATTTTTGGCAATGATGCCCCAAGCAACAACATGGGAAAAGGAACAATGATATTGGATAGTGGAAGAGGTAAAGCTCAGAACACTCTCTTTGTAGATGGGCTCAAGCACAATCTATTAAGGGTAAGCCAAATGTGTGACCAAGGGTATGATGTTACCTTTCGTTCCAAAGGTTGTGAGATAAAGTCATAAAACACAGGGAAGGTAATAACAAAGCATGTGATAACCTTGAATAATGTGTACATACTCAAGGAAAAAAACATGAATTGTTACTTGGGGAAGCTTGATGAGAGATGGTTGCAGCACATATGATAAGGACATTCTAATTTTGATCATATTGTGAAGCTTAGCAAAAAGGGAGTTGTATGGGACTTGCTAGAAATTTGTAAGTCGAGCAACACAATTTATAAATTGTGCCAAATTGGTAAGCAAGTATGAGTTCCTTTCAATACCAAAGAAAATTAATCCACCAGGCCACTAGAACTAGCTCATACAGACTTATGTGGGCCCACAAGAACTTAGACTCTAAGTGATCAGCGATACTTCATGTTGATTATTCATTATTATACCATACATACGTGGGTTGCATTTCTAAATGAGAAGTCTGAATAATTTTAAAAGTTCAAGATCTTCGAATCCATGGTTGAGAACCACACTAATTGCAAAATAAAGAGCATAAATTCAAACAAGGCTAGGGAGTTCACTTCAAATGAGTTCAATAACTTTTATGAAGAGCATGGAATAAGAAGTGATCTGAATGGAGTATGTTAGTGTTGTTGTGCTAATTACTCTTTCAGATTATGAGTTCAATTTCTTAAGTGTGCTTAAGGGTTCAGGTTTTCTTGCAAATTATCAAGTCTCATGAGTGTTTTCATGATAATTTAGTGAACAATTTAACATAAAAACAAGATCTGAACAACAACAAATAAAGTACAAAACATCACCGTACATAACATTAACACAGGTATTTGATGAAGGAGTTCACCCCTCTTGGGCTACATCTCCTTGGTCTAGCTTCCATGGCTTGGGCCTCTATATTATGATCCATTTTTCAAATTGACCTATTTACAATGGTATTTTTCTCCTTTAACTTGCTCCAATGGGTCCAAAATGGCTAAAAATGGTCAGCTAGCCTCTTTTCGAGCCTCAATTGGTTGAGAAATGCAAAATTTATGACCATTTTAATTTTCCCACTATTTCAGCCCCTAAAATAGCTAACTACAACTAAACCTGGCAGTCTGCCAAATCTATGGGTCCGCCAAGTTAATCCGCAGTTAATGTTAAGTGGGAGTCTTAGCGCTAATTAAGCGCACTTAAGTGCTAACTCCACACTTAAGTTAATCTGCACTAAAATTATGGATTAGGTGCATAAACCAGATTAAACGTTAATAAAACATGGTTATGGTCTTTAATGTCCGTATTAGTTTGAAGCTCCGCTAGTGGTCCTGGCACATAGGTCATATGCACCGGGGGTTGGCCCCTGCCTTCCCCTAACTTAATACAAAATTTAATATAAATATAAATGGAATGTTATGATAGTTAAGATCCATCTGGTAGGCGGGACGGTAGGCTGTGGCTTTGTGTGGTGGGAGGCTGCGAGGTCAAACCCCAGCACCTCCGCCCGGACTTGTCCAAAAAAATTTCCACTGCCTTTCAAACTTGGGGGGGGCACGTGGCGGACCTCGGATGCACCACGTGTCCTCACCCGTTTGGCCAGAATTAAACCAATAGAATTACACCACGTCACCCAAATTCCAAACCAGTGCCATGCTTCCACTTGGTATCTTACCATTCACTGAAGAAATTGCCAAAATGACCCTGCACTACTGACTGGGCATCTGACTGTTAATTTTTTTAAAATTTTACATGTTTATCAAAGTGGGAAAAACTCGTTTTCCGGAGCATACGGAGACCATTTTTTGTGAAACGAAGTGCACTAGATTCAGAACAACGAGCACTATGTGGTATTTTAGGTTCTGAGCCAATATGAGAACTTTTATTTTTGAGCATAAAACTGGGCCCCTGATCATTCCTCCCCTTTGGAAGCTTTTGGACCCCAAAAGATCATATTCAGTTGTTGAACAGGTGAGGGTACAACTCCCTCCCCTTCCCAATTTCAATCCATTTTGCCTTTGAAGAATTTATTCCTTTAAGCCCCACTCGAAGATATTCGACACTTCCTCTTGTCGATGTCCTTGTCCTCCTGTCAAGTATGGTGTCTTGTTGTAGCTCAACAAAGAAATGTGGATAAAATCTCCAATATATGGTAGCTGAACATTCTCTCCTTGATCTATCAAAGGAGGCTCATACAATCTCAAATTTTCAACATTAACAATTGAGTAAATTTGCATGTATGAAGACAAATCAAGCTTGAAGGCATTGTTACCAATATTTTCCAGAATTTTGAAAGGACCATGACGAATTGGTTTCATCTTTTTACCTTCTCCTTGAAGCATTTCCTTCCTAATGTGAAGCCAAACTTCTCTCGTGTCAATCCCACGGGACTAGTGTGACAAGAGAGCCATAAAATAGATGGGAGGACTCCATTACCATCTTGAAACTTATGATCCACCTGATGTTTGTCATGCCTAGCTTTTTACTTGCCTTGAATTTTCTCTAGTTTCTCTTGCACTGTTTGATGAGTCAACTGAAATTTCTCAATGAATTTATTTTCTTTATCTATGTCTCTATGTCCATCGATAGCTACATCTTTCCCAAAGATGAAATCCAATGGCGACTTTGGCAAGTAACCAAGACATGCCTCAAATGGAAATGTTTGAGTAGAAGAATGTTTCACATGGTTGTAAGCATGTTGAATGTAATGAAATTGTTCATCCCACAACTTAGGATATTTGTTGCAATATCCTCTAAGAAGATGAATGATTGTTCTATTAGCCACCTTGGTTTGACCATCTGTTTGCAGATGAAAGGTTGTACTCTTCTTCAACTTAGTGTCCATCAAGTCCCAAAAACTTGACCAAAAACTCCCAAAAAATCGATAATATTGATCACTTACAATAGATTTAGGCAACCCAAAATGAACCCAAACATTTTGAAAGAAAAGATGAGTTGTTTGTTCAACTGTAACTTGCTTTTTACATGGCATCAAAATACACATTTTTTTTTAGCCTATCCACAATTACATACAAATAATCATGACCTTTTTTCAACAAAGGAAGACCTCCTAAAAAATACATTGAGATACTCTCCCATGGACGTGAAGGAACCGGGAGTGGTGTGTACAATCCTAACTTCCTATTGCCAGGCTTACTGGCTGCACATAAAGAACAGCCTTTAATAAAACGTGACATACTTTCAAGCATACGAGGACAATAACAATACCTCTGAATATTTGCCACTGTTTTTCTTACACCAAAATGTCCCACAATAAGAGAAGTGTGTGCTTCCCTTATGAAATTCACTCTCTCACCTTGTGAAATACAAAGCTTGCCCAAATGATACAAAAAGTTATTATGAACATGATAATCTAATTCCTCAACTTGGTGACCTTGACTCAAGTTTGCATAAACATCTTGAAAGTCATTTTCAACAGCATATTGTTAAATGTAACTTTCATGTAAAACAAAAGTATTCTTGAGTAAAGTAGCTGCATTAATAATAGGCCTAGAAAGGATATCAACAACTTTGTTGTATATACCTTTCTTATTCCTGATGACTAAGTGGAATTTCTGCAAGAATCCCATCCATCGAAAGTGCCTTGATTACTGCAATTTGGTTTGTGATTGCAAGTATTACAATGGTTGGTGATCGGTGTGAATGATGGTTTCCTTTCCCATCAAATAATGTTTCCACTTCTTCACACTTTGTACCAACACATATATCTCCTTGCCATATGTAGGATAATTTATCACTGCACCATTAAATATTTATGAATGGAATGAAATAGGCTTACCATGTTGTAAGAGGACTGAGCCCATGGCATAGTCACTTGCATCTGTCTGAATCTCAAAGGGTTGTCTCAAGTCTGGTAATGTTAATATTGGGGTTGAACTGATCTTATTCTTCAAAGCATCAAATGATTTTTGTTGATTTCCTCCCCACTGGAAGACTTTCTTAACACTTGTCAATGCATGTAATGGAGTTGCAATAGAGCAAAAATTAGCAATGGACTTCCTCCAATATTGTGTTGCTCCTAGAAAACTTCTTACCTCCGCGACTAACTTGGGTGTAGGTCAATTCACAATGACCTCAACTTTATAGGGGTCTATCTTCTGCTCACCTCCTCCAACAATATGTCCCAAATACACTAAAAAAGTTTTGCCAAATTCACATTTCTACATCTTCAAAAACAATTGTTATTTTTTCAAGACATCAAGCACCTTGTTCACATGCATGACATGTTATTCTCGTGATTTGTTGAATGTCAAAATATAATCTAAGTAGAAAATGACAAAATCATCTAGAAATGGTCTTAATACATCATTCATAACTCTCATAAAAGTAGTTGGAGCATTGCAAAGACCAAAATGCATAACAAGTCACTCAAAATATCCTTGTTTAGTTTTAAATGCGGTCTTCCATATGTCCTCTTCAGCGATTCTAACTTGATGATAACCACTTCTTAAATCTAACTTAGTGAAATACTTTGCATACCTCAATTGATCAAGAAAATCATCAATCCTTGGGAGTGGATAATGATTCTTTATCATGATTTTGTTGAGTGCACAGAAATCCACACACATGTGCCATGTTCCATCCTTCTTGGGCACCAATACAATCGGTGAACCACCTGGCGAGGTATATGGACGAATGATACCTTTGTTCAACAATTCTTGGATTCGCTTCTTGATTTTTGCACTTTCCATTATCGACATGTGATACATGCCAATGTTAGGGATTGGAACATCCTGCTGCAACTGTATCTCATGTTGGATTCCCCTCTTGGGAGGTAACCCCTTTGGATCTTGAAACATCTTGCCATGCTAACTTACCACATAAAAAAAAAAAAAAAAACTGATTTTAATCTATCATCACAACCTTCAAAAGATTCAAAATCCTTATCATTATTTTGTTTGATCATGAGAAGCACAAAGTTTTTGCTTGAGTTTACTAGTCTCTTCATTTTCCCAACATTAACCAAAGATAGGTTTAGCTTTTTGCGATGAGCTCTCACAATATATTCCCCCCCCATCTTTCAACAAGTGGTACTTTTTTTCTCATGGCGATAGAAGATTACTTTCCTATCATAGAGATATGGGCTACCCAAAACAATTCCAAATATGTCAAGCAGTACAAAATCTAACTCAACTTCATCAATAAAGTTTGAGGTAATTGCAAACCGGAAAATGCATTTTCTTGTAACCTGTAAGTTTGTATATTTGGTTATCCAGCCCAATGGGTATGGCTTATGATGAGGTAAGGTTTCAAGATTCAGCTTCTTGACTAAGTCTTAAAATATTAAGTTCAATTGAGAGCCACTATTGAATAATGTGTCAATTTTTGTATGTTTTGATATTAATCTTACATGAAGCAACTCTATTATTGTTTCTTCACTTGGAATGTTATTATGACAATTTGAGGAACTAGTACTTGCTATGGCTTCTTTTCCCTTTGTGGCCATGGCTGAAATTTTAGTCTCATCTCCTGAATCAGATCCAAGATCTTGTTGTGTGGTAGTAGTTGTCTTTTGATTCCCCTTATTATTGAATTTCTTAGGCCTCAATTCTGGATGAAGTTTCCAACGGTGGGCTTCATCATGACCCTCTTTGGAACAATGAGCACATGTGGTTTTCTCCCATTCTTTCTTAATGGATGAATTCTTATTTTGTTTACCCTTTAAACCATTTCCTTTTTCACCACCCTTGAATGGTTTCTTTTTGCCCTCATCTTGTACATTTTTCCCTCTTGCCTCAAGGTGTGTAGCTTGCACACAGACCTCATTTAAACTAGTAGGATTAAACATGATGATGGTATGTTTCAGGTAACTATGCAATAAACCTATTTACTTCAACAAAGTTTCTTGGCTATTCAAATCAACTCCTAACATAATAGCTCTTCTCCTAAATTCATGAGTGTAAACTTGCACACTTTGACATTTCAATTGTCTAAAATTTTGCAAACTCATAATAGATTTTTGCGTGTAAGCTAGAGGATAAAACTGCCTTTTAATGGCAGCAATAAAATTTGGCCAAGAAATTGATATCTTACCATATTTCTTAATCTCCTCTTGTGTATTTTCTTCCCACCATACAAGTGTTGATCCCTCCATTATCAAGGAATCTAATTGAGTCTTTATGTCATCTTCTTGAAGGTTCTGAATTCTGAAATAAACTTCCAATTGACAACTCCAATTATCCAGCCTCAATATATTCACTTCACCATTATACATTGGAAGATCAAATTTACATCAAGTTTAAGTAAGGGCGATTCACCAGCTCCTTTGGAAGTATGTGTATGAAGAGATGGAAGAGTTGTGGTAGTGGAAGATGATGACGAGGAAGGCGAAGATGGTGGTGAGGATGATGGTGGAGTGGATGGTGGCTTATTACCATATCCATGGCCTCCTCCTCCTAGAGAACCCTCCCCTCTTGGAGGCCTTGAACTCTCTCCTTGCATCCTTACATTCCTTTCCTCATAGAAGAATTTAACAATCTCAGTCATATCAAAGAATGCCTTCCTGAATGCTCTCTCATCTTTTGTCATGATAAGTTCTCCTTCATGAGACATGCTCACTGAAGACTCAACTTCAACTCGAGGATGTAATGGTGTTGAATACTTTGGCAACCTCGCCCTTCTTCCTCTTGACCCAACTGCAGGGCTCTCAACCAACTTCCCTTCTCCTTTTTTGATTTTTAACCTTGTAAGCATGACACAAACTTGCAAAAAATTAGATCCCTTATTGCACATCAAAACCTAAAGAACTTGAGCTCTGATACCAAAAATGATCTGAATGGAGTATGTTAGTGTTGTTGTGCTAATTACTCTTTCAAATTATGAATTCAATGTCTTATGTGTGCTTAAGGGTTCAGGTTTTCTTGCAAATTATCAAGACTCATGAGTGTTTTTCATGTCAATTTACTAGAACAATTTAACATAAAAACAAGAGTTGAACAACAACAAATAAAGTATAGAACATCACCATACATAACAATAATACAGGTATTTTATGAAGGAGTTCACCCCTCCTGGGCTACATCTCCTTGGTCTAGCTTTCATGGCTTGGGCCTCTATATTATGCTCAAATTGTCAAATTGACATGTTTAAAATGATCTTTTGCTTCTGTAACATGCTCCAGTGAGTCCATAATGGCTCAAAATGGTCATCTAGCCTCTTTTTGAGCCTGAATTGGTCGAAAAATGCAAAAGTTACGACCATTTTAGTTTTACCCACTATTTCAGGCCCTAAACTAGCTAACAGCAACTAAAACTGGAAGTATGCCGAATCTGGGGGTCTGCCAAGTTAGTCTGTGTTAGACTCCGTCTTATCAAGTCCTCTGTTAGAATCGAATTCACCAAGGTTCATAGTCATGGATGGCAAAGAGTCTTTAAAAGTTTTAGGTCTAGGGTTTTGTTGACTTAGCCGCATGAAAGGTTCAGTTTCCCTTACTAAGTTTCATAGTCAGTAAGGCTTGAGATTGATTCTTCTTCAAAACCCTATTTTGAAGAAGAAATCATTAAATGTGTTTTTTAGAATATGTAATTTTTCAAAATGCTGCAAATTCTCCAGCTCTTCAAATGGCAGCAGCTACAGCAGCTCCTATCCCTGCAAAAGCACAAACAGAAAGAACATCATCAGCAATCAGAGACAAAGGAATCAAACAAAGCAGATTGTTGCATCCAAAAGCTAGAAATGATGGAACTTGTATTACATGAATACAAATCAGCTACAAATATGACTAAACAATTTGCAGTTTTGGGTGCTATTGCCCAAAATACCGGAGATATACGAGATGAAGTTTTGACTGATTCCTATCAAAAGTGGAAAGAAGATGCCTTGGTGATCATTAAGTGGCTTGCATTGCAAGTTGTTTCTGATATCCTGGGCAATGTTAAGAATGTACAAACGCTTAGTGGAGCACCTTGCTGTTGACATTCGGAAACTTAACAAGGTTTATTCTCTCATTGGAGGATTCTGCAGCAGTTCGGTTAACTTCCATGCAAAGATGGTTCTGGTTATGAATTTGTTGGAGATATGGTGTTGAATGCTCAGATGCGGAGACTGTGGTTACAACAAATCTTCGTTGCTTGCTAATGAATGGTCATGGGTTAAATCTCGCTCTTTACAACTGTTCTTGTGCATGTATCCTGACTCTTTTGAGTACATTAAAAATGACAGCTTGTTTATAGCAATCGATATAAGAATCACAACATGAGTTGCAAAGGCGCTGTTTTTATGTCAGT
Organism: Pinus albicaulis; assembly: GCA_034641835.2. Classification (NCBI taxonomy): domain Eukaryota; kingdom Viridiplantae; phylum Streptophyta; class Pinopsida; order Pinales; family Pinaceae; genus Pinus; species Pinus albicaulis. The sequence goes on along the minus strand of CM076574.1, from coordinate 68,349,531 downwards.
TCACATGACATATGAAGGAATTAATGGCAAAGCTGAGTTAAAGAGGTTTGAAGGATTAAAGATATATCATTGTTTGCAAACAATTCAATTTCTACAACCAGTTTTATGTATGGCATGAATCCTCAAGGCGTAAGTCGAAGATGTGTTTTGCAGAGCCGTGGACAGCGTTTGAGGTGGGTGCTACCCATACGAGTGGCGTGCTACCCACTTGGTGCGCGCTACCCACTTGAACGTTACAGCCAGTGCAAATTTACATGGGCGCTACCCACTTGGTGCGCGCTACCCATTGGGCAGGGGCGCTACCCACATAGCAACAGAGCCCAGAAATTTGTGTTTTGCGCCCAGTTTTGTTTCAAATCGACTCCAGCAACTTGCAAACAGTGCAAGATTGGAACTGAAGTGGATCCTCAGCGTGTTTCTGGAAGGGCAGCAGAGTTAAAACGATACCAGGAAGATAAGGCAATTTTGAAGCAATATGCTGACAATGATCAAATCTTTGACAATGGGAAGGTCATCAAAGCTGAATCTGAAGTTGTTCGGTCCCAGTCAGACAAGACCCTTCCTATTATTCGACCATTGATAAGATTGCAGGATAGAAATATGATTTTGACCAGAATTAATCCTAATATTCGAGATACCAGTGTCCTTGTTAGGTTACAGCCTGCTTGGGAAGAACTCAGGACCTATCTAACTTTAAAGGGACGTAAACGCTTTGAAGTTTATATTTGCACTATGTCTGAAAGGGATTACGCATTAGAGATGTGGAGTTTTCTTGATAGTGAGGCTCGCTTAATCAATCCCGCAGAGCTCCTTGACTGTGTACTTTGTGTGAAGCCAGGTTTTAAAAAGTCCTTGTTGAATGTCTTTCATGATGGCTTCTGCCATCCTAAGACGGCAATGGTAATTGATGATCGATTGAAGGTTTGGGAGGACAAAGATCAACCTCGTGTCCATGTTGTTCCGGCATTTGCACCATATTACGCTCCACAGGCAGAGACCAGTTGCCTTGTTCCAGTATTGTGTGTTGCAAGGAACGTTGCTTGTAATGTACGAGGTGGTTTTTCAAGGATTTTGATGAGGGTCTTTTGCAAAAGATGGCTGATGTATTTTATGAAGCTGATGTAAAAAGTCTTCTTCCCGCACCTGATGTCAGCAATTATTTGATTTCAGATGATGATCTCAATGTGAATAGAGGTCTACCTTTGCCAGAGGGCATGGCTGATTCAGAGGTGGAAAGGAGGCTTATTCCACAAGAATCGAATGCAGCTATACAACCTGGAACACTACAAGGCACAGTTGTCATCATTTTAGTTTAAAAACTATTTTTATTGAGATTAGTTTTTATTCAAATAGCAATTTGTTAATAAGTTAGAAAATAAAGGAAAAACAAGTGGCAGTCAAAGGCAGAAAGTTTAAATTTAAATGGAGACATCTGCCACAACAAAGCGTACTGTCTATTTTGGTCTTCAGTTGCAAATCTAAAGGATCTTCAGCTACAGCTGCCGCCTCTCCATTAGTTATTAACAAACAAAATTCAGCGCTGTTCCTTTTCAAAATAGATGGTTGGCTTTTCAGCTCTTATTAGTTAATGAGTAAACAATCCCTTAGTTTTAGTCGATCTGTTTTCCCACAGATAGTATTATTTATGTATTGAAAAATCATTTGTAAGGGGGAAGAGTTCTGAGAGCTGGTGGTGAAGAAACAGAGAGCTTCATTTGTACAGTTGTTTGACAGAGATTAATTGAATGGTACAGCTCTGTTTTATAAGATTCTTGTGGCGTAAAGTTTAGCATATGTCTCTTCTACTGTTTCATATGTAATTTCGTAATGTTTACATTTCATTCACAATCAGTTCACTGGGTGCTGTTGAAGTGAGATAGGTAGAATACAATTTATTTGCTCTGCCTTGAAGTAGCGTTCAGGATTTGTGTAGTTTCTTCTGTCTGAAAGGGATTCATTGTTAAATGCCCCTTTCAGCTTTCTTAAGCAATCTTTACATCCCATTTAATTTCAGTTTAATTGTTAAACTTCACTCCTACCTCGCCTTATGTAATAATCTGTGCTTTTGATTAAATCTCTGTTCACTCTGTTCTTGATCCCATACAGTCCAGAAAACCCCGTCATTTATTAAAAACCTCATTCATATCTCTTTACTAGCCTAAAATCAGTATTCATTATTCATCATAAGTCATCTCAGCCCCTCTGAAAACTTTTTGCCGAGATAGACCCGGAGAGAGCCCTCTCCTGTCCTCGTAGGGCTAGCTACGAGGCTAAGCGTGGTTTGATGTAGCCTTGAGTTTTACCTTATTTCAGCCTGAGGTAGATTTGAGCGCTAACATAGTGGCGACCATACTGGGGAAGTCCTCCCCGGTAAAGGATAACAAAGTTCAGATCCGATTGCTGATGGTGAACATCAGTCAGACACCACAAGGCTGAAATCATTCACCGGCGACTTCATTCACTGAAACAATCCAGAAATCAATGCTTCATGGCGACCTCACTGCTGATGGACCGGATTGCAAGAAGATACGCTCCCATGAGCCGAGATCACATCCCAGGTTTTCCAAATAAGATGCCCAAGGTGGATTGGCTTCAGGATTTGCCTATGTTCAGAAATGAGGAAGGTAATGACGCTGCTCTTCATCTGGTGAAATTTCACATTCATGTGCATAAATTTAAGATCAATTTTCCTGAAGACTGTTTGATGAAAATGTTTATGGCTACTCTGGAAGACGAAGCCCGATCATGGTATGAAAGTTTGCTAGCTGCTTCTATTTACTGTTTAAGGGATTTTCATACCGTGTTCTTTGAAAAGTATAAAGCATCATATCCATCCTTGATTTTAGTTCAGAACTGTTGTAGCCATGTACATAATTTCATTGAAGATCTAGAGAATTTTTATGGTGATAATGATTTCATGGACGGAGAAATCATGGAAGCTCTGTACGAGAAACCATTTCAGCAACATGAAGAGAACCTAGAGGATACCCATCAAGATGCTCAGGTAATTTTGCAGCAGAATCAAGATCAGCAGGTTGAAGATGGCCATATGGCTGAAAATGATGAAAGGGAGAATGTCATTTCAGATCTGCCCACAGAAGACAGCAGCATGCAAGTAAGTCCAGTGCTAATTTCAGAATGTGATAATGTCAGGACAGCTATTTCAGTTCCAGATTCAGATTGTAATGACCAAGCATATCTTGTGTTGAAGCCCATCAAAGAGAACTCTGCTGTTGAAATCATCTGGAATGCAGAAGACACAGTAATGGATCCAAATGTTCTCAGTCATACCGTCAGTCCATCATTAGAACACAGCCTTCATGAAGAAGCAATTCAGTCAGTTCATGAAAAACAGAGTGAGATCTTTGTGCAAGTAAGTGATAAAACTCCTTTCAATAGCTCAGTAATAGATGATAGTTTGAATGCCCTGCCATATGAAGATAACTACTCTTTAAGCAGAAGAAAACAAAAGGCATTGTCTCCTTTGTCTGAAAATGATATAGATCAGCTTTTGAAAGGTCTTGTTATAGCCCAAGCTACAGCAGATTTGCAGTGCACACATAGTCCGGAAAGTGTTGGTGAAACTTCTTCCTCTTTTGAAAAAGATGACTGTCTTGTAATCAGTTTTGTAGATCAGCAAACAGATAATTTTTTCCTTCACAAAGATGATAAGGCTGTCATGTTTGATAATCCTGAAGATTGTTTTTTATTTAAGAATGACCTAGATCATGAAGTTGAGTAATATATGTCAGAATTTCTCATGGTCAAGGAACCTACAGCTAACACTCAGATGGCAGATACCTCTCTGTGCATTTCTATCCCTCAGAAATCAATTGTCCTTTCAGATCAGGATGGAGTAAATACTTGTATTTTTGCAGCTGGATCTCCAGATAAGCCAGTGCTTCAGGATTTTCAAGACCCCTTCAGCATTCTTCTGCAAACATTAGAAAGGATAAATATTTCCTGGTTCATTATCATAAGCTTTGGTTTCAGTGGTTATTTTGAGTTGCCTACAGGTTCATCATTCTGCCTGCTCAAGGAGAGTAAGAGCAGAAATTTGGGGTGTAGCCATCTGCTGGATTGGTTACATTGGAAGGCACATTACACATGATTGTACATATCACATCAGTATGCAGGTGTTTTCCATCATGATTTTAAAACTTGATGGATTGCTGCCATTTTCAAAAAGTTTTTGTTTTAATTCAGTCAGTGTTCAGTCATTTCAAGTCAGTTTCCAGTCAAATAAATTAAGTCATCAGTCTTTTGTCGTTTCTTTGAAATAATGATTCCATAGCCCAATGGATGGAGGCACTGTCTGCTCTCCCAAAGATCTGCAGTTCTTGGCACCTCCAAGAAGCGGCAGCTGCCATCCCCATTGGAGCCCATGTTAGACTCAGTCTCGTCAGCCCTTCGTCAGCAATTAAAATTTCTCTTTTACATTTCATTATTAGGGGTCTCATTTGTCCAGTCTGGTTGCATTCCGTTAAAAAGCATCAATTATCTGTCGGAAGGCTCTTCCCCTTATCTGCTAGCATGTGTCTGACCGCTAAAATTTCATCAAAACCTTGTCTTCAGTCATTTATCATCAAAAGACTTGAGAATGTTTCTTCTTCAAAACCTTGTTTTGAAGAAGAAAGCATTAAACTCGTAATTATTCAAGTTTTCCAGTCAAGGATGTTTCATGTGCAGCGTTCCTGAGCCACCAAACCTGCAAAAGAGTGACAAAATACATCATCAGCAATCAGAGACAAAGCAGAGTGTTGCATCCAAAAGCTAGAAATGATGGAACTTGTATTACATGAATACAAATCAGCTACAAATATGACTGAACAATTTGCAGTTTTGGGTGCTATTTCCTAAAATACCGGAGATGTACGAGATGAATTTTTGTCTGATTTCTATCAAAAGTGGAAAGAAGATGCCTTGGTGATCATTAAGTGGCTTGCATTGCAAGTTGTTTCTGATATCCTGGGCAATGTTAAGAATGTACAACGCTTATTGGAGCACCTTGCTGTTGACATTCGGAAACTTAACAAGGTTTATTCTCTCATTGGAGGATTCTGCAGCAGTTCGGTTAACTTCCATGCAAAGATGGTTCTGGTTATGAATTTGTTGGAGATATGGTGTTGAATGCTCAGATGCGGAGACTGTGGTTACAACAAATCTTCGTTGCTTGCTAATGAATGGTCATGGGTTAAATCTCGCTCTTTACAACTGTTCTTGTGCATGTATCCTGACTCTTTTGAGTACATTAAAAATGACAGCTTGTTTATAGCAATCGATATAAGAATCACAACATGAGTTGCAAAGGCGTTGTTTTTATGTCAGTTCACATGACATATGAAGGAATTAATGGCAAAGCTGAGTTAAAGAGGTTTGAAGGATTGAAGATATATCATTGTTTGCAAACAATTCAATTTCTACGACCAGTTTTATGTATGGCATGAATCCTCAAGGCGTAAGTCGAAGATGTGTTTTGCAGAGCCGTGGACAGCGTTTGAGGTGGGCGCTACCCATACGAGTGGCGCGCTACCCACTTGAATGTTACAGCCAGTGCAAATTTACATGGGCGCTACCCACTTGGTGCGCGCTACCCATTGGACAGGGGCGCTACCCACATAGCAACAGAGCCCAGAAATTTGTGTTTTGCGCCCAGTTTTGTTTCAAATCGACTCCAGCAACTTGCAAACAGCGCAATATTGGAACTGAAGTGGATCCTCAGCGTGTTTCTGGAAGGGCAGCAGAGTTAAAACGATACCAGGAAGATAAGGCAATTTTGAAGCAATATGCTGACAATGATCAAATCTTTGACAATGGGAAGGTCATCAAAGCTGAATCTGAAGTTGTTCGGTCCCAGTCAGACAAGACCCTTCCTATTATTCGACCATTGATAAGATTGCAGGATAGAAATATGATTTTGACCAGAATTAATCCTAATATTCGAGATACCAGTGTCCTTGTTAGGTTACAGCCTGCTTGGGAAGAACTCAGGACCTATCTAACTTTAAAGGGACGTAAACGCTTTGAAGTTTATATTTGCACTATGTCTGAAAGGGATTACGCATTAGAGATGTGGAGTTTTCTTGATAGTGAGGCTCGCTTAATCAATCCCGCAGAGCTCCTTGACTGTGTACTTTGTGTGAAGCCAGGTTTTAAAAAGTCCTTGTTGAATGTCTTTCATGATGGCTTCTGCCATCCTAAGATGGCAATGGTAATTGATGATCGATTGAAGGTTTGGGAGGACAAAGATCAACCTCGTGTCCATGTTGTTCCAGCATTTGCACCATATTACGCTCCACAGGCAGAGACCAGTTGCCCTGTTCCAGTATTGTGTGTTGCAAGGAACGTTGCTTGTAATGTACGAGGTGGTTTTTCAAGGATTTTGATGAGGGTCTTTTGCGAAAGATGGCTGATGTATTTTATGAAGCTGATGTAAAAAGTCTTCTTCCCGCACCTAATGTCAGCAATTATTTGATTTCAGATGATGATCTCAATGTGAATAGAGGTATACCTTTGCTAGAGGGCATGGCTGATTCAGAGGTGGAAAGGAGGCTTATTCCACAAGAATCGAATGCAGCTGTACAACCTGGAACACTACAAGGCACAGTTGTCATCATTTTAGTTTAAAAACTATTTTTATTGAGATTAGTTTTTATTCAAATAGCAATTTGTTAATAAGTTAGAAAATAAAGGAAAAACAAGTGGCAGTCAAAGGCAGAAAGTTTAAATTTAAATGGAGACATCTGCCACAACAAAGCGTACTGTCTATTTTGGTCTTCAGTTGCAAATCTAAAGGATCTTCAGCTACAGCTGTCGCCTCTCCATTAGTTATTAACAAACAAAATTCAGCGATGTTCCTTTTCAAAATAGATGGTTGGCTTTTCAGCTCTTATTAGTTAATGAGTAAACAATCCCTTAGTTTTAGTCGATCTGTTTTCCCACAGATAGTCTTATTTATGTATTGAAAAATCATTTGTAAGGGGGAAGAGTTCTGAGAGCTGGTGGTGAAGAAACAGAGAGCTTCATTTGTACAGTTGTTTGACAGAGATTAATTGAATGGTACAGCTCTGTTTTATAAGATTCTTGTGGCGTAAAGTTTAGCATATGTCTCTTCTACTGTTTCATATGTAATTTCGTAATGTTTACATTTCATTCACAATCAGTTCACTGGATGCTGTTGCAGTGAGATAGGTAGAATACAATTTATTTGCTCTGCCTTGAAGTAGCGTTCAGAATTTGTGTATTTTCTTCTGTCTGAAAGGGATTCATTGTTAAATGCCTTCAAATTTTCTTAAGAAATTCTACATCCCATTTAATTTCATGTTAATCATAAACTTCACCCTACCTCGCCTTATGTACACCTGTGCTTTTGATTAAATCACCACTCGTTCTTGATCCCACATGCCCGTAAAACCCCGACTATTAAAAACCTCATTCAGCATCTCTTTACTAGCCTAAAATCAGTATTCATTGTTCATCATAAGTCATCTCAGCCCCTCTGAAAACTTTTTGCCGAGATAGACCCGGAGAGAGCCCTCTCCTGTCCTCGTAGGGCTAGCTACGAGGCTAAGCGTGGTTTGATGTAGCCTTGAGTTTTACCTTATTTCAGCCTGAGGTAGATTTGAGCGCTAACAGTCTGCAGTTAATGTTAAGTGGGAGTATTAGCACTAATTAAGCGCACTTAAGCACTAAATTCGCGCTTAATTTAATCAGCACTTAAATTATGGATTAGGCACATAAACTAGATTAAACATTAATAAAACATGGTTATGGTATTTAATCTCTGCATTAGTTCAGAGCTCCGCTGGTGGTCCTAGCACAAAGGTCATATCCACTGGGGGTTGGCCCCCACCTTCCCCCACCTTAATACAACATTTAATATAAATATAAATCGACTGCTATGATAGTTAAGATCCATCCAGTAGGTGGGATGGTAGGACGTGACTTTGTGTGGTGGGAGGTTGCGGGGTCGAAACCCGGCGCCTCCACCCGAACTTGTCCAAATTTTTTTACACTGCCTTGAAGACTTGGAGGAGGGGGAGGGGTACGTGCCGACCACTGGATGTACCATGTGTCCTCACCCGATTGGCCAGAATTAAACCAATAGAATTACACCATGTCACCCCAATTCTAGACCAGTGCCATGCTGCAACTTGGCAGCTTAGCATTCGCTGAAGAAATTTCCAAACAAATGACCCTGCACAGTCAACATACCATGTCAGTTCTACAAACCGTTGACTGGGCATCTGGCTGCCATTTTTTTTTTTTAATTTACTTGTTTAGCAAAGCAGACAAAACTTGTTTCTGGGAGCATATGGAGACCATTTTTTGTGAAAATAAGTGTGCTAGATTGAAAACAGCGAACACTATGCGGTCGTTCAGGTTGCGAGCCAATCTGAGAACTTTGGTTTTTTATCATAAAACTACGCCCCTAATTAAGAAGACATTTCATTATTGCTAACACCCCATAACAAAAATGGTGTGGATGAAAGAAAAAATAGTTCAATGCAACAACTGACAAGAACAATGATGGGTGAAATAGATCTACCAAATATTTTTTGGGCTAAAGTTGTTTATACAACAATGCATATTTTAGATAAAGCTCGCTTCAAGTCAAATAGTGACAATACTCTATAGAAACTATGGTATGGAAAATCGGTCATAATAAAGCACTTCAAATTCTTTGGTAGTAAGTGCTATATCAAGAACAATAATGACGACCTTGGTAAGTTCGATGCAAGGGCTAATGAAGGTATATTTTTAGGATATTTTAATAAGAGTAAGGGCTATAGATGTTATAATAAAAATGCCATGCAAAATAATTGACTGCATTGATGTAAAAATGAATGGGGAGTTACCTCTCAAAATCAAGCAACCAAGATTTAATAGTTTACTTGATAAGACCAACAGTGAAGATGAAGTTGATCAACTTAAAGAATTAAGAGAAGAGGAAGAAGCACAAGCATAACGCTCTCACTCTTCCCTCAAGATACATAAAAAAACATCATCCTACACATCATATTGTTGGTGATAAAGAAGCAAGAGTTTAAACCCGAAGAAAATTAATGAATACTTCTAGTCAAGCACATATTGCTATGTTATCCATGATTGAACCGAAATATTTTTCTCAAGCAAGCCAAGATGAGCATTGAATAAAAGTTATGAATGAGGAACTTGATTAGATTGAGATAATTCATACTTGGGAATTGTTTCCAAGACCATTAAATAAAAATGTCATTGGCACAAAATGGGTATTTAGGAACAAATTAAACGAAAATGGACAATTTGTGAGAAATAAGGCGAGATTAGTATGTAAAGTCTATGCTCATATTGAAAGAGTTGATTTTGATGAAGCTTTTTCTCTTGTAGCAAGATTAGAGGCATTCAGAATGTTTCTACCTTTTTCCTGTCACAAATTTTTTTAAAGTATATTAGATGGATGTAAAATCAACATTTTTGAATGGCCGCCTTGAAGAAGAGGTTTACATAGAACAACCTGAAATTTTTCAGCTGTCAGAAAATCTTAAGGAAGTGTGTAGACTGAAAAAGGAATTGGATGGAATTAAACAAGCACCCAAGGCATGGTATTCCAAATTAGACAAACACCTAAAACAACAAGGATTCAAAAGAGGAACAATTGATAGCAGCCTGCATATCAAATCAGAGACACATCATAGAATGGAAATATTTTAATTATTATTTTTTATATTGATGACATCATTTTTGGTAGTGACACAAATTTACTCACCCAAAAATTTACAACGAATATGCAAACTGAATTTGAGATGTCCATGCTTGGGGACGTGTCACCTTTTCTAGGATTGCAAATTACTCAATAAAGAAAAGGTATATTCATTTCCCAATGCAAGTATATTAAAGAAATGTTGAAGAAGTTTGGGATGGAAGTGGGTTCTCTTGTTAGTACTCATATGGTCACTTGATGTTAGCTGAGCAAAGATGATGAGTCACCAGAAGTAGATCAAACGATGCATAAATCAATAATTGGTAGCCTTTTGTACCTAACAACGTCACAACTAGACATTATGCAAGTTGTTGGTATAATTACAAGGTATCAATCAACCCCCAAACAAAGTCGTCTTTTGTTTCCAAGAGGATTTTCAAATATTTAAGAGCAACAATGGACTATAGTCTATGTGTTGAAAAAGTGTAACTAGGTCGGTCTTCATGTTGACTATGTAATTATGTATTTATGTAAAGAAGATGTCAAAGATAAGAAAATGTATTTTTGGTGTACTTGTTTCATGGGTTTCATGAGCAAGATTTATTACGTAGATAGACTTCTTCTTGATGTCTAATAGGCTTGAGTCTTCTAGGTATAGAATATAATTAAAGTTTCATGTATGTATATGAAGGAACCTGTCATCAGTATATGCTCCAGCCTGTCAAGAACCTTGTCTCACATCCAAGAATCTATGGAAGAAATTCCTACAAACATACCTCTCTCCAACGCAAGAAGAAGAAGCTATTATAAGGTGTTAAAGTCGGCCTACAAGTCTAATGACAAGTCAGCCTAAAAGCTGAGCAATCATTTGTATATATACCCATGTTCCTGTGGATCATAGGCACATAATTTAATGTTGATTCCTTTGAAATTATGTGTAGAAATTATATAAATAATGCGTTATATATCCAAGATTCTCCTGATCAAACACTATTTTAACTTCATGCACAATACAAAATCTATTCCACCATTGATCATCACATGCGGAAATTAAATCAATTGCAATGCACACATGAAACCATAAAAATTCACACACATTAACACAGTTGTTTTAACTAGAAAGTCTCAAGTTAAAACCCAACCATATATTATGTAACATACAGATCATATGACAATCTCATACAAGCATACAGTTTACTGCTAGCCCTCAAGATAAAGATAATCGGTAAAACACTAATCAGACTAATCTTACACATGACTCTAGATCTTCCGCGATCGCTCCACTACGCAATCCAAGATGATTACAAAGACCAATTCAATGCAATCCCACTCTTCTTGACTTCTTTATTATCATTGGCAACTCCAATGTATATGTAGATGCAATTCATGCATCACTAGTAGTCACAACAGATAGTCTATCTTGCCCTTTCACCTATCTCTCCACTGGTCTCCACTGAAACTGACATGCACTGTAGTTAACTGATGTATTGTTCAGTTGATTAATTAGTTATTATTTGTGAATTAATTAACTAATTAATTCACTCCACTCTCGCTAGTGTATCATTCAGTTAGATTAGATACAACAACTCAACCGAGTCTAACTGAGTTAAACTAAATACAACTCCATGAACTACTTCTTCCAACTATGTCATAACTCTGCCACTTGAGTTCTAACTGAGTCTTCCATGCATTAGCTCCAGTAAACCCTTAGGAATTGCGTAATTCTTTCTGTTAGCTGATGTGCCACATCTGTGCATTGAACTAAAATTCTCCAAGAGAATAAGTTGTTGTTTAGTGTCTGATTATTATTAAGAGCTAATAATAATCAACATGCATCTATTTTTAGATCAACGATCTATAAATAGACTTCGCCCAATATTCTAAAAATATAATTTCATCTATTTTTCACATTTGACCAACCATGTACAAATAGCCTCTTGCTACATATAGAATATGCTCACCATGTCTAAAAATAGACTTACACCTAAATATAGCCTGTGTGGGCCCCACCTAGTTTAGGTGATTATTTTCCAACTAGGATCAAGGATGATGTTTCAGGATGCCTCCTTCACTGTTTCTTTTTGCAAACTTCAACACTCCCTCTCAACAAGAAAGGATTTTCTTTGCATGCGACATGCAACTCCATGCATTCGCCCTGCAACTCTTGCTGCAACACTTCTGAAACTGAAAGGCTCCAAACAACTCAATCAGTCTAATGCATCTGTCATCAAAGTCTTCGACTTCTGCTTAGCTACTGCACATGTATTCAGGAACCACTGCGTTGTTGAATTCTGCACCCATGCACTCTACACTTGTTGTCAACTCTGAACCGTGCTCCAGTATCTAACACTATCACTTTGATTTGCCTGCATCAATCCATTTGATCATGCTACTGCTGCTCTATGGGCTCCTCGTAGCCAGGTTCAATTCATGAGATCCACACCTTCTCAATGAATCCTGCCCAAAAATATCCTCTTGGGATTACTCATGCATGTCGCCCCACCTCTCACCTGGTGGTATAGCTGCATGCACTCCCTCTGCCCATCTGGCACGAAATTTCTCCACATGAGTGGTTGCTCCCACTCCATGATCCTCATCTTGTGGCTACTCCACATCCTGAGGTTCACTCTTACCTGCATGCAAATCCTGCTCTGCAACCTTTGCAAGCGCCCTGAGAATTCATGCTCTCATTCCATGTAGAAAATCTATAACACAGCTTTGATACCATGTAGAAATTATATAACTAATGCGTTATATATCCAAGATTCTCCTGATCACACACTATTTTAACTTCATGCACAATATAAAATCTATTCCACCATTGATCATCACATGCGGAAATTAAATCGATTGCAATGCACACATGAAACCATAAAAATTCACACACATTAACATAGTTGTTTTAACGGGAAAGCCTGAAGCTAAAGACCCCAACTATATATTATGTAACATGGAGATCATATGAAAATCTCATACAAGCATACAAAGCTTATCACAAGCCCTCAGTACAATACAATCGTCATACACTAATTAGGACCAATCTTGCAAATCCATGCACCGATCTCTGCCCCCTGCTAGCATGCCTCCACTACGCAATCCAAGCTGATTACAAAGACCAATTCGATGCAATCCCACTCTCCTTGACTGCGTTATTATCATTGGCAACTCCAATGTATATGTAGATGTAATTCATGCATCACTAGTAGTCACAACGGATAGTCTATCTTGCCCTTTCACCTATCTCTCCACTGGTCTCCACTGAAACTGCCATGCACTGTAGTTAACTGATGTATTGTTCAGTTGATTAATGAGTTATTATTTGTGAATTAATTCACTCCACTCTCACTAGTGTATCATTCAGTTAGATTAGATACAACTAGCTCAACTGAGTATAACTGAGTTAAACTGAATACAACTCCATGAACTACTTCTTCCAACTGTGTCATAACTCTGCCACTTGAGTTATAACTGAGTCCTCCATGCATTAGCTCCAGTAAACCCTTAGGAATTGTGTAATTCCTTCTGTCAGCTGATGTGCCACATCTGTGCACTAAACTAAAGTTCTCCAAGAGAATAAGTTGTTGTTTAGTGTCTGATTATTATTAAGAGCTAATAATAATCGACATGCATCTATTTTTAGATCAACGATCTATAAATAGACTTCACCCAATATTCTAAAAATAGAATTTCATCTATTTTTCACATTTGACCAACCATCTACAAATAGCCTCCTGCTACATATAGAATATGCTCACCATGTCTAAAAATAGACTTACACCTAAATATAGCCTGTGTGGGCCCCGCCTAGTTTAGGTGATTATTTTCCAACTAGGATCAAGGATGATGTTTCAGGATGCCTCCTTCACTGTTTCTTGTTGCAAAATTCAACATTACGGATAAGTCTAAGATTGTTATGTGGACTGTTTTGAAAGGATTTAAACGAATAACACTGAAATCATAGTGCGAATATTAGGAGGACTTCAGTACAGATCAACCTCAAGAAAATTTTGCGGATACACCATAGCTAATAAGTGCGGACAGGACAATGAACTAGGGCAGCAGTTTGAGTACCGAAAAGTACAGGAAGGGAAGCACATAAATGCAGACAAAAGATAACATGTGAATGCATATCTGAAAAAATTTTGTGGATGGAAAAAGAAAGTGTGTAGATAGTCAAGGACACATATAGTGAAGATATCTCTGAAGTTTTAAGAAGCAGACGTAAGTGGCTGACATACATTGTTAAGAACTGTTGCAACAAGATAGAAAATAGCAAAGGTTGAGACAATGATCATAAGGAGAAGTGACAACAATAGTGAGGAAGGTAAATCTTTGATTTACCTTCCCACAGTTCAAGCAATTCAAATACAAGCATATACAAGGTGATGATCAAGGTACTGGAAGCATATCTAGGTCTAGGTTCTAAGTCTGGGTCATGGTACTTGTCTTCTAAAGATCTATAAAAATAATTATTTGTGGGTTTTCCTCTCCAAGAGGGAGAGGTTTTGCCCTAGCTCTAGGAGCCTAACTTCCGTGTCTTGTGCCTTTTGATAATTGAATTGATGAAAGATTAACTAAACTAAAAGATGAGAAGACATAAGTATCACAAGTAAGGTCACAAGTAATTATCAAGATGAGAATTTGTATTAACCTATAGCCCTCCAAATTCTCAACATGGTATCAGAGCTAAGGTGTTGAACATAAGGGTTGCTTGTCAACAAAGACACTTAAAGAAGCAAAGATCAAATTTTGGGTTGGAAATTAAAATCAGTTTGCAAAGAAGAATATCTAGCTACTTCAAGTGAGATCTCCTATCTCATTTAAAATATCAACTCACTCAAGAAAATAATCTTTGCCATCAAAGATTTTCACTCAATACATTTTTTAAAGAGAACCTCAACTTCTAAAGATATTCTTTATAATCGAGGGTTCAAGTACACCATCATTGAAGAAAATAAACCTTTGACTTCATTCTCAATCATCATCAAGGAAGTTGGAAGCAAATCCACTCAAGTAGGTATTCATGACCCTATTTGTCAAGATGTCTTATTGTAAAGAAAGCAACAAACTGGTCGGGTCATCAAACTTTAGTGCATGGAAGAAAAGAACAGACTTGAATTTAATTGAAGACGAAGTAATGGACTATATCGAATGATCTATTGTTCAACTCTCAAAATAAGATGCTCGAGCCCATGCCTAGTACATTAAGGGAGAAATTAGGGCCTAAAGGATTCTCATAGAATCCATCAAAGACTCTCTCATTCCCTATGTATCAAAACTAAAGGCTGCAAAACAAATATATGAGAAATTGGTGGAGCTATTCTCTGTGAGTATTGTTGGAGAAGAAATCTCTCTAAGACAAGAACTATACAAAATGAAATTATCAAGGCAAGAATGAATCACTCCATACTTCATGAGGATTTCTGAAATAAGATATCAACTGCAAGAACTAGGAGAAGTGATGTCTGACACTTAAATGACTACAGTGGTGCTAAATGCTCTACTAGAGGAATGGGGAAACTTCACTTCCAGTCTATACAGAAAGAAAGAAGCCACTCCATTCCATGATTTATGGTTTCTATGCAAAATAGAGGAAACAAGACTAAAGGCCAAAGCTGATACAAGACCAAGTGAAGAGAATAATGTCTTTGCAGCCTCATACAGGAAGAAAGAAAGATTCAGAAAATTTGGCCCTCAGAATAAAAGTAATATGGAGAGCGTACGATGCTTTGGATGTAATGAACTTGTGCATTATAAAATATATTGTCATAAATATGGAAAGGACAAGATGAAAAAGGAAGAAGTCCATGTCACTAATGAAAGAGAAGAACCTGATGCTAAAAGATCCAAGAAGGAGGAAGAGAGAGATCTCTATTATGATTGAGATCATCTTTCTCTTCAAGTGATCTCTGATTGATTGTAAAATTGTATAATAGAAAGCAGTGTACATTAAATAAGCATGAAAGGAGCTCTCGGTGAAACAACTTCTGGAAAATCTCTCTACTAAAGTAAAGCAGTCATTAGATCAAGGGTAATCATGGAGACAGAATTCTGGATGCGACGACATATTGATGAAGCAAGACAAAGGAATGAAGCTCTTCATTCTAGAGAAATTGCTACAGGATGACTCAGGGAAAATAGATATGAGGTATGCAGACATATATGCTGATATTGGATGTTGTGAAGTCATGTCATATGGTTTCAGGTAATATACTTCCATATTTAGAAGTATGATCTATAAAGGGTGATCTCTCAGTGCACTAACAGATGAAATCAACATAATATGACCTCATAGAATGTGAGGTGGTTGTACATAAACAATAAATTGGAAAATTTATAATATCATGGGAATGAAGAACGTGAAGAGAGGAAGAAATCATGAAATGCAACCATGTCAAGAGGCAGTTATCATCTGGAGGCCAAGAAGATGTGACTAAGAGATCTCCTAGGAAGATATGTAGACTCTGACGGAAGTCTGGTAAAGAAGAAGACCCTTGGAAAAACATTTCATTAGGAGATGTGTCAATCTATATGAAGGATGTTGGTGCCTACAGGAAGATGTGATGGTGAAAGATCATCACAAAGGCTACCCAAGAGAAGAATTGTCCAAGAAGTTCATACTCTGGGAACACCTAGGTGGGGTATGTACCTTGGAGAGACAATGACTATGGTGTCTATTAGTCATGTGTCTCGCCAGCATTGTAGCCCATTGTATCGTTGAGAGATGGGGCTATTAGTCAAGGCCTTGTGTTAGCACTAGAAAATCGTACAGCAGAAGACGACATCAATTAATGTCGAGCCCAAGGATTTACAGGACAAGAACACATTATGGAATCGAGAAGTATTTAAAATCTCTAAGGTTTTGAGAAAATCAGATCTGAACTAGTCATAAATGCTCAAATGCGCGCTTTATCCTTCGAGAAGAGTGCCTTCTACGTGCCTTTTTTCTCGATAAGCGCGCATTCCTAGAAATGGAAAAAAAATCGCTTTCCGGGACCACACCAAGCAAAGGACAGTTACTCCTTACGTGAAATCCGCCTAAGGACAATGACCAACGCCTCCTTGGACATTATGTGAGCACACAATGGAATCACACCTCTCCCTTGGGTCACCATCCATCATGTACCAAGGGAGGGAAGGAGGATTTGAAGCTCACCTATATAAACCCACCAAGAGATGAAGAAATGGTGATCACAATGTTATATGCTGGCCAAAGTTGCCCAAGCAACACCAGCATTGTGTGTGACCCAGAGCTGGAGCTAAAGAGGAATCGATAGTTGGCCACCCAACATCTTAGTCCACCACAGCAGAGAGAGAGAGTGAGACTGCATCAGAGGTAGAGCATGGAATGCAACATCCTTGCATCAAGACCTAGAGCCATTGCCTAGGGGCCCTTTGGCAAGTGGGTAAAATTTCTTCTCCATTTCGAACGTTTAATAAGAAGAGGCCATCGAGCCATCATTTGCATTATTATCATTTGGAACTCTCTATATAGCTTCTATATATTTGTGTTTTTAGTTTTAGTTTAACCAGAGAAAAATTCAACATACTATTTCCATTAAGTTTTATGCTTTTGAGCTCCCCCACTTTCTGCCTGTTACCAATAGTTTAGAGAGTAGACCACACTCTCTAAGCTGGTGCGATTTCGTACACCCGTGCGACAAATCCACAACAACAAGATTGGCGACTCCACTGACGTGTTCCAAGTTTATGTGGTTGTGCCGTCTTTTGCAGGAGACCCTTTTTCTATGTTGCAGTGGAGCTGACAGTCCTCTGACCCATCTTGCAGTCCCTAGACTCACTGAAGTGACACGCTAAAGAAGGTAGCTCCTAATCTTTTACTTGCAAGATTTATGCGCGCAGTTTTTCCACACAAAGGCGCATTGCGCATGTTCAGCACTGATCTACGTTCAGGACTGATCTGCGCGCAGGAAGGCGCACCTGTCAAGGGCTTTTGCGCGCAAATTGCAGAACGATTTTTTCTCCCTATTTTTTGCATTTTTTCTACTTGTAAGTGTGTTGTGCAACCCCTAATGTATCTGCCAACACCTGTGTTGATACCCCATAGCTTCTGAGAACTCACTTTTTGCTGCTTTCTGTAGGCATTTAGTTAGTTTTTCGTTGAAGTTGGTTTTTGCAAAGAGTGTTCACATAGTTTAAGTAGGGGGCGAATTAACCATTGCTTTCCAAACAATTTATGTTTTTTTTTGCACATTCTCGTATGCACACTTAGTTTAACTAGTCCAAGTAAGTGGCTCATGACCACACATGCATAATCTAGTGTAGAAATTGTTTAGTTTAAATTCAATTTTTGCATTTAGGAAATTGCAGGACTAGGATTGAATCGCCAATTAGAGCAAGTAATCTTGGTGACCCTAGACAAGCATATGAACGCTCTACATTCATGATTCGCCATCTCCCTTTAGTCACTCACATAGACTAACTAGGAAGACTTGGAAGCGGCCCATTATCCACAAATGATTTCCATTTGAGCAAGGGACAACATCACATAGTTTAACTAGGGGAATTTTGTAAAGGATCACCGATATCCATATGTTCAAATTATGAGATTGTTCACCATACGCTCACACACATTCACCCACTAAGAAAAGAAATCCACCTAAAAATAACTTAAATCAACTCACTAAATTTTCCCCACAGGGGCCACAAGAGAATTTATAGATTAAGTTAGGATCAAGCGGGTAAGCATCCAATTAGCCGCCTTGATCACACTTCACATTCAAACATAGAAGTTGCGTATTTAGGGAGCTTTAAAATCCACCTATCAGCCCACGGAAAAGAAAACTCGAGCATGACAGAGTCCTTATTCAGAGGGTGTTAGGCTTAGGCGCAGTGCGTGCGGTATCAGTTGGGGCTACCCGAACTGGCTGATACTCGGTACTATTAGCTGACTACCAAGAAGCCCAAGACTCGAACGCTCATGTGGGACGGTGGTTCTTAGTGGCCAAAACTAGGGCATCCTTTACCCTATAGGTGACGGTGCAGGGAAGCGCCAGACCCTCTACCCTTACCTTGGTTGATTCTCTTCGGCTGACTGGGGGCGTCGCCAGCTCTTACAGGACGTTGTGCCAGCACTCGCAAGAAATCCTCTCAAGGCTCGGTTACTTTTGAGTGTGTGAGGACGTAATAGGTCTTCTAAGATTTTGAGTATCACACACAAACAAACAAAACCATTTTTTGCTTGATTGATCACATAGATTAAGTTAAAGGGAAAATTCATTTCATTTTCACTTTATTTTATGTATGTAGCCATAAATTTGTCATGATCACAGACTCGATCCCCTTAAAATTTTTCCAAAACCTAACCTGGTCGACACTCAAACGGTTCCAACAGAACCCCATTGGTCTAGGCATCTTTTGGACCTCCCCCCATTACCAGGGGGGGTTCCAGGTCTTTCACCGTTTAGGCGTCAAAGGCGGAACATTTCCACAGTAGTTGGTTCCTCCTTTCTTGGAGCAACCTTAGTTGGGAACCCTAATCGATCTCCCAACAACACACCGCACACCACTCCCCCCTCGTCCACTGGGGGGCAGAGGAGCGCATCCCATACGGGAAGCCAACTGAATTCACAACAGGGTACGTCACAGACTAACCCTCATTCTAACCAGAACTTCATGTCTTCACACGTTGCCATGGCGTCAACCTCCCAGTCACCCTTCTTAGCGGCATTGAATCTACCAGATTTTACCAAGCTCACCAATGACCCCATCGTACACGACCCCGATTGGCCTCCCATGCCCATGAAGCTCACTTCGGACATACCAAATTTTGAAGGCAAGCAAGCGGAAGACCCAAAAAATCATATAATGACCCTTCACCTGTGGTGCTCATAGAATAGCATCATAGATGATACTATTCGGTTGAGGCTATTTCAATGCACTCTTACGGGAGTGGCCATGAAATGGTACGCGGAGCAACCCCCTGCTTCACATGGAACCTTTAGCACCCTTGCTACCGCGTTCCTTACATACTTTCAGTTGCCCATTCACCACGATTCGGGAATGGAGTTACTGACTCATTTCAGACAATTCCCCTCTACCCATATTTTAGAGCATATCCATGAATGGAGGCGACGTCACATTTTATGCAAAGCAAAACTCGACGACCGAGTCCTTTTAGATTTATTCTTGAAAACTCTGACGATGGAGATTTCAAAGGATGTGGCGCAATGTAACCCCACACCCAAAGAGGATGCAATCAGTAAAGCCCAACAGCTTGAACTGATCTACACGCAGTTAGGATACATATACAATATCCTGCCCAATGCCCCGCGCCTGCAATCTTATCAAGAATTTCCAGGTGCGTCTAACTCTGCAGACGGACTTATTGGGTCAATGACCCAAGGGTACCTAGGCAACAGCAGTCATAATCCTGGTTACACACATGGGTTTACCAAGAACATGTCTCAATCCGGATTTCAAAGTCATCATATGCAGCAACAAAATTTGACTAATAGGGTGCAAGCGTATCACCAAGGAGGATCTTATCCTTCGGTTGAGGGGACCTAGTACGTAGGAAGAAAGACTAACGGAAGAGCTCCCCCCCAATGGCCAGGTGCAAACACAGGATAGCAATATGCTCGGTCCCAAGCACACAACCCACCTACGCAAAACAATGCACAGGTGAACTTTGTGCAACCGTCCCAAAATCAACCACACCAGTATGATCAGGAGAACTACCCTCCTAACGTGGTTAAGAAAAAGGCGAAAAACAAGCCCAAAGGGATGTTAGGATATTCCGACACATAGGAAATAGTTAAGAATAACTTAGTCTAGTATAGAGTTAGGTAAAGTGTGTTTCTTTACCATGTACATTTGTAACTTATAATCCGACAGTCACGATTTGTAGTGATTCGACGGTTATCTCTCACCTCGGTATTAACGGCACTTGATCCATGGCTTAACACCCGATTGGTCCATGATCTTTATTTAAAGAGCATGGAGGGTCATTTGTCCCATAACCGTTTATGAGAGAAACATATGTAACTTTTCTTTTATATTAATAAATTCCCTGTAGTGGCCGCGTTGGCTCAGGGCGTGGACTGTTTCCCTCTTTGAGGGTTTTAACCACGTGATTATACTGGTGTACTTATTTGTGATATGTTTGTGAGTTGTGACCTTTGGTTCTTGATCTACGTAACTTACCCTGTAAATTCCTACATGGTATCAGAGCTATTTTCAGTGCCGCATCCATTGTTGATAAAAATCTGAAGCCGGTTTGACTGCATGCGAATGTCGTTTTGTAGATATACTATTTCTGAACATTTTTGGGCTTGGAGCTGCTCGGTTGTGTCTGGAGCGTCTGTTACAGTGAGGAACGCCTTTCGTTTCATGCGAAAAGGTTTCCAACTGCCCAAGTTATGTCAGTTTAGATCTAGAGGTATAAAACATCTATTTTGCAGTTATATTTGTTAATAGTTCTGCTTATTTCAGTTTTTTCCCTGTATTAAGGTTTTATGCATTTGCCGGATCTATACCCTCTTCTCTGTGTATGCTCTTTGTTGTGCGCTTCGTGCGATCTCGGCAAATCAGAAACAGGAAAAAGGGATTTTTTTGCTACTTATGCTCTTTCCCCGCGTCTTTGTGCAATCTTGGGAAATCAAAAATAGTAAAAAAGTGATAGTTGCCGGTAAGGCTAACCGAGAATCTAAAATTTTTCTGCAAGGCTCTGCATTTCGTGTTTTTGCTCATTTTTCTGTGCAGGAAAAGGCACGCACACCTCCAATAACAATAATAACAATAATAACAATAACAATAACAATAACAATAACAATAACAATAATAATAATAATCCCCCCTTCCTACTTTCTAAAATAACATAATCCTTTTACTATCTCACTTGGCGAGGGGTTAGTTTATGAGAATAGAGGTCTTGGGTTCAAGTCTCCTTCTCAAGTTTTTTTTGTAAAAAAAAATTGTTCAAAGGGGCGGGATTTTTTTTTTTTTAAGAGCCGCACTTCATCCCGTTCCCGTAACTATTCGGCATCTACAACTTAGTTTTTTTCAAAAGGCATAACTTCTTCATCCGGAAGCTGTTTTTCGAGCCGTTTTTTTTTTTTAAATAGCCTAATTTTTCGAGATATTTCCATTGGAGCAGTTAGTTTTAGCTTTTCTCAGCTTCAATTTAAAAAAAAATAAAAATAAAAAATAAAAAAATAAAAAAATGGAAAGTGCATGCCCGGTAATTCTTAACAACACCAATTATTTCCAATGGCTACCTCACATGGTAGATATACTTAGAAGTAAAGGGCTTTATAGAATATCCACAGGGCTAGAAACTAAACCTTTTGATGATGATAAAGTTGCTAAATGGGAAAATAAACAAGATCAAGCACAAGGGTTGATAGGAATGTCCACTGCTCAACATCTTCGATTTCATATCCTTGACATTGACACCCCTCATGAAGCCCTGGACAAGCTAAAAATTGTCTTTGGCATTCAAAATCAAATAAGGGCCCATCAGCTTGAAAATGAGTTGCTTACTTTGGACCCCAATAATTTCTCCTCTATTGAAGATTTTTTGTCCAAATTCAAGACCCTCAGAGTTCTTTTAGAAGGTTGTAAGGTAAAAAAGGAAGATGATAGCCTCATCTATTGCATTCTTACTAAGCTTGGCCCTGCATACTCTATATTTGTTTCCGCCTTCCATTCCACTAGAGAAGCCATCATTTCTTTAGGAACCACCTACAAGAATCCCTCTTTTGATGCCTTTTGTGATTCTTTGATAAGAGAACAAGAAAAAAATTTATACCTTGGCCTTATCACTGCTGGAAATGCTTCTAAGAAAGCCTTAGCAACCCAACATCAATCATATCAAAAGAATCCCAAGAAGCAGTATCCTAAAAAGTATGGTTTGAAACCAAACAAGGGTCCTAAGCAATTTTAGCCACAAACTGAAAAAAGCAACTCACCAAAATGATAAGGCATATAAAAACAAAAGAAAGAAGACAGATAGACATTGCAACTTTTGCAATCGTGATGGCCATTTAGAGTCCAAATGTTTTAAGAAGATGGAAGCCTTAGAAGGAGAAATGAAGAAGCACAACATCAATTTGGAGCACTCTTCACCTTCATCTTCAGGCATGGAACTTTCTGCTTGTGGTTGTCAAGCATCAAGATCTGGTTATGCATTAAATATATCTTCTTCTTCTTCTTCTCATGAGTGGCTCATTAATTCTGGAGCTTCTTACCACATGGCTAAAAATAAATCCATGTTTTCTTCTTTAAATGACTGTAACACCAAACATATTTATGTTGGTGATGATAGATATCTTAGTGTTGAGGAGGTAAATCCCCTCTGCGGACAGAGGCGATCCCTACTAGCCCAGCAGGGGTCTAGCAACAATCAAACAATGTTATGACGCAAGTTCCTAGTTACGAATGAAAGACTAGAGATAGAAGCCTACCTGGATTCCAACGCTATGATCTGAAGAAGAAGCGTCCCCGTTCCTCAGCCTCGGCAGATCACAATCCCTCCACGATCTCCGCGTATGAACACCTGCACATGGAAGAAATGAATAGATCCAAGCATAAAATCCGGCACACGTAACTAAACATCAGTCAGAAAGGATGTTACTCATATTAACATGATGGAAAACAGAGTGGAACCATAATCATAATCATCTATTAAATAATAAACGAAGAGAGATTACAACCAAGTTCTGACGTCGCGATCTCCTTCGGACGGGTCTCCGGTCGTCCACGTCTCGCAAAGCTCGCCAAAGAAAGGGAAAACCTCTCCGGAGTCTCTCGACAATGGTCTCCTTACTTGAGTCGGCCTTAAGGGAAAGAGAGGATTCTTTACAGCACAAAGGCTCTTGGGAATATGGAGATTCAGAGCTTAGGCACTTCAAGACTAGCTTGCTATGGGATTGAGCAGGCTTTTATAGATGGGGAAGGAGGGAGTTGGGATCCCTATTATTATGGGATTGGCCCTATCAACAAGGAAGGTTCCATGGGAGGTGGCATAACCACTTCCCCTCCATAGAACTCCCGCAGCCAAATCTCCCAACTCAAGATAGGCAATGGTTTGTGAGTTTGTTGGAACTCAACTTCCGCCATCTTTATTTAAAAAATAGTCCCTAAATTGGGTGGCGCGACTACTGCTCTATGACAGAGCGCCAGTTTGCGCGACCTCTTTGTAGGATTTTCCCCATTGGCGCGAGTGCTGGACTTCCTGCCCGCGCCAATGCCAAAAGGGATGTTTTTCATGATTTTTTCAAGGAGATGTCTCAAGGGCAAATAAAGCTCATGCTTAGAGGAATGCATTGATGATGTTTTCAAGGCATGACAATGTTCACAGGTCACAAAATGGGTCCTCCATTGTGCGGGACGGGGAATGGTAGGGACGGTGACAAATTACTGTGTAACACTTAGTGTTGTAGGATCTGGAACCATTCATCTAGATAATGGTCAGTTTAATGATGTACTATGTGTTCCTACCTTGTCATGCAACCTTCTATCTGTTTATCAGATAACTCATTCAGGTGAAGGAAAATAGTAGAATTCTCACCTCATGATGTTGTAATCAAGGACCTCAAAGATCCTAAACATATTTTAGCTACTGGCATTGCTGATGATTCCACAAGTTTGTATAAGTTTGACAACTTTGGGTCATCATCTCTTCCCTCTGTTTTTGTTGCTCATAATGATGATGTGAGCAAACTTTGGCATGAGCAATTTGGTCACTTAAACTATTACTCTCTTCAAACTCTATGTAAGGAAAATATGGTGATGGGCCTTCCTATGGTATCTTGTCGGGATGGTGTTTGCTCCGGATGTGTACTCGGAAAACATCATCGGGATAGTTTTGACAAACGTGTCTCTTGGCACGCTTCAGCCCCTCTGCAGCTTGTGCACAGTGATTTATGTGGTCCACTTCCTGTTGTTTCTTTCTCTGGTTGCAAGTACTTCTTAACCTTCATTGATGATTTTTCCAGATGCACTTGGGTATATTTCTTAAAACTCAAGAGTGAAGTTTTTAACATGTTCTTGGCCTTTAAGGCCTTTGTTGAGAAACAATATGGACATCGAATTCTTAAGTTAAGATCAGATAATGGCGGAGAATATGTTAACAACAAATTTATCAACTTCTGCACTGAGCATGGCATTTAATTGCAACATATTGTTCCATATACTCCACAACAAAATGGTGTAGCTGAAAGGAAGAATCGCACCTTAAAAGAAATGGCTAATTGTATGCTTCAATCTAAAGGACTTGGTCTCAATTTTTGGGCAGAAGTCATTAACTGTGCAAATTACATAGTAAATCGCACTCCTACTAAGGTTTTAAAGAATACAACTCCAGAAGAAGCTTGGAGCTCAATCAAACTAGATGTAAGTCACTTTCGTGTTTTTGGAAGTGATGCTTGGGCCCATATTCCAGATGCGAAACATAAACCCTTAGAACCTAAGAGTGAAAAATGTATTTTTGTTGGATATTTTGAAGATGTCAAAGGATATAGACTTCTTCAACCCAAATCCAAAAATATAATCATTAGAAGAGATGTAAAGTTTGATGAAAATATATCGGCCTGCGAGCCTAGTTGGGCGGGTGTGCCACCTTTGGCCTGCGAGCCTGATTCGCCATATGTGCCACCTCTCTCTCTCTCTTTTATTTTTAATGGCATTCCTTCTAGTTCAGATGATGACAGCGAGGATGACAATCCTCCTCCAGCTCATGAAATTGTTCCTTATACTCCACCGCTTCCAAGATGGGTCCGCTCTACTCGGGATGCAGCAGGATATATTGCAGGTGACCCTGTCGATCGACAACGTACACGTTCTCAATTCGGAAGAGCCTCTTCCTTATTGGCTCAAGTTCCAGAAAAACTTGATCTAGAAACCTTTGAAGAAGCCTCCGGTCATCCAGATTGGGATGAAGCTATGAATGAAGAGTATCGTTCCTTATTGGCAAACAATACTTGGGATCTTGTTCCTCTTCCAAAAGGAAGAAAACTTGTCAGATGCAGATGGGTTTACAAAACAAAGTTTGGACCATATGGAAAAGTGGATAGACATAAAGCTCATCTTGTCGCTAAAGGTTTTTCACAAGTTGAAGGCATTGACTATACTGAAAACTTCTCCCCTGTTGCCAAAATGAATTCTATCCGCCTTGTTATTTCCCTTGTTGCCTCCTTTAAATGGGAAGTCCATCAGATGGATGTTAAATCCGCCTTCTTACATGGATATTTGCATGAAGAAATCTACATGGAAAAACCCCCTGGCTTTATCCAAAAAGACTCCAGCCTTGTTTGTCGCCTCAGGAATTCTCTCTATGGTCGCAAACAAGCTCCTCAGGCTTGGTATGCCAAAATGGATAGATTTATCTTAGATAATGGCTTTTCTAGGTGTCATTCTGAAAACACTGTCTACACCAAGAAGGTGGGTAATTCCTTCACCATCCTTATTCTTTATGTTGATGATCTTATCCTTACTGGTAGTGATCCAAACCATATAAACCATGTGAATTATAGCCTCAAAAAGAAGTTTGAAATGACAGACTTAGGACACTTTCATTATTTCCTTGGTCTTCAAGTCTTGCAATCCAAGGAAGGCATTACCCTCTCTCAGTCCAAGTATGCATGTGATCTTATACACCACTTTCACATGGAAGACTGTAAGCCTGCCCCTTCTCCCTTTCAGTATGGAGTCAAGCTTTCAGTCAACTGTACTACCCCTGAAGTTGATGCTACCTTATACCGTCAACTTGTTGGTAAACTTTTATATCTAACCCATACCCATCCTGACCTTTCCTTTGTCGTTAGTCTAGTCGCTCGGTTTATGCACCAACCTCATGAAAGTCACTAGAAAGCAGCTAAAAGAATACTTTGATATATTCGAGGTACATTTCAGTTCGAGATTCATTACAGTGTAGGAGCATCTCCCTTGTTGATTGGTTTCACTGATTCTGATTGGGCTGGTGACCTTGATGATCGGAAGTCCACTACAGGATATGTATTCACTCTTGGTTCAGGACCTATTACTTGGTCTTGTAAGAAACAAAGTGCCATCTCCCTTTCTTCAACAGAAGCATAGTATAATGGTGCAGTTGAAGCCAGCAAGGAAGCCACATGGCTTCGTCAGATCCTGTCTGAATTTGGTCTTCATCAGCAGCATCCAACTACACTTTGGTGTGATAATCAGAGTGCCATTCAGCTATGTAAAGATCCAATTCAACATCAATGTATGAAACACATTGAACTCCACATACACTTCATTAGAAAGCTCATTCATGATCGTGTTCTTGAAGTGAAGTATTGTCTGACCAATGATCAAGTAGCTGATATCTTTACAAAGGCTCTCACAGAAGTGAATTTTACCAAACTTTGATCCATGCTTGGAGTTTAGGAAATTTGTCATTAAGGGGGGATAGGCTCTAACGCCTCCTTTCTTCTCCTATTGTTTCACTTTTTTAAATCCTTCAATCCTATCCCAATTTGTTCTTAAGGGGGGATGTTAGGATATTTCGACACATAGGAAATAGGCTCCTTTTGTGTCACCTTTGTAAATCCTTCAATCCTATCCCAAGTTGTTCTTAAGGGGGGGATGTTAGGATATTCCGACACATAGGAAATAGTTAAGAATAACTTAGTCTAGTATAGAGTTAGGTAAAGTGTGTTTCTTTACCATGTACATTTGTAACTTATAATCCGACAGTCACGATTTGTAGTGATCCGATGGTTATCTCTCACCTCGGTATTAACGGCACTTGATCTGTGGCTTAGCACCCGATTGGTCCATGATCTCTATTTAAAGAGCATGGAGGGTCATTTGTCCTGTAACTGTTTATGAGATAAACATATGTAAATTTTCTTTTATATTAATAAATTCCCTGAAGTGGCCGCAATTGCTTAGGGCGTGGATTGTTTCCCTCTTTGAGGGTTTTAACCACGTGATTATACTTGTGTACTGATTTGTGATTTGTTTGTGAGTGGTGACCTTTGGTTCTTGATCTACGAAACTTACCTTGTAAATTCCTAAAAGGGAACCTTGGACAGGAGGGCAGCAACCAACAACGTCCATCGCGATCCCAGGCTGGAGGTAACTCCAACCTGAATCAGACCTAGGAGCTAAGCAATGCCCAAAGACAAGGTAAAAGGCCACCTCAACGAACAAACCATTCTTGTTCAATATGTGGTGAGTACAGGCACTATACTCACCACTGTCTCGAACTCCCTGAGCTTAAAAAGCTTTAGAGTAACCGAAGACAAGGAGGATCTTCCTAGACAACTGCGGTGATGCAAGAACCCTTCCCCCATCAAGGAATGGTCAGCACCCAATAGCAAAACCCAAACGATTATGGGAAAAACAACCATGAAATTTACATGGCTGGGGAAGAAATGTTTTTCCAAACTCGGAATCACAGCTACGACGCCCCACTAGACACCAGTACGTCAGGGGCTAGTACAAGCACGCTGACTACACCTTTAACCATTCCAAAGATTCCTTTGGAACCAGTGCCAAAAATGGTAAAAGGGCATAAAAGGTGAGTAGGTAGTTACTCCAAAGCGGCCCACAATTATAGCATCGTAGACAATTTAGCTCAATCACCTGTTGCTATGTCCGCATTGGAAGTACTGCAGTCGTGCCCGAAGAAACGGAAAGCCCTACTTTCCGCATTAGGTACTGTCAACCCTGCTGACACGTGCATGATGGATTTTGACTTAGACAAAGCCACCCCTAGGCTTCCCTCCATGGTCGCCTTCTAGATACCAGTATCGGTACAAAATATCACTATTCACCAATGTGTCATTGACGAGGGTGCATCCACATGCATCATGTCAAAGAATGTATGGCAGAAGTTAGGAGCCCTTGAACTCAAACATTCCATCATCACACTCAAAGCATACGATAGTCATCCCTCGACTCCCGTCGGTCTCTTCCAAAATGTACCAGTCTGCTTAGCCGGCAAGATGGTCCACATAGAAATCAAAGTCTTGGACGCTCACTTGGATTACAATATACTCCTTGGGCGGAGTTACATGTACGCCATGTCTTCCTTAGCATCCTCCATCTTCCGCATCATGATGTTCCCCCACAAGGATCAAATCATCACAATAGACCAGCTGATGCACAGTGAAAAGCATCCCTTAACCAACACGGATATAATTCTACCCTATGTAGATACAGTCGCAGATGGTCTTTCATGGTATCAAGAATATGGCCCTAGCTAATTCAAACCGTCGTCCGTCCTAGGGTCATTCCTAGGAGATCCTCCCATTATCCTTGAGGTATCACTCGATGCCACAGGGGCCCCGATATGCATGATGTCCACATCAAGCACCAAGGTTAGTCAGGACACAGACTCTAGCAGTAACGATGTCGAGGCATCGACCATGACAGCCTCCCTATTCTACGCCGCCTCCCAACCCCTTTCCTCTACCCACCTCTTGGCTCCATCTCCCAGCAGGTTTTGGCAACACTGGTGTTACCCAACATATCGTTGGCATTCCTAGTTTAGTACCTCGTTCCCCCTTCAGGAACAACAGCTACCAACGTTACTGCATTTGGGTTAAAGCCCCCAAGTCCCGAGGAGCCCTAGCCTACCCAAGCAATGGTCGAAACCACCCCTGCAAGGGAAATTCCCATTCCAAAACCGGTGACCACAACTAAGAAAATCGCCAAGAGAGGAAAGAAAGCAGTGACCCCCACCATGCAAAGGGAGTCATTAGCCTGCACTATATGTGATGTCATAGGACACCCTACCCACATATGTCCAGAGTTGGACAAATTAAAACCACTCCTCGGCTGTGAAGCAGGCACCTCGACACGACGTTCCCATAAAAAGGAACTTGCCACCAAAAGTACAAGCAAACCGCTGTGTACTAATCATGCATGCACTATCTGTGACACCTATGGGCACTATACCCACCATTGTCCAGAAATACCACGATATAAGGATGCCTTACACGCGATCGAGCGATCCTATTAGGAGGATCCTTCCATCCAGTCTATCAATGACGAGCCACGTACCATCCTATACTTACAAGAGGAGCACAAATTCGTAGACCACCCCCCAGTAATGCCCATAATTCGTTGCACGCTATACGATGAACGTGGCCACTACCTCGAAGAGTGTGCTGCATTGGAACTCATTCACAGATGGTATCCAATCGAAAGGGTTTACTACGTGGGGCTACGGGCAGCATAATTCACATGCCTGTTATGCACCGACAATCACCTATTGGAGGATTGTCACTACATACCTCGCTTCCGACTAGCCCTTGCTAGCCTCCACTCAACCATAGTTCGTCTTTCCCAAGAAGATGATATGGATGTTGAGTCCACCGGTAGCTCCATGACCCAAGCAGAAGAGATGAGCAGGTCCATAATGTTCTTATCAGCCGAAGAACGGCCTAGCAGGAAACCCTTAGTTACCCTCAAAGACACTTCACGAAACCCACTCACATGCACGTTAAGTAAGCAGACAGACCATATAGTCATCCACTACCCTGACTTAGCAGCATCATGACGTTGGTTCCCCACCTGGCCTCAAACGACGCACGATGGGACCCCCATATCATGGATATTTTGCCTGATATGTCAAGGTAATCATTATGACCAACATTGCACTTATGTCTCACAGATCCATCCCACTATCGACATGATTAATGTCATAGAAAAGAGAACGGGCGATCTCCAGGAATGGCATAAAAGATACATCGTCGGTTCAAGGTCCCCACCACTGCAGTGGTGTGTCAAGCCTGATAAGACCACACACCAACCATGTATACCCTAGGCCAAGCCTAGGATAACATGTGGTGTATGTGATTTGAATGATCACCGAGTCAACCAATGCAAAGAACTCAAACCCCTTGCAAACAGTCTCCGCATAGTCTCGCCTCTCCCTCAAAAACTTCTCTCTAATCAAGAGAGGATCACACACCCTTATTGCCGATTTTTCTCACACTTTCATCATACATTTAAGTGTGCACATCTTCCCAAGCTGAGAGCAGCTAGAACGGCATTAAGTCAACCACCCACCAAAGAGGGAGGCAAGTCTCAACCTACGACGCAAAAATGGAAGCAAAAGATGACCTCGTCCACAACAGACCCTTTCCAAGCGTCCACATCAGGAACATCGAGTAGTGTAGAATCTCACACTATCTACTCTGTCAGCGCTGTGATACCGTGCACCATTTTCACCGGTCAGGATCACGCGCCAGAGGTATGTCCGTTACTAAAAGCATTCAGGCACCTCTATGATAAGAACAAATTCCACCTACCAGAAATTGACTATCCTAGCGGGAAAGCCGACCTTAGGCTCACACAGGACTCCATTACCGAGATCCTTCCCCTGCCGCATGCCAGTGACACAATTCACCACATACGACTTGTAGTATTGCACGCCCAAGATAGGATTCCAACAGCCCCCTCATCTCGGGATTTCCACTTTATTCCCGTCGCAAAAGACCAAGGTACCTTGCACTTTTACATTTATTTCTGCGAGATCCCAAACTTGCATGACACCATCGAACTCCTTGATGACACCCAACCTTTAGAACAATGCCTAGTACAACTAGAGCTAGTTGACGAAAGCTGACGACAATAGCTTCAACACAATGAGGCCCATAAGAAAAGGGTAAAAACATCATTCGACCGCTGCATCACCCCTCGCTCATTTATCGAGGGAGAGTTATTCCTTCGCTACGATGTCACAAAAGAGGCCTTAGGACCAGGAAAGTTCGAAACCTTGTGGAAAGGACCCTATATCATCAAACATTGTCTCCGACAGGAGGCATACATCTTGACGGAACCAGACAGGACCTACCTCACTAACCCCGTCAACGGCCTTTACCTCAAGAATTTCTACACATAAGGGGCCCATTAGCCCTTATCCCCTAGAGTTAGGGTACACAAAAATCCCAACACCAAAATATTTTTGACCCAAAGACCTAAACGCGCTCAAAGTGCCACCATGGATCACCAACTTGAACCCTATTTTGGATTTGCTGATGGAGCATCGCGATGGTCTTAAAACTTAGCTGCAGCCACCTGGGTCATCTACCACCTGACCGATCACCACTTTGTTCAAACAGCGTGTGCATTGGATCAGCAACCAACAATCAGGAAAAATATGACGCCGTCATTGAACTTATGTGCAAGGCCCTCCATCAGGGCATTTTCCATATGCATGTCTACCTCGATTCCTAGTTAGTGGTATCGCAGTTAAACCAAACATTTGAAACCATAGGCGCAAACTTGTTTAGAAAATATTTACGTGCCAAAAGATTAAGCAGACAATTTGATTACATTGCATTTTCACATGTATCGAGGAATCAAAACCAAGCAGCTGATCGCATAGCTAAAAATATCCTACGCTGGAATGCATCGTGAATAAACTACCATTCATAAAAAACCAAAAACATAGATATCCATCAGCGTAACACAAAATACATAAACCAAAATAGATAGCACACCATGTAGAGCCGCAAAAAGATCTCTCATATATATATAAAAAAAAATATGTGTATCTGAGTACAAAAATAGTATCACTGGCCCATTGGCTAGCCCAAAAATAGAAGGGTCGTCAAAAATAAGGGAAGCATCCTCATAACGGGTGCTTTCCTTATGTACAAAACTACTCTAGTGGGGTTCCCCCTCAAGAGGAGCACCTGGGCCCACCACTGCTCCTAGGGCCACCACCAGAGCTGTTGTCGCCACTACAATAGCTACCGGTCATAGAGTGGGTCGGTAATCCCTCTCGCAGGCCATCACTGTCTCTAGCCAAACCTCCTCAAGGTCATCCATAAAACCTCGAGTAGGCATCCCTTGGGTCAAATGGTCCACTCGACCCTGAAAGTCCTCTAGAGCAGCCACCTGAGCCTTAAGTACTGCGAGGCACGCCTCAGCCGCATTTGCACGAGCTCACTCGGCCACTACGTCAGTTGTAGCCGAGCTCCTGCCCTCACCAGAAGGGCCAGCACCATCCCTACCAGGTCCACTAGCACCACCACCTGGTCCACCTGCGACACCTCCTCCCTGACCACCCTACGGTCGTGGCAGAGGATCACGACCCACCAGTCGGGCCACTGGGAATCCTACCTCACCAACATTTGCACAAGTAACCAAAAGAATGTCAGTGTCAATAAAAAAATACACAAGTACATAAAACTCAAACAAATGCAAAAAAAATAGTACATACCTGCGGGACCCCAAGCATAACCAAAAGGGAGACCGATATCTGGATCACCCTGAAAGTGCATCCCTGTGTACGGCTATGGCAAAAACATTTGCGGGTTGGCCTCAAACCAGGCCTCTGTCATGTCGTTCCAATAACGACCCACCATGCCACCACTGCTGCGTGGCACCACCAGAGGCCACCTCCTCGTGCGTGGCTCCCTCAACCCCCCAATAGGCACTGCCACAACGGGCCTCAGTAGCACCACCCTCTCGTACATAATGATGCACAAGATGCTAGCGTACACAAATGATTTGGATCCACATTGGACCGTATTCAGTTGCGACACCATACCATCAAAACATAAGCAGGAAAAATAAAAAAAATGCCCGTTCCTCAAGCGGCGTAAAACTCCCACCTGTGAGCCCGATGCCCGATGCGAAGCAAACGACCCCGCCAATCGCACAATGATGGCAAGGGCACACCCCTCGGCCACATTTGTCACTGATGCAATATTGATGCACCCCTCAGTAAGAGGCGCACCACCTTAATGCCTCCTCCGGAACCTGTTTATGTTCACTCTCCCAGCAGGGAGTCGATACCTCAGTGCCTCACCTTGAGGCAGTAACCCGGTCACAAAGTATATGTCTGTCTTTGGATGGATAATCAAGTTTGTCCCACTCAGTATGAACATATTGCGCCTCATGGGCCAATGCTATGTAATATAATGTAATAATCGATCCTGTGACCGAAGAAACTCGTTCTCAGCAAATTTCAGAAGGCCCCATGCAGCCAACTGACGGCGCGCCCCAGCATCAGCAGCCAGAGCGGTCTAGATCTCGGTCCAGTCTTGCTCTCTCCACACCAACCTGCCAAGCAACACGCACCCATCAATATAGAGAAAAAACATCAAAAGGGACAAAAACCCAATTTTTTACAAAAACCTTGCCCTTGCGCCCCTGTTTCGTTCACAGGCATGCCCTTGCGCGCAAAAAGGAGGGAACAATGTGCCCTCGCGCATCTGTCCCTCGAAAATAAGCGCAATAGGGGTGCCTCGTTGCCTAGATCGCCGGCGTAATCTAGGACAAAAAGTCCCTTTGAGGCTGTACAAACCCAATTTTTATGTCCCCCGGCATCATCAAACTGAAAAAATTGAAATGCAGGACGTCATGGTAGTTACCTCGGCATAATATCGCTAATCCCCGATACACAGGCTAACCACAACAGCAAAAAAGGCTCTGCAATCACCTCTGATCTCCCAACACTCAACAAGTACAAATGAATAGGATTAGGGCCATAATCCCATATTTATCGCCCTTCCCCAGAACTTTGGAGGTCAATAACAAGAGATCAGAAGGTCCATTCCGCAAACCGTAAGTTGCACCATCATCAATATGCCATGACGAATGAAAGCAATGCCCCACATTCACTTTCCAGAAAAATATTTTTTTCAGCGCCGATAGGTATGCACCCTCCCATCTTCCTTTCCAAAATTCATGTTTTTCAATAATATTGGATGAAAAGAAGATGCTTTCACTTGAGGTAGTTGTTTTTTCAGGAAGAACCCGCAAACTGTTCACAACACCATTCACTGAAAGTTTCGGAGCATGTATCATTCTACCCTCAGCATGATAGAGTCCCAGAGAGCTTTGCATATCCTGACATCATTTCTCCATTAGAAATAAACCATAAGGTCCTCATACCCGACCATGTTTATCATCACCTCACCCTGCATATGATAAACGCCCGTGTTGGTCGGTAGAGCCTCCCCTCCATGGCGATCATCATCCAAAGTAGACCATACATCACCCCACAAGTGACGCCATGGCCATACCATTTAAGTCTGGGAAGCACCTCATGCCCATCCATATATCATGCATAAGGTCAAGTTCACCATTCAAACTCAGCCCCCTTTCCGAACGATCAGGTTGTACAAGCAGATTGAAAGCGCACCTCCGTGCACCACATTTGGCCCGCCATACCTCCATCAGCATAATCCCATCTGTGACATCTTCCGCTTCATCAACCCCGCACATGAGACCAACCAATGGGACCCCTACCCCCCAACAAAACACTGTCCTCACACCTACAGTGAGCGACCCTCTTTCATGTTTTGGGGTACCCGTCTCTGTGTTTTGTACAAACCAAACCTCATTATTGTATTCTTTTGGTAAGTGTACAAAGACCACAAACGATGCCCTTCACCACTTCGCGCTCATATTTCACCTTTTCTCCCATGGCAGCAGTCCCTCATTCCCCTTGGTCGAAGTATTTCTCTCACGTCATGCACGCACCATCCCGACATCCATAGCCGGTTCTACCCGCCTTGGAAGTCCTACCGAATCCAAGAACTTTCCCCTTCAGAAATAACTATGACTACCGCCAAGCTGCTCAAATATACTTCGACCTTGGGCCACTAAATACCCATCATCTGTTTTCAGTCACCTCTCACCAAAATGCCTATGTTAAACCCATCATATCTCGGTCCCCGACCC
The DNA here is from genome assembly GCA_034641835.2 of Pinus albicaulis. Lineage (NCBI taxonomy): Eukaryota > Viridiplantae > Streptophyta > Pinopsida > Pinales > Pinaceae > Pinus > Pinus albicaulis. The sequence continues at coordinate 68,314,211 of CM076574.1, read as the reverse complement.
CTCAGGTCAGCAACTCATGTTTCAGTTAAGGCTTCCTTTTTGTCGACCTCAACACCTCTTTCCAAAAAAGGAAGCGGTACCTTAGATAACCCCTCCCCATGCAAAGGGGTATCCTCGGGTGGCACTGTGGGAGACATCATTATCCACAGATGTCATCGATCCTCCTGACATTCGACCACAGCAAAATATTTCATGTCACGATGGTATCGTACCTTACAACCATCGCACTTGATCAGATCCGTCGAAGACCCGTACCTCCATAAGCGTCTCTAACAACAATGCTTACACGGGAAGGTCCCAGCCAGTACATATGCATACATTGCACAATGATATGCCATACCAAGATTACGCATGTGGGTACCACATTCCACCTATCGCCAAAGAAAAAACGACCCTGATGGCGTCAGCAGTCGTCGTCAACAACCACCACCATCACTACCATAGTAGTGGCACAAACAACATATGTATATGTCAATTTTGTTTAACTAGCCATAGTATTACGAGCATGGGACATGCCCGCCTCGTTGAATTTTTAAATATGTTGTATATTTTGTCTACTTGCAAGGGGTCCCTTAGGTCATGGTTATCTCGGAAACGGTGTAAGGTGTTGTCAACTCCAACATACACACAGACCTCTCTCTCTCTCTCTCTCTCTCTCTCTCTCTCTCTGCGTACGATACAGAAAAGAAACTATAATGTATTTTGGCTATACAGTTCTTCCTAGACCTCACACATTTAGGGGCAACTGTTAACACTAGAAAATTGTACAGTAGAAGACGACATCATTTAATGTCAAGCCCAAGGATTTACAGGACAAGAATACATTATGGAATCAAGAAGTATTTAAAATCTCTAAGGTTTTGAGAAAATTAGATCTAAACTAGTCATAAATTCTCAAATGCGCGCTTTATCCTTCGAGAAGAGCGCCTTTTGCGCACCTTTTTGCTCGATAAGTGCGCATTCCTGGAAATGGAAAAAAGTCGCTTTCCGGGACCACACCAAGTAAAGGACAGTTACTCCTTATGTGAAATCCGCCTAAGGACAACCACCAGTGCCTCCTTAGACATTATGTGAGCACACAAAAGAATATTTGAGCACACAATGGAATCACACCTCTCCCTTGGGTCACCATCCATCATGTACCAAGGGAGGGAAGGAGGATTTGAAGCTCACCTATATAAACCCACCAAGAGATGAAGAAATGGTGGTCACAGTGTTATGCTGGCCAAAGTTTCCCAAGCAACACCAACATTGTGTGTGACCTGGAGCTGGAGCTAAAGAGGACTCGATAGTTGGCCACCCAACATCTTAGTCCACCACAACAGAGAGAGAGAGTGAGACTGCATCAGAGGCAGAGCTTGGAAGGCAACATCATTGCATCGGGACCTCATTGCCTGGGGGCCCTTTGGCAAGTGGGTAAAATTTCTTCTCCATTTCGAACGTTTAATAAGAAGAGGCCATCGAGCCATCGTTTGCATTATTATCATTTGGAACTCTCTACATAGCTTCTATATATTTGTGTTTTTAGTTTTAGTTTAACCAGAGCATACTTCAGCATACTATTTCCATTAAGTTTTATGCTTTTGAGCTCCCCCACTTTCTGCCTGTTACCAATAGTTTAGAGAGTAGACCACACTCTCTAAGCTGGTGTGATTTCGTACACCCGTGCAACAAATCCACAACAACACCTTGCATTAGGACAATGCTGGTTGATATGATGCTATACAGATGTGATTACCAATTCGATTCTTCTTATGAGAGTCTTCAATTTGAAAGTAACCATGTACCTGTATGAATACCTCCCTAGTTAAGAGGGAGTGTTGAAAAAGTGTAACTAGGTCGGTCTTCATGTTGACTATGTAATTATGTATTTATGTAAATAAGATGTCAAAGATAAGAAAATGTGTTTTTGGTGTACTTGCTTCATGGGTTTCATGAGCAAGATTTTATTATGTAGATAGACTTCTTCTTGATGTCTACTAGGCTTGAGTCTTCTAGGTATATAATATAATTAAAGTGTCATGTATATATATGAAGGAACCTGTCATCAGTATATGCTCCAGATATTGTTAATAACCTTGTCTCACATCCAAGAATCTATGGAAGAAATGCCTACAAATAAACCTCTCTCCAACGCTAGAAGAAGAAGCTATTATAAGGTGTTAAATTCGGCCATAATTTAGATGAGAAGTCAGCCTACAAGTCTAATGATAGGTCGGCCTAAAATCTAAGCAATCATCTGTACATATACCCCTGTTCCTACGGATCATAGGCACATAATTTAATGTAGATTCCTTTGAAATTGCAGATGAGTCTGAGATTGTTATGCAGGCTGTTTTGAAAGGAGTTAAACGAATAACAATGAGATCACAATGCGGATATTAGTGTTGAGAAGGTACAGATCAACCTCAGGAAAATTTTGCGGATACACCACAGCCAATAAGTGCGGACATGACAGTGAACTAGGGCAACAGTTTGAGTACCGAAAAGTACAAGAAGGGCAGCACATAAATGCGGACAAAAGATAACATGTGAATGCGGATATGAAGGAGTTTTGTGGATGGAAAAAAGAAAGTTTGCAGATAGTCAAGGACAGAGTACAGTGAAGATATCTCTGAATTTTTAAGAAGTAGATGTAAGTGGTTGATATACATTGTTAAGGACTGTGGTAAAAAGATAGAAAATAGCAAAGGTTGAGACAATGATCATAAGGAGAAGCGACAACAATAGTGAGGAAGGTAAATCTTTGATTTACCTTCCCACGGTTCAAGCAATTCAAATACAAGCATATACAAGGTGAAGATCAAGGTCCTGGAAGCATATCTAAATCTAGGGTCTAAGTCTAGGTCATGGTACTTGTCTTTTGAAGATCTATAAAAATAATTATTTGCGGGTTCTCCTCTCCAAGAGGGAGAGGTTTTTCCCTGGCTCTAGGAGCCTAACTTTCGTGTCTTATGACTTTTGATAATTGACTTGATGAAAGATTAACTAAACTAAAAGAAGAGAAGACATAAGTATCACAAGTAAGGTCACAAGTAATTATCAAGAAGATAATTTGTATTAACCTACAACCCTCCAAATTCTCAACACTATGGTATCCAAAAGGTAAAAAAATTCATTAACTGCATACATAAATGTTGACTGGGATGAAAGTATATATGATAAGAAAATCACAAGTGGTGGTGCTTTCTTTCTTGGAAATTGTTTATTAGTTTGGTTGAGAAAAAAACAATCATCTACCTCTCTTTCTACTGCTAAAGTAGAATATATAAAAGTTGCAACAAGCTACACTTTGATTGTGTGGATGTAACAAACATTCCAGGACATGGAGGTAGCTTATGATGAACCCGTTCTAATCATTTGTGATAACTCAAGTGCTATCAATATATCCAAGAATATTCTTCTTCCTTAAAAAAACCAAGCATATCCCCATAACGTACCATTTCTTAGAGAATAGGTGGCTAATCATATCACAAAGTTAGAGTATGTCTTAACCAAGGAACAAGTTGTTGATATCTTCACCAAGCCTCTTGCCCAAGAACCTTTTGAGTATTTAAGGCAAAAGTTGGGTGTGAGGTCTCACTCTTCTCTTCACAATATTTCTTGACAAGCAAAGATGGAAATTGTTCAAATATGTACAAGGATGGATGTAATGGTCCAAGCTAAGAAAATAGACCAACCTGAGGGGGAGTCTTTCAGAATATTAGGAGAATTACAAGTTTAGGGGGAGCAGAGAGAAAACTCAAGGACAATGACATGGTAATATTGCATTAATATCAGTCAAAGGGGGGGAATAATGAGGATCTTGTTATATACTTTTAGGGGGACCATATTCATGGAGAGAGTACTTAGTTTGTTTACCATTGATTTCAAAGGGGGAAAGTAAGCAAACTTTGGTGATATTAAATATGAAGAGTGGTAAGGCATAGTAAGCAAACATTGGAGATATTGAAGAGGGAGAATGATCAGTCATTAACAACAAAGGAGGAGAGTGAGTAGACAATGAAAATTTATTTTTCTTGATAAAGGATGTGTTTCCATCAATAAGCAACAATGTTTGGTGGTGTTGATATCAATGCCAAAGGGGGATATTGTTGAACAAGTTGGAAGTCGTTGTCATTGATGTCAAGTGCAAGGGGAGATTTTTGAGGTGTCATGTATAATGCTTATGTTATCATTTGGTTGTTGGCTAAGTAGACAAACTTAGAAGGCATTTTTCCTGCACATACTATTTTAAAAAGTGCAGGCTAAGTCCTTAATTGGATAGCCCTCTCCAAGACCTTTCCAACATTATATGGAACTTTTCCTAACTCGCAAGGGATTAGAATAAATCTTTAGTTGAAGACGAATCATGGTTATAGAAGGACCATCACAACACCAAAGTGTAATAGAAAACCTAGGAGGAACACAACAAGTGGTAGTGCGGTATGTGGTTGGACCTCACTCCCGATCGTAGGGAAATGGGTTATAACACCTAGGTTTTTGGTTAAGGTTCTAAGGTCATTGGGTATCAAACCTTGCTGCAGTCTCGATTACCAACTCCTCGCAATACCTAACATCTTAATCTCGATAACAGAAAGTTAACTGCCATGGTATTTCTAATTTATTGGGTTGATTAATTAACGGATCAGGTTTATTATCAAGTCGGGTTTCCCTTGTGGTGACTCCCGATACATGAACGAGCCGTAGTACTGGTGTCGACGACATGACAACAACTAACACAAATTTTCACTTCTGTCAGAGTTGTCAAATGACATGGCATCACTTTCAATATTGACCATGCAAGTTGAGTGAATTAATGGTTAGTGAAGCTCGAAGATGTGTGGGCATTAAGCATTGCCCTAGATTAATTGGCACACACATTCCAATGATCGATCATCGTTGATTAGGTTGGGGCTCATGATCAAATGATGTTTGTTGGTCCCCCCCCCACCCCCCCCACCCTTCCTTGTGCCAAGGGTTAACCAAAGGGGGGGTTCACATTTGGGGTTCGTTCCAAATTTCCAATGGTTTTTTACAAGCTAATCAACAATTGTGGTGGAATCTGGAGGGTCATTATTAGTAATTGAAGAGATATATGAAGTTGCAAGTGTTACAAGTCAAAGAACTATTTTTCATATATCAGAGTTAAGGTTGCTGATTGCTAACAAGGATAATATGTATCAGAATGTTAAATTATTTCCTTTGATGACTAAATGAATGGATCTAGACTAAAATTTTTATGAAAGGGAAGTCCATGGTGTAACTACTAGGGTTTGGTGCCTCCAATAGGTTGGTTCCTGCAAATAGATTTAAGGGGTTGGTGCCTTAAACAAGTTGGTGCTTGTAAAAGATGAGGGAGTTGGTGCTTCCTTCAAGTTGGAGCCTGTAAAGATCATGGAGTTGGTGCCTCCTTCAAGTGAATGTTGTAAATTTAGGGGATGGGTGTCTCCTTCTAGTTGGAGCTAGAAAAGTTGACGTAACAATAGGTTACAACCTATAACAAGATTCAAACATAATTTTTTTGGTTTTCTCCATTTATGGGTTTCAATGTACATATGGTGTTTCTATGTGTTGCTTACAAGATTGATTGTTAATAATTGTTAAAATTGGCCATAATATTGATTCACCCCTCCTGTCAGTATTATCCTTATTGAAAATAAGATCTACAATTTTTTTCTTAAAATATCAAACCTTGCCCTCAAATAACAATCCCCTAATGTATCCCTAGACACATATCCCACCCCTAAAACCCGATATTGTACCCCCAAAACCCATAGATATATAACTATTTTCCTAAAATCTCAAACCGCGCCTTAAATAACAACTGCCTAATGAATCCCAAACTACCAATACAAAACAAATTAAGACTAAATATAATAAACTATGAAAAAATGGAAGTAAAGGCTTGGGAAAAACTAAAAATATTAGAAAATTCTTACCTTTGATCTAATGTGAGCCCCAAGAAATATCTACTATACCTAAATGATATTTATAATCTTAAAGAAGTAAGTCTCTACAACCTCCAAGTGAGGAAAATTTAAAATAAAATGATGAATGCCATAAAAATCACTTAAAACCAAAATGCCACAAAACTTAATCATGTGTCATTTTGTTTATTACACATTTGCATTATCTTGGTATTTCATTTGCATTGCATTTGTATCATATTTACATTGCATTTATGTCATATTTGCATATCATTTGCAACGCATTTTGTGTCATATTTGCACCAATGTCATATTTGCATTATTTGCATAATCTATGATGATGCAAAAATGTTGTGCACCAAATAAAATATTTATTAGGCATCCTTGACAAGGCATTGTGACACATATTTACAATGTCAAAGTCTTATATTATAGTAGTGTACTGTGTATTAGAATGCTGTTGGTTCAAATTTCCAAGAGGATAGGGTCTCTTACACGTCCTTGTGATGATTACACCCACTCCTGTGCCTTCATAACTACATGAGGAGATTTCCTCACTAACTACCACATGCATTCAATGATTGGCTTTTAATTCAAAGATGGAGGTTGAGATTTAAAAAAAATACATGATAAAAATGTAGGGATTAGGAAACATATGATTATTCTCACACCCCCATTTGGTCCCATTTCTTCTTTCCCACTTTTGGACTCTCATAATGCCCTTTCGTGCTCCCCATGGAAATCTTGGACATTTATATTAATTTTTGGAATATTATTTACATATCTTGAGTATATTATTGAAAGTCTACAACATGTTACATGTAAATACTAATTATTGCGATTATGTGCCCAGTCATTCACTAGTGTTGCCTTGGCCTTGAGCTTCACACTAGAATTCTATACAATTCATTTACATCATTTCTACATGGGGTAGTTTTTTTAAGTTCATATAGCTTGATTCAAAATACGTTCAAAGAGTCAAAATTGGAGTTTTAGACAACATAAGACCATTGTCTGTTGGGTTGGCGTTGTTGATTTTTGTTCCATCGGATGTGCTCTAGCCTCGAGATTTTGTAGAGAGGCCAAGACGCAAGCATTCTCCAAGACCCAAAAATCGATTGGAAAAATTCCACCAGGAGATGATTTAATTAAAATAATTAATAATTTTTAATGTATTCCTAAGTCTAAACTTAGGAATTGTGATTAATTAAATCGTATTAATTGAATCTGGTGAGAATCTTCTAGATGAAGACGAAGATCGAGTCCAAGTTAATATTAACCATCAATTATGTTTTAATATTGACCGTTGATGTCCCAACAAGAGATTATAAGAAGGAAATCAATGGGCACTTGGAGGACACACTAGTGTAGATACTCAATTGCCCAAGCAGATTGATTTTCTCAGTGGTTGAATTTCGGCAAGAGAAAATCGAATTAGAGGGAGAGTTGGAGGTGGGAGAGAGAGGGACCAGTAATAGTCTGAGACTGCAAGGAAATTTTGGAAGGGGTAGCACAGAGGAGGGATGCATATCACTAGCGCAAAGGCAGTGACACAGGCACTATGCAGAGGGTGGCGCAATGAGGCCAGCGTAAGGACAGAAGGTCCTCTTCGGGGTCAGAAAAACGTTGTGAAGTGTGAGAAATTGATCAATACATTTCTCTCAGTGTCTCTTCTTCTATTTTTCTATCCATAATCTTGTACATGAATTATTGCTGAAGAACAATAAAGAAACCCTCATCTGTTGCACCAGTTTTCCCGCATTGGGTATTTCTGGGGATGATTGTCCAAAAATAACTGTCATTGTGATTATATGTGTGCTAATATTTTTCCTTGTATTTATTTCAATGTTTACTATGTAACACCATAAATAACTTGATTCAGAATTAACAAGTATAAGAAATAATATCAATTACTGCAGTAGGGATTCCGATTTAGAAATTTTCATAGACATGAATATATTCTCACAAATTGGTTAAATACTAGAAGACAAAAATGATGCATGACAATACTTTTGGAGTGGATTACTTTGGATGAGTATGTGCACTCATCATGACTCACATTTCAAATTCATTATTTTTTATAATGTCTCCTTTATGTGTTTTTTAGATCTTTAGACTCCCACCATAGGAGTATGAGATTTGACTAATCATTCCAAATTTGGATGTTATTCTATATTGTGTTATGTGAATTTGTATGAGGTCAACATCCTCCTTAAATTCACTTCTACTAGTCAGATGGGAGGCCTTGATTTCTCTGTGCATCTGTGATTTTTAAAGGCTATTGCTGGGCCTATATCATATGTTTTTCTTGGTTGTGGGGCATATATTGGAACATTTGAGGTTCAAGCTATCTCCTGAAGGGACAAAATGACTTATTTTTGTTGTTGTTGATGTTTTAGAGGACCACCATTGAACCTATTCCGGGATCAATGTATCCTTTTAGGATGTGGGAATGCCTAGATTTACTTTTTTTTTGCTGTATTGGAACATGATTTTTTTTTAAAAGTGTCCCTAAGAGTTTCTTCTTTTATTTTTATCCTCTTCAACCACTATTCCTAGGAGGTTTACATTGTGGAGATTGGCCTATTTTTTCCTTTTATTTGCAAGTTTTGAAACACTTTGGAACCCTTCCTTTGAATCTAGCATTATGGGGGGTGGGGGGTTAAAACACCACAACCAATTTTTAATAAAATGTTCAGATTCATGACTATATTTGCATTTGAATGGGTATTGTACATAATCCAACTATTGTAGCAATGATAATTGATCCATGTGTATCTGAATGGCAATTGAAATACCTTTTTCAAAATTAACATTTATGAAAATATGAGCACACAAAACAAGCTTCCATTTGGCTTAGATTTACCCACATGCCCTTCACTCTTGTTGCCCATTGCCTCAAGAGTTTGCATCCTGGAGGATGAGGGGAAGATGGGGTAACCTTACCCACATTGAGCTAATGAATGGGGTCTCTTCTTCTTGATCAAAATCCAATGATGACTAGTGTATATAAACTCACTAAATCCCACAAATTAGGGGTTGTTATGAAAGATTAAATCTTTGTCATTCTTAAACCTAGAATGAAATAAAAAAAATTCCTTACCCCATGTTCAAACCCCATGGAGGACATGTTTACACAATTAAATAAAGAAAACGTTATAGTTTTTTTGAATAATGTAGAATATATTTCATAACTATATGCATAAAAAAATAAAAAATACATTTACAAAGATAAAATAAACAACTATTTATATACAGATTATAAATTATACATAACTGATAATTACTTCTAATGATATATGATATTACTTTAACGCACTCCATAAAATCATTAAGTAATTACACTTAGAAAATTAAACTGGTCAAATATTAACTGTGTCAGAAATTCAACTCCTTGGAAACTTCAACTTGTTCCTGAGATTACTTCAGGCTCCTTGGAAACTTGGACCTCTTCCTCAGATTAGACAGAAAAATATGAAATGCGAGTGATGAGCGAGTGAGTAAACGAGAAGTTCACATGTCTTTTTATAGCAAATTTAGAGTGCCGAAGAGGAACGTCTCTTTGCAAATTAAATTTAAAATTAAATTAAATTTTCTTTTTTTCCAATTAAAATTCTTTTTCTTTCTTTCTTTTAACTTGTGTATTTAGGGAATACCTCCTGTAGCTACCTAAAAAATCAACAAATGCTACATATGATAATGAACATGTAGTCTTTTAATGTCCTCTATATTAGCTTGGTAAAACCCACATGAAATAATAAATGAAGAAAATGTCTTTTAATGTCCTCTATATTAGCTTAGTAAAACCTACATGAAATAATAAATGAAGAGAATAAAAATATAAAGTCCTAGAATTACTTATTTAGTTAATTATTTTGATGTCTGTTTAAATTCACAATAAAATATAAAAGCTATTTTGATGGTCTTAATTTAGGATTTCATGAATCAATTCACAATTGCAAGTATTAGTATAAACACATCTAATATAATTGCATATATAACATCTTAAACTGAAATGAGCTTTGTTCTCAATCTCCTATAGGTTGTATAAGTTACATAATCTTCCTTCTCAAGCAATTTAAAAAAAAATTTCATCTAGTGATTTTGTTACAAAGGTCATGCGAATTAATTCTTTACTTAATAATCACCATTCTTTCCAAAAATCATTTTTAAAAATTGATAATATTTTTATAATAACATAGTTTTTTTTTTTAATATTTTCATCACTCTCTATAAAATTTTATACTCTCTTTTATATAAACACTATAATAGACTAAGAATACAATGAAATAGGAAAAAGCAATCTTATTAAATAAATTGAAAAATAATCACATTTAATAAATCATTTGAACATTTAGAATTTATTTGTAATAATCACATGTGAAAGAACATCGCTGACCCGAACCAACCAATCTGGTTCATCATAGTTGGTTCAAAACGCGTGTACAATATTCTTTGACAACCATATTGATTAGTTCGAAATAAGTAGACAATGTTATTTTCACATGTGATTATTACCAAAAAAAAAAATTCTAGAATGAATCACAAGCCCTTGAACACCGTAAAAATGGAATAGGCTACTTATTTTCCTATGTTTTTCAGCAACTACAAAAATTGATATAAATTTTCGAATTATAGATTTTGGAAAATAAAAAAATTTCCATCCGTATTATTCCAATGGTTACAAATATTTTAACAAATTATGAATATCTATCAAGAAATCTGATTTGCTAGTCAACCAAAAAAGGAGACTAATGGGTTGGAAGAGGTGGCTTCTTTGACTATTTGCAGCACAAGTCGAAGTCAGCCGATCTACTTTTGATCGGCCCATTGATTTAGAAAAGGCCATTAAGCCGCCGAGGGCTCTTCCAGCCTCAAGCTCTCCAATCAACCGTGACAATATCATTAACATTATTAAGTAAAATAGTAATTGGCGGTCCAATGTTTTAACACAGAAACAAACCCCACCTCGATTAATGAAAGTAGAAGAGTAAGGGCGTTTGAAGTGGGGATGAAGGGGAACAGACACTGCTGGTGAGGCCTCCAGCACCTTCGTTGGCCTCTCATTTCCTCGATCCGCCAGATACCAGTCAACTGCTGCGAAATTCATGATCAGCTGCCTGAATTTCTTCTTTCTTCTGTAAATTTTGGTGATTTTCACCTAGATTCTCTCCATTCTGATTGGAAATTTTTGATCAGTTGGGGGTTTGCAGACCATTTTGGCAGATTTGTTGGGCTGCCTTTTCTCAGCGCGGGGAAGAGAGCCTCGATTCGTACATACAGTAGAAACTGATTGAGGGGGCTGAAGTTGCGGTATTCTATTTATGGTCAACATGGTTAACATCCCTTATTTCACAGCTCTTACGACGTATTTCAGTTATGGATTGCTTTTTGTGTTTGGACATATGAGGGATTTCTTCAGAAGCTTCTGCAAGTCGGATCAGTCCACTCCAGAGGTACTTTTCTTGCTGTTCGTTTTCATGGTTTTTTTAAGGCATAGTGATGACGACTGTTCGAGATCTGTATCTATCGTTATGCAAAAGGCTTCAATTTCTTATTTTTTTGGGCGAAATTTCACCATTCCTGACAAATACGCTGTATGACATTGTCGTGACAAAAAGAAGAGAAAATCTTCCCAGACCACAGGCTGAAATCCTCTTTGAATAAAAAAGGGAATGGAGAAATTTTGCCCCGTATCATGATTCGTACCCTCTGCTTAAATTGAAATTTCAAAGGGAGATTACTCCTAGGTCCTAGGTTGGAATTCTATGAAAAAAAGTTAGAAGTGAAAAGAATCACCTCATAGATTAATCCTATCCAAAAAGTTCAAAGGAAAATTCACCTTAGTTACGCTTTCGTAAAAGCATATTTCAACCTCGGTTGTGGGCTGGATGAAAGACCTTAATTGGGCATCTTTTGGCATTCTTTTCTGTGTGGACAATATTTCTTACGGCTGCTAGTTGCGATGGAACTTTGTCACTGCTCACTTCTGTTAGTTGTGATGGAATTTTGTCTCTGCTCACTTCTTCTAATTTTGATGGAATTTTGTCATTGCTCACTTCTGCCAGGTGTAAGCTTAATCACTTTGCTCGGCAATTTTTTTACCTTTTTTTTTTGAAACTATAAGTAACGTCAAGGGCTTGCAAATAAATTATCCAGAGTGGGCGAAGTTAATTGTCACAAATCTGATTCATACACAAAAGTTTAATATTAGAGAATTGAAATACAATAGATACAATATTATTCTCATATTTTGGAATTTTGAGATATGGTGGTTGTTTAATCTGCTGTTAATTATTGAATTTGATTTTCACAATTCTAAAATTTAATTGCATATGCTCAATTCTCTTTGCCAAAATAGTGAATTTATCATGTTTTTTTTCAGCACTGGCAATTTTTTTTTCGAATTTCATTGTGCTGCCCGAACACAAACCAGAGGACTTAGAATTTGTCCAAACTCGTTTTTGACTTTTATGTCCAACTTAATGCATCCCCATGGGTTTATTAGTGCGGCTGTGGCCTCTAGTGGTTATCTAACAGGTTCTACGAGGCCGTTGAAAATTCTTGTGGCGACAGTTGACCGTGAGCATTCACTCTGTGAGGATGATACTTCTAGTTTTGGATACCATGATCGAGAGCACGTTTTTCCCCTTGTTTGCTTATCCACCAGCATTATCGAGTCATGTTAAATCTGCTTTTATATTTATTACACTGTTATTGGCAGGGTTGATCTTTATTTCTTTCTTTCATGGACCAGGGATATGCTCCACTCTGCAGGGACTTTGAGGACTTTTACACCCGTAGGTTGTATCATCGCATTCAGGTATTTTTCAACAAATTTTGTTAGATGACTGTTCATTTAAGTACTGCTCTATAATTTCATCGTTCTGGTAGATTTTCACACCAGCCTATCTAAGAAACATTCATCGTATATTTTCATGCTCAGGCTTGTTTGGCGGATTTGTGTTCGTTGGTTTCTCCTTCATATTGAATGCTTCTAAACTATAATCCTTAAAACAGTTAGCTTCTCAAAGGATAAACCATTGCCTATTGATGCAGTAAATATGGTATAATGGTCATGTCATTGTATTTATTTGGTGTTAATATTATATACCAAAGTGTCAGGAAACATAATCTAATAAAGTAGTTCATCACATTAAAGAAAGAAAGAAAGAAAGAATTTTTAATGTCCACGAGGCTAAAAATAGCCTATGGGATAGATTGCTTCTCTATCTGACTCTTGTATTCCGCCCTTTTCCTGTGAAGTTTTACAATGACCACTCCCAACTTATCGACAAACTCTTCACTGAATAGCTTATCCCAAGAATTAGCTGCCAGAATACCTGCATAGTTTTCCCTGGTGTCTTTGAAGGCCTCACATTCTAGAATGAAATTTTTTTCTGTTTCCACTTTTCCGGAGGAGCAAAAAATACATACTCTTTCTTCCCACATTTCTTTTGGCCTTTTCCAGCGCCCTGTTTCACAACGGAGTTGATGAGAATTAGTCCTTAATTGAGCAACAAGAATTTTAGATCTCCAAGAAATATTAGCCCCTATGTACGCCTTTTGTTGATGGTTATGCGTGGGGTTAAACTCTTCCATGTAGTACTTCTTCTTTCTCTCTAGGTCTTTCTTCCAAGTATGTTTGTGGAATTTATCCATAACAAAAGTTTTTATCTCTTTACTGTTTGTAGGACACATGTTCAAGCAAATACCCCATTTACTAAGCCATTTGTTATTTTGCCGCATCCAAGTCTTCTGTCTTTTGCACAATCTGTCACTAAACACCACTTTAGGCCATCTACCCTCTTCCATTTGCTCAATTTTTTTCAGATACCTTATGACTCGCACCATAGCAATTGCTTCAATAGGAGCAGCTCCTGTTTCACTTAACAGGATAGCATAAGGAACTGCACTTTTAATTTTGAATCTGTTTGTAATCAAACGTTTCTGAATTTTCTCAATTTGTTTCCACTGCATCTTGGTTGTGCTGCTGGCCCACAGTTCACAACCATAGAGAATCACCGGAATCACTAGAAGCCCAAAAAGAGTTAGAGTGGTTTTCCAGTCCCACAGCTCTGCCTCTCTACACCTGTTTTGAAGAGCATAAAATGCTTTCCAACCCCCTAAAGTTCTTTTCTTTCTACAACCATCCCAACTTAAATTTCTGTTGAAGTCAATTCCGAGGTATTTGTAGTCTGCAACTTCTTCCAGAATGCTACCTTCAAAATAGAACTTATGTTGGTTATGCTTTCTTTTGTTAGAGAAAACCACTACTTTCGTTTTGCTAATATTGACTTGCATCCCAACCCTTCTACAAAAATGCTCAAGGGAACGTAAATGCTCTTGCAAACCAAGAGCCGATTTAGCAATCAATATAAGGTCATCTGCATACAAAAGAAGCCTAATAACGAACTTGCCCAAATGGATACCGTCACCCCCTGGAATTTAGCCACTCTTCAAGCTTGTTAATATATAACCCAAAAAGGGTAGGAGACAATGGGCAACCTTTCTTGACCCCGATATCGCTTCTAAAACTTTCAGAAATGCCAGTTGAAGTTCTGATTTTGACTTTCACCTCTTCATACAACCTATGCACAACTGCTCTCAAATGCTTGGGAACCCCGAGTTCCTCCATTTTGCCCCAAAGCTTATCCCTAGGAACCGTGTCAAAGGCTTTTCTGAAATCAACAAAGCAACAGAAAACTTCTTCCTTTTTTTCCCAAACTTTTTCAATGATGTGCCTTAAAGTTATACAATGATCAACTGTGGAATTTTTAGGTCTAAAACCTGGTTGCCCTTTAGCACGTTTATCTCTTTCTTCTGCCCACTTGCTGATTTTCTTCTCTAACATGCTTCCAAATAACTTTGCAAACAAGGGGTTTATCATTATGGTTCTATAATTGGAGGGATTATTGACGTCACCACCTTGAAAAGAGGTATTGCCATACTAGTTGTCCAATCTGTGGGGAACCCCTGTTGTAAGATGTTGTTGAAAATTTTTGTGATGTGAGGTGAAAGAATTTTTAAGCCCCACTTTAGATACTCTGCTTGGAGTTCATCTAAGTCTTTTGCTTTTCCAACGCCCAACCTCTTGATACCCATCTCTACCTCTTGCACCGTGAAGAGTTTTGTGTCTGTGTTGACCAAGGGAGGAGGGTCAACCTTGGGATCCTGCTCATAAAGTTGTCTTGCATAGTCAAACCATTTAGAAGCTGTAATGTTGTTTTCAGTTTGCATCTTTTTCGATTGGAGCTCCTTCCAAAATAATTTGGGGTTATTTTTCTCGAGGAAGATTAGTTCTTCTCTCCTTGAAACCATGAAATCAGCTTTTTTCTTTTTTACTATCTGCTTGTAAGCTTTGAGCTTTATGTTATCCGTGTCTGATTCCTTCCACCTTCTCCTTGCCTTTTTGCATTCCTCGTCAAACTAAGCATTAACCGGAAAACAATTTGTTTCAGACTTCTTAATTTTTGCTCTTTTGCACTCCACAAGTGCGCTTTGAATTAAATGTGTTAATCTGTGACTATGAAGGCCATGAGATGGGATTTCCTCCTTCTTGAAGAGCCTCTCTAGCATTATTTTGAAGGTATTACAATTCTCTGGATTCAGAAGAATTCTGCCCTTTGGGGGATTTTGTTGAACACACTGATTTTTTGACCTAATTGCTTCTTTCCGGTCCAAGAGAAACTTAAATAGATTGGCTTGTGATCTGATTTTAAGTCCCAAATTTGATCTCCAATTAGCACTTCCTCCATTTTCTCACACAAACTATGCAAGCAAATTACATAATCTACTACACTTGCTCCATTGTAAGTATTGCAAGTGAAATTACCGGACTTTTCCCATCTAGTCAAACCATTACAAATGACTAAATCGAAAGCCCCACATAGCATAAGCATTTTTCCTCCAAAGAGATTGCAGCCTTTATCCTCTAAAATTCGTTCCCACTAATGATTACTCTCTTCTATAAGCCAGATAGGGTCACTGTCTTCTTTACAACAAATAATGCTAGCTTGTTCACCTGCAGTTCTAGCATTGAAATCCCCCACTATAAGGACTTCACCTAGCTGAGAATATATTGCAATATCTGTTTTTAGGGCTGCAAAGGGATCTTTGTGGTCAAGCCCTCTACTTTTGTAGATTTTTGAAACTTGTGGCGCAAAATAGCATGCTACAATTCTAATGTGATTTCCATTTTCTGATATTTTAAGCCAAACAAATTGCTTATTTGGGTCTTCTTTTTCTAGCTGAATGAAACGACCTTCTTTTTCTCTTACTAATGCCATGATACCCTCGTGCCCTTTGCCATTCCCTGCTACCTTGTTCCACACTGCTATCTTCCAATACCCTTCAAACAAAGGTGTCTTACACCCTTCATGCTCATGTGTTTCTATGAGGCAAATTATGTCTCTACCTTCCGCAATAGGCCCTAACCCAGGTCCTCGTCTCCATGGGTAACCCTGCAGTTCCAACAAACTAATCTTAAGGAAACCTGGGTAAGACTTGATTGCTATTTGTTTTGACATGCAAGACTCACAGTTGAGTCTTTGTCCCTGCTTGCCCATAATGACCTTGCTTCCTCATTTCTTGCTAAAGAGTTTGCTGCCTCTTCTTTGTTATCATTTTGCTGCCTTGCTTTGGAAGGAGGTCCAAATTGCGCAATCATGACTTTACCTTTATAAATCCATGCTCTTTTTCCCTCATCTCTTGCTGCCCTAACTTTTATCATTTCATCCCCCCTTTCCTCTTGTTGTCTTACAGTTAAATCTTCTTCTAGAAAAAACCGAGAACCCCTTAAGAGTTGCTTCTTGCTTAGAATGATATCTTTATCACGCAAGTTGGGCGTGATGACTTTTATGGGCCTGGCTCTCTCACCGTTAAGCTTACCTACTCTCCATGCTTGACATATTTGTCCTTGCCATTGGAGCTTGTCTTTCAAGAAGTCTCTTGCAAGGTCAAGAGTACATTCATTTTTCCCATACTCCTTCACCTCTTTAATAATTATGTTTGTTGCTCTATCCAGTCTTTCCTTGCTTTCTCTATCTTGCATGTTGTTAACCTGAATGTTTGTTTCTCCTTCCCTCTTAGCAGAATTGCTAATAACTTGAGTCCAAGTTTTGGAAAGTTTTGTGGGATCTCCTTTCCTCCCTTCTGTTGATGTTTCTTCATTGTTGTCTATTTGAGCAACTGCTTTCCCCTTATCTTGAGATGGCTTCGCATTCATCACCTCTGTATTCTCCACTGCAAATTTCTTCATGTTTTGCACCTCCGCTTTCATGCGTTGCCATTCTGTTTTCCCTATTCGGAGAGCTTCCTGCAGTAATGACACTTGTTCCTTCAGAACTTTGTTGCTTTTTGCTAAAGCCTGATTTTCAGCTGTTATTATATGGATTGTACAATCTCTTTCCAACGCTTTAGCTTCTACTACTTCCAACCTTTCTTTTACATTTAAGAGTTCTTTCACATAAAGATCAGATGACCAAGTGAGAGGTGTGGATGTGGGACTATATAAAGCATAATCATCACTAAATTTTTCTTTTCCTTTGGACTTGTTGCCACATGTTTGCGAAGAAGACTTGTTTGAATGTTGTTTCTTACAAACAATACTCTCCCTTTGAGACCTTTTTTTCCTTGTCTGCTCCCATTTTAGACGAGCTAGTCTCCTTTTTAAAATGCCCTGATATTGTTTGGCATTGACCCAAACCCACTTCCCAGTTTTCATTGATGAGGCAATTTTCACTTTCCCTATATCATTTGTTTCCACGAGTTCTAAATTTTCTTGTCCCATTATCATGATGATATTAAGGGAAATAAAAATCTCTGCCCAAAACTGACCCTTTGTTTTATGCTTAACTCTTCAATATCTGTTGGTCTGACCACTGAAAACTTGTTGCTCTATCCTTGCTGCTCTGCCCACTTTCCACTGAAAACTAGCTGCTCTGCCCTTGCTGCTCTGCCCACTGTCCCTGTCCTCTGTGATGCTCTCCCCACTGTCCACTATTGTCCTATGTGCTGCTTTTCTAGTGCTCTGAAGAACCTCTCTCTCAAACTGTCTCTTGAGAGAAATTGCCATTACTTACAATTGCCACTTGCGGAAATCCCTGGAGCATTCCGAGGGTATCTAAATTGTCCATAACGGCATATGCCACTAGAACAAAAACCAAGCAAAAACCAAACATCGCCGCTGTAGCAGATACCTCGTTCTGAACACCTTATTCGAATTATTCGAGTGTAATGATGTTACGGAGATATAGACTGGAAAAGACGAATCGAGACAAGGAAATCTGAGCAAATCAGCGTCTGCGCACCGTGTTGGAGAAGTGAAAAAATTGATCTCTCTCCTCACCGTCACCTCACCGTCACCTGTAACAGTGATGATTGATGATATGTATAACAGAGGTTCGGACTTGATTTGAGGGGAATATTTTATTTAGGTGCCACGAAAAGTATATAGATGTGAGGTGCCACGTTAAGACATGCAGCGTTTTAATTAGGTTTTTGGCACGATTTAACCCAATGCCAGTTGGTAGTATAGTTGGTTATCTCTCTGTATCTCATTTCCATATTTTTTTTTTCTCTCTCCACAACTTTTTACTGTTTGTGCATAATCGTTTATTTGGCGTTTGGAAGGATGAGAGCCTTGTTCTAATGCATCTGGGTAGTCATAGTGAATAGTGAAAGCATTGTGGGCAAATCACTACTAGGAGATTGTAGAACACGTGAAGCAACAAAGATCTTTGAATGTCAGGAAACTGACTTATTGATTGGAAGGATTTTTTTTGAAAAATAAATGAAATATAGTTCACTCTCAGCCTGAGGACTAGAGTGAGGTTGTTGGTACCAGGCCAACTCAGAGTGAGGTCGCTGGTACCAGGCCAGCTCACAGGTATATTCACTTAAGAGTTCACAAGACTCGAAGCCAATATAAAAATATTCATAGGCACAAAGCCATTACAACTATATTTATCAAGGGATTATAGCTCATCATGTCACTAGTGGAGATTTGAACCTGGGTGGGGAAGATAATGGCCATTTTGCCCAACCACCCGAGATAACCCCAATTGACTTATTGGTTGGAAGGATGTATTCACTCCTTGATTAAATGTTTTCCAAGTCATAAATTTTTGTAAATTTAAAATTTTAAAAGAAGCATTGTAAATCGAGGTAAATCAATTTGGGGATAATAGTCTTGGGTTAAATATGGCGCCAGTGGATGTTCAAATGGAATGACTGTTGGGCGACAATTAGGAAGATGGATAGACCGGCGGAATTGAGGGCCATGTAGGAGGAGATAGATTCAATCATCGGTCACTTACAATTCAAATCATGGAAGAGCATAGTATAAACATAGACAAAACAAACGTTAGATATATACAAGTGGAAGAGCATAGTATAAACATAGACAAAACAAACGTTAGATATATACAAGTGTTACAATGAAAGGCAAACAAACAGTAGATCATGGAAGTGTGGCATATCTGAGGTAAGGCAAAAATCGTGGGCAAGGTCAATGACATATGTTCTTTGACAATCGTTAAGTAATATATATAAAATGGTCAATGACATATGTTCTTTGACAATCGTTAAGTAATATTTATAAAATCTGTGTCAAATTTTGGAATATTTATACTTTTGACTCACATTTGTGGAGGGAAAGAGTGAAGGTTGACATACATGGAGTATGTGTTCCAAAATTATAGGTCAATTTTTTTAAAGGCCTTAGATGGTTGCTGTCCGTGTTTCTCTTAATTAGACAAATCAGATCTGAACTTATTTAATCACAGAAATGAATATTTCTGAACATGCAACAATCACAGATATGGTTGGAAAAATGAACAACTGAAGCAGTGAATGAATAACATGTATGTGCAGTGATTTTTGACTTCAAATCAGCTAATCATTCCAATCATCAAAGCTTACAAGGTACCTTCATAGTCTGCTGTAACTTAGCGGCTGTACGGTAAACAAAATACTATAGAACAGAGAAGTATAACCAGCTGAAATAGAAGTATGGCTCTGCTGAAGAAAAAAGGCAGCAGCTACTGCTGTACAACTGCACAATGCTGTTGATGTACGGGTTCGTTTTTGCTATTTACTACCGTGGATTTGCACTTTCTCCTCTCAGATGCACTCTCCTTCTCTTGGTCTCCAGCGCTCTGCCCCTCTTAAGAGTTTCCATTTGTGTTTCAACTTCTCCCATCTTGTCCTATTTATGCTTTGAGGGAGAGAATTAATCTCCACAATACTAGCAACTAATTTCCCCTATCTTAGCAACTAATCTCCTTAATTCTAGCAACCACCTTATCTCAACAATGAAGTATAGCCGATAGGGCTAATCTACCTCACTAATATTCTAGAGTATTTCATTTAGATTTCTAAGACTAGGAGTACATGAAATATTTGACTTTCATTTTTATTTATTTAAGTGAAATTACATGATGGTACTATTCCTCACCTTTCCTAAGTGGTCACTAGAAACATGTTCATACCTAACTTGTGCTAGAAGCTCTTGCTTGAGCTATATTTCTTAACATTATAGGAAACACACATAAGACAATTTGATGCAGAAAAAAGTGATGATAAAACATATGTTCAGAAGATCAACAATCATATTTCTATAACATGTCTTTCTCATGTCAAACATTATATGGAACTGATCGCAGCAGAATTACTAGGAGGCATGATCAACGTGAGGTAATTTTGTGTAGCATCTCCTTAGTGCCAAAATTGCCATTCCCCATATCTCCAATGTTATCAGTTGACCAGTTGACCAATACCTGGTATGAGACATATCTTTAGATGTAGTTTGAAGGTATTGCAGTCACAAAGGATGGAATAGGGATGATAATATTTACCTCATATGTCTTCTTATTAGGACATGCTTGGTGCGAAACAGTGCTGTTGAAATTGATAAGGGTCTGGAAAATGAAAAACTTATAAAATTGGGGAAAATATCAGTAAAAATCGGCAAATATTGGCAAAATTAAGAAAAAAAAACTAGAAAAAGTGACTTAAGGCAATTTCATGGATCGACTTATGATTTTTTGGCGATTTTTACAATTTTATCATGCTTTTTATGTTTTTTTTGGATTTAAAAATTGGTGATTTTTTCAGTTGATAAAATTGGTGCCCAAAACGTGATGTGGCAATGTTATTGTGGTTTTTGTGCGATGTTTGCAACAATGGTGCCAAGCACTCTCTCGAGGATATGATGCTATTTTTGGCATATTTCCATTTTCAACACTTCCATTTAGAAGTGTTATTTGTGAATGTGATTATTTAGAAAAGAACATTGCTATTTTTAGCTCTTATTTTTGTACAAGGATGCTGCTATTTCTAGAAGCTGCTAACTATGAGAGTTCCTAGTTTCATAAGAGTAGGTGGCTAATTTTGTAAAAGCATTTGCTTTTGCACTTATTGATACTTTTGGAAAAACTCTCTAAATGTCCATGGCTTTTTTGGAGCAAGTCCTCTGCTATAAGAAAGGGAGTAGGGTGTCGAAATCAGAAGAGAAAAATAGTTATTGAATGGAACCACCAACGAACCCTAATTCAGCATATTCCATAAACATTTATAGAGAGAAGAGAAGATGAACCTATGAACAAGAGAAACAAAATATATGGTGCTCCTAGGCAAAAGAATCACACTAATAATAAAAGATTATTATATAATTGACTCAAAAGTTGTGGATTGTCGCCAGAAACAATATGAAAAGTAGATTTACCTTTAGACCTGTTGTTTAAAAATTGTAATGGCCTCTTCCAATTAATTGGCCAAGGGAGGACGAAGTAGCCTATCCAACCTTGTAGGCTATGTTCAATGGTAAAGGAAGAAACCCATTATCCAATGTTTTGGGGCAACATTGGGTAAATGTGGGGTAACTAAGGCAAAAATTGTGAAGGAAGCCAAAATTGGGGTCTAAACTTGTAACCCCCCTCGCATTAAAATAAGGAATCTATAAATAAGAGAGAGGAGGTATCATTTTCTCATGATTGATGGGTTGGATATCTATTAATTTTGGGCAACTAGGTCCAAAATCCATGTTGCACTGCTCATATGACTATGGTCATATTTTTGTTGGATTCCTCTTTCGGAGAGGTGCAAGATTGATCTAAAGATCATCTTGATCGGATGAATAGAACATTTATTTTGAATTTATTTTCCACATGTGCAAGGTCGACCATATTTATCCCACATGCCTAAGAGATGTGTCACACACCCTCATTGATGGATATAAATTGGAGAGACTTGGAGGTCATTCTCATCATCTCATCACACAGTCTCTCTTTGTGATCTGATTGGTTCGATAACCTTTGGAGGCCTTTTTCTTCTTACACGTGTGGGGCGAAGTTGCTGTTTTCTGTGCTGATTTGTTTAGGGCTTGCTGTTGTTTTCTGCACTGATTTGTTTAGGGCTTTTTCTGTTGCAGCGTTGACCAGCGTTGACCGTGGTCAACCCTTGGTCGTTTGACCTCAATCTTTTGCAGAAATTTCGATTTTAGGAGGCCGTACAGCTGGGCACTAAAATCGAGAAATTCCAGGCTGTTTGACTGAAGCCCTAGTTTGATGCGGGTTGTTTCACTGAAGCCCTAGTTTGATGCGGGCTGTTTGACTGAAGCCCTAGTTTGCTGCGTTGACTTTTCTGAAGATGTTTGCGTTGACTTTTCTGCACTGTCCCTAGTTTGACTTGCATTGACTTGTGATGAGCTGTCTTTAAGGGTTGTGGGTGTGACACATGAAAGTGCTAGCTGACCGAGAAAGACTTTGCTGGTTGAAGCATCTTGCTGACCGTCGTAACGCAACAATATCTCATATCTTTGTTGGACATAAGGAATTGTAAATTTGATCTATATTTGGCTTGTCTTCTATTGATCTATTATTGTGTTCTATCAACATTTTACTTTCAAGTTGATGTGATTGCTATTTTGTATTGGGCCTAAGAAAGATTGAAGTAAAAGTGCATCAAGCATATAACACCATTGTTATCTAAATTTAACATGGTATCAGAGCTAAGGTGAAGACAAAGTCCAAGAGTCCACGCCGGTGTTAGAAGCTATCTCTGAAGGAAGAAATCCTATCAAGGACAAATGGCCTCCTCAACCTACAAGGTTTTCAAGGCTGATGATAAATTGACTGATAAGTCCGATTATCATGCATGGAAGATGTCCTTGGATTTGGCGCTAGAAGATCAAGATGTCATGGACTATATACAAGGGAATATTCAAGCGCCTCCATCAAATGCTGTTGCTGCCACGAAGACAAACTATAGAAAAGGGGAAATCAAAGCAAAGATGATTATCCGGGATTCTATTCATAAGCACTTGGTTGCTTACATTTATGAGCTGAAGACATCTAAGGAGATGTATGATAAGCTGGTGAGCATGTTTAGGGCTAGAAATGCTAATCAAATCCTCTTCTTCAAGAATCAATTGAAGAATATCAAGAAGGGTAAGGATGAATCTATTCAATCCTATTTTATGAGGCTCACTGAAATCAGGAATAACCTCTTAGCTATTGGGGAAGCAAAAATCTGATCGAGAGATGGTTCTTATTGCACTTGGAGGTCTCCCTCGTGATTGGCATGTATTCAATACCACTATTCTCAATAATAATGTGATTCTTGATTTTGATGAAATAATGACGAGATGCACTCAAGAGGAAACAAGAATGATGGAGTATGCCTCTAATGGTAATGGAAGTGACCCTACTGCCTTCGCCGCTCATGCAAAAAAGAACCATGGTAGCTTGAGAAATCAAAACTATGGTAGAGCGGGGCCCAAAGGAAGGAAGGGAAGATGCTACACTTGTAACAAGGCTGGTCACTATGCAAGAGAGTGCCCTAATAGAAGGGACTCTCCCAGGGATGATGACAACAACAACTTAAGAAGAAATTGCAGGAACAACAGGTTACAAGGAAAAAGGAAGGCTCCCTCTGATCCTAATGGAAATGGGCAATCTTTCAAGAGGTCAAGAAATTCCAGGTATGATGAGTGTAATGTTGTTGATAATAAGAGAAATGATTTTATTCTTATATCTTCCCTCTCTGCTGCATCTCCACCTGACACCATGGATGTCTGGTTAATTGATAGTGGTGCTTCAAGGCAGCTCATTGGTTATAAAGAATCCCTTTCTGATTTGGTTGAGAAGGATACTGATCTGGAAGTTATCCTTGGAGATAATGCCACCTATCCCGTGAAAGGGACAGGGACTGTGACCCTCCATTTATCTCAAGGTCAAGTCATCCAATTACAAGATGTGTTGTATGTACTTGATTTGAAGAAGAACCTTGTGTCCATTTCGACAGTGGAAGACAAAGGGTTCAAGGTGGCATTCGTTGATGGAAAGGTACTTATTTGGAAGAAGAACTTCAAGGAAGCTCTTTCTATTGGTTTTAGAGTTGATACACTCTTCTAGGTTGGAGGAACTCCAATGGGGGCTATGACATGTGATACAACTCTTCAAACAAAGTTATGGCACCGGAGGTTTGCACACCTTCATTACAAAGCCCTTCCTGAAGCAAGGAAGGTGGTGATAGGGATGCCTGAATTTAGAGATGATCATGAAGGTATATGTCAGGGTTGTGCCGAAGGGAAGCATACAAGGAGACCATTCCCCTCAAGTGTCACAAAGACGACTGATATCTTGCAGTTGATACATTCTGTCTTATCTGGTATGCTACCTGTGACATCCTTGGGAGGATGTTCCTATTACATGACTTTTACAGATGACTTCTCCCGCAAGACCTGGATATATATTTTTTTTGAAGAAGGACAAAGCATTCAAATGGTTCCGTACCTTCAAGGCCTTGGTGGAAAATCAAACCGAGAAGAAAATCAAAGTTTTGAGGACCGATAATGGGATAGAGTATGAGTTAAATGAGTTTAATGACTTTTGTAGAGAAGCTGGCATTAAGAGGGAGATCACAACTGCGTACACTCCTGAGCAAAATGGTGTTGCTGAAAGAAAGAACCGGACCATTGTGGAAGTTTCCCGCGCCATGCTATGTGACCAAGGTCTTTCGAAGTTTCTATGGGGAGAAGCTGCGAACACTGTTGTGTATGTTCAAAATAGATGCTCACATTCTGCTTTGGAATCCAAAACTCCCGAAGAACTCTTCTCTGGTAAGAAACCTGATGTTTCTCATTTTAGAGTATTTGGTTGTCCTGTTTACTTTCATGTGCCGAAAGAAAAGAGAACCAAGCTGGATGCTTCTGGAAATAAGGGAATGTTTGTGGGTTAGAGTGAAAATTCGAAGGCATATAGAATCTATGTGCTTGGTCAAAGAGAAGTGGAGTGCCACGATGTCACCTTCAATGAAGATGTTGCCCTCAAGAAAGTAAGAAATCTTCCTAGCTCCAAGGAAGACAAAGAAGATGAAGAAGCAAGGAAGCTGGAAGAGCCGAAGGATGACTTGATGCCCGATGTTGAAGGACCTATGGATCCCATTGATCCACCTCCTTCAATTAACAGAAGACCCTCATGGCTTAGGGATAATCTCGAAGATGCCGAGAGACATATTGTCCCAAGGGGGACATTCCGTGAAAGAAAGAAGTCGAAGAGATACCAAGCGTATCTAGTAGCCATGAGTGCGATAGTACAATTTGAGCCTAGAACATTTGAAGAAGCCGTAAAGCATCAAGTTTGGAAGGATGCTATGCACGAAGAATATGAGTCCATTATGAAGAATGATGTCTGGGAAGTGGTCTCGAGACCGGAGGACAAATCTGTTGTCAGCTCGAAATGGCTCTATAAGATCAAGCGTGTATCTAATGGAAGTGCTGAAAGTACAAGGCAAGATTCGTTGCCCGAGGCTTCTCTCAAAAAAAAGGCATAGATTATGATGATATATTTGCACCTGTGGCCCGCTATACAACCATCCGATCTATTATTGCCCTTGCTGCTACGCAAGGATGGAGTCTACATCAAATGGATGTGAAGACCGCTTTTTTGCATGGATCTATAAAGGAAGAGGTGTATGTGGAGCAACTTTTGGGGTTCGAAGTCCGAGATAGAGACACCCATGTATGCAGGTTGAAGAAAGCCCTCTATGGGTTGAAGCAAGCCCCCAGGGCTTGGTACGAGAGGATAGATAGCTACTTGATGACGCTGGGCTTCACTCGAAGTAATGCTGATCCGAATCTTTATTTTAAGGTTGATAGAAAAAGGCCTCTCATTTTGGTTCTCTATGTGGACGATCTCTTCCTGACAGGTGCTGACCCTCTCATTCATCAGTGTAAGAGGGAGCTAGCTTCCGAGTTTGAGATGACAGACCTAGGACTGATGCATTACTTCCTAGGCTTGGAGGTCTGGCAGAGGCCAGGCGAGATTTTCCTTTCTCAAGGAAAATATGTTGTGAAGCTGCTAGAGAGATTTGGTATGGTGTACTGTAAGTCTGTGTCGACATCGATGGAACTCAACTTTAAGAAGTTGAGTGGAAACGTTGCTGGGCCCGTGCTAGCAAATCCTATCGAGTATCAACAACTCGTGAGGGCCCTGATGTTCTTAGTGAACTCCCGTCCGGACGTATGTTTTGCAGTGAACACTTTAAGTCAACATATGGTTGATCCTCATCACATTCACTGGATTGGTGCCAAGAATCTGTTAAGATATCTTCGGGGCATAATCAACCATGGGCTGAGATACACTGCTGGGAGTTTGAGACTCCATGGATATACTGATGCCGATTGGGCTGGCAGTGTGGTGGATTGCAAGAGCACATCTGGATGTTGCTTCACCTTGGGTTCTGCTTCGATATCTTGGATGAGCAGGAAGCAGAAGTTGGTGGCTTTGAGCATCGCTGAGGCCGAATACATTGCAGCGAGTATGGCCTGTTGTGAAGCTGTTTGGTTGCGAATGCTCTTCAGTGAGCTATTTGGGCATGTGCTAGATACCACCGTTATCCTTTGTGATAACCAAAGTGGGATTCGTCTTTATGAGAATCCCGTGTTCCATGATCGATCCAAGCATATTGATATCAGGTACCACTTTACCCGAGATATGGTACAACGAGGCGTCATAAGGCTCGATCATATAGGAATTGATGAACAAGTTGTGGATATTCTCACGAAGCCCCTGGGGAAGGTCAAGTTCCTAACCTTCTGTGAGAAGCTTGGAATCGTGGAAAGACCCTATTTTGAGGGTCCTACTTGAGTTGGAATATGAGCTCTGGGAGCTCCAGGGGGCTTGGGGATAGCTTCTTGGAGCTATAAGCACATACAGGGCTAGGCTTGCCAAACCTTGTTGTGCTTCTGCCCCACCGCTATGATATTGAGTTGGTTCGCCTCTCACTGATCAATGCCCTGCACGCATCCGACCCATGGAGTTTCAGACTCATGGGAAGTACCTCTCATTTGGCCAATGAGGTGGGAAATGTGGATAGATACCATAGAAAGATCGATGGATGCATTGGAGATTTCCGTGCTCTCTATGTCTAGGATGGCATGTGTCCAACACCTTGATCTGGGATAAAGTATGATGAGGTTTTATTCTCCAAATTGACTTCGGGTCAGTAAACTAACTTCAGGTTAGTAGGAGATTCTTTTTGAGTCTGAGAGAGGTTTTTACCTCTAAGTTGACTTTGGGTCAGCTGTGTGTGATGTCTTGGTGACTCACCTTTTGTTTTGAAATAAAGAGCCAGCAAAGTAAGTTACGGCGGGATGATGCACGATGTTTGGTTTGGTACACATGATGGATGACACTTGTGGACAGATGGAGTTCTCCCTAGTTGAGAGGGAGTGTTAGTTTTGGGCAACTAGGTCCAAACTCCATGTTGCACTGCTCATATGACGATGGTCATATTTTTGTTGGATTCCTCTTTCGGAGAGGTGCAAGATTGATCTAAAGATCATCTTAATCAGATGAGTAGAACATTTATTTTGAATTTATTTTCCACATGTGCAAGGTCGTCCAGATTTATCCCACATGTGACATGCCTAAGAGATGTGTCTCACACCCTCATTGATGGATATAGATTGGACAGACTTGGAGGTCATTTTCTCATCATCTCATCACGCATTCTTTCTTTGTGATATGATTGGTTTGATAGCCTTTGGAGGCCTTTTTCTTCTCACACGTGTGGAGCGAAGCTGCTGTTTTCTGCGCTGATCTGTTTAGTGCTTGCTGCTGTTTTCTGCGCTGATCTGTTTAGTGCTTGCTGCTGTTTTCTGCGCTGATCTGTTTAGTGCTTGCTGCTGTTTTCTGCACTGATCTATTTAGGGTTTTTTTTTTGTTGCAGCGTTGACCGTGGTCATTTGACCTCAATCTTCTACAAAAATTTTGATTTTAGGAGGCCGTACAGCTGGGCACTAAAATCGAGAAATTCCGGGTTGTTTGACTGAAGCCCTACTTTGCTGTGTTGACTTTTCTAAAGCTGTCTGCGTTGACTTTTCTTCGTTGTCCTTGGTTTGACTTGCGTTGACTTGTGATGAGTTGTCTTTGAGGGTTGTGGGTGTGACACATGAAAGTGCTGGCTGATCGAGAAGGACTTTGCTGGTGAAGCATCCTGTTGACCGCCGTAACGCAACAATATCTCATATCTTTGCTGGACATAAGGAATTGTTAATCTGATCTATATTTGGCTTGTCTTCTATTGATGTATTATTGTGTTCTATCAGCATTTTACTTTCAAGTTTATGTGATTACTATTTTGTATTGGGCCTAAGAAAGATTGAAGTAAAAGTGCATCAAGCATAGAACACCATTGTTATCTAAATTTAGCAATATCTTTGTTTTGTGAATTGAGGCTTTGAAGGTTTTAAGACCGCTTTCTCCTTTGATTAGTTTTTGTGGTGATGATCCCACCCTAGCTAATCTCCTTTTCATCTCTCATGTGTTTGGCATAATCTCCCTGAGACATTTCTATTGTGTTTTTGGCAAGCGAGGAGCTTCTAAGGATCACGTAGTTGTGGAGACCATTGTTGTGAACATCTTGATAACATCCCGATATTATCTCGAAATCACAATTTTTTGGCCTAGCCGATGTTTGTCGATTTTTAAAAATATATTTATGGTATCTTAATTTTGCCGATGTTTGCCAATTTTTACCGATATTTTCCCAATTTTTTGGTTTTACAAACCCTTGCCGATTTTATCCCGATGTCGATGTTCGCAACATTGGTGGAGACACTTTGAGATAGCCTACATGTTCGTGACAAATCAAGGAATTCTAAGGCGAATATCTCTGGCCTAGTTAGTGAAGGTCTGAACTTATTTTGGAGCAGTCTAGTGAGCATTTGGTTGGAACGGACTTTGGGTAGTCAATTCCTGAAGGAGCGAGGCTTCTTCTGTTGCAAACACCCAGGAGAAGCGAGGGTCTTCCCTCACCCATGCAAATCGAAACTTTGTTTTTCTAACCAGTGGCTACACCATGGAGGGTTTCTCTTTGCAGTGATCATCCAAACTAGTAATTCTACAACAACGCAGGGAATTGGAAATGTGCCTGAGCAATAACTAAACTCTGTGATGTCAAGAGTGATTCATAGCTGTGGGAGAGGCTTGGAGGCCACAATTTTTCCTTTTGAAGATCTGGTTGGATAACGACCTATTGTGGAGATAACAGAGAACAAATTAGGGCATGGTAGTGAGTAGCAAGGATCAAGGATTTCGGTTGATATCAACAAAAAAATTCTAGAGCAGACTGAAACATTGAGTCATAGCCAACGACCATATCCAAGATATCTTCTATATAATGAAGGATAATCACTAATTGTAGCAACGAGCCCTTATATCAAAGTCTATAATCGTGCACAAGTTTGAGATCAAATTGGGCAACGAAAAATTATGGGAGACCACTTGCAGCTGCAAAAGCCTCGAGGGGAGCCACAATTTACCCTTCGAAGTCGTAATTGATGCCAGACCTATCTCCAAGGATGTAAAGAACATTCAGTGTGTAACGTTGTGCAACAATGTGTTGTAAAAGAATGGAACCTTGATTGGTTACATGACGTAGTTTTGTAGCGGAAAACGTAGTGGAATGCTTCAGTTTAGAGTCACGATGACACTAAAAAACATGTAGATCTGCCTAGACAAAGAACTAAAATGGAATGCATTTCATTAGAAACACATCTTCATTTTCGTTCCATTGAGCGTTGCACTCATGAATTTAAGAAGAGTTATTACCATTTGGAGTGCTAGCTAATAAATAATAGGGCCCGAGAGTCCTTGAAGTAGACTAGTGAGAAATTCAATGGATGTGGCACTGAGGATGTTAACATTGGCATCAGTCTTGTAGCATCTATTGTTGCAGATGAAAGCATGAGGCTTGAAGCAGATGCGACTTTAGCAACATTGGAGAAAAAGAACTCTAAAAGCATTGAAATTAGACCCCGAAATATGAAGACAAGTTGTTTGATAGATTCTGAAAATTTGCTAATAAGTGATATTACTGAAAACCTAGGGAGAATTGGAGTCGTTCCAGATTCATATGTCCTAGAAAATTTTGAATATATCAGACCGAACTCTAATAGAGTGCTTGATTTTGAAATGACTACAACATTGAATTCTGATCTTGGTCAATCAGATGAAAGCCTGAGATCAAGTGAAGGACATTGTTTGGAACCCCAAACTTGTGAGAGGAAACTTAAAGGAAGTTTTGACCCACCTCTTAATGATAGAAAATCTAGTGAATCGCCGAATGCAGTGCATACATCCTCGATTCCAGGCAAATCCTTAGATGGAAATAGAAACAATGAAAATAATGGTGCACTAGACTCCTCTAAAGATTGCAGTACTCTTAGAGAGATTAGATTGGAAGACAAGAAAAATCCATCCAGCGTGTCCATAAAATCCAAGAGTGATGCTGCTACTTGAGTGAACATTTCTTCCTCCATTGATGAAAGGTATGGAAATCCAGGAGGCGAGGAAAGGGTTGAAATGAATAATGACATTGCAAGGGAGTCCATGTACAAGTTTCGAGGTGATGATACAGTTGAGATTACTATGCAGGTGGCAAAGGAAGTGGAAGAAGAGATGGGAAGCTATGGGAAAGTCTCACTTAAGAAAGAGAATACTTTGGAAGCAAGCACAAATCATAAGAAGATTGTGTCATCCACAGATCATCATGAATCCAATGTTGCAGATGAACACACCAAAATCTAGAGAGTGGATGAATGATGATGAAAAGAATGATGACGGTGACCTAATGCTGCAAAGATATTGGATGCACGATTAAGAAGTATTTTAGAGAATATTAGAATTGCTTATTTTCTTGAATGGGAAGGGGGTTGGTATACCTCCACTAATGGGGAAGATATCCTATCTCTAGATGAATAATAGAGGCTTGGAATGACTCGCTTATTTTTTCATAATCCCAAGCCTGGCGTTCTTGATGAGTGCACCAATGCTACAAGTATTGATATTGAAGAACAACTCTGCAAGTTTGCAGGTTATCATCAAGAGGACGCACAAGAGTTTCTAAGTGTATTATTGGATGGGCTTCATGAAGATCTAAATCATGTAAA
This sequence comes from Pinus albicaulis, assembly GCA_034641835.2. NCBI lineage: Eukaryota > Viridiplantae > Streptophyta > Pinopsida > Pinales > Pinaceae > Pinus > Pinus albicaulis. The sequence goes on along the minus strand of CM076574.1, from coordinate 68,282,843 downwards.
GAGCAAGCTTTACACAACGATTGATGATGACAATGAATGGTTAGATAAAAGATTAGCAAATATATATTGTTACACACCATACAACACGGGAAGATCCCATCATTCAAGAGTTGTTTGGAGGACAAATTTTGTAGCACCTGAACTTGCCATTGCTTGAGGAAAAGCAATGTCAGGAAGGGAGGACTGTAATTTTCTTTTCTAATTAATTGGCCAAGTGAGTACGAAGTAGCCTATCCAACCCCGTAGGCTATAGTTAATGATAAATGGGGAAACCCATTGTTCAATGCTTTGGGGCAACATTGGGTAAATTTGGGGTAACTAGGGCAAAACTTGTGAAGGAAGCTAGAATTGGGGGATAAACTTGTAACCCCTCACACTAAAATAAGGAGAAGAGACCCCATAAGGAATCTATAAATAAGAGAGAGGATGAATCATTTTCTCATGATTCATTGGTTGGATATCTCTGCTTTGTGAGCTGAGGCTCTGAGGGTTTTAAGACCCCTTTCTCCTTTGATTAGTTTCAGTGGTGATGATCCCAGCCTAGCTAATCTCCTATTCTTCTCTCTTTTGTTTGGTATAATCTCCTGCGACATTTCTATTATGTTTTTGGCAAGCGAGGAACTTGTGAGGATCACATAGTTGTGGAGACACTTTGAGATAGCCTACATGTTCTTGACAAATCAAGGAATTCTAAGGCAAATATATATGGGTTGGTTAGCGAAGGTTTGGAGTTATTTTGGAGTAGTCTAGTGAGGGTTTGGTCAGAACAGACTCTGGGCAGTCAATACTTGAAGGAGCAATGCTTCTTCTGTGGCAAACACTTAGGAGAAGTGAGGGCCTTCCCTCACCCACGCAAATTGAAACTCTGTTTTTGTAACCAACAACCATAGTAGGGAGGATTTCTCTGCAGAATGATCATCCAAACAAGTAATTCTACAACAACGTAGGGAATTGGAAACAGGCCTGGGCAATGGAGTAACCTATATAACATCAAGAGCGATTCATAGCTGTGGTAGAGTCTTAGAGGCCCAAATTTTTCCCTCTAAAGATTTGGTTGGATAACGATCTATTTTGGAGATAACAAAGGACGAATTAGGGGATGATAGTGAGAAACGAGGATCAAGGATTTTGGTTGATATCAACAGATTCTAGAGTAGACCGAAACACTGAGTCGTAGCCAGTGATTGTATCCAAGAGATCTCCTATATAGTGAAGGATAGACGTCGGTTGTAGTAATGGGCCCTTTTATCATAGTCTATAACCACACATGAGTTCAAGACCTAATTTGGCAACGAAAATTATGGGAAACCACTCGTAGCTGCGAAGGCCTTGAGGGGAGTTGCAGCTCACCCTTCAAAGTCGTAATTGATGCTAGACCTATCTCTTAGGATGCAAAGAACGTCCAGGGTGTAACATTGTGCAACATTGTGTAGTAAAATAACAAAACCCTAATTGGTTCCATGACACAGTTTCAAAGTAGTGGAAAACATAGTGGAAGGCAAGGTTGCAAACATCGCGATTTTTCCCGATTTTTTGAAAAAATCACGATTAAAAAATCGCCGATCGCCAAAAAATCGTGATTCGATTGGGAAAAATCGTTGCCTCCTAAAACAGTGCGGTTATAATGCGATTTTGATGTTTTTGTTTTTCATTTTCACATGGACAGGTTTGGTTATGAGAGCTAAGGAGTGAAGGAGGAGAGCCAAGGAGGGAGATATGTGATCTACAAGCCCAAGATTGGACAAAAGTGAAGAATTTCTTGCAAGCCAAGCGAACAAAAATCGAATTTGGACCAAGTGTCTCCGGCAAAACGTTTTTCCAGATATGGGCATCAAATTTGACCCATTTTTTTTTGTTTTTTTCTTGTTCTTCCATGGGTTTCTATTACCCATGTATTTTTCATCATTTGTGATTGCATTTGGTTGTGTTTTTTGTTTTTGTTTTTGTTTTATTGAGAGGAGAGGGTTTATTTTGGTCAAAAATGCAAAAAATTGTTTGTTAAATTTTGTTTTTTATATTTCTTCTTGTGCTCTTAGTTTCTTCCCATTATTTTTGCTTGTGTTTCAACATGTATTTTTTCCCATTATTTTTGCATTGAGTTGAGGGTTTTTTGTTGTGAAAAAAAATCAAAATATTGTATGTAAAATTGTAATTTATTTTATTTTATTTTTTAACTTGCAATTTTTCTTGTGCCCTAGGTTCAAATTTCAACGTTCAAAGTTCAAAGTTTCCAACATGCCAAGGAAATTAGATCCTTTATGGGAATTTGGTGAACCTGATCAGGGGTTTGACCGATCAAACTTGACTTGCAAATTATGTGGTCATCACATGACAGGGGGGTATACAGGTTGAAATACCACCTGGCACAAGTTCCTAGGCATGAAGTAGGCCCTTGCACAAGCACCAATCCAGAAATAATCAGAAGAGCCATGAACTCATTGGGAGAAATAGAAACCACTAAACTTAGCAAAGCAGCTCTGAAGAGTCAAATATCAGGGTTTGGAGTTGACCGTGAGAGTGGTAGTGGCTCTTCAGCATCAGCCTCTTCTACAGGCAGCCCCGTAGCTGCCTTCTCATTTTTTGCTCGTAGAACCACTCCCGGGGCACAACCATCTATCTCCTCCCTTATTAAAAAAAAGGAGAAGGAAGAAGCTGATAAGTTGTTGGGCAAACTGTTTTTTTGGAGTGATATTCCTTTCAATGTTGCCAGGAACAATCCATTTTATCAGGCTACGATTGATGCTATCGCTGTTGTTGGCCCAGGATACAAAGCCCCTTCATATAATGACCTTAGAGGGCGCATTCTGCAAAATGAGAAAGTTGACTGCATCAAGAGATTGGAAGAGTTAAGGGCATCATGGGAAGTCACAGGATGCACTGTGATGTCAGATAGTTGGATTGATCAAAAGGGTAGGACCCTTATTAACCAGTGTTTTAAAAACCGGCCGGGTGCAACCGGAAATCGGCCAAACCGGCCGGTTAGAAAGCCCGGCGGTTGAAACCGGCCAGGCAACCCGGCCAAACACCACACGTAGCCTGTTTTTTAGATAAACCGGCCCTAACCGGCCGGTTAGGAACGGAACCGGCCGGTTAGTTGCCAACATGTGCGCGGGCGGCAGCGGACCCACTTTTCTCGATTTTATGAAGTGTCAGGGCTGAGTTGGAGGCAAGGGGAGGGTTGTTTCCCTCCAAAAACACCCTCCCCAATCTGTTATAAGGAGGAGCAGCCTCTCCTTTGTCTCACACCAATTCATTGAGTCATTTGCTGTTTGTGAGTGTTGAGTGTTTGCTCAGTTGCTGGAGCAGTTATCTTGGAGATAGTTTGCTCTTCAAGAGGACACTAAGGAGGCTAGTTTGCATTGCCAGGTAAGCTGTTCATGTATTTATTTTCTGAGTTCTCATGTGTTTAGCAGCTAACTATTTTATTGCTCTAAAATCTCTAGTCCTATCATCTAAATTTCAAACATGTAACAAGATATTAATGTCAAGTGCTTATAGAGAGAGAGTTTATGTGCACAATTAGGATTATGGAACTTCACAAGGCAACAAACGTTAGTGTTCTTATCCAATAGCACAATAAAACAAATATTTTCCACAAATGAACTATTAGAGCATGAACAACAGAAACCTTATGTTCAATGAGCAACAATGAATCTTTTATGACAGCAGCAAGCTAACAGTGAGCAATTATTTTCTTATGTTCCAATCAAAATAACTTAGTCTTTTATCATTTATGACAGCAGTGAGTTAGAGCACTTTAGATGCAAAATGAGATGTCAAAATGTAAGTGAAACAATCCTCTACCAAAACCACTTTGCAGACACCAAATTCATAAATGAGTTATGTCTTCTTATGATGCAAACATCACTGTTATAGATCAGACTTGTTGATGCTTATGACAGTCCTCAAAACTTCATGAAATATGCCAAACAATGCATGCCCATTAAATGCAATTAACTTATTAGTGTCTTGGGAAACTTATGAGTTAGTTGAGTGCACTTTTATGAATATTTTAGCACTGTTATGAAATGATTATCTTGCTGTAGCCTGTAACTTGTAAGGAAACAGTGAGGAAACAAAGGGTTGGGATGCAAACCAATAGGCCTATTTTATTGCTCTAAAATCTCTAGTCCTATCATCTATGCTATCAAATTTTGGATGTTTGAATGTGCATTTTTTTTTGTAAATTTAGCTCTTAGCTGCAATTTTTTTTAAATGGCAGATTTATTTCCAAATTTCAATTATTTCAAGTCAAGATGGCTCCAAAAGCCAAGGACAGTGCATGGGTCCATTGTGATGTGATTGACGGAAAGATGGTATGCAGATTTTGTCAAAAATGTATTGGAGGTGGGGGTATTCTTAGATTGAAACATCACTTGGCTGGGATAAGAGGCAATGTAACACCATGTGATGCACCTAATGAAGTGTTAGGTCCGGTTAGGGCAGAATACCTTGCCAAGCTTGAAAAGTTTGAGGAGATTAAGGCTAGGGAGAAGTCCATCCAAGATGAAATTGCAAGGAAGAGGGAAATAGTAGAAATGATGAGAGAGAGTGGGTATGAAAGTGATGAGTATGATATTCAAGACTCCTCTTCTATCCCTTCCACCAATAACCCCTTTCAGTATGTTCCTCCTGTTGGCAAAAGATCAAACCCAACAAAGAGACCCAACCTCATGAGTTATTTCTCGTCCAATGCTAATCCCACAACCCCTGCTAGTGCCACTGCCTCCAGGTCCCAGCCAACTCCAAGTCGTCAACCCACTTTGGATCAACATTGGAAAAAACAATGCAAAGAAGCTTCTCATCAGTACATTGCTAGATGGTGGTATGATTTAGATATCCCATTTAATGCCGCTAACTCACCTTATTACCAAGCTATGTGGGACTCTGTTTTTGTTGCAGGAAAGGGCTTCAAAGGCCCTACTGCACATGAGTTAAGGGGAGCTCTTTTGCAACAAGAGATTTCTAGTATTGATGAGTATTTGGTTGAATATAAAGAGTCATGGCTCAAAACAGGTTGTTCCATCATGTCAGATGGATGGACTGATGGAAGGAACCGCACTATCATTAACTTCCTTGTTGCTTGCCCTCGAGGAACAATGTTTTTGAGATCAGTTGATGCATCTGATAAGGTGAAGGATGCAGCCCTTCTATTTGAACTTTTGGATGAGATTATTCAGGAAGTGGGAGCGCAGAACGTTGTGCAGGTCATCACAGATAATGCCTCAAACTATGTTCTTGTTGGAAAGATGCTTGAGTCCAAGTATAGTACCATATTTTGGACTCCATGTGCTGCACATTGCATAGACCTCATGCTTGAGGACATAGGCAAACTGGAATGGGTAAAAAGCACTGTAGAGCATGGCAAGTGCATTACAAAATACATTTACAACCACTCATGGGTATTGAACCTAATGAGGAAAAACACAAGGGGCAAAGAGCTTGTTAGGCCTGCCATTACGAGATTTGCAACTCACTTCCTCACGTTGCAATTTCTCAATTCTCAACAGAAAAACCTGCAGAAAATGTTTTCTTCTGATGATTGGACTGAATCCCGGTGGGCTCGTAGACAAGATGGAAAAGACACCAAAAAGAAAGTCTTTGACAATTATTTTTGGAAAAGGTCTTCAGAGCTGGTAAAAATTACTGAGCCCCTTGTTAAGGTGCTAAGGATGGTGGATGGGGAAAGGATGGCAATGGGATACATTTATGAGGTTATGGATCAGGCCAAGGAGCAGATACGGGCAGGTTACAGGGACAGGTTAGCTAAATATGGCCGGATATGGGAGATCATTGATAACAGATGGAACAATCAACTCCATCATCCTATACATGCAGCTGGGTATTTTTTGAACCCAAAGTATCATTATAAAGCTCGGCTAGGAGATCAGCAGGATGGGGAGGTCAGATCTGGATTGATTGATTGCTTGGAGCGCATGGTCCCTAACCGTGCAGACCTTCTGGAAACACATAAACAAATTACTCTTTTCAGTATGGGAGCTAGTACCTTTGGAAAGAACTTGGCAAAAATGGCAAGAGATGTGGATCAACCAGGTAAGCAATTCCAATTTGTTTTTCTTTCCATGTTAAATTGTTTGTAAATAACTAATAAGTAATTAAATGAACTATGTTACTAATGAATGTCTTTTTATTTGCAGCACATTGGTGGGAGTCATTTGGCGGCCAATGTCCTCAATTGCAAAGGTTTGCAGTTAGAATCCTCAGCCAAACTTGCAGCGCTACAGGTTGTGAGCGCAATTGGTCTGTTTTTGAGCGCATACACACAAAGAAGAGAAACCGTTTGGAACAGAAACGGTTAAATGATCTTGTGTTTGTGCAATACAACCTTCGCTTGAGGCGGAACCAACTGATGAACAAAACACTTGATCTAGATCCCATTGTGTTGGCTGATATTGATCCAACATCAGAATGGGTGGAGGAGATTGAAGATCCAGTGTTTGAGGCTGATTTTGATTTTGATGCAACAACAGCGGGGGGTGAATTTGAAGCAGATTTGGTGGCATCATCAGACGCAGACCCAGGATTGGTAGCTGCATCAAGAAAAGGCAAACAACCAATGGTCTACACTAGTCGTGCACCTCGAGCAACTCGTGCTTCCATTAGGTCCACTTCTATTGTTATTGGTGGCAGGGGTACTGAGGTTGTAGATGAGCCTGAGGGAGAGGCATCCTCAGACTCTGATCCAGATGATGTCTATGCAGCGCCAGCAGCCGATGTTGATCCTGTGTCTAGTAGCGGTGATGGATTTGATGATTGATCATCATTCATGTGTAGTCTTGTATTAGGCCAATGGCCTCATAGCTTGTAGCATTGTTTTTGGACTTTATGGGCCATTTGGAGCCTCATTTCTTATGTATTTTTCGATGATATGTATTGCACTCGGTGCCATTTTGATATATTCACCTTTGCATGGTATATAAATGAGCAAACTTTGCATATTTTGTCTCTATTGGCTTGGAATCATGGTTTCAAATCTTAAAAATAGTTTTTTTTTATTAAAAAAATAATTATTTAATGTATTTTTTTAAAACCGGTTCATTGGCATCTGACCGCTCCTGGTTAGACCGGTTCCGGTTAGAAACCCGGTTCATTAGGCCACCGGTCCGGTCACCGGTTCCGGTTTTTAAAACAGGGTTATTAACTTCTTGGTCAGTTGTCCCAAGGGGACAATGTTTATGAAATCTGTTGATGCATCTGCACATGTCAAAGATGCAAGATTATTATGTGATTTATTAGATGTGTTCATTCTGGAGGTTGGGCCCCAAAATGTTGTCCAAATCATAACGAACAACGCTGCAAACTATGTTTCTGCTAGCAAGATGCTTATGGAGAGGTATCCGAGCATATTTTGGACACCTTGTGCTGCACATTGCCTTGATTTGATGTTGGAGGACATCGGAAAGATTGATTTTGTCAAAGAGATTGTAGAATCATCAAAGAGAATCACAAAATTTATATATAATCATGCATCTATGCTTCATTTGATGAGGACATTCACCAACAAGAAGGAGTTGGTGCGGCCTGCTATTACACGATTTGCCACTACTTTCATATCTCTTCAATCCCTCTTGAATTCTAAGTGGGATTTGAAGAGAATGTTTCTTTCAGATGAGTGGCGTGCTTTGACTATCAGCCGCAAATCAGAGGGACAGGCCATCTGCAGGTTGGTGTCATATCAGAAAGATTTCTGGGCTGGAGTGGAAGAGGTGTGCAGCATTAGTGAACCTTTGGTAAAGGTTCTTAGATTGGTGGATGGAGAGAAGCCCGCAATGGGATACTTGTATGAGGCCATGGATAGGGCCAAAGAAGCTGTTCGCAGCTATTATGATGATAAGGGTGATGAGGGGTTTCAGAGACAACTTCTTTTATGGGAAGTGATTGATGATCGATGGAACAACACACTCCATCGTCCCATTCATGCTGCAGGGGTCTTCCTGAACCCCGCATTTGCTTATTCATGTAGTTTCCTATTTGATGCTGAGGTCATGGATGGCTTTTTCACTTGTGTTCAGAAGATGGTGCCAAATCCATCAGAACGTGCAGAGATATCCAAAGAGATGGAGGTATACAGAATGGCAGGTGGCACCTTGAGCTTCGACATGGCTGTCCAGGATAGGACTACTAAAATGCTAGGTAAGATTTTCATTATTTTAAAAATTTTCTTATGTTTGTAACTTTATAAGTTTATCTTATTTGTTGTAACTTGTAACTTGTAGATGCATGGTGGAGGAACTACGGTGGCAGATTACCAAAACTCCAAAAACTTGCCATTAGAATACTCAGCCAAACATGTAGCGCTTTAGGATGCGAGCGCAACTAGAGTGTATTTGACAAAATACACACCAAAAGGCGCAACAGGTAAAAAACTTAAAATATTCCAACTAATTTTTTGAATTCATTAAATATATATATTTTTTAAATATTTAATTTATTAATTTATGACCCTTGTACAGGTTGGAGGCCCAGCGGCTCAATGACATGGTTTACGTCTACTACAATCTTAGATTGTGGGTGAGACAACTTGAGAGGACCCCTGATATGGAGGCCATCTCTTTAGATGCGATTAACACCACTACTGAATGGAGGGTTGAGGCTGAGAGGCCTGTGATGGAGTCAGCCCCTGATTGGATAGAGCAGGGGGTAGTGGAGGAGGAGGAGGAGGAGGAGGTGACACCACCTACCACTACTACCGTTAGAGGACGTGGTCTGCCTCCTTTAGCTCCTAGTGCTTCAGGGTCCCGTTCTGGTGCTTCAATTTTTACTTCTGGAGCGCGACAGAGCCCATTGCCAGTCCCGCCAGCTTCTTCATCTAGAGAGAAAGGCAAAGCTGTTGTATTTTCTCGCAAGAGGGGCAGAGGAAATCAGTAGTATAGGACCATAGGTTATATGGTGCATTGACATTCCTTTGTATATGACATTATGACTCATGATATGAGATACATTATTATATTTTTTGTTGATATTTTGAGGCTGAGTTGACTCTTGAGACTTAGGACTTAGTATTCAGGACATGATTCAGTTTTATGTGTGATGTAGCACTAGACATGATATTACACATCTTATATATTAGTTTTTTTTCATATTTATGTGTCAATGCATTTATTTTATGCTGTAGATGCTTTAGACATTAAAAAAATTGAAAAAAAATGAATATTTTTGTATGTGCCGATTTTTTCCCGATTTTTACGATTTTTTTTCCGATTTTTTCCCCTCGCCGATTTAATCCCGATCGCAATGTTTGCAACCTTGGTGGAAGGCGACACCAACTCAGTGAGTTTTGTTAGGGTAGCATTGGATTAGCGGGATTAACAAAGGTCCACCATTAAATTGTAGCAGTTCTGTAAGTTCGTTATTAATTAGAGTATTGATTATGGATTTATAAATTGCTACTGTTATTGTTATAGAATCAATATTGTTGGTGTAATAAACTAGGAGCAGCTAAATTGAAATTGTTGTGAGCTATTGATGTTCTATGATGTCTATTGCTTAATTACATTGATGCGTATTTATATATATTTTTTTTTAACTGTAACGGATATGTTTTTATTAAGTAAGAAAGATTATGGGTCTTTGCCGAGGCAGCCCCTTTTACAAAGCAAAGATCTTTCTACTACATCTAACAGTCAATAAGTACTTTCAAGGCATCTGGACGGAGCTTATGTTGTTTACAATGATCTGCCCTTTCATGAGCGAGCTGCCTTTGTTTGCCATCTCATCTGCTTCATTGTTTGACGTTCTCAAAACGTGATGAAGTTTACACTTGTCAAAGTCTCGGAGGACTCTCTTCAATCTGTCCAGAGTTTTGTTGAGGCTAGCATTTCCGAACGGAGTCTCCGTGTTTATATGTTTTATTATCAGTTCTGAATCACCGAAGACTTGGAGCACTTTGATTCCCTTATCTCTTGCCATAAGACAAGCTTTTAGGAGCCCTAGGATCTCTGCGTGATTGTTGGATTTCTTGCCAAGTCCCCAACAGAACCAATCTTTGGAAAACCCACCAGGAGAGTAAATAACTCCACCCGCACCAGCAGCACCCGGATTCCCCTTGGACGCCCCGTCGAAAAAGATAGTGGAAATGTTTTGGGACCTCCACCAATTTTGAAAAAAATCATCCTCGTCTCTTATGCGCCATTCAGGATTGTCACCTTGCGAGGGTTGAAGGTACTTACGTGGATGGGGCGCAAGCATACCAAGCCAGCGCTTTTCTTCGGGCAGTAGCAAATGATCTTCTTTAAAATACTGAATTTGGGCCGCTTCCAGGAGGAAGGATTTAGCTTTTGCAGCGACCTGCAGAGGGGTATAAAGCAACTCTTTAAAAATCTTCTGATTGCGGGCCAACCAGATCTGCCAGCATACATATTTTGGGATCGCTATCCAGATTCTACGCCAGAAAGATTTGGAAGGGATTCGATGGGGATAGTGTTGGCTCCAAGAGGCAAAGAGGTCTGCTACTGAGTTCTGCAAGGGGGCTGGAATCTGCAAGTCCTGAAGAGTGAGAACCCAAACCTCTTCAGCAAATCTGCACTCCATGAAAAGATGCTGGGCTGTTTCGAAATTATTACAGCATAACACACATCTGTGGGGCCCAACTATTTTCCTTTTTTCCAGATTATCCCCCGTAAGCTGCTTGTTATGGACTAAGGTCCAGAAGAAGAAGTTTACTTTTGGAAGGGAAAGCGGCTCCCACACATTCTTCCAAAACTCCTTAGTTTGACTACAATTCCTAGTGACCTGTAAAGCATTATACCCAGCTGCGGTGGTATAAACTCCAGATTGTCCCTATCCCCAGCTGTCTTTTTTGGATCTGCAAACAGGTGCAGCATCATCCAACAGATCGACTAGCAGTGCTTGTTGGTGGGAAAACCGTGCTGGCACTCTGTGAAAATCCCATCCGTTCCAATCTCCACGCTAGTCCCAGGTCGAGATATCATACAATCTGCTTACACCAGCGCGCTCCAGCCAATTCCTGAGGTCTGCAATGTCTTCCATCTGAGCAAGTGGCTCACTTCCCATTATACTGTCAATCCATAGATGCGTACGCTTGCCGTTCCCTGGAATCCTGTAGATTAATTTTTTGAAAAAATTGCTGCTTTTACAACATAATTTCCAGACCAGCGTGCTATTGGGAGCGCTAGCTGTCTGTAGGTTGGAGAGAGCGTTAATGGGACCATACTTTGAGCGCAGGGTAACACTGATTGGATGAGAGGGTTCATTGAACAGCTTCCACAGAATCTTTCCTCCCAAAGCAAGATTGACAAGCATGGGATCTCTGATTTGCAGTCCGCCTTCAGACAATGGCTTTTTGACCACATCCCAGTTAACCAGATGCATTTTTCTATCATTGCCTTTCCCTCCCTGCCAAAGAAAATCTCTGAGCAGCCTGGAGATCTGCTCCATCACATTTCTTGGAGCAAGGAGGAAAGCTGCCTGGAAGATAGGGAGTGCAGACAACACCGTTTTAATTAAGATTACTTTACCTCCCTTAGTTAGCCAGTTGCCTCCCCACGCAGCAATTTTGGATTTAATTTTTGATATTATGTCGCTCCATAACGATCTCTTGTTTACTCCAGAAGTTATGGGAAGACCGAGATATTTAAACCTGTCCCAGTTTGCCTGACCTTTAAACCCAAGAAGAGCAGAGATTGCAGTGAGTTCATTCTGATCTATGTTCCAGCTATATATTTCGCTCTTACTCTCGTTAACCAAGGCACCTGAAACTTTGCAGTACTTTCTGAGGACTGAGTCGAAAGCTCTGGCTATTCTGGTGGAGGCTCCTCCGAGTAGGAGAGAATCGTCGGCAAAGAGAGCATGGTTCAATGGTTCAGCTCCATTTGAAGGTTTGAGGCCCGGAATATTTCCTGCTATTCTTTCGGCAGTAAGCTTACGGCTGAGGGAGTCTGCCATTATGATATACAGGAAGGGGGAGAGAGGGCAGCCCTGCCTGATACCTCTCTGAGCTTGGAAGAAGTTAGCGGGTCTGCCATTAACTAACGGAGCAATCCATGGTCTGTCAATGTAGGCTTTAATTAAATGGACAAAATGAATCGAAAAACCAAAGGAGAGCAGTACCTTAGATAGGAAGCTATGATTAACTCTATCAAAGGCGTTGGCCATATCTAGTTTAATCAACATACCTCTCTCCTTTCGTTGCTTACTTGAGTGTATTGTCTCCTGAACTTGGATCACGTTGTCCAGAATGTGCCTACCCTCCACGAAGCCACCTTGGTTGCTGGAGATCAGTTTTTTTAACAATGGCTTGATCCGACTCGCCAGAAGTTTTGCCAGGATTTTATAGGAAGCATTGCACAACGAGATAGGTCTAAATCTAGCAAAGGAGTCAGGATTGGTGTCCTTAGGAATTAAAGCCAGATAAGTGGACTTGGTTCCTCCACCAATCTTGGCTTTCTGCATGAATCCTCTTATCATTTTAAGCAGATCTGCCTTGATAATGTGCCAGCAGGATTTGTAGAAGTGGATTGTAAACCCATCCGGCCCAGGAGCCTTATCTGAATCCATGGACCAAATAACTTTTATGATTTCCTCCTCAGTAATGGGTCTGCAGAGGTTTATGTTGTCTTCAGGACTGATAAGGGAGGGAACACAGGAGAGAAAATCATCCACCTCCTCATCATTGCTTGAGTTTCTTCTCTGAACAAGTTCCTGTAGTGGTTTTCAGCAGCGGCTTTAACTTGATTGAATCCTTTACATACTTGACCCTCGGCTGTTTTGATTTCTGCTATGTAGTTCTTCGACAGTCTAGCTCTATATTGCCGGTGGAAGAAGGGAGTGTTCCGATCCCCGGCCTTCAACCAAAGGCTTCTGGATTTAAGCCTCCAGTATTCTTCTTCCTTGCGAAAAGTTTGGTACGCTGCTCTTTGTGCTTTTACTTCCTCCTCGAGCAACTCAGATGTGATATCTCTGTTTTCCATATCAGTTTGCAGATCCGACAAAGACTGCACAGCCTCCATTCTCTGATTGATGGGGTTGATATCCGGTGCTTTTATCCAGTCCTTCAGAGCTTGCTTTGTAGCTTTCAGCTTTTGCTCCCATACGTAGCTGGTGGATCCGGAGATTGGTTTGGCCCATGCTGCCTTGACAGTCTCCAAGAATCCATCTCTCTCGATCCAGAGTGGGTTGAATCGAAAAGGAAGCGGACCCAAGTCTTCTTCATCTTCCAAATGGAGTTGGATGGGTTTATGGTCTGAGGAGAGCTTGGGCAGAATTTTGGTGGTTATTTTCTTGTTCATCATAATGGAGCTTTGTACCAAGAAACGGTCTAAACGAGCAGAAATGTGCTCCGTACCAACCCGATTATTAGTCCAAGTGTAAATGCCACGAATGGGCTTGAAATCAAGAAGGTCCCAGAGCTGGGTGATCTCCTCAACCTTGGCCAACATAGGGTCTCTGGCACTGATTCCCCCCCTCTTTTCCTTTGCCTTCAAAACGATGTTCAGATCCTCGGCAAGAACGATGTTGCTGGGATTGGACTGCTCAAGAAAGGCCACAAGTGTATCCCAGCATTCCCGTTTTTTAGAATAAGTCACCGGAACATAGAGATTGAAGAGAGAGATGGTCAACTTACTTGCCTTATGCTTCAGCTCCGTGTATATCCAGTGCTGGGTTTCATGGGACATCAACAGGTGAAAGAGATCATCTGTCCAGAGTGTTGCCAACCCTCTAGAGGTTCCCCTTGAGCTGACTGCTTTTCCTGCTTTTTTGTTCCACTTTGTTCTTCAACAGAAAGAGCACCGCGCTATTTGATGTACGGGCATAAGAATGTGCGAGGTTCTGCTTTCAGTGGTTCACACAATGGCTCTCTCAATGTCTAGGGAAGACCCCGGACTCAGTTCAAAGGCAGAATTCATGTTCTAACCCGGGAGTTGGGAGCGTTCTTGAAGGAGCCCATGGTCTGGTCTTCGCCCCATCGAACCTTTCATTTCTTGGATTGTGATCATCTTCGTTCCTGCCTCTTCCCTCTTCTCCTGGGCATTCCTTCTTTTTTTTTTGAAGAAGCGCTGCCGGCCAGGGTCTGTCTTTCGAACCCGCCGGAAACTAACGGGTTTCTGCCCATTACACAAGCAGAAGAATTAGGCGTGCCGGAAAACCTTGGTCTCCTCCTTCTTTACTCTCTCTCTCTTTGTTTGAAGAAGAATTTGGGCGGGCTCACTGTTCTAGAAACTGAAGCTTTAGCTTACTTATGCTCTCTAACCACCGCGTTGTGCAGTGCATTTGGTGGTGCTTCTGCTTCTTGGTTGCTTTTGGAGCTTGGTTGACCTCCTGTCATATTTCCTTTACCTGCGCCTTTTTTTGAGCTAGTGTTTTTCTGGACTAGGGTCCATTGTTCCCCATTTTGTTTATCTGCCTGTTCCTTAGCCTTCTTCTTAGAGTGCTTTGAAAAGTGACCGTGCCCGTGACAATGCCTACATTTAAATGGTAGCTGTTCATAGTCCAGCTCTTGGACATGCGTCCACCAGCAACAGTGAGCTTGATAGCTTCCGGTAATCCTTCTTTGAGATCTACTTCTACGCAGATGCGGGCGCATGAGTACTGATCCTTTATTGCCGCCTGATCTATGTATTTTCCTAATGCATTTCCTATTGTTTGGAGAGATTTTGGATTCCAACAGTGGAGAGGCAAGTGAGGGAGTCTAACCCAAACCGGGACAGCCGAAGGAACATCCTGGGAGGGGTCGAAGTCAGGGGACCATTTGTTTAGGTAAAGGCTTTGAGGGCCCATGAAATATGGTCCGTTTCTGAAGATTAATCCTTTGTCTTCCGGGTTTTAAAAGACAAACACAAAGAAACCCTTACCTACGAAGTAGTTGTTGACTCCCTCCTTGATCAAAGGCTTCCAGTTCCTTTGAGTCCAGTCCTCAACAAATTTGGGAGAGGGCCAGAGGCCCATGAACTGGCCTATGAGGCCCCGCTCCGCCAGATTCAGCGCCAATTTGCAGGTGTCTCCTTCAGGAAGAGCCACTGTGGGGATTGAGTCCATTTTTTTCACAAATTTCTGCTGAGACTGAGATGGAGGGCGTTTGGGAGCATTAGCAATCATTGCCCTAAAAGCCGAAACCTCCGGAGGCGGAGGGGGATCTGGGGTCCTGCGGTCTTCCATGGTTAGATCTGACGCAGGGCAGGCCGAACAGGACGAAACTGGGGCGCGCTGGAGCTGCCAGCAGCCCAGGCGCGATCAGAGGGCGCAGTGGGAGGCAGAGCGGAGCCAGAGCCAACGCGCGCGAATGATTGTCTCTTGCGTATTTATATTAACTTTGCCTAGAATTGAAAGGAATATTTATTTTGTGATTTCATAACTCTTAAGGGCAAAAATTCCCTAGGGATATTACAAGAATTGAAAGCAAATTCAACCTGTGCTAAAACCAAGTCTCATTACTTTGGATTTTCTCCAACTAGGCTCTGAAGCAAATTACCTAATTTTCTATTCATTGTCTCTATTGTCCCATGTGTTTGAAGGTGATAGGCCCAACTATATTGCAATTTGCTGTCAAGCTTTCTCCATAATGTTTTGTAAAAGTGGTTAAGAACTTTTGTATTTAGGTCACTTGTGATTGTTTTGGGTTTGTCATGTAAGCACACTATCTTTGTTCAAAAAATAGCAAGTCAACCACCTACCTTCAATCATTTGTTTTCTTACATGGAATGAAGTAAAATATTTATTAAATGCCAGGGCCAATGATCGCTAGAAATTGGTGTTCGCGAGAGTATCCATCGAAATCCTATATAGTTATATTTGGTTTAATTCAATATTTTTTTTCTTCTAATTGGTTGTGTTATCGCTTGTCGCCTACACCTACCTACAGTTAGCGGGAAAAGCCTTTAACCCCACAAGGTGTGGTTGGTGGCAAAGAACTCAGAGAAGGGGCTGTCACACTAATCCCGTCTCTCTCCGTTTAAGCCATCTCCTAGGTTAGCTATGGGGGGTGGTCCCTAAAGAAAAACTATGTTAATGATGTGAGGTTTCTAGGAGAATTGATTAAAAGGAATTACTTATCAAAGATGACTCAATTCCAAGATGTAAACAAGCATATAAGTATATGAGCAATATTTAATGATGTGTTCAAAATATAGACCAACGCTTTAAAGTAAATGACAAGTGCTTGCTCAAAAATGAAATTCACGATACAATGACAATAATCCCACAAATGAAGTGTTAGACCAAGATTAACATATAAACATCACTTGCAATAAATGAAAAAGTACTTGTAACAGAGTGCTCAAATAACAAAGGATAGTGACATTAAATATTCATGAGCTAAATAACCACCAAAGTAACAAGTACATGAGATAGCAAAATTGCGAGTAAAGTTGTGATGAGAAGGTGCTCTTGGTTGATTTTATTAGTAGAATTCTAAAACAATTTTCAATGTAACTCTTGTCCCCAGACCTCACCCTCGCCCGAAATCCGGATCTCACTGTGAGAAGTCCATAGGGGTGGAGGGTCCCTAATGTCTATACAACCAACTTAAGTTGGAAGTTATTTTTTAGAGATGCAAGTCTAGTATGCAAAGTGAAATGCCTAAATGATATGAAAGTGAGTTTACAAGTGCCATGTAAAAGATGGAGATGATTCAATTAAATATGCTTCATAGTTAGAACAATAACTCAAGTTGCCATAAATTGAAAGTGCTATGCTTCTTTACTTGTAGTATATTGTGAAACTTATCCAAATGAGAAATAGATCACAAAACATAAGTAAGTGATGGCAAATGAGATTGCAAATTAGGAATTTAAAGGACTATGCGATTTGTGTTACTTCCCAATTAGAGCATGTATATGTGATGTGAAAGAAAATGGAAATGTCAAAACCACTAAGTCAATCCATCTACAAATTCTCTCATTTGAAATGGGGAGATAGGGATGCCAATGGGTAAAACCCACACTCCCACAACAAAAACATAAATTTTTATTAATTTTACCAGAAGGAAATGACCATGAGGCCTTTTCTAAACCAAGGAAAGTCTTTACAAATAGAAATTGAGACCATAGACTTTTCCTCGATGAGAATTTTTAAAAATCTCAAAGGAATTCAGACTTTACAATAGGAGAAGAGAATCTAAGCCTCTTCTATGCCCACAACCAAAGAAGAGAGAGAGTTATCTTTCTCATTTGAAATTTAGAGCCCAAAGGTTTTGCAATAACTTGTTAGTAATTTCTTGTAGTTATCCACTCAAGCTGCCACAAGAAAAATATTCGGAAAGAGGGCTACAAGACCGATCAAATAGTAGACAGATAAAATTACAAAATATGGTACAACAATTTACAAAGGGCTAAGCCAAAGAGTTCGAGTAAACTCTCCTCTTTGCTTAGTCATCTTCAAACTCTTAGATAGCAAATGAAAACAATGAAGTATAATGTTTTAAAAGATATTCAAATTTAGAAGTATTCGGCTTGTATACAAGCTATGTCCCAAAACCCCTGCAAAACCACCACTCTGTAAGATAAGACTATGAAGGTTCAAAGAACGAATGAGAGCTCCTTTGAGAATGTACCAAGAGTGGGTTGGTCTCTCCAAAGACTTCCTCCAACGCTTGATTCTTTGATCCCAACAAGATGTTCCCTCTACAAAACTTCAATCAAGAATTAGTTCCATATAGATTTAACAATAAACAATGATAAGAAACTCTAGAGATTTATTTGAAACCAACCAGAGCATTCTATACCTAGAGCATACTCCTAAATCAAATGTCAATGTAAGATAGCTCTACATTAACAAATCTACAAGAGCATATGGAAACAAATTAGATCAAAGCACGAGTAAAAGGAATTATACCAATGATCAACGATTCATCACACTCCAAAAGGAGAAACACCTCATGAATGAAACCCCAAAGTCTTTATTGATATTTCTGAGTGTAGAATGCAACAGCGCTTCCGCAAGCACAATAGCTAGTAAAAAACGTGATTACAATGAGAGCCTAAGGCTCATTTAAATAGAACTATGGGAGCAAATCCCATTGAAAGATCAAATGACAAGTGGAGAAGGGAGATAATCTCAATGCAAAAACGAATTTGCACAAGTGGCTGCTTGCTTTCTGTAGATTGCCAATGAACTGCTGTAGGTGGTGAAGACTAGCTGTGTGTGCTCCCTTGAAGATCAACTCTGATTTTTTTTGTTGCCAAGTATGAAAATATGCAAATTATGGGGAGACAAACTCCCAGCGAATCTTCAATACGGAAATAAAGAGTGACACCTCCCAAATTGAACCAACAACTACCATGCGTTGAGCTGCCAATTAACTGTGTGTACGCTGTTTCTTAATTTGTTGCATATGACCGAGTATTTGGGCAGCGTACAAGTATAATATTTGCTGGAATAAGTGGAGACCGTACTCCATGATTTTCTCAATTAAATCTTCCCTCAAATCCTTCATGCAATACGTTGATTTTGCTTGCTGATTTGAAACGTGTGCATTTCCCTTTGACTGCGTGGAATCTTCTTTCAACATGTGCATATTGTTTTGGCATGTGTGTTTTTAAATTTTGTTGGCTATGCGTATACTATGGAGAGGTGAGGTGGGTCCATCCCACACTCACTTTACTTTATACCTTAGTCCATAACATTTGAATTAAATCCCAAGTGAACTTTTAGCCATACGTATGAACTCAATGTTGGATCATTTGATTTTTTTATTTTTGGAAATTTTGACTTGAGCTTGTTGTACCTTATGTGGTGGGCCCCACATGCTTGCAAGTTCATCTTTGACTTCCTCTCAAAATTCCTTGTCACTTGGTTGACCTATTTTGACTTTAGAAAATTTTCTAAATTTTTCCAATTATTAATTTTTTCTCATTTTTTGCCATTGACATTAGGAAAATCAGCTTTTGAGGGAGTATAAGTCGTTTTTTGACCCTCAAAGTGGGGCCTAGGATAATGATGGGTCTTTGAGGATGATTTTCGAGTAGTCACACGCCCCAGACATTTCCTAAGGCCACTTATTTACATCATTACATAGAAATTAATTAAAAAATCCCGTTTTGCGGGAAATTTTTAATTATTAAAAAATCTTACTTAGACCTAGTCAAATTCCGCGAAATTTCAGAGATGACCTAGCATGGTAATATACATTGACTCTAGACATTAAGATGCATTAGGGGCTCAACCTTCAAGCTGTCACCTCGGCTTTGGGGTAATGCAATGACTGAAAAAACCTAGAAAATTATTCGCCGCTAAAAAGAAGGAATAATTAACCAAGTAAAAAAAACACTCCAAGGTGTACTTGCTTGTTGATCGAGTCCCAACATTCTAGCCCTGTTACATGGCTTTATTCATCATGCTAGCGACATTTATACAATATCCCCGTAGGGTTGCAGAATTTGAGGACTGAAGAAGAAAATGATAAGAAGAAGAAATAGAGCTTAAAAACTTTGTTGAACTGATGATATCTGATGGCACAAGTGTCCTCTGGTTCATCCTTGGGCATGGAGTCTTCACATTATCATCAGGTGCCACTCCAGTGGTCAACAGATTGAACGTTTATGAGCTTGCTCATTGCACTCTTTGTCAATATACAACGTTCACAATGAAGAACATATTAGTATAAAATGATTCAAAACATTTGTACAATGAATTTGAATTTGACATACAACTCGTTAATCAAAATTATCCCTAAATTCAAAAAAAGAAAAATAAAGATTTTGTCATAAATTTTATATTACAAAATCAATTAATTTTTATTTTTATTTTAAAAATTTGATCTAATGTCATAAATATTTTGTTAAAGGTCCACATTGTAAACTTTAATTCAAATTATTGGATGCTATTGGGGACAGGTCAAAATTCTATTGACTCATATTACTCTGAGGACGTAGCCTTTTGGTTGAGGGGAAGATTGGTCCTAATTTGAAGTTTTTCAAGTGTTAAACCTTGAAAGCAAATTGCTATCTAAAATCGTGAGAAGTAATCATGGTTCCCAAGCATCAAAGATAATCTCAAGTAACTCCTGAAGTTGAAACCCCACTTCAAGTTGATTAAGGGGTTGGAACTGTAGCTAAGCAAGCAATACAACGTTCTCTGGGAGAGATGACAAACATCTTTGAAGATTGCATTGCTAACCAAGGTCAAAGGCCAAGATGAAATCAAGAAAGAGTATCAAAACAAAAACAAAGGGTAGACCAAGACCTTTTAACCAATGTTGAGAGAAGTGGAAAAACAATTGATATTTTGAAGGAAGTTCAAAAATCCAAACTACTTGAATTCATAGGTGTATATGAGAGTTCATTATCAGAATCTTGGATTGGAGGGGTCAAGAGGGCTCTATCCTATAAGACATACTCCAAAATGGAAAAGGCATAAATACAAATGAGCCTTCCAAGGGAGAAGCTCTTTTATGGTTCATGGGAATTGTTTGAGGAATCTTTTAGAACCAGGTTCTTGTCAGAAGACTACAAACACAAATAATTGGGAGCCTTTCATGCACTGAGACAAAATGGAAGATCAATTGAGGCCTATGTAGCAGAATTCTATGCATTAGTCCATCATGTGGATTGTTGCCGCAAAATCTAGCAGGCCTTGTAGAGGGGTACCTTACAAGGCTATTACTAGACTGAGAGACAACAATGGGGTAGTGGCCCACTGTCACCACAACCAAAACCCTCTGCTATATATGTAATTTCACCAATGGGAGGAGTCCTGATATGTGGTCACCTATGACGGATATTCTAAGTACAAGGCATATGATGACTAATAGGCTTCTAAGGGAAAAGCTCAACTTAAGTACAAGGTTCCAATCACCAAATGGAGGCAAATTGCTTTTGCTAAGGAGGAAGGATAATTGATGGGCTATTATTAGACCCAGAGACAACCATGGGGTAGTGGCCCACTATCACCACAACCAAAACCCTTTGCTATTTATGGAATTTCACCGATGGGAGGAGTCTTGATATGAGGTCACCTATGATGGATATTCTAAGTACAAATGCATATGATGACTGTTAGGCTTCTAAGGGAAAAGCTCAACTTAAGTACAGAGTTCCAATCACCAAATGGAGGAAAATTGCTTTTGCTAAGGAGGAAGAATAATTGATGCACTAGCATCAAAACCCTAGTGATTACCTATGTAATGGATTGAGAAGTTTTATGGTAGAGCTAATCAAATTTCACAACTAGGATTATCATTCACATGTTATTCATGAGTAATGTATGCAACAATGATATCTAGATTCTACCAAAATAAATTTTCAATAAATTAGGGCACAATAGAAAACCCTAGATCCATACTTTAGACATAAAGAAAATACTTATCCAACAAAATGCCCACTTACAAGATAACATGCATGAAATTCCATCCATTGATCCAAGGCTAGCTCCAGAGTCCAAAGACAAACGAGTAGCTCCAAATATCAAAATGCATTCATAGATCCAATTTCCTCCACAAGACAAAGAGGCTAAAATTCACAAGAGGCCGAAATAATCCAAGTCTAGGCGACAGTGAGAAATACATTAGTCCTCTCCACTATTTATATGAGGAGGAATAACATCTGTTTTAGCCTAAAAGCCCCTAGGACAAGAAGTTATGTCACAATGATGAATTGGGCACAAGCCGACCCACTAACTTAGACAATAAACATAAGAATTTTCCCACACGTGTGAGTTGTAGGGCAAGATATGTTGATGTCATTCATGCGTTAGGCCTTTTAGGGCATGCATTGGTGCTTCTGGGTGTCAAACTTGGTGTAGAAGCTCTTTAAAATCACCCTTTGAGGGTTGGACCTCAGAGTTTTTTCAATATCACTATGTGGACCCCAAGATTCATCTTGGGGCAACAAAGGTGGTCTCATGGATCTCCAGATGACCACAGTGCCTATCTCTGCTCCAACATTGAGGGCTTCAAAGGTGGTGTTAGCCCTCCCTGTCTCAAGGTGTGAGACCATCGTCATCTCTGCCCTAGATCAACTGCCATCCCGCATGAATTTCTAAGCCAGTTGGGGGCTCACTCGGTCTAGGTGCATTATCTCAAAAGGTCAACAAATGTAGGGAAAAGTGCCAAAACGTTGTGGGTGCTGGAGGTGCCCAAGGATGTGTGTGATGCTCTGCTGTTGCTTGGAGTCCCATGGCTCTTAATGCTTCACTTGTGGGTGTCAATATGCTTCTCTAGAGGTCTGGGCCCCAGCTAAGTTTCCGATGTCATGGCTGTGGAATCACGTAACGGTCACATCACAAAGTCTAGCAAGCAACAAATCATTAGGTACAATAATCCTTTTTGCATTCAAGTAGACCAATCTTGAATGTAAAGGTCTATTTGACACTTCAAACAAGACTTCCCTCTCAAATTTGGGGCTTTGAACTTGCAATGGTGTTTCCTCCTTATGTAGGAGTGGTTAAAGGACAACCCTATTAGGTGTTTCCAACTCCCAAGGTGAAGTGACATTTCCTTAGTCCACTTAATAGGTGTTATGTGAACAATGATGGTAACAGAGGGGAGAAGACTTCACGACCAAGTGCCATGGTCCAAGGAACCAACATGGTGGGGACCACATCTTGAGTGTATAGATGTGAGGAGAGAGCAATCATGGAGGCATGAGATACCAAACCAACCTTTGTTTTTCCACCCCTCTTGTGCGCCTTTTACTTTTAGTTTGTATTTTTCTTTGTATTACTGCTTGTAGCTCAAAGGGTTAGAACTTGCTTTGCATGATGTATAACAATTGTATTACCTCTCAATGATGAGGCAACTCATTGCTCATCAGGGTTGGGACATGCAAGGGTTCCTTTTATTGATGTATAAGAGCAATATGGTGCTTAGGAACTGGGTGATGGCCATAAGGGGTGAAGTAGAGCTCATGCTAGGCTTTTGCCCACGTGCTAATGTGTATGTCCCGACCTTATTTTGCATTTTACTATTCATTCTTTCATTTTGCTTGTGGCCAATATATGCTTTTCTTTTCTTTTAGCTGCATCAACCTCCTAGGGCAAGTTCCGAGCCCTATTCAGGTATGAGGATGTATGGGTGCCAAATCCCAGTGAACCAATGGTTAGTTGAACCTGAAGAATGGAAGTGGAATATAGGTCTTGTAATGAAAGATGAAAAGTGTTAAGTATGGAATAAGGATAGATGGAACAAGCTATCTCAATCAGGGCTTCCCAAATAGTGCCTCTCCAATACCCATTGGGCCATTAGGGGAGCTCCCACTTAACTAGGTTCGAAGATTAACCCCCCATATAAGGTGAGGGAACAAGATCACAGTCAAAACCCCTCCTTCTAGGTCACCCCATAATCCATGCCAAAAGCTCGAAGTACAAACAAGCAGAAGCACCTGATTGCAAAATGAATAAAGTACCTTTTGATCGGAAGCCCACCTTTGTTTATGTGCTCCTGCGAGATGGGTGAGCACTGAGCAGTCATATGACTGATGCAGGTGGCAGATATGAATAGTGGCACACCATCAGATAGTGGTGGTTATCAGGGGCTACTGGCTAGCCGACTAGATGCGAAGTGTGGGAGAATAATTTTCTCCTGTGGGTCACACACATTTGGTGGGTAACGTGGACTAAATGGCTGATGATAAATGACAAGTTGAAAGATTTCTTCATGGGCTTGATTCTTTAGTTCGAGTTGAAGTTGCCATGCAAAAACTCACAAGTTTCCATGCAAAAAACTCACCACCATGGCAACAACTACAAGTTTGGCTAGACAAGTCCAAAAGGTGATGGATATGAAGAATCAAGTAAAGCAACTTGTGGAATGATAAAAGAAACCTTCAAAGAAAATACCACAAGAATTGGAAGGCTCCAATATGGGTCCTATGGAAGAGATAACAATCTGTCTAGGATGGCTATTTTAACTTGTGGGGCACCTCAAACCTATTTGAGAGGAACAAGAGGGAAGGGAAGAGAATTGGATAGTCAACATCAGGATTATACAAAGAATCAAGGCTCATTGAAGTGTTGGGAATGTGGTGGCCCACATTATAGACACAATTGTCCATGACTTTAGGTTGGATTCAAGTAGTAAGGATGTACAACAAGAAAAGATCAACCTCAGACACAACACCGAATTGGTGTTGCTATGAACCACCACCAAGCAAAGCATCAAGCGACAATAGTGGAATATGATGGTATGATAAAAAACACTTCCCTCTCTGTATTAATTGATCCAGGTGCCACTGATAGTTTTATATCTCGTTTTGCTTTAATTATATGTAGGTTGGGCCTTGGCAGCTCATGACCAAAGTAACTTTAACTTGGTAGATATGGCATCAGGGGTTAAACCAACAATAGGCCTTCTAGTTAAAGATTGTGTTGTTAACATTGGGGGTTGTATCACAAAAATGAATCTATATAGCATAGCTCTGGGACTTGTGATTTAATTGTAGGAATGGATTGGATTGAACCTCATCAAGCCTTAGTAGATTGCTATAACAAAGTAGTTCTTTGCCAAAATGGTGAAGGGGATCCTATAACAATTAAAGGGATTAAGCGAGAAGTTACCTTAAGCCTCATTTCGGCCAAGAAGGTAACTAAATGTATGAGAAAAGGGTGTAAAATTTATGCAGTCGAGATGACGAACGAGGATGGAAATCCTTCTGATATGCTTCATCCAATGCTTTTGGAATTTGCAAATGTATTTCCTCCAGAGCTTCCTGGTCTACTCCTTGTAAGAGAATTTGATTTCTCAATTTCCTTGAAACTGGGGACAATACCCATATCTAAAAGTCCTTATCGAATGACTTTTCTAGAACTTAAGTGAGTTAAGTATACAACTTAAGGAACTTCTTGATCAAGGGATGATTAGGCCTAGCGTGTCACCTTGGTGAGCACTAGTGATCTTTGTGAAGAAGAAAGGTGGAACCCTCAGGTTATGCATCGATTATCGCGATCTGAACAAAGCAACCATTAGGAATACATATCCCATGCCTCGCATTAATGATCTCTTTGATCAATTAAAGGGAGTCTCGGTGTTTTCTAAGATGGATTTGTGATCAGGATACCACCAGTTAAGAATCAAGGAGGACATACCAAAGACTACATTCAGAACAAAGGCTGGTCACTATGGGTTCACTGTAGTACCTTTTGGGTTGACCAATGCCCCAACAGCTTTCATGAACCCGATGAGCAATGTGTTTCACAAATATCTAGATCGTTTTGTTCAAGTGTTCCTAGATGACATTCTTATATAATCCCATAATGAAAGGGAACATCTAGAGCACTTAAGATTGGTACTTCAATGCCTAAGACAAAATAAGCTGTACAGAAAACTATCAAAATGTTCATTCCTCCAAACAAAAATCCAATATCTTGGCCATATTGTCAGCGGAAATGGTATTGCAGTAGACCATAGTAAAATTGAAGCCATAATACACTGGCCTACTCTGAAGAACACCGAGTACATACCTTTATGGCACTTGTGGGTTAGTATAGGAAGTTCATTGAAGGATTTTCTTGAACCGCCAATCCCTGAAACACCTGAGTACCATTACCAACTCGGTCCCACAATTGGGCAAAGGGGGGCTGTGGCAGAGATATGAAGAGAGTGACTGAAGTAAGCTGGTCAACTGAAGGAGCACTTGAGGATCACAATTTGCAGATGGGATTGAAGCATCCGTGAAAAGTATATCCAAATTTGATCAACTTCATGATATGGAAAGAGGAGATCCACTGAAATAAGCTAAGAGTCATCTTTGCAGTCATCACTAGGATAGAGTGGCATAGATCACGCAGACCTGTGAATAGAAACCGCATCAAATGAGCTGAGAGGGGTCTCCCTTTAAAAACAAGTGGCCACAAGCTTTTTAGAGTCACTATGAATCACCACTAGAAGTTGAGGAGTAGGCCTTGCATCACCAACCAGAATATGCAATATAAAAGTACCAATCCTTGAAATATGAAGAATCTCTACAAATAAGGTGGGGTCAATACCAAGAGTATCATCCTCTGAATCTGGTAGAGCCTGATCTGCAAAGAGCACTGCCATATGTGTATCAATGAAATAGTCCATCCAGTCCAGCAAAAGGAAGTCTCTATGAACACTTCAAGAGAACCTGCTAAAGAGACCAAGGAAATAGAATCAGTGGTGACCTAAAACATCGCAAATTTTTTGCTGAAAGAGGTAAAAGGAATGTGTTGCCCTAAGAAAAGGGCACAGATCTGCAAAAAACCCCTTGAATCTGCTGAAAAGAATTAAAAAACAGCCAAAGAAGAAGGGTGCTGGTGTAAGAGAGGGCTAAAATACCCTAGAAATCTGTTGCTGTCCCAAAAAATTGCAGAGAAACCTTCTTTCAGACTGGAAACAGCCCTAAAAGTATTCTGAAAACCCTAGTTTTCAGACGTTTGCTGAACTTCAAAAAACAGTGGCCAGATTCTCTTTAATTACTGCATAGGATGGGCAAAAAAACAACCCTAATAAATGCTTTCTACCGGCCAAAAAACACCAGAAAACAGCTCTAAAAACTTTTCCAAAATGGTTTTCTTCTGAATATGAACATGGCTGGAAAATACACCAGCATGATCAAGAAGAAACCCTAGCAGCAAGGAGAGAAGCCCTAAATATTGTGTTCTACAACTTGATAACAGTGTGCATAAGCGAGAGAATGAACAACCACACAGTAATTGCACTTAAAGAGAAATAATCCTGCACATATGTGCATTGTGGGAGGAAAAACCAGCCCTACCATCATTGCACGTAAGAGAAATGCTTATCACAATGGAGAAACACTGAGAATAGAAGAGGGACAGCTGAATAAATAATAGAAGGTTCACACATGTGCTAATATCATGTTGACATCACAAGAGAGAAGGATCTTAAGAAACCACTGACAAATTGTAAATCAGTATGGATCACAAAGACATCACAAAGGGAAGAGAAGATGAATCCATGGTCAAGAGTAACACAAGATATCGTGTCTTTAGGCAAAAGAATCACTCTAATTATCAAAGACGGATCATACAAATGACTCATAAGTTGTGTATTTATGCACAACATAAGAGGGTGGCATGTCTTTCCTCATGAGGGGTTATAGGCCTGTCACCCACCAAAAGTAGGTGACCTTATAGGAGAAATTTTCTCCTGCCATCTCTTCTAGCTGGAAGCCAGCAGCCCATGACAACCACTAGTAGCTGATGATGATGTGCCATTCGTAACTCCGCCACTTGCTTCAATCATGTGTTTCCTCGCCCATTTGGCAAGAGCGCATGTTGGAAGGTGGGCTGTTGATCAAAAGTTACTTTATTCATTTTGCAATCTGGTGCTTATGCTTGAGCCCGTGACAACCACTAGTAGCTGATGATGATATGCCATTCAAAACTCGGCCACTTGCATCAATCATGTGTTTCCTCGCCCATTTGGCAAGAGCGCACGTTGGAAGGTGGACTGTTGATCAAAAGTTACTATATTTATTTTGCAATCTGGTGCTTATGCTTGTTTGTATTTTGGGCATTTGGCATGGATTATGGGGTAACCTGGAAGGAAGAGGAGTTATCCCCCCTATTCCATACTTGCCACTTTCCATCTTACATTACAAGCCCCATATTCCACCTCCCTTCTTTGGGTTCAACTAACCATTGGTTCTTTAGGATTAACACCATACATCCTCATACTTGGGTAAGGCCCAAAACTTGGCCTTGGGAGGTTGATGCAACTAAGAGAACAAGAAAAAGCATATGATGGCCACAATAAAAAACAAAAGATAAAAATGCAAAAGATGACCAAGACATACACATTAGCACGTGGGTAAAAGCCTAGCGCGAACTCTTCCTCGCTCTTTATGGGCATCACCCGGTTCCTGGGCACATGTTGCTCATCATATTATGAGGAGAAACCCTCGCATGTCCCAACCCTTGGTGGGAAATGAGCTGCCTCACCCTTAAGGGGGTAATCACTACTATACATCATAAAAAATAAGGTCTAACCCTTGAGCTATGAGCAGCAATACAAAGAAAAAACAAGAAAAAGTAAAAGACAAAGGCCAAGTGTTGTTTTCCAACGATCCTATTGTCTAGGCTAGAATCCTAAGTCATTGAGGCTACCAAACCAAGAATCACAACAAAGCTACTTTGCATAGCGAAACAATATACAACAGTAAATCTACTAGTGCACTAAATATACACAAATTTTTACACAATTTTGTACAATAACCCAATCTTTGTTATATTAATCCAACTAAATAATACAACATTTTAGGGCTCCCATACCAGGGATAATGGCCCTCAAATATCCACTAGTACAAGAATACAAAATACAAGATAATTTGACAGTCTAGTTGATGTAGTGCACGATCACAACTTCTTTGTCATTGCCTATACTCTTGCGGGTCCTTCGCTTCCTTTCTACAACACTGCCTCTATCAATGCTCCAAGTCCATCTGACCACTGAATCTTGGTTATCCAATCTGCTCTCTTGTTGATCGTTTGTCCATCAACGCATCAACACATCGAGTCTCCTATTGAGTTGTTCACAACTTCGTTTGTGAAAAACTCACAATTGCCCACTGTTGCTCCTCGGCTACTTAGGGTCTTCTTCCCACTATAGTCTTCTTGCGTTGCTCCAATGAAGACTAACATAGGGTAGGAGGGCTGCCACCTGTCACCATCAAATGTCGCTTCTCCAATGATGAACACAAGCTCCAATAATCTGCTTCTCTGGCTGGCCAAACCTTGAGCTCCAATTTGCCTCCTTTATTATCCTCCTTAGTTCATTGAGGAGCTACTTAGGCTACCAAAACTTCACCCAACTCACAACTATCCAAAGTCCTTCTTGTCAACTACTCTAGGGCTACTTTGGACACTTAGCTGTTGCCCTCCACCAACCACAAGATGCCCAATACAAACAAATCTTTCATTCTGTTCCAAAACTAGACCTAACACCTAGTAATAATGGAGAAATGACATACCTTTAAAATGTTGTTCATGGATTGAATTCTAGTCATTGGTGAGGGCACTCTTGCAGCCCACAACAACCCACCATTTGTGACCAAAACTCACACAAAATACTGCGGCCTCCTCCCTTCTTCAAGTATTTGCAACTCGCTACCTTGTTAAGCTCTTACAACACCCTGTTTTAGGCTAGTTTAGCCTACCAAATTGCCACTACAGGTCTGCAGCCTGCTCAAGGAAGAATTTCCATGCCAAAAAAAGCCCAGAACAACTCCTCTCCTGTGTGGCCTTGCTGCTGATTGACCTGCTCTCCAAGATAGTCTCAAGAGAGCCCGAACGACCCCTCTTCCCTTTGCTGAAGCAACTACTAACCTGTGGCCCAACACAGAGATGCATTTCTCCTAACGCGAGTTCCTTGTTCACTCCTTTGCTTGCTCTCGTGTTGCCGACATTGGATGCTCAAATGAATCTCCTTCACCTTGTATTTATACACAATACAATGGCTTCAACGAATATCCCTCTATGGGCTTGCCAACCTGTCATAACGCTGTTCTAAGGCTAGTCGACCTTAACTCTTGTTGTACAAACCCAACTAATAACTTCAAAAATTAATTTCTCAACATAGATAACTCAAATTTAGATGTGTTTGATTCGTCTCAGCGTCCTCTATCATCTCCATCCATCACATGTCCAATAACCCTCACGGATTCACACCCACATACTTGACTTGGGTGCAAAGCCCACTTCTTGGGTTCCTAGTCCACAAAGCCCTTTTGTGGTGATCCAATCTCCAAACCCTGAATCCTAGGGCTTGGAGTACCTCCCAAGCTATCAAAAAGCAACACTCCCTCTTAGCGAGGGAGGTAGATCCAAGACTAAGAAGTAGCTCATCATCATCACTGTCACTGCTCGCAACACTCACCTAACTCTTGGTGCCCACAATTGCAACAATCCCTGTAGCATGGACTACGCCTCTCTCAAAAGTGTCACTGTCACTGGAAGCATCCTGCTTCTTTTTCTTCTCTTGAAATGTCTTCCACCCTCTCCATGATTCCTTCTTGCTAGATGTAGAAGCACCCTTGCTTCCCACTGACCAAGCACTCTTCTTGGGCTGCAAAGTCTCCCTTTGAACCTGCAAACTCCCTCTAAAACTTGACTCCCTCTGAGCCTCTGGAACCTAGATCTTTGTCTCTGGAACCTGAACCTTCTCCTCTGAAGCCTACACTTGCACCTGCTTCTCTGGAACCCGCACCTGGTCCTCATCCTTCTTCTTCTTCCCATGATCTTTAGGCTTGCCTGTCAGCCTATATAGACCATGCTCTCTAACTCTAATCACCGCTCTTGCGGAGCTAGAGCCTTTGGGCTTGAGTCTTGCCTTCCCACTCTAGAACAAGACCTTAAACCCTTTTTTCTTGATCACTGAGACAAATATCACGCTATATCTGAGTCCTAGTACAAACAGTATATCCTGGACTCACATCACTTGTCCTTACTCCATCCTGAATGGCACAACTCCCAATCCTCGGATCTCCTTCTGACTCTTGTCGCCCAACACCATGTGCAACTTCGAGTCCCACTCAGCTAGGGTCTTGCATACGTCCTGTGACCCTGTCATATGCTTTGACGCTACACTATCCATGTACCATGCAACCTCATCGAAGGTACCCTGCGAGAAATGAGAGATCAAAGCAATCCTTCTCCAACCTCTTGGAGAGATCATCTATCTCGGTAGAAGTAGCAACATTGGCGACCTGCTTCCCTTTCTTCTTCTCGTCATCTCCTTGCTTCTTCTTCGAACATCTTGTTGAAAAATGATCCATCTTGCCACAGTTGAAACACTTGATCTTACTCAAGTCCTTTTTTTGCTTACCTTTCATTCGCGTTACAAGTGCCACATCATCATCTGAAGCCCTCTTATTTGGATGAAGATCCTCGTCTAACAACTCTGCCTGAATGAAGTTGTCCCACAACCTATTCCAGTTTGGAAGCTTGTCTTTGGCAATGATCCCCTTGATGAATTGCTTCCTCTCTGGAGTAAACCCCTTCAAGGCAATCCTTACCATCTCAGGATTTGAAATAGTCTCATTGATGACGACAAGCTCATCTTTGACCTAAGACAACCTCGTCAGATACGAAGTCACTCCTTCACCCTGCATTATCTTGGTGGACTTTAACTTATCCTCCAATACCAGAACCCGGTTCTCGTTCTTATTCTGGAATAAATTCTGAAGAGCTATCCACATCTCATGTGCAGTGTTCTTCCCAGACAAATGAGGTATTAGGGAGTCCTTTACACCATCTAGGATGATCAATCTCGCCTTTGTTTCCAATTCCTCGTACACTTCCAACTCCTTAGGGTCAGTCAACTTCTTGATGAATTTCTTGGTGAATTCCCAGATCCTGTTGACCTGCAAGACCAACTTGATCCTTTCCTTCCATGGACTATAGTTGGACAACCCTTCCAACATGTCTTCATACTAGAGATCAACTTGCAACTTCGACATTGTAGTGAGCCCTTCACCTACAATGTGACCAACTCCCTCTTAAGCTGTACTTCGTTGTACCAATTCTGATTCACTGTCCCTTCAAAGAAGCTTAGAGACGCTCTAATACCATGTTTTTTTTCCCATGATCTTAGTGTCTAGGATACAATCTTAAATCACTGACGCTACCAAACCAAGAATCACAACGAAACTACTTTGCATAGGGGAACAATATACAACAATAAATCTACTAGTGCACAAAATATATACAACTTTTTACACAATTTTGTACAATAACCCAATCCTCGTTATATTAATCCAACTAAATAATACAACAATATAGGGCTTCCGTACTAGGGATAATGGCCCTCAAATTCCCACTAGTACAAGAATACAAAATACAAGATAATCTGATGGTTTAGCTGATGTAGTGCACGATCACAACTTCTTTGTCATATCTTGTACACCTGCGGGTCCTTCGCTTCCTTTTTGCAACACTGCCTCTATCAATGCTCCAAGTCCATCTGGCCACTGAATCTCGACTATCCAATCTGCTCTCTCGTTGATCGTTTGTCTCCTGTTGAGTTGTTCACAACTCTATTTGTGAACAGCTCACAACTTCCCACTACTGCTCCTTAGCTACTCAGGGTCTTCTTCCCACTATAGCCTTCCTGCGCTACTCCAATGAAGACTAACATAGGGCAGGAGGGATGCCACCTATCACCATCAAATGTCGCTTCTCCAATGATGAACACAAGCTCCAATAATCTGCTTCTCTGACTTGCCAAACCTTGAGCTCCAATCTGCCTCCTCTAGTAGCCTCCTTAGTTCATCAAGGAGCTACTTCGGCTACCAAAACTTCACCCAACTCATACCTGTTCAAAGTCCTTGTCAATTGCTCTAGGGCTACTTTGGACACTTACTTGTTGACCTCCACCAACCACAAGATGCCCAATACAAACAAATCCATGGCTTAGGCAACTTAATTGGGGCTCAAGTCCTTCATAGGAGCATGTTGATTCCCACAGGTGAGGTGTTGAGAGCCATGGGTTTCCGAGCTATAGCAGATCATCATACATGGCCATGGGCACCTCCAACACCCGCAACGTTCCAATTCTTTACCCTACATTTATCACTTTAATGGGATGATGCACCTGGACTAGGCATGCCCCCAACTGACTTAACACTTCAAGAGGGTTGGTAGCTGAATCCAGGGCTTAGAGGAGGATGGCCTCACACCTTGAGACATGGGAGGGCTAGCACCACCTTGAGAACCCTCAACATTGGAGTAGATACATGCATTATTGACCACTTGGTGACCCATGAGCTTCTGTGCCCCAGAGTGAAAATTAGAGTCCACAAAGGGAGATTGACAGAGATCTAGGGGCCAAACCCTAGGAGACGATTTTATAGGGCCTCTAATCACATCATGGCACCCTGAGTCCTCAATGCTTGCCCTAAGCGAGCCTACACATGCATGACGTTAATAATTCTTCCCTTACAACTCACACTTGTGGGAGGAATTTAATGTTTTCTCATTGGCTACTAGGTTCACTTGTGACCTTAGCTTGTTTCTAGCACATTATTTTATTATTTTAGGGGCAATTTAGGCTAAAACAGGAACTTGACCTCATATAAATAGAGGTGGAGTCAGTTGTATCATGAATCATCATACACTTGGGAAGTTCAACCTCTCTAGCTGAATTCAACGTGCTTTCTTGTGGAGGATATGGAATATATGTATGCATTTTGATATTTCAAGCTGATTTGCTTGTCTTTGGAGCTATTATTTGGATCTATTGATGTGAATCCCTAGGCAAGGTGAGTTTGTGGGATTGGAGAGCCTATACATCAAGGAGATTGCATTTTCCACAATATCTATTCTTTTAGTGGGCATCCACTTCAATCTTGTCCATAATTTCCGTGCCCTAGTTGTTTGGCCCAAGGGGAACCCTAGCCTTAGTCTTTCTTCAACTTAGGGGCTTCTTTGAAGATTTCACGAGCCTTGGTCTTGTTTGTTGTGTTGGATTAACCAAAGGTCAAGGCTAGACAAAAAGGTTTGTCACACACCCTAGGTTTTGTTCTTTATCAAATAGGCCTCTATCAAGAAAGCGTATTGCCTCCCATTGGAGCCTTGAACCTAAATTGTGATTATCTTGTAGAAAGCCTCATTGTTACACCTTGTACCCTAACCTTAGAATACTAATTAGGTGACCTCGCATATCAAGATTCCCATCAGTGAAAATCTGTAAAGAGCAGGGGGTTTTGGCTGTGGTGATAGTGGGTCACTACCCCATTATTGTCACTTGGTCTAGTTTTAACCTTGTAGAGTACCCCTTTCCAAGGTCTGCTAGATTTTGCGACAACATTTTTGGTGCCATTGCTGGAGATGAAGGCAGTCCACCTTCATGAAATTTGAATATTTAGCTTCATCCCTAATGACAAGATAAATCCTTTTCTTGCAACTCCATTGGAAGAACAGAGCCCTAGTTCTTCCTTGAACTCCAAAATCCAATGCTTGTAGGGTGGAGCAAGCACTTCACTAGGCATTTTGAATTCTCCCTGGCGACTCCACATTTGTTTGCTATGCAAGACTTGAGGCAATGCCTCATTGGCATTTTTCATGAGATGTTCTCTGCTTTGGATGTCAAAGAAATCCTTGGATATCCAAATCGGTGGGATGCAAAGTATATGAAGGATGTCCCAAACTTCAATGGTGATCCTTCTTTAGTTGTAGTCATGTTGCCAAAATTTTCAAGTATACCTCAAAGACCGGTATACCTCAAAGACCAACATGGTTCACGAGGATGCTCTCATGTGGCTCTTCATTAATTCCTTTGGGGAATATCAAAGGAATTGACTTCAACAATGCAGTCCAAAGAGCATCCCTTCTATTAGGGTATTGGTTGAAGAATTCCGTAAGTATTGGGAAAGCTTCAGTTACAATAAGCTACTTGTGTGCTGATAGCCCAAAAACAAGAGTTGGCGTGGTTGAGATGCTTGCGAATTACTTGAATTGTTGGAGAAAGTTAAAAGGAGGATTCTAGGTAGAAAGAAAATCCCAATGGAACCCAAAATTATGAAGCTTATACAAACCCTATTCTTAAGGCTCTAATAACAATTGGCATCAGAGCAAAACAACAATGTAGACTTTATATTGTATTAGCTATTTATAGAAGTACACAATTGGTGGATAAAACTCTATGATGCACTTACTTTGGGGATGGGGGAATGACAATGATATTTTCGCCCCCAAATTTTTCACAGGATGACAAGTTGGGGATGCCAATGATATTTTAATTTAGTTCTTTATGAATGAGTATGAGTCCCAAGCCACTGAAATTAGGAGAGTTAACTCCAAGTAGGATGAGTTTTTATTTATTTTTTATAATTGGGTCAGCTAAAGCATAGGGGATTTGAATCGATGACCTATCATAAGAAGTGCCTTAGTAGTGCACCCATTCATTGTCAATCCAAAGCCCCATGGGTACTTCAAGTTGGATGCGTTAGTCAGTATGGATTTCATATTTTTTTTTTGCTCACTGTTCATGTAACTTAGAGTAGGAAATAGTAATGAATTTATAAACATGCAATTGCATAAAGATATGTATGTTGTAGTTGCAAGACTCCTTTATACCGATGGCAGTGAATAGAGAGGAGATGGGTCAAATCAAGCTCAACTTGTGAGTGAATAGAGAGGAGATGGGTTGAATCAAGCTCAACTTGTGAGTGAATAAAGAGAAGAGATGGGCATTGGGTTGACAAACCCTAGTCATGTGGGCTTGACGAACAGAGATTCGAATTCAAAATGCCCGTGGCTTGGCCCACGATGAAGCTCGTGAATGGATTGTATATGCACTTGAAGTCTTGAAGCTCACAATTGGAGTTTGGATGCAACACGTGACGAAAGTGTAGGACTGTGGATGACTCTGTGGCACAAAGAGGAGGGAAAAATGGCCCACGGTTTTTAATTTTTTAATTTATTTTTATTTTCTCTAACCCAAGCCACAAGTGGGCTTGAGGGATGGTCAACGTTCCTAGGTCTCCAAAATGTTGAAATGAAGGGGGCAAAGAGTTTTTTCAGGGGGATGCATCTCCTTGTGACATAGAAAAAACCATATTTAAATTTTAGTTGAGCGATCATCTTTGAGCATTGTACCAATGGATTATTTATAATAACTTTGGCAAATACAAAGGTGTAAAATACAAACGTACTACGTATGTGAACACATTCACTAGGCTAACTCTCACGAAGACAATATACCCATTATAAAAGTCATGTAAGAAATACATCAATGATAGCAGAGTTCAATCCTTGGGACAAATTCGCTGAAAGATGGGTTCAAAATGCCCCAGATACGCTTAGGAGGTTGTTCTCCTCTTATATGCCATTGCAATCCTTGGGACAATGCAGGTTGGTGTCCTCTTAGTTCAGGTTATTTCTCTTAGGAGGTCAAAATGGGGCCAAAGTTCACTTTTAAGTCCACAATCTCATCTTATATTAGGCTACTACCAACTTAGACTATGTTGTTATAAGTGGGAGATAAAATAGGGGCGAAAGGATGACAAAATTCCTCTTTAAATCAGATTGCTAGTTATGGGCATTGGTAAAAAACAATGGAGATCTTATATAGATGAAAAAATCTTCCCTTAGGCTTTGTCACTGCTCCCTTAGACCAAGTCACTATATTTGGGTCCTAGAAAACTCCCATAAATTTTACTAGTAGTGTCCCAAAAAGCTTAAACAATATCCTTGGACATGTCTCATAAATCTCCTTTAGTCTAAGTTGCCATGGAGCTCATTGCTCTCTTAGATTAGTTTATTGTAGCCGCACTCCTAAAAATTTTCAATGTTGCAGTAGTGAGATCTTAGAAATTCCCAAAATTGTCCTAACAAGGGTTTTAAAAAAAGAAATCTCAATTGTCTCGGCAAGGGTCTTACAAAATCCCCAAAATATCCTAACGAATGTTTTAGAAAATTGTCGATTGTCTTGATGAGTGTCTTAGAAGACCCTTAAAATGTCTCCAAAAATACATAATAAATTGCTAAGATTATAAGATATTAGCACAAGAGATAATGCTCCAACTTTTGACTCATTTTCTTTTGGTATTAGCGCAAGAGAGAATGCTCCAACTTTTGACAAGTTATGGGGAACATGTACTTAAGATGAGTCAAGACTCTATTCTAGAGGAGACATTGAAGATCCAAGTATAGAAGCATTTGCAACTCATGTTAAGGGAAACGAGAAGAAACCAAATTTTGACAAATTCCAAAGAAGTGTCGGAAAAAGACAAGGTCCCAAATCTGATTCAAGAAAGGATTCTACCTCTCATAGAAGTCCTCCTCCTCCCTCTCTAGATAGAAGAGATAAAAGAGATGAAAGAGATTGAAGAGATGAAAGAAATAGAAGAGATGGAAAAGATAGAAGAGATAAAAGAGATCTGTCCAATGTTCAATGCTTTCATTGTCAAACTTATGGTCATTATCAAACTCAATGTCCTCGAAGGAATCAAAGAGATGACTATGAAAGGGATGATGATCGTAAAAAAAGTGGAAGTCATCATGCATCTGCTGCTGATCTAGATGAACCATCTTCAAAAAGAAAGTATAGGAGAAATTATTCTGAATCAAAACACTCATTCTAGCATAATGAGTGATGCAAGGAATGTTGTTCAAGAATGACAAATGTTTTTCCAATAGCTGTTGACAAATCATTGGGCTTATGAATTGATTGATAAAAGATCTAACATTTTGATTTTTAGGTTGATTTGCAGGTTGAATTCTATAAGGACTCAAGACCAAGCGGGAGTTGTCTTGATCTCAAAGATAAGTATCTTGTGTTTATCTTGTTGTTTAAATATAGACTAATATTGGGCTAGCTATGATTTGTAAAACCCTAGGTTGGGTTTGGAGAAGAAAATCTAATGAATCCAACCCTAATTCCTTGTTGATAGTATGGACTCGTTAATGATATAGACTTCTTGATGATATGGATGTGAACTCTTCGAAGGTGTGGGTGGACTCCTTGATGATGTCAACTTTTTGATGTTGATTGCTTGAGAATGTTGATGATTAATGATGTGTACTCTATGATGTTGACAATATGTACTCCTTAATGATGATAAGTACTCCATGCTAACAATGATTAATGACATGAATGATATGATTGGACTCTTTAATGGTGATCTAAATTGGTATCTAAATGATGATAATGTGAACTCATTGATGATGTTCATGATGATAACATGGACTCGTTGATCATGAATTGGACTAGACTCCTTGATGATGATAATGTGGACTCAATGATAACATGGATTCGTTGATGATGAATTGGACTAGACCTCTTGATGATGATGATGATGTGGACTCGTTTTTGACTCGATGATGATATGGACTCCTTGATAATATAGATGATATGTACTACTTGTGTGGACTCTCTGGTGATACAACCAAGACTAATTAATGATGATGAAGATATGGACCCGATGACAATGTAGACTCCTTAATGATGACTCAATGATGATGATTCAATAAAGATGACTCCTTGATGATGATGATGATGATGATGATATGGACTCCGTGAACTCTTTGTTGTGTATTCCTTGATGATGTGGACTCCTTAATGATGTCAACTCTATAATGATGGTATGGACTCCTTGATTTGATGAGATTAACTCGATCTGAGAAGGCTAAGATCAAGTGGGAGCTGACACACTCTCAAGAAATAAGTATTATCTTGATTGTTTCTATTGATTATTTCATTACGAATCTCCTGGCTTGCTTTGTTGTTCTTGTTCTTCTACTTCGTGAGGATTGCAGGTATATAATGAAGACTGCCAAGGTGTGGCCTATCGTTGAAAATGACGGAAGGACAATGTGACAAGAAGACTCACGATAAGATCTGTACTCAAAGGGAGCAAACAAGACCAACTTGATTGAAGCTCGTTCTCATGAAGGTGGCTGGCTAGAAGCTTTGAAGACCGTTGTTGATATAGATATGCTAAAGATGGGCTTGTGATTTTTGTGTAAGAGGGAGCTGCTTTTGAGGCATGAACATGGTGATATCCTTGGCAATATGGACTACAGGTCCCTCTATATCTTCTTGATGAATGATTTAAAGAAGATGCAAGACTTTGATATTTGCCGGATTTGATTATGATTGCTGATGCTTGCTTCTGTGAGAAGCTACTTATTATTTGTCGGATTTGATTATGCTCTGCTGCCGCTAATGTTTGCTTCTAAGAGAAACCCCCACTGAAGCTAGATGAACAACTGAATGTTGTTGTTTGCTAAAATATTTGAAATCCACCATGGCTACATTTCTAATGATGAACTGGTCGCTAATGTTTATGTGAAGAAACTAGAATGAATGAGAATTCCCTTGAAGAGGGAGCAATGATTACATAGCATCATGGTTAGACCATCTCCTGTAGGTTGTATGCCGAGAGACATTGTTGTCTCGGAGATGTATTGATGGATTCCTCCCGTAGGCTGTGTGTCGAGAGATATTGTTGTCTGAGAGATGTATTGATCGGTTCCTCCTGTAGTCTGTGTGTTGAGAGACATTGTTGTCTGAGAGATGTATTGATGGATTCCTCCCGTAGGCTGTGTGCCGAGAGACATTGTTGTCTAAGAGATGTACTAATGGATTCCTCCCGTAGGTTGTGTGCCAAGAGACATTGTTGCTCGAGAGATGTATTGATGGATTCCTCTTGGAGGCTATGTGCCTAGAGACATTGTTGTCCGGGAGATGTATTGATGGATTCCTCCCGTAGGTTGTGTGTTGAGAGACATTGTTGTTTGGGAGATGTATTGATTGATTCCTCCTATAGGCTGTGTGCCGAGAGACCTTGTTGTTTGGGAGATGCTTTGAGATGGATGCTATGCATCTTTCCTTACGTTGAGTTTGAAAGAGAGAGAAGCTTGGATTATGTTCTCTTCCTTAGGTTGTGGGCCGAGAGACCTATGGATTGGTTGGTAAGATGAATCTTGAGAGAGAATGAAAAACTATCCCCCTAGCTAAGAGGAAGTGTTGAAATAGAAGGTAGCTATGGTCGACATTTTTCATCAAAACATGGAGAAGAAATCAAATTTAGACATCTATAAATTGACCCATCCTAACTTTACAAGTCGACTCAATTAGTCCTACAAGTCGGCTTCAAGGACTTCATGTCGGCCCTACTAGGGATAATTAGCCCTCTCATGACACCTATTAATAAGAGGTCGTTGGCATTCATCTCACCAATCATCACATCAAGCAATTTGGCCCGAAATCTCAAGCTAATTCAGGGTTCCATTTCAGAGTATATCCACACGTGCGAGGAATTCTACAAGGGTTCTTTTGACTGCAGTTTGATCTTCTTGAAGGGCTTATTAATACAACTACTTGGATCATCTATACATCTGTTATGTTATCTCATGTGGCCAAAAATTGCAGAGAGGCTCTCTTTCCCTTTATGACACATTTTTGAAGTTGACTGAGGGATTTTTGGGTATTTATTCTGGGCAGCTCGTTGGTGATTACATTGGGAACTTCGAACCTCCTATTGCAGTGACTTCAGGCCTATAAAAGTGGAATTTATGAGCAAACTTTGATTGGATATTGCATTGTTGATGATCTTGGATTTGTTGGAACATTTTGATGTACTTTGATGGACATAAACTCTCTCATAAGGAAATAATTTTTGGTTTTTCCCCATGTGGGTTTTGTCTTGGTTGTGAGCCTAATCTTGGTGTTTCAACTTTCTTGTCTCTTGCTTATTGTCCTTTGTTCATTGTCTACTATGATCTCTATACATTGCTCTTGTGGAAGTAATAATGGTGGAAGTTTTCATGTATAACTGCTTGTTGACTAAAGTATAAAGAAGGAACACTTTATATCAACATAAGTAGTTATCAAATTGTGAAAAACTATTCTAGTCTTCGCATCTCTAGAATTTCAACACTTGGGATGCCTTCGACATAATCGATGCTACTTGTCTCTTTCCAGGACTTTAACCTCTGCTCCTCAAAACCAGGACATTGCCTTGAGAGTTGATGTACCCAGAGTTGATAGTATGCTTGTAGGCTAATATTGTACCTACTTGGACATTGCCCTATTTTGAGGGAATTTGATGATGATGATGACTTGAGAGTTGAGACCCCTTTTGAGGGGATGGTACGTTAGCTTTGTATGATGGTGTAATGCCCTAGATCCATGACATCCCCTCACGAGTTTAGGATTGATGATGTGGGCTTGGTTAAGGATGTTGTTTTGGATGATGGAGCCTTGCTTGATGATTGGACACCATTTGATGAAGAGAGGTGACCTTTGGGATGATATACACCCTCTTGAGTCATTCATGGGAACTTTTGATGAGCGATAAATCTTTTGGAGGATGATGTCGCCCTTGGAGGGATTTTAACTCACATGTATTGGTTAAACGAGGCTTATTTTTATATTTTAACATTGAATTAACTATCTTTGGGGGTCAGTTTATGACTTATCCAACTTGTAATCATTATTATTTATTATTTTAGGGCTTTTAGTCTAATTCTAGAGAAAATTGACTTGGTTGCCCTCATATAAAAAAGGGAAGTCGATTTCTCTTGGAATGATTGTCACACACACTTGTAGATCAATGCATGCCAGTTAGCTTTTTCTCTCTTGGTCATGGAGCACTAGTTGTGTGAATTGTCTTGGGGAGGATACTTTGATTGGATGGTTCTCTATCTTGGATGATGATTGGTGATTCTATGACGACTATGTGCTAATTTATTGTATTTTTTCCCATCTTGTACTTGTTGAAGAATTAAGGTTTAAATGAAATTTTAACTAAAGTGTTGTTGAATGTTTTATGGCTCTAACTTCTCCTTGAACAAGATTTTCATCAAGTTTCTCTCGAGGCACTTAAGTGTAGCTTCCTCCCTTTCAATCTCCATAGAAGATAGAAGGATGCTAGGGTTTAAGGAATTGAGGAACATAAGTGTAGCTTCCTCTCCCTCATTGAAATCACTTCCACAGGTCCTCTTCCGTAGAATTATAGCCCTAGACTCCATTGGTCCTTGATCGAGAGACACTAGTCCTATCTCTTGTATCAATCCATAAAATAATAAAAATAAAACCCTAAAATTTTCATTTTTATGTTTTTTAGGGTAAATTAGGGGTAAGTTACAACAAAATTTGCATTTTTCAGCATTATTTGTTAAAATTTGGCAGCTTAGGGAGAAATTCCTTCCTTTGGGAATCCTTCCTCATCCAGAGAAGACCCTGCCAGCCCTTGGAAGAATTTAGTTTGCTCAAGGAAAAATATTATTTTTAATGTGAAACCCACAACTACTCAAAAGTACAAGTCGGCCTGGGCAAGGAATTTCGACCCCTTGAGACACATAAATACACATCATGTCACATCACTTGGAGGCATCATTCACACATCACATCATTTTCTCTCTTGATTTGATTGATTCGTACAGGTTTGAAATAGGTCCGAGCTCATATGTGCAAAGGGAAGGAAGACTCTTTTTTTTGTTTGGTTCATTGACTTTCTGTGAGACAACTTTGACCAGTGTTTGACTCGGTTTGACTTTGAAATTCAAAATTTATCTCTGTTTTGGAAGGCCAAATTGATTGGGCAAGAGGCTGAAGTTTTTTTGGCATGTTGACTGAGCTTGACCACAGACTTTGACTGAGTTTGACCGCAGACTTTGATTTAGTTTGACTGCAGACTTTGACTGAGTTCGACTGCAGATTTGTTGAGGTTTGACCGCAGGTTTTATCTCTCCTTTGACTGCTTTTTTGGAGGCTACTTTGACAGGGTTTGACTAAGGAAAGAAGGCCAAGTTCTTTGATTGTCTGATCTAGCCTTTTAGAGGTTGATTTGTTCATTGACCAAGACTGGTTAGGGCTGCTGCTACTGCTATTGACTTTGATTAGAATTTGCAAATTTGACTTTTGACCAGACTTAACTTTTTGGGCTCATCTTTGATTGGATATTGGATATTTGATTGGCTTATTGTCAGGCAGTAGTTGTGTGTGATCCTTACCTTTGATGGTATGTCGTATCTCTCCTATTGTCCTTGAATATAGCGTGGCAGATTTATCTCCCCTATGATTCTTCTTCTTCTTTAGATTTGAGAGTGTTCAGCAGATGAGCAGAGTCGTGAATCAACAATGATGATTAGGAGACATTTGAGGATGAGATTTTTGTTATAATTGGAAATTCCTCCCTAGTTAAGAGGGAGTGTTGAAATTCAGCAGCTCAGGGAGAAATTCCCTCCTTTGGGAAGCCTTCCTCATCCAAAGAAGACCCTAATTTGGAAGAATCTAATTTGTTCAAGGAAAATTTTTATTTTTAATGTGAAACCCATAACTACTCAAAAGTACAAGTCAGCCTGGGCAAGGAAATTCGACCCCCCGAGACACACATAATTACACATCATGTCACATCACTTGTAGGCATCATTCACACGTC
Source organism: Pinus albicaulis (assembly GCA_034641835.2). Lineage (NCBI taxonomy): Eukaryota > Viridiplantae > Streptophyta > Pinopsida > Pinales > Pinaceae > Pinus > Pinus albicaulis. The sequence goes on along the minus strand of CM076574.1, from coordinate 68,240,064 downwards.
ACATCATCTTCTCTCTCTTGATTTGATTGGTTCGTAAATCTTTGAAATAGGAGGTCCAAGCTCACATGTGCGAAGGGAAGGAAGACTCTTTTTTGTTTGGTTTGTTGACTTTCTGTGAGACATCTTTAACCAGCCTTTGACTTGGTTTGACTTAGATCATTTTGATATAGAAATTCAGAATTTGTCTCTGTTTGGGAAGGCCAAATTGATTGGGCAAGAGACCGAAGTTTTCTGGGCATGTTGACTGACTTTGACTGCAGATCTGTTGAGGTTTGACCACAGGTTTTATCTCTCCTTTGACCGAGTTTTTGGATCTACTTTGACAGGGTTTGTCTAAGAAAAGAAGGCCGAGTTCTTTGGCTATTTGACTGAGCATTTTAGAGCTTGATTTGACCGTTGACCAGGACTGGTTAGGGCTGCTGCTACTCTATTGACTTTGACCAGAATTTGCAGATTTGACTTTTGACCAATGTTGACTTTTTGGGCTCATCATTGATTGGATATTGGATGGTGAATGTCTAGTCAAGGCTTTGACCTTTGACTCATTATTTGATGTACTTGGACATTGTATCTCTCTGCTGAACATTTGATGACAATCTGATAGAAGAAGAATTTGGAAAGGGTTCTCACCCTTGTAGGGTTTTTCCCTAGTCTTTGACCAAATCTTGTGTCTCTATTGTTCTTGGTTGTCTTCTATTGTGCATTTGGTTTACCGTTCTATCTACAATTGCTTATTGCTGTTGGAAGATTGATTTTTTTTGGATAAAGTGATTGCTAACTGAAGAAGAATTGTAATAAGTGATTGTATTAAGCATAGAACACTGGAAAATTAACATTATTTACTGTGAACCTTATTGTTCTATGGTTAGACTTTGCAAGTATTCATTTGGAAAAGTAAAAATGCTACTTTAAATTTTTACATGGATTTTCAGCCATTATTAGGGCTAGTGTCTGGGGTTTTATTGCTGTTTTATGTATTTTGAATTTTAAACCATTAAAAATTACTGTAATTTCTTCTCTTTATTTATTCATTGAATAGCCCTAATTTCCCACCTGTTTATTATGGATTATGGGGCTGTTTTCTTATTGTTATAAATATTTGCATACTGTGAATCACTAATTGAAACGTTAGTTTATAACAACAATGTATATTTTATTGATTGCATGTGTTTGGGTACCTATTTGTGCCTCTTTAGGTCTAACTAAGGGGATATTTAGCCTAAGATCACTTGGGTTACTTAACTCTTAATTGTCTGCTGGGGATGCCTCCCTTGTGGGGATTTTAATTTTTATCCAACCGTAGAAAGCAGTGGAGTAGTTGCTCAGGTGACAGTGGTGACTCTCCCAATGTTGCTCTCAGTGTAGGTTTCTTAATGAGGATTTGCACTAGGGTGCTATAATTTGTAGTAACAGTCAACATTTACAATCTTGTAACTTCCTTCATATACATTGGAAAATATCATAACATTAAAAAGATTTTGCTTGCATTGGTTTGATTTACACTATTATCATTCCTTTGCGTTCCCCTGCTTTGGAAAGTCATGCAACATTCCTAAATGTTTATTGTGTTTTATGTCACTAACAGTAAATGTAACATGACATTTATGATCATAACCTTCAAGTGTGATTACTCCAACACTGCTACATGAAAACAATATTTTCAGAATTTTATGTCCCCATAATACAAAATTTCAAATTTTTCACGAATTGAAGCTTTTACAAAGAAGAAGAGCAATACAACTCACAACGAAAGGTTGACTACAGAATTTGATGATGTGAGGACTGCATATGGGTACACATCCATCCACTGAGGCGTTTAGGTAGTCAACTGTGACGCTTGCTGATTCTCTAAGAAAATAACTTGAATACATGTTTTGTCTTTAGAACAAAATCTATCTGCTGCTTCTCTCCCCCATTTGATCTGGAAGCAACCATCACTGTTCCATTAGGTTACAGTCACCCTCACATATCCTCACACTAAAAGGATAATTTTGCTGAATACTCCTAGACAACCATCCATATTGAGAAATCCCTTCAAAAATTCCCGAACTAGGGGCCTGCCTAATAGGCTACATTTAAACAGTCAGACAGCTGTAATCATCATCTTCGTCATCAATATGATCAACTTCTTAAACATGATTGGCATTGTCACTTCTCTTGAGTAAAACATAACTGCTATGCTGACATGATTTGGAAGTAAACTGGTCATTTCATCCTTAGTAATCGCGATTTCAACTATTTAAACATATGCCATCCATACATTCTTCAATTTCATAGACTTTCCCATCAAAAGAAATTGCATTTTCAGAATGTAAAAAACAGTGTCAGTTGTCTCATGCTTTTACGTCACTGAAAATCCTCCGTTAGATTCTACAAGCCAACTATTTGAGAATACAACTGGAGATTCTCTGTCGAATTTGTGTCTACTATTCTTCTCATGTTTCTGAAGTTTTCTGTTAGATGCTGCTATCAGTTGTATAATTGGAAACGTCTTCAACAAATCTTCTGGACAAATTTGGAAATCTAGTTGGGTTTGAACTAAGGCATGTTTTCTGAATTCTCTTACTCAATTTACCATAAACCTTGGACCTTTTTGATCTCTTCAAATGCCCATTAACCATGTAGCTTTCTCGAAGATGATTTTTCAGAGTTTTCTTTTAAGGCATCAACACCTGTGCCTTGTCCACATAAGATTTTTCCACCCATCCTTTGACCTTTGCAAACTGGTTTGAGGTTTTCCAATAATTCAGGGTTTCCAGAGATGGTAATTTATCATTGAACTGCTGTTCACCCACAATCTGTTCTTCTTATTTTCTCGTGAAGATGGCAAAAGGAAGCCTCTTATTTGCAAGACTGCTTTCTCCTTACCTTTTTATCTTTGACAACCAGTTTGTAGTTATCACAGAATTGGTGAATTTGTACATTGACCTATGATTTAGCAAATAGCTGATATTTTCTATTGCTTTAGGTTCAACCTTCACCCTTGTTAATTCATCCCCTCTGTTGGCCCAGCTTTTTGTCGTGATTAGAATTTTCAATTGAATCTCTGGCCAGATTTTAATATGTCTTTCAAATGTCCTGAAAGAAGGCTGTTGTTTTTTATTTTTCTTTGAGTGGGGAAGGAACACTTTTTCCCCATTTGCAGGATTATGGACAGTAACTTGAGTTCTCTTCAGATTGGGCCTAATTGGCAAGTGACATCTGCTACAGAAGTTCCTTTGGCTCTTTGTTGCTAAGCCTTGAAAGGCAATTGTATCTTCCATTGTTTTGGAGCCTTTTTTATTTTGTATAAAAAAATCATTCGTACTTAATTGCTGGTAGTTGTGAATGTCTAAAAGCTTGCACAATTTTTATCAGAGTAGTTGTGATGATTTGATTGTTAGTTTTATGTTCTACTATGGTCAAGGTGAAAGGTTAATGGATTAAACATATCTAATAACTAGGCAGAGGAAGAGTAGCATTACTTTCTGTTCTGAATTCAAGGTTTTCACATAAGATTTCCTGATGCAGGATTGTTTCAACAGGCCTATTGCAAGTGCACCAGATGCTTGGATAGATGTGACAGAACGTTATTCAAATGACAACAATAAGACACTATTGTAGGTTATACTAGAGATGTTTGCTTCAGTGCTTTAAGAAAATAGTAATGCTATAAATTGTAACCCATGTTACCAAACTGGCGAGATAAGAAAGATGACTTCTTGATTGATATTTTCCTAATTGAGGATTTTTTGGACTTGCAACAGTCGAACTGGAAAGACACACAAGTGCTTAAATCTTGGTTCCTACAACTATCTTGGATTTGCTTCAGCAGATGAGTATTGCACTCCACGTGTGATTGAGTCACTTAAAAAGTTCTCTCCCAGTACATGCAGCAGTCGTGTTGATGCTGGTATGTCACTTGCATACATGATTAGTTTGGTTTGGGTATTCAAATATAAACATGGTATGACTAAAGAATTGTGGAAAATTCACCCTTGCCTATAGACATGCCTTTCTCTTTTGGCGATTAATCAGATTTTGTTGCTTACCAAAGGAATTTGTTTCTTTATTGTTTTTGGTTATGTAATAGGTACTACTGTTTTACATAAAGAGCTTGAAGAGTTAGTTGCCAGCTTTGTTGGGAAGCCTGCTGCTATGGTTTATGGAATGGGGTTTGCAACAAACTCAACCACTCTTCCAGCATTGATCGGGAAGGTGAGTTCATGAGATAAAAAACAGATTGATGGATATTATGGTGTTGACTTGGTAATTTAGCTTGTACTTTATCAAGTAATTAGTCAGGACATATCTTCATTTTTGAAATGTTCAATAAAATATAGCTTGGTGCATTTTAGCTAATTCAACATCTTCTCAGGGTGGACTCATAATAAGTGATTCCTTGAATCATTCTTCAATAGTTGCTGGTGCTCGAGCATCTGGATCAAGAATTACCGTTTTTCAGCACAACAGTCAGTACTTTATTCCTTTACAGTTTGTTTCTGCTCACTTAAAAAATGTGGTTGTCAACACTTTGTGGCATACAATTCTTGTATTTGTGAATATGAACATTTGAAATCAGTGGAAGCTTATTTGATTTTTGTCTTTTAGCACCTTCACACTTGGAGGAAGTGCTTCGAGAAGCAATAGCAGAAGGTCAGCCTCGGACACATAGACCTTGGAAGAAAATAATTGTTGTTGTGGAAGGGATTTACAGCATGGAGGGTGAATTATGCAAACTTCCAGAAATTGTAGCTGTCTGTAAGAAGTACAAGGTTTGATTAGCTAGTGTACTGCCTTATGGTGGTTTGTTATCAATTTATATTGGTTTCCTAATATTTTTTTCCTTTCATCCCTGATTAGGTTGCTGCTTTCAGTTTTTTCTATGCATTACAAAGCTATCAAAATTTTCTGCATTTGACCTTTTTTTATCATTTTGTTGTTGATTAGGCTTATATATATTTGGATGAAGCACATAGTATTGGAGCTGTTGGAAAAACAGGAAGGGGAATCTGTGAGCTTCTAGGAGTGGATACTTCGGATATTGATGTTATGATGGGCACCTTCACGAAATCATTTGGATCATGTGGAGGTTACATTGCTGGATCCAAGGTTGGTTAATATGCTCGTACTTTCAAATGTTTCTTTAACTCTATGAACAGCTGACTTGTAATTTTGAGATTGCATTTGTAGGTGTTGTTTTGAGTTGAAGCAGGAGAGTAAATTCTATAATATATAATTTAATGCTCTTGGATCTTTAGTCAGTGTTTCTTGATTCAAAAAGATGATTGTTGAATTTCTATCATTGTATTTATTTTTCTTAAATCAGATCACTGGCTGTTCAGGACCTCATTAAATACTTGAAGGCTGTCAGTCCTGGACACCTCTATGCAACAGCTATGTCTCCGCCTGCTGTGCAGCAGGTCATATCTGCTCTGAAAGTAATTCTTGGAGAAGATGGTTCAAATCGAGGTTAGAGGACCATAAATCTTTCTCCATATATAGCATCTTTTTTGCATCTCATTATGTTTTCTTACAGTCTTGTCTTCTATTCATTGAAGAGAAAGAATGTATGGTTTGTTTATCTGATCAGTGATGGTAATGTGTCTCTGTCATAGGAGCTCAAAAGCTTGCGCGCATTCGAGAAAATAGTAATTTTTTCCGTTCTGAGTTGCAGAAGATGGGATGTGAGGTTCTAGGGGACCATGATTCACCTGTTATGCCAATAATGCTGTATAACCCAGCAAAAATTCCAGCCTTCTCTAGAGAATGCTTCAAACGCAATGTGAGGAAACCTTTTCCCTATTATCATGTAGATGATTGCAAAATAATGTGGAAATATCTCAGAGAACAGGAAATTGTGAGTATATAGAGTAATGGTTCCTAGAATAGTTGAACAGTTCTGTTTGTCAACATGAAAACGGTTCTAACAGGGAAAACCCTTTTTTTAACCTCTGAACTTAAGATTATGTTTGTCTCATATCTTTATAATAAGTAATCATTCCAAAAATTTCCCAGGGTTATGTTTCAGTAAGTAACATTTTAATTACACCATTTTCTGAACACCAAAAATTTACCGTCCATTTACTTTGGGTGTTGCTCCTAAATGTTCTAGTTGCATTGGTTCATGTTTTATGTTTTGGGATGAGCACATGCATTGTAATGGTTTTATGAATTAGAAATAGATTTTTATAATGTGTATGATTTGGAATGTTTTTCAAAGATCCTTGTTCTTGAAGAATCAGATATATTGCTCTGTAGTCCATCCCAGAGCCCAGATGCTGATGTTTGTTGACTTCTCATCTATGGATCTGTTGGTTTTGAGAGCACACATACATGAGAGAGAACGTGAGAATATTTATCTTCTAAACTCATTTCAAATCCACTTGATTTTGTATTTCATAGTAATGAAGATTTACAGTAAAAAACTTGTTCCAAAATTGGCTGCCAAGGACAAGGATAGACCTCTTTCCAACAATAGCTTACCCTAGAATAGACAGTTCTCATCAGAAATTTGTCTATCTATTCTTAAGCCGGGTCCAATTTTAGCAAAACAGGTTGCCCATCTAAAATAGGCATTACATATTTCGCTAAATCTCTGAAACTTATTCTTGCTTATAACCTTTGTGAAGTTATTGATAAGCTGATCTTCAATGTTGCTATTGTTTCTCTGGCAATAACATTTATTTTGGTTGTCTTATGTTTTTCTTTTGATAGCTGTCTAGAGTCATGCTAAAAATTGTGAAAAAATTGTACTACTGTAAGCTATGTTTTGAGAAGAATCTGGATTACATAATATAACCTCTGTTTCCAAGTAGCAAAGAAGTTATGGATTGCTAAAGTCAATCACAAATATGTCACTTCTTAAACAACTTAATTCGATATTCACTAAGGGCTAAGTATGAGATGATTAATTGGTTAATGCCAACTCATTGTTGTTGTCCAAATAGATATCATCAGGAAATACAACCCACATCTTTGTTTGTCCCTTCAACCACTCTTTACACATCCTATATAGTATAAATAAGGCGGAGGTTGTAGTGCATATATACCATTGTTTCTGGTTTGGATTGCTCAAGCTTGCTCTTCTTCAAAGTGCACACATTCCTGTATATGCTCCAAATCCTCTCGCAACAAGATGATGCAGTACTGTTTTACCATGTGAGGAAGGAATATGCATGAAGACCCACTTTTGAGCCTCTGATTCTTGGGGTACTTTGGATTTAATGAGTAAGCCAAGTAATGGAAAGTGTACAGTTCTCCTTTCACATGCTGACAAGAATATCTCGGGTGTTGTTGAACAAGTTCTTTGCTAATGGCCCATACTTAGGATACTCACTCTGTAAATAAGTGTCTTCACGGACTCAATCATGGAGTTTCATCTCTCATGAACATCTGCTAAGATGTGCTGGTCTGCAAACTGCAACAAAGAAATGATAAGGTCCATGATCTTAATTGCAAGGTCTACCCTCTCCCACCAGCCATCATCCAACATTGTATTATTTTTTGAAGCATTTTGATCTGTCTTTCTCCAAAAAAACAATGCTTTGAAATAATCATGGATCCAAAAGTGGTTTTGACCTTCCTCAACCTCTTAAACATGAAAAATGAGGAGGAAAACCAAGTATATGCAATCTTCAATAGTGAAAAATTTGTCTACTCTTTATAGATTGTGAGGGCATTGGTATGGTTTTGTTCAAAATTGCGGATATGACGTGCATCATGAATTAACTTTTCCATCCATGTCACATTCAAAGCAATAGATTTTGAGTTCCAAACTTGAAGAATGAACAATGCAGTGTGTCCAAAATCTTTGTGGATATTTAGTTTCCACAACCATGTTGGCAACATTACAAACAGGTGCATTATTTGTGATATTTTGCACATAAGAATTAACACCCACTTCTTTAGTGACTCTAATGAACATTGCTCTCATATAACGTGCAAACATCCACCACCTTCAAGAAGATTGGTTGATTCTTTGATGATGCCATGAACTTGATGATTGGATGGCATCCTGGATCCATCCATCCATCAACAACACTACTAAACACTGATGATTTAATAGGTGCGAGAAGTTTATCCACCTTCTTTGCCTTAACTGACCAACATTGTGGTTCTAAGCTTCCATGCACTTAGAGGCACTTACCTGATTGGAGCCCGTTCAACCACAGATCGACACATGTAAAAAACAAAGGAGACCCTGCAACTTTAATGAAAGGAAGTTGAGATAGAAAAGTAATTTAATGGTCAACTTCCTCTGTTTAAATATCTTGTCCATTGGACTGCCAGTTGGAGCTTTCCTCTTCTTTACTGGCTCAAATTCAGCTCCACTAAGAATGTAAGAGGATCATCATCTCTGTGTGTCCCACTTGCTGCTGCTACATTCCCAAGCTGATAAGTTCCACTCTTGCCATATTTTTTCATTGGTTCATGGACACCTTTGGACATGCTCAAAATCTGCTCTCCATAAGGGCAACTGGCTCTTAATTTGGTAGTAGGTGCTCTTGAAATTGTCATTGCAAAACTTTCATGTCCAAACAACATTCCACCACCCCACAAGAAGCTTTCTCCTGGGCCCTTGTTTTCTTGTTATAAATTTCCACGGCTTGCATTTGCATTCTTGCTGTAGCAGGGTTATTTGCAGTAGATGAAGCAATAGCAACTATAGATGGATTTGGAGGAGGTGGGGGGAGGGGAATATCAACACTGACAGTCTTTCTTTTCTTTGACCTTTAGTAGCAGCTTTTGACATTTGAGCCATGATTTCTGTGGTGTGAATGAAGGACACTGCTTTTTGATAAATGACAAAGTTTGAAAGTTTGGTTCTCTTCAAATCTACCTGAATTCTTCCAAATATCATTTTTCTCCCCACTTGCACACTGTTTGAGTGATTTCTGAAGGCCAAACTGATCAAATGAGGGATAAATCTTTGTTTCTGAAGGTTTTTCTCCTGCGGGCTCACCTTTTGCACTAAGTGGGTCATATACGTCAGGCAGCTAGGGTGTAATGTCCCCTATGGATTAATTGCCCAAGGGAGGACAAAATAGCCTATCCAACCCCATAGGATATAGTCTTTGATAAAGGGGGAAACCCGTTATCCCTAATTTACCTCGCACGTGTGAGAGATATCAGCCCAAAAAATAGATCCAAAATTTCGATTTCCTCTGTTGGTTTCACCTCCTCTTCTTCGCTCTTTATTTTAGCCTTTTCTTTGCCTTTTTCGAACTTGATGTTCCTTCTTGTATGTTCCAAATGTGATCGAATAGCCTCTTATATATAGGCTTCCTGTCCATGCTTGAAGGCTTACTTGTCATTGACTTTTAGGCCGACTTGTCACTTGATAAAGGCGACTTGATGTTTGCACATTTGACGAGGTCTTGGAGGGTCCTTTGACTCTATTTGACTTATATAAAATTTTCTTTACAATATGTAACATGCCCAAATGAGTATTCCGTACATGACAATGACTTTAGTGATTTGTTGACTTAATGACAAGCCCTAAGAGCTCACAATGGGAGCTTGACCTAAAAATAAATTTCCTTGAGCATGAAACCCATGTCTCAAGATCAACAATAATAAATTTATTTTTCTTATTACATAAAATACATAAAATCATGATTACATATGTCATTATGAAGACTGAACCTAGTTACATATTTCAACACTCCCTCTTAGCTAGGGAGGTATTCATAATCCATACAAGGTACTTGGACATTCTCAATTTGAAGAATTCTCATAAGAAGATTCAGATTGGTAACTCATCTGTATAGCATCATATCAACCAACATTGTCACATACCAATGCCTTGACTAACAACTCTATCTCTCCACAATATCAGAGCACAATAATGGTGAGACCAATGCTTTATATACACCATCATCATTGTCTCTTAAGGTACATATCCCACTTCGGTGTTCACAGGGTATGTCCTTCTAGGACTATTCTTATCTTGGATTCCTTGTCCTCAAAGAATGTCGGTCCTTTACGACTACTCTTATCTTGGATGCCCTACCACATCTTCAAAGAGTATCAAATGCCAGATGCTTACCCAATCCTCCATTCTGTCTTCCGAAGTGAAGACATGAATGATGTGTCTATCTCTCCCTCTTAACTAGGGAGGATATATCCATTCCTATGAAGGAATGTACCCACTCCTATAAAATGAATGTACCCAAGCACCTCATAATCAAGGACTTGTCCAAGCTCCCTCTTAACCAGGGACTTGATTTCCAGTAGCAGCTCTTTGCTGGAGATCATGGTACCTTCAACTGCTTGAAGAGCTTCTTCCGATGTCATGAATTTCATTTTTATGATTATGTAGCCTTCATCTTTTGGGGCTTCTTTGTAGGGCATCGACCATCCATCACTTTCCTTCATGAACGATGTCAGTCATTTCATCCTTTTCTAAATCAGAAAGTGGTCTTCTAATTTACATCTGGCTTTTCTTCATACAAATACTTCTTCCAAGTCATGTTTCCTTTAGGATTTTTCATCAAACCACATGAGTGCTAGTTGTAAGTGACATCTACAACTCTCTTTCGGTAGCCCTGTATTAACCCATCCAAATGTTGTTCAAAAATCAAAATGAACATCAAATCAAGGTTACCTTTTGGTGATGGCCCTTTATCATGACATCTGCTTGTAGCAACATCTCCAAAATATTCAATGTCAAGGGTCTCCTTTCTTTCCATACTTCATCAGAGTCTTCATACCTTTTCCATGGAGATGTCGTGGTCAATTCTCCTAGTCATAGGATGTTGATTTCCTTGTGCTCATAGTTGCATCTTTTATGATCTCTCATTTCTTTCTTCAAATATTGCTCCCCAGGAACTTTCGTATATAGTTCCTTCATCTTTGTCAACCACCTCATATTCCATATGAGGACATATTATGTTGATTTCATCTAGTCAATATGTGAACCATGCCTTCATGCATCTTTCCAACCGAAGATAACCCTTTCCTTTGATCATACTCATGAGGTAGAGTATCTATTGTTTCTATCTGCAACTATATGATGACATGACCTAATTTTTATGTGCATACATACCTCTTTTGTTCTTTTGGTCATCTAGACTTCCTTAAACAACTTCTTTTCCTTGATTGAAAGTATTCCAACCATTTCAACATGCTGCATTTCTTTGTCATCATACCATCATTCTTTCAAACAGTGAAACCCATCCAAGGTGGAATTCTCAGCGAGACACTTGCTTCTTTGTAAATTTTTGTAGATGTTCTATGCTTGATGCAACTTTACTTTTTATCCCAATATCAGTGAACATTCACATAAACAATAAAGTAAAATGCTGATAGAACATACCAGTAGATCGACAGAAGACAAGCCAGAAATATATAAGTCTGTTGGTGCGTTACGACGGTCAACAGGATGCTTCAACCAGCAAAGTCTCAATATGGTCAACCCACTAGAAGTGTCACACAACCCTCTAGGACAGCCAAAATAGTCAACCCAAAAGTCAACCAAAAGTCAATGGTCAATGCAAATAGTAGAAACAGCTAGGTCAATGCAGCCAAGCCAAAGTCAACATCTAGCCTCGAGAATAGTGCCAAAAAATGAGGATTTGGAAAATCAAAATTTTGGGAGAGTTTCAGGTCCGTTTGACCTTGCGTTGACCAAAGTCAATGCTGTTGCGGAAACCCTAGGCCGAAAACAGAAAACTGCTGCTTGCTGAAATTTCCCACGTGTGGAGAGAAGAGCCTCCAAGGTGATCGAACCAATCAGATGAGGAGAGAGAATGTGAGAGGATGAGATGAGTCGAAATGTCCTCCAACGTTGACCAATTTATATCCATCAATGAGGGTGTGTGACACAATTGCTGGGGCACAAAACCTTAAGGCCGACCTGCACATATTTTGAATAAATTCAAAATAAATGTTCTGCTCATCGGATTAAGATGATTCAGACGATCTTGCACCTCTCCGAAAGAGGAGTCCAATAAAAATATTGGCATCTTCATCTGAGCATCACACCATGGAGTTTGGACCTAGTTGTCCAAATTTAACACTCCCTCTCAACTAGGGAGAACTCCATCCACCTGTGCAATCCAAACGTCGTGCATCATCCCGTTGTAACTTGCTTTGCTGGCTTCTTTATTTCAAAACAGAAGTGGGTCAATCACAAAGACATCATTCCCGACTGACAAATTCAGCCCAGAGGTCCGAAACCTCTATAGGACTCACAAAGAGTCTCATACCAACCCGAAGTTGGTTTACCTGACCCGAAGTTTGTTGGAGGTCCGAAACCTCACTATACTTGATCCCAGATCAAGTGGTTGGACCGTGCCATCCTAGATAGAGAGTACGACAATCTCTGATGCGTCCATCAATCTTTGCTACTAGTCTCTGGCTTTTCCCACCTCACTGGCCAAATGAGAGGTACTTCTCATGAGCCCTGAACCCAATGGGTAGGATGCATACGGGGCACAGATAATGAGAGGTGAACCAACTCAATCATCATAACGGTGGGGCAGAAGCACACCAACAAGGTTCGGCAAGCCTAGCCCTGTGATTGCTTATACCTCCGAGAAGCTATCCCTAAAGACCCCTAGAGCTCCCAGAGCTCATCGTCCAACAGGACCCTCAGAATAGGGTCGTTCCACGATACCAAGATTCTCACGGAAGGTTAAGAACTTGACCTTGCCCAAGGGCTTTGTGAGAATATCCGCGACCTGCTCATCAGTTCCTATATGATCGAGCCTTACGGCGCCTCGCTGTACCATATCTCGGATAAAGTGGTCCCTGATATCAATATGCTTGGATCGATCGTGGAACACGAGATTCTTGGACAACCGAATCCCACTCTGGTTATCACAGAGTATCACGGTGGTATCTAGCACATGCCTGAACAACTCATTGAAGAGCTTGCGCAACCAAATTGCTTCACAACAGGCCATACTCGCTGCAATGTATTCGGCCTTCGCGGTGCTCAAAGCCACCGACTTATGCTTCCTGCTCATCCATGATATCGAAGCAGAACCAAGTGTGAAGCAACATCCCGATGTGCTGTTACGATCCACCACACTGCCAGCCCAATCAGCATCAATATATCCATGGAGTGTCACGCTCCCGGTAGTGTATCTCAGCCCATGGTTTATCGTGCCTCGAAGATATCTCAACAAATTCTTGGCACCAACCCAGTGAAAGTGATGAGGCTCAACCATGTGTTGACTCAAAGTGTTCACTGCGAAACATATGTCTGGACGGGTGTTCACTAAGAACATCAGGGTCCCTATGAGTTGACGATACTCAGTAGGATTTGCTAGCATGGGCCCAACAACGCTGCCACTCAACTTCTTGAAGTTGAGCTCCATCGATGTCAACACGGACTTACAGTCCACAATACCAAATCTTTCCAGAAGCTTCACAATGTATTTTACTTGAGAAAGGAAAATCTCGCCAGGTCTCTGCCAGACCTCTAGGCCTAGGAAGTAATGCCTCAGTCCTAGGTCCTTCATCTTGAACTCAGCAGCGAGCTCCCTCTTGCACTGATGAATGAGAGGTTCAACACCTGTCAGGAAGAGGTCGTCCACATACAACACCAGAATGAGAGGCTTTTCTCTATCAACCTTGAAGTAAAGGTTCGGATCAGCATTACTACGAGTGAAGCCCAACTTCATTAGGTAGCTATCTATCCTCTCGTACCAAGCTCTGGGTGCTTGCTTCAATCCATAGAGGGCTTTCTTCAACCTGCAGACATGGGTGTCCCAATCCTGGACTTCGAACCCCAGAGGTTGCTCCACATACATCTCTTCCTTTATCGCACCATGCAGAAATTCAATCTTCACATCCATCTGATGAAGAGTCCAGCCTTGCATAGAAATAAGGGCTATGATAGATCAGAGGTGGTATATCGGGCCACAGGTGCAAATATGTCATCATAGTCTACACCTTTTTGAGAGAAGCCACGGGAAACGAATCTTGCCTTGAACTTTTCAGCAATTCCATCAGATCCATGCTTGATCTTGTAGAGCCATTTTGAGGTGACAACTGCTTTGTCCTCCGGTCTTGGAACCACATCCCAGACATCATTCTTCATTATGGACTCATACTCTTCGTGCATAGCATCCTTCCAAACTTGATGCTTTACGACTTCCTCGAAAGTTGCAGGCTTAGATTGTACGATAGTACTCATGGCTGCTAGATACCCTTGGTATCTATTCGGCTTCTTACTTTCACGGAATGTCCCCCTTGGGGCCATATGTCCCTCGGCATCTTCGAGAGTGTCCCTGAGCCATGATGGTCTCTTCCCCATTGAAAGAGGTGGATCAATCGGGTCCATCGGTCCTTCAACATTGGGCATTGTCTCATCCTTCGGTTCTTCTTGATTCCCAGGCCTTGCTTCATGATCTTCTTTAGGTCTCGGAAGATTGACTACTTTTCTCAGGGAAGCATCTTCGTCAAAGGTAACATCGTGGCATATCTCCACTTCCCTTTGACCAGGCACATAGACTCTATAGGCCTTCAAAGTTTCGCTATAGCCAACAAACATTCCCTTGTTCCCAGAAGCATCCAGCTTGCTCCTCTTCTCTTTCGGCACATGAAAATAAACAGGACATCCAAAAACTCTAAAATGTGAGACGTCAGGTTTCTTACCAGAGAAAACCTCTTCGGGAGTTTTGGAGTCCAGAGCAGAATGCGGGCATCGGTTTTGTATGTACACAACAGTGTTCGCAGCTTCTCCCCACATAAACTTTAGTAGACCCTGGTCACATAACATGGCACGGGCTGCTTCCACAATGGTCCTGTTCTTTCGTTCAGTGATGCCATTTTGCTTAGGAGTATAGACAGTTGCGGTCTCCTTCTTGATGCCAGCTTCTCTGCAAAAATTCTTGAACTCGTTCGTCTCATATTCAGTGCCATTATTGGTCCTCAATATCTTGATCTTCTTCCTTGTCAGATTTTCCACCAAGGCTTTGAAGGTACAAAACCACATGAAAGCCTCATCCTTCTTCTTCAAGAAGTATATCCAACTTTTGTGAGAGAAGTCATCTATGAATGTCATATAATAAGAACATCCTCCCAAGGATGTCACAGGCAACATACCAGACAAATCAGAATGTATCAATTGCAAAACATCAAATGTCTTTGTGACACTTGAGGGGAAAGGTCCCCTTGTATGCTTTCATTCGGCACAACTTTGACATACACCTTCATGATTATTTGAGAACTCGGGCATTCCCGTCACCACCTTCCTTGCTTCGGGAAGGGCCTTGTAGTGAAGGTGTCCAAACCAACGGTGCCATAGTTCAGTCCGTCGGATAGTATCACACGTCATCGCTCCCAGTGGACTTCCTCCAACCTGGTAGAGTGTATCAACTCTAAACCCAATTGTGATAGCTTCCTTGAAGTTCTTCTTCCAGATACACACCTTCCCATCAATGAATGCCGCATTGAAACCTTTGACTTCCATGGCTGGAATAGACACAAGGTTCTTCATCAAATCAGGGACATAGAGTACATCTTGCAAGCGGAGGACTTGACCTTGAGACAACTGGAGGGTCACAGTCCCTGTCCCTTTCATGGGATATGTGGCATTATCTCCAAGGATAATTTCCAGATTAGTATCCTTCTCAACCATATCAGAAAGTGCTTCCTTGAACCCAGTGATGTGCCTTGAGGCACCACTATCTATCAACTAGACATCCATAGTGTCGGGTGGAGATGCAGCAGAGAGGGCAGATACAAGAATGAATTCATTTCTTTCATCAACAACATTTGATTCCTCATACCTGGAATTTCTCGACCTTTTGAAAGGTTGACCATTTCCGCCGGAGGGAGCCTTCCTCTTCCCCTTGAACCTGTTGTTCCTTTGATTGCCATTCCTTTGGTTGTTGTTGTTGTCATCATCATCGAGAGAATCCTTCTTGAAAGGGCATTCTTTAGCATAGTGACGTGGCTTGTGACAAGTGTAACACTTGCTTTTCTTTCCTTGGGCCCTTGCTCTTCCTTTGTTCCTTGGACCAACAAAGTTCTTCTTCTTAGTATGAGCAGCGAAGGCAACATTTCCTTCATTTTAATATTCCTTCATCCTTGTCTCTTCTTGTACGCATCTCGATAGTACTTCGTCAAAATCAGGTATCACATTATTATTGAGAATGGTAGTGTTGAATACATGCCATTCGGATGAGAGACGTCCAAGTGCAGTGAGTACCATCTCTCGATCAGCTATTGTCTCCCCAATAGCCAGCAAATAATTCGTGATCTCGGTCAGCTTCAAAAATATGATTGAACAGACTCATCCTTTCCTTTCTTCAGATTCTTCAATTGGTTCTTGAAGAATAGGACTTGGTTCGCATTGTTGGCCTTGAACATGTGGACCAACTTATCATACATCTCTTTGGATGTGCCCAACTCAAAGATGTAGGCAACCCGACTCTTATGAATTGAGTCCCTGATCATCAGCTTTGCTTTGGTTTCGCCCTTCTTGTACTTTGATTTGCAGTGGATGGAGGCTCTTGGATTTTACCCTGCACATAGTCCATGACATCTTGGTCTTCCAAATTAAGATCCAATATCATCTTCCAGGGATGGAAGTCATCCTTCCCAGTCAATTTGTCATCAGCCTTAAAGCCATTGTAGTTAGAGGAACCCATGCTCTTCTTCGGTGATTGCTACAAACTAGGGCTTTGTCTTCACCTCAGCTCTGATACCATGTAAATTTTTGTAGATGTTCTATGCTTGATACAACTTTACTTTTTATCCCAATATCAGTCAGCAATCACATAAACAATAAAGTAAAATGCTGATAAAAAAAAACCATTAGATCGACAGAAGACAAGCCAAAAATATATAAGTGTGTTGGTGCGTTACGACGGTCAACAAGATGCTTCAACCAGCAAAGTCTCAATATGGTCAGCCAACCAGAAGTGTCACACAACCCTGTAGGACAGCCAAAACAGTCAACCAAAAGTCAACGCCGTCAGTGAACGGTCAACGCAAACAGCAGCAACAACTAGGTCAATGCAGCCAAGTCAAAGTCAACGACTAGCCTCGAGAATAGTGCCAAAAAATGTGGATTTGGAAAATTGAAATTTTGGGAGAGTTTCAGGTCCATTTGACCTTGCTTTGACCAAAGTCAATGCTGGTCAACGCTGCTGCAGAAACCCTAGGCCGAAAACAGAAAATTGCTGCTTGCTGAAATTTCCCACGTGTGGAGAGAAGAGCTTCCAAGGTGATCGAACCAATCAGATGAGGAGAGAGAATGTGAGAGGATGAGATGAGTGAAAATGCCCTCCAACGTTGACCAATTTATATCGATCAATGAGGGTGTGTGACACAACTGCTGGGGCACAAAACCTTAAGGCCGACCTGCACATATTTTGAATAAATTCAAAATAAATGTTCTACTCATCGGATTAAGATGATCTTTAGATCAATCTTGCACCTCTCTGAAAGAGGAGTCCAATAAAAATATTGGCATCTTCACTTGAGCATCACAACATGGAGTTTGGACCTAGTTGTCCAAAATTAACATTCTTCCAAGAGAAGAATCTTCTAATGAAGATTCCAACAGAGGATCTTGATTATCCTCATCCTGCAAATGCTCTTTTCCAATGATGTATGATGAGTTCTATACCAAATGACTTTCTTCTACCCATAAATACTACTTATGCTTCCAATGAGCTTACCAAGAGCTACTTCCTTCTAATGATCACTGCCATAGACTTCTACTTCAACTATCTTTCATGCTTTTGTTGATGATGTCATAAGCTCTTGCTTCATTCGTATGCTTTTATGATGCCATTTCCTAAAATAATACATCCTATCGTGCTTCTAATGCTTCCTCCCATGATAGCTATAGTTTACAATAACTGAAAAGAACTCGGTGAAGAAGATTATCTCAATCATAGTAGAGATCTTTTACTTCCTCTGATTTCTTCTTTTCAACTTCTTCCACTTCTTCAGCGATATAGGCTTCTTCCCTTCCTCATTTGTTGTTATCCTTCTTGAGTTTGGGACAATCTCTCTTGTAATGCCCATATTCTTGACATCCATAACATTGAACCTTTGCCATATTCTTTTTCCTTTTTTGAGGACCAAACTTTCCAAAATTTCTTTTTCTCTTTGCCATGGCAACAAATGCTTGTGTCTGCTCATTTGATCCTACATCACCTTTTGCCTTTAGCCCGGTTTCTTAAATTTTGCACAATGACCACATTTCATTGAACATGGTTGCCTCCTTTCCATAGATGCTTGATGTAAAGTTACCTTATTCCTTTGGTAGTGCATTGAGCTCTATGGTAGTCATTTCCTTGTCAGACATTATTTCTTCCAGTTCTTGTAGTTGGTCCCTTGTTTCAGACACCCTCATAAAGTATGAGGCTATTCCATCGTACTTTGATATCTTCATCTTTTAGAGTTCTTGTCTTAATGATATTACTTCTCTAGTACTTACAAAGAACAATTCTACTAATTTTTTCATATATCTCTTTTGATGTCTCCAACTTTGATACATATGCATTGAGGGGATCTTTGAAGGATTCTATTAGAATCCTTTGAGCCCTTACTTCCCCGTTCATATACTTTCCATGAGCTTGAGCTTCTTCATTTGGAGGTTTAGTAATTGAACCCTTAACATGATTAACGACTTCATTTTCTATGAGGATCAAATCAATCCTCTTCTTCCATGCAAGAAACTTTGATGACCCAGCCAACTTGTTGCTTTCCTTGCAAAAAGATATTTTGATAGATTCAGATGTGGACATAAGGATACTTGTGAAGACACTCTTTGATGACAATATCTTCAGCCTGCTGCCTTCTTGATTTTGATGATGATAATGATAGAGGAAGATGCTTTTGATGATGCTATTGATAGAGGAAGACGTCTTCTTGATTAAGATGTTTTCCTTCAAAGGTGATCCTTGACTCAATGAGAGGGAGATCACCTTGAATGATTGATGATGATGACAATGCCTTTCTTCTTGCTTCCCTTAGACTTCAAGATGCTTCAAGTGAAGAATCCTTCTTTGAACGAACTAGGGTTTTGAGGTCTCTTTTAGGAACTTCCTTCTTCAAGATGATGGTGAAATCCTTGTCCTTGTGATGCCTTTGAGATAATAGGTCCTTCTTGATGATTGATGCTCTTGATGATCTTCTAGCGCTTTGGTCCTTGAGTGCCCTTCTTTAAGCTGCCCTTCCTTGAATTGTTACCTTAGCTTTAATACCATGTTGAGAAATCTAGGGGCAGTAAGGTAGGTGATTTCTCTTTAGTTGATAACTGCTTGTGATGTATTTTTATTTTTCTTGATTTTCTTCTTCTTTTTTCCTTTATTATAATTTGTGTTCCCTATCATCAAACAACTACCAAAACATAAAGAACAATGAGACAATAGGACACAAGATGTAGGCGATCAAGCCAGGGCCAAAACCTTTCCAACTTGAGAGGAAAAACCACAATAATTCTTCTTCTTATAGAATCTTCAATTGATGAATTCCAAAACCTAGATCCTTGACCAAACACTCCTTCGAGACCAAGTTAATCCTTGCCTTTATTCAAGTCAAATTTGCCTTCCGGTAGCTTCCTCTTTTCCTTTGACCAAGAATTCGGACCTGCAATCTTGACTGTAATTTCGACCCCTTCTGCCTGCAACTTTTGACCTCCTGCAATTCTCGCACGTGTGACCAATCTAGGGCAGATTGGAGAGAAATTCTTCTTTGCTGGCCTTGGACTTGTCTCCTTATAATTTGAGATTCCAAGAGAGATCCTTCACATGCAAAATTTCGGCTTCCTTGAGGTTTGCAATTCAGTTTTCCTGCATTATGTGGATGCCCTAATTTACCTCGCACATGTGAGAGACATCAGCCCAAAAATCAGATCTAAAATTTGGATTTCTTCTGCTGGTTTCACCTCCTCTTTTTCGCTCTTTCTTTTAGCCTTTTCTTTGCCTTTTTCAAACTTGATGTTCCTCCTTGTATGTTCCAAATGTGATTGACTAGCCTCTTATATATAGGCTTTCTGTCCATGCTTGAAGGTCGACTTGTCACTGTCTTTTTGGCCGACTTGTCACTTGATAAGGCCAACTTGATGTTTGCACATTTGACAAGGTCTTGGAGGGCCTTTTGACTCTGTTTGAGTTAAATAAAATTTTCTTTACAATATGTAACATGCCCAAATGGGTCTTCCATACATGACAATGGCTCTAATGACTTGTTGACTTAATGACAAGCCCTAGGAGCTCACAATGGGAGCTTGACCTAAAAATAAATTTCCTTGAGCATGAAACCCATGCCTCAAGATCAACAATAATAAATTTATTTTTCTTATTACATCAAATACAATGATTACATATGTCATTATGAAGACTGAACCTAGTTACATTTTTCAACATCACTCAACAGCTCCTAGAGACCTCCTGTGTCTGAGCATCAATCTCAACTCATGACATCCTCTTGGAAGGTTGCTCCTTCCATTCTGCCTGATTGTCTGCTCCCTCGGAACTGGAAGCTCTTCTGGTCACCTGGCACGGTTCTGGATGTCCTGACTCCTAACAATTTGTACAATTTCCTTCTTTGATTGCTGACCATCTGACGACTGGAGTAAAAAATATTCTTGAAGTCCATTCCCTCTCTGTGGGACTTCCTCTGAGGTGGATGCTCATCGTCATCATCATCAACATTGACTGCTGATGCATGCTGCTTTCTCTTCCTTTTCTTCTAAGGACACTGGAAGGCATAGTGTCCAAAATTATGACAAATCAAGCACTTGACCTTTGACATATCCTTCTTCTTCTTCTTATTCTCCTTGAGCACCAATGCCTGGGCTGGTTGCCCTAATAATTTGTATAGTCCTTCCTCTCAAATACCAATCACTACTGCTGAGTCTATACAAGAATCTGAACATCTACAAATGCAATTCTATAGCCTCTATTCTCCAACTCTGAAATAGAGAGAAGGTTCTTCTTCAAACCTGGTACAATCAATACATCTCTCATATATATAAAATCTCGAGACTCCAGCTGAGCTGAAGCTGTCCCAACTCCTTTCGCAACATACTTGGCGTTGTCTCCAAGTTCCACTTCGCATGCTGGATCCCTCATAGTCAGATAGGTGAGGGAGTCATGAAAACATGTCGTGTGTCTAGAAGCGCTACCATCCACCAACCAATTATCACTATCTGTAATGGAATATGAAAGAGCGGAAACAAAGATTTTCTCCTCAGCTCCCTCTGGCTCTGGAATAGCTTCCTTCTAAAGATTGGTAATACTATTCAATCTGTCTTCTATTTTTAGACTTGGCACCATTTGGCAAGAGATTTAAAAAATAGTGAAGCTGCTAAACACGTGCCACTTAGGCTGACTTCAATGGCTGCTGTTTCAACAAAGCTCTGATCCCATGTTGAATTTTCTACAAGATGCAAAGTAGAATACAATTTTTTCCAGATAATTCCTTCCTAATGATTTTCACACAGTAATTCAATGCCACTGATATCAACAGTGAATGGCAAATGCAATAGAAACAATAAAGATCATAGAAAGACAATCATGCAAAATATAGACAATAATTTTACCGTGGGAAATCCAACCTTATGAGGAAACTCAACAACTTTTCTTTAGGAGAAATTATTCTTCAGCAAGGCTTACAAATCAGCAATTTGTCTATAAATCTGTGCCCCAATATCCAAGTCAAAATACCAGTCAAACCCTGTCAAACATCAGCAAGGCAACGCTGGTCAAACCAGCCAAAATAACCAGAAGTAAATGCTGGTCAAATAGTCAAGTCTATAATCAAACTTTGGCCCTGCGATCAACTCGGCCTGTAGCTAGTCAAAGCCTGTGGTCAGCCTGTGGTCAAATCAGCAGGTGCGCCCTGTGGTCAAATCCCCACGTGCGGCCTCAGAAGTTCTGTCAAACAGAACAGTCAATGCTTGGTCAAACAACTCAGTCAAAGACAGTCAAAAGCATCCTCCTCCACACGTGCGGTTGTCCAAGAGAGAGAAATAGATCTTAGAAAATCAGATCAGACTTGCTCTTCATTGGTTGAACAAATAAGGCATCGCATCGTCTATTTATACTTGTTGAATGGGTGTGACAACCCAAGCGACACGTCCCTTCACTTCCCTAGGCCAACTTGACTTTCCTGGGCTGACTTGATGCTCCAAAAATAATTTTTTATTTTAATTTTCTTCATAATTCTTCTAGGCTGACTTAGGCATGTGGGAATACCTCCCGATGCTACACAAAAAGCCAACAGGTTGTTGGGTCAACTCCTAAACAGGTTCAATTGGTGTTTCAATATGGACTTCTTCTACCTGTTCTTTGTTTTTCCCTTGTTGATGTTCATGTCTGCATGGGTTCTATGACTGGTTCAACAGTCGGTATTGACTTCGATTGTATTATTTTTGTGGCCTCCTTGATCAACTCAATACTCATAGCCTTGAAAATTGGCTGTTAGCTGTTGTGTTGGTTGATCTTTGGTACTGTATTTCCTCTTGTTCTATGTTACCACCACCAATTGATATGTCAGTCATATTCGTCCTTCAGTTAACTAGATTCCAACTGAAATGATTCCTCCTCACTGATCTGCATTGGTTTTCCTTTATCTTTCTTCTTTGGCAATGGTGGTCATTCATTTGACTCTGTTTGTTTTGATTGTTGGGTGGGTTTATCATATGATGTTTCTTGTTCATTCGGTGTTGGCTTGAGTGGTGGTAAATCTCATGTTGAGCCTATGGCACTGCACTGCCTTGTTCTCCAAAGAATCTGCTTGTTCTTCATTTTTTTTCTTCTATGCAGTTGATGAATGAATTTGCTTATTTGTGGTCTCGATTGGTTATAAGATGCCTTCTTTCAGGTAGTTTTCATATAACTTCTTGTAACCAACTCTGTCATTAATTACTATTGCATAAATAAATAAATAAATTACTTAAGTTATAAAAGGAATTCTCAACCACCACCGAAGTGCTTTTCAGTCTAGTGCAGGCCTAATGGGGCCCTGAAGAGATTTTCATGGTTAGGCTTGCTTAGAGTTGTTAGCTGTAGTTTCTTTATTCAAGCACCATTGACGACCTTGTCGAACAACCACCCTTTTAATTTTCTCCATTGAACTGCATTGGTCTGTCAGATTTCCTTGACGACTAATGGACCTAGCCACACAGTTTTCAATTTTTGAGGTTTACCTTTGATTCAACTATCATATAAGAGAACCAAATCTCCTTGTTTTGTGTCTTTTTTCTTTATGTGTTAATCATGCCATGCTTTTTGTTGTCTCTTCTAGATTTCCCGGTGATGAAGTTCAGTCAGTTGATCTTCTTCTAGTTGATTTAATTGATAGAGTCTCTGTTTCTTAGCTCTCTGTTTCATGTCTTAGGCCAGAGGATACTTTTGCAGCATTGGTCCAGGAATGTAGTGGAACTACTGTTTCCTGGCCATATATTAATTTAAAAGGTGTTTATCCAGTTGATCTTTTATATGCAGTCTAGTATGCCCATAATATTGTTGGAACTTTATCATCCCAATTGTCACGGTTGATTCCACATATTTTTGTAAGCCCCTTGTGTAGGGTTTTATTGAATGACTCGACTATGCCATTTTCTTGTGGGTGATATGCTGATGTCTTTGTATCTATGTCACAGGGTTTGCGAATTTGAACAAATTCGAACCTGAAGGCGAACTTAAAGATGAACCTGAAGCCAAATTTTATAATTAAAAAAAAAAAAAAAAATTTGGGGTTTGAGGTTAGAGTTCGGGCAATTTTTGTCAGTTGTTTTAAGGTTTAGGGATAAAACCATGGGCAACACATGTTTTTCTCTTGTTCTGCTTCCCGCTAATTAGTTTCCCGCAGTGGCCACTGGTTTGTCTTTATTTACCATGGTTGTCGATAGATTTTCGCAAGCCAACTTCAGCCTGAGTGTACTCATTCTATTGTGCTCAGTTTTTCTGCAATTTCCTTAATTCAATTTCTAGACGTTGCTTGTCCCCGCCTCTCGGAGCGTGGAGTGTATAGTGGTTGTGATTTGTGACTCGTGCGTGCTCATTACTATTCATATAACTTTATATATATATATATAGTCGAACTTAATGCCGAACCTCATGCGAACCTCAATGAAAAATTCAAATTTGAATCGAACTTAATCGTTGCCGAACTCAAATTCGAACCCGAACCGTGTGACATAGCTTTGTATGGTCGATTAGGAATTTGCCTAGTAATGCTTTAATTATTCTATTTACAAAGTGAGTTCTTTGATCACTATTAATTGTTAAATGACACCCAACCTTGTAATGATATTTTCATAGATAAATTTGGCAGCTATTTCTTTAGTACATGATTTCACTGGCTTTGCCTCTACCCATTTTGTTAGGTAATTGACTGTAATAATGATGTATTTCACTCTTCCTTTGTGCGTTGAGGGAATCGACCAAGAAAGTCAATTACCTAGATTTTGAATGGTAAACATGGATTTACCGAGTTGAAGGGCATCTTATCTTTCAAGAGCAATTGACTCATTTGTTGGAAAATATCAGATATCTTTACTTTGTTTAGACAATTTGAATGTAAAGTCGGCCACCAAAGGTTGGCTTGAAGAATCTTCTAAGCTATTGTATATTCTTGGTAATGTCCTCGTGCCAGTCTTGCATGTGCTTCGTCTATGATCCATTCTCTTTCAAGTTCTGGAGCACATCTTTGAAGGACTCTTTTGTGCCTTGCCTCTCGAGAAGTTTTTCAAAAGCCTTTGCTTCTTCCAAAAATTGGGCTGTTTTAGCTAAATCATTTGGTGTTGCCTTGACTTAAAACAGGTGTGTGTTGGGTAAATCATCTTTCATTCCCATTGGTTCTTCACTAGTGTTGACTCGGGACAGGTGATTTGGTATGACATTCTTTTTGCTTGGTCAAATGATAATATCAAATTCAAATTCTTGAAAAAGTAATAGTCACCGACGAAGTCTTCCTTGGTGAATTGGCTTATTCACTAGATATTTCAATGCTTGGTTGTCTATAAAGAAGGCGAATGGATTTGCTACAAGATAATGTTGAAACTTTTGTAGTGCAAAAATCATGGCTAAGCCTTCTCGTTTTGTAGCAGGGTGATTTATTTTAGCTTTGTTAAGTTTCCTACTGGCATACACATTAAGATGGTCGATTGTCTTGAGTTTTCACTAGGTTGAGGCAAGATTGCTCCAATTCCGAAATTCAAGGCATTGATGTGTGTTGAAAAGTGTAACTAGGTTCGTTCTTCATTATGACATGTAATTGTGACTTATGTAAATGATATAATGAAGAAAAATAAAATTATTGTTAAGCCTTGCTTCATGGGTTTCATGAGCAAGTGAGTTTATTTTTAGTTGACTCTCATTTGAGAGCATTAGGATTTATCATTTAAGTCAAAAGATTAATGTCATGTATGAAGAGCTCTTCTTGAACATGTGTCAAATGTATCTAAGTCTATAAGCTGTTTAGAAGCCCTCCAAAAGACAAGCACATTCCTCCTTTCTTCATGGTCGACCTCAAAGATATATATAATGTTCATGCAAGTTGACATAAGGAGACACACCCATTCGGATGCTTAGGTCGGCTTTTATATATGGTCAAACTACTATAAATAGGAGTTTGCATAATTCACATTTCCACAGTCAGATCTTCGAATACCTTTGAAGTTTTCGGTGGACAAGATAGAGATACAATTCGGACTTCAAAGGCATGGTTCAAGACAAAGATAAGTTCGATGAAGGTTGAGGAGACATCCAAGGGAAATGCAAGGATTTGTCTAGGGACAACAAGGAAATATCACTCTGGAATTTCGGGTGAAAATCTCAGAAGATACAATTCGGTCTTCTCTGAAATTTTCGGATCATTGTTCTCATATACATTTCGGATCATGCCACAATGTTTCGGTGTCAACACAGGATTCGTTGCCATGATGTCAACACAGAGTTCAGTGTTGTGTTGCTATCTCAAGCTCAATCAAGAGTTGAAGTCTCGATGCAAGCAAGGAGATCTCGGTGTCATAGAGATCTAGGTGCTGTCACTGTAAAGGGATGACTTCGGAAGGACTCCTGGTGCAATCACGAGAAGACGAGAAGATGGAAGAGGGTCGTGTGTCTTGGTCTTGGAGTGGCTAATAGGTCAAGGGTCTTGGTCTTGGTATTCATCAATTGGAATCTCTATAAGAAGAATTTGTGCGGGTTTTCCTCTCAAAGAGTGAGAGGTTTTGGCCTTGGCTCATAGCCTACATGCTGTGTCTCTTGTCTACTTATGTTAATGTATTGGTTATTGTTTGATGAAGAAGAACACTAATAAACTAAGAGGAAGAAGATCCTCATCTAAAGAAGTAAAAAGCATTCACAAACAATCACTAATAAAGAGAAATCTCCTATTGCTGATGCCCTAAATTTCTCAACATGGTATCTGAGCTATGGTGCTAAAGTCAAAGGAAGGGAATCTAATCAAAGAGACACTCAAGGTTCAAGTTTCATGGAAGGCATCAAAGCAAAGTGAAGGATCTACATTGAAGAAGAAAGTCTACCTCAAGAGGAAGTCTTGGGATCATCAATCAAATCAAGGGATCTAGAAGTCTACTCCAACAAGGTAGTTCAAAGGACTTTAAAATGAAGGTCACATCATCTTGGAGAAATTCAAAACCCTGGAAGCAATTCTGATATGCACTCATTCACTACCAAGTAGTTGAAGTATATTAAAGGCTATAAGGCAATTTCCCTATCATTGCAGCAAGGATCCCCTTCTTTTCTTTGAAGAAGATCATCCAAAGAAGCGTCAATCACCATCAACAAAAGGAAGCTGGATCTAAATATGTTGCCATCATGAAAGGAGCAATCTCCCGAACAAAGGCTTTTCATTCTGAAGAAGATCATCCAAAAGAAGCACTAATACATCTTCTTCATCCACCATCAAAGTGATCAAGTTGAAGATTTCATCTTCACTTGACAAGTACGTATCTTTCATTTTATAATCAGATTTTGTTAAAATGACTTTGTGTTTGCAAGGGGATCCATAAGCTGGTTGGGTCATCGAAATTCCTTGCGTGGAAAAAGAAGGATAGGCATGATCCTCGAAGAATGTGAAGTCATTGAACACATCAATGAAAAAGGTCTCCTCTGAATACATGGAAAGGGATTCTTATGAAAGGTCCCCTCATATAGTAATATTGGAGACATCAAAGAGATGTATATGATAAGCTCGTAAGACTGTTCTATGAAGATGCGATAAAGCTGGTCATATCACTTAGTCCTGATCTACACAAAAATTGAAGGTATCAAAGAATGAAGGGACATCTTCATAAGATCTAAATTGCAAGATTTGGGATAAGATAATCATCATTATTCTAAATAACAAGGTAACAAATGTCCATGGGGATAAGAAAGTTACCTCATTCAACAACTTGTGGTTTCTATGTTAGATAGAAGAAGGCAAGTTGTGGGCAAAAGTATTGAAGGTTAAAAGACTCAAACATTTGCGGGAATTTTGGTCCTCAGAAAAGAAAGAAGAGCATAGCTAAAATTCAATGCTATGAGTTATGGACATTACAAAAAGGAAGCTCATATCACTGGAAAGGTGGAGGAAGTTGAAGGAAAGAAGAAGGAAAGAGGGAGTAAGATATCTTTACTATGACTAAGATAGTCTCCCTCACAAAAGGTCTTGTCATAGCTCCTAAATATTTTATAGGATATGGCTATAATAAGATGCATTGTGGCATCATGGAAGCATTAGAAACAAGAGCTTGTGACATCACCATAGGGAATCATGAAGGACAAATAGAACAAAATCTATGGCAATAAAATATGAAGGATATAGCTCTTGGGAACCTCATTGGAAGGAAGAAGTCATACAGGACAAGGCTCATCATACATCAAGTCAAGAAGGAAACATCTGCTGGATATGGATATGCAAGATCCTCAAGATTCTCTGATGGAATCTTTATTGGAAGATTCACCGATCTAGAGAAGAAGCAATTGTTTCATCAGGAACTTCAACTTGTGGAATTCACGGGATGATGGTATGATGACATAAGAGATGAAGCATATCAAGGGGTTGAAGATCTTTTCAATCAAGGAAGCTGCTTGAAGAAGCCTAGACGACCTAGAGGTAAATGAGGTATCTATGCTTGTATTTAATATCATAATGTCATGTCGTATGGTTGCAGGTAACATGGATCAATGCTTCTATCTTGAGAAGCATGATCAAAGGAAAGGAATCTCCTCCTATGAAAGGTTGTCGGAAGACATGGTTCACAGTAGATGAAATCAACATAATATGTCCTCATATGAAGTATGAGGTGGTTGACTAAAATTAAGGAACTCTGATTGGAAGCTCCTAGGAATGGAATGTGTGGAGAAAGGAAGGAAGAGATAATGAACCATGGTAAAGTCAATCAACATCCAAAAAGACCAAGAAGATTTGACTGGAAAATCTCTCGGAAAGATATGTAGACTTTGATGGAATTCTGAAAAAGATGGAGACCCTTGACAATGAATATCTTTGGGAGATATGTCAACATATATGCAGGATGCTGATACCTAAAGGAAGATGTCATGATGAAATACCATCACAAAGGTAAGTCTAATTTAAGTGTTCAATTCTTATTTTGAACAAGTATCTGGATGGGCTTATGCAGGACTGCTAAAGGGAAAAACTGTGGATGTCTTCCTAGAAAGACCATATAGAAGGATAAAAGATCCTTCTAGAAGATATGGCATGAAGAAAGCAACATGACATGAAGCAAGACCATATGAAGACTAATGGATCACTTTCTGATGAAAGGAATGACGACATGACTGACTCGTGTATGAAAGTGATGGATGGTCTGTGCCTTATGAAGAAGTCCCAAAAGATGAGGACTCCATAACAAAGAAGAAATTCATGACATCGAAGGAAGGAGCTCTTCAAAGCAGCTGGTTGTCCCATTATCTCCACCTGAGGAGCTGCTATAGGTCCCTTATTAAGAGGAAGCCTGGAAACAAGTTTCTTACTGGGAAGAAACTTGGAAATTCCTAAGCCAAGAGGGAGCTTAGGTACATTCCTGGTATAGGAATGAGTACATTCCTTTGTTGGAATATATCCTCCCTAAATTGAGAGGGAGAGATAGACACGTCATTCTTGTCTTCACTTGGGAAGACAGAATGGAGGATTAGGTAATCATCTGGCATCCGATACTCTTTGAGGATGAGATTAGGGCATCCAAGATAAGAGTAGTCGTAGAGGACCGATATTCTTTGAGGACTAGGATTCTAAGATAAGAATAGTCCTGGTGGAACACGCCCTGAGAACCTGGGTAGGGCATGTTCCAGGAGAGACAATGATTAAGGTGTTTATAAATCATTGGTCTCGCCAGCATTGAGCTCAAGATCTCGTGGAGAGATGGAGCTGTTAGTCAAGGCCTTGCTATGTAACAATGCTGGTTGATATGATGCTATACAGATGGGTTACCAATTCGATTCTTCTGATGAGAAATTCTTCAGATTGAGAATGACCAAGTACCATTATGAATACCTCCCTAGTTAAGAGGGAGTGCTGAAAAGTGTAACTAGGTTCGGTTTTCATAATGACATGTAATTGTGACTTATGTAAATGATGTAATGAAGAAAAATAAAATCATTGTTAAGCCTTGCTTCATGGGTTTCATGAGCAAGTGATTTTATTTTTAGTTGACTCTCATTTGAGAGCATTAGGATTTATCATTTAAGTCAAAGGATTGATGTCATGTATGAAGAGCTCTTCTTGAGCATGTGTCAAATGTATCTCAGTCTATAAGTTGTCTAGAAGCCCTCCAAAAGACAAGCACAATCCTCCTTTCTTTATGGTCGGCCTCAAAGACATTTATAATGTTCATGTCAGCTCGCATAAGGAGACACAGTCATTCGGATGCTCAGGTCGACTTTTATATATGGTCGAACTACTATAAATAGGAGTGTGCATACTTCACATTTCCATAGTCAGATCTTCAGATACCTCTGAAGTTTTCGGTGGACAAGACAGAGATACAATTCCGACTTCAAAGACATGGTTCAAGACAGAGATAAGTTCGATGAAGGTCGAGGAGACATCTAAGGGAAATGTGAGGATCTCTCTAGGGACAAGAAGGAAATATCACTCTGGAATTTCGGGTGAAAATCTCAGAAGAAACAGTTCGGTCTTCTCTAAGATTTTCGGATGCCACAATGTCTCGGTGTCAACACAGAATTCGGTGCCGTGATGTTAACACAGAGTTCGGTGTTGTGTTGCTATCTCAAGCTCAGTCAAGAGATGAAGTTTCGATGCAAGCAAGGAGATCTCGGTGTCATAGAGATCTAGGTGCTGTCACTGTAAAGGGATGACTTCAGAAGGACTCCTGGTGCAATCACGAGAAGTTGGAAGAGGGTCGTGTGCCTTGGTCTTGGAGTGGCTAATAGGTCAAGGGTCTTGGTATTGGTATTCGTCAATTGGAATCTCTATAAGAAGAATTTGTGGGTTTTCCTATCAAAGAGTGAGAGGTTTTGGCCCTGGCTCGTAGCCTACATGCTTTGTCTCTTCTCTACTTATGTTTATGTATTGGTTATTGTTTGATGAAGAAGAACACTAATAAACTAAGAAGAAGAAGAACACTAATAAACTAAGAAGAAGAAGATCCTAATCTAAAGAAGCAAAAAGCATTCACAAACAGTGACTATTAAAGGGAAATATCCCAATGCTGATGCCCTAGATTTCTCAACAATATGGACATGGGATCTCTTTGCATAGTTAGGAAATATCAATATTGGAGCTTCTACCAATTTTCTTTTAAGTAGTTTGAATGATGAATTACATTCATCACTCTATATGAATTCGACATCTTTTCATAATAGCTTGTCGATGGGGAAGTTTATTTCCTAGTAATGGTGAATAAATCTTCTATGGTATCCAAAATTGGCAATATTTTTATTTTCTTTTTATTAACTAGGGGTTTAAGATCAATAATTATTTTTATCTTGCCCATGTTGACTTTGATACAGTTTTTGCAAAACAACATGTCCTAGCAGTATGCTAATTGGGGTTACAAAGGTACATTTTTCTAATATTGAGGGAAAGTTTTATTTGTCAACACCTTTCCAACATCATCCTCGGCCATTGTATGTGCTTTCTTAGTAGGCTGTATACAATCCAATCGTCAAAGTATACAACCATAGTTATATATACATATCAATGTTACCAGACTCGGAATAAACAATAGATTGGTGAGGCAAAAGAGCGAAGAGTTTTAATCGGATCGGGAAAAAATCAGGAAAAAATTGGTGAATTCAATAAATAAAGATATACACATATATTGAATTAAAAAAAAAAAAAAAAACTTTTTTCATTGATATTCAATAAAGGCATGTCCAAACAATGTATAATATTAATAGATGTCCAAAATAT
Source organism: Pinus albicaulis (assembly GCA_034641835.2). Taxonomy (NCBI): domain Eukaryota; kingdom Viridiplantae; phylum Streptophyta; class Pinopsida; order Pinales; family Pinaceae; genus Pinus; species Pinus albicaulis. The sequence goes on along the minus strand of CM076574.1, from coordinate 68,208,747 downwards.
CATGAATGAATAACTATCTCATATATGTTATGAGTCCAAACATGATCCTAAGTACTAAGTCCCGACTCCTAACCAGTGACTACATAGAACGAGAAGCATTTGCTTCTAAAAGTTTATAAAATATCACATAGTAATCAGTAACTGAAATCTCTTGATTGTTGCTGAAATGATTCTATAATGGTTTGCTACTGAAATCTCTGACAGAGAACACATTGGAGCACACTTCACACTAAGCCTCTATTACACTATGCTTCTATTATGTGGAGTAAACTGAAACTAAAACCATGCCTCTGTTACCTTCTTGGCGTATGAGTTGTCAGGTCTGAGTAGTGAGAAGTGATAAGTGAGTTACAGACTGATGTTTAATTTTTAACCTAACTAAACCATAGGGCGAACAATGCAACAACCCTAAATGTTAAAACCCGTGCTCACCGAGTTGAGGGCTGAAATTCGCCTCAGTCGCCTAAATTGCAATTAATTGGTAAGTCGCGAGTCAAACTCGTGTTGACCACGAGTTAAACTCAGTCAACGCGAGTCAAACTCGCCTACCGCTGAATTGGATCGTTTGAGGGAAGAGCAGCGTTTGACTTGCGATTGATCGCAAGTGATCGAAGATTCATGTTTCATTGATACATATATTGCTAGAAAGCTTTTACAAGAATCCTTGAAAACACTGTTGGAGCTTTTTTCAATCCAAATGGCATCACACACTAAAAAATGAGTTGAATTTAGATATGAATGTGGTTTCTTGTTGATCTTGCAAAGGGATTGGTACTTGATTGTACCCTGAAAACCCACTAGTAAAAGAATACCATTCATCCCCATGACTTTATTTATAATTATTAATTTCATGAGCAAAAGGTGTTGGAAATGGATCGATTACCATTAATATATTCAAACCTCTGAAGTCAACGCAGATTCTCAATCTTTTTGGGTTGTGCTTCTTTGATTGAATGACCATAGGACTAGCCCATTCTGATTTTTTGATAGTGTATATTATGTCTACAACTAACATCCCATCTATCTCTTTCGGCACATTGGGCTTATATTTGTGTGCTAGCTTGGACAATTGTTTCTTTCTTGGCTTAGCTTGTGGGACGAGATCAATTTTCATCTCCCCCATCTCTTTAACTAGTCCTTTTAGGTCTTTATAGTCTCTTGCAAATACATCTTGATATCCTCGAAGTAGGTTGACTATTTCTATTGTTTGCTTATTTGACCAATAGTCGCCTATCAGAGCCATTTTAGAACAGTTGTTTGCAGAAATATTAAATTGTTTTGTTTTTATCTTGGCATCCATCCATTTCGGTGGTTTTGATTCTTCTAGCTCCCTTTTTTTTGACAACCTGATTATAAGTCTGAGGGAAGTCGAGTCTTAAAGATTTGTTGTTTTATTCATTGGATATTTTTAATACAGTTTTTATTTTCTTATTCACCTTAGCATTATCCCTTCTCCATCTAAAGTTGATAGTAGGAAAACTTACGTTTTCTGTATCTATCTGACGAGTAATCGACTTGTGATGGTATGAAATTAAATCACAAGCCGAAGTCGACCCTATGTTGACTTTTGACTTGCCTCTTTTTGATACTTCATTGGGATTTGGTTTCCCCAATAAGTTTTTTTTTTTTCTTTAAATTTTTTATTTTAATAATTTCTTGCACTACCTCTAATCTTTTTGCTTATCCTAGTACAAATTTAAAGGTGTTGATGAATTCTTCTTAATGTTGGACCAAACGAATGTGTCCCCCCTTGCTTGTTCAATTTTGTACCATTTGTATGGTTTAGCACCTAAACTGTTTGGAAACACATGAGCCCAAATAGGCTCATCCTTGTACCCAATTCGTCTCCATTCATTTTCACACTGGTGAATGTGGGTGATAGGATCTTGTCCAATTTTGGAAATTGGGATGTTGGCCCAAGCAACCAATTTACAGCCACCAAATCTTTCTATAAAAAATATGGTTGCAGTCCTCCAATCTGCAATCACGGAGCATGCGCTTCCCATCATCTTGTTGCTTGGCAAGTGATTGAATGAACCAAGCGTTTGCATCCGACTGCTCTCTCTAGTTGCTTTTGATACCTCGTCAACATGGGTCGATGGTGAACTCCGTTCTTTGAATCACAACGGATGAGATGTTCCTTCCTTTAGGTCTGTTGGTAGGAGGGTTGGTGTTTGTTTTCTTTTTTTCTCATATACGATCGACACTTCCTTTACAAAAAAACATGAGTGATGTCTTTTGATAGGGATGGCTTCAGTCGACCAACATTCTTTGGCACTCCACTCTTAATTTTCTATTTTCCATTCATATAATGCAGTGTTGGATTTGTGAAAATTCGATGACCTGAATTCCTGCTACAGCAAACTGATATTACTTCTCCTAGTTGTTAAATTCTACAAGTTATTTACTATGTTCCATAAGTAAATATCGAAGCAAATACAACTGTATTTGTCACTAAATGAATAAAATGTGAAAGAAAGGCACTGAGCAAGAAGAAATACAACACACACAAGTGACACCATTATTTTTGGACTAATGTCCCCGGAAAAACCCATTGAGGGAAAACTGGTGCAGCAATTGAGGGTTTGTATTATTAAGGAGTAATTTCTGAATACAATCTGGATGCCCAAATCTGGCTATCCAACAGAGAATTTGACTTGCAAAAAAATAGTGAGGATTACCTCACACTAACACTAGAGATCCGACACTGATCCAACCCTGAAATGACAAGTCCCCTGCCGCCTCTGCGCTGCCTCTGCACAACGTCTGTGCAGCTCTGCTTCACAACTGCTGGGAGCTGCGTCATTCCCTTCCACTGATCTTTCTGCTGGCTGGATACTCGATCCTCTGGCCCTCTGATCTCACAACCCGACACTCGACTTTGGATCTGATTTGACCCTCAGCAAAATAACGTATCTCCTTAGAGGTTGAGCATTGCCTCTGTGTGGCTTTGTGCTGCCCAGCGTAGCCCTTACGCTGCCTCTTCTGGTTCTCTCTCTGCCTTTTCTGTGATGTATTCTTGGCTCAAGAAAAATTTCTCCAACTGGAAATCATCTCTGCCCCTCACTACAAGAATCACTCCGATGATCTCTCCAGCCGCCCTGTGTTGCTCACTTGAGAAATTGATCTCTTGATCCCCTCCCGATGTGTTTTCCAAATGCCCATCAAGCCTTCTCTTATAACCTTCTCGTTGAGAAATCAACGACCCATATTAAAACATAATCAAGGGCTAAGATTAACTTGACTTGATCTTTGTCTTTTTTTAGAAGATTGACACCGCGTTCTATTAATACACTTTAATTATTTTAATTCCCTAAGTTTAGACTTAGGCTCCCATTAAAAATAATTAATTATTTTAATAAAACCTCATCCTGGTGGAATTTCCCAAAACACTTTTTGGGTATTCTGGAATACATGTGTCTAAGCCTCCCTGCAAATTTTGAGACTTAGAGCACATACGATGCTACCAGAAATCAGCACTCCCTCTTAGCGAGGAATGTGCTCTAGTAATGCATCCTGCTGAGGCATCACATTGACTCTGTAACATCTCCCTCTGCGCTGTTGATGTCTGACACTGCTGCCCACCAACTACTGCGCTGCTTCATCTGTGTTGTTGCTGCTGCATCAGCATGCTGTTGCCAACTGCATCTGCATGGCAACTTTGCTGTTGTTGCAACAGAAAAACATCCAAAATATTGATCTGAGTATTCAACATGATGCTCTGATACTGAAGATCTAACTATTGCTAGTCTCTGCGCTAACCCTCTGAAGCCTCTGCGCTACTGCTGACTTTGTACTGTGCCAACTGCATTGTTGCCAACTCTGCTCTGTGCTGCTCAGTCTCTGACGCTCTCTAGCGACTCCAACTGTCACTCTGTCACTCCTTTGCATCCATTGACACTGGTCCATCCTACTACTTCTGATATAGGCTCTCGTAGCAAGGTATTGATCCAAGAGGTGGACTCCTCAAGGATCCTGCCAACTGTAGCTCTTTCGAACTATAGTTCTAGATCACCTCAATTCGCCCCTGGAGATATGTGGGCAATCTTAGTAGACTCTTCCTCCTCGATCCTCGTGCTTATACCCTGTAGATCATGTTTCTCATCTTTGTCCTTCTTAAGAGGACATTGCGTAGCGTAGTGACCAAATTCACCACACCGGAAACACTTGATCTTTGAGACTTCCTTCTTCTGCCTCCGCTCCTTCTGCTGCCCCTTTGATACGTTGCATTCTCCTCCTCCTCCTTGGGCTTCGTCCCACTGTCGCTGCTGCCATCAAGCTTGCAGTTGACTAAGTCTCGCCTCATCTCTTCCTGCTGAAGTGTTGCCCACATTCCTTCCCAATCCGACAACTTTTCTCTGCTTAGGATACTATGGAAAAAGACTTGCCACTCTTCAAAAACAGAATTCAGGGCCAATCTGACCATCTCCATGGCTTGAGGTGCTGACCCTACAACTGCCAGCTGATCTCGAACATCCTAAAGCTTTGATAGGAACGAATCTATGTGTTCTCCCTTCTGCATCTTCATAGATCACATCTTCTCCTCCAAGAACATCTTTCGTTGCTCGGAAGACCCCTGGTATAGCGTAGCCAATGCGTCCCACATCTCCTTGGAAGTCCCTTTGCCAAAAATATGTGAGACAATGTGATCCCTCACTCTGTCGAGGATCAACCTTTTAGCTTTAGCCATATCTTTCTTGTAGGCCTTCAATGGATCTAGATTTGTGGCGACAACTACCACACTTTCAATGAAGGTCTTGAGATCATGCTCTTGCAGAAGGAAGGAGATCTTTGTCTTTCGGATTACATAGTTGAAGGCACCCTCCAACCGATCCTGATCACACAAGTCAGTGGTTGGCATCTCACCCAACGAAATGTCGAATGCTGCCTCTAACCCTTTGCGCAGCTGGCTCTACGTACTCCCTGCTGGAGTAAGCCAATTAAAACTTGGTTTCGCTGCTTCTGCACGGGAAATCGGAATTTCTTGGGCAAGAAATTCCCTGAGGTCAGAATTCCCTTAGTATGCTTCTTCTTTCTTCTTTTGACGCTTTCTGCACTAGCAACCGCTGTAGCAAAAAACTACGTTTCACCAGAAAACTAGTTTGCGCTGGAGCTACTGCTGTGATACTCCCTCTATTGTTAACAAATCATGAACTAGAAAATCCTACCTCTCTATCGACTCACTTAGAGAGAGATTTCCTCGCAAATCTTGCCCTCGGATTCGATTTGCTGCCTACGCAGCTCTTCGATCTCCCTCCTCTTCAACGTTGAACTCTTTCGGTGTGCTCTCTTGCTTCACCTGCGCTCTGATACCATGTGAAAATTCGATGACCTGAATTCCTACTACAACAAACTAATATTACTTCTACTTGATAAATTCTACAAGTTATTTACTATGTTCTACAAGTAAATATCGAAGCAAATACAACTGCATCCGTCACTAAATGAATGAAATGCGGAAGACAAGTACTGAGCAAGAAGAAATACAACACACACAAGTGACACTGTTATTTTTGGATTAATGTCCTCGGAAAAAGCCAATGCAGGAAAACCGGTGCAACAACTGAGGGTTTGTATTATTAAATAGTAATTTCTAAATACAATTTGGATGCCCAAATCTGGCTATCCAACATGGAATCTGACTAGTAGAAAAATAGTGAGGATTAGCTCACACTAACACTGGAGATCCGACACTGACCCAACACTGAACTGACAAGTCCCATGCTGCCTCTGCGCAGCTCTGCATCACAACTGTTGGGAACTACATCACTCCCTTCGATTGATCTTTCTGCTGGCTGGATACTTGATCCTTTGGCCGTCTGATCTCACACCTCGGCTCCCGGCACTGGATCTGATATGACCTTCATCAAAATAGCATATCTCCTTAGAGGCTCAGCGCTACCTGTGTGGCTATGCGCTGCCCAATGTAGCCCTTACACTGCCTCTTCAGATTCTCTCTCTGCCTTCTCTTCGATGTATTCTCGGCTCTGGAAAAATCTCTCCAACCAGAAATTATCTCTGCCCCTCATTGTAAGAATCACTTCGATGATCTCTCTGGCTGCTCACTTGAGAAATCGATCTCTTGATCCTCTCCCGATGTGTTTTCCAAATGCCCATCAAGCCTTCTCTTATAACCTTCTCGTTGAGAAATCAACGGCCTGGATTAAAACATAATCAAGGGCAAAGATTAACTTGACTTGATTTTCATCTTTTTCTAGAAGATTCACACCCAGTTCTATTAATACACTTTAATTATTTTAATTCCCTAAGTTTAGACTTAGGCTCCCATTAAAAATAATTAATTATTTTAATAAAACTTCATCCGGGTGGAATTTCCCAAAACACTTTTTGGGTATTCTGGAAAACATGTGACTAAGCCTCCTTGCAAATTTTGAGACTTAGAGTACATCTGATGCTACCAGAAATCAACAGGATTTGTGGCATGTCGATAATGGTGAACCTTGTAAGATTTCTCTGGGTGCATTTGGTTTGACATGGTATTCATTGTGATTCATTACTTTATATAGCTTTCTAATTTTGTTATTTTCATCCCAGCTTTCTACGTAAGGCTTGCTATCTTTGGTGTTGGTAACTGTAGCATCAGATAGGTACTTCCTCATAGGCATTCATGGCAGCTATCCTATGCCAACATGAACACCCAAAATATATTTGAGAATGACAAGTACAGTTTTTAGGCACATCAGAGGACTTTAAGCACTTACCAACTGATAAGGATACTACAGAATTACACCTTGAATATGTTCTCAGGACCAGAAGCCACTGCCAAAACATGCTTTATCATTCATACATCGAAAACTATTCCACTATGTAGCTGCCTACTCTTTCATCTTGTTATGTCACTCAACAATTATCGATGTCATTAGAATGAGTGTTGGTGGTGTGCACGACGCTGACAAGCCTCAATATTGATATGGTGCCAAAATCTGTGGCAAGCTAAATGCATAGTCTTCAATTGTACATATATAAACAACTCGTTGGACTCCGTATGTAAAGAAAGATAATTAAGTAATATGAGCAGTGTTGCAAACATCCCGATTTTAATGCGAAAAGATTTCGATATGACGATTTTGGTCCTAGCCGATGTTTGCCGATTTTTACCAATATTTTCTGGATTTTTATGCTTTTTTGGTTTTCTGGACCCCTGCCGATTTATCCTGACGCCGATGTTTGCAACATTGAATATGACATACAATGGGAGCTGCAGCTTTGCTACTAATGCAGAGTACATGGGTTTTCCCTTGAATTTTGATACGGTACGAAATGTGTGGCAAGCTAAATGCATAGCCTTCAATTGTACATATATAAACAAATCATTGAACTCAATATGTAAAGCAAGAATTAAATGATATGAGATACAATAGAAGCTGCAGCTTTGCTACAAATGCAGAGAGTAAATGGATTTTAAGTGGCAGCTATAGGGCCAAGACGGGTTTCCCTTTGTAGAATTTTATTCATGACAGCATTCCTATGCACATTGCAAACACAAACACACAAACATAAACACACACAATGTCTTTGACAATGCGAAGTACACTCTTTTAGGCACAATATATACCTCCAATCAGCAATGAACTAATTAAGGTACATGTTCTGTTACTGTCACAACTGCTACAAAGGCACTACATAACTAACTAATGCATTACAACACTGGTACAATTTACAGCCATGGCGAATTAAGATACGTGAATGAAACTTTATGAGATTGCATTATAATATTTGATGTTTACTATAATCATCATCATTTTGTTGGTTGGCTGCAAGTTGAGCTTATAACATGCTGGTGGTCATCTCAGAGCTGTCATCAAATTGATGGCATCTCTGCTAAACTGGTGGTATGTTGCACTGATGAGAACATGTCTGCTACTGCCATCTGTTACAAGGTTTACTTTGAAGTTTGTACATACTACATTACAGATTTTTATTCTTGGATGTTTCTTAGTTTAACTTTGAAGTGATCTGTATCTGCATTTAATGTTCATTGTCTTTATTTCATTACCAATCTTACATGTTATTAATTTTGAGATGGACCATTTCTATAGTCTGCCATTCTCCAAACAGAAAAGCTGGACTCTCCAGAACAACTTTAGGACATTTTAGGGAGATTCCAGTTAATATTAATGGCATTTATTTAAAGATGAGAGGAATTCCATTCTATCATGAAAGAGTATGAGAAATAGAATATAATTACTGGTGTACAGTTCAGCTGGTGCTACTTATCCTTGGAACATATAGATGATGAGGAAAAACTTGGGAACATATAGTCACAGATCATGCTTGGAAACAATGTCTTTTTCTTGTCATTTTGAAATCTTCATGACTGAAACATTGTGGTGCCTATTATATCTTGTATACTGATTACTTTTTCTACCAAACATATCTGGATTCTGTACAGATTGCAGTGGTGACAGTTGCCTTTCCTGCAACACCTTTGCTATTATCAAGGGCACGCATTTGCTTATCTGCCTCACATACCAAGGAGGATCTGTTAAAGGCATTGGAAGTATGTGTGTATTCTTATATCTTTTATTTTTCCATTCAGACAATGGATATGATTTTTTACAATCTTGCTGCAACTTTGGATCTATAAGAAGAAGAAAATATACGAGGGATGTAGAGATATTAAAATAATGATGCCACTTACAGTTATGGAGTCTTGTTTTATGTGATAATTCCTTTCTCTACATAAATATTTTGTCATTTGTTCAAATCCCTGGATGATGTCATACAGGAAAAACATACAACAGTTTTCAGACCTGTATTTTTGCTTTATTTAATGCATAGAGGGAAGCCAGAATTTTATTGTTCTAGGTACAAAATGATATTCAGACATTCAGTTTGCTGTTTTGTTTGACTGCTTTTTTTTTTTTGAAAAGAACAGAGGCTCATATATTATATATACAAAAGTACATAAACCTAAGCAATATCCAGAGAGTTGGAGAGGCTAACGGGTAGGTTGATCTGTTTGCTTTTTAGGCTGCTTCCCATACAAAAGGACCTTCATAACTTAATAAACAAAATTTGAGTCAGTGCCTAGCTTCTTTTTTTTTCGGTCTATTCCCAAATTTCCCAAGTTTGACATAAGGAAGGATTAAAAAAATTAAAAAGGGCTTTATTTTTTTTCCCAGATTAAGATCCACAACTTGTGTGACGGTATTGATCTGCTTTCGTGTCTTGGAGCCTCACAAAATTTGCAACATAACATCCTTTCACAGGCTCCAAGACATATATCTGTTTTAATAACAGGTAATATTCATAGGGGTCCATATATGACACAATTAGAACAAACATAATTAGAGAGAACAGTAAATGTCGTATATCAGTGATGATGCTGCAGCAAGTACATTCATGGGAGGCGGTTTAAGTACCAGCAATCACATATTATTCTCTGATCTAATCATCTCTCATAACATTGTTTTATAGTACCCTAAGTTGGTTATTATGGTGTAACCACCTAGTCGGTATTATCACGTGATAATATTAATATTAATATGGCCACATGTCACTAACATATTAATGTGACTCGAATTTTTTATATCTTCATGTGATGTTGTATCATGTAAAAGGGACAATTCAAATTTCAAACCAGATGCACACATCATACTGAATATTTGTTAATTTTGAGTTAACATGTTCTTTGCTTAGGTTAGTTACATCATTTGCGCATTAATCCATTAGCAATCTCATTAATCATGACTGTAACCAATGAAAGAACATAAATAATAAAAGCTGAAGACAAGCCAAGACAAAAGAACACACGAAAATGGCTCAAGCCAGGGAGAAAAACCCCATGGTGGGAAAACCCTTGATCAATTCTTCTTATTATAATAATCAGGTGTTCAGCAGAGAGAGATTACAATAAATAGTCAATATTGACTTGTCAATAGAACATCCAGAGGCATATCCCTTAGATCAGTAGATGATCCAATCATAGCAGAAATATGGAGGCAGAAATGAGGAGGATATACCAGATCTGATTAAGCCCTAACTGCTCCAGGTTAGGGCTTGTGACATACAGCTGCGGCTTCTCTAGAAGTCACCCAGTCCTCTTCCTACTGCTCAAACCATACCATAACCAAAAGCCTGAATGTCATCCAACTGTTATGAAGAAAAGTCTGCAGTGAATCAGAGATGAAGATCCTCCTTTTTACCATGATAAGTCCTGCGGCTAGCATGAATTAGCTTCCCGGAGATTGCGGCCTCCCAAATGGAGGGTTTGCACATCACAAGGCTCTTCCAAATGACAGCGGCTGCTTCAGAATATCTCGGACCTGAAGTGGAGGATGAAAGGAGCCCAGAACAGAGTTCACACCAGCCCAAACATTCCTTAGAGGATGCGGCCTCCAGCCGAGGGAAACCAGCACATAAAATAGCCCAAACACAAAGACAAATAGAGCCTTCCTTCTTCGCTGGAGATGACTTTCAATCTGTGGCTACAGAGAGACATGTCCATTCGTACTTGATGAGCTGAAATAAGGATGAGATCGACCTTATGAATTTACTTGAGATAATACAAAAATTCAAAATCACACTTCCGCTTGACCAAATTAGACAATCTTTATATCGATTTTGGTCCTCTCGAAAAGAGGAATTCAAGTTGAATTATTATCTCCATCAACTGAGCTGACCAAAGTGGAATTTGGCCCTAGTTTCTAATTTTAGCAATATTATTATATCATGGCTCAATATCTAATAAAGGCAGGGTATATATGACTTAGAAACAGCAGGCAGTTCATGAGCGTGTAAACGCTGTCAATTAATTGGCAGTCAAAGGTGATCCTCAACAAAGAGCTGTTTCTTATTTGTAACTCTTGGCATGATTATTCATGGCTTTCCTTGGAATATTTAAGAGGACACCATGTTGGCTTATTGAAATAATTTTTTTAACTGTCTCTAATTACCATCATTCAATAACATTGCACTCTCAAGATACGCTGGATATTGAAGGTCTTTGTACTTGTACCTTTCATGAAGCTACAACTACCAATTTAATGGCTGTAGTTAGCTTCACACAAGCTTGAGTTGATTGTTCTTCAGTTCTTATGTGCAAAGGGGAACATTAACTACAGAATTAGTGTATCCACACTGGTCGTGTTTTCTTATAATCATAGGTTATCTGTTGAAATAACAGTTGGTAAAAGGATGTGGTATCTGTGTGAAGTCATTCTTTACTTTGGATATTTGTGGAGCTGAAGGGAATTTATGCAACATAATTTATCTTGTGAAATATTTGTTGTACTTGTTCACAAATGAATGTGGAGTATACATATGGCCTCGTCAATATTTTATGAATCAATTTGTTCTGTTTGCACAATTACCATCTCAAACCATGAATGCTCTTAGTTAAAGTCTACTTCCCCCTGATATTGAGGTGAATCGACTTTGTTTTTCAGGTAATTAGTGAGGTTGGTGATATGGTTCATATAAAATATTTTCCAAGGGAACCAGAGAAACAGCTTAAAGAAGAGCAATGGCAACAGAACGAAAGGAAGAAGCTTTCTTAAGCTCAAGCTTAGTCTTGTTATTACTGGCTTGACTAGTACCATGCTTGTTGATGCTGCTGCTGAAGCTTCCTACCACTGATGTGCTTGATGATTTGTTTTGAAGATGTCCAAGGGAATGCCTTTGATGGCAATGTATTGTAAGACCGAAAACACATTTTATTTTGTAGATTAACAAGCAAGATCATTACTTCTTCTAAGAGACTGAATGAACATGTTCAATAGCTACCATCAAACTTGTGGCTTGACTATATCTATTCCGGATTGTGTACCTGTAAATATGCAGTTTTGACTGATTTATGTTGACAGACTATGCATTCTAGGGTCTTGAATGAACATGTGATAGAAGTTTCTCAATAAATTCGTGAGGGTTTCTCAATAAATTAGTGTGAAAGCTTCTATGTAGAGTGTAGCATGTCATGCTAGAGGAGGAAAATACAGCTTTCAATACTTGTGCCTTTTGTAATGTTCCATCATTTTTCTGTATGACGTTCAGAACATTTTTGGGTCTTGGACAGGTTTACCGTTTCTATGGCTGGCATAAATACAGTTTATATACACAATATCTGTGAAATGAGGATGATTTTATAACAATTTTTTTTAATCCATTATTAGTCTTAGTCATCTTTGTTTATGTTTGATGCTACATTAAACCATAGTTTTAAAACTCTGACTCGAATTCGGAACCAGCCGAAGGTCGGCTCCAACTCCTACTCCGACTCGGTATCGACTCGGCCTAGTTGATTTCAATGACTCGGTCGTTGTAAAAAATACATTAAATATATATATATATTTTATGAAAAAACATATTTTTAAAGATTTTCATTCATGTTTCCAAACTCAAAGCATTAGTTTATAGATAGAAGACAACATATGATCAAAGTATGCTCATGATTATATCTATTAGATCAAAATGGCAGCCAGTGCACTATCCAATACATGTAATATATAGAGATCAAAACAAAAACACATAACCAAGGAGGCTCTAAATGGCCTCTACAACAAAACATCACTAGGCGCTACTGCTAAACAAGGGAAGATCATTTGGCTCAGAGTCTGAATCAGAGTCAGATGGGGAAACCTATGGCTCCTCCTCACTACTGCTCCAAAAACCAACTCCAACTATTCACAAATGCTCACACAAATGCAATGTGATAGCAATGAGTAAATGTGAGGGGGCTGGGTCACTTTTATAGGCTTGGGAGAGGGGTAGAGGCATTAAGAAAAAAAAAAACCAAAAAAATTTGAGTTTGAAGTCCGAGTTGCCCCCCTTTTTCCCCGCGGACTAGCTCGGCCGAACCGTTCAAATCAATGTCCGGATTGACCGGTTCGGTAACGGATCGGCCACAAGACCGGTTATTGTATCGAGCCGACCCTGGCAAGGGTCCGGCTTGGTCGGCTCGACCGGTTTTTAAAACACTGCATTAAACAACCATGGTATTTTGAAGGATACCCACAACGTTGCATTTTTCCATTGTTCTCTAATATTTTTTTGTAGGATAGAAACTTCAGACATGCTCTTCCTCTTAATCAATATGGTGAATAAAAAATGCACATTCTTTGATCTCTTTTTCTGTTTTTTCTGCACTTTATGCACGAAATTGCGAGCAATATCTTTAGGATGTAGATGATGTGTTTCTTTTATGATGTATTGGATAATCACACTATATGTTTCAATTTTTTATTTAACTTTGTTTAGATTGTTTTGGTTAATTTTGTCTTCCTGCCCATTTTTTTCCACTTGTTTTATAAGAATTTTAGGACAAGACTAGTCGAACGTCAAAGTGTTTAATACTTTTGTGAGTGGATATGAACAAAAACATGAGATAAATGGTCACACATTTGACATGTAGTTATAGCAAGAAAAGGCCTAGTCCAATGTATGGATATGGATAGAACTATGAGATAAATGGTCACGCATTTGACATGCAATTGCTGCAAGCATGATTGTATGTTGAGCCTGAGTGTGCATCATATCTCAAGCATGATTTTAGAAACATTAGAATTGTGCATACATTGATTGGTTACTTCAATTTTGAATAAATGTGTATTAGTGCAAGAATGAGTTAGTCACTTACAAGCTTGGGTTCAAAGGAAAAAGGAAAACAAGAACAAGTTACAAGTGACCAGTCCTTGCCTTAGTTTATTTCAAATTTTTACAGTTTATGTTATTTAGTTTCTTTTGATAAAAAGTTTATTTATAATATTTTTTGGAAAGGTAATTTGTAAAACGTTTTAACTTTTAGAATTCTTTTTCCCCAATGGGGGTGAACTCGTGGTATTAACTTTCATCAGATCGCATGATTCGCATGCAGAAGAGAATATTGGACAATGCGAAGGTGCTCCTGTGGATCAACACCCACGCCACCACTTGTCTGAAAGTCAACCACGCACGATGATTACATCGTCCACAAGCTCAACCATGGGGTCGTTTGTTAAATTGGTTTAATGAAGGCGAGTTGTGTGCAAGGGAATTCAATTTGACATTCCTTTTGCTTGAAACTCCTGACCTTGATGCTGGTTATGTCTGCCCTGCGCATGACGCTGGTCTTTAATGAGGATATTAACCTGTGTGCCAGTTAGCACCCCTGCCCTCCTTTGCTTCTCCAGAGTTCGGAGGTCTTTTGGCTTTTTCCAATCTCAGGCTATAGGTTATATCTATAAAGAGTGGGACCTCGCCTCAGAATGGTAGATTCTCTATGAGGTCTTCAACTCCAATAACCCCTCATACTTATCTTCCATTGCAGTTTGTTGCACTCATTTTGTCAAAGTTCCAAGGAAGTAGTTGCACCACATTTTTTCAAAGGATCAAGATCATCGACCATCTGTCTATTCAGTCATTGTAAACCCATTCTACAAAATTTATAATGTAAATGATGCTAGTAAGACCGTATATGTATGTAACAACCTAGGTAAACCTATTATTTTAGCGAGAATTTCATCCTAGGAGATTTTTCGTCTTACTGATTCATATGTGTTTCTAAACATAAATGGTCGACACAGTTTTTCCCTCCAGCCTCACCCCAAAGCTAGGGTGGAATTTATTGTCAAAGTCTTAGGTGGGTCCTAGTGTTTTAGTCGAGTCTTCTGTAAAAGTGATTTGAGAATAATTTAAGCTAATTGGCTAAATTATTTTATTACAAATCACTTGGTCTACTAGATCGTATTATGTTGTAGAATTAAGTATGTAATTTGAGGGTCTATAACGAACGAGTGTTCCTCCTGTGAGGGTTGAAATGTAATTATCTTATTAAAACAAATATTTTAATGCATAGTCCCTCATACTTAGACACCATGGCTAAAATATTAGAGGGTGGAAAAAATATTTAATCCCTTCAAGTGTCAATTAATTGATTTACTGGCAAAAATACAATTAATCTTAAGCCATACAATTAATTAATTAGAGTCAAAATTAAAATCCTAGAGAAATTAAATTCTCCAAGTGGAAAAATTCGTGGTTATCAAAGAAATTAATTTTTGAAGGTCCCCCACCAAAGGAATATTGGAAATTTCAAGAAAAAATGGATGCTTGGGCCTTGGTGGTTAAGTCAAAGTCAATTTTATTGAGGAAATTAGCTTAAAATAATTAATTTTGAGTTAATAAAAAATGAGTTAAATGAGAAATTCGAAAATTCTTCAAAAATAAAGATTTTCGACGGCGGAGATTAAAATACGATCAAATATTTATCAACGGTTGAGATTATTTTGTTCGGGATCAAGCCAACTAGCCATTTTTTTTTCCACTTGGAGGATTTATTTATAAATTAAGAGTCATTTGTGTCTCAAGCCATCTGATGTTTGGCTAATGTAAGTATGTAAAATTGATGTAAAGCTACTGTCCCGTTGGGAGCGCTTTGAATAATCATAATAAATACTTTGGGGTGCAGTTCATGGTGTCTCTGATCCACTGATTTGTGGTATGTGTTGGGTACATATATCCTATATTGTGCTTTATAATTTTATTAATCGTTATTTCATTGTAGGTGATAAGAACATTCTATTGGTTAGTTGTGGGTTTATCTTAGGTGATCTGATTCACTGTGTGTTCTAACGGTTTAGTTCACAAACTTTAGATAGAGGCTGACTATGTTTGGATCCTAAATATTTATATGGTTTTCTAACTTCGCTAAGGTTGTGGCTTTTGCATTTATCTTTTGAAATACATTTAGCCATTATCAAATATTTATCAAAAATTTCATTTCTCAAAATTTCTCTAAATATTGTACATTCACTGTGTGTTCTAATGGTTTATCTTTCAGAAAATATATATTGTTTGCAGGTTCCCCAACCCTTGGACTCCAAGTTCACAAAATTTGGATAGAGGCTGATTATGTTTGGATCTTAAATATTTATATGGTTTTCTAACTTCACTAAGGTTGTGGCTTTTGCATTTATCTTTTGAAATACATTTAGCCATTATCAAAGATTTATCAAAAATTTTATTTCTCAAAATTTCTCTAAATATTGTACACTGTATATTTTGTAAATATATTTGTAGAATAGAAATTTTGTAAATAATTTATTTTCTAACCCTTGTTTGTAGCCGGGGATTTGATTTATTTTAAATTTTTTGTATATATTGGGGTTTTGGGCTATTTCAAATTCATTTGTGCAGGTGAGATCAAAGGAAAATAGCTAGACTAGAGCTAGATCTAGGCCCTTGAGGGTAAGATCAAGCCCCTAAAAAATTTTGTAGGATCATCTACTAAAGAAATTTTGCAAAAAATTGAAGATCTGAAGCAAAATAATTTTTGGAGCAAGGGTTTCGAAATTTTTTAGGGCCTCCAGGCCCAACGTACTCCTCCAAGCCCAACATCAACCCTTTTTGGCCTAGCGTTAGCCTTTTGAGGCCTTGCGTCATCCTTTTGAGACCTTGCTCTGTGTCAACTTTTTCAGCCTCATAGGGGCTGGTTGGAAGCCCTTAAGGGCCTCGACCTCCTTTGCCCCTGCGTCAAGGTTTTAAGGCCATTTTTGGCTTGGCCGTGAGCCTAGTAGGCTTCAACCCTCGCTCTTAGCCCTAGACGGCAACCCTAGGGGCTTGCCGTAGGATTTTCAAGCCCTTTTCCGCTCTCAGCCTGCGCCGTTCAACCTTTCACTGCCTCTTCCTCCCTTTGGCCCTCCTTTGCAGCCTCCTTTAGCCCCTGCGTCAACCTCTTTGGCCTTTTCCCTTAGCTGCTAGGCCCCTAAGGCCTTTATCTCCCCAACGTTAGCCCTTCTTTTCCCTCTTTTGCCCTCATTCTATCTCTGAATTTTCTGGACTGAATCTTGGTGGGTTTTGTAGGAAAAAGTAGCTAAAATCTTGTATTTTCAAGTGCCAAATCTATTGGAAAATTTTTGGCAACTTGGGCAATCCATCTTCAAGGCCTTAGGACTAGGGTTGGATCTATAAACCCTCATTTTTCATCACTGTTTTCTACAACTATTTGAATACAATTATAACAATGGTAAAAACATACTTAAGTGCTCTAAAATTCACTCCTAAATTTCCTAAATACACTAAGAGCTTCATGTTAAAATTTTGCTAGTCATTGGGTAATTTTGGCATTGTTTCTTGGCATAAATCTAGCTGATTTGTGATTGAATATTTATGCATAATAACTCTGATCAGATCTGATAATAACATCTTAAAGAGCTTAAAAACTCAAGTTTTCATTGTGGCAAGCTTGTTTTAGCATTTGACAATTATTGGGCACAATTTGGCACACACCCTCACATTGATAGTTCACTGTTTTCATACATCTCTTACTGCTGTCATAAGTGCTTTCAGATCTGATATAAAACTGAATAATACATCATAGGAAGGTTGATTATCTCAAATATTCACTTGGCAGGTCATTAGGTATCTCATTGCTCATATTTGATTCTTGCATTGCTCATTTCTTGAATATAGAGTGATTTACTTTTCTGCTGTCGTAGATCTATCTTAACGGTGAATTATAAGCTACATAAGTGATTTTTATTGTTTCATGCTCTAATTAGTTCATTGTGGAGAAGATTTACATTCACTTGTCTTGTGTTAACTCCGAGATCATTAATTTAGCACTAAAGTCACTCATCCAAGCTCTAATTCTGTTGAATGGTTTATGTTACTTTGGGAATTGAAAACTTATTGACATTGAAGTACTTCTATCTCTCTTGAGTATCTTGGCATCTAATTGACATTTTTGAGTTTGAGCATCTAATTGAGCATCTTGTGATTGTTGGTGTTAAGTAATATTGGCATAAGTATTTATCTTATTGGAATACTTTGAATTGTCTCAAACAATTGTCATTTCATGTTTAAAGTGGATAAAGGCTCTTAATTTCTATCATCGATTAAGATATCTATTGTTGGATATTGACACATGTTAATTTTGTTGAGAATTTGGAGGGCTATAGATGAATACAAATTCTCTTCTTGATAACTACTTGTGATCTTACTTATGTATTTCTTCTTTCACTTAGTTAATCTTTCATCAAGTCAATTATCGAAGTACTTAGTCAAATGTAGAGACAAAATTATGTTCACTTGTAATTGAGTATCTTGAAGTGTAGTTAGGAAGGTAAATCTCTGATTTACCTTCCTTACTTGAGGTCTCTGTCTTTTACAAATTCTTTCCTTAGATACTATAATATTAGAGATATCCTTATTATATCCTTTAGTCAATTTCTCAAACCTTCAGTCACTTCTGCAATTCCTATCCTTCAGCTACTTCTGTAAACTACGTCCTTCAGTTACTTTCGAAATTGTATCATTCAATTCTTCCTTCCTTCAGATAAGTCCACATCCAAAACTGTTCTTGGATCTGCTCTCTTTTAAACGCTGTCACCTTCAGACTTGAACGCATGCAATACTGTCCTTAGATCTGATCTGTTATACCTTCTCAAACTAATCCGCAATCTCTGTTCTTTCTTCCACGCTTGTTAACTTCAGACTTGACTGTAATTGTTCCTTTAAATATCCACACTAACTCAAAGACAAGTCCGCAAATTTGTGTGTTACAAATGAACCACAGTGTGGACATATATATATATATATATATATAAGACTTGAACAAATTTTAGGCCGACTATCCAGATTGGTACTTAGGCCGACTTTATAACCTTAACTTAGGCCGACTTGTAAACTGTTTCTTTGGCCTATTAATACACATATATTCCAAGATTGATGAAGGTTGTCCTTGCCATATTTGAGCTTGTCTTCCAACACCTTTTGGAGGGCTGTCTGAGAGTAACTTTACATGGTCTGGATCCTTCATGACACTTAATCCTATTTATACTTTTAGAAGACAAGAACCTAACATACATCAAGAAGAAGTCTATCTACATTAAATATTGCTCATGAAACCCATGAGACAAAAATACATTTTTATTACCATTGTCTTCTACTTTTCATAATTAAATAGTTAGCATGAAGACCAATCTACTTACATTTTACAACACTCCCTCTTAACGAGGGAGGTATTCATATAATCACTTTCAAACTTAAAGAATCTCATAAGAAAAATCGGATTGCTAATCGCATTTGTATAGCATCATATCAACCAGCATTGAAGCCCATTGTCTCGTTGAAGAGATGGGGCTATTAGTCAAGGCCTTGCACTAGTACAATGCTAAGCTATCTATTGTTGGATATTGACATATGTTAATTTTGTTGAGAATTTGGAGGGCTATAGATTAATACAAATTCTCTTCTTGATAACTACTTGTGATCTTACTTATGTATTTCTTCTTTCACTTAATTAATCTTTCATCAAGTCAATTATCAAAGTACTTAGTCAAATGTAGAGACATAATTATGTTCACTTGTAATTGAGTATCTTGAAGTGTAGTTAGGAAGGTAAATCTCTGATTTACCTTCCTTACTTGAGGTCTCTGTCTTTTACAAATTCTTTCCTTAGATACTATAATATCAGAGATATCCTTATTATATCCTTCAGTCATTTTCTCAAACCTTTAGTCACTTCTGCAATTCCTATCCTTCGGCTACTTCTGTAAACTACGTCCTTCAGTTACTTTCAAAATTGTATCATTCAGTTCTTTCTTCCTTCAGATAAGTCCGCATCCAAAACTGTTCTTGGATCTGCTCTCTTTTAAACGCTGTCACCTTCAGACTTGAACGCATGCAATACTGTCCTTAGATCTGATTTGTTATACCTTCTCAAACTAATCCGCAATTTCTGTTCTTTCTTCCACGCTTGTTAACTTCAGACTTAACTATAATTGTTCCTTTAAATATCCACACTAACTCAGAGACAAGTCCACAAATCTGTGTTACAAATGAACCGCAGTGTGGACATATATATATATATATATGTAAGACTTGAACAACTTTTAGGCTGACTATCCAGATTGGTACTTAGGCTGAATTATAACCTTAACTTAGGCCGACTTGTAGACTGTTTCTTTGGCATATTAATACACATATATTCCAAGATCGATGAAGGTTGTTTCTGCCATATTTGAGCTTGTCTTCCAACACCTTTTGGAGGGCTGTTTGAGAGTAACTTTACATGGTCTGGATCCTTCATG
Source organism: Pinus albicaulis (assembly GCA_034641835.2). Classification (NCBI taxonomy): domain Eukaryota; kingdom Viridiplantae; phylum Streptophyta; class Pinopsida; order Pinales; family Pinaceae; genus Pinus; species Pinus albicaulis. The sequence continues at coordinate 68,188,717 of CM076574.1, read as the reverse complement.
ACACTTAATCCTATTTATACTTTTAGAAGACAAGAACCTAACAAACATTAAGAAGAAGTCTATCTACATAAAATATTGCTCATGAAACCCATGAGACAAAAATACATTTTTATTACCATTGTCTTCTACTTTTCATAATTACATAGTTAGCATGAAGACCGATCTAGTTACATTTTACAACACTCCTTAACTAGGGAGGTATTCATATAATCACTTTCAAACTTAAAGAATCTCATAAGAAAAATCGGATTGGTAATCACATCTGTATAGCATCATATCAACCAACGTTGTACTAGTGCAAGGCCTTGACTAACAACCCCATCTCTTCAACGAGACATTGGGCTTCAATGCTGGTGAGAAACATGACTTATAGACACCTTCGTTATTGTCTCTCCAAGGTACATACTCCACCTATGACCTTCCTGGACTATTCTTCTCTTGGGTAGCTAGCCCTCAAAGAATATCGGTCCCCGACTACTCTTATCTTGACTTCCCGATCACATTTTCAAAGAGTATCGAATGCCAGATGATTACCCAATCCTCCGTTATGTCTTCCCAAGACCAGAATGATGTGTCTCTCTCTCCCTCCCAGGGAGGATATATTCCACAAGGGAATGTACTCATTCTTATACAAAGAATGTACCTAAGCTCATCCTTAGGAATTACCAAGTTTTTTCCAAGAAGGAAACTTCCCATCAGGCTCCCTCTTAACCAGGAACCTCCAGCAGCAATGGTGAGACACCCAACTGCTCATGAAGAATTCCTATCCTTGATGTCATGGATTTCGATATTGAGGAATCTCCATCTTTTAGCTTCATAGGGCACAGATCATTAATCATTTTTTAGTTAAGTCAGTTATCAGAAAGTGATTCAACAGACTTCCCATCTGGTCCACTTGTTATGCCATGTAGCTTTCCTTAGAATCATCTCAAGGATCATACATCCTTTCTTATGATTAGCAACCCTACACAAGTTCATCCAGATAAGCATATACATATGAACTTTTAGAACAAAAGTTACCTTCATGATGACCTTTCACCATGACATCTTCTTATAGGCATCAACATCCGTTATACAGATTGACACATCTCCTGATGATATGTTTTTCTAGGGTCTTCTTCTTTACCAGACTTTCATCAGAGTCTACATATCTTTCCAGGATATCTCCTAGTCACATTTTATGGGCCTCTAAATGGTAACTGGCTCAAGACATGGTTGCATTTCATGATCTCTTCCTTTCTGCACATTTTTCCATTTCGAGGAACTTTCAATAGCCACCTCATATACCATGAGGACATATTATTTTCATCTGTCCGTGCATTGAAAGATACCCTTTTATAGATCATACTTCTCAATATAGAAGTTCATTACCTGCAACCATATGACATGACTTGCCAACATCAATGTTAGCATATAAGTCTGCATACCTCATACCTATTTTTCTGTGAGTCATCATGTGGGGGTTTCTCTTGAATGAAGAGCTTCATTCCTTTGACCTGATTCATCAATATGTCATCACATCTCAAATCTTTGTACCCATGATGACCCTTGATCTGATGACTGCTTTACTTGAGTAGGGAGGTTTTCCAGAAGCTGTTATACTGAGAGCTTCTTCCATGCTTCTTAATGTACATTACTATCATACAAACAATAAGAGATCACTTAAAGAGAAAGATGATCTCAATCATAATAGATATCTCTTGCTTCCTCCTTCTTAGATATTTTAGTGTCAGGTTCTTCTCTTTCATACGTGACATGAGCTTCTTCCTTTTTCCTTTTGACATTTCCAGATTTAGGACAATCTCTTTTATAATGTCCAAGTTCATCACATCCAAAGCATCACACATTGTCCATATTTCTTCTTTTATTGGAGGGCCAGATTTTCTGAATCTTCCTTTCTTCCTGTATGAGGCTGCAAAGGCATGATTTTCTTCATTTGATTCTGTATCAGCTTTGGCATTTAGTCTTATTTCCTCTATCTTACATAGAGACCACAAATCATGGAATGGAGTGGCTTCTTTCTTCCCATATAGAATAGAAGTGAAGCTACCCCATTCCTCTGGTAGAGCATTCAATACCACTGTTGTCATCTCAGTGTCAGACATCACTTCTCCTATTTCTTATAGTTTATCTCTTATTTCAGAAATCCTCATAAAGTATAGGACGATTCCTACTTCCTTTGATAATTTCATTTTGTAGAGTTCTTGTCTTAGAGAGATTGCTTCTCTAGCAGTACTCACAGAGAATAGCTCCACCAGTTTCTCATATATTTGTTTTGCAGTCTTTAGTTTTGATACATAGGGAATGAGAGAGTCTTTGATGGATTCTATGAGAATCTTTGGGGCTCTAATTTCTCCCTTCATGTACTTGGCATGGGCTGAAGCATATTCTTTTGGAGGTTGAATAGTAGATCCTTCAATATAGTCCATTACTTCGTCTTCAGTTAAATTCAAGTCTGTTCTCTTCTTCCATGCTCTGAAGTTTGATGATCCAACCAGCTTGTTGTTTTCTTTACAAAAAGGGATCTTGATAGATAGGGTCATGAATACTTACTTGAGTGGTCTTGCTTGCAGCTCTCTTTATGTTGATGAAGTCAATAGTTTCTTTTCTTCAAAGTTGTTATTCTTGAACTCTTGACTAAAATGACTATCTTTAGAACTTGTGAATCTCCTTCAAACAATGTCTTGAGTGCAAGGATTAATGAGATAATCTTTTCATATAAACTAGTTGGATAGTCTTTCTTGTAGACTTGTTTGTCCTTTCAATCCAGAATTTGATCCTTACTTCTTTGAGTGACTTTGTTGACAAGCAACCCTTATGTTCAGTACCTTAGCTTTGATACCATGTTGAGAATTTGGAGGGCTATAGATTAATACAAATTCTCTTCTTGATAACTACTTGTGATCTTACTTATGTATTTCTTCTTTCACTTAGTTAATCTTTCATCAAGTCAATTATCAAAGTACTTAGTCAAATGTAGAGATAGAATTATGTTCACTTGTAATTGAGTATCTTGAAGTGTAGTTAGGAAGGTAAATCTCTGATTTACCTTCCTTACTTGAGGTCTCTGTCTTTTACAAATTATTTCCTTAGATACTATAATATCAGAGATATCCTTATTATATCCTTCAGTCAAATTCTCAAACCTTCAGTCACTTCTGCAATTCCTATCCTTCAATTACTTCTATAAACTACGTCCTTCAGTTACTTTCGAAATTGTATCATTCAGTTCTTTCTTCCTTCAGATAAGTCCGCATCCAAAACTGTTCTTGGATATGTTCTCTTTTAAACGTTGTCACCTTCAGACTTGAACGCATGCAATACTGTCCTTAGATCTGATCTGTTATACCTTCTCAAACTAATCCGCAATTTCTGTTCTTTCTTCCACGCTTGTTAACTTCAAACTTAGCTGTAATTCTGCCTTTAAATATCCGCACTAACTCAGAGACAAGTCTGCAAATCTATGTGTTACAAATGAACCGTAGTGTGGACATATATATATATATATATATATATATATATATATATATATATATATATATATATATATATATATATATATATATAAGACTTGAACAACTTTTAGGTCGACTATCCAGATTGGTACTTAGGCCGACTTTATAACCTTAACTTAGGTCGACTTGTAGACTGTTTTTTTGGCATATTAATACACATATATTCCAAGATTGATGAAGGTTGTTTCTTCCATATTTGAGCTTGTCTTCCAACACCTTTTGGAGGACTGTTTGAGAGTAACTTTACATGGTCTGGATCCTTCATGACACTTAATCCTATTTATACTTTTAGAAGACAAGACCTAACAGACATCAAGAAGAAGTCTATCTACATAAAATATTTCTCATGAAACCCATGAGACAAAAATACATTTTTATTACCATTGTCTTCTACTTTTCATAATTACACAGTTAGCATGAACACCGACCTAGTTACATTTTACAACAAATTTGACACATTCTCTTCTGGTTAGAGACTGTCTTTTGATTTTGATTTTCAAGTACTTATTGTCATAATTGAAGATCAATGTACTTAAGTACTTAAACATTGAGAAATCTTAACTCAAGGGTCACTCAACCCATATTACAAAAACATCCTAAGAATAGTTGCATTAATAATTTACCTCCAAGCATAAGCTTGGTTGATAGACATCTAGGGCCACCCTTTCTCATCTAGCCTAATGGATTTAATTCCTTTCCAGTGGTTAACACGGTGACCTTTCATTTGTCAGAGCCACAATCTTTGCAACGCCGAAGGCATCGGATGGTTGGAACACAGGGGCAAGAATCATTAATCAAGCCTTTGCTTGCTTCCCGTTAGCTTCCATCCCACAACCTACTCTAAAAAGTGGTCTCGAAACAGTTAAGAGGAAGGTCTTACTTAAACTAGGCATATAACTAAAAGTAATGAAGATGCCTGCATCACACCTAGGTCTTAGAATTTGCATTACATATAGGTTAGTCAATCATTCAAGCAATGATTGTCCATCTGGTTATTTGGCATTTAATTTATAACAAGCGAGAAATTGACTCCATAAGGCACTGATTTCAAAGTTGAATTCAATGTAATCCTTAAAATATTGCTTAAATTAACTAAGTAACTAGGCCACTCAATCGTGTCTCCTAGACTCGTTGGTTGCCAACTTGTCTTTCATCTTCTCATTTCCATCGGGACTACCCCCCATAGCCTGTTGTTGGGAGACAAATAGAATGAAGAGGTTGGGGATTAGAGTGACAACCCTCGACCTGAGCCGTTGTTGTAGGCCCTGTACAATTTGAGCGACTACATGACTCAACAACGCTGTTGCACAATGATTTCGGTGAGGGCCAGATGATATATATTAGTCCTTTAAGTTTTCGTGTTTGTTGTCTATTCATAGTTTATGGTGAACTTGGTTTTGGTTGTCTGGTTCGATCTTGTAGGCATCCATGGTTTTTGTCATATTTTTACATAACACAACGACAAACCCTTCATTTGAGTTGGTCACTGTGTTATCCTCTGCCCCCTCCGAAATCGTCGATTTTCCAGGTGTCTCATTCAATTGTTTGGTTGTCTTTTGTGGTGTCTGGGACGCGGGTACATTCTGAATCTGGTTTTGATCAAATTCTTGGTTGGGTGGTTCGCTGGTCCGTAAGTATAGTTTTCATATGCCTTTCACATACACAAAGCTAGAGTCAAGAGGTCTATTTTGTTATGAGTAAGGGAGCGTACATCTTGTTCGTGGTAGACGATGTTTTTCTCATAGATTCCCTTCCAATACCCATCATGTTAAACCTTCTTCACATTCCAGTCTGCCATCTTCATTTGCATTCCATTCAGTTCTTTCCTGAACTCTCACTCTGCTACCACTTTAGTCTCGGGGTTCAATTCTGGGTCATGTATTTGGAGTCTAGTTTTATTACCTATATTACCCTAGTCTTGTCAGGTATGGTCATAATACTTGTTTTGATGGCCCCGAGGTTGCGCCAACCTAGTTGACAGGGTGGTTTTGTTGGAAGTTCCACCTCCTGACCTTGACACTCTTTGTAATATCCTGAAAGGGAAATAGACAACAATACAAGCATACGACAATATAGAAAATGCCAGAAATAGAACATAAAGCAAATACTCATAAAAATGCCGGGAATGCTAAGACATTTTATTAATCTGAGAATATAAAGAAATACAATAGATGATCGGAATGATAGCACCTATTCTTGCTCAAGGCAAGTGGAGAACTCTCTCAGAAAGACAGAAAATGGCTGCTCTAAGAAACTGCGTCCCAGCTGCTGGAAATCTGCCGTAAAACTACTGCTGCTGGAATAGAATGAAAACTAGGGGATGATCCCCTTGCCGGAATGAGCTGAAAATCTGCGGACCACCTATACTCACCAACCCGGACAAAACCTAGAAACCATATAAAAAATGGTCAGCCTCCGAAAATCACCAGAAAGTCCCTCCTCAAGGAATTACGCTGCCCTCCAAGGCTCAGCGCAGATGCCAAATGATAATAGCTGAAACAGTGCCACAAACTCCTCGGAAAACCTCCTACTGGCAAAGACTGATCCTCCACTCCGGATATCAACTGAAACTCCTGCAGAAACCCTGCAACGGAACACCTCCAAGTAGAACTGCGTCCTCTCTCCCAGGGACTGCACAGTCACAAGAGAAGCCCAGCTCCTCAGCAAAACAACCAACCAAACCTCCTCCCGCTAAAGACTGAAGAAATGACCTTACCCGAGCAGGCACTCGAGTCCCCCGGGGCTAAGGGTGAGATCTCCGACCGGAGACACTCAACGCACTAAACAGTGCTGCAGACAGGCTAAACAGCCAGTGTGCTCAAGAAGACAAAGTATAGCTCAAATATCATCAACAACAAGAATACCAAATGAGAAGGCTCTCCCACCTTTTATATCGCTGGCCTCTCTCCAAAACCCTAACGTTGTCTCCCTCTCCTCCAAGTGTTCCTCCTCAATCTGCGCAGAAGCTCCTAGAGGCTACGTGGGCCCCCTCCTCTACGTGGTGTTGGACCCCCATAGCTCCCCATAATTTATAACGTTGTGCTACTAGGGAGATACTTTATTTTACTTAAGTGAGTTAGACCCCTCTTCTCACTTTTATTTATTAATAAACTATAGTCGGCAAAACTATACAAAAATCGAATATTCCAATTAGCTATTGCTAATTAGGAATATTACAGTCTCCCCCGGCAAAATGTTGCTTGTCCTCAAGCAACTGAAGTGATGGATGCTGCAGAATCTTCTCATTCTCCCAAGTGGCATCCTCATCTAGCAAAAATTGCTTGTCCTCAAGCAACGCTTGAACAAGCCTCCTCTCTAGCTGATGCTCCCCACCGATACTGCAAAATGTGCCTGGGTCCCACTGAAACCTCTCTGACCTCTGCATCACCCTGATACGAAGGGATATCTCGATGCCAGGATCCCAAAGTGACCTCTCACAGTACTAGCCAACCAATAATCCTCCCGGATCCCATCGCCACCGTGGCCAATAATCGCACAAGTCCCACGGCTCGGACTGTGCACTGCCTCTGGCTATGACCAATGCTCTAAGAGGTGAAGACCACCAACAAGCATCAATGCTCCCGGGCTCCTGCTGCGCTGTACCTGTAGCTGCATATGCTACCCCTCAAACTGCATACCAACTCATCACCTCTCTCCAATCCAAGTTGTGACTCAATCCCATGCTGATCCTGCTCTCCTGAAATCGGGATGGAGTGCTGAAGAAATGATGTCCTATGCCACCTTGCCAACTGGAATCTATAACCTCTGTTATGTCCAAGGGCCCCTGCTCGACTGTGCTCCCTACGAAGAATACCGTACCATCTAGAGGGTACCAACTCATGATCTCCTGCCAGTCCATCCTGGAAGAAGAATCCGATGTAGCAATAACAACGACATATGGAACAAGCCTGACGTGTTGCCGCCAACCCGTAATCAACTCCCACTGCTCTGCCCTATCTTCCAATGAGAGCTGCCTGTAGAAGGAAACCCCTCTCTCTATAATGGGCCAAAGTAGGCAAGATATGCTGCAAGCTCCATCGATGTACTCTTGGAGAGTGCTACCCACTAAAAATACTGCAGCTCTGCTGACTGCGTGTACATCTATCTGCGCCTCATCCCTGTGTCGACCCACAGATGGATGCTCCACCATATCCAATAGCTCCTCCCACTCCTGATCAGGAATGTCATGCTCCCGCTGTCTACTGGCCCCCTGCAGAACAATCCCATCAACCTCCAACACCTCCAGAGGATATGGATCTGCAACTGTTGTCACCGTACTCGATGTCAGTGCATCTGACTGCCCCACCTCAATGGCTGACCCCAATGTTAGCCGCATATCCCTCATCGGCTCAATGTGGGCGCCCATCTGGCTCTCCCCCAAAGGAATATCGTGCCTGATGTGAATAGTGTCCTCCTCTGTCGACTCAGGCTCCATCACCTGCTGCTCTAGCTGAATCGTCACAAGTGACTCTTCACCCAGAGTATCTCTCGCAGAGTCCCGTGACTGCTCACCCTGGACACTGGAATGCAGCTCCAGTCTGCTGTCACCATCTATGCGTGGATGCTCTCGCTTCCCAGGAGCGTCCTCAACTCATCCTATGGACTCATATGAAAAAGAGTCCTCACCCTGGCATACAGAAGGAATGCCCTCCTGTTCTACCTCCGCCACCTCATCTGCATTGAATATGCCATCCACCCTCTCGATAAAGTGTCGATACAATGTTTGGAGCCCAGATACATAATGGGATGCTACCTCTGCTATACCCAGTATCGTCTGCTCATGCATGATCTCGACATGCCATGAGGGAAAAATGACGCATGTCTCCCTCATGACCCGCTCCCCAAGCGTAGGCTCAGTGATGATTGATGTGCCACCCCTGCAGAGGATCATCTCATCCCCTAACCTATGGCTGTCAACTAGCGCCCCGACCCAGTGCCACTGCTGAGAAGTATCTCCCCTAGTGTGTTGAGTGTCATCCAAATATCTTGGGTGAGCCTCGCGTACCCCGCTGCTTATGCCCAAAGTGCCAAAGGACAACAAAGCCTGTAGAAGGAAACCCCTCTCTCTATAATGGGCCAAAGTGGGCAAGATATGCTGCAAGCTCCATCGATGTACTCCTGGAGAGTACTACTCACTGAAAGTACTGCAGCTCGACCGACTGTATGTACATCTATCTGTATCTCATCAATGTGTCGGCCAAAAGATGAATGCTCCACCATATCCAACAGCTCCTGCTGTCTACTTGTCCCTTGCATAACAATCCCATCAACCTCCAACATCTCTAGAGGATATGGATCTGCAACTGCCGTCATTGTACTCAGTGTCAATGCATCTCACTGGATCGTCACAAGTGTCTCATTGCCTAGAGCATCTCCCATAGAGTATACTGGAATGCAGCTCTGGTCTACGGTCTCCATCTCTGCATGACTGCTCTCGCTCCCCAGAAGCGACCTCAACTGATCCTATGGACTCATATGAAGAAGAGTCCTCACCCTGGCATACAGGAGGAAGGCCCTCCTGTTCTTCCTCTGCCACCTCATCTGCATTGAATAGGCCATCCACCCTCTCGATGAAGTGTCGATACAATGTCTGGAGTCTAGACGCATGATGGAATGCTACCTCTGCTGAACCCAGTATCCTCTGCTCATGCATGATCTCAACATGCCCTGAGGGAAGAATGATGCATGTCTCCCTCATGACCCGCTCCTTGGGTGTAGGTCAGCGATGACCGATGTGCCACCCCTGTAGAGGATCATCTCATCCCTCGACCTGTCGCTGTCAACTAGCAAAACAACCCAGTGCCACTGCTGAGAGGTCTCTCGCCTAGTGTGCTGAGTGTCATCCAAATATCTTGGGTGAGCCTCGCGTACCCTGCTACTTATGCCCAAAGTGCCAAAGGACAACAACAAAATCGACTGTGCCAGTGAGTGATGTAGAAGAGGGTCGGATACGTGAGCCCCCACTGATACCATCAAGTATCGCTCATATGTCTCCTCATCGATCCTGGGTGAACTACTCCCAAAGGTAAGCTTGGTGTCCCTATCTGTGAGTCTCCCTGGATGCAACACTCTAAAACCTTGCTGTGCAGCACCGTATGCCCTCGCATACCACTGATCATCCATGTACTCGACATGTCACTGCACATTGAGGCATACCTCTGTATACTACTGGATACCCCAAGCTACTGTTGCACCACCCTGTACCGTCTCGTGCCATGACTGTGTCCAGGCATCGATCACTCCTCGCATGCTCTCAATGTGATGTAGGACACTCCTACTCCACAATGTAATCCCACACACTACGGTACAACACCATGCAACTCCGTGTCCATCGGAAGTCCACTGCTCAATGCTAGAGGCTCCCACACATCCCTGGATGTAGTGTCCTAGAGCTGTGCCTCTACATGTTGGACTTCCTCCAATCGGTATCATCATCTCCACCGTCGCATCACTATACCTGCCGACAAATGGATCATCACTCCAACTCCTCCTCGAGGGGTCCGAGAAGTGAATCTCCCTATGTGTCAGTAGCATTACCACCACTGCTCGGCTCCGCTGCGTCCTCTGTGCCCCACACAAAGGTGAAGAATCCTGGGCCCCATAGAAGGCGCCATCTGGTGGCCTGCCAATGCCACCTCCTTCGACAGGCTCCTGCCAAGGTATGTTGACCACCCCGTGATCCCGTGTATAAGTGTCATACCAAAACAACCTAGGAAGTCTTCCCATAAACTGGTTGGCCACTGGAGCTAACCAAAACTCCCCTAGAAAATGTGCATGCTCCACTGCTAGGCCAACTGTACTCTCCAAGACATAGTCAATCGACCTGCCTGGAAAATGATAGGTGATCCCACCTGGATCCCAATGCCAATCTGGGGTTCCTGTACTCCCAGCACGTGGAAACTCCTGCTGAACTATACTTGGGTCCACCACCATCTCCATAACCCACTCCATCGGGTACCAACTCAAAATCTCTCGCCATCCAACCTCAACATATGGATGCTGTACCCTGTGCAACTCTGGTTGTCTCATACCGCTATCCAAGTCAACGTATGAGATCTGACTAGGTGGCTCCGTCTCTCTCTCTCTAATGGGAAGAGGTAACCCAACAACGCTGCCAGTCCCGTCCATGCATGCCTGAAGGGGAATGAACTGACGCTCCAACGTGCCCTCAGGTTGTACCATTAGGGAATCCAGTCGTTCCCCAATGCAAGCCAACTTGGCCGCTGTCTTGGCACAAGCCACTCTCATGCCCTCCAACTCCTTGTCCTGCAACAAAATGGCCTCCCGTACTGACGTGGCCTTCCCTTTCAAAACTCGAAGGTCTGCCCGAAGCCGATGATATCGCTGTCTGCGACCATCATCCAATCCCTCTGTATCTCCTAGTGCCTCATCGAATGTGGATACATCTCCTGTCGCCTCACCCATCTGTTGTGTGCTACTACCACCTGAAGACTCAGACACGACTCCGGTCATCACCTCAGTGGATGGCTCTACCTTCTCCACTACGATATCAACTGGCACGGTCAAGGAGGTCTCTAATGAGGGTGAGTCCTCTGTCACACTAGGTGTATCTTCGAACTCCCTACAATCCTGTGTGCTCTCATCCTCCAAGTGCGAGGTAACCATTTTGATGGTTTCCCTCTCCGATACTCGGTCAAGCTGGAGAGAGGTATCCAACTTCTCCACCCAAGCTTTTTCTGAACGCTCGGATGACCCGTCAAATGTCGGTAGATGGAGTCTACCCACTGTGCGCCACAAGCCCTCGTCATGTGACTTCCTGTTCCCTCTGTGAAAGTTGCGAGGTCTGCTCTCCCGCTGGAGATGAACAAAATCTTTGAATGGAAGGGCATCCCTGAACTCCTGCCTATATGCCTGATACTCAGCGAAATAATCACCCATGTGGCCAGGCTCTGGCTCCTGTTGTGCTCCTGCCCCTGTGTCCACACCCAGAAAAGTGGGCATGGTAGAACGTGTGGGTGTATGTGATGCCATATGCTAAGTGGCATCATGCTCCGGCAAATGGTGGGATGTGCCTGAACCTTCGCCAATCTGGAAACCCCTTGGGGTTTCACGCTGTCAGCCTCCACGGTAGTGAATCTCTGTTTCATCACCTCAATTTGCCTCGACAGATCCTGTACTGATTTGAGGAGCATCTCCCCAAATCTCTTTGCACCATCATCACTTGCCATCGGCTCCTCCTGCTATGTGTCTACAGGCTCCTCATGAAATGGCACTGCTGCTCCAAAACTATACTGCGGCTTGTATTCGGCCTCTGATTTACCCACTGAAAACTACTTAGAAAATTCTAGGAACTTGGGAAGGTGATCCTTGCCCAAAACCCAGAAAAACCTCAAAAGGGTTTCTTCTAATTCCAAACTTCAAAATTTGACCCTTTGTATTTTGGTCCTTTTTACAATTTCGTTTTTGGTACTGCAACTGCTATTGCTCTCCAAAATTCCAGCAAACCTCTGTATGATCTCTTTCCCGATGTCATAGACCACAGGCTGAGCCAAAACTATGCTCCGATACCACTGTAATATCCCGAAAGGGAAATAGACAGCAATACAAGCATATGACAATATAGAAAATGCCAGAAATAGAACATAAAGAAAATACTCATAAAAATGCCGGGAATGCTAAGCCATTTTATTAATCTGAGAATATAAAGAAATACAATAGATGATTGGAATGATAGCACCTATTCTTGCTCAAGGCAAGTGGGAAACTCTCTCAGAAAGACAGAAAATGGCTGCTCTAAGAAACTGCGTCCCAGCTGCTGGAAATCTGCTGTAAAACTGCTGCTGCTGGAATAGACTGAAAACTAGGGGCTGATCCCCTTGCCGGAATGAGCTGAAAATCTGCGGACCACTTGTAGTCACCAACCCGGACAAAACCCAGAAACCATATCAAAAATGGTCAGCCTTCGAAAATCACCAGAAAGTCCCTCCTCAAGGAATTACGCTGCCCTCCAAGGCTCAGCGCAGATGCCAAATGATAATAGCTGAAACAGTGCCACAAACTCCTCGGGAAACCTACTGGCAAAGACTGATCCTCCACTCCGGATATCAACTGAAACTCCTGCAGAAACCCCGCAACGGAACAGCTCCAAGTAGAACTGCGTCCTCTCTCCCAGGGACTGCGCAGTCACAAGAGAAGCCCAGCTCCTCGGAAAAACAACCAACCAAACCTCCCGCTAAATACTGAAGAAATGACCTTACCCGAGGCTACATGGGCCCCCTCCTCTACGTGGTGTTGGACCCCCATGGCTCCCCATAAGTTATAACGTTGTGCTACTAGGGAGATACTTTATTTTACTTAAGTGAGTTAGACCCCTCTTCTCACTTTTATTTATTAATAAACTATAGTCGGCAAAACTATACAAAAATCGAATATTCCAATTAGCTGTTGCTAATTAGGAATATTACAGGTTTATTTCAAATTACGCAGAAATCGTTAAGCCTATTCAATGTCTCTTGAAACAATATGCAAAAGTTATATGGAAATATTAAGGAAAGAAGGATTTTCAGGAAATCAAGGGTTCTATCACAAAGGCCCCTGTTTTAGTTAGCCTGAATTATTCAAAGGAGTTTATGTTTTTTTCATTCACTTCATAGGACACTATTGCGGGTGTTTTAATTCAAAAGAATAGGGAAGGTCATGACCAGCCGATTGCTTTTATGAGTAGGTCACTTCAGAGTTCCTAGTTG